>CM035128.1:32090349-33567016 GCA_020205605.1 Panax ginseng | reverse complement strand
TGATCTGGTTGTCAATATTATAAGTTATAATATTAATGATGAATAATTGTTAAAATATTAAAAATGTGTTTATTAAAGATAAGTGAATTACAAAAGTTAAAGGGGAATATGCAAATTTTGGAAAACTTGAAGGGTACCAAAGTGTAATGAGTAAATCAATCTGGACTATTGGTGGTGGTTTTAATAGTAAATAAATCTGGACCGTCGGTGGTGGTTTTAATAGTAAATCAATCTGAACCATCGGTGGTGGTTTTAATAGTTAATCAATCTAGACCGTTGGTGGTGGTTTTAATAATATATCATTTTGAACCATCGGTGGTGGTTTTAAAAGTAAATCAATCTGGACCGTCGGTGGTGGTTTTAAAAGTAAATAAATCTGGACCGTCGATTGTGATTTTAATAGTAATCAATATGGACCGTCCGTTCTAATAGTGAATTAATATGGATCATTCATGAATCAGTTACTATTTAGTCCATTCTCCTATAAATAAAAGCTTAATTCTTCTTTCATTCTCACCAATTCATTGAGATTCACAAAAGACACTATAAAGAGAGAAACTATAGAGAGCAAGAAGAAGAGTATTATGCTACTTCACTATTGCAGTATCCAGTCTTCTACTAAGGTAAGGGATATTATTTGATGTATTCGTAAGGGATATTATTTGTTGTATTCGTAAAGAATACTATTTTTTGTATTCATCCTTTAATATGTTGGAATAACCTGTCTACGCGGATTACATACCGCATGACAGGTGAAAATCCATTTGCAGTTTCGTATATTATTTCGTTTCATATTCTTAAATCTAAACTTACTATGGTAAGTATTACTTCCATAATCCCTGAACAGTGGAATATCCTTGAGTTTTGCGCTTCATCCAGTATCGTTTCATTAGAAATATTGATATAAACTTTCTTATTAAATATCAATATTTTTCCCGAGGTACTATTCACGGGTTACTATTCACCCGAATACTATTCACTCTAGTATTATTCACTCGGGGATTCAGAGTACTTTTCATGCCAGGGTACTATTCACATGTTACTATTCACCTGGGTACTATTCACAAGGTACTATTCATGGGGTACTATTCACTCAGGTACTATTCACCCGGGGTACTATTCAAGACAAAAAAATTGTTTTCTTTTCTGTAAAAAATTATTTTTGATACATGAATTTTACTCCACAAGGAAGTATCATGTTGAGAATTTAGATATTTTTAAACTTCGGATAAATTTAAAGTCTTTAATATTTATCCTTGATTTCGTTTGATTAATACTTATATCATTGTCATCATCCTCATGCTTGTATTGTGATGAAAGTCATCTTTGGCTTACGTGCATAGATGGACAGTTAGTTGGTATGATTATGACCAGTGATCATTCGGTATAATTATGACCTATAGTGTTACAAATGATGTGGAAAAAGTCCTCATTGGTCGTAGTGCTTTAATGGAATGTTGTTGGTATGATTATGACCAGGGATTATTCGGTATTATCATGACCATCGGTGAAAACACGAATATCCTTGGCCCGTATGACATGGATAAATTGTGGTTATGATACTAATTATTAAGCTGAGTCTCAGCGACAGTTGTTGGTATGATCATGACTATGCGTTCTCTTTGGCCAAGGGTGCAAAGATGAATTGTTGTTTGGCGTGATCATGACCATTGGTGAAATCACGAATATTCTTGGCCCGTAGTGCATGGATAATTCGTGGTCGTGATACTATCGAATATCCTTGGCCGTAGTGCACGGATAATTCAGTGATGTGGATTATTTATTGAGCTGAGTCTCAGTGTTGAAATATTAATTCATGGATGTGATACTATCGAATATCCTTGACCGTAGTGCATGGATAATTCGGTGATGTGGATTATTTATTAAGTTGAGTCGTAGCGATAAAATATTGATAATAAACTTTTAATTCATAGAAGATAGTAGATATCATGCTCTACTTGACTCTTCTAAAATACAGTTGCATATCTTTAGCATGTAGTGCAAAGATGAACTGTTAATGAATATCTTTGGCCGTAGTGCAAAAAGATGAATTTATTAGCATGATTATGAGCAGAGGCGTGATTTGGTATAACCATGATCTTTGATGTTTCGGTAAAGGCGGTGATGAAAAATATATTAAATCACAGGTGCGAAGAGGAATTTAGAATCATAATTATGATTATGAGTTATTCCCATAATTGTGGATATTAACTGTTGATTGATGTTACAAGGATAAAACATTGTTAGTGAACTTTTAACATGGTGAAGATAATTGACTTTATGGTCTATTTGACTCTTGTTGGCTGATTTCGCTATTGTTAAATCGCGCGCAAGCATACGCGGTCCACACATAATATAAGATAAGTTGAGTGTCGAACCCACGAGGACAAAGTCTTAAGAGATAAACAAATACTAAGGTAAAGTCTTTACTACCTTATCTAAACAAGTGAAATAAGATGGTTGGTTAAGCTATGTGATTAAAACTAAAAGAATAAGAGAAGTAGTTGTGCTAGGAAGTGAAGATAGGATTACAAATCCCCTAATGCAGCGCCTAATCTCCTAACTTTCCACATTACAAACGAATCAAATAATGGTCAACCGAGAACAGTAAGTACGCATAAGCTTCTGTCGAAGGTCAAATGCACATCCCTAGTCAGATAAATCATAATATATGTATTGGTGAAAATAACTAGGCTAAGGTCATTAAGCTAAGTCTCAAGGCTACACAAGGAAAATATGGATATGTCTATTCTATTAGCAGTTTATGCACACCTTCCATTGCCATGGTCATAACAGGTGTTGTTGTATTTAACAGATAGATAATTACATCCATTTGTCAATTTCCATTATTATCAATACCAATTTCTCTATCAAACAATTAGCCATTAAGCAAGAAATACAACAACCCATTCCAAAATGATTCATTATATAAAATAGGAGAGAATGTTAATTAAGCTAAACAGAAGGTTACATTGCAATCCTAAAAATGGAATTAGTTCATATCCATGGTAATAAAACACATTTTCAATATATTCCACATTTTCAGTAATACATAAATAAATGGGAGATTTGGAATAGGAAAACCACTATTTTGAAGTGTTCTTCCTCCAAACCTTCTCTTCACTGCGTAGCTATTAAGCTTATGTCGGATGCAATAACTCTTCCTCCTTGAAGCACAACTTCTTTCTCTTCTAGAAATTAATATACTGTAATAACTATTCTAGTCTACGCTATTTATTTGGTTTTCTATCGCAGGCGGCTAGAAAATTAAGTGTCCTTTATCCCCTCTCTCTTTAGGTCATTTAAAGCCCTTTATTGTCTAGACACTGGAGCTCGCGCTGCGGCGCGAGCAATGAACTATCAAGTGGCACTGCAGCACCACGTAGGCTTAAAAAGACCTGAAGTCGCGCTGCAGTACGAGGATGTTGTCAGGAGCATGGCGCTGGGGCGCCGAGAATGGCGTTGGGGAGAGGACTCTTAGTGTAACTCTAGCGCTGCGACACCGATTTCTAGTATGTTCCATCTTGCTATGGTGCTGTGGCGCGGACTCTTAGTGTGTCCTTGGCGCTGCGATGCCAATACAACAAAAATTCCTAATATGCCCCTGGAAGCTGGACAAGGTCTATAAAGCCTTGCATCATAGAATTTAGGCATAATAACAACAAAATATATAAATAAAAGCTAATTAAATAACTGAAAACAGGCAATAACTTAAGCTAAAAAGGATCTGATTCACAGGTATAAATCTCGCTCATCAAATACCCCTAAACTTAAGCTTTTACTTGTCCTCAATCAAACTTTTAGACATTCATACCCCATTACTACAAGATACGAATGAAGACTAATCCTATAGACTAATATTATGGCCTCTAAGCACAATCATAAACACCCTCTGAGAATAGGGCAAATTGCATACGAACGAGGGCTCAGTGTCTATTAATAAACATGAGACTGTAATCGATCCATTCTGTGTGTGTGTGCAGACCAAACATCTTAACTAGTCATAGCCCAAATTAAGATCACACGGTCGATTGTGATAACCAATAAGATTACTATGCAACCCACATAAATAACAATCATTAAGAACAAGTTGCAAAAACAAGAAAGGATCAAAAGGTTCTAATAATATGAAGTATATTCCGACTTAGATAATACTTGATTACTTTTAGGATACACAGAGCACTTATTAGTGAGCTTTCGATCAATGACTCCCAAGCCAGATGACTTTAGGGCACTAGGTGTAGAACACCCCTATGAATTTAATAAATCAAGCAACAAAGGCCACATAATCAACATAAGTCCAAAAAGATATTACCAGCCTGCGTTTATGGGCTAGTGCATTTCCACGCTCCATCTCAACCCACCGTAGGACTGTTATTAATTTTTTTTAATAGAACTATAGACCCGAAAGTGTAAAAGTCTCTAAGTCTTTTATTATCTTGAAATCAATAGAGTTTTAACAGCGTACAAATTTTTAACACAATAAAAAGGAAACCTAAATCTGCACACATAAGTAGAAAAGATAATTGGTTAGTGCTTGCTAAAAGGATTGATCCAAAATAGTCTCGACTTATCTCATTAACACACCCCTAGTTCACATAAATTTTACACTACTCTAAGCAAACGATATAATTACCTAGCGCATGTCATAGGCCACAATCAAAGCTTTAATGCTAAAATACCCTAACCCAACATATAAATAGTTACAGATCGGGAGTTAGAGTTAATCAAAATGTAATAGGCAAAACTATAAAATATAAAGTACCCCTGACAAAATAGGGTAAAGCAATAACACATGGCAATAAGTATACCAATAATCAGTGTAAAACCAAAAAAATATGGCTATCCACAAAATAATATCTGACTTAATCAAGATATTCCCAAATATCACCAGGCAACGAAACAACCCAAAAGATATACAACCAAAAGCATGCATACATGACTAAATTAAAAATACTACAAAGCAAAACATGCATCCAAAAAAAATCATTCACCAAAAATCAAAAACTTAACCACAATAATAATCACATAAATAAAACATAGTTAATACGTTGTCTAGGGCTTTCCAGCCTAAATACTTCTCGCAAATCCTCTCACAATAAACATAATTAAACTTAAACAACAAAGTAGTTTAAATATTTCTAGATTAACACAATTCATATATAATTAAATAAAAGGAATTCTCCCCCCCCCTCAAACTTACAATCTGGTCAGTGTCCTCACTGAGCATCGCCACCTTCATCACCCTCAACATCCTCATCATCCTCCATATTGACAGGTTAATCCTCGCGGGACTCCTCCCGAGGCCAAAATTGTGGAAAATAATGTGCGTAGACTGGAGGCGCGGGAAATTTGAAAGGCATGAAGTCTGCGTCATCTCCTCCCTGTGTAGCATGGATGTTGGACAGTGTGCTCACGAATTCAGCATGATAGTGGTGGAATTGAGTCTGGCACTGGGCCATAGTGTCTACCTCGCAATGTAGGAAGTTCAGGCTATTCAATATTTATGTGAGGACCCTAGGCGGAATGGCCTCAGATGCCAGGGGCTCAGGAACTGTGGTGGAAGTCTCGGCTTCGTCGGATGGCAGCGGCTTTGGTGCTGGCAAAAAGTCCTCTCCTCGAGGATGCGATGGTGCTCTTTCCCAAACTCCATAGTGGGCAATTAAATGGTGATCAATGGTAGTCATGGGTGGCAGTGTTACATCTTCTTTGTCCCACTGAACACCCGCTCGCTTGCAAAGTCGTGTGATAAGAGATGGGTGAGGAAGCCCTGACATGACATTGCTTCGTATGGCCTTTTTTATTGACTCCTGAATGAGCACCCCAACATCAACCTTCAAGCCCGTGACAATAGCATAGAGCAGCACCGCCCTCTCTTGGGTCACATAATTAAGGTGACATGTGGCATGATATTGGCACAGATGAAGGAGTACCACGCCTTGCCATAACGACTCAGGGATTGTTGGGGAAAGGAAGTCTTTTCACCATGAAATTCGTTGGTCTTCCAGACAGTGCCAAGATTATAGAGTTTATTTATGATTTCGTTAGTACAGTAACTCCGTAGCCTAGGCTCCAAGTAGTCACGCCTGTCATAATTTGGAGTCCCATCCACTGCATTAATAGTCGGCTGTCAAATTGAATTAATTTTCCCCGAACTGGCACCGCAGAGGGGCCATCCCCATCAACGTTAGCATAAAATTCCTTCACCACCGAGATCACTGCCGATTCAGGCGGCTTGGTAAAGTGAATCCACTTTATGTTAATGATCATTGTCATCACGTGACCGTCTAATTTATCCTCCGGAATAAGCCCTCTTTCGGACACCAAACTCCTGGATGAGAAATTCTGCGTGTAACGCTTCCATGCCTCCTCCGATGGGAATTTGACGGCATCCCAACGGGCAACAAGAATTCTAGAAGATGGTGAAGGAGGATGACTGATACTTGTCCTTAGACGCTTAGAACCCATGATTAATTTATGCAAGAATAATTTAAAGGCACAACTTTATGCTCTGTTTGCAAATTTTTCCAAACCCAACAGTGATGAAAAAGAACCGTACCTCGCTTGGCTTTTAAAGAGGGAATGCGTAGGTGAGAAATGACCAAAATAATTAACTGCACGACGGAAGGTCGCGACAGTTGAACTTGCCTAACGGCTCGTGAGGAGGAAAACGCAGTGAATTTTGTTTTTGGAAGGGGAAAAAGTGCTGTAAATCGATTGAACAGGCGCCTTTAAAAACCAAATTTTGTTTATGACGTTGCAGCGCATTGCATGGCACTGCGACACGGTAAGAAACCCACATTGGCATTGCAACATGAATCTCTGAAGGGTATTCTGCGCTGCGGTGCGAGTTTGCAATGTGCACCCATTTGAGATGGCGCTGCGGTGTGGAGGATTACTTATTATCTGGCACCGCGGCGCAGATTTACAGTATGTACCCATTTGAGATGGCGTTGAGGCGCGGATGATAGCATGATGAATGGCGCCGTGGCACGACTTTGTAGAAAGTCCTCCTTTGGTCAGTCTTTGCAGCATGAATTTTGAAATTTAGAACGTGAAAATTGGCATTCTTGGCGTGAGAATAATATGTATAACAAGGCCATGACGCCGACTTTTAAATTTCTAAAACTGAGGCCCAAATTCCTACACAAGCCAATCCTTATATTAGCATCAATATATAAAAAGACAGCAAACACTTTATTCACAAGTTCTAACTACTGAAAGCCCTTAAACACATAGTAACATACATACACTATACAGACTACTTGTTATACTAAGAACTACAAAAAGTAAATAATGACAACCAAAATAAGACTGAAATGAATAAAAACAAAAGAAATTTGTTTGATACTGAGATGGGAATGCCTCCCATCAAGCGCTTGATTTAGAGTTGTCGACTTAACTATTATCCGGTCTTACACCGGGTCTCCCAAGGTGATGGAGGTATTTTTCCGGTCTACCTCTCCGCCCTAGTATTGCTTCAAGCGTTAACCATTAACCTTGAAGGTTTTGTCTGAATGAGGGTCCTGAAATTCTATTGCCCCATACGGATACACCTTGGCAACCGTGAATGGCCCCGACTACCGGGACTTCAATTTCCTGGGGAATAATTTCAATCGGAAGTTGAAGAGAAGAACCTTCTGGCCCGGTTTGAAACTTCTTTGGACGATC
Source organism: Panax ginseng (assembly GCA_020205605.1). NCBI lineage: Eukaryota > Viridiplantae > Streptophyta > Magnoliopsida > Apiales > Araliaceae > Panax > Panax ginseng. The sequence continues at coordinate 33,559,345 of CM035128.1, read as the reverse complement.
TTCTTATCATGCCACTTCTTTGTGTTCTCCTTGTACAACTTCGCATTTTCATACTCTTGCAGATGAAGCTCGTCTGATTCATTTAGTTGTAAAAGCCTTTTTTCTCCGGCTGCTTCTAAATCAAAGTTCAGCTTCTGGATAGCCCAATAAGCATTATGCTCTAACTCCACTGGAAGATGACAAGCCTTACCATAGACAAGCCTATATGGAGACATTCCGATAGGCATTTTGTAAGCTGTACGATAAGCCCACAAGGCATCGTCGAGCTTCTTTGACCAGTCCTTGCGATTGGGGTTAACAATCTTCTCCAAGATTCATTTTACCTCTCGATTGGAAATCTCGGCTTGGCCACTAGTATGTGGATGATAAGCAAAAGCTATTTTATGGGTCACCCCATACTTAGCTAGAAGGGCTTCAAAGTATTTGTTATAAAAATGCGACCCCTCATCACTGATAATAGCCCGAGGCGTGCCAAAACGAGTGAAAATGTTTTTCTTAAGGAAATGAAGCACTACCTTCACATCATTAGTTAGAAAGGAAACTGTTTCAACCCACTTGGAGACATAATCCACCACCATAAGAATATAGAGATTGTTGTAGGAGGATGGGAATGGACCCATGAAGTCAATACCCCAGACGTCAAATAATTCAACTTCGAGGATGTTCTACAAGGGCAATTGTTGCCTTCTCAAAATGGTTCCCACCCTTTGGCATCTATCGCAGTGCAACACATATGTGTGTGCATCTTCGAATAGGGTGGGCCAATAAAATCCAAATTGAAGCACTTTAGCTGCAGTTCTTTGACCCCCAAAATGACCTCCATAATTTGAGGAATGGCAGTGATGGAGCACACCTTCAATTTCCTCATCTGGCAAGCATCTTCGCATAATTTGATCAGAGCACTACTTGAACAAGAAGGGCTCATCCCACAAATATTGTTTGGCATCTTTTAGGAATTTCTTCCTCTGTTGATAGCTCAGGTTTTGAGGAAGCACTTGGCAAGCGACAAAATTAGCAAAATTCGCATACCATGGGGCTTTGCTATGGACTACAAAAAGTTGTTCATCCGGGAAGAAATCATTGATGGTTTTTTTAGCATCTCCCAAATGCGGGGTGTTTTCCAACCTTGATAAGTGATCCACTACCTGATTTTCTATCCCCTTTTTGACTCAGATCTCTAGATTGAACTCTTGGAGAAGTAGGACCCACCTTATCAATCTCGGCTTTGTATCTTTCTATTCAATTAAGTATTTGATTGCCGAGTGATAAGTGTAGACGATCACCTTCATTCCAATGAGGTAGGAACAGAACTTATCAAACACATGGACTACTGCCAGCAGCTCCTTCTCAGTGGTAGTATAATTCATCTGAGCATCAGTTAAAGTTTTACTGGCATAGTATATTATATGGAATACCTTCTCCCTTCTTTGGCCTAGAACCGCCCCAATAGAAAAATCGCTTGTGTCGCACATTAGCTCAAAAATGAAGGTCCAGTCAGGAGCTACAATAATAGGAGCCGAGACAAGTCTTTCCTTTAATAAATCAATAGCACTCAGGCAGGCTTCATCAAATTGGAAAGGCATGTCCTTTTCCAATAGTGTACATAGTGGTTTGGTTATCCATGAGAAGTCCTGGATAAACCTCCTATAAAACCAAGTGAGCCCAAGGAAACTCCTTACTCCTTTTACTGATGTCAGCGGTGGATGGTTATTAATGACATCAATTTTTGCCTTGACAACCTCAATGCCGCCAACAGAAACCCGGTGGCCCAGAATAATGCCCTCCTCAACCATGAAGTGGCACTTTTCCTAATTCAATACAAGGTTAGTCTCAACACATCTATGGAGAACGACAGTCAAATTTCTCAGGAAATTATCAAATGAGCTCACGAATACCAAAAAGTCATCCATGAAAACCTCGAGGGTCTTTTCAACCATGTCGGAGAAAACAGACATCATGCATCGCTGAAATGTAGCAGGAGTATTGCACAACCCAAAAGACATTTTTTGAAATGCTAACGTCCCATATGGGCACGTGAAAGTAGTTTTCTCCTGATCTTCGGGAGCGATTGAAATTTGATTATATCCAGAGTATCCATCCAACGGACAATAAAATATATGCCCATCAAGTCTATCAAGCATCTGATTAATAAATGGAAGAGGAAAGTGATCCTTACATGTGGATTTGTTCAGTTTCCTGTAATCCATACACACCCTCCATCTAGTTACCGTTCTGGTTAGAATTAGCTCGTTGTTTTCATTGGGCACTACAGTCATTCCGCCCTTCTTTGGCACACATTGGATATGACTGACCCAAGGACTATCAGAGATGGGGTAGATGATGCCCGCATCCAGTAATTTATAATCTCCTTCTAAACCACCTCTTTCATGATGGGGTTCAACCGTCGTTGATGTTTAATGGACGACTTAGACCCTTCTTCCAATAAGATTTTGTTCATGCATAGTGTTGGACTAATCCCTTTAATATCAGAAATGGACCACCCCAGGGCCGTTTTGTATTGCTTAAGCACTAGCAACAACTTTTCTTCCTAACACTCAGTTAAGGAAGCATAAATTATCACAAGTAAAGTGGATGAGTCCCCTAAGTAGGCATACCTCATGTGATTGGGCAAAGGCTTTAATTCTAAGATAGGAGGTTCTGTGATCGACGATTCAGCCTTGGAAGTTGATGCCTCATCATCATTTAGAGACTCAAATTATCTTTGAAACTGTTTGGATCTTTGAGGTGCATCTAGCCACTTGGCAAATTCCACATTGTGGGCTCTTCAGTAGTACTGACCCCTATCAATATAGCTTCTAAGGGATCCATAATGTAGGTTTCTGAGAACACTTCCCTCACTGAATTATCAATCACATAAATCTGGAAGCAGTTCTCAGGAGTTCAGATATTTCATCGATTTGAAGACATTGAAAGTTACTTCTTGATCCTGAACCCTTATTGTCAACTCCCCTTTCTGTACATCAATTAGGGTCCTCCCCGTCGCCAAGAATGGCCTGCCCAATATTATAGGGACCTCTCTGTCTTCTTCAAAATCTAGGAAAATAAAGTCAGCTGGAAAAATGAACTTGTCAACCTTGACAATCACATCCTCTACTATCCCCTTCGGGTACGTAAGAGATCTATCAGCCAATTATAAAGTGACACTTGTAGGTTTGGCTTTATTTAGGCCCAACTTCTTATAGATGGACGGAGGCATCAAGTTATTGCTAGCCCCTAGATCACACAATGCCTTGCCAATGAATTGGTCCCCGATAGTGCAAGGAATTGTGAAGCTTCCTGGATCTTTTAGCTTCGACGAAAGCTTGTTTTGTAGGATGGCACTGCACTCCTCTGTTAACGCCACTATTTCATAATCCCCCATTTTCTGCTTCTTAGATAATATATCCTTCATAAACTTGACATAACTTGGCATTCCCTCCAATGCCTCAGCAAATGGGATGTTTATGTGAAGCCTCTTGAACACCTCTAGGAATTTGGAAAACTGTTTGTCCAGCTTATGTTTCTGCAGACGCTGGGGGAAAGGAAACTGAGGGAGAGGAGGATTGACTTTATTCATTAGAGGAGATGGTGTTGTAGGGCTATCTTGAGTACTTTCCTCACCCCCAGATTCCTCATTATTCTTCTCAACTATAGGTTCCTTTTCAGTAACTTTTTCTTCCACTGGAGAACTATCTCCACCTTGTTCTTTAGTAGTCCTCCGACTTCTAAGTGTCACTTCTTTGCATTATTCTTTGCCTTCCCGTTTCGGGTTGACATCAGTGTCACTAGGTAATGGGCCTTGTGGATGACTGTTTAAAGTAGTGGCAAATTATCCTAATTGAACTTTGAGATTCTGGATGGAAGCTTCTTGATTGTTACTCCTTGTTTCATTCTCAGCAATGTACCGCGACAAGAGATCCTCCAAACTGGGCTTTCTCTCCTATTGAGGTGGTGCATGGTTAAACTGATTTTGAGAGCTCTGTGGTTATGGATTGTACTGATTCTAAGATTGAAAACCCGGAGGGTTAGAAAATTTCGGCCTGGTGGATGAAGGTTGTGCTTGATTGGTGTTGTTGTTGTTGCCCCAAGAGAAGTTGGGATGATTTCTAAAACCCGGGTGGTAATGAGTGGGGAGATTAGCATTTTGTTTCCGCCCATAAATGGAAACAAATTGAACAGATTCAGGGCTTATTGCACACAGATCAGTAGGGTTGCTCCCTTGACACAATTCACACTGGACTGCGACACTCTGCACATTCTACACTGCTGACACTCCCATGGTGTCTAGCTAGTTCGTTAGCGCTGCAACATGAGCCACTAATGATGTGAACGAGTCAACCTCATATACCCCCGTTGCTCTTCTAGGGGCTTGCCTATCATTTGGCCATTGATAATTACTGGTCGCCATTGTTTCCACTAGTTCGTACCCTATTGTGTGATGTTTAGACATGAAGGCTCCTCTAGAGGTGGCATCGATACTCGAACGAGTTGATCCGGATAACCCATTATAAAATGTCTGGATAGGAAGCCATTCTGGAAATCCATGATGAGGGCATTTTCTCAGCAAATCCTTGAATCGCTCCCACAATTCATACAAGGATTCTGATTTGAACTGGACAAAAGAAGTGATATCATGCCTGAGTCTGGCTGTTTTGGTGGGCGAAAAAAACTTTGCCACAAACTTCTGTGCCAAGTCAGCCCACGTGGTGATGCAGACTAAAGGTAATGAATGAAGTTAGCTCTTGGCTTTGTCCCTTAAGGTGAATGGAAACAACCGGAGTCTGATGCCATCGTCAGACACTCCATTGCATTTAAATGTATCACAGATCTCCACAAAATTGATTAAGTGATCATTGGGATCATCATTCTGTAGTCCCCCAAACTGAATATTAGTGCACATTTGAATGGTGCCCGGCTTGATCTCAAAATTATTATCTTAGATGGCGGGCCTAAGAATGCTCGTATGGAGATCGTCGATATTAGGCATAGCATACTCCCCCAAAGATTTTTGAAGTTCCTTAGCCATTTTTATAGGAGTAGGTATCTCCTTAGATTTTTCTCTCCGCAGTCGTTTGTATGTTCTATCAACCTCAGGATCGAGAGGTATTATGTTCCGACCCTTTCGAGGTGGCATAAATAGTGAAGGCTACCTGAAAAGAGAGTTAAAAAGAAGAATCAGTTTAAATTAAGATTGTAATGAATCAATGTTAATATTGAATAACAAATAATACTAAATCCCCGGCAACATCACCAAAAACTTATTGGCCGATTTCGCTATTACTAAATCGCGCGCAAGCATACGCGGTCCATATGTAATATAAGATAAGTTGAGTGTCGAACCCACGAGGATAAAGTCTTAAGAGATAAACAAATACTAAGGTAAAGTCTTTACTACCTTATCTAATCAAGTGAAATAAGATGGTTGGTTAAGCTATGCGATTAAAACTAAAAGAATAAGAGAAGTAGTTGTGTTAGGAAGTCAAGATAGGATTACAAATCCCCTAATACGTCGCCTAATATCCTATCTCTCCACATTACAAACGAATCAAAGAATGGTCAACCGAGAACAGTAAATACGCATAAGCTTCTGTCAAAGGTCAAATGCACATCCCTAGCCAGATAAATCACAATATGTCTATTGGTGAAAATAACTAGGCTAAGGTCATTAAGCTAAGTGTCAAGGCTACACAAGGAAAATAGGGATATGTCTATCCTATTAGCAGTTTATTCACACATTCCATTGGCATGGTCATAACAGGTGTTGTTGTATTTAAAAGATAGATAATAACATCCATTTGTCAATTTCCATTATTATCAATACCAATTTCTCTATCAAGCAAGAAATACAACAACCAATTCCAAAATGATTCATCATATAAAATAGGAGAGAAAGTTAATTAAGCTAAACAAAATATTACATTGCAATCCTAAAAATGGAATTAGTTCATATCCATGGTACTAAAACACATTTTCAATACATTCCACATTTTCATTAATACACAAATAAATAGGAGATTTGGAATAAGAAAACCCTGTTTTAAAGTGTTCTTCCTCCAAATCTTCTCTTCACTGCGTAGCTACTGAGCTTCTGTCAGATGCAATAACTCTTCATCCTTGAAGCACAGCTTCTTTCACTTCTAGAAATTAATATACTGTAATAACTATTCTAGTCTACGCTATCTGTCTGGTTTTCTATCGCAGGCGGCTAGAAAATTAAGTGTCCTTCATCCCCTCTCTCTTTAGGTCATTTAAAGCCCTTTACTGTCTAGACAACGGAGCTTGCGCTGCGGCACGAGCAATGAACTAGCAAGTGGTGTTGTAGCGCAACATAGGCTTAAAAAGCCCAGAGGTTGCGCTGCGGTGTGACTCCATGAAGAGGCGCGCTGCGGTGCGAGGATGACGTCAGGGGCATGGCGCTGGGGCGCAGACTCTTAGTGTAACTCTGGCGCTACGGCGCCGATTTCCAGTATGTTCCATCTTGTTATGGTGCTGCAGCGTGGAGTCTTAGTTTGTCCCTGGCACTGCGGCGCCAATACAATAAAAATGCCCATTATGCCCCTGGAAGCTGGACAAGGTCTATAAAGCATTGCATCATAGAGTTTAGACATAATAACAACAAAATCTATAAATAAAAGCTAACTAAATAACTGAAAATAGGCAACAACTTAAGCCATAAAGGATCTGATTCACAGGTTTAAATCCCACTCATCAACTCTTTTAATGGATTGCTCGTTCCTCTGCCACTATGGTTGAAAAGTTTTATCATATACCATATGTTCTAAATCTCTAATTTATTACTGACGAAGGCTATTGATAATTTAATTATCTTTAGTTATGATATTCTTTACTAGGCTAGTTGTACTCACCCTTTTGTTTCAAAATTCCTTTCAGGTAATAAGAGTGTGGCCGGAAAGAGCGGGGGTAATAGGGGAATAGAATGATGGTCTATAGCTGTTGAGGTGTCCCTTAAAATAGTATGGAAATAATTTTATTGAGAATTATAGATAAGTGTGTCATTTTTTATATATCATTTTAACCATTGATTTTGGTGAACCGAATAGGGTGAGGTGAACCCAACTTTGGAAGGGCGTTTTGCCACTATCATATAAGATGTCTAATGACAGATAACTTTATGTTATCATAAGACAGGGTTGTGCACATGCACTTGCTGATTATATCTATGAGCACTACCTATATAATCTTGGAGTTTGGTTGAAATATAATTCTCAATAGGAGACAATGGAGATAATTATATGTCAAGAGAAGACTCACCATTGGAAAGAACATGATAGTAATCTTCTCATTTTTCTTAGGGGTCTATTGGGTCAACTAAGGATAATTCTCTAGTCATATGATATATATCCTAATTTAGATGCATGGCCTCCCATGTACGTAGGTTTCCTTGAGCATTTTCCAAAGATTTTGATTTCTAAATCAATTATTGACTGTACTTTTATGTAAAGTACCATTGTAAGGTGTTCTGGTCGAGGCACCATGAGAGTTACATATATTTGTAATAAAACTCATAGCTTATGTATTATCGTACTATGCACAATAGTTCAACAGTTGTATTAATTAAGTTTGTATTTGATTTCTATAGTGTGATATCTGGCGACTAAAAATGGGCCGTGTGTACCTATTTTGGGGGTCTCACAAATGGTATCAGAGCTTAGGGATATGGTCTCTAGCAGAGATCTGGAATTAGAACTAGGAGGGGAGAGACGAATAATATCCTTCACTAGTGTGTGTCCTACCTAAGCTTAATTTTCTTACTTAAGTTGACAAATTGCGATATATCAATTAACCTTTGTTTTGAAGATGTATTCTAGAATGATATCTGAAATACAGGAGATGAGCAATGGGAAAATGATGATACAGAGGAAATAACTGGAAATGTACAATCCAAAAAGAAAACAAGGTATTCTCATCTCTTCAAACTACCAGGTACGTAAATTTCGTGGGCGAAATTTCATATGGAGGGGAGATTGTAAGACCCCGAATTTATGAAATGAAAGTATTTAATTTTCTTATACTTATTATTCTATTTAGTAAATGGTTAAATTGATAAAAAGGTTAAAGTTAAGGGTGATGTTTGAAAATTTTTGCAAAGTATGCAAGTGGATATAAAATATTTATTTAGTCGGGGAATATTCTTTTTGTCAGGGAATATTCGTTCGACGACACTATCATTGGTGGACCCCACAACAAAATAACTGTCAGAGTTAGAAAACTACAAAAATAACTTTTTATTAAAATAACGACGAAAGTTTTACCATTGACTGTTGAAATATCCGGTGATAAAAGTACAGTAATATGTGTGGTTGCATAGTAGCACACGGTATTGCACAGTATCTCTATTTATTGATGCTTACGTAAGAAGTCACTCAGTTTATTCAATTATTACAACAGTAGTTGTTGCACAGTATCTCATATTATTGATTCAATTATTGTCACAGTATCATCTGCATAATATTTTATAATTGAGAAAACACATTTAGTAATATGATTATTTACATTATTGACAATGTCTAGAAAGTTTTGTCGAGGAAAGGGGTTTGGTCACCTAATTGCGCGCCAATTGTGACAACCCGTGAATTTTAAAAAATTTTAAAATCATAATTGATTGATTTAAGGTTCAATATTAGAACCTAGACAGAAAATAAGTAAATGGATTTGACATTTCTGGAAAGAAATTTTATGGATTTAAAATTTTTTGTGGTGAACTTTTCAGGATTAAGTATATTAGTGTATATGTTCTGTGTGTATGGTCATATATGTGTACATAATGTGGTGATTAAGGGTCAAGGGTTGACTAGATAAACTATATTTATGACAAACCTAAAGTATATATTAAAAATGTCAACGTTTAGTTAGAAAATCCTAGCAATTTGTAAGAAACCCTATTATTAGGCCGGAAACCCTAATTTCAGTTCCGAGAATCCAAAACCCTAATTCGAATATTCAAAACCCTAGTTTGGGAATTTAAATGCTATGTATAAAGCTTTTGTGTATTAATTATAATCTAATTAGGGATAACCCTAATGATTAATTAGAAATTCTAATAATTAGAAACCCTGAATTTTAAATTAGAAACCCTAATTTGTAAATTAGAAACCCTATTCGGTAATTAGGTAATTTTAATTTTAATTTTAATTAGGAAATATTAATCCTAACTACAAGTCCTAAGTGATTGGGAAACCTAATTTAAATTAGGAAACCCTAATTTATATTTTTAGTAACTAAATTTTTTATTTTAGCCTAATAAGAAAATCCTAGAAAAATCAAAACGTGAAATTTTAGGGTTAAACCCAAAACCTTAAGGGTTGGGGCAAATGACAAGTTAGCCATTAAAATTGTATGCAGATTGACACATTTACCCTTGTTGCATTATTTGGACATAACTTGCAAATCTTGTCAAATGTGAGTTGTTCACAAACTACAACCACCCCATGTGACTAAAAATCACAGCCTTCAGTCATTTATCTCAGCCAAATAGCAACAATAGATTCAAAGTATCAAATATAAGGCATTAAACTAAGAGAAAGCTCACTTGACTTTTCAAAATAACCAAGACCATTCTCTTTCTAAATTTTCAGATTTGAGAGTGAAAGGGTGTGATAATACAAGATAATATCATATCTTAACACTCTATGATCAGCAACAAAGGATCAGATTCAAGAATCAAAGCATAAGAAGGTATAAAACCCTAAACGTAGAAATCCTTATGATTCATGTTAATCTTTGTGTTTAGATGTTTAAAGTTATGTATAATGCTGTCATTTAGTGATCTGAGTTGTTATAACTTAGATCCATAACATCTAGATGCTCGAAATTGAAGATTTCTTAAATCTGGAGAAATTTTATAACATCGTCTGACAATCAAATGTCAGACTTCATACATCGGTTTCTGTTAACGGTTTTAGTGTTTTAAATGTTTGAACTTGTATTATGTTATGTGGTCTTTGTTCTGCAAATTGAATCAGGGTTGGATCATGTCTAGATTCCATGTTATAAGCAGTCAAACTGCGTTGACCGATCACGAAAATGGGTTTCTAGGCAACCCAGAAACCCAGATCTTGTCTGACAGCATTTTTGCAGGCTTTGAGCTTGCTGCTGTTAAGTGTTTTGGTCATGTTGTGGTTATATATTGGTAGACTGACATGTAGGCTACCCATTCATGCCTCTAGAACCCCCAGATCATTCACGAAATCAAAGTTATTCAAGGTCAAACCTAGGTTGACCGTCTGCCTATGAACATTTCTGGGTTTTCCAAAAATGTTCAAGAACAGTTTTTCTGGCCTAGTTTGACCGGTCCAGATCTTACGATGATGATGTTGTTAAATTGATATTATGTTATATAATTGTTCCTTGACATGTATTCTACATGATTAAACCTTGTAATCACACTAAGCAAGCTCAGGATGCAAGTTATGAAGATCATAAGTGGCCAACTCGGACTGTTCTTTATTTTTGGAAAACCCAAAAAAGAAGAACAGCTTCTGACAGGTTTTCATAAGCCTAGATCTCTCTGATTTCTTATGTTATGGCCATGGAACTTGATTAGGATTGTAGTATTACATAAATACTACAATACTAACACTTTACACAAATTAGAAACTTAACGAACATAAATTTATGGGTGGTCAAACCACCTACCCTGAAAAATGTCATGAAGATCTGGGTTTTTGCTCAAGAACACGAAGAACACCTTTAGCCACAGTTTTGTCACCTAAAACTCCTTTAGCGACGGTTAATTTCGGAAAATAAATTATTCTATTAAATAAATAGAAAAAAAATGTTTTTAATTATTCAAAATACATAATAAATTCTAAAAATTATTTTAAAGCCTAAAATGGGTTTTAATAATTTTGAATATATTTCATAAATATTTAGTAGCTTTGGAATATTAATGGTATTTAATTTATTTAATTATAATATTAAATAAATTACTTAAAAATAATTTTAATACTTGAAAAATCATTTAAAAATATATTATGGTGTTAGAAAATATTTTAAGTTATTTTTAATAACTTTTGATATTTTGTGATGAATTTCATTAATAAATTCATATTAATGGTAATTGATTTATTTACTTAATATATTAAATAAATTATGGAAAAATAGAATTAATATTTTAAAAATCATATAAAATGATTTAAGGGTTAGAAAAATATTTTAATTTATAAAATATAACTTTTGATATTTTGTCATGAAAATATTAATATTTTAATATTAATAGCAATTATCGGGTTGTCGACGTCGGAATTTTTGGTTGTCCCTTTTCGTTACTTGTTCTTTGGTATTCTAATGTTAATGTGAGATTTGGTTGAAAAAACAAGTGAAAAAGGTCTGACATGTATAATGTCGACGATTAGACTTTAAGAGTCGCCAGTTGGTGTATTTAACTGGTTGCACCAACGCAACTGAAAAGGCTTGCACATTGACCCAATGATTTGACACTGCTAAACGGGTCTGTGAAACAGAGATTCATTTTGGGTCCGGGGGCTTGATTATGCGGAGGGAAGGTGTTAGGCTCCCCCCGACATCCGTGTTACCACAGTGACCGCCACTTTTCAAAGAAATTGTTATATGAATGTGTGTGTGTGGATCAATGTGAAATTATTTGGAAGTAGTGTTATACCTCGTTCGAACCTATATACATAGGGTTTGAATTTATAGAAAAATTCAGTTTTAAACAAGATATGGCAATGACGTTTTGTAAAAGAGGTTTTTTCAAACCCTGTGCTCAATAGTAATTGAGGCCTTTGATACTTCCATTTTATTATTAAATGTCCCGGCTTGTTTGCTTTTTTTTTGAGATGCGAAGCATTCTCTAGAAAATAATATACAAAGACGATGTCGAACTCCTCATGGGCATGATGACCATCCAAGGAAATTGAGACCATTGTAAAATAATGTACAAGTCGCACATAAATTTGAAAAATGTCCATCATGGGAACCGAATCTAGATTGAAGAACCGAACTTTGTGATCACATTATTCCTAGGCTCACATGATACTGCAATTTGTATTGAAAACAGTAAGCAGTTATATATATAAAAGCTATAAATATATATATATACAGACATGATCAACCACCACGAAGCAACTCCATGGGGGATCAGAAATGTAAATATATAAAAGCGGTAAATATATATATATGGACATGATCAACCGCCACGAAATAAACTCCAGGCGGGACGAAATGTAAATAAAGCTGTAAAAGCGATCAACTGCCACGAAGTAAACTTCAGGCAAGACAAAATGTAAATAAAGCTGTAAAAGTGATCAACTACCACGAAGTAAACTCTAGGTAGGACAAAATATAAATAAAGTCGTAAAAGGGCCGTAAGTAAACTCTGTAATTATGAGGAATGTAAATATATATATATATATATATATATATATATATATATAAGCAGTAAACGCACTTTGAGATGTAAATCCAGGCTCATCGGATATATGTCGACAGCGTTATATATACATCCATATGCGTTACTCATTATATATATATATATATATATATATATATATATATATATATAATAAACGCACTGTATGTAAAATCCGGGCTCATGAGATATGTTCAACAACAATATATATATATAAGTATATATATATATATAATCTGAGCTCATCGTATGTAGTCCACCACAATTATATATATATATATATATATATATATATATATATATATATATATAAAAGCAATTAAACGCTCCCACAATCAAGTTCAGGCTCAATCGAGGCATAACTTCGATAATTTTAGTCCATATATATGAAATATATACATATATTAGTATATATATATAGACAGAAATGAAAACCACGGACCGAAGTCCGGACAAACGCACACAACACGACTCTCAATGTGTATAACAGTGTGTGCTATATGAGAAGAAGGCTTTATAAAATGTAAGAAGGCTTACAGTGGGCTGCCAAAGTAGACTTCTATGACTTTAAATGGATAAACACTCAGCTCCCGTCGGATAAAAGATAACTATATGTGAGCTAACTAGTGTTTAAAGAAGAGGAAACACTCAAAAGATGTGTATGTAGAGTAAAATGGACAGGGATTCCTCTCCTTTTTCCTTCTCTCTCCCTCTTCAAATGGCTGACCCAAGCCTTGTATATATAGACGGATGGCCACAGGTATTACTGCGGCAATGTAGCTTGTACTGCTAACGGTTTGGTCGTGGTGGATCCGAGCCTCACGGGTCCTGTCGTCTCGTAGTATGTGCACTCATGCACTGTAATGTCCGCTCAGTAGTCTTTGGAATGTCCTCAATTTTAATCTTTAACTGATGATATCCGGAACGAGGATCAATCTTTGAGAACAATTTAGCACCTTGCAACTAGTCAAACAGGTCATCAATGTGAGGTAACGAGTACCTATTTTTGATGGTGACATGGTTCAACTCCCGATAGTCAAAGCAAAGTCGAATACTCCCATCTTTCTTCTTTATGAATAAAATAGGAGCACCCCAAGGAGATGTACTAGGATGAATGAAACCAATATCTAACAACTCATGTAGTTGGATTTTTAACTCCTGAAGTTCAATAGGAGCCATTCGATATGGAGTTATGGAAATGGGTTTTGTACCAGGTTCAAGGTCAATACAAAATTTGATATCACGCTCTGGGGTAGGCCAAGAAGTTCTTCAGGAAATACGTTAGGAAATTTATTAACAATTGAAATATTATTCAAATCTAATGTATTTTTGTTCAAATCCATGACATGGGCTAAGAAAGCTTGACATCCGTTTTTCAATAAACGAATGACTTTATGGCTTGATATGATAGTGATTGACTTTAGTGGTTTGGTTTCTTGAATTGTTATAATAGGTTAGATAGGAATATGAAAACTAACAACCTTACGAAAATAATCAATTTTAGCATGATGAGTAGTTAACCAATCAATCCCTAAAATCACATCAAATTCAAGTATTTTCAAAGAGATGAGATCAATAGGTAATGTGATGGTCCCAACTTGAATCAAGCAAGATTTATAAACCGTGGATGTAATAAAAGTTTCTCCTAACAGAGTTTCAACAGATAAGTCAAAGGCTAAATGATCGTCGTTTCTATAACTGAAACACAACTTGGAAGGATGTGAACATTTTGGACTTATGTGTCCCTCCTCTCCGCGTCTGTAGCATCTAATTGGCGGTCGTTCTCCTCCCCTAGAATTTGTTACTGGTGCTGCTACCGATGTCTTCCCGTCATTGTTGAATCTCCTCTCTTGAAATTTCCATTTGAATTATTTCTTCTATTATCTTGGCCATTATTACCACCGAAGTGGTTACCATTTCTGGCACGTTGGCTATCACTGCTTCGATGATTGTTGCCACTAGTAAGACTATTCTCGTGCTATCGGTTGCTGTCTTTTGGTTGAGCTGACTTATAATCCCGCTCCAATAACTGAGCCCTATTCACTAATCTGAATACAAGCAAAGTTTATGAGAGATAAGATGTTAACGAATTTTGGGTTTCAAACCTCTTAGAAACATTCGCGTCATCCGCTCCTCATTGTCTACCAAATGAGATGCAAACCGGGATAACTCCGCAAACTTTTCCTGGTATTGCGATATAGTCATATTGTTCTGCTCCAGTTTTATTAATTCCACCTCCTTCATGTGACGAATACTTTCTGAAAAGTACTTGTCGTTGAATAATTCTTGGAACCTCTCCCAAGACATCTTAAGTGCGGACAGATGAGTACATTTTACAGACTCGCACCAGTAATTTGCCTCTCTACATAACATAAAGGTGGTGAATGGAACCTTTTGTTCTTTAGTGCATCCCAAGACATCAAATATCTTGGTAATCTACTTAATCCATGTCTCTGCATTTAGTGGCTCTGGCTTTCCCAAAAACTCCAGCGGTCCCAACTCCTTGAATTACTTAGCAGTGACAAGTCATGAGTTACCATTGTTTCCACCTGCATTTTAAACAGGAGTCTCTCTCGCCTAATTTTGCATGAATCAAAAAAAGCTCCTAAACATCCCATCATTCATCATTTGGTCGGTATTGTTGTTTACATGAGGATTATTACCTTCTTGATGCACATTATCCTGGTTGTTGATTGTCATGTTTCAATGGTCGCATGTGCTTCATTGCTCATCTCAAAATTTTTAGATGCCATTCTCAAATACTGACACAAAAAAGGGTCAAATAAAGAAATTCATATGCCACATATTAACCCTATATTCTGACTGACCAATAAAAAATAACAAATAAGCTTAGGTAGGACACACTAGCGAAGGATTTACTTGTCACTCCCTTCCTAGTTTTAACCCCAGATCTCCATCAGAGATCATATCCCTAAGCCCTGATACCAACTAAGACACCCCCAAAATAGGCCCACACAACCCATTCTGAGTCACCAAATACATGGTACATAAACCAAATGCAAACTTTATTAATACAATTGTCGTGCAAAATACGATAACACATGTGCTGTGCGTTTTAGTACAAATATTATCTTGTAGACAACATCCAAATTCAAATAAAGTCCTCATTACAATTATTGATACACTATTTTACAAAATAGTGAGGATTGCTATAATAACTATCTTGAATCATCAGTCCACACCCCGACTAGTACCAGCTATATTCTCGCCTTCTTAGAAGAAAAATGGAACAAAAAGGAAAAGAATGAGCTCAACTAGCCCAGTAAAGAATATTATGACTAAGATAATGCAGAATAAATTATCTTTAGTCCTCAACAGGAAAAAAAATCTGATAGAATACAATAGACAATAAGTTTTATATCAACAACTGCAGCGGAAATAAAAATCTATTAGAAGAGTCAAGTAGAGCATGATATCTACTATCTTCTATGATTTAAAAGTCCATCATCAATATTTTATCCCTGTAATATCATTCAATAAATATTTCAAATCAACGAATTATCCATGCACTAAGGGCCAAGGATATTCGTTCGTATCACCAGTGGTCATGATCATACCAAACATCTGTCCATCTTTGCACTATGGGCCAAAGATATCAATCACCAATTTATCTTTGCCCTGCGGACCAAAGATATTCATCAACTAACAGTTCATCTTTGCATTACGGCCAAAGATAACTTTCAACATAATTTAAGCATGAGGATGATTATAATGATATAAAGATTCAATCAAGTGAGATTGTAACACCCCCAAATCTAGGTACTTCATTCCCACAAGATTTGGTGCTCACTATCCATACATTCATACTATCTACCCAAATAAATATATTAAAATCATAAATCCTTCCCTTAAATAGGGTCACATTAATAAATTCAAAAATAATCCCAGGTTATCTAACCTTTAAACATCATTCAAGTGTGGAAATAAAATTTATTACATCACATCATTATTAAAAGTCTAAGGTCATCATAAAAATAAAAGTACAAATCAGCATCACTTTTACAATTTTCCCTTTCCTTTGCTAGTTGAAGGCTGATCTACCTTCTCCACTTTGGCTGCAATGAGTATATAAATATGCAAGAGTGAGCAAAACAATTGCTCACTGGATATAATAAAGAATCAACATGTGAATACCAATAATAACTGCCAACGAATAGGCTCATCAAAACTGAATAGTACTCTATCAATGATAATCAGGAAGAGGAATCCAAAATATGGAATATACATAATTGAGGGTCATAAGACAACGAACTATGTCCACAGTTGCGAGTAATCTTTCAACTCCAACTTTAACAATCATAAGACAATAAGGACTCCTCGTACTTAGGGGGATCAGCCCTTCGTACAATGTATTGTGCACAAACATTTTAACGCTACGCGTAAATTATCCCCTAATAATAATAGGGTTGTTCATCTCAGTATTTGGAGTACAAGTCTGCACCAAATAAAGTTTGGTTTGTATAAGCTTTCAAGGGTAATTTGAAGTTTAACGAACATCAACTAAAGGACTAGTTGAATCAATAGTGTTTGATAATTACAACATAACATATAACAATTGAGAATCATAAATGAACTGATTATACATATTAAACTCATGCTTGAAATACTATAGAGCATAAGGACTCAACAAAATGAATAAAGTGATAAACGTTTGCTTGAACAGGAAATAAGCTAAGGTTAGAGTCTTATGACATTAGAAATGAAATTACTGAACATACATTGAATGATGGCAAGATGGAAACTAAAAACTTGCCCAACATGGTATTAATTCATGCAAGGATTAAAAACAATTCAATAATAGAGACGAGAGTTCAAACTGTGTTCATTATACAAGAATATAACTCAAGAACTTTCTTAATCAAAAACAAGTTAGAATGAATAAAGAAAATGAGAATTCAAATAACATTAGAGTTAAAGTTTTCTCGAATGAACTCTAGGGACAATTGACTTATTCAATCAACAGTTGAAATAGAAAGCTTGCTCAATCAAAGAATAAAGCTACATAATGTAATAATGGAACTAGGTCAACGAAATTAAAGAATTAGGAAACTTTCTCAATGTAAAAGATAGAGTTTAGAAACTTGCCTCGAGCGTAAGCTACAATATTAAACTCACGTTCACCTACACATTGGTTTTGAACCACATTATCTATTAGATATGCTAACATACCATAACATGTACACTTCTATCTAAACGTATCATTGAAGCACGCGTCTTTAATTACCATCTACATTTCAGAAATTCCAAGTGTTATACTTCGCAACACTTATCTAACGTTTAATGTATATCCTAAGTTATCACATAACGCATTCTCAATTTAATAATTACTTTTAAAATTTTGAAGTCATAATCCACATAACATGACTCTATTTAACCTAGTTGTTACATGATTCTCACACTACCATAACCTTAAGTTACACTATAAAGAACGACCAAAGTCTGCAGGAAAAAAAAATAGACTCCAAATTGTCTAAAAAAAATGGGCCTTTGGCGCTTGCCGCATGAAGTTTTGTATGGGGATGTCACAGACCACACACATGATAACAATTCATACCACGCCCAAGGCCTCATGATCATGTGACTTACGTAACTTAGTTTCTTTTAACAAGAGCTCGACACTTTTCTTAAGCCAACTAACACGAATTTCACCCATCAAACAGTGATAATAACACATAAAATAAATATACAACTATCATAGACATGGTTGATAATACATATAACCACTTAACACAATTTTACAACCACTAAAACTATTTTAATTTAACAATTTTTATGTTTTCATGAAAAACTCAATTTTCTTGACAATCATCCTAAAAATCAACATTGTGAATTTATTACATGACCAAATCATCTCATTCAAATTACGTTATGCTCGTGTCTCAATGAACTAACATATACAAACTTTAATTTATAATTTCACATACGAATTAGCCAATAAAATTGATACTTACTCAAACCACATGAAGAACATAAACACTGACATTATATTATTCCTACTGTCGAACAATTTAGAATGCAATTTCCTTGTTTGAACATTACTTCAGCATTACAAACATGTATAACCACAATTATCAACTATATATGTCCATAATTCAACAATTGATTTTTAAAGAACATAAGAAAATTCTTTCCGTGAAATACATATACACATATACATTATCACAGTTATGAACATATGTGACAACCCGGAATTTTCTATAAAAATAAATAAGAAATTTTACATATAATTTTTTTATTATTATTTAATGACGAGAATAAGTGTCTAGTAATGTTTTTATTAATTATTTTCCATGAAAACATGATTGGAAATAATATATGAAGTGACAATTAGATTTATATAATAAATATTTTATTATATGAATTGTTCGTAATATTTAAGTTAATTATTTTAACTTGATTATCGATCGTCAGTATCTGAAGAATAAGTAAGATATGAGATCCAAACCTCGAATTGGGATTGTGATCAAGAGATGAGAATAATAATATTATATTATTGTTATAATGATTTTTACAAAGACAATAATTATGTACGCATGTGTATGTGTGACATATAATATTGAAAGTAATGACTATTGATTAGGTCATAGACAAGATCTTTGTCTTCATGAAACCCTAATTATTAAACTCGATTATGAGAAATGACCTGAGTGGTGATTTGTGCATATGAAGTTCTGTGTGTACACGAATGTCGGTAATTAGAAGAAAACCCTAATTACTATTTTTACGCTGATAATTAGGACAAACCCTAATTATTATAACCTTAATCGGTTGAAGTTAGAGATTGTAATGACTGTGTTAGTAACATACACAGATAATTAGAGAACCCTAATGGTCAATTAGAAACCCTAATTGATGGCGTTAAGAAACCCTAATTATAGAACCCTAAATTTTAAATCGAAAACCCTAATTTTAAATTACCGGGTTAAATTACGATGTTAATGAACAAGTATTTTAATTTACCAAAGATAGAAAGTAATTGGTAAATGATAAGAATTACCATCTAGTGATTAAATATTACATTTAATTGCCTTGTACAAAAATGCCCTTGAAATTATATGAGAAATTACCAAAATACCCTTTTAGTGTATTATTAGTGAATTATTGTGCATTATTAGTTGCATTGTTGGTAGAATCTTACAAGTGACCAGCCAACCACCTTACCCTACTGATGTAACATTTATGCAACACATTTCTCAACTATTACAAACACATGGTAGCAATTCATTGCATTATTTAAGAGAGAAAGTCCTCATTACACACTAAAATTTTCCAAACTCTCATCCTATACTCTCCCAACCTCTTACCAACGAATTTCTCTTGCCCATACACTCATAATCAAAGCCCAGCAACCACAAACAACAAATCAGAAG
Source organism: Panax ginseng (assembly GCA_020205605.1). NCBI lineage: Eukaryota > Viridiplantae > Streptophyta > Magnoliopsida > Apiales > Araliaceae > Panax > Panax ginseng. The sequence goes on along the minus strand of CM035128.1, from coordinate 33,539,563 downwards.
CATCAAAGCCAAAAAAAATCAGAAATTGAAGCTAGAAAAGGTATGAAATTCCCTAATTTTGAAATCTTTCGATTCTATGTTAAATGATACAATTGATTGTTTAAAGTAGTGTAATAGGGAGTCTATTGATGTTTTGGGTTGTAAAAACACAGACCCATAACATCAAAGTGAACGAATTTGAAGATTTAAGCAAGTTGGGAAAATCGAATTCTGTGATTTTTCATCAAATGTCAGGGCTTATAACTCTTTGGTCGATCATGAGTTTTGTTATTTAAAAGTTGTTATATGTAGCCTGACATGTGGTCTTTAATATGCAAAATGAATAAAGGTCATAGATATTGTAGATCGGGATTTATAAGCGGTCAAAATGGGTTGACCGGCATTAACCGGCTGTTCTTCTAACCCAGAAAATATTTTAAGTGTCCAGAAAATATTTTTTGGCAAATGTCAGGCCTTATATCTCGGTTATCTTTAATGTGTTTTGTGTTCTAAAGGTTGTTATGTGTAGCGTGTTATGTGGTATTTAACCTCCAAAAGAATCAGTCCATATATATTATGGATTAAGAGTTATTTAAGGTCAAAGTGGGTTGACCAAGATTAATAGAAAAAATTTCAATGACCCGTAATTTTCTAAGTGTTGATTTTTTTGACAAGGTTTGACCATACTTTAGCTGCTTGATTTCTTGTTGTTATGATGATGTTAAGTGTTAAAGTTATAGTCCTATATGTTGTCTACACACTGGAGTTGATAAATCACATAAACGTTACACGATAGTCAAGTTATAGAGGCCCAAAGTAGGCATCACGAACTGTTCTTCATGAAGAATAGCTCTGATAGCTACTTTGATGGCTAATTTCTCCCAGATCGATGTTGTTTAGAAGTAATGATTGTTGGTTATTCAGAGTCCGGTATTTCGCCTCACAAGATCCAAGTCATAGATTTCCCAGATTCGTTAAGAGTACAAAGTTATTCACGGTCAAAGTAGTCCCCACACGCGCTTCGACATGGTGTTCTTGAGATGAAGAACACATATATGTATTTGTTACGTCACTATAGGCCCCTTTAGCGACAAATTTGAATTATTTTAAAATTTTCAATTTTCGAAATTTTGAAAATGATTTAAAATTTGAAAAATTAGATTTTAAATCTTTGAAAAAATTATTTTAAAGTCCTAAAAATAATATTTAATTATTTTGAGTATATTTCATAAATATTTAATATTTTTGAAATATAAAGGTATTTATTTATTTAATTATAATATTAAATAAATGATTTAAAAATAGTTTTAATTCATGAAAAATCATGAAAAATTATTTTATGGTATAAGAAAATATTTTAAGTTATTTGTGATGACTTTTAATATTTTGTGATGAATTTCATTAATTAATTAATATTAATGATATTAAAGTTATTTATTAGTTTAAAAATGATTTTAATATTTTAAAAATCATTTTAGATGAAAATAAAGTATTTAAAGATATTTTGAGTTATAAAATATAACTTTTAATATTTAGAAGATAATTTCATTAATAATTATATATTAATGATATTTAGTTAATGATTTGTGATATTAAGTTTATTTAATATTTATAAAAAGTTTAAAATGGTTTTATTTATTTAAAAATCATTTAAAGAGGATATTAAGGATTTAAAAATATTTTAAGTTATAATTAATGACTTTTAATATTTGGATAAATAGTACATTAATATTTAAATATTAATGGTAATTATTTAAAAATGATTTTAATTATTTTAAAAATCATTTAAGGGTAATATAAATGTTTTAAAATAGTTTGAGTTATTATAAATAACTCTTATATTTTAATGAATGGTTTCATTAATAATTTAATATTAATTAATTATTAATGATAATAGAATTATTTGATAAATCATTTAATTATGATTAGATGTTTGAAAATGCATGATAAAATATCATAAAAGCTTTAAAATTATTTTAAGTCATTTAAAAATAAAATGATCGATGTTGAGATACGTAATAAGAGTCTTAGACTCATTAATTATCCGATAAAGTCAGTGACGCCGACAAATGTCTAATCTTTATAAAAGAAAGAAAAGGCTCATCAAAAACATGGATGAGATATTTGAAAATGTATAAAAATATTTCAAATACGTAATATGAACTAAAAAGTATGATCACCGCGATTATGTGATGACGTGATTAGACTATGTGTCAATCGTAATAGTAGACAAGATTATGTGTTATGATATATTGTTCTAATCGAACTAATGATCCGATTATTAATAGGTTGTGATAAAGAGATAAAACCTAAGTTGAGATTTGTAATCAAGAAATCAAAAAGTATCCTACCTTTGCATTTTCTTTATGCAATGGACATGAGTAAGAAGTTTCGTAATTATTCTATTCTCAGATAGATTATGTACGCTTTGATTATCAACATGTTAGCTCAGATATATATTCTGTTAAGTTGATTTCTAAATGGTTATACAAGTGTCCCCACTTGGATAATCATGGCATTTATTTACATGTTGATACACCTTTGTCAATTACCCGTATATATATATATATATATATATATATATATATATATATATATATATTGAATTACATATTATTGTTGAGCAAGATTAAAACCTTGGGTTTGGAACTGTGCATGTATGAACATCCCTATATGGGAAGATTTTTTGCTTTCGAGGCGGATAGAATAAAACGATGAATTTCGATTCGAGTTATGTAGTATTGATCATCACAGGTACAATGGGTGATCACCCTCCGCATTCAGAGAAAGCTAGAACGCTTGCAGATGGATTTCTGCCAAACCTTTTCGAAAATGAAAAAGAATGTTCATAGTATGTTTCTTAAACCCTATTCATGGGTGGAGCCTAATTTCAAGAAATTGAAAGAGAGTTGTTATGTGAATTTTTTATCAGTACAGATTACTTCACAACTTTTGATTCGTTGTAGAAGTGTTATGTAAAGAGAATACTTATATTCTTTCAGCTTATATATATAATTGCTATTACTTGCTGGGCACTCAAATGCTCATCCTTGCTTAAATTAAATGTTTTCAGTTATGTATGAGCAACCTGAAGGCTCAGGCACGAACAAGGGGAAATGAAAGCTGTTCGAATGAGTTTATATTATGAGTTAATGGTTATAGTTAGTAAGACAATGGAATCTATTGTCAGATATTGTAAGGAATGTATTTGAAGGTCACGTACCTGGGGAAGTAAACTTTGATGTATGTAAATTAAGTTCGAATGTATTATTATTTAGTATTATTCAGCTTAAAAAAATGGTATCGTGGAGAACCGAGTTCGGGTTGCAAGTATCCGGATTTGGGGTCGCCACAACATATCTTTTGTTGCTTGACAAAAATTCTTGCTAAGCACAATGGAATTGACGTGAAAATTCCTAGACACCTCTCCAATTCTCTCTCAAGTTCTCAATTCTCTGAACTCTAGACTTAGCCAAGTATGCGTAAAGAAAAACTGATATGGCCAAACGTAAGAACAAAACTGCTAATTTTTAATACGCTTACTAATTGTAATAACAGTTACAACATAAATGTATACAATATAAATAAATTTTATTTACAATTTTATTTATTTTATTTAAATTTAAAAAATAGAAATTTAAAAGCCATAAGGCTTGTTTGGCAAAAACCCTTTAAATTTTAGAGAATTAAAATACCTTTAAACCTTGTTTGGCAAAAACTAATTTAAATCATTTTTAATTTATTTACATAAACACTTTAGTTTATAATTATAATCGTATACTATATTTTAAATAAATATTCCCTTTTAGCAAATATCACAAAATTATAATTTCCATTATAACTTATTTAATAATTTAATATACCATCTAAATTATTAAATCACAACAACAATATAACATCTCATGTTATAATACAATTTCTAAATTATAAATTAATTAAATTTAGAATATAATCTAACAAATTTAGATTCATAAATATTTACTAACAACCATCACATCAATAAAATATTTATTTAACAATAACCACCTCAAATAATATTTATATAACTCAATAAATATTTAAATTATAATTTGAAATTTTGGATCGTTATATTCTTCCTTCCATACAAGGATTCTGTCCCCAGAATCACAATTTAAACAATCAAATCATCACATTTTCCCCTACTTACAAAGATTCTGTCTCCATAATCGAAGACACAGACTAAACAAATAACTCAGGATATTTCTTCATCATTTCCGCTTCGAGTTCCCATATAGCCTCTTTGACGTTGTGGTTCCTCCATATCACCTTCACAGAAGGTATCACTTTATTCCTGAGCACTTGTTTCTTCTTGTCAACTATAGGATAAGAATCTATTCATAATACAAATCTTTACTGAGCTGCAATGGTTTATACTCAATCACATGCTTGTAATTGGGTTTATACGATCGCAACACCGACACATGAAAAACATTGTGAACATGCTCTAATTCTGGAGGTAAAGCTACTTCGTAAGCCACCTCTCCCACTCTTCGCAATATTTCGAAAGGTCCAATAAACCTTGGGTTGAGCTTTCCTTTCTTGCCAAAATAAATTTTCCCCTTCCAAGGAGAGACTTTCAGGAACACGAAACTTCCCGCTTCAAATTCACAATTCTACCTGTGTTGATCAGCATACTTTTTCTGTCGATTTTGAGCAGCTACCAGTCTTGCTTTGATGAGTTTGACAACTTCAAATGATCTCATCGAATTAGCTTGGGCCTAAACGGTTGTCGTTCTCCAACTTCATCCCAGCATAGTGGAGTTCTACACTTTCTGCCGTATAACGCCTCGTATGACGACATACCAATGCTTGCGTGGTAACTGTTGTTGTATGCAAATTCCACCAACGGTAGATGATCATCCCAGTTTTCTTTAAAATCCATGATTCACGCTTTGAGCATATCTTCAAGCATCTAGATCGTTCTTTCACTTTGCCCCATCGGTTTGCAGATTATATGTTGTACTCATTTTCAGTTGTGTTCCCATGCATGCTTGTAGTTTCTTCCAGAAATTTGAAGTGAACCTCAGATCTCTGTCTGATACGATTGACACTGGAACTCCATGTTTTGAGATGATCTCTTTAACGTATAGTTTTTCCAGCTGATCAAGATTATATCTAATCTTTATTGGCAAAAAGTGTGCAGATTTTGTTAATCTGTCCACTATCACCCATACCGCATCGTATCCTTTCTAAGTCGTTGGAAGACCTACCACAAAATCCGTTGTGATATGCTTCCACTTCCATTTCGGTATCTCCAACGGTTGAAGTAATCCGCTTGGTCATTGATGCTCGACCTTCACTTTCTGACATGTCAAGCACTTTACAACGCATTCTACAACATCTCTTTTCATGTTCGGCCACCAAAAATGACGTCGCAAATCTTGAAACATTTTCGTACTTCCCGGATGAATTGAATATCTTGAGCTATGAGCTTCCGTCAATATGTCTTCTTTAATATCATGTACTACTGGAACCCAAATTCGTCCCTCGAATCTTAGCATTCCCGCAGTATTGATCTGGTACTTTGCTTCTTTACCATCGACTACACTTTGCTTTATTTTCTTGCATTCTTCATCCTGTAGCTGAGCGTTTTTCACTTTGTCCACCAAAGTTGGACTAGCTTCTATCTGGTACAATTTTTCATTGGATTCTTCTGGAAATTTTATTTTCAGCTCTAACCTTGCCATTGCTGTAATAAGCTCCTCCTTATCTGTTAACAACATCAACTTTTCTCTGCCTTTCCTACTCAAGGTATCTGCAACCACATTAGCTTTGCCCAAATTATAAAAGATCTCGCAATCGTAATCCTTTATCAATTCCATCCATCTCCTTTGTCGCATGTTCAGGTCTTTCTGTGTGAAAATATACTTCAAACTTTTATGGTCTGTGTAGATATCACATTTTTCTCCGTAGAGATAGTGTCTCCATATCTTCAGCGCGAATACAACCGCCACCAACTCTAAATCATTAGTCGAATACCCTTTTTCATAGTCTTTTAGTTTCCTTGATGCATACGCAATAACTTTTCCATCCTACATAAGGACACAACCTAAACCTTTGTGTGAAGCATCACTATACACCACAAAGTTTCCTGTATTATCTGGTAACGACAACACAGGTTCCATACTTCACTTCTTCTTCTGTTCTTGAAAACTTTTCTCACACTTCTCCGTCCAAACAAATTTTACAGATTTTCTTGTTAAATTCGTCAACGGAGTGGCAATCTTGGAAATATCCTGGATAAACCGTATATAATAGCCTGCCAAACCCAAGAAACTTCTTACTTCTGATGGAGTTCTTGGTTGTTCCCAATTTATCACTGCTTTAACTTTTGATGGATCCACGGAAATCCCATCCTTATCAATTACATGCCCAAGAAATTATACACGTTCCAGCCAAAATTTGTGATGACCCCAAATCCAGGTACTTGAAACCCGAACTCGGTTCTCCACGATACCATTTCTTTAAGCTGAATAATACTAAATAATAATACATTCGAACTTAATTTACATACATCAAAGTTTACTTTCCCAGGTACGTGACCTTCAAATACATTCCTTACAATACTTGAATAGATACCAATACAACTATAACCATTAACTCATAATACACACTTATTCGATCATTTTCCTTTTCCTTTGTTCGTGCTCGAGCCTTCTGTGTTGCTCATACATAATCGAAAATATTTAATTTAAGCAAGGATGAGCATTTAAGTGCCAAAGAAGTAATAACAATTATATATATAAGTTGAAAGAATATAAGTATTCTCTTTGAGTAACACTTCTACAACGAATTGAAAGTTGTGAAGTAATCTGCATCGATAAAAAATTCACATAACAACTCTCTTTCAATTTCTTGAAATTAGGCTCCACCCATGAATAGGGTTTAAGAAACATACTATGAACATTCTTTTCATTTTTCAAAAGGTTTAGCAGTAAATTCATCCGCAAACCGCTTCTAGCTTTTTTGCACGGAGGGTGATCACCTCATTGTACCCTATATTGATCAATACTACATAACTTGAACGAAATTCATCGCCACTCTGTCGTCTTGGGCGCAAAAAATCTTCCCATATAGGGATGTTCATACATGCACGGTTCCAAACCCGAAGGTTTTAATCTTGTTCAACAATAATATGTAATTCAACATATATATACGGGTAATTGACAAAGGTGTATCAACATGTGAATAAATGCCATGATTATCCAAGTGGGGACACTTGTATAACCATTTAGAAATCAACTTAATGTAATATATATCCGAGCTAACATGTTGATAATCAAAGCGCATATAACTGTACAGAATAGAATAATTCGAAACTTCTTACTCATGTCCATCAGATAAAGAAAATGCAAAGGTAAGATACTTTTCGATTCATTGATTACAAATCTCAACTTAGGTTTTATCTCTTTATCACAACCTATCAATAATCGGATCATTCGCTCGATTAGAACAATATATCTTAACACATAGTATCATTACTATTACAACAAAGACATAGTCCAATCACATAATCACAGTGATCATACTTTTAGTTCCTATTCTATACTTGAAATATTTTTATACATTTTTCAAATATCTCATCCATGCTCTTACAGTAGTCTTTTCTTTCTTGTATAAGGTCTAACATTTTTCGTCGTACCGACAGCTTTATCGGGTAAATACTGAGTCTAAGACTCTTATTCTATACCTCAACATCTGTAAATATCAGACATCTTATTTTTAATCATTTTTGCAATATCCAGAAATTGAAAAATTTAAAATAATTCAAATCTGTCACTAAAGGGCCTATAGTGATATAACTGTTACTATAGGTGTTCTTCAAATTCAGAACTTCATAATCGGTTCTCAAGTCAGCTAGTTTGGCCGGCTATAACTTTCAAATATCGGAATCATAATTAAATGATTTAAACATTAAACAATTCCATCATCATTAATAGTTTAATTAATACTAAACTATTAATGAAACCATTGCCAAAATATAAAAGTTATTTATAATAACTCAAACTATTTTTAAAACATTTATATTACCCAAATAATTACCATTAATATTTAAATATTAATGTACTATTTATCCAAATATTAAAAGTCATTAATTATAACTTAAAATATTTTTAAATCCTTAATATCCTCTTTAAATGGTTTTTAAATAAGTAAAACCATTTTTAAACTATTTATTTAATATTAATCATTAAATAAACTAAATATCATTAATATTATCTTAATATCATTAATATTTAATTATTAATGAAATTATCATTTAAATATTAAAAGTTATATTTTATAACCTAAAATATTTTTAAATACCTTATTTTCATTTAAAATGATTTTTATAATATTAAAATCATTTTAAACTAAATTATTTAATATAATCATTAACTAACTTTAATATCATTAATAATTATTAATTAATGAAATTCATCACAAAATATTAAAAGTCATCACAAATAACTCATTTACATAATCAATTCCAAGCCAAAATAAACATAGTAAACTAACTAGTTTATTAACAACACTAACTAAACTTCAAAAATTCAAACTTTAACTAACAATTAAAAATAATAACATTACAAAAATTAAATAAGAAACATAATTCAAAAATACGAATTCCACAGATGAATACGCACTTCCACGCCTAAAATTTAACTAAAGAGAACTTTATAAAAGTTCTCCCACAACAAAGCCTTTCTCAAAAAATTGGAGGCCTTATTGTTGGTGAATGAAACAAAGGCCAAGCCCTTCTATTTATAGGTTTAGAAAATGGTGGAGTTCTCAATTTAGTCGATGTGGGACTTGGTTTATACTAATTTTTCAATAGCTCACTTTGCGATTTTCTAACGCATTGCTCATAACTCCGATTAATCTGATTTTTGGATATGTTATACATGGTATGTAAGACTATTTTAAAAAATACGAATTACCCAATTCGGGTTCATTAGGTAGCCCAAACCAAGGCGTCAAAAGTGGACATTCATAACAGTTTTTCAATCTCGTTTCAGCTTTACCCTCTTTCGCTAAAATAGTCATAACTCTTTCATTTTAAAACATTTTTTAGCGATTCTTGAGCCCACGCGAAGCTAACTTCTGGGGCTACAACTTTTATTCTTTGACCATTTCCAAATTCCGAACACATCAGCCCAGAAATTCCGTTAAATGGACTGCACCGCACTTGTTGGGAAGTTTTGATACTACTACTTTGAAATGTCATAACTCTCTCCTCCGATATCGGATTTAGTCCGTTTCGGAGTCTATGGAAAGCTTATTCGGTGTACTATAACATACTAAAATCCCAGAAGGTTTTGGAAACATTAACTAATCGAAACAGTGTCCCGAATAGCACATCCCGCTGCTGACTTTCAGTTTTGAGAAATTTGACACATTTCCTTCCAATCACCGTAATTCCCTCATCCGAGGTCGGAATGAGGTCATTCCAAAGCCTATGGCTTCCTAACTCAGTGCACTACAACATATCAAAAGCCCAGACCTTTTAAAGCACAAAAAGTGGACGAGAATGCCCCCATTACAGACTACCCAAAAACAGTTTATCATGATCGGTCAACCATGTTTGACCATCTATAACTTCTAATCTATACATGATATGGACTTGATTCTTTTTGCAGATTAAAGAACACATATCAGGCTACACATAACAACTTTTGAAGAACAAAACTCATGATCGAGCAAAGAGTTATGGCCTCTGACATTTGGTGAAAAATTAACAGAATTCGGTTTTTCCAACTTGCTTAAATCTTCAAATTCGTGCACTTTGATGTTATGGGTCTTTGATTTATCAACCCATATCATCAATTAACATTCCATTACATAACTTTAAACAATCAATTGCATCAAATAACATCGAATCAAAGGATTTCAAGGTTTAGTGTTCTTATACCCTTTTTGCCAAAAAATTCTTGATTCTTGCTACTGATTTGTTATGGGTGATGGTTGGGCTTTGTTTAAGAGTGTATGGGCAATCTTGTACAAGGCAATTAAATGTAATATTTAATCACTAGATTTAATGCTTATAATTTACCAATTAACTTCTATCCTTTGATAAATTAAAACACTTATACAATAACATCGAAATTAAACCCGGTAATTAAAATTAGGGTTTATCAACATCATCAATTAGGGTTTCTAATTGACCATTTGTGGTTCTTTATTTATCTGTGTATGTTACTAACACAGTCGTTACAGTTTCTAATTTTAACCGGTTAAGGTTATAATAATTAGGGTTTGTCCTAATTATCGATTTACGCAATGATAATTAGGGTTTCTTCTAATTACCGATATTCTTATTCATGATAATTTCATATACACAGTCACTACTCGTAAATATCCCATAACCGAAGTTTAATAATTAGGGTTTCACAGCACGGTAATATGCTATGACCTAATTGACCGTAATTGCTCAATATTATCTGTCCGCACATACCCAGTACATAATTATGGTACTGTAAAATAATATAATATTATTATTCTCATCTCTTGATCATAATCCCAATCTAGGGTTTGGATCTCATGTCCGACTTATTCTTCGTATACATCATCAATAATCAAGTTAAAATAATTAATTTAAATATTACGAACAATTCATATAATAAAATATTTATTATATAAATCTAATTATCACATCATATATTATTTCCAATCATGTTTTCATGGAAAATAATTAATAAAAATATTTAGAACTTATGTAAATTTATTACCATATAATTTGTGGTAATTAATAATTCCAAAATTATTTCTAATTTTTCAAGTAATAAATGTATTCGCATTTATCGTTCACTTTACTTTACACTTAGTCTCGTCATTAAATAAAAAAAATTTATACGCAAAATTTCTTATTTATTTTATATAGAAAATCTCGAGTTATTACAAAATTCACATTTAGAGAATTTGGCGTACAACTTTTCCTTCCTTAATGTCTCCAATGTCAGACGTAAATGTTCCACGTGTTCCTCTTGAGTTTTAGAGTACACCAAAATATCATCAATGAACACCACAAATTTGTCCAAAAATGGTTTAAACACCCTGTTCATTAAATCCATGAACGCTGCAGGGGTGTTTGTCAAACCAAAAGACATTACTAAAAATTCGTAATGTCCATACCTAGTTCAGAATGTCGTGTTCGGTACATCCTCCTTCCTAACTTTCAGTTGGTGATATCCACTTCTCAAATTTATTTTCGAGAAATATTTAGCACCCTTCAATTGATCAAACAAGTCATCTATTCTTGGCAATGGATATCTGTTTTTAATAGTGACTTTGTTCAATTCCCTATAATTAATGCAAAGACGCATTGCCCCATTCTTCTTCTTCATGAATAACATCGGTGCTTCCCACGGTGACACACTCGGTTGAATGTACTTTTTATCTAGCAGTTCTTGCAGTTGCACCATTAGTTCCTTCATTTCCACCGAAGCCATTTTATACGGGGCCCTCGATATCGGAGCAGTTCCTGGCGCTAAGTCGATCACAAACTCAATTTATCGGTCAGGTGGAAGTCCTGGCAAATCCTCCGAAAACACGTCCACGAACTCCCTAACCACTGATATTTCCTCCGATTTTACACCCTTCTCCTTTTGAGTATCGACTATGTATGCTAAATACCCTACACAGCCTTGACTCAACAACTTTTTGGCCTACATCATCATCAGACATTTCATTTGTCTAGGCGATTTGCTACTATGAAAAACTACCTTTGACGGAGTCATAAGGTTTACACACTTCTTTTGCCGGTCAATTATCGCTCAATAATTAAACAGCCAATCCATTCCCAAAATAACATCGAACTCTCCGAGTTTTATCAGGATTAAACCAACTTTCATAACATTGTCTTTTATATTCTTGTATACGAACCTAACAGGTATCACTTCCCTATTCGTAATTTCTATGTTTAAAGGGAATTTCAACTGTTCACAAGGTATTTCTAACTTCTTAACAAATTCATTAGATATAAACGAGCAAGTAGCACCCGAATCAAATAATACATATGTATCTATATTATTGATTGGGATAATACCTGACATGACATCTTTTGATTGCACCGCATCTTTCTTCCATATTATTGATTGTACTTTGATTCCGAGGTTGATTCTGCAAAGCACCCATTAGTAACATCACTAGCTACTGAACTGGGTTTCCTTCCTCATTGTTGTTGTTGTTATTGGTTTCCTCAGTGGTTCTCTGTCATGGTGGTTGACGTCTTGGAGGCATTTTCTGTTAAAGTACATCCATTAACTTTTATTCAACCTTTTAAGTATTATATACTTAAGTTGCACATCATAAAAGTTTATCACATAACACTTAACACTTTGAATAAAACAATAACTTTTATTCATTCATAATTTTTTTTTAAAACATCAAAACAATAGCATCGCTGCTATTTACATTACTTTCCTGAACTATAACAGTTGCAGGACAACATCCTCATCATTTATCCCATTGGTTATATCATACCCAGGATTTACATTTCGTTTATTTTCTAGTCACCTAACAAATACATTTTCTGCAATGTCCTACTAAGATATTGTGTAGCCTTACGACGCTCTTCTTCCATAATTTGGAACATTGTTCAGCGATCAAATATATATGATGGTAGAGACTCGAAATGAATCGGATAACCCATGACTCGATCTTGAGCTCGATTGATCACGGTGTTGAATACGTTGTTCATCTCTTCCATCTTCCTCCTCTTTGCTTGTGCGTCCCTCTCTGCTATTCCGGCTAATTGATAAGATTCACTGTACACGTCTTCGGCTCTTGCCCTTCTTGTAGATTCTTTTTTCAACTTGTCCTTCAACTCTAAAATCTCTGCCATCATTGGCTCATTCTCTCCTTCAGTGTGGACCAGCTTCTTATCAACGTTGTTCAGTCGGTCTTCTCGATCCTGGATCTCATTGTCTTTCTATGCCATCGAGGTCTGTTGTTCAGCTACTATCTCCTGTTACTCCTCGATGGTATCTTGAAGTTCCATATTGCAGTCATACACCTCGTCATATATACGGGCAGCTATCGAACTAAGTAGAATCTCTTCCTCCTCATCCGACTGTGGCAGCTCCATGGGGTCCTCCTCGTCCATCTCTATCTCATCCTCCTCATCAGGTACTCTCTCCTGCTCAACTACTGTGACCGACGAAACTATTTCCCATGGCAGTAGTTGTTCCCAAATCACCTGAATATCTCGAGGCTCCTCTTCTCTAGCTTGACTGGATCCTCCTATGTTAGCCATCCTGTCAACCAAAGTTTATGTTTTAATTACTAATCATTACTACTCGACACTCACGAGCACATAAGTTGTAACCACATAAGCACGTAAGTGTTTTACTACTTTCTCTTTCCTAAAACTCGATAAGAGTTTATCATCACTATCTTTGCAAAGGTTACTTCCTAAGGCTTTTCCCCACCTAAGGTTCATAACCTAAGGCTTTGATACCAACCTGTGACACCCCCAAATCTAGGTACTTCATTCCCACAAGATTTGGTGCTCACTATCCATACATTCATACTATCTACCCAAATAAATATATTAAAATCATAAATCCTTCCCTTAAATAGGGTTACATTAATAAATTCAAAAATAATCCCAGGTTATCTAACCTTTAAACATCATTCAAGTGCGGAAATAAAATATATTACATCACATCATTACTAAAAGTCTAAGGTCATCATAAAAATAAAAGTATAAATCAGCATCACTTGTACAATTTTCCCTTTCCTTTGCTAGTTGAAGGTTCATCTACCTTCTCCACTTTGGCCGCAATGAGTATATACATATGCAAGAGTGAGCAAAACAATTGCTCACTGGATATAATAAAGAATTAATATGCGAATAACAATAATAACTGCCAACGAATAGGCTCATCAAAACTGAATAGTAATCTATCAATGATAATTAGGAATTGGAATCCAAAATATGGAATATACATAACTGAGGGTCATAAGACCACGAACTATGTCCACAGTTGCGAGTAATCTTTCAACTCCAACTTTAACAGTCATAAGACTATAAGGACTCCTCATACTTAGGGGGATCAACCCTTTGTACAATGTATTGTGCACAAACATTTTAACTCTGCGCGTAAATTATCCCCTAATAATAATAGGGTTGTTCATCTCAGTATTTAGAGTACAAGTCCGCACCAAAGAAAGTTTGGTTTGGATAAGCTTTCAAGGGTAATTTGAAGTTTAACGAACATCAACTAGAGGACTAGTTGAATCTATAGTGTTTGATAATTACAACATAACATAGAATAATTGAGAATCATAAATGAACTGATTATACATATTAAACTCATGCTTGAAATAACAATAGAGCATAAGTACTCAACAAAATGAATAAAGTGATAAACGTTTGCTTGAACAGGAAATAAGCTAAGGTTAGAGTCTTATGACATTAGAAATGAAATTACTGAACATACATTGAATGATAGCAAAATGGAAACTAAAAACTTGCCTAGCATGGTATTAATTCATGCAATGATTAAAAACAATTCAATAATAGAGACGAGAGTTCAAACTGTGTTCATTATACAAGAATATAACTCAAGAACTTACTTAATCAGAAACAAGTTAGAATGAATCAAAAAAAATGAGAATTCAAATAACATTAGAGTTAAAGTTTGCTCAAATGAACTCTAGGGACAATTGACTTATTCAATCAACAGTTGAAATAGAAAGCTTGCTCAATCAAAGAATAAAGCTACATAATGTAATAATGGAACTAGCTCAACGAAATTAAAGAATTAGGAAACTTTCTCAATGTAAAAGATAGAGTTCAGAAACTTGCCTCGAGCGTAAGTTATAATATTAAACTCACGTTCACCTACACATTGGTTTAGAACCACATTATCTATTAGATATGTTAACATACCATAACATGTACACTTCTATCTAAACGTATCATTGAAGCACACATCTTTCATTACCATTTATATTTCAAAAATTTCAAGTGTTATACTTCGCAACACTTATCTAACGTTCATTGTATATCTTAAGTTATCACATAATGAGTTCTCAATTTACTAATCACTTTTAAAATTTTGAAGTCATAATCCACATAACATGGCTCTATTTAACCTTGTTGTTACATGATTCTCACACTACCATAACCTTAAGCTACACTACAAAGAACGACCAAAGTCTGCAGAAAAAAAATAGACTTCAGTGTCTAAAAATGGGCACTGGCGCGGCCGCATGAGTTTTGTATGGGGATGCCGCGTGCCAGCGCCCAAGGACCTCACGGCCGCGTAACTTACAGAACTCAGTTTGCAAAACAAAGCTTCGGCACTTTTCTTAAGCCAACTAACACGAATTTCACCCATCAAACAGTGATAATAACACATAAAATAAATATACAACTATCATAGACATTGTTGTTAATACATACAACCACTTAACACAATTTTACAACCACTAAAACTATTTTAATTTCTCAATTTTCATGTTTTCATGAAAAACTCAATTTTCTTGACAATCATCCTAAAAATCATCACTGTGAATTCATTACCTGACCAAATCATCTCATTCAAATTACGTTATGCTCGTGTCTCAATGAACTAACATATATGAACTTCAATTTATAATTTCATATACGAATTAGTTAATAAAATTGATACTTACTCAAACCACATGAAGAACATAAACACTGACATTATATTATTCCTACTGTCGAACAATTTAGCATGCAATTTCCTTGTTTGAAAATTACTTCAACATTTTAAACATGTATAACCACAATTATCAACTATATATGTCCATAATTCAACAATTTATTTTTACAAAACATAAGAAAATTCTTGTCATGAAATACATATACATATATACATTATCACAGTTATGAACATATCTTTTGTTGCTTGATAGAAATTCTTGCTAAGCACACTGGAATTGACGTGAAAATTCCTAGACTCCTCTCCAATTCAGAAGAAGTAAGAAGTGGCCAAAAGAAGAAGAAAGCAAGCAGCAGCAATGCAGAAGCAAACAACAACAGTCCAACAACATTTAGCAGCAGTTCGGCCGCGCTACCAAATAGGCTAGACACGGCACGCCCGCGCTAGAGGGAGATCAGACGCAGATAAGGCCAGCACATGGCCGCGCCCAATTTTCAAAGGGACATGGCGCGCCCACGCCAAGCACTCTACAACAGTACATGTAGTGCAACCGCGCCCGAATTACACTATGATACCGCACGACCGTGTCATTTATACTTGGTTTAAAATGCTGACTTTCTATTTTGTAATGCGGGAGTGTCTTTTCCATCTTTAGATATATTTGTAGGTTTCCAGATACGTATTAAGCAATTTTTATTACTATTATTAGGGTTTGGAAAGTCTAGAGAGATTTCATAGCATTTCCCTATTTCTTTGTGCTTCTCTCTCTAGATTATTGCTTGTAAGTATTTGTTTTCATTCTGGTGACGATTGTGGCCTTAACTAGCTTGGAATCAGACATTTGAAGCATGGTTTATTAGATTTGATTCCTCATTTACCTTATATCTCTTGCTTTCATTGTTTATTTCAATGTTTAGCTTCAATCCCATAATGACTGTTGATTCAGAAATGAACTAACTTCCATTATGGGATTCTAATAGAGTTTAATGTGTAGTCCATACTTGTATGACTATTTGTGATGTTGTATGTTTAATATTGGATTGCCCATCAAGGTTGTGCTAAAATATTGAATGCTTGATCACCATTCACACTAATTACTTGTATTGAATTGAAAAAGAAAGTATAAGTACAGATTAAACTATGTTGGCATATGCTTATGAGACTTATTTGTGTTAGGTTTTATGATTCGTGACCAGGATAGGTATATACCGGTTCACCATGTGTAGCCATTGATAGAGCTTGTGTTTAAATAATTATTACTTTTAATTCACATAGACATATAGTGGGTTAGGTAATTTTGATGCTTACATGAATTCTATCATTTGTCGATTTTGTGTAATTTAGACATAATATATCGGAAGATGGTTATGTTTCACTTATGTGTTCTCGACTAGACATCCTAATTAAATAATTAGGCATAACAAAAGGTATGCATTTTGGATAAAACATTAAATGACATTAGGATCCCATTTCTCTCCAATTTAATTACCTTACTTTTAGTAATTAGTATTTTTGTGCTGATAATTAATTTAGATATAAATTTACTTGTTAATTGATCATTTGAGCATACAGAAATAGTGATAAGGTTGTTGCATGATAGCATAGATTTATTCACCTTTCTCCGTGGGATTGACATTTTCTTACTCTGTACTACTTGTTGACTCGTGTATACTTGCATGAATTAGAGTCTATTTTGTTAAACCGAAATGGAGGCAACAATATTCCACTTCACCAACTTGTCGTAACACTTCTAAAGGTCCAATAAACCTATGGCATAGTTTTCCCTTTTTACCAAACTGTATTTTTCCTTTCTAGAGAGACACTTTTAGGAAAACAAAACTACCGACATCAAATTCTCGATTCTGTCGGTGTTAATCAGTATATTTCGTCTTCCTATCTTATGCATATATTAATCTTTCCCAAATCACCTTAACGACCTCGATGGCCTGTTGCACTAATTCTAGACTTATTAGTTGACGTTCACCAACTTCGTCCCAGCACAACGGGGTTCTGTACTTCTTGTCGTACAACGCTTCGTAAGGCGACATGCCAATACTTACGTGATAATTATTACTATAGGTAAATTCAACCAACGGTAGATGATCATCCCAATTTTCTTTGAAATCCATAATATAAGCTCTGAGCAAATCGTTCAATGTTTGGATTGTCCTCTCACTTTGTCCATCGGTTTGAGGATGATATGTTGTGCTCATTCTCAACTACGTTCCCAAGCACTCCTATAGTCATTTCTAGAAATTTGATGTGAAATGTGGATCTCTATCTGATACAATGGACACCGGGACAATGTGTCTTGATACAATCTCCTTCACGTACAGTTTTGCCATCTGATCTAGGTTAAATTTATTTTTGATTGGCAAAAAGTGTGTTGACTTTGTCAATCGATCCACATTCACCCAAATTATGTTATAACCTTGCTTAGTCGTTGGAAGTCCTACAAAAAAATCCATTGTGTTACGCTCCCACTTCCATTCTGGTATTTCTAATAGTTACAACAATTCGCTTGGTCTTTGATGCTCAGCTTTGACTTTCTGACACGTTAAGCATTTTGCCACACATTCTGTAACGTCCTTTTTCATATTCGACCACGAGAAATGATGTCTGAGATCCTAGTACATTTTTGTACTTCCGGGGTGAATCGAATATCGTGAGTTATGAGCCTCACTCAAAATTTCCTCTTTAATTTCTCGTTTTGGGGGAACCCAAATTCTTCTCCTTTAGACACTTTTCTTTTTATCATTTCATAATTTTCATCTTGAAGTTGTGCGTTCTTCACCTTATTCAACAAGATTTAACTTGTCTCCATCTGGAACAATTTTTCATCAGATTTTGTCAGATATTTAACTTCAAATTCCAACTTGTCCATGTCTGCTACAAGCTTTTCCTGAGCAGTTAACATCATTAATTTCTCTCGACCCTTTCTACTTAAGGCATCGA
The DNA here is from genome assembly GCA_020205605.1 of Panax ginseng. NCBI lineage: Eukaryota > Viridiplantae > Streptophyta > Magnoliopsida > Apiales > Araliaceae > Panax > Panax ginseng. Next base: position 33,520,994 of record CM035128.1, on the reverse strand, counting down.
CAACGACATTCGTCTTTCCAGGATGATAAAGAATCTCACAGTCATATTCTTTAATCAACTCCAGCCATCTTCTCTGTCTCATATTCAAATCCTTTTGTGTAAAAATATACTTTAGACTTTTGTGGTCTGTATATATCTCACACCTCTCTCTATAAAGATAGTGCCTCCAAATCTTAAGAGCAAACACCACCGCAACCAACTCCAAATTATAAATCGGGTATCCTTTCTCGTAATCATTCAATTGACGTGATGCATACGCAATGACCCTACCATTCTGCATAAGCACACAAACTAGTCCTTTATGCGATGTGTCACTATATACCACAAAATTCGCTATATCATCAGGCAATGACAACAAATGTGCTGAACTCAATCTCTTCTTTAACTCTTGGAAACTCTCCTCACACTTCTCCGTCCAAACAAACTTAATTTCCTTCCTAGTTAAATTCATTATCGGAGTATCGATCTTGGAAAAATCTTGAATAAAATGCCTATAGTAACCTGCCAACCCCAAGAAACTTCTTACTTCTGACGGTGTCTTTGGCTAATCCCAGTTTATTACAGCTTCAACTTTTGATGGATCTATTGAGATTATGTCCTTGTCAATAACATGCCCAAGAAACTGCACACGTTCTAACCAGAACTTATATTTCAAAAATTTCGCGTACAGCTTCTTTCTTCTTAATGTCTCCAATGTCACCCTTAAGTGTTCAACATCTTCCTCCTTGGTTTTAGAATACACTAATATATCATCAATAAACACCACTACAAATTTATCTAAGAAAGGATTAAACACCTTTTTCATCAAATCCATGAACGCTGCAGGTGCATTGGTTAAACCAAATGAGATAACCATAAACTCGTAATGACCATACCGAGTTCTGAATGTCATTTTCGGTAGATCCACCTTCCTCACCTTAAACTGATGATATCCACTTCTTAAATCTATTTTCAAAAAGTACCTTTCTCCCTTCAGTTGACCGAACAAGTCATCGATTCTCAGTAAAGAATACTTATTTTTAATCACGACCTTATTCAATTCCCTTTACTCAATACAGAGCCGCATTGACCCATTTTTCTTTTTAACAAATAACACTGGCGCTCCCCACAGCGATACGCTCGGCTGGATATACTTCTTGTCTAGTAATTCTTGCAACTGCACTATCAGCTATTTCATTTATACTGGGCAATTCTGTACGGGGTTTTAGATATTGGGGTCATTCTTTGCGCTAAATCAATCACAAGCTCGACCTCTCTATCTGGCTGAAGTCTAGGAAAATCGTCTGGAAATACATCCGAAAAATCTATAATGATCGGTATCAACCATGTAGGCTAAGTATCCTACACATCCTTATCTCAGTAACTTCCTGGCTTGCATCATCGTCAGATAACTCGCTTGTTTGGGTGATTTGCTACCATAAAACACCACCTTTAACGAAGTCATAAGGTTAACACATTTCTTTTGACAATCAATTACCGCCCCGTAATTGAATAACCAGTCCATTCCCAGTAGAACACCAAATTCCCCAAGTTTTATCGGTATCAAATCCACCATTATCTCATGGCCCTTTATATCCACCCTACAGTTCAAGTATATAAACATAAAAAGGAATCACTTACCTATTTGCAATCTCTATGCTCAAAGGAAAATCTAATTCTTCCTATGGCAAATCTAAGTTCTTAGCAAAATCATCGGATATAAATGAACAAGTAGCACCCAAATCAAATAATAAATAAGCATTAAAACCATTGATCAGAATGATACCTAACATCACATCCTTTGCCTGCACAACATCTTGCACGGTCATATTGAAAGTTCTGGTAGTGGGTCAGTTTGATGGCACTAGCCCAGTGATAGTCAATGTACCACCACTATTGCTTCCTTTACCTCCCTTTGCACCTCTCGCTGCCTTTCTAGGGCAATCACGAGCCATATGATCCTTTGACCTGCAAGTGAAACAAACTCCCCTCTTTGGACTAGGATAATTCGGTGTAATGTGACCTTCCTGGCCACAATTAAAACACACTCGCTTATCCTTCAGACACACACCAGTGTGGTTCTTTCCAGAAGTAGTACAAGCTTCAAACTTCTTCTTTTGCTGACTTCCTTGGTGTCCTCCTGCATTTGAATTTTGATTCCATTTCCTTTTCTGGTTATTGCTTCCACTATTTCTTCCACCAACCTTGTATTCATTCTCATTCTTCCTCTTCTTCTTTTCTTGATTATACTTGGTTAAGGCATCGCTTTCTCCTTATGCGATAATTGCCTTTTATAGTACTGCTGCAAATGTATTTAACTGAAACATTGAAACCTGGTATGTCGAAGAGGTGAGGATACCTTGTTTTCATATCAGATTCTAACTCCCAGGTCATTTCCTCAATATCATGGTTTCTCCATAAAATTTTGACTTGAGGTATAACCTTTGAGCGTAGAATATGTTCTTTCTTATCAAAGATTTTAATATGTACCTCTTCATACGTTAAATCCTCTGCTAACTCGTCTGGTTCTAATTCAATAATGTTGTTCGAGTCTTTCACATATTTACGTAGCATGGATATGTGGAAAACGTTATGAACACAAGACATACTTAGCGGTAAAGTGAGTCTATAGGCCACAGTTCCTACTCGATCGAGGATTTCAAATGGACCATTGAATCGAGGATTGAGCTTTCCTCTCTTATCGAATCTCGTAACTCCTTTCCATGGAGCAACACGTAAAAATACATGTTCTCCCACATTAAACTCCACGTCCCTTCGCTGAAGATCGACATAACTCTTTTGTCAATCTTGTGATGTTCGTATATGTTGCCGGATCATTTGAATCTTTTTCGTAGTCATGCATACCATTTCTAGTCCTAACAATGTTGCTTCACCCACCTCATCCACGCATACTGGAGAATGACACTTTCGTCCACACAACACCTCGAATGGAGCCATGCCTATACTTGATTAATAACTGTTGTTGTAGGAGAATTCCACCAATGACAAGTACTTGTCCCAACTTCCTTTTAAGCCTAAGACATAGTCTTAATAGATCTTCTAGAGTTTGAATAGTCATATCCGATTACCCATCCATCCGAGGATGATATGCAGAACTGAATCGTAAGTCAATGCCCACAGCTTTGTCTAAGCTAACCTAAATCTTGGGTCTCGATCAGAAACTATGGATACTAGCACACCATGCAACTCACAATCTCATTTATGTACATACGAGCAAGGAGTTCAAGTGAATAAGCTTCTCGTATAGGTACAAAATGAGCAAACTTGGTTAATCTATCGATAAATACCGAAATTGCATCTATGCCTGGAGAAACCTTGGGAAGACCGGTAATGAAATCCATGGTGATGTGCTCCCACTTCCATTCTAGAATTTTAAGTGGTTGCAATGAACCTTTTAGTACTTAATGCTCCACCTTGACACGTTGACAGGTTAAACACCTTGAGATAAATTCTGCAATCTCTCTCTTCAAATTGCTCTACCAAAATGTATGTCGAAGATCATGATATATTTTAGTACTTCCAGAATGGATTACAAATGGTGTGTTGTGTGCCTCGATCATGACTTTGTACTTCAAATCAGAGTCGTTAGGAAAATAAAGTCTGGAGTTGACTCGAAGTATTCCTTCTTCGTCAATTTTTTGCTTCTAGAATAGCACATTCTTGTACTTTCTTCTTCATACTCATAAGCTCCGGGTCTATGGCTTGAGCGGCTTTAACTTTATCGATTAAAGTCGGTTCTACTCGTATATTTGACATCATCACGTGGGTCCCTGAAGCTGTTAACTCTTTCTCCATTCTTTGTAAGTCATGAAAAATGGGCCTTTGTGTTGACAATATCGCACTCGTACCTACATATGATATTCTACTCAACGCGTCAGTTACCACGTTCGCTTTTCTAGGATGATATTGAATGGTATGGTCTTAATCTTTCAACAGCTCGAGGCAACGTCGTTGCCGCATGTTGAGTTCCTTTTGGGTGAAGAAATATTTGAGGCTTTTATGATTTGTATAAATCTCCACTTTCTCCCCATACAGGTAGTGCCTCCAGATCTTTAACGCGAAAACGACTGCTGCCAACTCTAGATCATGAGTGGGATAATTCCTCTCATATTCTTTGAATTGTCATGAGGCATAGGCTATGACTTTCCCATGTTTCATAAGAACACATCCTAAACCTCTGCCTGAAGCATCACTGTAGATGACAAATCCCTCCAATCCTGATGGTATTATCAGAATAGGTGATGAAATGAGTCTCCTCTTGAGTTCTTGGAAGTTCTTCTCACATTCCTCACTCCATCCAAATTTTGTATCTTTTCGAGTCAACTTAGTTAATGGAGTAGCAATTTGAGAAAATCTTTCCACAAATCTCCGATAATAACCAGCTAAGCCCAGAAAGCAACGTACTTCAGTTACTGACTTAGTTTGCTCCCAACTTTGAATTGCTTCAATCTTTGTCGGGTCCATTGATATTCCATACTTTGATATCACGTTCCTAAGGAATGCTACTTCCTCAAGCCAGAACTCGTATTTCTTTAACTAGGTGTATAACTTGTTTTCACGAAGCTTTTGGAGTATCAGCTTCAATTGTTGCTCATGATCTTCACGGCTTTTGGAGTAGATGAGGATGTCATCAATAAAAACAACCACAAAATGATCCAAATATTCCTTGAATACACGGTTCATCATATCTATGAAAGCCGCAAGAGCATTAGTCAATCCAAAAGATATGACTAGGAATTCGTAATACCTGTATTGATTTTTGAAAGTAGTCTTTGGAATGTCCTCAATTTTAATCTTTAACTGATGATATCCGGAATGAAGATCAATCTTTGAGAACAATTTAGCACCTTGCAACTAGTCAAACAGGTCATCAATGCGAGGTAACTTGTACCTATTTTTGATGGTGACATGGTTCAACTCCCGATAGTCAAAGAAAAGTCGAATACTCCCATCTTTCTTCTTTACGAATAAAACAAGAGCACCCCAAGGAGATGTACTAGGATGAATGAAACCAATATCTAACAACTCATGTAGTTGGATTTTTAACTCCTGTAGTTCAATAGGAGCCATTCGATATGGGGGTTATGGAAATGGGTTTTGTACCGGGTTCAAAGTCAATACAAAATTCGATATCACGCTCTGGGGGTAGGCCAAGAAGTTCTTCAGGAAATACGTTAGGAAATTTATTAATAATAGAAATATTATTCAAATCTAATGTATTTTTGTTCAAATCCATGACATGGGCTAAGAAAGCTTGACATCCATTTTTCAATAAACGAATGACTTTATGGCTTGATATGATAGTGATTGACTTTAGTGGTTTGGTTGCTTGAATTTTTATAACAGGTTAGTTAGGAATATGAAAACTATCAACCTTACGAAAATAATCAATTTTAGCATGATGAGTAGTTAACCAATCAATCCCTAAAATCACATCAAATTCAAGTATTTTCAAAGAGATGAGATCAATAGGTAATGTGATGGTCCCAACTTGAATCAAGCAAGATTTATAAACCGTGGATGTAATAAAAGTTTCTCCTAACGGAGTTTCAACAGATAAGTCAAAGTCTAATTTCTCAGGGGTCAAGTCCAAACGTTGAGCACAAGAAGGAGAAATAAAAGAATAGATAGAACTGGAATCTAATAAGGTATAGACTTCGCAAGAGTTTATATTTAGCTTACACATGATAACTTCATTCGGGTTCTTCGCCTTTTGGGATGTTACGATAAACGCTCTCCTTTGAACTACCCACTTTGTTTTGTCCATAGCTGCCTTTGGTGCCACCGTCCCAGCTGGACTTGTCTTTGCTACCGGACAAAATCAGGCTAAATGATCGTCGTTTCCATAACTGAAACATACCTTGGAAGGATGTGAACAGTTTAGACTTAAGTGTCCCTCCTCTCCGCATCTGTAGTATCTAATTGGCGGTCGTTATCCTCCCCTAGAATTTGATACTGGTGCTGCTGCCGATGTCTTCCCGTCATTGTTGAATCTCCTCTTCTTGAAATTTCGATTTGAATTATTTCTTCTATTATCTTGGCCATTATTACCACCGAAGTGGTTACCATTTCTGGCACGTTGGCTATCACTGCTTCGATGATTGTTGCCTTTTGGTATGTTGTTCTCGTCTTTCTTAGGTTCTTTGTCTTTTGGTTGAGCTGACTCATAATCCCGCTCCAATAACTGAGCCCTATTCACTACATCTGAATATAAGCAAAGTTTATGAGAGATAAGATGTTAACGAATTTTGGGTTTTAAACCTCTTAGAAACATTCGTGTCATCCGCTCCTCATTGTCTACCAAATTAGATGCAAACCGGGATAACTCCGTAAACTTTTTCTCGTATTGCGACATAGTCATATTGTTCTGCTCCAGTTTTATTAATTCCACCTCCTTCATGTGACGAATACTTTCTGAAAAGTACTTGTCGTTGAATAATTCTTGGAACCTCTTCCAAGATATCTTAAGTGCGGACAGATGAGTACATTTTATAGACTCCCACTAGTAATATGCCTCTCTGCATAACATAAAGGTGGCGAATGGAACCTTTTGTTCTTCAGTGCATCCCAAGACATCAAATATCTTGGTAATCTACTTAATCCTTGTCTCTGCATTTAGTGGCTCTGGCTTTCCTAAAAACTCCGGCGGTCCCAACTCCTTGAATTGCTTAGCAGTAACAAGTCATGAGTTACCATTGTTTCCACCTGCATTTTAAACAGGAGTCTCTCTGGCCTAATTTTGCATGAATCAAAAAAAGCTCCTAAACATCCCATCGTTCATCATTTGGTCGGTATTGTTTTTTACATGAGGATTATTGCCTTCTTGATGCACATTATCCTGGTTGTTGATTGTTGTGTTTCAATGGTCGCATGTGCTTCATTGCTCATCTCAAAATTTTCAGATGTCATTCTCAAATACTGACACAAAAAAGGATCAAATAAAGAAATTCACATGCCACATATTAACCATATATTCTGACAGACCAATAAAAAATAACAAATAAGCTTAGGTAGGACACACTAGCGAAGGATTTACTTGTCACTCCCTTCCTAGTTTTAACCCCAGATCTTCATCAGAGATAATATCCCTAAGCTCTGATACCAACTAAGACACCCCCAAAATAGGTCCACACAACCTATTCTGAGTCGCCAAATACATGGTACAGAAACCAAATACAAACTTTATTAATACAATTGTCGTGCAAAATACGACAACACATGTGCTGTGAGTTTTAGTACAAATATTATCTTGTAGACAACATCCAAATTCAAATAAAGTCCTCATTATAATTATTGATACACTATTTTATAAAATAGTGAGGATTGCTATAATAACTATCTTAAATCATCAGTCCACACCCCGACTAGTACCAGCTATATTCTCGCCTTCTGAAAAGAAAAATGGAACAAAAAGGAAAAGAATGAGCTCAACTAGCCCAGTAAAGAATATTATGACTAAGATAATGAAGAATAAATTATCTTTAGTCCTCAACAGGAAAAAAAATCTGATAGAATACAATAGACAATAAGTTTTATATCAACAACTGCAGCGAAAACAACAATCTATTAGAAGAGTCAAGTAGAGCATGATATTTACTATCTTCTATGATTTAAAAATCCATCATCAATATTTTATCCCTATAATATCATTCAATAAATATTTCAAATCAACGAATTATCCATACACTAAGGGCCAAGGATATTCGTTCGTATCACTAGTGGTCATGATCATACCAAGCACCTGTCCATCTTTGCACTATGGGCCAAAGATATCAATCACCAATTTATCTTTGCCCTGCGGACCAAAGATATTCATCAACTAACAGTTCATCTTTGCATTACGACCAAAGATAACTTTCAACATAATTTAAGCATGAGGATGATGATAATGATATAAAGATTCAATCAAGTGAGATTATAACACCCCCAAATCTAGGTACTTCATTCCCACAGGACTTGGTGCTCACTATCCATACATTCATACTATCTACCCAAATAAATATATTAAAATCATAAATCCTTCCCTTAAATAGGGTTACATTAATAAATTCAAAAATAATCCAAGGTTATCTAACCTTTAAACATCATTCAAGTGTGGAAATAAAATTTATTACATCACATCATTATTAAAAGTCTAAGGTCATCATAAAAATAAAAGTACAAATCAGCATCACTTTTACAATTTTCCCTTTCCTTTGCTAGTTGAAGGCTGATCTACCTTCTCCACTTTGGCTGCAATGAGTATATAAATATGCAAGAGTGAGCAAAACAATTGCTCACTGGATATAATAAAGAATCAACATGCGAATAACAATAATACTTTCGTTGTGGGGTCCACCAATGATTGTGCCGTCGTACGAATATTCCCTGACAAAAATAATATTCCCCGACCAAACGAATATTTTATAACAACTTGCTTACTTTGCAAAAAAATTTCACATGTCACCCTTAACTTTAACCTTTTATCAATTTAACCATTTATGAAATAAAATAATAATTGTAATAAAATCGAATACTTTCATTTCATAAAATTCAGGGTCTTACAATCTCCCCTCCTTATGAAATTTTTCCCTCAAAATTTACATACGTACCTGGTATGCCGAAGAGGTGAGGATACCTTGACTTCATTTCATATTCCAATTCTTAAGGTATAACCTTTGAGTGTTGAATATGATCCTTCTTATCCTAGATTTTAACACGTATCTCATCATATGTTAAATCTTCTGCAATCTCGTATAGTTCTAATTCAATAATGTGGTTTGGGTCGTCCACATATTTATGTAACATCGATACTTGAAAAACATTATGAACACGCAACATATTTGGCGGTAAACGAGTCTATAGGCCACATTTCCTACTCGATCGAGGATTTTAAATAGACCAATAAAATCAAGGGTTGAGATTTCCTCTCTTCATCGAGTCTTACTTCTAGAATAACGCCCTCCTGAACCTTCTTCTTCGTATTTATCAGCTCCGGATGTGTAGCTTGAGCGGTTTTAACTTTATCGATTAAAGTCGATTCTAATCGTATATTTAATATCACCACATGGGTCCCTAGAGTCTTTAACTCTATCTTCATCATTTGTAAGTTATACGAAATGGGTTTTTGTGTTAACAACATCGCACTCGTAAACGCATATGATCTTCTACTCAACGCCTCAACTATCACATTCGCTCTTCCACGATGATATTGAATGGTATGGTCATAATCTTCAACAGCTCCAGCCAACGTCTTTGGCACATTATACGTTCATTTTAGGTGAAGAAAATATTTAAGGGTTTTAGAAATGGGTTTTGTACTAGGGTTAATACAAAATTCGATTTCACGCTCTAGGGGTAAGCTAAGAAGTCTTTAGGAATACGTCAAGAAATTTATTAACAATAGAAATATCATTCAAAACTGTGACTCTCATCCAAGACTTGGATAGTACGTCACATTGATACCTATCAACTTGCCATCGTCATTCACGACATCGCCTACAGAAAGTCTGGCTTCGGTGCATTCCACATAAGGAAGTCAACAACAAAAGGATCGGGGTTCTTTACTTATGGCTTGATATAACAGTGATTAACTTTAGTGGTTTGGTTGCTTGAATTGGCATATCATGTTGGTTAGGAATATGAAAGCTAACAACCTTACGAAAAACATGATGAGTAGTTAACCAATCGATTCCTAAAATTACATCAAAGGCAAGTATTTTCAAAGAGATAAGATCGACAGGTAACGTGAAAGTGTCGATTTGAATCAGCAAGATTTATAAACAGTGGAGGTAACGAAGGTTTCTCCTTACAGAGTTTCAATCGATAAGTCAAAGTCTAATTTCTCCGGAGTCAAATTTAAACGTTGAGCGCAAGCAAGAGATATAAAAGAATGGGTAGAACCGGTATCTAATAAGGTATAGACTTCGCAAAAATTTATAATCAATTAACCCGTCCTAACTTCGTTTGGGTTACTCGCTTTTTGAGAAGTCACGAAAAATGCTCTTCCTGAAACCACCGACTTTATTTTGTCTATATCCGCCTTTGGTGCCACTGTCCCAGCTGGACTTGACTTTGGTGCACGACAAAATTGGGCTATGTGACCTTCTCTTCCATAATTGAAACACACTTTGGACTGTTGCGTACAGTTTGGACTGATGTGTCCCTCCCCTCCACTTCTTATATCTTGGCCATGATTACCACCGAAGTGGTTACCATTCTTGGCATGATAATTTCCCCCACGATGGTTATCATTGTTCCGATAGTCGTTGCCACCGGTACGATTATTATCGTTTTACTGGTCATTACCTTTTGGTTATACTGACTCATTATCGCGCTCCAATAACTGAGCCCTATTCACAATATCTGAATATAAACAAAGTTTGTGAGAAATGAGGTATTAACGTATATCGAGTTTCAAACCTCTTAGAAACATTCGCGTCATTCGCTTCTCATTATCGACCAAATGGAATGCAAACTGGGATAACGCCGCAAATTTATCCTCGTATTGCGACACGGTCATATTATTTTGCTCCAACTTGATAAACTCCACCTCCTTCATGTGACGAATACTTTCGGGAAAGTACTTGTCGTTGAACAGCTCTTAGAACTTCTCCCAAGACATCTTGAGTGCGTTAGGCTGGGTACGTTTTATAGATTCCCACCAGTAATCTGCCTCTTCACGCAACATAAAGGTCGTAAAGGGAACCTTTTGCTCCTCGGAGCATCCCAAGATATCAAATATCTTGGTGATCTACTTTAACCACGTCTCCGCCTTAAGTGGTTCTGGCTTTCCCAAAAACTCCGGTGGTCCCAGCTACTTGAACTTCTTAGCGGTGACCGACCGTGGGTTGCCATTATTTCCACCTATATTTTGAACAGGAGTCTCTCTCGCCTAATGTTGCATGAATTGCATAAAGCCTCTAAACATCCCATCGTTCATCATTTGATCGGTGTTGTTATTTACTTGAGGATTATTGTCTTCTTGTTGCACACTATCCCGGGTATAGATCGTTGGTGACTCAACGGTCTCATGTGCTTCATTGCTGATCTCAACATTTTCAGATGCCATTTTCAAACACTGTCACAAAACAAGGGTTAATTGACATATCACATATTATCCCTATACTCTGACCAACCAATTAAATAACAAATAAACTTAGGTAGGTCATACTAGCGAAGGAATTCCCCGTCTCTCCCCTCCTAGTTCTTATCTCAGATCTCAGCCAGGGATTATATCCCTAAGCTTTGATACCAACTATGATGCCCCCAAAACAGGTATAAATCACCCATCTTAAGTCGCCAGATACATGGTACCTAAATTCAAATACATCTTAATTATACAACAGTCGTGTAAAATACGAGAAAACATAGCTGAGAGTTTAAACAAGAATATTGTCATTTAGACAATATCCACACTCAATGGTGTCCTCATTACAATTATTATCACATTATTCCGTAGAATAGTGAGGACTACTAAAGCCATTTATCCTGGACCATCACTCCATTCCCCGACTCGTCCCATCTATATTCTCATTTCCTGAAGAGAACAATGAAAGAAAGGGTAAGCTCAACTAGCCCAGTAAGAAATATTATGACTAAGATAATGTAGAATAAATTATCCTTAGCCTTCATAAGTATAACAACTGATAGAATACAATAGACAACAAAATCTACTATCATAATAAAATCTATTATCTTCTATTAGAAGAGTCAAGTATAGAATAAAATCTACTATCTTCTATGATTTAAAAAGTTTTTCATCAACTTTATCGTTGAGACTTAGGTTAATAAATAAAATCGAATCATCTCTGCACCACGGCCAAGGATATTCATGTAATCATCAATGATCATGATTATACCGAATAATTCCTAGTCATAATCATACCAACAACTGTCCATAAATGAACTACAGGCCAATGAGGACTTTTATCACATCATTCGTAACATTACGGTCATGATTATACCGAATAATCCCTTATCATAATCATACCAAGTCCATCTATGCACATAAGCACAAGATGAATTTCATCACAATATAAGCATGAGGATGATGACAATGATATAAGACATAATCAAAAGAAATCAAATCCAACGAAATCAAGGATAAATATTAAAGACTTTAAATTTATCCAGAGTTTAAAAATATCCAAATTGTCAACATGATACTGCTTTGTAGAGTAAAATTCAAAAATAATATTCATATACCAAAAATAATTTGGACAGAAAAGAAATGTATTTTTTTGGGTAAATAGTACCCCGTGAATAGTACTTTGGGAATAGTACCCCATGAATAGTACCCCGACATGAAAATTACCCAAAATACCCCGAGTGAATGATACTAGAGTGAATAATAATCGGGTGAATAGTAACCCATGAATAGTAACTCGTGAATAGTACTCTGACACGAAAAGTGCTCCGAATACCCGAGTGAATAATATTATAGTGAATAGCAATTGGGTGAATAGTAACCCATGAATAGTAACGCGTAACAGAAAAATACCAAAGAAAATTATATTTCATGATGAGTACAAAAGAAATGATATCCCAGATGAGTATAATAGAATATACAAAACTGTAAATGGATTTTCACCCGCCATGCGGTAATCCACGTAGATAGATTATTTCCACAATTTAATAAAGAATGAATACAAAGGATCATTCACCATGCATGCGGTAATCCACATGGACAGGTTATTCCAATAGAATAATAAAGAATTGAATAATAGAAGAATTCACCATGCATGCGATGAGCGCCGCATGATGAGTTATTCCCAACATAATAATAAAGAATGGAACTGTGTCATGCGTAATCCGCACATGCATGGATATTCCAAATGTAATAATAAAGAATGGAACTAGGTCATGCGTAATCCGCACAGACAGGATATTCCAACAGAATAATAAAGAATGAAATAACAAAAGAATTCACCAAGCATGCGATAGATCGCACACACAGGTTATTCCAACAGAATAATAAAGAATGGAATAACAACCCTTATGAGTATTGAAGGAAAATAACTCTCTTCATGAATACGAAAAAATAATACCCCTTACCTCAAAAGAAGATTGGATACTCGAATAGTGAGGTATCAGACTTCTCTTCTTCTTTCTCTCTATAATAATTGCTCTATAGCTTTAGTGAATTGGTGAGAAATGAAGGAAGAATGAGCTTCTATTTATAGGAAAATATAGTTTCAATAATTGCACATTTTGGGCCTCGAAATATTATAGTATAATACCTTCCTCTTTTTCTTCATTTTTAATTTAGTCCTACAAGTATTATTAAACTTGCACCACCTCCCTTAATAGTAAATCATGTGAATTAATAGTTCATTCATGTGACACAATAGTATAATCATGTGAAAAAACTAATTATAGTATAGTACCTTCAACTATACCTCCATTTTTAATTTATTCATGCAAGTATTATCAATCTTGCACCAACTTCCCTAATAGTAAATCATGTGAATCAATAGTAAATCATGTGACTCAATAATATAATCATGTGAAAAAAACTAATTACAATATAGTACCTTCAACTATACCTCTATTTTTAATTTAGTTATGCAAGTATTATCAATCTTGCACCAACTCCCCTAATAGTAAATCATGTGAATCAATAGTGCACACATGTGAACACATAGTTATAAGCATGTGAATTAATAGCAATTAATTGCTCATTTATTCGGTTAATTACCCGATTGGTCAATATAACCTCCAAACATTAATTATTATCGAAATAATTGTCGATTTCCACTAATACTAATAATTTCCACACAATGGAATTATCAATTTCATCTTTAATCAACACAAACTTATTCATCATTAATATTATAACTCACAATATTTAACAATTAGGTCGTTCCCAGGAAAGAGAGGGCTTTCCGATAAGGATTTCTCCTTATTGGTGCGTAATTAGGTGACCAAACCTCTCATTGACAGAACTTCTAGACATTGTCAATATTGCACATAATAATATGAATAACTTTTTCGTCTCAATTATTGATTTAATAATATAACATATTATGCAGATGATACTGTGACAATAATTAAATTAATAATATCAGAGATATGATGCATCAATTATTGTAGCAATAATTGAGTATAACTGAGTGACTTCTTACGTAAGTATCAATAATCAATATCGTGTCCCACTATGCAACCACGCGTATTACTGTACTTTTACTACCGGATAGTTCAACAGTTTTAACGGTAACACTCGCCGTTATTTTTAATAAAAGATAATTCTGTCGTTTTCTAACTACGACAATACTTCCGTTGTGGGGTCCACCAATGATTGTGCCGTCGTACGAATATTCCCCGACAAAAAGAATATTCCCCGACCAGACAAATATTTTATAACAACTTGCTTACTTTGCAAAAAAATTGCACATATCACCCTTAACTTTAACCTTTTATCAATTTAACTATTTACGAAATAAAATAATAATTGTAATAAAATTGAATACTTTCATTTCATAAATTAGGGGTCTTACAAGCATCCCTGCTATCAACATCAACTTTCCTGAACTTGAAAAGTTTCAGGATACATACTCATCTTACCCCATTATTTATCTACAAATATGGGATTTACAATTCATTTAGCACATACTTAATCACATAACTTTTTACTCTTCCTATTTTGGCATATTAAGACGCCGAGCAACTTCTCTACGCTCTTCTTCCATGATACAAAACATCGTTCTACGATCCAACATATACCATGACAAGTCTTCGAACTAAGTTGGGTAATAAAAGACTCGGTCATGGGCCCTATCAATCGCAGAATGAAAAGCATAATGCATTTCATTTATATTGGCCTTCTTCATCTGAACCTTATCTTCAATACGATCTGCACACTGAGTAGCCTTTATGCAACCGTCCTTTGCTCTCACATGCTTAGTTGTCTCCTCCTTCATATCATCTTTTAGCTTCTCAACTTCAGCCTTAATCTTTTCATTTTAAGCCAATAGCTCCTCTTGATGACCCTCTGTATGAACTAAGTTCAATTTTGTGTTCCCAAGACGTATGTCAAGATCCTGAATCTCCACATTCTTACGCTTTCTATAGTGGCTGGCGATATCGGCCCGACTCCTTGACTCCTCAACCTTAGCATGTAATTCTATATTACGGTCATATAATTCTTCATACATCTCAGCTACAATGGAGTTTGGTGGAAACTCCACATGATCCTCTTCCTCATCCTCCACCTCTATCTCCTCAGAGTCCTCCTCTTCAAGATCAGACACAGGCTCATTCCTTTGTCCTTCAACACTGACCAACAGAGAAGGCTCCCTCTGAATCAACTGCTCTCGAACAACATGGACATCTCGGGGCTCCTCATTCTTATGCACATGAGGTATCTCTTCCGTAGCTTGACTGGATCCTTCAACGTTAGACATCCTGGCAACAAAATACTTTTAAGTTTTATTTACTATGTTACACTCTTCGATACTCGCGAGCACATAAGTTATTAACACATAGTCACATAAAGTCTTTTATTATTTATCTTTAATGAATTCCTTAATCCATTCCTTAAAACTCGATAGGAGTTTATCAGCACTATGTTTTATGTCTCCTTAAAGGTTACTTCCTAAGGTTTCTCCTACCTAAGGTTCATAACCTAAAGCTTTGATACCAACTTGTGACACCCCCAAATCTGGGTACTTCATTCCCACATGATTTGGTGCTCACTATCCAAAACAATCACATTCAACTACCCGTAATCAAGGATAAAGACATAAGTTAAATAACTTAAATAATAATCCTCCCCATTAAAGGGTTACATCAACTTAAAACAAATCCCAGTAATCTAATCTTAAGTTATTACAAAAGTCTGTGGAATACATCATATAATCAAATAAGTCTCATAACATAGATTCTCATCATTTGGACATCTTGCCCTTCCCCTTGCTAGAAGACGGCTCGTCAATTTTCTCAACTTTAACTGCAGTGTTATATGCAAGAGTGAGCATACAAATGCTCACAAATATAGTGATGACAATAATAACATCATAGAATAAACAATGAATACTGAGTAATGAAGAACTCGACCTTTGAATCAAGACTAGAAGGTTAGATCGAATTATATATCTGAGGGTCTCAAGACCAAGAACTATGTCCCAAGTTATTAAGTATTTCTACTTCAACCTTTAATAGTCATTAAACTATATGGACCTTTCTTCTTGTACTTAGGGGGATCAACCCTCCGTACCATGTATTGTGCACGAACATCTTAACGCTAATGCGTAAATAATCCCCTATAATAGGGTTGTTCATCTCAGTTTGACTGAGAATTTCTCATTAAAGAAAGTTTAGTTTGGATTAGCTTTAACAATGTTTCTAGTATTTTAGAATGCTTATCAACTATGGACTAGTCAAATAAAAGTTCACTAGCCATTCAAGGTTCGATATAACAAATTGTTATTGAACTACAATGATTGAATCAAGGATTGACTCACCATAATATACAATTGAATAAAACATTGTATATTCAATGTACTACCTTCAAAAGATTTAGAAAGTTTTGTTCAAAATAATGAACATTTTAAGCTTTGATTTAACAAGAAACAATGGTTAGAAACTCGCTCATTATGAATAGACAACCCGAGCCATCATAATCAAACAATATCAAGTTCAAGAGTAGGAAACTTGCTTAGAAAAAAGTAAGACTTAGAAACTTGCGTAATAATAAACAAGATAAGATAATAACTTGTTCTATATAAAGAAATAAGGTTTAGGAACTTGCCTCGTGCCTAAGTTACACAATTCTAACACGCGTTCGTCAAAAACCCTTAAAATCGCAATATCGATTAGTTAAACTAACATTAAACCTATAAGTTTAATTCCCATTCAAGTTCATCTTGTTATCCTATTTCATATATCGATCACTGACATCATTTCAAATCTGCAATCATAAGTCTAACATAGCAACACAAATCCTAGACCACATCTCAAGACTTAAACAAATAATAAGTTAGAGTTTTTTTTTCAATTTATGAACTTTACAACTTGAAATCATCATACATGTTTACAATTTATTATAGAACTTGATTACATGTTTAACACATTATCATGAACATTAAACTAGGTTTGACTAACATGCCATGAATTGAAAAATAAAGTAAACCAAATCAATTTACCTTTCGAGGGAGGCGCATCTCAAGCTACCCCTTAAGCCTTTCGCACTGCCACAGCCATTGCCTCGGGTGCTCAATCCCAGAAAGCTCAACAGGCGCAGCTGTGTCGTTTCTACCTTTAGTACCAGCGCAGCTGCGCTGGTACGCAGACAAAAACTTGCAGACTGCGTCCCTACTTCACAGTTCATTCCCAAACAACCCAATTTTTCCCTAATTAAGCAGAAATTCACAAACCCAAAAGTTATAAACTTATTAACAACATCACTAAAAATGCATATCATGATTTTAACAATATAAACATCTTACACAATCAATTTTAAAGGATTAAAACCATGTTTTTACTAGTTTCTTCATTTTCCAACATGTTTAGTGAATTTAATTACCAAATCTTCGTTTTTTAACCAAATTAAACCATACAAATTGCATTCTTTTCGTAATTTAATCATATTAACACAATTTGAAATCAATTTACAGATTACTAAATAGACTAAACACCAATTTTGATTCCAAAATCATACATGTCATATGTATATATCACAAAAAACTTAAGAACAACAATAATCTCCGTTTACAACATGATTTCATGAATTTGATTACTAAGAATCGATAACTATCAGATTATACACACATAAAATCAATATTTCAAACATTAATCCAACAAGAATCCAATCACAGAGAATAAATATTGAAAAACCAGAACTAGGAATTAGGAATAAATTATTACCCTTAATCCTTTGTTTATACTAGCAAAGATGATGATCAAAAAGCTTAAAGAAGCTTGATGGTTCCACCCTTCTTCTCTGATTATAGAATATCTCTCTAACTCTCTCAATTTCCTTCTATGTGTTTATAGCTTTAGCCTTAGGATAATACATATAATGAAAATTGATATATACCACTATGCGCAAACTTAAGTCATCAGGTAAAAAAAACCAAAAGCTTTATCAATAATATTATGCTAAAGACCACAAGGCTTTGTTTGCCTTGCACACTAAACTTCCCCCTCAATTTATTTTTATATTTTTCTTATCACATAATTCCCTTGTCACATCTTTATTTAGTTAATTTAATCAAGTAAAATTTACACTAATCTTATAATTATAATTATAATTTTTATTATAATTATATTTATGCTTAACAAATTATTACACATCTAATTTAATTATCAAATTAAACTAGAACATCAACCCTACACAACATTATTATTATTAAATAATTTATTTAATTTAATTATTTTATTAAATTAAATCTTTAATCTAGTAAATTATTATTCAATAATTCAGTTAACATATTTCCTAGTTAAATTATTACACAATAGCTTCATCGAATAATTATTTATCTCAATAAATAAATCAACTCAAATATTTATTTAACTTGATAAATATTTGAAATTAAATATAATATTCTCGTTCATTATAGTGTTCGCCCGAAAGCAGAACGGGAAGTGGAGGGTGTGTATCGACTATACTAATTTGAATAAGGCATGCCCGAAGGACTTTTATCTGTTTTCACACATCGATCAACTAATCAAGGCCACTTCCGGGCACACTCTTTTGAATTTTTTGGATCCATTTTTGGGATACAATCAAATCTTGATGTTTAAAGAGGATATCCCGAAGAATACAATCATCACACATCGTACTATTTATGCTTATAAGAAGATGTCATTAAGGTTGATCAACACATGAGCGATAAACGAACATATGATGAATATGGTGTTTTGAAAACAGATCGAGCGTAATATAGAGGTGTACGTTGATGACATAATCGTCATGATTACAGCAGTACAAAATCATTAAGCAGTTTTGGAGGAATATTTTTAGACTATCTATGACACACCTAAATCCAGGTACTTCAATCCCACAGATCTAGTGCTCAATGTCCAACACAAACACATCTAACTACCTATAATAAAGGATAATAAATCTCATAAACAATAATCCCATTAAAGGGTTACATCATTAATAAGAAATCCCAGGTCATCTAACTTTTAGTTATTACATCAATAGGGGAATAAAAACATAAAACATAATTAAGTCTTATTACATCAGCTTTATCATTAAAAGAGAATCTAAACTTCATCTACTTGAGCATCTTGCCTTTTCCTTTACTCGTGGATGGCTCCTCAGGTTTATAAACCTTAACTGCAATATTTTATACAAGAGTGAGCAAAAAAACTTGCTCACAAGTAGAACAATGTATAACAATAATATATATATGAAAAATAAACTAGGTTTAACTAAACAAGATATTCTTTCTTAAAACAATAAACTTTAGGTCAAGAACTGTAAGTTCAATAGAATAAACAACTTTCAAGTAAATTTAGATATCAAGATCATAGTGAGGGTCACAAGACCACAAACCATATCCCAGGTTATCGATTAAACCTTTAATAATCAAAAGACTATATGGACCATCTATCTCTTACTCCAGGTGATCAACCATTTGTACTATGTATTATGCATAAACATTTAACGTTATTGCATAATTCAGATTTATAGTTTTTGACAACATAATCCCCCATTATAGGGTTGTTGATCTCAGTCTTTAACATTATAATTCGTACCAAATGAAGTTTGGTGTGGAATAGCTTAAAAGGAAATTTGGATCTTCAGAATGTTCATTAACTAAGGATTAGTTGAATCAATAAGGGTTTAATATCCATCTAGAAGTTTGATAACAACATAAGCTTGTACAATGATACATAATCAAGAATAGAATAACAATGATTCACAATCGAATAAACATCATATGTCGAAGTAATACTTTCAAAAAAGATTAGAAAGCTTATTTAGGGATCACAGACTTTGAACAATTTAAGAAACCTAGCTTGAATAATAAAGAAACAAAGGTTAGGAAACATAATTATAATTCACTTTCTCTAAATATCCTACATATCATTAGGATCATCACACCAATTAGTTACATTAAAGCCAACCTAATTGGTTTTAATCACCATCTTAGTTAAGTTTATAATATTTAACTTTAGGTCTGATTATATTAACCATTCACATAACATGAATTTGAAATCTTTGTTAACATATAACACAAGACTTAGCACTTAAACAACATTTCCAATTCTCACGGACAACGAGTTAAAGTCTTTTATAACTTATAACTTATAATTATCATCTTTGTGATTACAACATGTTATTACATTTTATTATATGATTCACACTTAATTATGTTCATTAGATTAGGTTAAGTTAACATTTTCCAAACTACACACTTAACAGTTCAACACTAACTTTGACTGACCACTAGCGCGACTACGTTACTTTTGTCTTTGTTCATTATCTTGGCCGCGTTTCAAGACTTTGGTAAAGGTCTCCACTTACTCTTTACTCCGGTAGTAAGTCATACTGAACTCGTCAAATGATTTTGTCGTTCATGACATAGCATTGCTACAACCCAAAAACATCCAATTTCTTCACCCAAACTCCAAATTAGACAAACCTAGATACTATAACCTTTATAAACTCAAAACCAAACTTGTATAAAATGATTCTAACAACACAAAAAACTTTAACAATCAATTTAGAGAATTAAATCCAAAGTTAATGCTAGTTTTTCATATTTTTACATACATAGTGAAATCATTCACCACGAATTCATTTTACAACCATTTTGATCCTTTTAAATTGTATTTTTTTGTTTCTTAGAGTACAAACATCACCCATCATCAATTTAGAATTTACAACATGAATTTATAACAAATTTTTACTCTAAAACATGCCATAATGTACATTTTCAACCAAAACTCAAAAATTTCATCTTTAACATGTTTACAACAATTTGATTACTTCAAAACCGATTATAGAGGCTATATATTAGTTTATACACATCCATAAACACATATAATAAATATCTCAACAATTCAACCATCAAAACCATTTACATAGAAGTACTCTAAAAAACTAAGAACTTCAGAGTTTGATTGTTTACCTTTGACCCCTTTAGACTCGGTATAGATAATTAGGAGAGCTTGGTTAGTCTTCTTCCTCCTTTGAATTCTCAGATTTTGGCTCTCAAATCACATAAAACTCCTCACTCTCTCAAATTCTCTCTTACTATGTTTCTCAGACTTAGCAAACTTAAGCGTAAACCAAATAAACTGATGGGATATACTTAACATGGATTTTATTTAGTGCATCAGTTAAAAACACAAAAGTCTCAGCTGTTATAAATGCAAAGTGTCTCAAGGCTATGTTTGGCTAGAACCAAATTAAACTCCTTTTTTACTTATTTTAATAATTTCCTTATAATATGATACACACGTCACACTTAATTTAATTAAATTACTCTAATCAATATAATTATAATTTTATTTAACAAATTATTAATTCTCTAGTTTAATTATTTAATAATTAAATTAATATCATCACACTTAAATAAATTATTTTATAATAATTTCCATCAAATATTTATTTTATTTAATAAAAAAACCAACTAAAATATTTATTTTATTCGATAAACGTTTTAAATCGTTACAAAATTTATAATCGTTACATCCTTCCCCCCTTAAAAGAATTTTGTCCTTAGAATCAGAACGCAATTAATTCATCTGTTACCTTATTCTCTTTTTAAAAGGATTTTGTCCCCAGAATCGCAATACAAGGATTAAACAAATAATTGAAGATAATTTTTCATCATCTTATCTTTGAGTTCCCACATATCTTCTTCAACTTTTTGGTTTCTCCATATACATTTACAGAAGGTATCACTTTCTTTCTGAGAACTTGCTCTTTCTTATCAACTATCTGAACATGAACTTCTTCATAAGATTAATTTTCTCAACTTGTAATGGTTCATACTCTATGACATGTTTATAATAAGGTTTATATGGTCGTAACACTAAAACCTGAAACACATTATGGATGTGTTCTAGCGCTGGAGGTAAAGCAACCTCATACGCCACTTCACCTAACTTTCTCAGCACTTCAAAGAGTCCAATAAACCTTAAACTCAACTTTCTCTTTTTGCCAAATCTTATCTTCCCCTTCCAAGGAGATACTTTTACGAAGATGAAACTTTCAACTTCAAATTCTCGCTTTTGACGATACTGATTCACATACTTCTTTTGTCTGTCTTGAGCAGCTAACAATCTTACTCTTATCACTTTGACGATCTTTGCAGTCTGCTACACCAATTTTGGTCCCAGCAGTTATCGTTCACCAACTTCATCCTAACGCAATGGAGTCCTACACTTTCTTCGATACAACTCTTCATAAGGCGGTATGCCAATACTTGCATGATAGCTATTATTATAGGTGAATTCAACTAAAGTTAAATGGTCATACCAATTCCCATTAAAATCCATAACACATGCTCTCAACATATCTTCTAAGCATGGATTTTCCTTTAATTCTGTCCTTTGGTTTGAGGATGGTTATGTTGTGCTCATCCTTAACTTCGTTCCCATGCGTTCTTACAAACTCTTCCACAAATTTGATGTGAAACACGGATCTTGGTCTGACATAATTGATACTAGAACACCGTGCCTTGAAACAATCTCTTTGACATATAATTTCGCCAACTGATCTAGATTAAATCTAATTTTGATCTGCAAGAAATGTGCTAATTACGTTAGTCAATCCACAATAACCCATATCGCGTTATAGCCTCTTTGAGTAGTTGGAAGACCTACTACGAAATCCATCATAACATGCTCCAACTTCCATTATGGTATTTTTAATGGTTGCAACAAACCACTGGGTCTTTGATGCTCTACTTTGACTTTCTAGCACGTTAAGCACTTTGCAACATACTCAACAACCTCTCTCTTCATATTTGGCCACCAGAAGTGTTGTTGAAGGTCTTGATACATCTTCGTACTCCCTAGGAGAATCAAATATCTTGAGCTATGAGCCTCGGGTAATATTTCCTCTATGAATTCCAGTACTGATAGAACCCAATCCCTCCCTTCAAATCTTAATAACCCTTAGGTATCGACTTTGAATTCAACTTCTTCACCTTTAGACACTCTTTTCCTTATTTTTTCACACTCCTTGTACTGGAGTTGTGCTTCTTTCACTTTGTCCAATAAGATTCGACGAGTCTCCATCTGAAATCGTTTTTTCTTCGCTTCCTTTGGATATTTTGTCTCTAACTCTAACTTAGCCATTTCTGCTATTAAATTCTCTTAAACGGTTAACAATGAAAACTTCTCCCAACTCTTCCTGCTCAAGGCGTCAACAACCACATAATATTTACCCAGATGGTATACGATTTCACAATCGTTATCCTTAATCAACTTTAACCATCGCCTCTGACGTATATTTTGATCTTTCTATAAGAAAATATACTTCCGACTCTTATGGTCTCCCCATAGGGATAGTGCCTCCAAATTTTAGGGTAAACACTACTGCAACTAACTCTAAATCATGAGTCAGATACCCTTTTTCATAATATTTTAATTGTCGTGATGCATATGCGATAACGTTATCATTTTTGCATAAGCACACAACCAAGTCCCTTGTGCGATGCATCACTATACACCACAAGATTCCCTGTATCATCTGGCAGATATAAAACATGCGCCATACTCAAACTCTTCTTCAACTTTTGGAAACTCTTCACATTTTTTTGTCCAAATGAATTTTACTGTCTTTCTCATCAAGTTAGTCAACAGAGTGACTATCTTGGAAAATCCTGAATAAATTGTCTATAATAACATGCCAATCCTTAGAAAATCCTCACTTCTAATGGTGTCTTCGACTGATCCCAATTTATCACAACTTTCACTTTTGATGGATCTACCAAAATTGTGTCTTTGTCAATTACATGCCCAAGAAATTGCACACCCTCCAACCAGAATTCACATTTTGAAAATTTTGCGTCCAACTTCTCTCTCCTCAATGACTCCAATGTCACCCTTAAATGTTCTGTATGCTCTTCTTGGGTTTTAGAATACACAAATATTTCATCTATGAACACTACTACAAACTTATCCAAAAATGGTTTAAACACCCTATTCATTAAGTCCATAAATGTTGCAGGTATATTAGTTAAACAGAAAGACATTACCAAAAACTCGTAATAATCATATCGAGTTCTAAACGCTATCTTCAGTACATCCTCCTTTCTCACCTTCAACTGATGGTATCCACTTCTTAAATCTATTTTCGAGAAATACCTCGCTCATTTCAATTGATCGAACAAATTTTCAATCATTGGCACCGAATACCTATTCTTGATAGTGACTTTATTCAACTCCTTATAATCAATACAAAGTTGCATTGATCCGTCCTTCTTTTTTAAAAACAACACCGACGCTCCTCATGGCGACTCACTCGTCTGGCTATACTTCTTATCCAATAACTCCTACAATTGCACCATTAACTCCTTAATGTCCACTAGAGTTATTCGATACAGGGCTTTCCAATCATCCAGAAATACATCGGCCAAATCTATGACAACCGATATTTCTTCCAACTTCGCACCCACCTTCCGAGTATCAACTATGTAAGCTAAATATCCTACGCATCCTTTTCTTAACAACTTCTTAGCTTGCATCATCGTTAGATAACTCGCTTGTCTATGCGACTTGCTGCCATGAAATACTACCTTTGACTTCTTTAGAGTTATAAGGTTTACACACTCTCTCTAGCAATCAATTATCACCTCATGGTTAAACAACCAATCCATTCCTAGGATAACATCAAATTCTCTAAGTCTAAGAGGAATCACTTCCCTATTCACAATTTCTATGCTTAGAGGGTAATCTAACTCTTCTTGAGGCAAATCTAACTTCTTAGCAAAATCTTAGGATATAAATGAATAAGTAACACTCAAAAAAAATAATATATAAGCATTTAGATTATTAATTGGAATGATACTTAACACCACATCCTTAGATTGCAGCGCATCCAGGACCGTCATGTTGAATGTACGAGAGGTTGGTCGACTCGATTGTGTTGGTCCAGCGATGGTCAGCCTGCCACTATTGTTGTTTCCTTTTCCTCTGTGCTTCTCTCCTATCCCTTTCTTCGGGCAATCTCAGGCCATGTGATCCTTTGAGCCGCAAGTAAAACATGCTCCCTTCTTTGGACTAAGGTAATTCGGTGCAATGTTACCCTCCAATCCACATTTAAAACATACCCACTTACCCCTCAAGCAAACACCTGTGTGTTTCTTTCTTAAATTGCTACAAGCTTCCACTTCCTTCTTTTGATTTCCTTGCTGATTCTCAATAGTGATACTGTCATTCCACTTCCTTTTCTGATTACTGCCACCATGTCTACCACCTTCCTTGTTTTCACTTTCACTCTTCTTCTTCTTTTACTCTTGATTATATTTCATTAGAGCATCACTTCCCCCTTCCACGATAATCGCCTTTTCTGACACAGCTATGAATTAATTAAGTTAGAACATCGAGACTCGGCTATAAAGCCAAGCTTCAGTCCCTGCTTGAACCTTTTAACCTTCCTTTCATCAGTATTAACTTGATAAGGTGCAAACCTTGCTAAATTGTTAAACTTAGGGACATACTCAGGCACCGTCATCATTCCTTGCTTTAATTCCAAGAACTAAACCTCCATCTAGTTTTGCGAAGTTAGCAAAAAATACATATCAAAGAACATCTCCTTAATCCTTTCCCAAGGAATTACTCCTTGACCACCTCTACACTTGTTCACCTGCCACCAATATCTAGCTTCTGCCTTCGGTATGAAGGTTGCAAAAGCAGTCTTTTGGTCTTTGTTGACCTTAGAAACATCGAATACTTTCTCCATTTCCATGATCCAGGTTTGGGCTTCTACTAGGTTCATAGACCCTAGAAACTATGGAGGTCTTACAACTTTGAAATCCTTAAATGTCGGAACATGGGCATGTGGCTGATTCGCAAGTGCTCCGGCTAGCAAATTAACCAACTGCTGAACTAGATTAGCGTTGGCTTCATTATTGTTATTTGTAGATCCCTGAGGGTTTTTTTGACGTTGTGGTCTTCTTCTAGACGACATCTTACTATTTAAAATATGCGTTATTAGATCATTATTCATTTATTTAAACATTTAAGAATTAACTTAAACACTTTCAGATAACACATATCATATCTGATAAACTCTTGTATTTTATTCATTCACTGCTTTTAAACATAACAAAGATAACATAACCGCTATTTACATAATCTATCTTGTACTAGTAAAGTTTTAGAATTACATCATTATCATCATCTTATCCCATTAATTAATTTTCATAGTTATTTATATATCATACTATTCTTCTTATCACGACCTACAACAATAATCCACATCGTACAACTTTATTGTGCTCCTGCTCTATGATATGAATTATCATCCTATGATCCATAATGTAACACAGACAATCTTCAAACTAATCTGGATAATAGAAGACTCGGTCCTGAGCTCTATGAATCGATGTGTGAAAAATGTACTCTATCTCATATATTTTGGCCTTCTTTGACCAAACCTCACCCTCAACAAGATTTGCGCGTTGAGCAGTCCTCATCCACGCGTCTTCAGCTCTCGCTCACTTAGTTGAATCCTCTCTCAAGTCATCCTGTGCAATCTCATTCTCAACTATTAACTGCCCTATTTTATACTCTGACTGCGCCAACTTTTGCTCCAGCTTTGTGGTTCGTGCGGTAAGATCTTGAATCGTGGCATCTTTTTGCGCTAACAAAACTTTACGCTCCATGGATTGTTCTTCTAAATCTTCAACCATATCCTGTAACTCTATGTTATGGTCATACACTTCATCAAACATCTCAGCATCGATAGATTTAAGTGGTAACTCTTCAGGATCCTCGTCAGATTCCGGATCAAACTCTGGTGTATGCTCCGAACCTAGAATAGTAACAAATGGGAATAGCTCCCTTGGTACTAGTTGTTCCCAGACTGTATGAACGTCTCAGGGCTCCTCCTCCCTAGCTTAGCTGGGTCCTTCTACATCAGTTATCTTGACAAAAAGTTTTAAGTTTTAATTACTAGTCGTTACTTATACTACTCACGAACATATAGGTTTATTAACAAGTAAGCACATAAGTCATTTTATTATTTTATCTTTAATAAATTTCCTTAACTCATTCCTTAGAAGTTGATAAGAGTATCACCACTATATTTTCAATATTCCAATAGGATATAGTCTAAGGTTCCCTACCTAAGGTTCATAACTTATGACTTTGATACCAACTTGTGTTTCCCCCAAATTTGGGTACTTAAATCCCACAGATTTGGTGCTCACTATCAAACAATAACACATCTAAGTACCCATAATAAAGGATAATAAATCTCATAAACAATAATCCCATTAAAGGGTTACATCATTAATAAGAAATCCCAGGTCATCTAACCTTTAGTTATTACATCAATAATGGAATAAAAACATAAAACATAATAAAGTCTTATTACAAAAGCTTTATCATTAAAAGAGAATCTAAACTTCATAAACTTGAGCATCTTGCCTTTGCCTTTACTTGTGGATGACTCCTTAGGTTTCTCAACCTTAGATGCAATGTTTTATGCAAGAGTGAGCAAAATAATTTGCTCAAAACAATGTATAACAATAATATATGGATGAACAATAAACTAGCTTTAACTGAACAAGATATTCTTTCTTAAAACAATCAGCTTTAGGTCAAGAACTATAAGTTAAATAGAATAAACAACTTTCAAGTAAATTTAGATATCAAGATCATACTGAGGGTCACAAGACCACGAATCATGTCCCAGATTATCAATTAAACCTTTAATAATTAAAAGACTATATGGACCATCTATCTCGTACTCCAGGTGATCAACCCTTTGTACTATGTATTGTGAACAAACATTTAACGCTATTGCGTAATTCAGATTTATAGTTTCTGACAACATAATCCTCCATTATAGGGTTGTTCATCTTAGTCTTTAATATTAGAATCCGTACCAAAAGAAGTTTTGTTTGGAATAGCTTCAAGGAAAATTTGGATATTCAGAACATTCATCAACTAAAGATTAGTTAAATATCCATCTAGAAGTTTGATAACAATATAAGCTTGTACAGTGATATATAATCAAGAATAGAATAACAATGATTCACAATCGATTAAACATCACATGTCGTAGCAATGCTTTCAGAAAAGATTAGAAAGCTTATTTAGGAATCATATACTTTAAACAATTTAAGAAACCATGCTTGAATAATAAAGAAGCAAAGGTTAGGAAACTTGCCTCGTGTGTTCACGACACAATTAAAATTAACGTTCTCCAACTATCCTACATATTATTATGATCATCACACTAATTAGTTACATTAAAGCCAACCTTATTGGTTTTAATCACTGTCTTAGTTAAGTTTATAATCTTTAACTTTAGGTTTGATTATACTAACCATTAACATAACATGAATCTAAAATCTTTGTTAACATATAACACAAGACTTATCACTTAAGAGACATTTCCAATTCTCACAGACAACGAGTTAAAGTCTTTTATAACTTATAACTTATAATCATCATCTTTGTGATTACAACATATTATTAAATTTTATTATATGATTCACACTTAATTATGTTCATTAGATTAGGTTAAGTTAACATTTTCTGAACTGCACACTTAACAGTTCAACACTGGCTTTGACTGACCACTGGCACGACCGCGCCACTTTTGCCTTTGTTCACTGCGCGGCCGCACTCAAGCACACGACATCGCTCCACTTACTCTTTATTCTAGCGTGGCTGCACTTGAACTCAGAAACATATTTTGCCGTTCGTGACACAACACCGGTACAACCCAAAAACATCCAATTTCTTCACCTAAACTACAAATTAGACAAACCTAGCTACTATAACCTTTATAATCTCAAAACCCAACTTATATAAAATGATTCTAATAAAATAAAAAACTTTAACAATTAATTTAGAGAATCAAAAGTTCATGCTAGTTTTTCACATTTTTACATACACAGCGAAATCATTCACCACGAATTCGTTTTATAACCATTTTGATCCATTTAAATTGTATTGTTTTTGTTTCTCACAGTACAAACATCACACATCATCAATTTAGAATTTACAACATGAATTCATTGCGAATTTTTACTCCAAAATAGGCTATAATGTACATTTTCAACCAAAACTCAAATTCTTCATCTTTAACATGTTTACAACAATTTGATTACTTCAAAACCAATTACAGAGGCTATATATCATATTATACACATCCATAAATACATATAATCAATATCTCAACAAGCTAACCATCAAAGCCATTTATAGAGAAGTACTCTAAAAAAATATAACCAAGAACTTTAGAGTTAGATTCTTTACCTTTGACTCCTTCTTTAGACTTAGTATAAATAATTAGGAGAGCCTGGTTGGTTTTCTTCCTCCTTTGAATTCTTAGATTTTCACAAAGAACTCCTCACTCTCTCAAATTCTCTCTTACTCTGTTTCTTAGACTTAACAAACTTAAGCATAAACCAAATAAAACTGATGGGATATACTTAACGTGGATTTTATTTAGCACATCAGTTAAAAACACAAAAGTCTCAGTTGTTACAAATGCAAAGGGTCTCAAGACCATGCTTGGCTATAATCTAATTAAAATTCATTTGACTTATTTTAATAATTTTCTTATAATATGATATACACGTCACACTTAAATTAATTAAATTACTTTAATCAATATAATTACAATTTTATTTAACAAATCATTAATCCTCTAGTTTATTTATTTAATAATTAAATTGATATCATCACACTGAAATAAATTATTCCATAATTATTTCATCAAATATTTATTTTATTTAATAAATAAACCAACTAAAATATTTATTTTATTCGATAAATATTTTAAATGATTACAAAATTCACAATCGTTACACTATCTGGGATTATAACATACGACTAAACTAGATTAAGTGCACATTCGGTCTTAGTTAGGAAAGTTCCTTGGGAATTTGGTTATTAGAGGAGGAATCAAAGTCAAATCGGAGAAAATAAAGGCTATAGTAGATATGAGGTCCCAACAGACCTTCAAAGATGTTCATCGGTTGACATGGTGGATTGCAGCACTTCGACGGTTCATGTTTCGATCTGCGATGAGGTGTCTACTCTTTTTTGAGACATTGAAAGGGACAAAGAATGTGAAGACTTTTCAGTGAACTTCGGAGTGCGAAGATACATTTTAGGGAATAAAAAGATATTTGTCTCTAACACCTTTATTAATGAAGTCGATTCCTTCTGAACCATTATATTTATATTTAGTGGCGAGTTCTTTAGCTGTTGGTGTTGTTCTGATAAGGGAGTCAGGAGGAAAACACTATCATATGTATTACGCCAGTTAAGCTCTTCGGGATGCATAAAATTTGTATCCATATATAGAAAAATTTACTTATGCCCTGATTATAGTCAGTTGGAATCTTCGACACTACTTTAAGGGTCAGGTAGTGCTGGTTTATACGAACCAACCTCTTAAGAATTGTTAGGTTTATATATAGTGCAATCATGTAATAAAATCACATAAAAAGTGCGGAAGCGCGATAAAATAGAATTTAAAATTTTTCATACAAACAATCACAATGATCATGCTTTGTGCTAAATTATCAATCTAAACAAGAAGAAAGAGAATCAGATTCATACCCTTATAGAATCGAGCTACTTCAATACGAGTTCAACTCATAGTTCTTCGTGGTATCCTCGAATTCGCTGGGTTAAATTCCTTCTTTTGATCAATGTTAGCCACCCAAGCGTTTGGCCTCTAGAGGTGATCCACCAAGTAATAATAAGTATTCAAGAAGATGAGTGTTTGACAAAACCCTAGATTTTATCTCTATAGAATATACGTACTCTCCCAACTCTTAGAATTAATTGTGTAACCCTAATCCATAATAAGACTTTCATATTTATAGAAATAGACAACCCTTCCAAACAGTTTAGGAATAGGGTTTTGTTTTAATTAATTAAGTTCCTTTAATTAATATGCTCATAATCTAATTAGGAATATATGAGGGTAATTTTATTAATTAATTTCCAAACTCCTTCAGGAATTAAAATAATAATAATTGTAATAATAATAATAAGACTCTTCTTATTAATTTATACTTAATATTTCCAAAATATTAAATAATAAATATTAAGCTATTTAATTTATTCCATCACCATAGATTAAATTACATACACTTAACTTATTATTACACCATTTACTTATTAAATAAATATTTTACTTTTATGGTGTGACCCTTTAGGTTCTCCATATTAAACCGGTTGTGAATAAATTAGTTAGAAAAATTCTAATCTTATTTAAATAAATATATTAAACTACTTAATTTATTTAAATAAATAACATTTATTATATAATAAGGGTAAGCCCCCTTAGCGATCAACGAATTTTCAGATAATATAGATTTTAACATTAATCATAAAAGAACCTTTGAGTAAATAGTTACCGTACAATTTAATCATTCACCACATAATGTCCCAATTAAATATAAGACATGGAATTATTGTCATGTCTTATTTTATTTAATTATATGTATTTTGATTCTTAAATGCCAAACTAAAAATAATGCAAATTAGAAACTCATTTCTAATTTCATTCCACCTTGGCCAAGGATTCCTGAGTTGTCATTTATCGAATCACATATGACATTCTCTCCTTTTACTAGAAGCGGTAGATTCTTTATTAATCATTCATTATCTCCATGCACAACTTATTATACCCAAGCATACCCTTTGATATACCCTAAGGGTTTTAAGAGACATGTCAAAGTATAAATTATCATACACAAGATACTTTGATGATCTCAAGTCTGAGGATCACTTGCACTACTATCACTACATGAATTCCTATTGACAGGCAAGTAAAATTCCATTATGTATTCTTTAACGAGCCATGTTCAGTGAACTTATTCTCCAATAAGTACCTATATACTTGTTTTAGTGTCTCCACACAAATGATCATGAGATCAATCATCCTCTTTCCTATTTACTAATCCCCTTTTTAGTAATTTAACGATTGGGAACTTTTTTAGTTTGAAGCTATCTAAGAATTTAGGTATTGTAACGCCCGAGAAAATCAGATTTTTATATGAATTAATTTTTTTTAATTATGTGAATTAAATGAAATTAATTGATTATTTATGTGAGTAAGTTGTATGAAGGTCGTTCTATAACCTAGAATGTGTGGATGTTGTTAGGATCCTGGCTATGTGCTAGGTTTAATTATTTTGAATTTCCAAGACGAAAATAAAATTTTTCCAAAAATTTTCTGTAAAAACACTATTCATGTTAGCCAAGTTTCCGTGATTCATGTTTTGAGATGCATAAATTATTTTACGAAAGGGTCAATGCTAGTTTTAACTCGGCTAGACTATTCTTAAGAGTTAGATTGATTTGTTTAACAAGTCTTTCAATATAGAACTGTTAACGCTATCTTATGCCAAGTATTTGGTACGGATTCAAAGGTAAGTTTGTATATAAACAAACAAATGTATTTTCATCAATTATTCGATGGGCACGTGAGGTTACCAAATCTTAAATGTAAATACGTTTACCGGATGAGTGTTGATCAACATAGAGTACTATAGGCTGATCACCTAGAAGTGCTCGTAAAAAATATCAGACTTACGGACTTAGTGCCGAGATGTCCTTTACATGTATAAAAACGAAAATAGAATGTTCATGGTCTTTCAACCAGTTCAAAATTCCTAAGCTATTATATATACATTGGGATTGTCGTTATGAAATGAGAAGTGCTAGTTAATGTTTCATAGTACTTCATAGCTACTTGTTCAGTTATGGAAGATAATCATATAATTCTCAATGTGGTATTTGTACTATCTTTTGCTAGACTTGCTGAGCTAGTTATGCCCACTTCTTGCTTGAATTATATGATTGCAGCTAAGGCCAAAAGAACTGATGATCCCAATATGGATAAAGGCAAAGCTAAGATGGATAAGTAGATTATTCTGTAATAGAGTAGTATATTTGTAAGAATCATAATATGATGAACAAAGAATATAACGGTTTCAGAACCTGAGGAATGGATTTATACTTATTATTGTAATAATAATTTAGTAAATACAATCATTTTAATGTTGTTTCAATGGAATGAATGTATAGATAGTAGTACCATGTAACACCATATTTGTGGGTTAAAAGTACCCGGATTTGATGGCATCACAGGTTGGTATCAAAGCATTAGGTTATAAAACTTAGGGGGGAAGAACCTTAGGCTAATAACCTCGTTAGAAAAGGAGAAGTCCAAAGGAATTGAATTCGACTCGAATGAGTTAATAAGTATTGAGGAAACTCAGTATTTAAAGATTTAAAAGATGGAAATTAACCTTAAATAAATTAAATGTGATTTGTGCTTATATTATTGTGTATTATGTACTAATCAACATGTTATGTGTTATTGTAGATGTCCATCGATAGCTTGATGTATAGAGATATACACGTGGTGAGCGAAGAGTCTGCGAATTGGGTAGAGCCTGTACTTATACCCGTAGCAGGAATACCAATCGTGAACATAGAAGAGTCTGAGGCTAAGGAGGACTATTCAGAGGAAGATTTTTCTGAGGAGGATATGGAGAACCTAGGATCGGCATCATACCTTGAGATAATGGTCGGTTGGGATGGGGAGATAGAGGTAGCATCGTTCAATACGGTGGTACCTGCACTTGAGCCAACATCTACGGATGTAATGAGGGCATTGTATCTAGCGGTGCTTGACCGTAATGTGCAACTGCGCACTGTTGTGCAAAACCAGAATAAAGAGATTAGTGATCTCTATGATGCAAAGGAGTTTGCAGAAGCAGATTTTAACTTAGAACACGACGAGAAGGTTCTCATGACAGATAAGGCGATGGACTATAAGAATGAGGCCGTAAAGCTTTGTAAGGAACTGGTTCAGAAGAACTAGAAAATAACATGGATGTCCTACATCCATAACAGTGCTCATGAGGATTTCAACCTGAAAATTTCTTGTTATTCTATTGAGTTGGCGTAGAGTCGACATACTATTAGTCGGGATATTGTTTCGATTCTAGCAAATAAGAAACATGAGAATGCTGTGAGGCAGTGTTAGTAGATCAATAGATCAGTGTTAGTCGCGTTTTTGGTTATGCCGTTTGGGTTGACTAATGCGCCAACCGCATTCGTAGATATGATGAATAAAGTGCTTAAACAGTATTTGGACAAGTTTTTCGTAGTGTTCATTGATGATATTCTAGTCTATTCTAAGATGCTAGAAGATTATGCTGAACATTTAAGGATAGTGTTGGAAACACTGCGGAAGGAGAAGTTGTATGAGAAATTCACTAAGTGTGAATTTTGGCTTGAAAGAGTGCAGTTTTTAGGACTTGTTATTGATAAAGATGGCAGCTCTATGGATCCAGCGAAGGTGGAAGCAGTTAATAATTGGGAATAATCGAAAATGACAACTGTGGTTTAGAGTTTTCTGGGGTTAGCTGGATACTATAGATGGTTCATCCAGGATTTTTCTAAAATAGCTACTCCATTGACGAATTTGACGAGGAAGTCAGTAAAGTATTTGTGGACGAAAAGTGTGAGAATAGTTTTCAGGAACTAAAAAAGAAGTTAAGTGAGGCACCTGTATTGTCTTTTCCAGATGATACGAGGAATTTCGTAGTTTATAGCGATTCTTCGCATAGAGGACTGGGTTACGTGCTCATGCAGCATGACAAGGTCATTGCGTATGCGTCACGTCAGTTGAAGGATTATGAGAAGGCTTATCCTACTCATGACCTAGAATTGGCAGTTGTAGTTTTTGCCTGAAAAATATGGAGACATTATTTATATGGGGAAAAGTTTTAGATAGACACGGACCATAAAAGTCTAAAATATATCTTCACACAGAAGGAGTTGAATATGAGATAGAGAAGGTGGTTAGAGTTGATAAAAGAATACGATTGTGATATATTATATCATCCCGTAAAGGCAAATGTAGTAGCCGATGCTTTAAGTAGGAAAGTTAGAGAAAAGTTATCAATGTTAACGACTTAGAATGAGTTAGTAACTTAGATGGAAAGAATGGAGTTAGAAGTTAAATTACCGGGAGAAGCGGTAGAAATGTTATTCGTAATAGAGACCCAACAAATCATAGTAGAATAGGTTAAATAAGTACAATTAGGCAATGAAGAATGCGAGCGAATGAAGAAGAGGATGGATGATAAAGAGAAGACTAAGTATAACCTCGACAAGGAGGGATTACTTCATTTTGAAGGAAGAATTTGGGTTCCAGATAATTCCGAGTTAAAAGAAGAGATAATGAGTGAGGCCCATAGTTCAAGGTACTCGATTCATCCAGGTAGTACTAAGATGTATCAAGACATTCAACAGAACTTTTGGTGTCCAAACATGAAGAAAGAGATAACAAAATATGTTAGTAAGTGCTTAACTTGTCAGAAAGTTAAGGCTGAACACTAACGACCTAGTGGGTTGTTTCAATCACTAGAAAATCTAGAGTGGAAATGGGAGCATATCACAATGTACTTTGTGGTGAGACTTCCAATGACAAGGAAAGGATATGATGCTATTTGGGTAATAGTGGATCGGTTGACGAAATCGGCTCACTACTTACCAATAGGAGTTAGGTATAACCTAGAGAAATTGGCTAAACTGTATGTCAAAAAAATTATTTCCAGACATGGAGTACCTATTTTGATTGTGTCAGATCGTGATCCATGATTCAGATTGAATTTCTGGAGGAGTTTACAAGAGCAAATGGGAACGCAGCTAAAGTTGAGTACAACATATCATCCTCAGATAGATGGACAACGTGAGCGAACAATCTAAACGCTAGAAGATATGTTAAGATCTTGTGTTATGGATTTTAAGGGGAGTTGGGACGAACATCTACTTTTGTGGAATTCGCGTACAACAATAGTTTTAACACTAGTATAGGCATGCCACCTTATGAAGCGTTATATGGGAGGAAGTGCAGAACTCCACTGTGCTGGGATGAAGTAGGGGAACGTTAGATGTTGGGACCTGAGATGGTACAACAGACGACAAACATGGTAAAATTAATACGTACTCGCTTGGTAGCTGCTCAAGATAAATAGAAGAAATATGTAGATCCTCACCGTGAGAATAGAGAATTTGAAGTAGGTTCATATGTGTTTTTGAAAGTAGCTCCTTAGAAGGGGAAGATACGTTTTGGAAAGAAAGGTAAGTTAAGTCCATGGTTTATAGGACCTTTTGAAATTTTAAGAAGGGTAGGAGAGGTAGCTTATGAAGTAGCTTTACCTCCAGAGATGGAACATATACACAATGTGTTTCATGTGTCAGTGTTGTGTCCCTATAAACTAGACTAAAAACACGTAATAGAGTACAAATCTATTCAGATAGAAAAAGACTTAACGTATGAAGAACTTCCAGCTCAAATTGTTGATATGAAGGAACAAGTCTTGAGAAACAAGATAATACCTTCGGTGAAGGTAATTTGAAGGAACCACAATGCCAAAGAAGCAACGTGGGAACTCGAGAGTAAAATGAAGGAAAATTTTTCTCATTTGTTTATGTAATTGTAGCAAGATTCTAGGGGAAGAATCCTTATAAGGGGGGAGAATGTAACGCCCAAGAAAATCAGATTTTTATATGAATTAAATTTTTATTTAATTATGTGAATTAAATGAAATTAATTGATTATGTATATGACTAAGTTATATGAAGGATGTTTTATAACCTGGAATGTGCGGATGTGGTTAGGATTCTGACTATGTGCTAGGATTAATTATTTTTGAATTTCCAAGACGAAAAATAAAAGTTTTCCGAGAAATTTCTGTAAAAATAATATTCATCTGTTTCTGCTAAGGAATTAAGTTTGAAATTCTAAGAAACACGTAATGATAGAATTCTAAGACGAGATGGAATATCCAATAATATTTCAGTTACAGAAAACAAAGTTTTTGCTTACGGACTTAAAACCTAAGGGTTAGGGAAAATAATTTTGGAAAAGGAAATGAAATACGTATAATGATTAGGGTTATTATACGTGTGAGATACGAGTAAGATACTACTTAGTATACAAGTATAGTATGAAGAATATTATGACATATAATATGAATATCGTACGAATACTAAACGAAGAGAATACGTGAGTTATATGCGTAGAATACGATTAGTTCGTAATGAACTTTGAGTTTATGGACTTTGTAGAATCCAATTGGACTTGGACTATATCAAGCCCAATGCATTTTGAAATCAAGCCAAGATAGGCCCGATATGAATTAATTCTAAGGCCCGATCCAAGAAACTGAACCACAGATCTAATCGATGGGTCATTAGATGGGTAAAACCCATGGGGCAGTCCATGGGGGGACCCACATAGCATTTGGGCCGGCCACTTGGTCACCAAGTAAGGTGTTTACTTGGTGGATAAGTTGTTGTGGAGGTGATGAATAATAAGGAGGTTAGCAAAACACCATTTTACCCTCCATTAGATTTTCCTATAAAGGAAGCTTAGGTTGGTCATTTGATGTTTTACAAACACTGGCCAATATAATTTGAAAAGAGCTAGAAACAAGTAATCATGTGAGCTTGAAGTAAATCATAAGAGTTTTTAGCAAGAATGCGAAGAACGTAAAGGTAATAACTCGTAAAACCTTAGTTTTCGATTTATCTAAATTTATTTTTCGTAGAGAATCATAAATTGGTGTAGCATGTCTCTTCCGGAGTAATAAGTATGGCTAATAGTGAAATAACCATTTACAAAGTCATGTGTAAGTAAAAATCGTAAGCATTTAAGTAAGTTTAAACTGATGAAACCATTTAACTTTGATTTGGTTTTTGATGGACAAATTGAAAACCATTATTGATAGGGTATGTGAATTTTTCTTGGTTAGGATGAAGATAATGAATCAATGGATTGATTCCATTTGATTTGGCGTATAAAACACAAGTAATTAAGTTATGGTGAATTTTACGAAATAAGACGTTAAACGTTGAAA
Organism: Panax ginseng; assembly: GCA_020205605.1. Taxonomy (NCBI): domain Eukaryota; kingdom Viridiplantae; phylum Streptophyta; class Magnoliopsida; order Apiales; family Araliaceae; genus Panax; species Panax ginseng. Next base: position 33,482,961 of record CM035128.1, on the reverse strand, counting down.
TCGTATAATTCTGGATTAGTAGTCAAAACTTACCGTTTAGTATGAAAACCTTAGTTTTCGATGGCATAGCGTAGTATAACGTATTCATGAGTCGGGGACTCAAGAACGGTCGAATTCTGACTTAAAACAAAGAAAACGATCTTTGAATGCTCAAAAACGTTTAACGAACGCGTTATTAGAACGTTAATAGTGAATTAATCTTTAACGGATTTAAAAACTATTTTTTTCCAGATGAAATCGATGTATATGTTACGTGTAAGAAAATGGCTTTTGAATGAGCTAATTTCGACTTGAAATGACTAAGTTATGAGTTCGAGAAGGATCGAAATGGAAATTAGAAATTTTTTTCATAGGCTCAGGGGAGGCGCCGCAGCTCCAACCCAAGCTATAATGGCCACGCCGCAGCACCGTGAATAGGAAGATTAGCTACTAGAGAGTGGCGCCGCAGAGCCACTGTTACAAAGAAATCACTACAAGAAATCAGACAAAAAATGACGCTAAAATTTGTCACATAAAATTCATTTTTCATCACTAAAACATTTGGTGACGATTGTTAATAAATCACGGAGATAAAATCACCATATGAAAGCGTGGTATTAGGTATATTTGACACTATTTGATGTCATCACTAAATGTTTTAACTTATGGTGACGATCTACATCATTGTCACTATAATTAATTACTTTTAGTAGCGTTAATAAGCGTCACTATTTGAATGAAACTTTTTTCGTCACTCTATATTATGTTTCATCATCAAAACTTGGTGCATTAAATGACAAAAATTATTTTTTCGTCATTAAATGATATTGTTTTTTAAGAAAAAATATGTTACTCTATTTAAATCATCTAATTTTAATGGCGACAATATTTTCATATTTATGATTATTCTTTTGTCATGTTATTATGTTTATCATCGCCAAAAATAAGAAAATAAATGACGACAGAACAATTCGTCTTCTAATAATATATTTAACATGACAATTATGTCATTGTCATTTTATATTTTAAATAATATTACAAAATAATTTGTCAGCAAAGAGTTATTTTTTGGGACACATTTTTCAATGTCACTAATTGAATACTTATGGTGACGATACATCTCGTCACAAAAAGAGTTACTAATAGTGACAAAATTAGTTGTTGTGACTAAATGAATATATATAACAATGACGATATAATTTGTCACCAAAGAGTTAATTTCTATGACACATTTTTCTTTGTCACTAATTGAATATTTATGGTGACGATAGAACTCGTAACATAAAAAGCTATTAATAGTTACAAAATTAAAAAGCATCACTAAATGATATATAATAGTGACGGCATAACTTGTCACCAAATAGTTATTAGTGACAATATATGTTGTCATACCTAAATGAATTTATATAATGACAATACTATTAATTCTAAAGAGTTAATATTATTCGTCATTAAATTTTAATTTTCATTGATCAAATATTATTTGCTAATAAATAATTATAAATCGTGATGATGTGGTGGTCATATTAAGTTGTTTGACATTAAAAATGTATTGTTACATTAACAATTTTCAATAAAAAAAAATATAATACATTTAGTGAGCTTTTTAAATTAACTTTCCACCTGTATATAATATACGATACAAAAGGCAATAAACATTTAAAATAAAAAGTAATTAACTTATAAAAAATAGTAGATTCACTAATTCAACAAAATACCCAACTAGTTAGGAAATAAACAGTTGCTTAAATAATCTAAGTACCACAAAACCAAATTATATAATCCAAAAAGCTAAAATTCTAAAATCCATATCTTAAGAAAATGCTTAATTAAAACCTTCAACCTTATGGTTATTGACCTTCCAGAAAAAACTCTATCTGCAAATCAAAAAAACATATAAACATAAATCAGTCAAATAGTTGTGAAATTAAAAAAATGTATATAAAGAAAGAAATGTTTAAATAATAAATTGTGAATTTTCCAGCAATATAGCTATACTAGCATTATAGCAACCAAAATCAATATCCATAGAATTTAGAGGATCCACAGAATCGAATTCGGGTTGAAGCTGTAATATGAAAATAGACTTCAAGAAAGTCGTCCCATGTGCAGAGAGATATATTTATGAATCCCAAAATATTTATGTCTGTGTGAAAAAAGCATTCAGATATCTATGTTTAAGGCCACTTAAAAGACTAAAGAAGTGGTAAACAAATCATGTAATTTAGATATAGTTAAACAAAATACAATGAGATAACTGATTATTATAGGAATGTAAATACAACCATAAAGACGCAAAATGAGAATTTAGAACATCCAAATATCATATAAACAAACAAATAGAAAGGGAGAATTGTGTAATGAATGTAAATACCAATCGGTGCAACAAAACTAGTGACAATTGGCCTGAACATAATCCACAACCACTAAACTGAAAATCAGCAAAAATACAAAATCACTGACTTAGAGATGTTGACACTATGTTTCTCTGATAAATTCACTTAAGAATCACTAAACCTAGACATAAAAATCCATTAATATGCCTGGTTACGAGATTGTCATAGTGAAGACATCAAACATCATCAAATATTTTGATGATCTTCGTGTCAAAAGTAATTTATATGGTTCCACAGTAAGCACTTGGTCCACTAAATAATAACCAAAACGAATAGGAAAGGAAAGGGCAAACAATAATATCTGGTTCCTAAGTAAGCACATAATGCTTTAGCAAAAACTTTAGCAGGAATCATAATGCACTTAATAGCTGGTTCCTAGGTAATCACATAACTTTAGCAGGAATCACTTTTTGAGCACAGCTAAAGTAAACCACCAAATTAGACCAACTGAGTTTGTTTGAACAATGTGGAAATATATCGAACACCTTGTGTGCACTGCGATTAGACCAACTGAGTTTGTTTGCTACAATAACAATCCAAACAAAAAACTATAACAGTATAAATAAAATTCATGTTTGTCATAAATGGAGGAAAATAAATAAGAAAATCTAACATTTGTAAGAATTCAACACATCACACACCAAATTCAAAATATTTAATAGAAAGTGAAGGAAACATTACCTAGAATAATTCTTTTATAGCAAATTTATGTTGCAAGGCAGCTGAAAGAAAGGAGGTAAAAGAAAGATCCTTCATAAGCGAATTCATTTCATTCTTTTTCTGAAAATAAACCTAGTGATGTTGGCCCCAGGGTTTATTACCTTAAATCAATAATCACTCACCAAGGATGTGCCAAGTTCGGTATTGGTTAATGGTAATATTTGTTTAATCATGTATACGAGAGGCTCATGAGAACACTGAAGATTAAACTCAAGCTTCAAGATGTTTGAAGACTCTGTACCTAGAAAATGACCCAAGGAGTCATACACCTCACGAACGTAAGAATGAAAATAAACTTGAACTTAGTAATATTTTGAGCAAATGGTAAGTTGACCTCACGGCTATGTCGAGTTGATCTAGTTCTATCGGACAAATAAGGTGAACTGCTAGTTTGGTTGACCAATATGTGTTGTATGGGAGATAGCACTCAAAAAACAAAATGTGTTGCTAATGTAGCAAAGTTTTAAAAATCGCTATCCAAGTAGACGGTGGAGTTGAGGATATAGGTAGCAGAGGGGACACTACCTAAATGTTGTTTGTAATTGTGGCATAAAGCTTAAAGCTATAAGCTTTGCTTAACAAACAAATAGAAGATGCATCTTATAGTGAGCAAGTAACTTAATCTAGCTCAAACTTTTATAGTTGGAAAAAATGCTGAAATATTTTGAAATGATGTTTGGAAAAGTAAAGAGTGCACCAACTACATCAATAATGTATTCCTAAAAGTAAGAGGCCTCAACAATTGCATGCAAAAGCTAAAGCTGAACTAAAATTGTAAATTTATAGTTTAGAAAAAGTAAACACCAACCTTTAACAAAGGAATGTGTATATCACCCAAAGTATTATTTGGTGTGATTAAAGCTATTTCAAACTCCTCGGCAGAAAACTCAACTTTAATATTTAAAAGGGACCTAAAAACCTATAAGAAGAATAACAAACACATTAGCCTCGTATAACAAACAACACTAAAAAGCATCAAAATTCCTCAACAAAGACTGCAACTTTAGACTTTATTTCAAATTTCATATTTAAGAAATTAAGAACGGAGTAAACTCCCACATTAACCTAATACTCAGTGGCAAGCTGCGAGGTGGCGGATCCCCAACTAATCTGAGTCACAATCTTGTTTGCATTGTCGGGTCTGTGGTGGAGATGGTGGCGGAGACTCCTCCAGTGGTGGTGGTTTCTCCTTCCTCTTACGCTTCCTGGGCGGCGACAACAACGGCCGCCTCCGCTTCCGCCTCCGCGCAGAGCCTAGCCGCCGATAAGTCGTACATGCCCTCGTGGCCTCTCCTCCTAACTACACTATTATTATTGTTAGTGATTTTGTTGTTGCGAGTGTTTTTGGTTTCATTATTTTCGGTATCGGAATGGATCGGAGTTGAGAGTTGGTCGTCGGACATAGTGGAGGGATCGGAAAGTGGGAGGGGATTGTGTGCGGAGGGGTCACATAGAGAAATCATGGGGTTGCATTGAAGTGATTGGAGACCCTAGAAAGAGATTAATGACTAGTTTGAGGAGAGAGAAAGAAAAGAAAAGGGTAGGGTTTTGGGAAAATAATAATTAGAATAAGTAGAGAAGAGGGTTGAAGCTTAAACCTTCACAAGTAGCTTCTTCTCCTCTCCCTTTTGTTCTGTGTTTGGATGTGCGAGAGAAGGGAACGAAAGAAAAAGGGGGCAATGGAATTGGAAATTTGAGGTGAAATGAGAATTGGGTTTGGGGGTAAAAAAGATTAGTTAATAAGAAATATGGGTTGGGGAATTTATAATCTTTTGTTAATTGAAGGATGATTTTTGAAGTTGTAATTTATTAGGGCCAGAGGCAGAGGGTGGGAAACTAATTTTGTGAATGTGAGGGTTTTCATTTGTAATTTTGTAATCATTACTCTCATCATGGATCTATACGACATCGTTGGGTGGGGCTTATTCTATAATTTTAATCAATCATGGTCAAGGATTTAGGCATTATCAGGATAACATTTTTAGAACAACAATCTTAAACCTATTATAAGACAAACTCCAGGAAAATCAACAAAGAAAAAGAGAAGAAACTTGCAATTTTCCTCCCGGAATCCCCAGAATAATATTGTGGTCCATGAGTCACAAAACTTTCCATGGTCTCTATAAACATCGGTGCTAGTCAACATATAAAAAGATCCTTGTTGTTATCCTCTGCCGGTGAAATTATGATGTAGCCTCCAAATGCAGGGGAGAACTTTCTGGTCTTGTGCTACACGGAATGGAAGAGTTCGTCGTGGGCGCAACTGAAAGAAATATTAGTAGTTGTAAAATTCCCCTGCTTTTTTAGGAACTTTAGTAGCCGCATATATATATATATATATATATATATATATATATATATATATATATATATAGCAATTTCATACCAACAAGTACCTGAAAGACTACTTGCAAGTACATTAGCCAGTAGGAACTCAAGAGTGAGAATGATCTTGTTGTTGTTTATTCATTGATGATATTTGTCCAACTTGACTAACCTTCCATACATGCATGGATCAATCATGGACCACCTATTATTGATGCTGATCCAATGTTGTTGTCAACTGAGGGGTGGTTGTATCCCATTACTGGGAAAATGGGGTTAATAGAACTCGGAGGGCTATTTCCCTGGGGATGGAATAGGTAGGGGTCGTAGTTTCCTCCCTTTGTGACTATGTCAACATCTTCAATTCTTCATATTCATCCCTTAACATGCAAGAAACATAAATGATCAACTAAGGAATAAAAATGAATCTATATGAAAGCGTAAAAGTAGCAAGATTTAGTAGCTCAAATCTTAATTTGAAAACAACTCTTATTTTCTAACATTATTAAGAAATTGAGACTTAATTTTGAATCAAAGGATAGTATTATACTAAGAAACTCATTCGGATTGAATTCCAGAATAAGAAACTTGTTGGTTGAGATAAATATTATATATTCACAATACTTACCTGGCATGATGTTATCAAAGTCAACCCTCAATATCTTTCCGAGAAATGATTTCTTGTTTTGTGCAAAATTAGAGGAATCACCTCGACGTGAATAATCTCTTGTGATAAGATACAAATACCCATCTGCAGGACCAAACAGAAGCTGACCTACATGACCTCCTGTATATGGGAGCCCCATTGTACATATTCTCCTTACTTCTACTAGAGTAGTACTTTTTTCCTATTTAAGAATGATGACCAAAATGAAATTTCATGATTCGTTAAAAATTTTGTACTGACAGAAGACTAAGATGTGTATCAATGAAGGCTTTGATGCGTTACCATTGGCTGTAAACTTTGCAACAACAGTATGATATTGACATGGCTGGATCCCTTTATCAGAACCAAGCTTGGAAGGATCACAATTTACATCTGCATTACATGAACATCTTTCTTGACATCCTTTATGTCAATGCTTACCACAATTGAATGAGACAAAGAATCTGCCATTTTGTTCAAAGTTTGGATGGAAAGCCATTCCCATCACACCATACTCAGTTCCAAAAAACACGTGGTCGGTTAGGTCCAAAAAGAGCTTTGACTCATCGATCTCCAAAAGTCCTTTGGATCCCGCCTCAGGAATGGTGACCAACCATATCATACCTTGTTGATTAGATAGGAACAGACGATTGGATCCATCAGGATGAGGAATCATGTTAAGATAAGCGCCATTTCTAACTCTCTTAAGGCATAGTCCCTTGGGAGGTTTAGGAGGTTATGAAGTTCTAAATACTACTTTTTCACAATTGAAACACACAGGTCTATCAGCTGAAGAATTACCAAATGCTTCGCAGAAGTCCTTCTTTGACTTCCAGTGATTTATCAGCTTGGAGGGTAAAGGATCAAAAGAGATGTTATCTTTCTCTTGCAGAGATGGAACAAATGGGGAAATCAAGATGAATGTATCTGCACATTTATCCTATATATTAGTGCAAAAGTCAGTAAAAGCTCCATTCTTTGACTGTTGTAATTACACAGAATCAGTGGAGTCGCACAAAGTAGGAACATTCCTGGCCCTGACTTAATTTGGAACAGCTAAGTAGAAAACTAATTACATCTCTGCAAAGCATGGAAAGATTATTTGAAGAATATCTAAATCTATTAAACCTGATATGGTGTTGTTTTTGTGTTTATATCATAGGAGCTTCATTCTTGCTATTAAATTCAAAACTCTTAACACACAAAGATTTTACATTCATCAATCAAATTTTGCAATCAAACACTTTGCAGCTTCTTGGTGTATAATTATTATATAAAAATATGAACCTCCAATTTCCTAGTTTGGAGATTTTTTTGAACTATATTCACAGATAAATTAAAGAATTGAATGATAAAAAAATGGTGTTCTATTTTATGTAGATTAAAAAATTGTGTTTCCAGTTATATGGAAATTCTGCTTTATGTAGATTCTTGTTAAATATTTAGATTTTTTTTCTTTACAGTTTGATTTATGTTATAATTATCTAAACCTTCATACAGGTACTGAATTAATCATATGGTTGTACCTTTCAAGTCATAACTATGCATAAAGGGATCTTAAAGTCACAAGCGCAACAAATGGCTAATCTGATTCCAACTAAAATATAATTGAGGTATTGTAGTGTAACAAGAAACCTATACCAGCCATTTCAAGAATAAAAATAACAAGAACTAAAAATTTCATGCAGTGTATAATGCTTTCTAAATGCAACAAACATGTATGATGTGGCTGCTGTTCAAACAGGAAAGAAAAACAGCATTTGTATTTTTGGGTTGCGAAAGCTCACTACACATAAGATTAACTTCATGAAAGAAGCACATTCAGGATTGGAGATGTTCATTGCTTGAAACTGGTTTTCCAGTCGCAAGTCTTCAGCAAGTCACAGCAGCCAATCCCATTGTGAGAGCAAAACTTCTAAGGGGTCTCTAGCTTAAAGGGCGCCCCTATTATCAAAAACAACATACAGAAATTGTCAAGGCACACAGTACTCAAACATAGAGAGAGAGAGAGAGAGAGATACTTGAGTTGGTGCACTGAGGATATGAAGAAGAACGACTAAGAAATAACAAGAAAATGACATGAGAGCGTCAAGAACACCAATCATCACAACTGTACTTCTTCTGTTCATTAGCACTACTCAAATTTTAAAATTTAGAACTCTTATAAAAAAGAATACATTTTCTGTATACCGCATGACAAGAGTAAGATAAACAAGGACCACTTATACCGGAAAAATGTTGTCTCCATCGGCCACCTGATCATTATGCATTCTGAATCCACAAGTAGGCATATTTTATGAGTTTTGACACCTGATTTGGGAAATTCAAGAAAGAAGCTCATATTGAGATAATATTTAAACAAATAAGCAGCATATTATCAAGTAACAGGGACTCCACCATAAGGTGTTCAATTTCAAGCAAGATTCTTATCTTCCTAGACATTCATGAATTCTTCAATAGTTTGCAAAGTAATCAAAAAAGAAGTAAAACATACCAACCATGCTACCAATTATTATGAATCGAATTACAAAAAAGTGCTTCTTACTAAAATCACAATAATATCAGTAGTTTTCAATCATAAAAAACATAATAAAATTACATATACCTCTCGTGCTTGATTATAATCTTTATAATCCCTCCTAGACTTTAATTTCCTTCCGTAACCTAGCAAAACTGGAATTCAATTTGGGGAAAAGAGAGGTTTTGGCAAGTGGGAGGACAGAGGAGCGGGACTAGGGGAGAGAAATAGCGTTGTGCAGGATTGGGCTGCCAATAGAAAGAGGAATGTACGGTTAGGCCATGTTTGGTTATCGTCACTAAAAAACTAGTGCTTCATTTGATTTTAATTTAATTTCTTTCCTAATCTTTAAGTTTTTTTTTCTAAATAATTTTCCAATTAGCTTTCATGGTTAGTTCTATTTTAACTTAACAACTTATATCACATTATATGAATTATTATCTTTCATATATATAATATTAAAATATAATATATATTGATTATTATATTATGCTTATTTTACATAATATTAAAAAAAAAGGGTATTACTCACAACTTTGTATGAAAATTATATTTCCCATAGTAATACTTTGTATTAAAATAATTCTATATTAAAATTATTTTAGTACCCCTTTCTTAAATAAAAATTTTTGGAAATTTAACATTAGAATTTAATATTAAAAATTATTCTTAATTGATCATCTGTTTTGCGAAAGATTTAGTTCGTAACAAATCATGCAATAAAAATATATTCATATATTTATCACACATACGCATTATACCGCACATAGTCACTTATTATGTATCACATATTTAATACAGTATATATTAAAAAAAATATTTTACTAAAATCATATTTTAATATATATTGAAAATTTGGACTATTACATTGTCTTTTGTCAACACTATATATGCATACATAACTAAAAGAGCAACCTTATGAATTTAAGTCTCCTGATAAGCAAAATCACTACTCTCATTTTATTTTCAAACTAGAAAGCATAACCATTCTATGATGTCGATTTAGTACTACAATTACTAATCAAAGCTAAGAAGTTGTTTAAGTCAAAATTTAAACCAAATAGTGATTTAGATTATCAAAATTGTACAAGATCATCAACAACAATAGCAACCATTACAACAAAAATGACATGAAATCATTTCAAACTCGTAGCTGTTCAATTAGAACAACTACTAATCAATTCAAATCAAAATCTAGAAACATACCTAAAATGTCAAATAATTTCTGCCATCAAATTGAGATTATTGAAAATTGATAATGGAAGTTCTTGACTAAATGGAGGCTGCCAATGATAATAGGACATCAATTAGATACAAGAAAATTTTGCCTCCATATAAAAATGTGACGATATTGCATACTTTGTCACTAAATATAAGAATTTATGACTAACCAGTGTTGTCACTTATACACTCTTCTAATTAGTGACGAACTAGTATCTCGTCATATAAAATTGGTATTTGTGACAATAAAAATGGTTATAAATTATTAATTTTTCGTCTTTACAAATTTTCCTCCAAAAGTTCTTAAATTTTTTTTGCCTCCAAATCAAATTGTGACGATATTACTTACTTTTTCACTAAATATAACAATTTGTGCTGAACCATTTTTGTCACTTATCCACGTAGCTAGTTAGTGACGGACTATTATCTCGTCATATAAAATTGGTATTTATGACAATACAAATTGTCATAAATTAATCTTTTTTCGTCTTTAAAAATTTCCCTCCAAATTTTTTCAGAAAAATTTTGCCTCCAAAAAAAATTGTGACGATATTACGTACTTTGTCACTAAATATAAGAATTTATGACGAACGATTTTTGTCACTTATCCACGCATCTAATTAGTGACACACTATTATCTCGTCATATAAAATCGGTATTTATTACAATAAAAATTATCATAAATTATTATTTTTTCTTCATTAAAAAATTTCCCTCCAAAATTTTGCCTCCAAATAAAATTGTGACGAATTTGTATTTCGCGTCACTAAATGTGAACATTAGTGACGAAAGCACATTGTCACTAAATTTTACAAATAATTAATGACAAAGTATTATGTTGTCATTTAAAGAAATATTTTGTGACAATAAATATTGTCATCAATTATTACAAAATGTCACTAAAAGGTTTCCCTCCAAAATTTTGGTACGAAATTCTACCTCCAAAATAACTTGTGATGAAAATTTGTTAATCGTCATCAAATGTGTAAATTAGTTACGATATAAATGATTAATAGTAACAAAAGTAAAAGTCGTCACAAAAGCAAAAGTTTTAGTGACGATTATGAATTTCGTAATTATTAATTAACAAATTGTGACAAAATTTTGTGCGTGGCAAAAATTTTCGTCATAAAATGTTTGATTTCTTGTAGTGAATCTCGCGCCGCGGCGCCAAGACCGGACTTTAGCCACTATTAGTTGGCGCCGCAACACCAATACTGTACTGATGTCTGGCACCGCAGCGCCTGTAATAGAAATTGGTTGAACTAGTTGGTTTCTAATTATAATTGATTGTAAACCAGTAGTGAAGCATGTATGTACTTAAGATACATGGTATGATCAATCTTAAATCACTTTTATAGTGATGACATTAGGAATTTAAGTATGGTTTAATAGTGATTAAACGAAGAACGCGAGATATACGAAAGTAAACTGTATTCGAGTTTTGGTCATTAACCAATAACGAGTAAGTCTTGGTTAGTAATGTAAGACATTAACAAGCCGTAGGGAAGATTAATAAGTCGACTTGACATTTATTAATGAAATAAATTAACTTAAGACATAGAAGATAAAGAAGTTGGTAAAAAAATAATGTGATTAGATTGTTTGGTAGCTAATTATAGTGTGCTATGTGACTATATCATGTAGATACTGTAAAGACCAAGAATTATTGAATATTATATTCGAAGACGCTTGAAGGCAAGTTTTTTTAACGTTTGTCTAATCTTCGTGTTAGCCAAGTTTCTTTGATTCATGTTTTGAGATGCATGAATTATTTTACGAAAAGGTCAATGCCATTTTTAACTCGGCTAGACTATTCTTAAGAGTTAGATTGATTTATTTAACAAGTCTTTCAATATAGAACTGTTAACGCTATCCTATGCTAAGTATTTGGTACGAATTCAAGGGTAAATTTGTATATAAACAAACAAATGTATTTTCATCGATTATTCAATGGGCACGTGAGGTTGCCAAATCTTAAACATAAATACATTTAACGGATGAGTGTTGATCAACATAGAGTACTATAGGCTTATCACCTAGAAGTGCTCGGAAGAAATATCGAACTTACGGACTTATTGTCGGGATGTCCTTTTCATGTATCAAAACAAAAAGAGAATGTTCATGGTCTTTTGACCAGTTCAAAATTCCTAAGCTATTATATATACTTTGGGATTATCTTTATAAAATGAGAAGTGCTAGTTAATGTTTCATAGTACTTCATAGCTACTTGTTCTGTTATAGAAGATAATCATATAATTCTCAACGTGGTATTTGTACTATCTTTTGCTAGACTTGCTGAGCTAGTTATGCTCTTGCTGAGCTAGTTATGCTCACTTCTTGCTTGAATTATATGATTGCAGCTAAGACCAAAAGAACTGATGATCCATGTAGGGATAAAGGCAAAGCTAAGATGGATAAGTAGATTATCCTGTAATAGAGTAGTATGTTTGTAAGAATCACAATATGATGAACAAAGAATGTAACGATTTTAGAACCTAGGGAATGGATTTATACTTATTATTGTAATAAGAAGTTAATAAATACAATCATTTTGATGTTGTTTTAATGGAATGAATGTATAGATAGTAGTACCGTGTAACACCATATCTGTGGGTTGAAAGTACCCGGATTTGGCGGCGTCACAGATCTCATTAACATGATTATCATCATGATTCTAAAAACATTCCTTAAAACTATAGGTTTATCACATTTAAATATAACAACACCATGTAGATAAGGAAAAAACCTTTAATAAATTCTCGTTTATTAATAAATGAATAGGATTGTTTCAAAGTATATGTTTTATTATATCAAATATGATGGCTTGTGTGCATACTACTTTCAATCTCTCACTTACATTAAAGCCAATCGCCGTGGTATCTTATACACATCTTCTCTAAGTGACAATCAAATTTGTCATGCTAAATCTTTACTAAATGGATCTGCAATGTTGTTTTGAGAGTCCACACGCTCTAGGGTTACATCTCCACTTTCAAAGATCTCTCTAAATAAATGAAACCATCGCAATACGTGTTTAGATTTCTGAAGAGACCTGGGATCCTTAACTTGCGCAATAGCTCCTATGTTGTCATCGACTAAAGGAACTACTCCTCTAATGCTAGGAACCACACCAAGTTCAGTTTTGAACTTCTTCATCCAAACAACCTCCTTTGCAGCTTCACTTGAAGCTATGTACTTTGCCTCTATCACTAAATCAACAACTATTTGTTGCTTGTAACTCTTTCAACTCTTTGCGCCACCGTTTAAGGTAAACACATACCCCTAATTAAACGGATTTACTATCATCTTGGTCAATTTGAAAACTTGATTCTGTGTAGCCCTCTAGTTTCAATTCAGACCCGCCGTAGACAGGAAATACTTCTTTAGTTTTCTTATGTACTTTAGGATGATTTTCACTGCTTTTAAGTTCTCTTCTTCTGGATTCAACTGATAACTGCTTGTAACATTAAGTGCATGAACGACATCCATTCTAGTACATAAAATATTAAACTTTTTTTTTAGTTCTTTTAAAAAAAGCAAAAAAAAAAAGTTCATAACTTAAGAAAATGAGGGAGTCTAGAAAGGAACCGGACCATATATATATATATATATATATATATAATCATGCACATATAGAATACTTTATTCTACCAAGAATGATTATGGATTGTTATTCTAGTTTGGTTCATTAGAGCCACCAAGTGAACCAAAAGGTCAAACCCTAGGGTGTTAGAATTGAATTTAAATATAACTATTACATTTAAATTCGGGCTCCATTAGAAACGGGTCTTCAAGCGCTCCTTGCTCCTTGGTCTTCGGTTCTTTATGTAATTCTAAATAATCATATTACATTAAATAGAAACCATGATCATTAGTCAAGGGGAAGTACATAGGATGGAGATACAAATTACATCAAGAAAAGATAGATAAGATGAGGTGCGTAAACCCTATTTATAAAGCCCATACATTCATGCATCCAACTAAAATAAAATCCAATCAAATTTGTTAATAGTTAATCAATCCCATTTATTATCATATATATCATCATATGCATCAATAAATAAACATTCATCTCATGAATAATAAAAGCATTCTATATATGCATCGATATTCTTTAATGGACAAAAATTTGCTAAAATTTAGTTTTGAAATAAAATAAACTCTTTTATTTTATTCAAAAACCAAATCCAAATTAAAATCTTTAATTTTTAGCAATCTGAAATCATATTCCAGATAAAATAAACATCTTTAGTTTAAACTTTTATCAATTAAATAAACCAGTTATGTAAATTGAATAAAAATAAAAAAAAAATTCTTTAGATTTTGCGAGGAAGGCACGCAATGGCGCCCGAGAATGAATCGGGAACCAAAGCAGTGACCCATGCTGCAAGCCCATAATTGATTTTCTGGAGATGGGCACGAGCGCACCCATAAAGTATTTAGAAGCGACGTGGCTGCGACGCGTACCAGAACCTGCTTTTTTTTTCTTCGCCTAGAAAATTCGATCTAATTGGATATCAATCATACATGGAATCATCAAAATCGACAATTAGCATAAAGTTAGGCTCCGATACCACTATTAGATTTATTTATAGGGCAATAATGTAATCAAACAAATAAAAGGTGTGGAAGTACGATAAAATGGAATTTAAAATTTTTTATACAAACCATCATAATGATTATGCTTTGTTCTTAATTATCAATCTAAACAAAGAAGAAGGAGAATCAAATTAAACCCTTGTAGAATTAATCTTCCTCAGGTACGAGTTCAACTCCTAGTTCTTCGTGCTCTCATTGAATTCGCCGGGTCAGATTCTTTTCTTTGATCAAAGTTAGCCACCCAAGTATTTGACCTCTAGACCTAATCCACCAAGGAAGAATAAAGATTCAAGAAGATGGGCGTTTGGCAAAACCATAGATTCTATCTCTATAAAATATATGTACTCTCCCAACTCTTGAAATATATTGTGTAACCATAATCCATAATAAGACTTTATTATTTATAGATGTAGGCAACCCTCCTAAACAATTTAGAAATAGGGTTTTATTTTAATTAATTAAACTCCCTAAATTAATTATGCTCCTAATCTAATTATGAATATATGAGAGTACTTTTATTAATTAATTTCTAAACTTGTTTAGGCATTAAACTAATATTAATTGTAATAATAATAATAATAATAATAATAAAACTCTTCTTATTAATTTATATTTAATATTTTAAAATATTAAATAATAAATATTAAGCTATTTAATTTATTCTATCACCATAGATTAAATTACCCTAAACTTATTATTTTGATTATGCCATTTACTTCTTAAATTTTTTTTCCCTTTTATGTTGACTATTTAGGTTCTTCATATTAAAGCGATTATGAATAAATAAATTAGAACAATTCTAAACTTATATAAATAAATTAAAATATTTAATTTATTTAAATAAATAATATTTATTCTATAATAAGGTAAGCCCTTTGCGATCAATGACTTTTCAGATAATATTGATTTCAACATTAATCATAAAAGAGATTTTGAGTAAATAGTTACCGTATAATTCAATCCTTCCACCATACAATGTCCCAATTAAATATAAGACATGAAATAACTGTCATGTCTTATTTTACTTAATTATATGTATTTCGATTCTCAAATACCCAACTCAAAATAATCAAACTTAGAAACTCCTTTCTAATTTTATTTCACTTTGGCCAAGGATTCTTGAGTTGTTATTTATTGAATCACATAAGTCATCCTCTCCTTTTACTATAAGCGGTTGATTCTTTATGGATAATTCATTATCTCCATCCACAACTTATTATATCCAAACATACCCTTTGATATACCCTAAGGGTCTTAAGGGACATTTCAAAGCATAAGTCACCATACATAAGATACTACGACGATCTCAAGTCTAAGGATCACTTGCACTACTATCACTATAGGAATTCCTATTGACATGCAAGTAAAACTCCATTAGGTATTCTTTAGTAAGCCACGTTCCGTGAACTTATTATCTAATAAGCACCTACATACTTGCTTTAGTGTCTTCACACAAATGATCACAAAATCATTCATCCTTATCCAATGAGCAACCAACGTATGTATCAATCTATCAGGATTCACTAATCCCTTTTTTTAGTAATCTAACAATTGGGAACTATTTTAGTTTTAAGCTATCAAAGAATTTAGATATCATTAGCATGATCATCATCATGATTCTAAAAGTATTGCTTAAAACTATGGGTTTATTACATTTAAATATAACAACACCATGTAGATAAAGAAAAAACCTTTAATAAATTCTCTTTTATTTATAAATGAATAAGATTGCTACAAAGTATATGCTTTATCATATCAAATATGATTGACTTGTATACATACTACTTTCATCTTAAGAAGCTGATCCATAAGCCGGATGTTTCAGGCCAATTGGTTTCTTGGGTAATGGAGTTGAGTCAGTTTACCCTAGAATATCTATGACACCCCCAAATCTGGGTACCTTCAAACCCAAGTTTGGTGCAACACGGTACTACCCATTCAACATAATTATAATGACATAAATTTAATTACTAATTATTACAATATGTCTAACTCAATATCTCAGGTTCTCAGACCTTTAAATCTTTAACACATTATAATGTATAAAATATTTATTAAAATACTTCTAACTTTTAAAAATAGTACTCATTCCTTCTACTCTTTCATCTTCCTCTTCCTTTTGTCCTTACCTGAACCTTTAATTCACTATGACTTCGCTGAAACTGTGACGTCCCCAAATCTGGGTTACTTTTACCTTGGGTTTGGTGCTCACAATACTAACATAACCATTCATTTCATCAAAATACTAACTTAAACCTGTCTAAGATTACATCAATATCTTACTTAAATCCCAGGTTCTATAGACTATTACATAACTTAAATACCAAATAATATTACAAAACATAATACTAAAAGTATTTATTACAATAATTACCTAAGTTCATTTAAGCACAGATGCTTAAGAAAAAATTATTCTGCTACTTTGGCTTTTCCCTTATCTTTCCCGGATGTACCAGCGGGTTCAGTTTTAACTGAAAAAATTATATTCAACGCAAGGGTGAGAAAAACTTGCTCAGTAAGGAAATAAACAGTTGAATATAATGGAACAAAAATATTTATAATAAAGGGAATATAAATCAAGTGATACTGAACGAAATAGTTCTTTAAAAGTTTTGAGTTTGAAAATCAGGTTTTAACATGCTGTAAGGTAAAATGCCCAGTGAATTCTGTCCTAGAATTTACAGTACTAACACTACAATCCATGGATCCAAACAATTATTAAAATTGGTCTATATCCTAGACTTGTACTTTAGTGGATCAGCCTAAGTACCCTATATTGTGGACAACATAATAGTCTAATTGACACATTACATGTCCTTCAGAATCATAATGTTCGGCATCATATGCTCCTATAAAAAGGTTGTTCGTTTACAACATTATATAAGAGTCTGCACCATAACAAAATGGTTTAGAGAACATTAAATGAGATTTTCATGAATGAATAATATCATTATATCTCAAAGTTTATCTAGCCGATATAATGGCATTGACATACTTTTAATATCATAAGAATAATTGAATCTGAAGTACTGCAGTTTAATATTTTTAATAACTTGAAAAGATAAGCTCTTGAACTAAGTACTTGCAATATAAACATATTTGACTAAGAAAGGTTTATGTACTTGCCTCTTACATCGTTAAAACCTTAATAAAGAAAGTGACTTGCCACTGAGTAGCCTACATATATATACAGTGTCTACTTTTGTGACGCCTCCAAAATAGGTATACATCACCCATTCTGAGTCGCCAAATACATGGTACAGAAACAACTACAACTTTATTAATACAATTGTCGTGCAAAATGTCGACATCGGGATTTTTATTTGTCCCTTTCCCTTTTCTTGTTCTTTGGTGTTCTCATGTTATGTGAGATTTGTTTGAAAAAATAAGTGAAAAAGGTCCGGCACGTATATGTCGACGATTTGACTGTAAGAGTCGCCAGTTGGTGTTTTTAACTGGTTGCACCAATGTAATCGAGAAAAGGTTTGCACATTGACCCAATGATGTGACACTACTAAACAGGTCTGTGAAACCGAGATTCATTTGGGTTCAGGGGCTTGATTATGCTAAGGGAAGGTGTTAGGCACCCCCCCTGACTTCCGTGTTTCCACGGTGACCACTACTTTTCAAGAAACTGTTATATGAATATGTGTTTGTGTGTGGGGGGGTCAATGTGCTATTATTTGGAAGTAGTGCTATGCCTCGTTCACACCTATATACACAAGGTTTATTTTTATACAAAAATTCTATTTTAAACAAGATATAGCAATGAGGTTTTGTAAAAGAGATTTTTCAAACCCTATGCTTAATAGTAATTTAGGCATTTGATACATCCATTTTATTGTTAAATGTTCGGCTTGGTTTATTTTATTTTCAAAATGCGAAGCTTCTTCGAGAAAATAATATATAGTAGTGCCGAACTCCTTATGGGCATGAAAGCCATCTAAGGAAATTCAAACGCCGTGAATAATTTACAAGTCGCTTATAACTGACAATGTCTATCACGGGAACAGAATCAAGATTCAGTATACTGTGTAAGACCCCAACTTTTATGAATAAAGATTAAATTTTCTCGAAATATATTTTTGAATATTATGGTGTGGATATGATATAATGTTATAGTTTTGGGTAATATTTATAAATTTTGCAAAGTAAGCAAGTGGTTATATAATATTCGATTGGTCGGGGAATATTCGTTTTAACAGGAAATATTCGTACGACGACACAATCATTGGTGGACCCCACAACGGAAGTATTATCGTAGTTAGAAAATGACAGAATTATCTTTTTATAAAAATAACGGTAAAAGTTTTATCGTTAAACTGTTAACGACCTGGTAGTAAAAGTACAGTAATATGCGTAGTTGCATAGTAGCACACGGTATTAATTATTGATGCTTACGTGAGAAGTCACTCAGTTATACTCAATTATTGCTACAGTAATTGCTGCATTATATCTCTCATATTATTGATTCAACTATTGTCACAGTATCATCTGCATAATATTTTATATTATTAAGTCAATAATTGAGACGACAAAGTTATTAATATTATTATTTGCAATATTGACAATGTCTAGAAGTTCTGTCAAGGAGAGGTTGGTCACCTAATTGCGCGCCAATAAGGAGAAATCCTTATCGGAAGCCCTCTCTTTCTTGGGAACGACCTGGTTGTTAAATATTATGAGTTATAATATTAATGATGAATAAGTTTGTGTTGATTAAAGATGAAATTGATAATTCCATTGTGTTGGGATTATTAGTGTTAGTGGAAATCGACATTTATTTCGATAATAATTGATGTCTGGAAGTTATACCGACCAATCGGGTAATTAATCGGACAAATGACCAATTAATTGCAATTAATTCACATGCTTATAACTATTTGTTCACATGTGTGTACTATTAATTCACATTCATGTACTATTAGGGGAGATGGTGCATGATTGATAATACTTGCATGACTAAGTTAAAAATGGAGGTATAGATGGAGGTACTATACTGTAATTCGTATTTTCACATGTATAGAACTATTGATTCACATGATTGAACTATTAATTCACATAATGTACTATTAGGGGATGTGGTGCAAGTTTGATAATACTTGCATGACTAAATTAAAAATGAAGGAAAATATAAAGGTATTATACTATAATATTTTGAGCCCCAGAACGTGCAATTATCGAAACTATATTTTTCTATAAATAGAAGCTCATTCTCACCAATTCACTAAATCTCACAAGAGAAATTATAGAGAGAGAGGCTATAGAGAGAAAGAAGAAAAGAAGTCTGCTACCTCACTATTCCAGTATCCAGTCTTCTTCTGAGATAAGGGATATTATTTTTGTTCAGTATTCACAAGGAATATTATTTTCTTCCATACTCTGTAGTATGTGAGTAATATTATTTCGTCTCATATTCCTGATTATACCCTCATTCTGTTAAAGTATTGCTTTTATACTCCGTGAAATTAGTTGAATATCCTTGAAATTTGCGCTTCATCTAGTATCGTTTCACAAGGATATTTTTTACACAGTCTTGTTAAATTTTAAGCTTTTCATGCCGGAGTACTGTCCATGAGTACTATTCATTTATACGGTACTATTTACAAAAGTACTAGTCATCGAAGCGGTGACAACAAACTTGGAGGGAATCAACATGCCAGAAATGGTAACCACTTCGATGGTAATCATGGCCAAGATAATAGAAGTGGAAATTTCAAGAAGAGGAGATTCAATAAGAATGGGAGGTTGTAAGACACCAACTTTTATGAATAAAGATTAAATTTCTCTCGAAATATTTTTTTGAATATTATGGTGTGGATATGATATAATGTTATAGTTGTGGGTAATATTTACAAATTTTTCAAAGTAAGCAAGTGGTTATATAATATTCGATTGGTCGGAGAATATTCGTTTTAACAGGGAATATTCGTACGACGGCATAATCATTGGAAGACTAAACAATAAAAGTATTGTTGTAGTTAGAAAATGACAGAATTATCTTTTTATACAAATAACGGCGAAAGTTTTACCGTTAAACTGTTGAACTACCCGGTAGTAAAAGTACAGTAATACGCGTGGTTGCATAGTAGCACACGATATTGATTATTGATGCTTACGTGAGAAGACATTCAGTTATACTCAATTATTGCTACAGTAATTGCTGCATTATATCTCTCATGTTATTGATTAAACTATTGTCACAGTGTCATCTGCATAATATTTTATATTATTAAATCAATAATTGAGACGACAAATTTATTCATATTATTATTTGCAATATTGACAATGTCTAGAAGTTCTGTCAAGGAGAGGTTTGGTCACCTAATTGCGCGCCAATAAGGAGAAATCCTTATCGAAAAGCCCCCTCTTTCCTAGGAACGACCTGGTTGTTAAATATTGTGAGTTATAATAGTAATGATGAATAAGTTCGTATTGATTAAAGATGAAATTGATAGTTCCATTGTGTTGGGATTATTAGTGTTAGTGGAAATCGACATTTATTTCGATAATAATTGATGTCTGGAAGTTATACCGACCAATCGGGTAATTAATCGGATAAATGAGTAATTAATTGGTATTAATTAACATGCTTATAACTATTTATTCACATGTGTGTACTATTGATTCACATTTATGTACTATCAGGGGAGGTGGTGCAAGATTGATAATACTTGCATGACTAAGTTAAAAATGGAGGTATAGATGGAGGTAGTACACTGTAATTTGCATTTTCACATGTATAGAACTATTGATTCACATTATTGAACTATTAATTCACATAATGTACTATTATGGGAGGTGGTGCAAGTTTGATAATACTTTCATGACTAAATTAAAAATGAAGGAAAAGATAAAGGTATTATACTGTAATATTTTGAGCCCCACAAAGTGCAATTATCGAAACTATATTTTTCTATAAATAGAAGCTCATTCTTCCTTCATTCTCACCAATTCACTAAGTCTCACAAGAGCAATTATAGAGAGAGAAGCTATAGAGAGAGAATCTATAGAGAGATAGAAGAAGAGAAGTCTGCTACCTGAGGTAAGGGATATTATTTTTGTTCAGTATTCACAAGGAATAATATTTTCATCCATACTCTATAGTATGTGAGTAATATTATTTCGTCTCGTATTCCTGATTATACCCTCATTCTATTAAAGCATTGCTTCTATACTCCGTGAAATTAGTAGAATATCCTTGAAATTTGCGCTTCATCTAGTATCGTTTCACAAGGATATTTTCTACACATTCTTGTTAAATTTTAAGCTTTTCATGCCGAAGTACTGTCCATGAGTACTATTCATTTATATGGTACTATTCACATGTACTATTCACAAAGTATTATTCATAAATTACTATTCATGAAGTACTATTCACAAAGTACTATTCACGGGAACTATTCGCAAAGTACTATTCATGGGGTACTATTCACCCCGAGTACTATTCATGACAAAAATTGATTTCTTTTCGGTCCATATCATTTTTGATACAATATCATTCTTGAGTTTTACTCTACAAAGTAGTATCGTGTTGGCAATTTGAACATTATTGAATTCTCGATAAATTAAATTATTAAAGTCTTTAAAATATATCCTTGAACTTGTTTTATTGAATTCTTATATCATTGTCATCATCTTCATGCTTATATTGTGATGAAAGTCATCTTTGGCTTACGTGTATAGATGAACTATTGATTTGTATGATTATGACCAGGGATTATTCGATATAGTCATGACCATTGATGATCACATGAATATCATTGGCCGTGGTGCATGGATGATTCGATGATGTAGTTTATTTATTAAGTTGAGTCTCAGCGATAAAGTTGATGAAAAACTTTTTAAATCATATAAGATATTAGATATCATGCTCTACTTGACTCTTCTAATGGATTGCTTGTTCCGCTGCAGTTAAACTTGATGTTTATTATATTTTATCAGTTTAACACAATTGAAGGCTAATGATAATTTATTCTGCATTATCTTAGTCATAATATTTCTTACTGGGCTAGTTGAGCTCACCCTTTTGCTTTCATTGTTCTCTTCAGGAAATGAGAACGTAGTCGGGACTAGTCGGGAAACGGAGTGACTGTCCAGATGTTTGCATTAGTAGTCCTCACTATCCTGTGAAAAAGTGTGATAATAAATGAGGACTTATTTTGAGTTTGAATACTGTCTAGAAGACAATATTTGTATTAAAACTCACAGTTCATGTTGTATAATTAAGTTTGTATTTGTATTCAGTACCATGTATTTGGCGACCCAAGATGGGTGATGTATACCTATTTTGGGGGGGTCACATTTGGTATCAAAGCTTAGGGATATGATCCCTGGTTGAGATGTGAAACAAGAACTAGGAGGGGAGAGACGGGGAATTCCTTCGCTACACAATGACATGGGATTAGAGGTTGTACGAAGTTAGGAAGATGGAACCATGTCCTATCTCTTCAAGCTTCAAATTCTATCTGGTCTTCTGCCTTGTATAATAGTCACTCGGGATTGTAACTCCTTAGTTCTTGTGAGACATTGTTGTGTAGAATGTATGTTGACTGTTGTTTGTTGAGACGACTCCATGTGGGGTTGAGGTGAAATTTGACGATTTGGCCTTCACCGGGGTTATCTTTGGTTTTGGCTGATAAAGCAGACGTTGCTCAGGGTTATCTCTGAGATTGGGTTGCTACAAGTGATGAATGCCCTCAGGGTTGTCTCTAAGGTGTGCTTGTCCTCCCGGGGTTATCTCAGGGTTGTCCCGAGGTTGAAGCTGACTGCATGGGTTAAAACGAGCATCTCTGGGGTTATCTCTGGAACTGTAACTGCACTCTTTCGGTTTATCTCAAAAGTTGACATTGTCTTTCTTGGTGTTATTTTCGGGACTTAGACTGAACATCTCAGGGTTAACTCTAAGATGAATATTGTAAAAACCCAAAACCCTAATAAGACTCGTATGTGTAAAATCCCATTATATTAAAAAAAAATTCTCCATTCTGAATGTGTTATGTGTAAATATATACTTTGTTTAACAAATTTGACCAAATAATTTTTTTTCCGAAAAACGACGTGCTTGACACCTAGTGCTTAAATTTTTTTTCCCGTAATCGGACTTTTCGGTAAAATTATTTTGAAAAGTTGCTTTATCGTGCTTACACTGACAAAATGCCTTGTCGTGCTTGTTAGGATTAGTGAGAAACTTAGGTTAATAACCCTAGATTAACAAACCTTAACCCTAAATTGTAAACCTAACCCTAATTAGCTTATGTTAATACCTAATCATGGTTAGTAAACTTTATTTAGGTACTAATAAACATCATTTAACATTCTTAATCATTAAAAAAACCCTAATCAAGATTAGTGAAGATTAGGGCATAATTAAGCTACTAAATAAACCTAACTAGCTCATAAGTAGGTTAGGAGTCACCATTCAAGTCCCTAGGCTGCACATGACATGCTTGTAACTCCAAAGCATGACAATAGTCATCGTATCAGATATTTGTAGAGGCAAGTTGAACAAAAATGACCAAAAAGCCAAGTTGAAGAATGCTATAAATATTAACCTTAGGGCTGAGCAAACTCACAAAATTCCTAAGCCTAGATACACTTATAAACTTACCAAATCAAGCCTGGGTGTTAACAGCAACAACATCAGAAGCTAGAATCAATAATCATTAAAGAAAAGGTACAAACCCTAGTTCATAGCTAGCTCTTTGATTCTTTGTTAATTTTGTTTTTTATATGTTTAGAAATATGTATTAGTATGTTATAAAGTATGTTAGATTGGTAGAACACGTTTTCATAACATCTAGAAGCCTTAATTAAGTGTTTTTAGAAATCTGGAAATTTTGAAAAACCAAGTCTGACAACCGAATGTCAGGGCTTGTAGATTCAATTGTGTTTATGTTTTGGTCTGTTAATTGTTTGGTATTTGTAGCCTGATAGTAGATCTTTAATCTGGAAAAGAAAATAGGTTCATTTGAACCATATATTTCATGTTATAAGTAGTCAAAGTGGGTTGACCATTTACGGATTGCAATTTCCTAGGTTACCCAGAAAACTCAAGAACAGTCGAACCGGCCACTTTGACCAACCTTTTTAATCGTATTCTGTTTGTTATTTTTGTAAGGTTTTGTTATATATCAATACCCTATTATATTTACTACATATCTATGATCTCAAATTTCTAAAACAACTAATAGGATTACTAGAATTAATGGTCAAAAGTCGTTGACCGAGCTTGACCAAGTTTTCTGGGTTGCCTAGAAAACTGAAGAACATGAAGAACAACATTTGGATATACTTTGACAAGCATAATTAGAGACCTTATAGTTATGCTTTATTCATGTTAATGTTATATATATATGTACCCTGACATATATACTACATGTTACAACAAACAAAACACACATCTAATACACAGAATCAAAAATATTCAAGCCACAAAACCGTTGACCGGCCATGACTACTGTTCTGGGTTACCCAGAAACTCAAGAACAGCTCTGATTGTGACTTTGAGCCTCTATAACTTCTTGTTATATGTAGGTTAAAACCTAAAGTTTGCACTACTACAAAACAATAAATAGACAACACTTAAACAATAACGTTTTTATAAAAAACGTTGTGGTAGTTTTTTTTACAACGTTTTTTAATAAAACGTTGTAGATACATATGAAAAAATGTTATCTATTTACAAAGACAATTTTTAATTTTAAAAAAGCGTTATTTATGTTAAAAAATACAAAGGAAAAGAAAAACACGGAGCTATGTGCAGTTGGGTAAAAAAAACACGTAGGTATCAGGAAACTTTACTGCATTTGTTCCCTTCCCCTTTTCAAAGTACTCAAACCCTAACTCCATTATCTGATTATGCTCTAATCTATCGCAACCCCAAATCAGAAAGTAACCCTTCCCTCTATAAGCAAACAAGCGCTCAAGAAGAAGAAGGTACATGTAGGTAATTCTCTTCATCTTATTTCTTCTCTTCGTCAAATAGGAAGAACCCTAGCCTCCAATACCTTGCCATCGAAAGTCAAATTTGTGTTAATTTTGGGATTTTGAAGTAAAATTTTGGAATGATTAAGCTTTCATGATCAAATGCGATTAAGTTTTCCTTCATTTTCCCAATTGTTATTCAGTATTTTTTGCAAGTAGTCGCCAGTATTTGGTCCTGCACAAAGAGTACACCATAATCGATGGTCGAGCCGAGTAAAATTCATCCGGTGTGAGAATCGGTATGTAGGCATTCAACCGTATATGGAGGTTTATTAGGACCAAATCGATGACATCTTTCTTGGTAAATACGACATCAACACCACTAATTTTTCTCTCCGTAAATTACGAAACATGAGTTAGTCGGAGTATATGGAAAGCTCACTTGGATGATATTGCCCTCAAATTGGTTTTATCCTTCGTGTTCTTTTCTTATTGTAATTAATTATTTCAAAATTTTCTTTGTTTATATTTTTTTTCTTAAATTTTGTTTGTCCGATGAAATGATTTTGTTTTTCTTTTTCTGGGTTATTTTTTGATGATTTAATTTGAAGGTATCAGATGTGTGTTCACTTGGTAGTTTCACATGTCCTGTATTAAGGCATTCTACTTATCTTTGCTAAGATATCTATGTTTAGAGGATATCTCATCTTTCTTGCTGCTTGTATCAATCAACTCTTCTTTCAAAAAAATCTTCTTCTTTGACCTAAAAAGATTATAAATTTTTTAATGTTTCATGCTTTGCTTATAATTGAAGGGTACTACTTGAAGGGTACCAAAAATTTTCACTTGCGATGAACTACTTGAAGGGTACCGAATCTGTTGCTTTGGCAACAGATAAGGTAGAAAATCTTATAATTCAAGCTGCAAGAGAGTATTTCTTCTTTGCTTCAAGTCTTGCTTGCTCAGAAGTATGTATTATATGTTGATGTTCTATGAAAGTATATAATTAGACTAGCTAAATTGGGTTTCAATTCTTGCTCGCTCAGTTGTTGGTTTTCACTTGTTGCTAACTATGTTTAGCTAAATCTCTGTTCATGACTTTTTCTGCTCAAAGTTGTGTCATGCCTATTTAGACTCGGAGAGGTGATCTCACTTTTGATGTAATGATGCATAAGTATGCCTAATGAAGGTATTGCTAACTTTTGCCAAGGATAAGTTGCAAAAATGAATCAGTTAGTTCTTTATGCTAACAGTTAGGATTATGTTTTCATATATAAGTAGAATCAGTCAACATTTCTTGGTATGGTGACCTGATAAGAATATAGAGTATTGTTTATCTCTTTTCACAGTTATTTTTTATTATTAGTGACTTCCTTTGTAACTATTCCTATCCTTTTGCCATTTTTGTTGAACATAAGCTTCCTTTAATATTTGAAACTACTCATAATCCTTCATATGCTTGTGTATGTGAAAAGTACTTTTGAGAATTATTATCTTTAATGTTCAACAGTGATGCACATTTTTGTGTTGTACCACCATGAAATTGATTTCAAATTCATTGATCATAATGTTGGAACTTGTTTGTCAGATCGATCCGGAAAGCCAAGGAATGTCTAAATATCTTTCCAAACAAATGAAATGTCGAAAGGAGATATCATTGATGACATCACGTAAAAGGAATATAATAAGTTATTATGTTATATTGACGGGGTTATGTTTTTTGTGAACCATGCGTGAAGGAATGGACCCGTTTATATGCCAAAGTAGTGCATAACAAAGTTGTGGCGGAATCTCGCCAAAATAACAATATATGCGAAGTGTATTCTCAAAGCATACTCACCGATCATTGTATCCCGACTTCCAAACATTCATGTTGAAATTGTATAATGAGATAAGATAGAATGGCTTACTTTTGGGTAACATTCTGTTAATATGGTGGCATTTATGTTCTATGTCATGCATGAGACCCTTCTCGATTCAAACAAATTCAGTTAATAATTTCTTGGGGATTTGGAAGCATCCTCTGTTCTTGGTGGTTTTTGGGTCGACGATATCTTGGTCGGTATGGACTATTGCTATTTTTACCACTATCTATCTTGCGGTGAGTACTGAGTAGACTAATCA
Organism: Panax ginseng; assembly: GCA_020205605.1. NCBI lineage: Eukaryota > Viridiplantae > Streptophyta > Magnoliopsida > Apiales > Araliaceae > Panax > Panax ginseng. Next base: position 33,455,504 of record CM035128.1, on the reverse strand, counting down.
TTTCATTGTGAATTAATTACTTACTAATACCTGTGGGCTGTTTGTTATTGTAGTACGTAAATTTTTATAGTAGTACAATCCACAAGTATTTAGTTAATTAGCTCTTCTCAAGGGTTTGATATGAGTAACCTTATGTTCTATGATGAACATTTTAGTGCCAAACCAAGATCATTGTGATCAGTTTGCGCTACTTTTAGGAAATTGTGAACCTGCAAAACCATGGCAAATGTTTTACCTCTATACATTCCTCTACACAGGTTACCTGGGGGAAGCCCTCTCACCCGTGTTGCACAAGTCCTGGTTGCTGCCTTTCGTAAGAGAAATGTCTCCTTTAATACCAGTGAATTAATAGGCCTATACGAGCTTATGGGGAAAAGGTCTGCAGTAAAGGGCAGAGGGCCAAGGATACATATTCATTGATCCAGTAATGCTCATTTCCATAAAATGCTCATTTTTGAAACATATTCATTGATCCAGTAATTAAGTGAATTACAATGAGAAATTGAGCTCAAAGATGATCAATTTAAAAATAGTTGATACATGATTTGGTCTGCTTTGTGTTTTATAACCGATTCTATTTTCTTATATGAGTTGTTACCGAGTACCATATATGATCATTCTTTTAGGGTTGGTAAGCGAAGAATTGCGGGAAGCTAGAGTAGTAAAAGCAGATTTTCTGATTCTTTTGCTTGCCGGAGCATACTTAGGAACTCTTGCTAAAGTGAGCGATGAAGCATTCAGGGATCTTGGGTATACTTATACCATCATTGTTGTTTGTATGTGACACAAAATTGGTATTAGGTCCATATTTTTATTTCCTTTTACTTCCTTTATTAGATTCTGTATTTGACTTGCAAATCACGCATTGGGAATGATATTATGTCTACAATTTTACCTATTTCGACTATCATCTACCATAATTTTTACGATAAAGTGTAGTATGCATGTTCTAATATCTATTCTAAACTCTAGAAACTTGTTTAGAAATAAGTTAGTTTTAAAACTTCTAATTGTATCAAGAATCCTACTTATCATTTTTTTATTGTTCATTGACTTATTTGCTGAATTGCAGCATTATTATGTAAGATTGCATCTTTGAGATCATTTTCACTGGACACTCCATTCTGCAGAACAGAATAAGGTAGGATTTAACTAATTGAACATGAGATATTGCAAATTTACCATTATCTTCCTTCTAGTCTCAGTAAGGCATGAGAATAAATTTTATTAGTGTGGTCTCTCAGTTGTTTCAGTTCTCGTTGATGCAGGTTAAGGAGTTTGGCAGTTTGGTGTTGAGAACATTGTTAGAAGTAGACCTTTTCTGGACAATACGGATCTCTAAGGACTTGGATAACAATTGCAGCGTGCAACAGTTGCTGGCCATGTTGTGCATTGTAGTAAGGTGATGTGCTTGGTTTTTTTAACATTTGACATTCTATGCCTTGAATTCAATATATGCCTTTGCTTGCTCTTATATTCTATTATTTTGCATCTGTCATATAGGTTAATTAATATTCACTGGTTTCTTTGCTCTTCCAGAGATGAAACACCAAGAAATAATTATGCAGGGGATAATAGTATTTGATAATAGTATTCTTTCATGCCACCTGGCCCACCCAATGGCATACATAAACCTGGACTGCAAACTGTTGGTTATCCAATGCCTCGAGTTCCCATTCCACCTTATCACGATGTTCCTCAGCCATATGCTATTCCTATTCGTGGTGCTGTACACAGACCTATTAGCGTTGTCCCTCATGTTCCTAAGCCGTGAAGTCGGGTTTTGTGTCTTTGGGCGTGGCGATCTTTGGTGCTCCCATAGGCGGTCATCTCGCCACACCAAAGAAGCTCTCATGACAACCAATTGGAAATATTGGGTATAATTTCAGTTTTCCTCCTTTGGAGGGTCCAATTAGCCAGCCCTCTGTTGGTGGTCCATTATCGCAACCTGGATATGTTTCTAATGTAAGTTGTCACTGCCCTATTCCTGTACAATTGGAACTATAGTGGAACTTACACTTATTTCTCTTTTGGATAGGGAATTTGAGATGCATATATGGATAGTTTGGTATATATTGTGGATGTAGTAATGTAAAACTATAAACGAATAGTATTTATTGGGATGTATTTTGAATGGTTGATACATTTTGGCTTTAAATTTAATTGAGAATTTAGACCTTTTAGCTATATATCATGGCATTAGCATATTGCAGGTGCATTGGTAATGTAGGTGAATCACAATATTTTTTTTCTTTTTTTTTAATCTACAACATTTTTAAAACGTTGTGTAAATGTGCCTAAACGTTGTCTGATATACTAAACAACAACATTTTTATCCAAAAAACGTTGTGGAATCATACATTCTACAACGTTTTTAAGCATCTGCTAATTTTTGGAAAACAAATCTACAACGTTTTTTCCTTAAAAATGTTGTGTATAGTGCTTAACTACAACGTTTTAAAAACGTTGTGTAACGATGTCAAATAGATGACACCCTTAACCACGACGTTTTTCTAACTGAAACCACAACGTTTTTTCCGCGTTATCTATTTACTGTTTTGTAGTAGTGTTGGTTCATGTTATACTATTGTAAGAGTACTATAACATCAACACTTTACCAAATCCAAAATCATAACCAGTAGCTAGATAATTCGTGGTCAAACTGGTCACTCGACCATGACCGAACTGATGTCTAGAAACTCAAGAACACCTACAACGACACTTTCTGTCACTGAAGGGCTTTAGCGACACACATAAATTTTTTTTCTAAAAATAAATTATAAAAATTTGAAATAATTAATAAATAAATATAAAAATAGTTTTAAAAATTATATTAAATAATTATAATTAAATTTCGATATTTTATATAAATTTAATAAATATTTTATTTTATTTAGATATTATTAACAATTAACTTATTAATAACTAAATTAGAATATTTATTTATAAATATTAAATAATTTTTAAAAATAATATTAATGATATAAAAATTATAATAAATGATTATAAATTATTTAATAATAATAATCAATGTTTTTGTAAAATTTTATGTAAATATTAATTACTTATAAATAAAAATAAATGATTTAAAAATCATTTAAAGGATAAATAAATGTTTTAAAACTATTTTAAACTTCTAAAAATTATTATAATGGATATATAAATTATCTAAAATTATAGTAAATAAAATTTAGTCCATTTGTCAACTTATTCAATATTCGGTAAGGTATTAAACACCGAAACCCTATTAAATCTAACCCGATATTATATAAATGTTATAGTTGAGTATTGTTATCAATATTAACGTGTTAGATTTATATATATTTGAACATCGTAGGTATTTATTAACGATTGAATATCATAACTTGACTGATCTACGCTCAGGCAAGTTTTCCTAAACCCTACACTTATATCTTGAATTGCTTTTGAGATGTTATACCAAACCTAAATTTGAATTGCCAATTATTTTAAAGTTATTGCTATAGCTTCAGCATAACTCAAAAATGAATTGAATAATTTATTCATAAGATAATATTTATTGAGCATAAACTGTTGAGTCAAACCAAATTGTTTTAGTAAGACATCCTATACTGAAGTTGGGTATCCCATAAGGGATCGAGATATGGTCAATGAATATATTGATACTAATGTGGGGGTGCATTTGAGCACTGGTAGGATGAGATGCATACTCCTAAGATGTTTAATAGGCTGATCCCCTAACTCATATCTGAACAAAATTTCTAAATCTGTGTGACTGCTAGAAATAAAGAAAAATTCCATAAATGGTTGAAATAAATAGAAATCCAGAAATGGTAACAACTATCAATCGAAATTTTGAATTGTTGTGTTTCTTCAAATCATATATTGTTATAAATACAAAACTTGCAGAGCATGTCATAGCTCACCCTTGCAAATTATTCTCTTTGCAGTTTTAGATGGTAATCCTAGAACATCTGGAGTAGATAAAGGGAAGCGTCCCTACATAGATTAGATTATATTCTTGTCTGTTTGAATACCTTGTAATAAGAACTCGTTATGAGAATCATGTAATCGAATCTTAATATTATGATATATATAACATCTTTTAATTCCACAACCGTGTTTTCTTACATATATAGATGTAAAATTAGACTTCTTCAAATCTAGTTGAGATCCTTGGGAACTATTTATCTGAGTGAGGGTATTAATAGCATGGACTGTTCATGTTGTTATTGATACTTTGGATTTTGGATAGATAGTTACTATCGATACGATAGTATAAATTTGCTTGGCTTAAACTATACATTTGGGTGAGGGTATTAGTAATATGGACTGTTCATGTTATTACTGGTACTCTGGATTTCGGATAAATAGACTCAAAGTCATAGATACAGTTTCATATATCCAAGTGAGGGTATCCAAACACAGTAATAGTTCTCTAATGAATTACCATCTGTTATGGGATACTGTGAATCTTGGATCTATGAGAATTATATCTGATAGTCCCTCTATTTAATGTAATATTTTAATCAGATACCATGGGTGTATAGATTTAAATGCATTATGTTGATTTTCTGTAAACACCATATCAGATACCATGAAAGTATAGATATGGGGGTGTTACAATTTTGGTATCAAAGCTGCAAGGCTATAGATATAAGGAAGAGAAATCTTAGTATATAGTCTTCGAGTCCGTAAAAAATTTAAAGTACACATAAAATATAACAATAAAAATATTATGTTGTTTAAATTTCTATATAGTATTTAGGAGTTTTCTTTTATAGATGGCCAACTCCAATGCTGAAGAAATGGTGATAGTAATCAATCCACCGCAAATCGAGCCATTTATTACTAGTGATGCAGAAGAGGAAGAACTGCTTCATGATCAACAACTGTTAGATGCTTAGGAAGAAGATGATCCAGTAGCAGAACAATTTATGAGAATTGATGAACATGATGAGGCAATGGCATCACTGACGAAGACATCATAATATGAGAACAATAAAATGAAGTTTAGGGCTGATATGGCTGAGGGAATGCTACAGCATGAGAGGGGACATAGTCAACGACTAAAAGTACAACTGCACCATGCACAGAAGGGCAGGAAGGAAATTCGGTCAAGGTTTCTTAAAACATCTCTGGGTGTTCGAGATACTTTTAATGATTTGCAGCGTCGTGTAGTTCGATATCCGGTAGAGGAGAAGAAAATAGCTTATCTCATCGGTCGATCTGTGGTTTGTCACATGATTCAGGATTCCTTTGATGATATTAATGAATTATGGAGATTAGCATAGGTGGTTGAATGCTTTATATTAGTATAATAAAGAAGCATTCAAAGTTTGTATTGTAATTAGTACTTTGTAGGATAGTAGTATGTTTAACTATGAAGTTGTTGTGTAAGATCGTTGTGATATATAAAATAAACAATATGTTGTGTTATTCAAATTCTTATGTGAATTTTGGTTATTGTTTTATATAGAATCATGCCACCAACCAGAAGACCCCAAAGAGAAATGAATGATGATAATTCTACCCAGCAGTTAGTAGACCTTATGCTAGGAGTTCTAAATAGGCCTGTGAACCAAAACACATCTTTTAAAGACTTTAAATTAGTTGGACCACCTGAGTTTAAAGGTACATCAGAACCTGTAGATGCACAAATTTGGATTTCTGAAATAGAGAAATTCTTCCTAGTAACCAATGTTAATAATAAGCAAAAGATAACTTTTGCAACCTTTTTCTTGAAGGGTGAGTCTAATTATTGGTGGGAATCAACTAAAGGTCGGGTAGAAACTGAAATTGTTCCTTGGGATAGATTCAAAGAGTTGTTCTTTGAAAAATATTTTTCCCAATCCCTGAAAGATTGAATGGAAATAAAATTTCTAGACTTAAAATAAGGAGATCTTATTGTAACCCAGTATACAGCTAAGTTTAATGAACTGTCCAGGTTTGTTCCTCATCAAGTAACCACTGAACTTAGAAAGACTCATAGGTTTCAAGAGGGTTTAAAACCTCAGATTCGGAGTATGTTGTCAATACTACAAATTAAGACTTTTCTCTGAAATACTGGAGAAAGCCACTATAGCTGAATGTGAGAATGAGAGTCTTACTAAATTTCACCAAGGCAAGAAAAGTCAGAATGAAAAAGGGAAAATTAGGACAAAACCCAGTTCAAGTGGGTTTAATAACAAGCGTAAATGGGATAATAAGATATGAAGATAGAATCTGGGTTCCGTTAAACCAAGCTTTAAAAGATGAAATTTTGAATGAAGCTCATAATTCTAAATATGCCATACATCCTAGCAGTACTAGAATGTACAAGGATTTAAGTCAATATTTTTGGTGGTCAAATATGAAAAGAGAAATAGCTGAATGGGTAAGCAAATGTCTCACGTGACAAAGGGTTAAGGCTGAGCATCAAAATCCTAGTGGTTTACTGCAACCCTTACCAATTCTTGAGTGGAAGTGGGAACATATAACTATGGATTTTGTTGTTGGTCTTCCAGTTACACAAAAAAACAATAATACCATATAGGTAATAGTTGACTGTTTAATAAAATCAGCTCACTTTTTACATATTAAAATTACTCATAACTTAGATCACCTTGCCAAACTGTACATCAATGAAATTATTTCTAGGCATGGAGTACCTGTTTCAATAGTATCAGATCGAGATCTATGTTTTACCTCTAATTTTTGGAAAAGCCTTCAGTACACTTAGGAACACAATTAAGATTAAGTACATCTTATCATCCTCAGACTGATAGACAGAGTGAGAGAACCATATAAACCTTAGAGGATACGTTGAGAACTTGTATCATAGACTTCAAAGGAAGTTGGGAAGATCAGTTACCTTTAGTTGAACTTGCCTATAACAATAGTTATCATGCTAGCATAGGTATGCCACCCTATGAAGCCTTATATGGGAGAAAGTGTAGAATACCTTTATGTTGGGGATGAAGTCGGGGAAAGACAAATGCTAGGACCTGAGATAATTCAACAAACAACTGAAACTATTAGAATTATCTGTCAACGATTACAAACATCTCGAGATCGACAAAGAAAGTACACCGATCCACATCGTCAACAACAAAACTTTAATGTAGGAAGTCACGTATTCTTGAAAGTATCTCCTTGGAAGGGCAAGATACGTTTTGGAAAGAAAGGAAAACTAAGTCCTAGATTCATTGGACCTTTTGAAATTTTGAGGAGGGTGGGTGAAGTTGCTTATGAAATAGCACTACCTCCTAGGTTGAATCATATGCATAATGTGTTTCATGTGTCCGTATTACGACCATATAAACCTGATTATAAACACGTTATACAATATGAGCCAATCCAAATAGAAGAAGATCTTTCTTATGTGGAAGAACCTGTACAGATCGTCGACCATAAAGAGCAAGTCCTGAGAAATAAAGTGATAATATTGGTTAAAGTGATCTGGAAAAATCATAATGTTGAAGAAGCTACATGGGAGCTTGAAGATGAAATTCGCGAGAACTATCCTCAATTATTTACTTGACATGTATTGCAATTTTGAGGACAAAATTCCTAATAAGACTCGTATGTGTAAAATCCAATTATATAAATAAAATTTCTCCGTTCTGAATGTGTTATGTGTTAATATATACTTTGTTTAACAAATTTGACTAAATAAATTTTTATCCAAAAAACATCGTGCTTGACACCTCGTGCTTAAAATTATTTTCCCGTAATTGGACTTTTCGGTAAAATTATTTTGACAAGTTGCTTTGTCGTGCTTACACTGACAAAATGCCTTGTCGTGCTTCTTAGGATTAGTGAGAAATTTATGTTAACAACCCTAAATTAACAAACCCTAAACCCTAAAATATAAGCCTAACCCTAATTAGTGTATGTTAACACCTAATCATGGTTAGTAAACTTTATTTAGGTATTAATAAACATCATTTAACATTCCCAATCATTAAAAATAAAACCCTAATCAAGATTAGTGAAGATTATGGCATAATTACGCTACTAAACAAACCTAACTAGCTCACATGTAGGTTAGGAGTCACCATTCAAGTCCCTAGGCTGCACATAACATGCTTGTAACTACCAAGCATGACAATAGTCATCAAATCAGATATTTGTAGAGGCAAGTTGAACAAAAATGAACAAAAAGCCAAGTTGAAGAATGCTATAAATATTAACCTTAGGGCTGAGCAAACTCACAAAATTCCTAAGCCTAGATACACTTATAAACTTACCTAATCAAGCCTGGGTGTTAACAGCAACAACATCAGAAGCTAGAATCAATAATCATTAAAGAAAAGGTACAAACCCTAGTTCATAGCTAGCTCTTTGATTCTTTGTTAATTTTGTTGTTTATATGTTTAGAAATATGTATTAGTATGTTATAAAGTATGTTAGATTGGTAGAACACGTTTTCATAACATCTAGAAGCCTTAATTAAGTGTTTTTAGAAATCTGGAAATTTTGAAAAACCAAGTCTGACAGCCGAATGTCAGGGCTTGTAGATTCAATTGTGTTTATGTTTTGGTCTGTTAATTGTTCGGTATTTGTAGCATGATAGTAGATCTTTAATCTGGAAAAGAAAACAGGTTCATTTGAACCATATATTTCATGTTATAAGTAGTCAAAGTGGGTTGACCATTTACGGATTGATATTTTCTTGGTTACCTAGAAAACTCAAGAACAGTCGAACCGGCCACTTTGACCAACCTTTTTAATCGTATTCTGTTTGTTATTTTTGTATGGTTTTGTTATAGATTAATACCCTATTATATTTAGTACATATCTATGATCTCAAATTTCTAAAACAACTAATAGGATTACTGGAATTAATGGTCAAAAGTCGTTGACCGAGCTTGACCATGTTTTATGGGTTGCCTAGAAAACTGAAGAACACGAAGAATAACGTTTGGCTGTACTTTGACCAGCATAATTAGAGACCTTAGAATTATGATTTATTCATGTTAATGTTATATATATGTACCCTGATATATATACTACATGTTACAACAAACACAACACACATCTAATACACATACTCAAAAAATTTCAAGCCACAAAATCGTTGACCGGCCATGACTACTGTTCTAGGTTACCCAGAAACTCAAGAACAGCTCTGACAGTGACTTTGAGCCTCTATAACTTCTTGTTATATGTAGGTTAAAACCTAAAGTTTCGTTCATGTTATACTATTGTAAGAGTACTATAACATCTACACTTTACCAAATCCAAAATCATAACCAGTAGCTAGATAATTCGTGGTCAAACCGGGTCACTTTCGACCACTTAATCAGAACTGTTGTCCGAAACTCAAGAACACCTACAAACGACACTTTGTGTCACCAAGGGCTTTAACGATGCAGAAAAAATTGTTTTTCTAAAAACAAATTATAAAAAAATAGAAATAATTAATAAATAAATATAAATAAATATAAAAACAGTTTTAAAAATTATATTAAATAATTATAATTAAATTATGATATTTTTACATAAATTCTATAATTATTTTATTTTATTTAGATATTATTAATAATTAACTTATTAATAAAGAAATTAGAATATTTATTTATAAATATTAAATAATTATGGAAAAATAATATTAATGATATAAAAACTATAATAAATGATTATAAATTATTTAATAATAATAATCAATGTTTTATAAAATTTTGAGTAAATATTAATTACTTATAAATAGAAATAAATGATTTAAAAATCATTTAAAGGATAAATAAATGTTTTAAAACTATTTTAAACTTCTAAAAATTATTATAATGGCTATATAAATCATCTAAAATTATAGTAAATAAAATTTAGTTCATTTGTCAACTTATTCAATACTCGGTAAGGTATTAAACACTGAAATCCTATTAAATCTAACCCGATATTATATAAATGTTATATTTGAGTATTGTTATCAATACTAATGTGTTAGAATTATATATATGAACATCGTAGGTATTTATTAATGATTGAATAACATAACTTGACTGATCTACACTCAGGCAAGTTTTCCTAAACCCTACACTTATATCTTGAATTGCTTTTGATATGTTATACCAAATCTAAACTTGAATTGCCAATTGTTGTAAAGTTATTGCTATAGCTTCAACATAACTCAAAAATGAATTGAATAATTTATTCATATGATAATGTTTATTGAGCATAAACTGTTGAGTCAAACCAAATTGTTTCGGTAAGACATCCTATACTGAAGTTGGATATCCCGTAAGGGATCGAGATATGGTCAATGAATATATTGATACTAATGTTGGGTGCGTTTGAGCACTGGTAGGATGAGATGCATACTCCTAAGATGTTGAATAGGCTAATCCCCTATCTCATATCTGAACAAAATTTCTAAGTCTGTGTGACTGACAAAAATAAAGAAAAATTCCAGAAATGGTTGAAATAAATAGAAATCCAGAAATGGTAACAACTATCAGTCGAAATTTTGAATTATTGTGTTTCTTCAAATCATATATTGTTATAAATACAAAACTTGTTGAGCATGTCATAGCTCACCCTTGCAAATTATTTCCTTTGCAGTTTTAGATGGTAATCCTGGAACATCTGGAGTAGATAAAGGGAAGCGTCCCTACATAGATTAGATTATATTCTTGTCTGTTTGAATACCTTGTAATAAGAACTCGTTATGAGAATCATGTAATCGAATCTTAATATTATGATATATATATATATATATATATATAACATCTTTTAATTCTGCAACCGTGTTTTCTTACATATATAGATGTAAAATTAGACTTCTTCAAATCTAGTTGAGATCCTTGGGAACTATTTATCTAAGTGAGGGTATTAATAGCATGGACTATTCATGTTGTTATTGATACTCTGGATTTCGGATAGATAGTTACTATCGATACGATAGTATAAATTTGCTTGGCTTAAACTATACATCTAGGTGAGGGTATTAGTAATATGGGCTATTAAGGTTATTACTGGTACTCTAGATTTCGGATAAATAGACTCAAAGTCACAGATACAGTACATATATCCAAGTGAGGGTATCCAAACACAGTAATAGTTCTCTAATGAATTACCATCTATTATGGGATAATGTAAATCTTGGATCTATGAGAATTATATCTGATAGTCCCTCTATTTAATGTAATATTTTAATCATATACCAGGGTGTATAGATTTAAATGCATTATGTTGATTCTTTGTAAACAACATATCAGATACCATGGGAGTATAGATATGGGGGTGTTACAAATATGCCTTCTCCGATGGAATTTCCGGTATTTGCACTGCTATCCCCAAGGTTATCTCTGAGTTGGGAAAATGATACTCCCGGTGTGTTTTCTGGGTTGAAACTAAACTTCCGGTGGTATTTATAGGATTAAGCTGAGCTGTCTTACTGGGTTATCTCTGAAAGAAGATTTTGCACTTCCTGCAATGTTAGTAATAGGTAGGCAGAAAAATTTTGAGTGTCTACAGATGACCCTCTTTATCATATTCATGTAATGCAATGGCATGAATAAGATAAAGAATACTAGACACTTGAAATGCACCAAGATGATTATGATGCAATGCATGATGCAAATGTATGTGGTTTGTTGGATTATTCTCCAACATGATGTGATGATTGCCGACTCCCTGTTGTTTCTACCGGGGGAGCACTACATAAGCAGCTTGATGAACTGTCATGGATGTGTGATCTGTAGCTACCAGGAATCTCTAGGATTGTTGACGTTAGGGTTATCATCAAAGTCATGAATCCTTGATACAGACTTTATCCTGAAGATGCATCTCTTATGTACAAAAGATTTTGTGCGAATAGAGCTTTATCTGTTGAGGATGTGTATAACATATTCCATCATCGGTCCTCCCCAATGAGGATGTTCTTCTCTAGTTTGTACTGCCAGGTCTTTCCGCTGCTACATTGGATTTACTGCCAATAGTCGGTGTTGTCAGGGTTTCTTGACCTTCATTGACATATGTATTAATGGATGAGATCCCTGCTGGGGATAATGTCAATGCTGCTTGACCTTCATTGACATGTGCATTAAGGGTTGTATAAAAACTGGCTGGGGAAAAAGTTTTAGGGTTACAACCCTGAATTGACGGCATCGGACCTTCGTGAGGTATTGACGAATGTAGTTCGCAACCGTTGAGATCATCAGTATAGTGTACCCTATGTTTGGGTGAAGACCAATGAGTGTTATGTAAAGCCATAGTTTGGCCCATGAAAACTAGGATTTTAGGCTATTCCGCTCAATCTCGTAGCATTTTTATTCCTGATTTGACCTTTTCAGCTTGTAAGAAATCCTTTACAACTCGAACTGGACTAAGCCAGAGGGGTGGGCCCCATTCTTGCTATATCTTTTGATAGGCCTCTATTAGTAGCTGGGCGTTTGTGCCCTATTTCCTTGTATTCATAGCTGTACAGAGATGTATTAGATGATGATGTACTTAGGAATGTATATACTGTAATTCCCTACATCATATTGCCATCTATTGTTGATCATGCATGTATTATGTTATTAATATGTATGTATATCCAGAGATATTCAGCATTGACCCCTGGATGGTCTTATGACACGGCCCGTACAGATGTCTTCTTCAACAATTAGCCATATTGATCATACCCCACCAGTATTGGTGGCATACCATTTGAGATCGCGGTATGATAGTATGTCACCTTCAGACAGGGTGATTGTAGATTAGTTATTACAGCATATTATGACTCTCCTGATGTTTCAGGTTCCCGCAGGCTTCATATAGGGTAAGCTAGAGCATTGGATACCTGTAACGCCCGAGAAAAAAATTGAATTCTTATGGCAATTAAATTTTTATTTGATTATGTGAATTAAATGAACTAAATTGATTATTATGTTAGTAAGTTATGTGTAGGTTGTTTTATGACCTAGAATGTGCTAACGTGGTTAGTATTCTGGCTACGTGTTAGAATTAATTGTTTGGAATTTCCTAGACGAAAATAATTGTTTCCGAGAAATTTCCATAAAACACTATTCATCCGTTTCGTTTCGGCTTAATTATTTTGAAATTCGAAAACGATAATGATAAAATATTGAGATTAGATGGAATATCCGATAATATTTTATTTATGGCAAACACAGTTTTCGTCGGCAGACTTAAAACCTAAGGGTTGAGTATATTGATTTTCGAGAAGGAAATAATATGCGTAGAAGGAATGGCGTTAGGGTTAATGCGAGTATTATATATTAATGATACTTTTTAGTGTCTAGATATAATATGTGAGTAAATAAAGGTACAATATGATTATTGTACGTATGGTATACAAAGGGAATACGTGAATTGTACGTGTGGAATACGATGCGTATTGTAGAATTAACCTAAGTCACAATGATTAATTCATTAGACTTAGATTATGTTTGGTCCAATGATTTAATGAACAAGCCCAAAGAGTTTAATGGGTTAAGCCCAAGTCTAGGCCCAATGCTTAATTGGTTATGTCCAAATCATTTAAACCGAACCGTGGATCGAACTGGTGGGTCACCAAATATGTAAAACCCATGGGGCAACCCATGGGATGACCATGGCTAGTGGGGACCGGCCACTTTATGTGGTAGCCAAGGAAAATGCTTGGTCACCAAGCATTTTACTTGGTGACCAAGAGTGAATAGTAAGGAGGTTGGTGTGCAAGGTCCAAATTACCCTCCATTCTTGCTTTCTATAAGTAGAAGGCTGGATTATGGCTTTTGGAGAGTTTTGAAATTTGTCAACCAACATATTTGAGAGAGAAAAGAATTAGACTTAATCATTTTACGCTTTGGAAGCTCTAACCTTTATTCTTCCAAAAGATTTCTTAAGAAGCTTGAGGTAATACTTCTTGTTCTTCATTCACCATCTATTTTTAAATTTTTTTTTATATGGGAGAATCATAGAGGGGTGGTATATATCTTATATAAGAGATTAAAGATGACTTATTATAGATTCAATATCTATAAGTCATGAGATGTTAAGAATCATAAGGTTGGAGATAGTTTCGAACCATTGGGAATATTGTTCGTTGAGATTAATCATTTATAAACGATTGAGCTCCATCAATACGTTAGTTTATGCATCTTGAATGGTTAGGGTATAGATATGAAATCCATGAAGTATTTCATGTGATTTGGCTTAGAAAACGATAGTAACGAAGTTATGACGAATTTTACGAAAATAGACGTTTAAACGTCGAAAACGTTGAATTCCGGATTAAGGGTCAAAAGTTGTAGTGAGACTTGAAATGTTGGTTTTCAATGTCAACACGTGAGATAAGGTGATTAAGAGTTGTGGGTTCGAGAATCGTCGAATTCGGACTTAAAACGAAGAAAACGAGCATTGAACGCTCATTAACGTTTCTGAACGTATAGAAAATGAACTCAATGGTCAATTTTGAGTTAACAGATTCGAAAGTGTTGAATTATAATATGAACACGTAGATTACATCATTTGTGACGTGTAGGCTTTTGAACGGACCAAATCGGGCTTAAAACAAAGAAGTTACGGCCCCGAAAATCTCACAAAATTTTTGAAATTTCGAGAAAATCTGATTGGGTCTGCAGCCACTGCCGCGGCATGAACATAGAGGGAGTTACCCCGCCGCAGCGTGCCGAAATGGAGACTGTCCATCGCTAACCGAAAGCCGCATGGCCTTGCTTAATACTAGAGGTATGCGCTGCGTCATGGCGTGAGTAAGGGACTTCAGGCAGTGATTTAGGTTTTGAACTTTGTTTGTTCAGGGACCTAAAGGAATGATGTTTGTACACTTTATAAGTGTATTAAAGTTATTCCTATACTACATATACTAAGGTATATGGTATGAAACTTAGGAATAAAATGCGTATTAATAAGTTAAGAATGTTGAACAATGTTGTAATCTCGCCGACAATGTTCAAGACCGGTTAATTATTGTCAGTTGATTAGTAGACTTGGACGAAGGGTAATAAGTCTTGTTGAATTTAATAATGATATTAAGTTAATAAAGACATAGAAGAGAAAGAAGCTTGTATAAATAATGTGAATAGTTGTTTGATAGCTAATTACAATGTGCTATTTGAATATATCATGTAGATTCTGTAAAGGCTGAGGTCAGTCAAGTAAAATATTTGAAGATGCTGAAAGGCAAGTTTTTCTTAACGCTTGTCTAACTTTCATGTTAGCCAAGTTGTATGTGATTCATTGAACTGAATTGCAAGCCTTGTTTTCAAGAAAGGGTCGATGCCAGATTTTAACTCGGCTAGACTATTCATAATATATAGATTGATTATGATTCATATCTTTCTATATTGAAATGTTAACGTTATCCTATGCCAAGTGATTGGTACGGAGCATGAAGGTAAGGTTTGTCTATGAACAAACAAAACTATTTTCATCGATATTTCGATGGGCACGCGAGTTTGCCAAAAATATTAAACGTAAATACGTTTAATGAATGAGTGTTGATCAACATAAAGTACTATAGGCTGATCACCTAGACGTGCTCATAAGTTATCGGATGAACGGCCTTAGTGCTGTGGACTCCTTTTCAAGTATGAAAACTGAAAGTTGTTGTTCAAGGTCTATTGACCGGTTCAGAATTCCTAATCTATTCTATACTTTGGGAATTGATGTTATGAACTGTTAAAGTATTATTGAATCATAATACTTCATAATTATTGTTCAGTTATGTTGGAATTGTTATATGATTCATTTAATGTGGTATTTTACATTATCGTGTTTAAAACTTACTGAGCTATCATGCTCACTTCTTGCGTGAATCATATAACTGCAGTTAAGGATGAACGTACTATGAATGCCAAAAGAGATAAGGGCAAAGCTAAGATGGATGCTTAGGCATTGTGTAATAGTTTAGTAAGTTTGTAATTATTATACATTATGAACACTGAAAAATGTAACCGGTTATGAACCTGGGAAGGATTTATACTTCGATTGTAACAAAAAGATAGTAATTACCTTCATTTTGTTATATTTCAATGGAATGATTGTATGGATGTTAGTATAGTGGAGTACCAATGGTCGGGTTACAAGATACCCGAATTTGGGGGCGTCACAGGTTGGTATCAAAGCCTTAGGTTATAAAGCTTAAGGGGGGAAGAACCTTAGTCTAATAACCTCGTAAGGAAGGTGAAAGTCCGAGGAATAAAATTCAAGTCCATTGAATTAATAAGGTATTGAGATAACTTAGTATCGAAAGGATCAAAAGATGAAAATTAGTCTTAAAGATATTAAATGTGATTTGTGCTTATACTATGTACTAATCAATTTGTTATGTGCTATTGTAGATGTCGATCGATAACATGGTGTATAGAGATATTCACGTCGTGAGCGAGGAGTCTATTAACCAAGTGGAGATTGTACCAATGCCAGTGGCGGAGGTACCAATAGTGGTCATAGATAACTCAGACATTGAAGAGTACATCTCTGAGGAGAAATACTCTGAGGAGACTATGGGTTTAGCATCGTACCTTAATGAGATGCTAGAGGTGGAGGAGGAGATGGAGGTGACATCGATTAACACGGTGTTACCTACTTTGGAGCCAACACCTCTGGATGCAACGCGAGCTCTGTATGAGGCCGTGTTGGATAGAAATATGCATTTGCGCACAGTAGTGGAGAATCAGATGGAGGAGATAACCGCCTTATATGAGGCGAAGGAATCTGCAGAGGCAGACTTTGAGTCTGAGCACGATGAAAAAGTGCTTATGACTGATAAAGCTCATGACTATAAGGACGGGGTCCTTGAGCTACAGAAGAAACTGGTTGAGAAAGACCAGAAAATAGCTAGGATGTCATACATCCATGAATGTGCTCATGAGGATTTCAAGCTGAAAATTGCTTGTTATTCTATTGAGTCCGGGCAGACTCGACATACCATAAGTCGAGATATAGTGTCGATTCTAGTAAATCAGAAGTATGAAAATGTCGTTCGACAGTGTTAGTAGATCGTTAGATCTTTTTGTAAATGAGTAGTGACGTAAAACCCTCTTTTGTATAATTAAAGGATAGTCTTTTTGTAAATCCCAATTTTTGTAGAGGTTAATCGCGGGATAGTATGTAATAGCTTTTTGGCTGAAGAAAAGTGATGTAAATAGTTTTGACTATGAAAGCCTATTAATATAATGAAGTTTTTTTATTTTAATATGCTTGTGGTAGTATGAATGGTTATTGTTGGGTTAAAATGATAACCAAGAAGTTAAATAGATAATAACAAAGCTTTATTTATTTCATCAAAATTATGCCACCGAGAAGGAGACAACGTAATCAAGAGGCCGAGTCTCATAACGAAAACCAAGGGGGTCCTAATAACCCTATGCAAGAGTTCGTTAATTTATTAACGGATGCATTCAATCAAAGGGGTGGGATTCCTGTAGCTCCTGGGGTAGCTAGAATAACTACCTTTAAGGACTTTAAAAGTGTGGGTCCTCTTGAGTTCTGAGGAACGATGGACCCATTAGAAGCCCAAACATGGGTTAGAGAGATTGAAAAGGCGTTTGTGATAACAAACGTAGGTGAGGCGCAAAAGACTCCTTTTGCGACTTACATGATGAAGGGGGAAGCCAACTACTGGTGGGAGGCTCACCATGGTAGGTCTAGGACCGAGGATGTTGCGTGGGAACAGTTCAAGAAGGTCTTCTTCGAGAACTACTTCCCTACTAGCGTGCAAGGTAGAATGGAAATTTAAGTTCTTAGAACTTAAGTAGGGGGATATGACAGTTACCCAGTATGCCGCCAAATTTAACGAATTGGCAATATTTGCTCCACATCAGATGGACACAGAAGCGAGGAAGGCGCATAGGTTTGAGCAGGGCTTAAAACCCTAGCTCTACAGTAGGATATCGGTTTTTCAGAGTGCTTCCTACGGGACTATTCTGGAGAAGGCGATAATAGCTGAAAGTGGTGGTGAGGCTTTGTCTCAGTACCATAAGGAGAAGAAGATTAAGAGTAAGTTAGAGGGAATTGATAAGGCTGAAGTTACCAGCGGAAGCGGAAACTTGCCAAAGAGAAAGAGTTTTATACCTGGGAATATCGGGGTAAAGCAGGGAGATCCCAAGCGAAGGACGGAAGCATGTAAGACATACGGAAAGTCTCACATGGGAGTATGTTTAAAGGGGAAAGAAGTATGCTATAACTGTGGGCAGGAGAGGCATTTGTCACTCAACTGTCCTAACCCTAAGAAGAGCCAGAGATGTTTTGTCTGTGGGTCAATGGACCACATGGCAAGAAATTTCCCAAAGAAGGGTTTAGAGGGGAATAATAGTTTTGGTAGTAGTAAGCTAGCCATTACTGGACCAACACCATCGGTGGGTAGACCCTCAGCTCGTACGTTTAATATGACTGTCCAAGATGTGGTTGCATCAAAGGATGTTGTAGCAGGTATCATTTCGGTCAATGAGATAAATGCTTATGTGTTATTTGATTCGGGTGCTACATGTTCTTTTATAGCATAAGAATTTGCTAAGCGATTAGGCTTAATCCCTGAGAAGTTACCTATACCTTTAGACGTTAAGGTAGCAAACAAAGAGATAATCCCCATTAAGCATATTCATAAGGATTGTTATGTAGAAATTAGAGGGAATAAATTATCGGTAGATTTAGTACCGATAAGGGTAGAAGAATTCGATGTGATTCTTGGTATGGACTGGTTAGTTAACCATTGGGTAATTATAGATTGTCATAGGAAATGTGTAAACCTTCGGCTTTCTAAGAAAACCAAGGTAGTGTTCTTCGGTAGTAAATCACCGAGACTCTCTTGTTGTCTGTCTATGACACAAGCTAGGAAGATGTTGAGAAAAGGGTGTGTAGGTTATCTATGCCATGTTGTGGATACCCAAAGAGTGGGAACATCCATGGACCAAATACCTATAGTGCAAGAGTTCGCGGATGTATTTTCGGAGAATTTACCTGGTATTCCACCGGACAGGGAGGTAGAGTTTGTAATTGATCTGTTACCGGGGACGACACCAGTTTCAAGGGCACCATACCGGATGGCGCCAGTTGAGATGAAGGAGTTAATGGTTCAATTACAAGAACTGTTAGATAGGAAGTACATTCAACCGAGTGTGTCTCCTTGGGGAGCACCAGTGTTGTTTGTCAAGAAGAAGGACGGGTCGTTAAGACTTTGTAACGACTATCGAGAGTTGAACAAGTTGACGATTGAGAATAAATACCCATTGCCCAGGATCGATGATCTATTTGATCAGTTGAAAGGGGCACAGTATTTTTCTAAGATAGATTTACGCATGGGGTATCATCAGTTAAAGGTGAGAAAGGAGGATGAACCTAAGACGGCGTTCAGAACTCGTTATGGTCATTATGAGTTTCTGGTGATGTCGTTCGGGTTGACGAATGCACCAGCTGCATTTATGGATATGATGAACAGAGTGTTAAAACAATATTTGGACAAGTTCGTAGTAGTGTTCATTGATAATATTCTAGTCTATTCAAAGATGCCAGAAGATCATGTAGAACATTTAAGAATAGTGTTGGAAACACTAAGAAAGGAGAAGTTGTATGCGAAATTCACAAAGTGTGAATTTTGGCTAGAGAGAGTGCAGTTTCTAGGGCATGTTATTGATAGGGATGGCATTTCCGTAGATCCGGCAAAAGTAGAAGTAGTTAATGAATGGGAGCAACCGAAAATGCCAACTGAGGTTCGGAGTTTTCTGGGTTTAGCAGGATACTATAGAAGGTTCATTCTGGACTTTTCTAAAATAGCTACTCCGTTGACAAATCTGACAAGAAAGTCGGTGAAGTATGTGTGGACTGAAAAATGTGAGAAAAGCTTTCGGGGAGTTAAAGAAGAGATTAGTGAGGCACTGTATTGTCCTTACCGCAGACGATACAGGAATTTTATAGTGTATAGCGATGCTTCAGATAAAGGACTAGGTTGCGTGCTCATGCAGCATGGCAAGGTCATTGCGTATGCGTCACGTCAATTGAAGGATTATGAGAAGGTTTACCCTACTCATGATTTAGAATTGGCAGCTATAGTTTTTGCCCTAAAGATATGGAGGCATGATCTTTATGGTGAGAAATTTGAGATATACACGGACCACAAAAGTCTGAAATATATATTCACACAGAAGGAGTTGAACATGAGACAAAGAAGGTGGTTAGAACTAATAAAAGATTATGACTATGATATTTTATATCATCCGGGAAAAACAAATGTAGTAGCCGATGCGCTAAGTAGGAAGGGTAGAGAGAAACTGTCAATGTTAAAAACTCAGAATGAGTTGGTAACAACAATGGAAAGAATGGAGTTAGAAGTTAAGTTACCAGAGGCAGCAGTGGAGATGTTATTTTCTATAGAAATCGACCATAGCAGAACGGGTTAGGGGAGTACAACTGCTCAACGAGGAGTGCAAGCAGATACAAAAAAGGATATAAGATGAAGAGAAGACTAAATATAACTTCGATAAGGATGGATTACTTCATTTTGAAGGAAGAATTTGGGTCCCTAATGATTTCGAATTGAAAGAAGAAATTATGATGGAGGCCCATAGTTTGAGGTACTCGATACATCCTGGTAGTACGAAGATGTATCAAGACCTTCGTCAGAACTTTTGGTGGCCGAACATGAAGAGGGAGATAGCAGAATATGTTAGTAGGTGCTTAACTTGTCTAAAAGTTAAGGCTGAACACCAACGACCAAGCGGATTGATACAACCGTTAGAAATTCCAGAGTGGAAGTGGGAGCATATCACAATGGACTTTGTGGTGGGACTTCCGACAACCAGAAAAGGATATGATGCTATTTGGGTGATAGTGGATCGATTGACAAAATTGGCTCATTTTCTACCAATAGGAGTCAAGTATAACTTGGATCAGTTAGCTAAGTTGTATGTCAAAGAAAGTATTTCTAGACATGGAGTACCTATTTCGATTGTGTCAGATCGTGATCCACGATTCACATCGAACTTTTGGAGGAGTTTGCAAGAGCAAATGGGAACACAGTTAAGGTTAAGTACGGCGTATCATCCTCAGACGGATGGTCAAAGTGAGCAAACAATTCAAACGCTTGAAGATATGTTAAGATCTTGCGTTATGGATTTCAAAGGGAGTTGGGACGAATATCTACCGTTAATGGAATTTTCGTACAACAATAGTTTTCATGCTAGTATTGGCATTCCGCCTTACGAAGAATTGTATGGAAGGAAGTGTCGAACTCCATTATGTTGGGATGAGGTGGGTGAACATCGTATATTGGGACCTGAGATGGTACAGCAGACGACGGATATGGTGAAGTTAATACGTACTCGCTTAGTTGCGGCTCAAGACCGACAAAGAAAATAGAGAATTCGATGTAGGATCCTATGTTTTCCTAAAAGTATCACCTTGGAAGGGGAAGATACGTTTTGGGAAGAATGGGAAGTTAAGTCCAAGGTTTGTAGGACCTTTTGATATTTTAAGAAGGGTAGGAGAGGTAGCTTATGAAGTAGCTTTACCTCCTGAGATGGAACGCATTCATAATGTGTTTCACGTGTCAGTGTTGCGTCCTTATAAACCAGACTATAAACACGTGATAGATTATGAATCTATTCAAATAGAAAAAGACTTGTCCTATGAGGAACTTCCAGTTCCAATTATTGATAGGAAGGAACAAGTTTTAAGAAATAAGGTAATACCTTCAGTGAAGATGTTATGGAGAAACCACAATGCTGAAGAAGCAACGTGGGAGCTCGAAAGTAAATTGAAGGAAGATTTTCCTCATTTGTTTATGTAATTATAAGCTAAGATTCTGGGGACAGAATCCTTATAAGGGGGAGAGAATGTAACGCCCGAGAAAAAAATCGAATTCTTATGGCAATTAAATTTTTATTTGATTATGTGAATTAAATGAACTTGATTGATTATTATGTGAGTAAGTTATGTGTAGGTTGTTTTATGACCTAGAATGTGCTAACGTGGTTAGTATTCTGGCTACTTGTTAGAATTAATTGTTTTGAATTTCCTAGACGAAAATAATTGTTTCCGAGAAATTTCCATAAAAACACTATTCATCTGTTTCTGTTTGGCGAATTATTTTGAAATTCTGAGAAATGCGTAATGATAGAATATTGAGATTAGATGGAATATCTGATAATATTTTATTTATGGCAAACGCAGTTTTCGCATGCGGACTTAAAACCTAAGGGTTGAGTATATTGATTTCTTATAAGGAAATAATATGCGTAGAAGGAATGGCGTCAGGGTTAATGCGAGTATTATACATTAATGATACTTTTTAGTGTCTAGATATAATATGTGAGTAATTAAAGGTATAATATGATTATTGTACATATGGTATACGAAGGGAATACGAGAATTGTACGTGTGGAATACGATGCGTATTGTAGAATTAACCTAAGTCACAATGATTAATTCATTAGACTTAGATTATGTTTGGTCCAATGATTTAATGACCAAGCCCAAAGAGTTTAATGGGTTAAGCCCAAGTCTAGGCCCAATGCTTAATTGGTTAAGTCCAAATCATTTAAACTGAACCGTGGATCGAACCGGTGGGTCACCAAATGTGTAAAACCCATGGGGCAACCCATGGGATGACCATGGCTAGTGGGGGCCGGCCACTTTATGCGGTAGCCAAGGAAAATTCTTGGTTACCAAGCATTTTACTTGGTCACTTGGTGACCAAGAGTGAATAGTAAGGAGGTTGGTGTGCAAGGTCCAAATTACCCTCCATTCTTGCTTTCTATAAATAGAAGGCTGGATTGTGGCTTTTGGAGTGTTTTGAAATTTTACAACCAACACGTTTGAGAGAGAAAAGAATTAGACTTAATCATTTTACGCTTTGGAAGGTCTAACCTTTATTCTTCCAAAAGATTTCTTAAGAAGCTTGAGGTAATACTTCTTGTTCTTCATTCACCATCTATTTTTAAATTTTTTTTTATATGGGAGAATCATAGAGGGGTGGTATATATCTTATATAAGAGATTAAAGATGACTTATTATAGATTCAATATCTATAAGTCATGAGATGTTAAGAATCATAAGGTTAGAGATAGTTTCGAACCATTGGGAATATTGTTTGTTGAGATTAATCATTTATAAACGATTGAGCTCCATCAATACGTTAGTTTATTCATCTTGAATGGTTAGGGTATAGATATGAAATCCATGAAATATTTCATGTGATTTGGCTTAGAAAACAATAGTAACGATGTTATGGCGAATTTTACGAAAATAGACATTTAAACATCGAAAACGTTGAATTCCGGATTAAGGTTCAAAAGTTGTCGTGAGACTTGAAAACATTGGTTTTCAATGTCAACACGTGAGATAAGGTGATTAAGAGTTGTGGGTTCGAGAATCGTCGAATTCCAACTTAAAACGAAGAAAACGAGCATTGAACGCTCATTAATGTTTTTGAATGTATAAAAAATGAAATCAATGGTCAATTTTGAGTTAACGGATTCGAAAGTGTTGAATTATAATATGAACATGTAGATTACGACATTTGTGACGTGTAGGCTTTTGAACGGACCAAATCGGGCTTAAAAAAAAGAAGTTACGGCCCCAAAAATCTCACAAAATTTTTGAAATTTTGAGAAAATCGAGATTGGGTCAGCCATGGCCTTGTACATATAGAGAGGAGTTGTTACTTGTACAGAAGCACCGAGCCGGAGACCATCCATCGCTAATGAAATGCCAGTATGCATTAGTTTAATACTAGAGGTGCCGTACCGCGGCGCGAGTAATGGACTTCAGGCAGTGATTTAGGTTTTGAACTTCGTTTGTTCAGGGACCTAAAGGAATGATGTTTGTACACTTTATAAGAGTATTAAATTTATTCCTATACTAAATATACTAAGGTATATGGTATGAAACTTAGGAATAAAATGCGTATTAATAAGTTAAGAATGTTGAACAATGTTGGTATCTCGCCGGCAATGTTCAAGACCGGTTAATTATTGTCAGTTGATTAGTAGACCGGGACGAAGGGTAATAAGTCTTGTTGACTTTAATAATGATATTAAGTTAATAAAGACATAGAAGAGAAAGAAGCTTGTATAAATAATATGAATAGTTGTTTGATAGCTAATTACAATGTGCTGTATGAATATATCATGTAGATTCTGTAAAGGCAACGGTCAGTCAAGTAAAATATTTGAAGATGCTGAAAGGCAAGTTTTTCTTAACGCTTGTCTAACTTTCATGTTAGCCAATTTGTATGTGATTCATTGAACTGAATTGCAAGCCTTGTTTTCAAGAAAGGGTCGATGCCAGATTTTAACTCGGCTAGACTATTCGTAATATATAGATTTATTATGATTCATATCTTTCTATATTGAAATGTTAACGTTATCCTATGCCAAGTGATTGGTACGGAGCGTGAAGGTAAGGTTTGTCTATGAACAAACAAAACTATTTTCATCGATATTTCGATGGGCACGCGAGTTTGCAAAAAATATTAAACGTAAATACGTTTAATGAATGAGTGTTGATCAACATAGAGTACTATAGGCTGATCACTAGACGTGCTCGTAAGTTATCTGATGAACGACCTTAGTGTTGTGGACTCCTTTTCAAGTATGAAAACTGAAAGTTATTGTTCAAGGTCTATTGACCGGTTCAGAATTCCTAATCTATTCTATACTTTGGGAATTGATGTTATGAACTGTTAAAAGTATTATTGAATCATAATACTTCATAATTATTGTTCAGTTATGTTGGAATTGTTATATGATTCATGAATGTGGTATTTTTGTTATACTTGTTTAAAACTTGCTGAGCTGTCATGCTCACTTCTTGCGTGAATCATATAACTGCAGTTAAGGATGAACGTACTGTGAATGCCAAACGAGATAAGGGCAAAGCTAAGATGGATGCCTAGGCATTGTGTAATAGTTTAGTAAGTTTGTAAATATTATACATTATGAACACTGAACAATGTAATCGGTTATGAACCTGGGAAGGATTTATACTTCGATTGTAATAAAAAGATAGTAATTACCTTCATTTTGTTATATTTCAATGGAATGATTGTATGGATGTTAGTATAGTGGAGCACCAATGGTCGGGTTGCAAGATACCCGAATTTGGGGGCGTCACAATACCGGAGAGACAGGTCTTCCATTTTGGCATCCATGAGTTGACTCCTATTCTGGAGGAGTATGCGCGGATGGTGGCGCTGCCTTTAAACAGACCTTGCGTACGGATGGCCATCGGCGATATGAGCCGACAAATTATGACTCTCACCGGGCTGAGGCGTAGAGTTATGCAGGATGAGATCACATCCGGTCATGTTGTATCCTATCATTTTCTGATGGATAGATTTGGCTTTGAGGATAGTTATACACGGTACTCCGGGGATTTCACCATGCCGGAGGATCATTGGCACTCGGACAGAGTAGATGTCTTGCTACTATGCGTATTGTCGTATGTATACATGCCACGGTACATGGATGAAATAGATATTAGCGTTATCATGGAAGTGAGAGTTCTCAGGGAGGGTCACACCATTGTACTGATGATCATCACAGAGATGCTGAGGTCAGTCACATATTACAGCACTTACCCTGCAGGGGTATTCAAAGGCAGCTCAGTCATGTTGTATGTGTGGTTTATGTCACACTTGAGACTGATTGGCACTTTTAGACGGCATGGGTATTGTTTCACCCATGAGATAGCTATGCCATACTCCTTTCAGCCTGTGGAGAGTACAGATCCTGCGTCTTGGTCCATTTTCTTGGCAGGGATTGAAGATCCATTTGATATATTTTTATGTTCAGGGCTCAACTCTCCCTATAGCTTCATCACTTATGCTCCGGGCATGGATTATCTCCATCTAGCTAGTTTGAGGGGCATGCCTACTTACCACCCACTGGCTATGATATGACAGTTTGACCAGTTCCAGAACTTCTATCCTTTTGAGGGGGCATTGAGATAGCGCTTAGCTTCTCACCACTTATCAGCAGAGGATAGATCCATGTTGTATGCATGTTGGGGTCAGCACGAGTTAGCTGAGTTTTCCGTTAGCCACCTGGGTTGTTCTGCAGAGTATTCCTCATGGATGGCGACAGAGACGACATTGACTATGGCAGTATCCATAGTGCAGGGGATTGATTCTGATGATGGGGAGCCTATGGAGGAGACTTATATTCCCACGGAGGATTATTTAACTACTGGGTTGCCAGTAGTTGTGATGGATTCTCCCACTATGAGTGCTACTGTGATTCAGCTTTCAACATAGTATCTGGAGCAGAGTCTTCATCTGATGAACTTTGAGAGAGATTAGGCTAGGGCCTTGATGTTGACAGCTCTTAATGGGAGAGACGTCGCTTTATTAGAGAGAGACGAGGCCAGATCAGCCAGAGATGCTTTGATTGTAGAGCGGGATGCTGTCCTATCTTCCCAGGATGTGGCCTTCACAGATTGTACTTTAGTGAGATCCCTTACGACTGGCATCCTTGCCGATATTAGTGCATACATTAACGAGCATCATGCCACATGCAGTTAGCCTCGGATTTGCTAGTTCTTATAGGTACCATTGGGCAGGAGCTTGCAGCATTACCTCCTTCTTCGGAGAGAGATGCTATGTTAGATCTAATAGTATGCATACATACAGATTCGTAGATAGACTTGTATTTTCCTACACATACTAGCTTAGAAATTTTGTCATGTATAACACATATGTATATATCAAACAACATTATATATGGCAGGGAAATATATTTTGATTCACTTCCCTTTCAGTTGTGCATTGATACTTGCTTGATATTTGTCTATTTCTTCAGGGCTTGTGATTTTGATGCATTCTGAACTCATCCTTGATGTGTGGACATTGAGACACTGCAGGATCTTTCAGAACATATCATTGATATGTGTGTATCCTTACCATCTTTGGTGTCTTGGGACTGGTTTTTGTATAGAAATGAGTAGAGGAGTGTGGCTTTTCCTCTTTGAGATTGAACGCACCACAGATGGTCTCTAGTACTCCTATTTAAGAGGAGCCTAGTTAATTCCATCTCTTATGGATTGGTGTTTCTCTTTGAGGCACAACTGTAGCTTAGATGGTCGCCGGATCTCCTATTTGTGATGAGAGGTCAGGTAGTTCCATCCCTTTGGTCTAAAGCCGATGAAATGTGGTGGATTGAAGTTTGATCCCAGTACTGTTCACAAGTATTTGTGTTTTGGTAGGGGGTTAGACCAAACCATAAATGGCTCCGTACGTATTCCTATTGAAGAGGAGATCAGGTCTGTGTAGTTCGAACCTGGTGTAAGAGGTTCAACGCTGAATGTAAAAGGGGGTAGGAATGTTTTTGTTGTTTTTGTTTTTGTAGAGAAAGGGTATAAATGTTTTTGTTGTTTTTGTTTTTGTAGAGAAAGGGCAAAAAAGTTTTTTATGTTTGTTTTTTTATTGCGACCGGGTATCAGGGAGATCAGGTCGATGTAGTTCGCCCCTCAAGACAATTTGTAGTCGAAGAAAAGTTTGAATCCCATGTGTAGGCTAAACTGCGGGGGAAAGAAAGTTTGATCCCAGGTTTGGGAAGAACTGCAGGTGTGAAAAAGTTTGATCCTAAGTTCAGGACAAACTGCAAGTGTGAAAAAGTTTGATCCTATGTTCAGGACAGACTATAGGTATGAAAGGTTTAATCCTTGGTGAGATAACCAAAATTGTATGAAAGGTTTGATATGAGGTGAAACTAGGCTGCTGGCTTGAAGAGTATATTTCCCTGAGGGGCAGAAGAGTATGTAGAAGATTTTGTATGTAAGAAAGGGTTAGAAAACCTGAATGACTGGTGATCTGATGATCCAAAACTAGGATGTTTGCTTGATGGTAACCTCAGACATAGTACCGTTTCACGGTGTCCGAGTTGATGAGTTGTGGAAATTCATCGCCGTCCATTTCCTGTAGTCTGAGAGCGCCTCCTGTCAATACCTCCTTCACAACAAATGGGCCTTCCTAGTTTATAGCGAATTTTCCTTTAGAATGATCTTGGTTATCAATGATCTTCTTCAAAACCAAGTCATGTTATTTATACTGCCGTAGCCAGACTTTTCTGTTGTAGGATCTAGCGATCCTTTGTTGATATAACTGACCATGGAAGATAGTCGTGATTCTCCTTTCGTCTATTAGAGACAATTGGTGGTATCTATCTTGTACCCATTTGTCTTCATCTAGCTAAGCGTCCATCAACACTCTAAGGGATTCCATTTCCACCTCTATGGGGAGCACTGCTTCCATCCCATAGGCTAATGAGTAGGGGTTTGCCCCAATGGAAGTACGCATTGAAGTTTTGTAGGTTAATAAAGTCAAAGGCAAGAGGTCAGGCCATCCTTTTTGATTGGCGGACATCTTTTGCATGATCTTCTTGATGTTTTTATTAGCCTCTTCAACAACACCATTCATCTTTGGACGTAGATGACAGAGTTAAGGTATTTAATGTGGAATTTACTACATAGCTCGTCCATCATTTTGTTGTTGAGGTTCTTAGCATTATTTGACACAATTACCTCTGGTTGTCCATATCGATAAATGACATTATTTCTGATGAAAGCAATGATGACTTCTTTGGTAACCCTGGGGAAGGAGGCTGCTTCTACCCACTTAGTGGAGTAGTCGATCTTAGCGAAGATAAACTGATGCCCATTACTGGCTTTGGGCTCGATGGGCCCGATCACGTCTATTCCCCACATTGAGAAGGGCCAGGGTGACTCATATTGTGGAGTTCCCTTGGATGGGCATGGATAGCATTTCCATGCATTTGGCATTGATAGCACCTCTTGACGTGATCATCACAGTCAGCTTTAAGCATAAGCTAGTAATGCCCTGTTCTGAGGATTTTCATAACAAGTAGGGGTCCGCTCTTGTGTGGGCCACATACTCCACCATGGATTTCATCCATGAGCCTCTGAGCTTGATCTTTGTCCAGACATCTAAGGAGACCTAATCATGCATCTCTTTTATACAGTGCATCTCCGCTCAGGTAGAATTTCATATCCATTCGATGGATTCTTCTTTTTTCAGTCGGGCTCACCTCAGCGGGTGTAGATCCATCTCGTAGATACTCCTTGATATGCTGATACCAAGGGTGTTGGATGGGAGGTAGCTCATCCGATACTTCTCCAATATAGTTCCCATAGGCTGGAGCCTTTTTTAGGGAAACAAGGATGCTTGGAATGTTTTCCTTGTCATGTATGTTGATCAAGGAGGCCAAAGTAGCTAGCGCATCTGCAAAGTCATTCCTATTCCGAGGAATATGGAGGAAGTTTACTTCTTCGAACTCTGAAGCCATTTGCAAAACTTGCAGATGGTAAGGCAGCAAATGTAGCTCCTTGGTTTGATAGATTCCCATAGTTTGTTTGATTACCAACTCTGAATCCCCACAGATAGTTAACTGTCTGATTCCCATTGAGTGAGTAAATTGTAGCCCCATGATACAACCTTCATACTCGGCTGTGTTGTTGGTGCTGACAAACTATAATTTTGGCTACGACGGATATCGCTCCCGTCACTTATTAATCGGAATTGCTCCAGCTCCAGAACCTTCTATGTTAACAGCTCCATCAAAATACATTTTCAACGTATGGAATGCATCGTACTGATGGTGTTGCTGAATTGCCATTACCCCTTCATTTGGGAAGTATGTTTCTAAGGGTTTGTAATCCCCTGCGGGTGCGGCGACTAGTTGATCCGTAATTCCTTGTCCTTTAATGGAATTTTTCATCACATACACGACGCCAAATTGTTATAGAATCAACTACCATCAGGACAGCCGATAATTCAGTAATGGCTTACTGAACACACATTTGAGAGGATCCACGCGGTATATGAGATGGGTTGTGTGAGCATAGAGGTAATGTTGTAACCTCATGGAAGCCCATGCTAAAGCACAACAAGTCTTCTCAATCAGAATGTACTTATGTTCACTGCTGCTAAATCTTTTGTTGAGGTAGTAGATAGCTAGCTCTTGGACTCTATCGTCTTTCTTTCCCAGCATGCAACCCATAGCATTGTCATTGATGGAAAGGTATATGAATATGGGAACATCATCCTTGGGTGGTACCAAGATAGGAGCATTAACCAACTACTCTTTGATTGTAAGGCAGGCTTTCAAACACTCATCATTCCATTTCATGAAGGAGTTCTTCCTTAACAGCTTAAAGATGGGCTCACAGGTTGTTGTGAGTAGAGAAATAAACCTGCTAATGAAGTTTATTCTTCCCAAAAATCTCTGTATTTCTTTCTTTATCTGAGGAACGGACATTTCCTTGATGGCCTGGATTTTGGTGGGATCCAACTCAATCCTTTTGTGGCTGACTAGGAAAACCTTGCAACTTACCTGATTTAACACCAAAGGCGCACTTAGCTGGATTCAACTTCAAGTTATACTTACGTAACCTGTTGAAAAACTTTCTAAGATGGTCTAAGTGGTCTTCCTCCCTTCGGGATTTGACAATGATGTCGTCCACGTAGATCTCTATCTCTTTGTGTATTAAGTCATTGAAAATGCCACCATAGCTCGCTGATAAGTTTCTCCAGGATTGATGAGGCCAAATGACAACCGTCTATAATAAAAGGTTCCCCAAGGCGTGATGAAGGAAGTTTTGTAACGATCCTCCTCAGCAACCATAATCTGGTTATACCCAGCGAAGCAATCCGCAAAGGAGTACATGCCGTATTGAACAGTATTGTCAATGAGAATGTGGATGAATGGTACGGGAAAGCTATCCTTAAGGAAAGCTTTGTTTAGATCTCGGTAATCCATGAAAACTCGCACCTTTCCTCCTGGTTTAGGCATGGGTACTATGTTTGATAACCATTCAGGGTATGTAGACACCATGATGATTTCCGCTTGAAATTATATCACAATTTCTTCTTTAACCTTTAAACTCCACTAAGGTTTCAATCGCGTGAGCTTCTTCCTGACTGGCTTGAATCCCTCTTTAATGGGAAGGCGATGAAGGACAATGTTAGTGGACAAACCCACCATGTCTTTGTGAGACCATGCAAACACATCCTTGAATTGGGTTAGTAGCACAACCATGTCATTCCTTTGGTTTGGAGTGAGGTCTGAACCAATCTGGATTAGCTTAGGGTTTTCTAAGGTTCTGAGATTTAAGGAGGTGGTTTGATCAAGGTTGGGTTTAGGTTTTTCTTCAACCCATTCTTTGATCTCCTGAGGTGTCTCAATGTCCTCTTGTATTTCCATCAAGTCTGAGTCCAACTTTTCATCAAAGTTACAGTCCTTGTGGAGAAAAGTCACCTCATCAGCAAGTATAAGCATATCTAAATTCAGAGTCTTGGAACAAAATATGCTTTCACTTAATATATGAAAATGTTTAATCATACAAAAGTGTTAGCATGTACTGATAAAACAACTGCTAATACTATACAGAAAAGTAACTAGTTAAAGTTATCTACAGGGCAGATGGAATTTTTGCCTGTTTTACCCTCGTCGACCAATGCATGGAGTCCTGCTCTAGTTGTCGAGGGTAAAGTCCTGATGGACTGCAATGATGAAGGGGCTATCATCGTCCTCCTTCTCACTAATGATGACCATGACATCTGGGAAATCATCGTCTGGGGTGCATCTGTTTATATGCTTATCATAGACAATGATGTGTATGCCTGACATCATCATGGCGATATCTTATTTACGTTTCCGTTCCCTCTCTTCAACTTCGGGATCAGGAATCAGGACCTCTTTTGCTTTAACCGGTATCAGTTTGGGAAATAGCATAGCCATGATATGGCTGGCACCCTTACTGGAGATTGTACAAGCTCAGGATTTGCAGGTGGAGAAAATCGCCGTGTGGCTGAAGATGAAGGAATCTGTTTATGCTTATGAGGATTCCTGTGACTAGAGCTAGCTGAATAGCCTAATCCAGCTATCCTTGTTTAACTTGGAACTTGAATTGGGTGCTTAATACCCTGATTATCTTTGCCCAACCCTTGTCCAAGTTGATGACCCAATGACATCATCACTTGAGTAGCCGATATAACCTCGACTAAAATCTTGGGTGTGAGAGGTAGCGCTCCAATGGGATGGTAATGAGTGTTGCTCACCTCCAGGGCATGGAAACTAACCGGCTCAACTTCTGAATTGAAGCTGATTAGTGGCATGTCACCTTGTTCAGGACATTCCGGCTCAGCATTAACATTAACTAGGCTATTCTTGATAATGTACTTGAGTTGCAGATGAAGGGTGGAAGGGACGACTCTAGCCATATGAATCCATGGTCTTCCCAACAGCAGGTTGTATCATGTGGCTATTTTGAGCACATGAAAGGATACACTGAATGTATGTGGACTAATCTCCACTGGTAATTCAATTACTCCAACGACGTTTCGTCGGGACCCATCAAAAGCTTTGATAATTGTATATATGGCTTCATTTGATCCTCTTGGGGTTGATATTCATCTTCTCCAAGGTAGCATAAGGACAAATATTCAAAGATGAACCTCTATCTATCAAGACTCCTCCT
This sequence comes from Panax ginseng, assembly GCA_020205605.1. Taxonomy (NCBI): domain Eukaryota; kingdom Viridiplantae; phylum Streptophyta; class Magnoliopsida; order Apiales; family Araliaceae; genus Panax; species Panax ginseng. The sequence continues at coordinate 33,423,101 of CM035128.1, read as the reverse complement.
ATTATGTATCCGGAGGACAAAATTGCTATGTGTAACGGCTTGCAATGACCAGTCCCTTCAGCGGGTATGTCGTCATCCATGAAATATATCACATTTGTTGTTGAAAATGTGATCAACCATATGTTGAAATTTTTCCACATCCACTAATTTTGGTAAATGAGCTTCTTCCAAAACCCTTAGCAATATCTTCCTGTGATCTTAAGAAGAGAAAACCAAGTCCGGTATGGAAATTTATTGTGGAGCTTCTCTTAAGCTTAAAACCACTTTGGCTTCGTTATGGCCCATGGTATGGAAGAACTCCTAAATCTTCTCCATGGGAACTTTCCCATTTGATTTAATGGTGGGCTTCATCAACGGATGGGGAAGATACAGTTGATTCTCCTTCGACACTACAACAGTTGTATGTGAAGTAGATCCTTCAGCCTGCCCATAATTCCATGGGACTTTGTGTAGACTGACAACATGATACTATGGTCTGAATGGTAAGTTAATTGCCTCTGGTGCAGCCACTTTCAAAGGATTGTCAGCTCCTTTGAGTTGAATTGCTTGTATTGTCAGTGGTCTGGCAACCAAATCATCCTCAGCGGATATAACTGTTATGCCGTCCTTCCATCTTGTAGGATATGTGTTCCCACTGTCGAGTAGCAAAGTGTCATCATCTGTCATTTCCAGGACACCATTGTCAATTAAATTTTGAATGAGGTGGCGGAGTGCCCAACATTCTTTTATGCTGTGACCATGAGAGTGGGAGTGATATTGGCATACTCCATCAGAATTGAACCATCTGGAATGGGGATTGATTGGAGGTAGAAGAGAAGTAATTCTTCCTTCACTGATCAACATTTGAAATATCTCCTTCATAGGTTGGCCAAGATAGGTAAATTCCCATTTGTTGGCAAAATCCCGACGAGCTTTGGCACTTGTTCTTGTCGTAAATTTATCCTCCAGTGTTTCACTTTTTGATGGCGATGATGGAATATTCATGACAAAAGAAAGGAGAATAGCATGCTCCTGACTAATTAATTGGCGTGTGACTTGGTGTTGACGAATCACCAGTTCTGCCAATTGATCTACTTGTTTGCAAAGAGCCTTAATCTTTTTCTCCATCATAAACTGGAACTACGCATAATCCCATCTATCAGCACCGTCTTTACTGTTCTGAGAAGATTCAACAATGTAATTGGAACTTTTTCCACTTCTCCAATTAATCATATTGACATCTCCTTCTTTATGTTGAGGAATAGGATTGTCTTGCACATGAGGTTGGTTGGGTTTAGTCACGATAATCTCCCCATTGTCGATTAAGTCCTGGATCTTGTGTTTCAAGGCCCAGCAATCTTGAGTGTCATGTCCCGGTGCCCCGGTATGATAAACACACTTCCGAGTTTCATTGAAACCCTTCCCATTCGGGTTGGCTAGTGGAATAAGATGTGTAATTTTCCTTTGAGTAGTCAGAAGAGTAAGGATATTCTAGAGCGAGTTCCCTAAGGGTGTGAACACTCGGGGGCATCTAACTTCTCCACCTTTAGGCAATAGAGGGTTTGAAGACTGTTCTTGCAAAGGGGAGTATTTTCTCCTATTGATAGGCATGTTCTGACTGCCTTTTTGACCTTGTAGTATCAAGGAAACATCTTCCTCTTTCTTTTTATGGACCCTCCGGGGGTTGTTTCCATAAGTTCCAAACTGGATGTGCTCATCAACTGCTTTAAGAGCGGCTAGGTCTTGAATCTTTCATGACTTCAATCCCATCTCAGCCATCTCTACGTACTTGATCATTTAAGAAAATGGTTTGCCAATGCCAGCTAAGACTCTTTCATAGAAAGGAACTTCTTATATGTCTATGAAGGTCATGACCATTTATGATTCCGTCATAGTAGGAATGACTTGAGCAGTAAGGCACCTCCACCTTCGAGCATACTCTCTAAAAGACTTAGTAGATTTTTTCTTGACCTTGGTAATTTGGTACCGGTCAGGAGCCATCTGAGATTGGAAGTTGTACTAAGCGAGGAAGGCATGACCTAGTTCCTCCTAGCTATGGATCTTTGAGTTGTCTAATCTAGTATACCACGATTGGGCTTCTCTAGTCAGACTCTTCTGGAACAACTGCATTCTGAGCTTCTCATCCTCTATATAAGATCCAAGTTCTCCAATGAACACCTTCAAATGTGTATAAGGATCCCCTAACCCATCATACTTTTCAAAGTAAGGAGTTTTGAACTTCTCTGGATAATGAACACCAGGGAATATACAAAGGTTAGCATATAAAACACTCTTATGTGCTCCAATTCCTTTGATAGAACGGAGGGTTTCCTCCATTTGAAGGACTTTCTTCTTGATATCACCGCTGTCTGGATCTTCTTTGAGATGGGTGTTTTCAGGAATTTTGTTGGTCGTATCCAACTGAAGTTCAGGATTTGTTTTATCTGAACCTTGTGCTCCTCCTTGTGTAGAGGATTCTGTATGTACGAGTATGGCCGAACCATGAGTAGACTGATGTAGTTCTTTAAGCAGAACATCCAAATCTGTAATTTTCTTGCTTAGTCCGTCAAACTCTTCTCGAGAGACAGGAGCAGGATTAAACTGGTTAGATGAAGACATAATTAGTTGTAGGCTCGTGGCCTTTTTGGATTTTGAGCGGGTAACAGGCCCAATTGTTTCCATACAAAAACTTATGTAGTTTAGTCTTAGGGAATGTATAAAAATTTTACATGCTATCATAATGTGTCCATTTGAGGAATATTATCCAGTAAAACGGGTGTCATTTGATAGTTTTTCAAGTCTTAATATGCATGTGCAAATATTCTTCATATTTTCCATTACATAGAGATGAACATGGAATAAAATTATAAGTAATTATCTTTATAAGTAATTGAAAAATGGAAAGCATGAAGAGACTTTCCTCTGCATTTGGTTTATCAGAGGCTAACCTATCTTAGGCTACTATCGCGGATTTTTGGCATGAAGGTTCCCAGATCATCGCAATTTACTCGACGAGAAGTTAATCTTGTCTTTCAACTGGAGCGAATCTAGGTGGTGCCTTTCCTGAGCCTCATTGGAATTAGTCCTCCTACGAGTCCAGTAATCAAATACCGACAGGATAGCCTCCTGGTGGAGGAACCACACAACATACATTCACATACAACGTGTCTCACCATTTATGAAAATGATGACATGTGCGAAGCACTAATATCACAGATAGATATATTGCAGTGCAGTAAGTAAAATGCATTCGTACACATTCATCAATAATGTAAATGCAACATTCACACACAAGTATATAACAGGTTTGAAAAGCTTGTAGTAGCGGCTTAAGCCCTCTTACTGATGTCCCCAACAGAGTCGCCACCTGTCGAGGTTGAGATTTTTATTTGTCCCTTTTCCTTTTCTTGTTCTTTGGTGTTCTCATGTTATATGAGATTTATTTGAAAAAATAAGTGAAAAAGGTCCGACATGTATATGTCGACAATTTGACTGTAAGAGTCGCCAGTTGGTGTTTTTAACTGGTTTCACCAACGCAACCGAGAAAAGGTTTGTACATTGGCCTAGTGATGTGGCAACACTGCTAAACATGTCTGTGAAACCGAGATTCATTTGTGTTTGGGGGTTTGATTATGCAGAGGGAAGGTGTTTGGCACCCCCTGACATCCGTGTTACCACGGTGACCGCCACTTATCAAGAAACTGTTATATGAATGTGAATGTGTGTGTGGGTAAATCAATGTGCTGTTATTTGGAAGTAGTGTTATGCCTCGTTCGCATCTATATACATAGGGTTTGAATTTATAAAAAAATTCAGTTTAAACAAGATATAACAATGAGGTTTTGTAAAAGTGGTTTTTCAAACCCTGTGCTCAATAGTAATTGAGGCCTTTGATACTTCCATTTTATTATTAAATGTTCAGCTTGGTTGATTTTATTTTCAAAATGCGAAGCATCTTCGAGAAAATAATATATAGCAGTGCCGAACTCCTCATGGGCATGAAAGCTATTTAAGGAAATTCAAACACCGTGAATAATTTACAAGTTGCTTACAGCTGAAAATGTCCATCACGGGAACCGAATCTAGATTTAGTAGACTAAATCTGTGATCACATGATTCCTAGGCTCACATGATGCCACAATTTATATGCAAAGTAGTAAGCAGTTATATATATAAAAGTTGTAAATATATATATATATATATATATATATATATATATATACAGACATGATTAACCACCACGAAGCACCTCCATGGGGAATAGGAAATGTAAATATATAAAAGCGGTAAATTTATATATAGAGACATTATCAACCACCATGAAGCACCTCTGTGGGGGATCAAAAATGTAAATATATAAAAGCAGGAAATATATATATAGAGACATGATCAACCACCACGAAGCACCTCCATGGGGGATCAGAAATGTAAATAAAGTCAGAATACGATCAACCGCCACGTAAGTAAAATCCAAAGGGACTAAATGTAAATAAAGGAAAAATGATCAACCTCCACTAAGTAAACTCCAAAGGGATGGAATGTAAATAAAAGAGAAAAGGCCAACAAGTAAACTCTAGGCCCAGCGAGAGTGAATATATATATATATATATATATATATATATATATATATATATATATATAAAAGCGTAAACGCCCAAGATATATATCGATCCAGGGCTAAGTTTATCATTTCAAATGATTTGTCGCTATATATATATATAGTATATATATACAAAGCAGAAATGAAAAAACCACTTGATCAAGTCCTGCATACACATACAACATGACTCTAAATGTGAAGAAGAGTGTGTGCAAAGATGAAGAGAAAGGCTTTATAGTGTGTAAGAAGGTTTATAGTGGGCTGCCAAAGAAGACTTTTATAGCTTTAACTGGATGAACACTCGGCTCTCGCCGGTAAAAATATAGTTATATGTGAGCTCACAAGTGTTTAAAATTAGAAAGCACTCAATATAGGGTGTTTCCAGAGCAAATTAGACAGGGCTTCCTCGCCTTTTTTCTCTTGAATATAGCCACCCCAAGCCCTCTATTTATAGAGGGGAGCCGCAGTGTACTGCATAAGCGTACCATGCAGATGCACACTGCGTTGCCTGGGGTACCCTGGGCTCCACGGGTTCTGCTGTCTCAAAGTACATGTATGCGTGCAACGTGATGTCTACTCGAACTTGTAGAACTTCAATCTCTTCAAGCTTCAAATTATATCCAGTGTACGAAATGACATGGGATTAGAGGTTGTACGAAGTCAGGAAGATGGAACCATGTCCTATCTCTTCAAGCTTCAAATTCTATCAGGTGTTCTGCCTTGCGTAGTAGTCAGTCGAGATTACAACTCCTTGGTTCTTTGTGGGACATTGTTGTGTATAATGTATATTGGTTGTTGTTTGTTGAGACGACGCCATGTGGGGTTGAGGTGGCAATTTGATGGTTTGGCCCTTCACCGGGGTTATCTCTGGTTTTGGCTGATAAAGCAGACGTTGCTCAGGGTTATCTCCGAGATTGGGCTGCTGCAAGTGATGAATTCCCTCAGGGTTGTCTCTGAGGTGTGCATATCCTCCCGAGGTTATCTCTGGGTTTGGGTGTTGAGTGCCTCGGTGTGAGTCCCGAGGTTGAAGCTGACTGCATGGGTTGAAACTAGCATCTCTAGGGTTATCTGCAGAACTCCAACTGCACTCCTTGGGGTTATCTCCAAGGTTGACATTACCTTTCCCAGTGTTATTTCCGGGACTGAGACTGAACATCTCAGGGTTATCTCCAAGATGAATCGACCTTCTTCGGTGGAATTTTCGGTATTTGCACTGCTATCCCTGAGGTTATCTCTGAGGTGGGAAAATGATACTCCCGGTGTATTTTCCGGGTTAAAACTGAACTTCCGGTGGTATTTTCGGGTTTAAGTTGAGATGTCTTACAATGTTATCTCTGAAGCACTTCTGACAATTTTAGTAACAGGTAGGCAGAAAAATTACGAGTGTCTACACAAAATACGACAACACATAAATTATGAGTTTAAATGCAAATATTGTCTTCTAGACAACATCCACACTCAAATAAGTCCTCATTACAATTATTGATACACTATTTTACAAAATAGTGAGGACTACTATAACAACTGCCTTGGACGATCACTCCATACCCTGGCTAGTTCCTGCTAAATTCTTATCTCCTGAGAAGAAAAATGGAACAAAAAGGAAAAGTGTGAGCTCAACTAGCTCAGTAAAGAATATTATGACTAAGATAATGTACAAAAAATTATCCTTAGTCTTTAACAAGGAAAAATCTGATCGAATATAATAGACAACAAGTTTTAGATTAACAACTGCAGTGGAAACAACAATTCATTAGAAGTGTTAAGTGGAGAATGGAGTCTACTATCTTCTATAATTTTAAAGTTCATCATCAATATTTTATCCATGTAACATCAATCAATATACATCTTGAATCAAATGTTCATCTTTGCACTACGGGCCAAAGATATTCATTCGTATCACCAGTTGGTCATGTTCATCTCAACACCTGTTCATCTTTGCACTACGGGCCAAAGATATTCATCAGATAATCATTCATCTTTGCACTATAGGCCAAAGATATTCATCAGATAAGCATTCATCTTTGCACTACAGGCCAAAGATATTTAGTTATATCACCATTTAGGACTGAGGATGATGAAAAATATCTTAAAGAAAACGAATCCAGGATTAGGGATTCATACTTCGGTTTATCCAAGTTCAAAAATACTCCATAATAATCAATTGTGGAGCAAAAATTCAAAAATGAAGATCAAAACATGGATACAATCAAAGATAGTAACCATAATAGAAAACTTGGACAAAGAAAAGAAAATTTAATTTTTATGTGAATAGTGTCGTATTCATGAATAGTGCCATATACGTGAATAGTGCAGTATACATGAATTGTAATCCCAACACGAAAAGGTAGAAATTCCACAAGAAAAATCATATTTCGTGAATAGTACTCATGAATAGTATCGTATACGTGAATAGTGCCGCATACATGAATAGTAACCTTGACATGAAAAGGTAAAAATTTAACAATAAAATTTATACCAATATTTCTGTATAATGATATTACGAAGAAAATAACACCCCTTACCTCAAAAGAACAATACTTCTGACTGGAATATCAGATATGATGCTGAAGGAAACTTAAACTAAATAGCAACTCTCAAAGTATCTAAATACTCACAAAATACACTGGATAATATAGAGAGATAAAACTTTTGTTTCTAGTGTGATTTTATATTCTATCTAAGCACCCTATTTATAGGAAAATGCTAGAACGCCAAAGCAGACAAAATTAATAAAATAATAATATTTATTTCAAATTCTACGCACACCACAATTGTTCACATTTTAGCACACCTCAGTGGGGCCCACCAAAATCAGCCAATTCTACACCAACCCAAAGTGGGGCCCACCCATGTTTTAAATAAAAATATTTATTTCTGAAATTTCAATAATTCATAATTAATAGCCCTTTTATCAGAAAAATTCAAATCTCATGTCTATTCCATAGGAAATCGAATTTTCTACAACTTTGTAGAAGAAAGTTTTTCCAAATTCCAAAAAGAAAATGCCCAAAATCCACATACGGATGATTTTTAATACCTCAATTCTGACAAAATACTGATAAAATACCTCAACATTAATTCTTTCATTTATATCCACATAAAAATAAATATTTCTCTATCTATCATTTATATCCACATAAAATAAATATTTCCTTATCGTATAAATAAATAATAAATTATTCATAAATAATATTACAGAATCACAATTATGACAACCAGGTCATTCCTAGGAAAGATAGGGCTTTCCGATAACGATTTCTCTTTACTGGCGCGTAATTAGGTGACTATACCCTTTTCCTAGATAGAACTTCTTTAGACATTGCCAATAATGCTATCTAATAATATTATTCAAATAATATGAATTATTGATCTGATAATGGGAAATAATGTGCAGTGACAATTATTGAAATAATAATAATATAAAATATTAAAGCAGCAATTATTGAATCAATAAAATAAAATATTAAACAGTAATTACTATATCAATTATTGAGTAGTGCCTTCTTACATAAAAGTCAATATTTCAAAAATAATGTGTAATACTGTGTGCTATTGTGCAACCACATGTATTACTGTATTTTAACCACTGGTATTCCAACAGTGTTAACGGTAACAACTACGTCGTTATTTATAAAAACTCAAACTTGTCGTTTTCTTCATCCGACCATTTTTCGTTATGGGGCCCACAAACGGCTGCGACGTCGTAAGAATATTCCCCGACAACAAGAATATTCCACGACCAAATGAATATTCCCCGATAACAATGAATATTTTATAACCACTTGGTTATTTTGATAAATTTGCACATTTCACCCATAACCAAAGTATTATATCAAATTAACACCATATTATTTCAAAATAATGAATAGAGGAAATTCAATTTTATTTATTAAAAAGTTGGGGTCTTACAACCTCCCATCTTTATGAAATTTCGTCCTCGAAATTGACGTACGTATTTGGTATGTCGAAAAGGTGAGGGTACCTCGCTTTTATTTCAGATTCCAACTCCCAGGTCATTTCCTCAATAGCATGGTTCCTCCACAAAACCTTGACTTGGGGTATAACCTTTGTGCATAGGACATGCTCCTTCCTATCCATGATCTTGACAGGTACCTCCTTATACGTTAAATCTTCAGCTATCTCATCTGGTTCTAACTCAATAATGTAGTTTGGGTCATCCATATATTTACGTAACATCGATACGTTATGAACACGCAACATACTTAGCGGTAATGCCAGTCTATAGAGCACAGTTCCTACTCGGTCAAGAATCTCAAATGGACCAATAAATCGAGGGCTGAGATTTCTTCTCTTCATCGATTCTTACTTCTAGAATAATGCCTTCTTGCACCTTCTTCTTCATATTCATCAGCTTTGGGTCTGTGGCTTGAGGGGCCTTAACTTTATCGATTAAAGTCGGTTCAACGCGTATATTTGACATCATCACATGGGTCCCTAGAGTCATAATAACTCTATCTCTATCATTTATAAGTCGTACAAAATGGGTCTTTGTGTTAACGACGTTGCACTCATAACCATATACGATATTCTACTCAACGCGTCAACTACCACGTTCGCTTTTCCACGATGGTATAGGTACTGAAATGAGTCTCCTCTTGAGTTCTTGGAAGCTCTTCTCACATTCCTAGCTCCATTCAAATTTTATATCTTTTTGAGTCAGTTGATTAATGAAGTAGCGATTAGAGAAAATTCTTCCACGAATCTCCGATAATAACCAGCTAAGCCTAGAAAGCTACGTATTTTGATTACTGACTTAGTTATAGCACGTCACAATGACACCTATCAGTTTACCACCGCACGAATATGGTGTCCCCTATGGAGAGTCTAGCTTCGGTGCATTCCACAAAGGAAGTCACCAGATAGAGGCTCAGGTACCAACTCTTGTAGTTGAGTTTTTAACTCCTGAAGTTCGATAGGAGCCATTCGATATGAGATTTTAGAAAGGGGTTTTGTACCAGGTTCATGGTCAATACAAAATTCGATATAATGCTTTGGGGTAGGCCAAGAATTTCTTCGTGAAATACATCAGCAAATTCATTAACAACAAAAATATCATTCAAATCTGACATGTTTTTATTTAACTCCATAACATAGGCTAACAAAGCTTGACATCCATTTTTCAATAAACGAATGGCTTTATGGCTTGATATTACAGTGATTGACTTTAGTGGTTTGGTTGGTTAAATTCGCATAACAGGTTGATTAGGGATATGAAAACCAATAACCTTACAAAAATAATCAATTTTGGCATGATGAGTGGTTAACCAATCAATCCCTAAAATCACATCAAATGCAATTATCTTTAAAGAGATAAGATCAACAAGTAATGTGATGGTGCCAACTTGAATCAAGCAAGATTTATAAACCATGGATGTAATGAAAGTTTCTCCTAGCGGAGTTTCAACAGATAAGTCAAAGTCTAATTTCTACAAAGTCAAGTTCAAGCGTTGAGCACAGACAAGGGAGAAAGAAGAATGGGTAGAACCGGTATCTAAAAGGGTATAGACTTCACAAAAGTTTATGATTAACTAACCCATGATAACTTCATTAGGGTTACTCGCTTTTTGAGAAGTCACAAAAAACGCTCTTCCTGAAACCACTGACTTTATTTTGTCCGTATCTGCATTTGATGCCACCGTCCCAGCTGGACTTGATTTTGATACATGACAAAATTGAGCTATGTGACCATCTTTTCCATAACTAAAACATACCTTGGAAGGCTGTGAACAATTTGGACTTATGTGTCCCTCCTCTTCGCATCTGTAGCATCTAACTAGTGGTCGTTCTCCTCTCCTATAATTTGTTGCTGGTGCTAGTGCTGCTGCCGACGTCTTCCCATCATCGTTAAATCTTCTCTTCTTGAATTTTCCACTTGAATCATTTCTTCTATTATCTTGGCCATGATTACCACCGAAGTGGTTACCATTTCTGGCTTAATAATTTCCTCCACGATGGTTATCATTGTTCCGATGGTCGTTGCCACTGGTACGATTATTATCTTGTTGTTGGTCGTTCTCTTTTGGATGAGCTGACTCATAATTCTGCTCCAATAACTGAGCCATATTCACTTCATCTGAATACAACCATAATTTGTGTGAAATGAGGTATTGACGAATTTTGGTTTTCAAACCTCTCAGAAACATCCGCGTCATACGTTCCTCATCCTCTACCAAATGAGGTGCAAACCTGGATAACTCCGCGAACTTCGGCTCGTACTGGGACACCGTCATGTTGTTCTATTCCAGTCTAATAAAATCTACCTCCTTCATATGACGAATACTTTCAGGAAAATACTTGTCATTGAACAATTTCTAAAACATTTCCCAATACATATTGAGTGCGGCTGACTGGGTATGCTTCACAGATTTCCACCAGTAATCTCCCTCACCACGGAACATAAAGGTGGTGAATGGAACCTTATGTTCCTCCGTGCATCCCAAGACGTCAAATATCTTGGTAATTTGCTTAACCCACATTTCTGTCTCGATCGGATCCAGCTTTCCCAAAAACTCTGGTGGTCCCAACTCTTTGAACTACTTGGCTGTGACAAGCCGTGCGTTGCTATCATTTCCACCCGTATTTTGTACACATGTCTCCCTCGTCTGATTTTGCATGAACTGAAAAAAGCTTCTAAATAAGACATCATTCATCGTTTGTTTGGTACTGTTGTTTACAGGAGGAACATTTTCTTCCTATTGCACGTTCTCCTGGTTGGTGATTAAAGGTGTCTCCATAGTCTTATTCAGTCCATTGTTAACATTATCAGCTATCAGTCTCAAAAACTGCCATAAAATAAGGGTTAATTAAAAAAATTAACATATCACATAATACCCCTATATTCTGACCGACAAACAAATAAGCTTAGGTAGGACACACTAGATACGGATTTACTCGTCTCTCACCTCCTAGTTCTATTCCCCGATGTCCGCTAGAGAACATATCCCTAAGCTCTGATACCAACTGTAACGCCCCTAAAATAGGTATACATCACCCATTCTGAGTTGCCAAATACATGGTACAGAAATAACTACTATGACGCCCCCAAATCCGAGTATCTTCAAACCCGATAGATGGTGCTACACGATACTCATAACTGTACATTCATTCTATTGAAACGACATCAAAATGTGTGTATCAACGACATTCTTATTACATTAATAATATTACATCCCATTCCCAAGTTCTAAAACCATTACATTCTTTGTTCGTCATATTATAATATATACAACTTACTAGTTTATTACAAGGTAAACTAATCGTTCATCTTCGTCTTGCCTTTATCCTTGTCAGATCCCTCGGTTCATTCGGTCCTAGCTGCATTCATATGGTTCAAGCAATAGTGAGCATAACAAACTCAGCAAGTAGAACAATTTCTTTTAAACAAAAAGCTTGAAATATAGGAATCGTATATCTTAACTAAATAATAGTTACGAAGTACTATCAATAATTCAAAATAGCATTTCTTTTCCTTTAAAACATTTTACAAGAATAATATTCAGTAAAATATCAATTCTGGCTCAAGACCATGAGCAGTTCATAATTTCTTTAAAAAGGACAACCCGACACTAAGTCCGTAAGTCCGACATATCTTACGAGCACTTCTGGGTGATCAGCCCAGAGTACTCTATGTTGATCAACACTACATCCTGTTAAACGTATGTACGTTTAAGTTTTAGCAACCTCGCGTGCCCATCGAATAATCGATGAAAAATACATTTGTTTATTCATACTCAGGCTTACATTGAATCCGCACTAAACAATTGGCGTAGGATAGCGTTAGCAATTCTATATTGAAAGACTTGTAAATAAATCAATCAACTCTTCTAGATTAGTCTAGTTGAGATAAAACTGGCATGGACCCTTTAGTAAAACACTTCATGCATCTCATAACATAAATCACAGAAAACTTGACTAACACGAAGGTTTGACAAGCGTTTAAGAAAAACTTGCCCTCAGCGTCTGCTACAGTAAAAATAACTTTTCCTTTCAGTCTTTATGGTCTCTACATTACATAACCACATAACATACCACATTAGGTCATGAATGAACATACATGGTTCCTAATGAATCTTACCCTTCTTCTCAATCTAATCATATATTAGATTTGTTACTATGTGTTCTGGTTTGCCATTATATTTTACATTATTCTTTCCAACTTCTTTCTCTTCTATATCTTACGTGGATTTACTTCATTAATAGAACTCGTTTCAAGTTAATCATCCTTCCTCGCGGCTTACTAACATTCCTACGTTATTTGAAACTCGATCGTTATTTGTTAAGTACACTTTATTGCATTCTGTTTACGTTTACGTATTACTTAACAACTTTTAGTTGTAACTCTTAACGTTATAGTCCTTATCATTATTGAATACGGTTCACGTTTTTTATACTTTATGTTCGTCGTTTAACTACTCATTAAACAACATTAAATTCCTAAAGTCTTTACTATAATAGTGATTTAGGAAAGGTCATATCATGTTCATTAGGTAATTACATAACCCATACTGGTATTGCAAACCATTGGATTTATAATCAACTTGGTCAACAAATTTCTACAGCCGGCTTAGCACATTACGTTGTTCTCATTACGTTCATCTTCAATTGATTATTAACCTTTAATCATCATACATTAAGTGTCTAACAATGCTTTAACAATGTTATATTTACACCTTAGTTCATTACTAATGAGTTATCTTTCATTCTATACTTGTAAACATTCTTGTCTGTTAAAACTCTAGGACTGGCACCGCGGTTCCACACTTAGCTCTTCATCTCATGCCGCAGCACGAGTTTGCAGTAGGCAAGCCCTGGACTAGGCGCTGCGGCACAACTCATTGGCCTTGGGTTGGCGCCGCGGCGCCAACTCTGTGCCTCAGCTAGTTTGCAAAATTTTAAAATTTTACGAAACACCCAGACTCATAACTTCTTCGTTATAAGTCTGAATTGGCTCGTTCAAAAGCCTACGGTTCACATATTACATACTCTACACGTTCATGAAAGAATTTTATCTATTTGACTTAGTTTACTAAAAATTCACCTATTAGTTCATTTTTAACAAAAACGATAAACGTCCGTGAACGTTCAACGCTCGTTTCTTCGTTCTAAGTCGGAATCCGGTCATTTTCGAGTCCGCAACTCTATAATGCTAAATATGACTAGTCTCCATTGAAAACCAATGTTTCCAAGCTCAATATCAAAATTCAACTTCCATTCTGAGAATTTCATGAATTCGACGACTATCGTCCAAACTCGTAAATTTCTTATGATTTGTTCATCGTTTTAAATGGATTCACTCCATCATTTAACATCTTAACATACATACTTCATTAAATTATTGACATGATAAGTTATTACTTGTTTTTCATTAGTCTATAACTTGTAAAAGTATGAACTACTTATGAATTCACTTTGTATGATTTATTATAGCTTTAATCTTTTAACCATCATCCTTACTTCTTATTATTACACAACCTTATTATTTCAACATAAAACAAGTTCCTACAAGTTCTTCCTTGTTTCCTAACTTATATGATTATGAATAGCTTATTCATGACTTATACGGCTTATTAAGACTTAAGCTCTTTGATTACTCATTCCTATCATTCCTTAGCATATATGTTCTACCACTACCCATCTCCCTACCAATGGATGAGAAAGAGATTCATGGTTTAAGTTCTTACCCTTGAATATCACTTGACTAAGCTTCAATCTCCTTCTTGCTTCTTGAAAATCTCATAATGGAAGTCTGACTTATAAGTGCTTATTCTCTCAAACCAATAAGTTTCTTAACTTGAGAGGAGTTGGGAGAAATTTTAATCAAGCCATCAAATGAATTGAGAGCTCTCTATTTATAGGCAACCCAAAGTGAGGGCATTTTAGTCCAAAGCCAAACCCACCTCCTTAATCACCTCCTTACTATTCCTAGCTTAAGTACTAAGTTAACTTGGCCACCACACTCTTTGCTTGGCCATCACAACATCTATCCAATACTTTTGAATCACACATACGTAACCATTAAGTATACTTGCTAATCACATAACTTAGCCTTTAAGTTTACTTGTTAATCACCTAGCTTATCCTTTGCTTGTTGATCACAACTTTTACTTGTTCACCACACATAAGCACTTTACATGCTTATCAAATTAATTACTTGCTCATTACTTTGGATCACCCATGGGTTTAAACCATCCAATAACCCATAAGTTCATACTTTGGGCTTTTAGCTTAGCTTATACATTGGGCTTGCAATTAAACAAACACTTAGGCTTGTTCATTAAACTACATTACTTAACCATTACTACACTTGGGCTTTAACATTAATTTGTATCGGGCTTTATTATTATTATCCCAATTGGTCATTACAATTTCCTACACAATTCAACAAATCCATTACATATGGCTTAAAGTCTTATAACGTATAATTTACGTATAATTCTCGTATTCCAACTCGTAAACTTATTTAATATACGATATTCCATCATTCATACATACTCGTATAATACCTCGTATTATACTTGTATCCATTACTTCGTACAATACCTACGTATTATACGATCATTGCTTTTAATTCATTATACACATTTAAATTCTTTCTCGAAATTTATTTTCCCTAATCGTTAGGTTTTAAGTCTGCAGGCGAAAAACTGCGTTTGCCATAACTGAAATATTATTGGATATTCTATCTCTCCTCGATATTCTATCATTACATATTTCTCGGAAGTTCAAAAATAATTCCCGAGCAGAAATGTGTGAATAGTGTTTTTTGAAAAATTTCTTGGAAAGCTTTTGTTTTCGTCTAGGAAATTTAAACACTTTAATTCTACCACATATGTCTAGGTTATAGAACGATCTTCAATTTACTTACTCCCATAAATAATTAATTAAATTCATTTAATCCACATAATAAAAATAAAAATTTAAATCTCAAAAATCCAAATTTTCTGGGGCGTTACACTCTTCCCCTCTTATAAGGATTCTGTCCCCAGAAACACACTAATAATACATACACCATTTGAGGAAACATTTTCCTTTATTTTAATCTCAAGTTCCCATAATGCTTCTTTGACATTGTGGTTCTTTCATTTCACCTTCAACGAAGGTATTATCTTATTTTTCATGACTTATCACTTCCTATCAATACTCTGAGTTGGAAGCTAAACATTTACATACACATTACTCTATCTCCCTCTTATTAGTCCTTCTTTTAACTTGAAATTATCTGAAACTCAAATTCCTCCTTCAAACAAGATGATACTTGATCTTCTCTTTATCCTGCATCCTCTTCTTCATTCGCGTACCTTCCTCATTACCTAGTGGTATTTAATTAACTCGTTCCATTATCATGCGTGGATTGAGTCTATGTTGTGAATAACATCTCTACCACTTCATTCCACAATTTAACTTCTAACTCCGTTTTCGCCATTTCCATTATTAACTCATTTTGAGTTGTTAACATCGATAGCTTTTCCCTACCCTTCCTACTTAACGCGTCAGCTTCTACGTTAACTTTCCCGGATTGATATAACATATCAATGTCAAAATCTCTTATCCATTCTAATTACTTTCTCTACCTCATATTCAACTCCTTTTTGTGTAAAGATATATTTCAGACTCATAGAGTCCGTGTATATCTCACACTTTTCCCCGCATAAATACTGTCCTCGAATTTTTAATTCAAAAACTATAGCTACCAATTATAGATCATAAGTAGGATAGACCTTCTCATAATTCATTAATTGGCGTGATGCATATCTAATGACTTTGCCATGCTACATAAGAACGCAATCTCGTCATCTATGCGAACATCGATATACACTACAAAATTCCCCATATAATCTGATAGAGACAATACAGGTACCTCACTTAACTTCCCTTTTTAGTTCCTGAAAACTATTTTTCTCACTTCTCATTTCGACAATACCAACATGTGACGCTAATGGTACTTTTAATCATAGCACCTCATAAGTGTACCTATCAATTTACCCATGACTTGCTCAGCGCCTCTTACGACAAATCTAGCTTCCGTACATTAGTCCACCCAATTGACATAACCAGAAACTTGTCATAACTATAACGAGTTCTGAATGTCATCTTAGGTACCTCCTAATTCTTTCTGACTTTCAACCGACTATACCCCATACACAAATCTATCTTAGAAAAATTCTTTGCCCTCTTCAACTGATCAAATAGATCATCGATCCTGGGCCATTGGTATTCATTCTTAACCACTAACTTACTCCTATTATGATAGTCGATACGCAACCATAACGGCTCATCCTCTTCTTTAACATCCTCCTAACTTGCATCACCATTAGACAACAAGAGCGCCGCGGTATTTGATTACCATAAAATACTACCATGGGTTACTTTAGAAAATCGAAGATTCATACTTTTATTCTAATAATTTATTAAAGTTCTATGGTTAATCAACTCATTCATACCGAGAATTACTTCAAATTCTCTCAAATTTATCGGTACTTATCTACCGATACCTACTTACATTCCTTATTTATGAAACTTTTTCAACGAATATAATTAACGAAAGTTATTTCCCGATCCTCTACCTTAATGTATAAAGGTACTTATAATCCCTTTCAGATAGACTCCTAGATGAGTCTTCCCACATGCCTTACACACTTCGATCTTACGCTTAGAATCCCCTTGTCCCACTCTAGTATTCCCAAAGTTAAAATTCTCTCTTTTTTGCATATTACCATTAGCATTCTCTACCTTGGTTCTTCCCTCTCCCTTGCTCTTATTCTTTCTCTCTTTGGGGTATTGAGTCAACGCCTCACTACCACCCTCGGCTATAATCACCTTCTCTAAAATGGTCCCAAAGGAAACACTCTAGAACACAGAAATCCTACTATAGAGTCAGGGTTTCTGAACCTGCTCAAACCTACGAGCCTTCCTCTTCTCAGTGTCCACTTGGTGTGGAGCAAACCTTGCCAATTCATTGAATCTGGCCGCGTATTGGGGAACCATCATGTCCCCTAGTTAAGTTTTAAGAACGTAATCTCCTCCCTTACATGCTTGTAGGGAAATAATTCTCAAAGAAAACCTTCTTGAACTGTTCCCACATTACCCCAACAATTCTGGCCCCACCCTGGTGAGCCTCCCACCAAAAGTTGGCTTCCATTTTCATCATGTAAGTCGCAAAAGAAAATTGTTGCGCCTCACCTACGTTTTGTAATAACAAATGCCTTCTCTATTTCTATTACCCATGTCTGGGCTTCTAATGGGTCCGTCGTTCCTTTGAACTCCGGCGGACCTATGCTTTTAAATTCTTTAAAGGTAGTCATTCTGGTTAACCTAGGTTCCGCATGTACTATACCCCCAATTTAGTTAAATGCAGTCGTTAATAAATTAACAAACTCTCGACTAGGGTTAATTTAACCCCCCTGATTATCATTACTTGATTCCGCTTCCAGATTACATTGTCTTCTCCTGACGGCATTTTCTGATTAAATAGAATTTCATTATTATCTATTTACTTATTTCGTTATTATTCACCATATAACAACTCATACCATAACAAAACTTTTTAAATGAAAACTTCATTATATTCATATGCTTCTTCATAGTTTGAAATTATTTACACTTTGCTCCCTTAGCCATAAGCTATTACATTTCTATCCCGCAATTGAACTTCTCAAAAGTTGGGTTTAATAAAAAGATTACCCTTTTATACAAAAGAGGGTTTTACGTCACTACACATATATTTATTATTCTAGACTTCTAATAATGCATAACAGCGTCCCTGTGTTTCTCATTCGCAATCATCGCTACAATATCACGACTAATAGTATGTCGAGTCTGCCCCGACTCTGTGGGATGACAAGCAACTTTAAGCTTGAAATCCTTATGAGCACTCTTCTGGATGTAAGACATCCGTACTATCTTCCGGTCTCTCTTAATCAGTTTCTTATGAAGCTCATCGACTTCTTCCTTATAGACCCTAGCCGCTTTCTGTCATAAGCAGCACCGCCTATCGTGTTCCTCGACTCAAAATCGCCTCTCGAGACACCTTAGCTTCATGGAGATAATTAATCTCTTCACTTTGATTCTCGCATAACTGTATTTCATTGCACACATTCTGTGGCATCGCGATACAATGCTCTCATTGCATCAATTTGTATTAACTCTAGTGTAGGTACCACCGTATTAACCGATGTTACCTCCATTTCCTCCTCCTCATAGACCATCATATTAAGATATAACGCTATATCCATATCTCCCTCGGAGTAGTCCTCCTCAGAAAAGTACTCCACTGTCTCCAACTCCTCTAGAATCACTAATGGTACCTCCGCCACTGGCATGGGTACAGGCTCTACTCTGTTCACAATTTCTTCTTTCACCGCGTGTATATCTCTATACATCAAGCTATCGATTGACATCCTACAATAACACATGTTGATTAGTACCTAACACAGAATAGTATAAGCACAAATCACATTTAATTTATTTAGGGTTACTTTCCATCTTTTAAATCTTTCGGTACTGTGTTTTCTCAATACCTTATTAACTCATTCAACTTAAGTAAAGCTCGAGTTTACTTCCTTCGGACTTTCCTTCCTTAACAAGGTTATTAGCCTAAGGTTCTTCCCCCCTTAAGTTTTATAACCTAATGCTTTGATACCAACATGTGACGCCCCCAAATCCGGGTATCTTCCAACCCAACAGATGGTGCTACACGGTACTCTAACTGTACATTCATTCTATTGAAACGACATCAAAATGTGTGTATCAACGACTTTCTTATTACATTAATAATAATACATCACATTTCCAAGTTCTAAAACCATTACATTCTTTGTTCGTCATACTATAATATATACAACTTACTAGTTTATTACAAGGTAAACTAATAGTTCATCTTCGTCTTGCCTTTATCCTTGTTAGATCCCTCGGTTCATTCGGTTCTAGCTGCATTCATATGGTTCAAGCAAGAGTGAGCAGAACAAGCTCAGCAAGTACAATAATTTCTTTTAAACAACATGCTTGAAACATAGGAATCGTTTATCTTCAATAACTGGATAATAGTTACGAAGTACTATCAATAATTCAAAATAGCATTTCTTTTCCTTTAAAACATTTTACAATAATAATATTCAGTAAAACATCAATTCTGGCTCAAGACCATAAGCAGTTCATAATTTCTTTGAAAAGGACAACCTGACACTAAGTCCGTAAGTCCGGCATATCTTATGAGCACTTCTGGGTGATCAGCCCATAGTACTCTATGTTGATCAACACTACATCATGTTAAACATATATACGTTTAAGTTTTGGTAACCTCGCATGCCAATCGAATAATCGATGAAAAATACATTTGCTTATTCATACTCAGGCGTACCTTGAATCCGTAGCAAACAATTGGCGTAGGATAACGTTAGCAATTCTATATTGAAAGACTTGTAAATAAATTAATCAACTCTTCAAGATTAGTCTAGCCGAGATAAAATTGGCATTGACCCTTTAGTAAAACACTTCATGCATCTCACAACATGAATCACAGAAAACTTGGCTAACACGAAGGTTAGACAAGCGTTAAAGAAAAACTTGCCTTCAGCGTCTGCTACATTAAAAATAACATTTCCTTTCAGTCTTTACGGTCTCTACAATACATAACCACATAACATAGCACATTAGGTCATTAATGAACTTACATGGTTCCTAATGAATCTTACCCTTTTTCTCAATCTAATCATATATTAGATTTGTTACTAGTGGTTCCGGTTTGCCATTATATTTTACATTATTCTTACCAACTTCTTTCTCTTCTTTATCTTACGTGGATTTACTTCATTAATAGAACTCATTTTGAGTTAATCATCCTTCCTCACGGCTTACTAACATTTCTATGTTATTCGAAACTCGATTGTCATTTGTTAAGTACACTTTATTGCATTCCATTTACGTTTACGTATTACTTAACAACTTTTAGTTGTAACTCTTAACGTTATAGTCCTTATCATTATTGAATACGGTTCATGTTCTTTATACTTTACGTTCGTTGTTTAACTACTCATTAAACAACATTAAATTCCTAAAGTCATTACTATAACAGTGATTTAGGAAAGGTCTTATCATGTTCATTAATTAATTACATAACCCATACTGGGTTGCAAACCATTGGATTCATAATCAACTTGGTCAACAAATTTCTACAGCCAGCTTAGCACATTACATTGTTCTCATTACATTCATCTTCAATTGATTATTAACCTTTAATAATCAAACATTAAGTGTCTAACAATGCTTTAACAATGTTATATTTACACCTTAGTTCATTACTAATGAGTTATCTTTCATTATATACTTGTAAACATTCTTGTCTGTCAAAACTCTAGGACCAGCTCTTCATCTTGTGTTGTGGCACGAGTTTGCAGTAGGCAAGCCTTGGACTCGGCGCTGTGGCACAACTCATTGGCCTTGGGTTGGCGCCGCAGCGTCAACTCTGTGCCTCAGCTTGTTTGCAAAATTTAAAAATTTTACGAAACTCCTGGACTCATAAGTTCTTCGTTATAAGTCCGAATTGGCTCGTTCAAAAGCCTACGGTTTACATATTACATGCTTTACACGTTCATGCATGAATTTTATCTATTTGAATTCGTTTGCTAAAAATTCACCTATTAGTTCATTTTTAATGAAAACGATAAACGTTCGTGAACGTTCAACGCTCGTTTCTTCGTTCTAAGTCGAAATCCGGTCATTTTCGAGTCCACAACTCTATAATGTCAAATATGATTTGTCTCCATTGAAAACCAATGTTTTCAAGCTCAATATCAAAATTCAACTTCCATTCCGAGAATTTCACAAATTCGACGATTATCGTCGAAACTCGTAAATTTCGCCTTAACTTCATTTCTTATGATTTGTTCATCGTTTTAAATGGATTCACTCCATCATATTAACATCTTAACATACATACTTCATTAACTTATTGACATGATAAGTTATTACTTATTCTTCATTAGTCTATAACTTGTAAAAGTATGAACTACTTATGAATTCACTTTGCATGACTTATTATAGCTTTAATCTTTTAACCATCATCCTTACTTCTTATTATTACACAACCTTATTATTTCAACATAAAACAATTTCCTACAAGTTCTTCCTTGTTCATAACATATATGATTACGAATAGCTTATTCATGACTTATACAGCTTATTAAGACTTAAGCTCTTTGATTACTTATTCCTATCATTCATTAGCATACATGTTCTACCACTACCCATCTCCCTACCAATGGAAGAGAAAGAGATTCATGGTTTAAGTTCTTACCCTTGAATATCACTTGACTAAGCTTTAATCTCCTTCTTGCTTCTTTAAAATCTCATATTGGAAGTTTGACTTATAAGTGCTTATTCTCTCTAACCAATAAGTTGCTTAACTTGAGAGGAGTTGGGAGAAATTTTAATCAAGCCATCAAATGAATTGAGAGCTCTCTACTTATAGGCAACCCAAAGTGAGGGAATTTTAGTCCAAAGCCAAGCCCACCTCTTTACTATTCCTAGCTTAAGTTCTAAGTTATCTTGGCAACCACACACTTTTCTTGGCCAACACAACATCTATCCAATACTTGACAATCACATATACTTAACTATTAAGTATACTTGCTAATCACATAACTTAGCCTTTAAGTTTACTTGTTAATCACCTAGCTTATCCTTTGCTTGTTGATCACAACTTTTACTTGTTCACCACACATAAGCACTTTACTTACTTATCACATTAATTACTTGCTCATTACTTTGGATCACCCATGGGTTTAAACCATCTAATAACCCATAAGTTCATACTTTGGGCTTTTAGCTTAACTTATACATTGGGCTTGCAATTAAACAAACACTTGGGCTTGTTCATTAAACTACATTGGACTTAACCATTACTACACTTGGGCTTTAACATTAATTCGTATTGGGCTTTATTATTATCCCAATTGGTCATTACAATTTCCTACACAAATCAACAAATCCATTACATATGGCTTAAAGCCTTATAACGTATAATTTACGTATAATTCTCGTGTTCCAACTCGTATACTTATTTAATATACGATAGTCCATCATTCATACATACTCATATAATACCTCATATTATACTTCTATCCATTACTTCATACAATACCTACGTATTATACTATAATTGCTTTTAATTCATTATATGCATTTAAATTCCTTCTCAAAATTCATTTTCCCTAATCGTTAGGTTTTAAGTCCGCAGGCGAAAAACTGTGTTTGCCATAACTGAAATATTATTGGATATTCTATCTCACCTCGATATTCTATCATTACGTATTTCTCGGGTGTTCAAAAATAATTCCCGAGCAGAAATGCGTGAATAGTGTTTTTCAGAAAATTTCTCGGAAAGCTTTTGTTTTCGTCGTGGAAATTCAAACACTTTAATTCTACCACATAGCCTAAATACTACGACAGTCCAATATGTCTAGGTCATAGAATGATCTTCAATTAACTTACTCCCATAAATAATTAATTAAATTCATTTAATCCACATAATAAAAATAAAAATTTAATTCTCAAAAATCCAAATTTTCTGGGGCGTTACAACTACAACTTTATTAATATAATTGTCGTGCAAAATACGAAAAACACATAAACTGTGAGTTTAAATACAAGTATTATCTTCTAGACAATATCCACACTCAAATAAGTACTCATTACAATTATTGATACACTATTTTACAAAATAGTAAAGACTACTATAACAACTTCCTTGGACCATCACTCCATACCCCGACTAGTTCCTGCTAAATTCTCATCTCCTGAGAATAAAAATGGAACAAAAAGGAAAAGGGTGAGCTCAACTAGCCCAGTAAAGAATATTATGAATAAGATAATGTACAACAAATTATCTTTAGTCTTCAACAGGGAAAAATTTGATAGAATATAATAGACAACAAGTTTTAGATCAACAACTACAGCGGAAACAATAATTCATTAGAAGAGTTAAGTAGAGAATGAAGTCTATTATCTTATATGATTTTAAAGTCCCTCATCCATAATTTTATCCATGTAACATCAATCAATATACATTTTGAATCAAATATTTATCTTTGCACTACGTTCCAAAGATATTCATTCGTATCATGAGTTGGTCATGTTCATCTCAACACCTATTTATCTTTGCACTATGGGCCAAAGATATTCATTAGATAATCATTCATCTTTGCACTACAGGCCAAAGATATTCGTCAGATAATCATTCATCTTTGCACTACAGGCCAAAGATATTCAGTTATATCACCATTTAGGACTGAAGATGATGAAAAATATCTAAAAGAAAATGAATCCATTGATATAAAAGATCAAATATTAGGGTTCGTACTTCGGTTTATCCAAGTTCAAAAATACTCCATAATAATAAATTGTGGAGCAAAAATTCAAAAATGAAGATCAAAACATGGATACAATCAAAGATAGTAACCATAATAGACAACTTGGACAAAGAAAAGAAAATTTTCATTTTTTTGTGAATAGTGTCGTATTCGTGAATAGTGTCGTATACGTGAATAGTAACCTCGACACGAAAAGGTAGAAATTCCACAAGAAAAATCATACTTCGTGAATAGTACCGTATACGTGAATAGTGCCGTATACGTGTATATTAATCTCGACATGAAAAGGTAAAAATTTCACAATAAAATTTATACCAATATTTCGTTATAATGATATTGAAGAAATAACATCATTTATGAAGAAAATAACATCCCTTACCTCAAAAGAACAGTACTTCTGACTGGAATATCGAATATGATGCTGAAGGAAACTTGCACTGAATAGCAACTCTCAAAGTATATAAATACTCAAAAAATATGCTCAATAATATAGAGAGAGAAAACTTATATTTCTAGTGTGATTTTTAATTCTAACTAAGCACCCTACTTATAAGAAAATGCTAGAACGCCAAAGTAGACTAAATTAATAAAATAATAATATTTATTTCAAATTCTACGCACACCACAATTGATCACATTTCAGCACACCTCAATGGGGCCCACCAAAATCAGCCAATTCCACACCAACCAAAAGTGGGGCCCACCAATGTTTTAAATAAAAACATTTATTTTTGAAACTTCAATAATTCATAATAAATAGCCATTTTATCAGAAAAATTTAAATCTCATGTCTACCCCTTAGGAAATCGAATTCTCTACAACTTTGTAGAAGAAAGTTTTTCCAAATTCCAAACAGAAAATGCTTGAAATCCACATACGGGTGGTTTTTAATACCTCCACTCTGACAAAATACTGATAAAATATCTCAACGTTAATTCCTTCATTTATATCCACATAAAAATAAATATTTCCCTATCCACTATTTATATCCACATAAAATAAATTTTTCCTTATCATATAAATCAATAATTAATTATTCACATATAATATTACAGAATCACAATTATGACAACCAGGTCGTTCCCAGAAAAGAGGGGGCTTTCCGATAAGAATTTCTCCTTACTAGCGCACAATTAGGTGACCAAACCCCTTTTCTAGATATATCTTCCTTAGAAATTGCAATAATGCTATCTAATAATATTATTCAAATAATATGAATTATTGATCTAATAATGGGAAATACTATGCAGTGACAATTATTGAAACAATAATATCAACGCAACAATTACTAAATCAATAAAAAAAAATATTGAACAGTAATTATTGCAACAATTATTGAGTAGTGCCTTCTTACATAAGAATCAATAATTCAAAAATATTGTGCAATACCGTGTGCTACTGTGCAACCACGCGTATTATTGTATTTTAACCATCGGGTATTCCAACAGTGTTAACGGTAATAACTACGCCGTTATTTATAAAAACTCAAACTTGTAATTTTCTTCATCCAACCGTTTCCGTTATGGGGCCCACAAATGGCTGCGCCGTCGTACGAATATTCTCTGAATGCAAGAATATTCCACGACCAAACGAATATTCCCCGACAACAATGATTATTTTATAACCACTTGCTTATTTTGTAAAATTTGCATATTTCACCTATAACCAAAGCATTATATCAAATTAACACCATATTATTTTAAAATAATAAATAGAGGAAATTCAATTTATTTATTAAAAAGTTTGGGTCTTACAACTTTCTTAGTTATCTTATAGCACAAGGTCTATATTATTGATACACATAGCTCTACTAAGGTTATTGAAGTTATATTCAATAACTAACATGTATGTTATTTACCAACATTAGCAAAGTATACATTTAACTTTTATTTAAAAACTAACATGTATGTTATTTACAAACATTTGCAAAGTAAGTATACATTTAGCTTTTATTTGCAAATATAACTTAGTACACATAAGCATATAGTTTTTCACAACACCTCTTTATAGCTTAGTGTATATGACACTTTCATACAAATAGCACACAAAGACATACATCACCTATAAAGTTCATATATCTCACAAAGCATATTTGATTCACCCTAAACATGTCACGATATAGATCTTAGATCATAAAATACTTTTATTATCCTATTTAGTCATGTTAAAACATTTACAAGCCTTAAACTTTACTTTTAATATATAACTTAAAAACATAAAATTATAATTTTTGAGGTACCTTTGAGGATTTTTTTGTAATTTCTATAGTAACCTTTTGAACCTTCCATTTGTGAAATTTTATAGATCTCATAGCATAGTATTTCTTTATTTGTTTAGGTCTTTAAAACTATCAAGTTAAGTAATTCAAAAATAGACCCCAAATGAGATGTTTTACACATTTTTTTACTTGACAAAATCTGCAGTTTTTATGATTTTCAAGGCTACTTTTGATGATTTTTAGGAATTTTTGTATTAAGCTTTTAGATCTGAACTTTAGGCATACCTATAGACCTTAATTTGTAGTATTTTATTCCATCATTGGACTATTGGAATAACT
The DNA here is from genome assembly GCA_020205605.1 of Panax ginseng. Taxonomy (NCBI): domain Eukaryota; kingdom Viridiplantae; phylum Streptophyta; class Magnoliopsida; order Apiales; family Araliaceae; genus Panax; species Panax ginseng. The sequence goes on along the minus strand of CM035128.1, from coordinate 33,396,577 downwards.
AAATAAAGCCTTTTAAAACAACAAGCCAAAATAAGGGTTTTCACTCAACGATTTTCACTCTACTATATTCACTCTACGATTTTCACTCTAGTATTTTTACTCTACGATTTTCACTCTACTATTTTCACTCTACCATTTTCACTCTACGATTTTCACTCTACTAGTTTCACTCTACTATCCAACTATAGCATAGTTGAATTTACTGCCTACTTTGATGATTTGTTTGAATCTCTTGGTTAAGCTTTTGGCTCAACCATTTAGCTATACTTCTAGACCACATATCAAGGTATTTTAATAAGGTTTTAGGTTTCTCATCCATCTTAGTTAGGCTTACTTTAACCGAGGCTCAAATTGGATAGTTTAACACTTTTTTCCCAAAAACTAATTTTGATACTTTTCCATTTTTTTAGTTTTGGCTACTTGGATAGTCTAGGCATGTGTATTTAAGTTACTTAAGGATTCTTTTAGCATCACCACACTTTATTTAATCACTTAACCAATTTTGATCTATCAAAACTCACTTTAGGCTTGAAAGTAGTCCCTAATTTGGTTTTCTTGCTAGCTTTGATCTTGACAAAGTTTGGGAACCATTATACCCAAACATAAGCATCTTTATATATGTTCATCATAGTCTTATAAGTTGTGGTGTCAAGATTTCTTCAAAACAGTCCATTTTCAGGCTAAAATGAGATTTTTGGCAAGTCTAAAGTTCAAAACATTTCAGACTTGGTTTTTATAGCTTATGTAGCTTAATTATGCCACATTTTAACCATTGAAGCTTGTCTACATGGTTCAAGTATGGTGGCACTTCAATTTGGTGTTCATTGCTATTATAAAGCGTACTCTTTTTTTTATGGTTTTATACATGAAAATTGAGTAACACTCAATATGAACATCAACTAAGTTAATGTTCACTTTTTAAATACTTCTTATAGACATTCTATGACCTTTATATTGTCTTATACTTTTAGTTTCTGAACTTGACCAAAACAGTCCTCTTTTCACTTAAGTTTTAAGCATAAAAAATCGTAGATATTCAAGTTAATCTTATCCATTCTCATTTTATCATATAAGCATACATGTATACATGGGTTTATCATCTTAGCATATAGACATATTTTGGGACTTGTTTGCATGGCTAACATGCCTTTAGCACATAACAATCAATACTTTGGCATTTTATCAAACACGTAGGGTGTAGTCTATATATATACATGTAATGCCTTTTCAAGTCATTCTCCTATTACAGTCTAATTTACTATCAATATGACATGGAAAAGGAATAGAAAAGGCCTGAATGACTTACTTTGTTGGGCTCTTAGAGGTTAATGGTGTTGAGCTGCTCAGTTTTTCTTACTTCCTAACCATAGCTCTCCTTCACTCTCTCTACTGCTACTGATTTTGGAAATTAGAGATTATACATATCCAACTGAATTGGGGTGCCATGTGATGCCATATATAGAAGATTTTAATCTCTCTCTCATCAGTCTACTTGGCCCCTAACCTGTATTCCATCATTGCTCTACATGACTATGTTATGGCTTTTATTCATCCCCCTGACACAATAATCAGTTGGCTACTATTAGACTGAGATTGAGACACTCTACTTAGCCTCGATCCAACTCCTATCGGCCAACCTATATTACATAGCTACTAATTAAATAGTAACCAACAAACTGACTAATGAACTGACTAATCCCAACTTAGTTCCTTATCCCCCCTCAAAGTGGGCTGCCGAATTGGATAAGAAAAGGAACATATCTGGCTTTAATTTGGGCTTAGTATACTCATCTCATATTTTAATAAACCAAGGAAGGCTTGCAAACTTACATGAAAAAATCATTTGGACCACTTATATAACTTGGACCCTTTTTTACACCTCTTTAAGTAAGACATGTGTGACGCCCCCAAAATAGGCATCCATCACCCATTCTGAGTCGCTAGATATCACACTATAAAAATCATTTACAAACTTTATTTATACAACTATTGAACTATCGTGCAGAATACGACCACAGTTAAACTGTGAGTTTTAATACAAATATATGTAACTCTCATGGTGCCTCGACCACAATCTTACAATGGTACTTTACATAAAAGTATAGTCAATAACAGTTTTACAAATTAAAATCTTTGGAAAATACTCAAGGAAACCTTCGTACATGGGAGGTCATGCGTCTAGGTTATGATAGATATCATATGTCCACAGAATTATCCTTGGTTGACCCAATAGTCCCCAAAGAAAAACAAGAAGATTACTATCATCTTCTTTCCAATGGTGAGTATTCTCTTGACATATAATTATCTCCGTTTTCTCCAATTGAGAATTATATTTCAAACAAACTCCAAGATCATATAGGTAGTGCTTGTAGATATACTTAGCAAGTGAATGTGTACAACCCTATCTTATGATAACATGAGGTTATATGTCATTAGACACCTTGTATGATAGTGGCAAAACTCCCTTCCAAAGTTGGGTTCACCTCACCCTATTCGGTTCACCAAAATTAAATATCAAATGAAGTATACAATACGACACACTTATCTAAAGTTCTCAATAAAATTATTTCCATACTATTTAGGAAGAACCTCAACAGCTATAGACCATCGTTCTATTCTCCTGTTACCCTCGCTCGACCCAACTACACTCTTATTACTTGAAAAGAATTGTAAAGCAAAAAGGGTGAGCACAACTAGCCCAGTAATGAATATCATGACTAAAGATAATTTACATCATCAATAGCCTTCATCAGTAGTAAATCAGAGATTTAAAACATATGGTAGATGATAAAAATTTTCAACCATAGTTGCAGCAGAACGTGCAATCCATTAGAAGAGTCAATAGACCATCCGATGTATTATTTTCTCCATGTTAAAAGTCCAACAATAATATTTTATCCCTGTAACATCAATCAACAATTCATGTCCACAATCATATGAATAACTCATAATCATAATTGTGATTCTAAATTCCTCTTCGCACCTAGGACGAAGATAATTTTCATCACCTATCTTCATCTGAAACATCAAAAATCATGGTTATACCAAATCACAATTCATGCTCATAATCATACTAATAAATTCATCTTTGCACTACGACCAAAGATATTTATTAACAATTCATCTTTGCACTACATGCCAAAGACATACAACTGTATTCTAGAAGAGTCAAGTAGAGCATGATATCTACTATCTTTTACAAATTAAAAGTGTATAATTAATATTTTATCGTTGAGACTCAGCTTAATAAATAATCCACATCATCGAATCATCCCTGCACTATGGCCAAGGATATTCATGTAATCATCAATGGTCATAATTATAAAGAATAATCCCTGGTTATAATCATACCAATAACTGTCCATCAATGCACTACGGACCAATGAGGACTTTTACGACATCATCTATAACATTACGAGTCATGATTATACCGAATGATCCCTGGTCATAATCATACCAATAAACAGTTCATCTATGCACATAAGCCAAAGATACTCATCAATCAATAGTTCATCTTTGCACGTAAGCCAAAGATATACAACTGTAAAACAAATAATCAACAGTCCATCTTTGCACGTAAGCCAAAGATATACAACTATAAAACAAATAATCAACAATCCATCTATGCACGTAAGCCAAAGATATACATCTGTAAAACCAATAATCAACAGTCCATCTTTCCACATAAGCCAAAGATATACAACTGTAAAACCAATAATCAACAGTCCATCTGTGCATGTAAGCCAAAGATATACAACTGTAAAACTAATAATCAACAGTCCATCTTTGCACGTAAGCCAAAGATGACTTTCATCATAATATAAGCATGAGGATGATGACAATGATATAAACATTAATCAAACGAAATCAAAGATAAATATTAAAGACTTTAAATTTATCCAGAGTTTAAAAATATCAAACGAAATCAACATGATACTACTTTGTGGAGTAAAATTCAAGAATAATATTCATGTACCAAAAATAATTTGGACAGAAAAGAAATATATTTTTCGGGTAAATAGTACCCCGCAATAGTATCCTATGAATAGTACTTCAGGAATAGTACCTTGTGAATAGTACCCTAGCATGAAAAGTACCCCAAATACCCGAGTGAATAGTAATTTAGGTGAATAGTAACCCGTGAATATTAACTCGTGAATAGTACACTGACACGAAAAGTGCCCCGAATACCCGAGTGAATAATACTAGAGTGAATAGTAATCGGGTGAATAGTAACCTGTGAATAGTAACTCGTAAAAAAAATACCAAAGAAAATGATATTCCATGATGAGTACAAAAGAAATGATATCTCATACGAGTATAATAGAATATACGAAACTGCAAATGGATTTTCACCCGCTATGCAGTAATCCACGTAGACAGATCATTTCCAAAATTTAATAAAGAATGAATATGAAGGATCATCACCATGCTTGCGATAGACAGGTTATTCCCAACAGAATAATAAAGAATGGAAACAGGTCATACGTAATCCATGATGCACAAGATATTCCAATGAATAATAAAGAATGGAACCGGTCATGCGTAATCCGCATACAGACGAGGATATTTCAATGTAATAATAAAGAATGGAATAACAACAGAATTCACGGGCATGCGATAGATCAGATAGACAAAAGTTATTCCAATGAATAATAAAGAATGGAATAACAGAAGAATTTCACCATGTTTACGGTACTTCGCATAGACAGGTTATTCCAACATAATAATAAAGAATGTAATAACAACCTTTACGAGTATTAAAAGAAATTAACTCTCTTCATGAATATGAAAGAATAATACCCTTTACTATAATAATAATATCCATTACCTCAGAAGAAAACTGGATACTAGGATAGTGAGGTAACAGACTTCTCTTCTTCTTTCTATCTATAATTTCTTTCTATAATAATTGTTCTATAGCTTTAGTGAATTGGTGAAAAATAATGAAGGAATGAGCTTCTATTTATAGGAAAATATAGTTTCGATAATTGCACGTTTTGGGGCTCGAAATATTACAGTATAATACCTTCATCTTTTCCTTCATTTTTAATTTAGTCATGCAAGTATTATCAAACTTGCACCACCTCCCCTAATAGTAAATCATGTGAATCAATAGTAAATCATGTGACTCAATAGTTCTAAACATGTGAAAAAATTAATTATAGTATAGTACCTTCAACTATACCTCTATTTTTAACTTAGTCATGCAAGTATTATCAATTTTACACCAACTCCCCTAATAATAAATGAATGTGAATCAATAGTACACACATGTGAACAAATAGTTATAATAATGTGAATCAATAGCAAGTAATTGCTCATTTATCCGGTGAATTACCCGATTGGTCAATATAACCTCCAAACATCAATTATTATCGAAATAAATATCGATTTTCACTAACACTAATAATTACAACACAATGGAACTATCAATTTCATCTTTAATCAACACAAACTTTGTGATAACCCGGGATTTCAAATAATCAAAATTTTACGAATAATTTTTTTATTATTTAATATTGACATTGACTGTTAATATTTTACTGTGTATCTGTGAGACAAGTCTCGAGAACTGGTCAAATTAAGTATTGACTGAGAAAATAAGAGTAGAGTTGTGCTTAATAGCTTTAGAAACCCTAACCCTAATTTTCAGATAGGGATTCAGTAGAAAATTCAATTAAAATAATTGTATCAATGAATACATGTTTGTACTATATATTGGTAATGTTGATCAATGATTGAACATATAAGGTTTAAAATTTATAAACCCTAATAAGAGATTAAAAACCCTAACGCATAGTTAGAAACCCTAATCGTATGACGAGAAACCCTAATTTTATATTCGGGATCACTAAACCCTAAATTAGGCAACCCTAATCCTTATTGGCAAGCCTAATGTGTTAAATTAAACTTAAATATGATTAGAAACCCTAATTATATTTTAGTATCTTAATTTTCTATTTTACAAACCATAATTGTAATTTAAAAATTTTATTTTTCTAATTAAAACCTAATTTTGAAAATCCTAGAAGTTAGATTTTTAAAACCTAAGGGATTGGACCTTAGGGTTAAACCCTAAGGGTCAAACCCTAAGGGTTTGGACAAATGACAAGAATACCATTAAAATTAATTTGCTAATGACAAAATTGCCCTTTTAGTATATTTATAAATGTAACTTGTAAAATTGGCTAGCAACTTTAGTTGGTAACCTAATTTTGACTTTGTATAACCTACAAACACAACATATCAGCCTATTTTGCTAGCTATCTCAGCAACATACAATGAATCAAGCATTATATAATAGATTGGAGAGAGAGAAAGTTACTTATTTGGCCCATTTTTCATGAAAGTTCTCCACAACTCTTATTCTCTCTCATACCTCCGAAAATTTGAAGTGTTTCAGTCATATATCCAGTCCTTAGATCAACCTATAACAATTGGAGAGCATAGATAAAGAATTTAAAGAGAGAAGGTATAAACCCTATCTCATTATAGATCTTGTATGATAGGTTCAAAGTTGTGTTTTTGTGTTTGTATAAGTGTTATATGTTGTTTTAGTTGATCTATGTTGATCCATGATGGATCGATAGCATCAAATGGCTTTAAAAAAATATTTTTCAAAATCTGTCCAAGAACAGTTAAGTAGCCTGACAAGCTAATGTTAGACGCTCTAGATCTTTGTGTATTTATTATTTTTGATGTTTTATTGTTTGGATCTATAGTTTGTTATGTTGTCTTTAATCTGGAAGTGGAAGTGCAGCCATTAGATGTCTAGATTTCATTTTATTTATGGTTAAACACCGTTGACCGGCCAAAAATCTGGGCAACCCAGAATTGCATGAACAGCGCCTGACAACGTTTTGCAAGGCCTGATCTGACAGATTTGATTGTTGTTTGATGGTGTTTTTGTAACCAATGTATAGCCTGACATATTTAATTTATTTGTATGGCTTCGGATCATGTTAATAATCAACAGATTTAATGTAATAGAAGGTCAAAGTAGAGCATCCCAAGATGGTTTTTGCTTTTTCGGAAATTCCAGAAAATTGATGAACTTGATTTCTGACAGCTTTTGACCGGGATTAATCTAGCAGGTGTTTTGTTGTTTAAACGATCTGTTGATTCGTATGTGTTCCTTGTCATGACTAATGCATGTTTGAACCAAAACTCGAGCCATATGATAACTAGAACATAGAATAAATTGAGCATGAAAGTGACTACTTGAACAGTCTGGGTTTCTGGAAAACCCAGAACCCACATGACAACATCTTTGGAGATTTAGATCTCTTTGTGTGTTTGTAGTATGGCCTAGATGTTGATTTCTAGTTGTAGTTTTGTATAATGACTACAAGGTCATGGTTAGAAATTACCCAAAAACGATTTGGATTGAGATTAATTGACGGTCAAAGTTAACCTCTTGATACTGTCGGTTGTCAGTGTTCTTGAGCTCAAGAACACCAACAGCGATGCTTTATGTCGCTATAGGCTATAGCGACGGTTTAATTAAGTTTTATTTTCTGATTTTTCTGAAAAATAATTAAAAATAGAAAATAAATTATAAAAATTATTAAAAATAGTTTTAAAAATTATTTTAAATTATGAAATTTTTTTTTTGACTAATTGGAATATTTTTCTTTAATATTTATAATTATTTAAATAATAAAGGTATTTAATTTATTTAATTGGTTTATTAAGTAAATTAGAGAAAAATGATTTAATATTATGAAAATCATTTTAAATAAGAATAATGTATTTAAAAATATTTTGAGTTATAAAGTGTAACTTTTAATATTTTTAGAGAATTTTCATTAATAATTTAATACTAATGATGTTTAATTTATTTAATTAATATATTAAATAAATTAGAAAAATGATTTTAATATTATAAAAATCATTTTAAATGAGAATAAAGTGTTTGAAAATATTTTGAATTATAAAATATAATTTTCAATATTTTTGGAGAATTTTCATTAATGATATAAGATTTATTTAATACTTATATTAAATAAATGAATTAAAAATGATTTTATCAATTTAAAAATCATTTAAAATGAGAAAAATGATTTTAAAATGTTTTAAGTTATTATTAATGACTTTTAAAATTTGGATAATAATTTCATTAATATTTAGATATTAATGGTGATGATTTAAAATAATTTTAATTATTTTAAAAATCATTTAAGTAGAATATTGATGATTTAAAATATTTTTAAGTTATTAAAATAACTTTAATATTTTGACAAGTATGTTATTAATATTTTGATACTATTAAATATTAATAATGATAAGATTATTGATAATTAAATCATTTAAAATGATTTTGATTTTTGAAATTATTATAAATTATAATAATTATTTGTAAATTATTAAAAGCTTAGAAAAATATTATAAAGGATAATTGACTTATCTAAATTAATATTGAAGCTTAGAAACCGATTTTTGCTTGATGATTAATCGTGTTAATTATTGGATAGGTGACCGAAGAATCGAGAATGGACCAAGTCCAACCGCATCAAATAGTTAGACTTGATAAGTGTTTAACTAGGTTATAAACACTGATGTGGATATGTGGTAATGTGTCTAGGAGAAATTTGACTGTGAATTACAGTATTACGTGTTATAAATAATTGTGTTAATTGTGAGACCGACATTGTTGATTATAGGTCTTACGAACGCAATTAATTATATTGTGTAGCTATAATCAGCGGAAGAGGCAAGTTCCCTAACTCAACCTTGAGTTAATATTGTTCAATTATTATAGTGGTTAATTATTGTTCAATTATTATAGTGGTTAATTATTGCTAATTACACCACATCCAGGGAATTTATTATTAATTATTCGTAGTTAGTGCATGATTAATAATTTAAATTGAATTAATGATTCAGAAATATACATTTGTAGAATAACTATTGTTGGATATTCATATCCGTAGAAGCTAGAATTGACAGTACAGATAATTCCTGTTTATTGTCAAATTATATTGAGAAATGTCTTAGCTAATTATTCTGGCTAGACGAACATTTAATAGAACTTGATAAGTTCGTGAAGAGAATTCAATTATTATTGACAGATCGATGCCAGTTATTTCGGCTAGATCGAGAAGTAAATAGAATTTGAAATTACAGTATTTCGTTGTTAAATCAAAATCTTGATTCTGAGATCGAGAAGAACAACCTTTTATAAAGGGAACAATTTATTGGTCGTATTTTCAGCCTTTGCGCGGGATTAAGTATTATGCATAATATAGGGTATACTAAAGCTGATCACTTTATATACTTGTAAAGGGTTATGATTTAATCTTTATGGTTATCTGATACACCTGGGTATATCAAAGTTTAATTTTGATAGCTACTCGAGAAAGAGAAGTTCAAGATCCAATTGATCGCTCAACATAATTTGGAAAAACATTTCCACTTTGCAATTTCGTAGAATCAATCCTTGATTATTCATTTAAATATTGTAGAAACCTTTGAAAGCGTTCATTATCGAATTATTGTTGCATAGAATGTGAGAAGGTTTGATTTTGATTTTTATATCTTTATCGTATGTCTTAACTTGCAGAGCAAACTTGTTGCTCACCCTTGCTATAAATAAAACTTTTCAGCTAGGGACGAAGTTGCAGAAGGTGTTGCGAAGAAGAATAAAGGCAAAGGCATAGTAATAAACTAGTTATGATGAACAGTATTATCTATATTATTGTATTATAAACCTTTTTTGTATATCTAAGGGGCATGTTTGTAATGTTAAGGTTAGTAAACCTGGGATTTATGTATTAAGAACATATGTTAATAAGTTTTGTATTTCTATTTATAAATGAATGGGTAGTTAGATGTTATATTTTCGTGGATCGTGAGCACCAAATTCGAGGGTCAGGTAACCCTGATTTGGGGGGCGTCACAAACTTATTCATCATTAATATTATAATTCACAATATTTAACAACCGTGTCGTTTTCGGAAAGAGGGGCTTTCGATAAGGATTTCTCCTTATTGGCGCCGCAATTAGGTGACCAAACCTCTCCTCGATGTAACTCTAGACATTGTCAATATTGCAAATAATAATATGAATAACTTTACCGTCTCAATTATTGATTTATTTATATAACATATTATACGAGATGATCTTTGTGACAATAATTTAATCAATAATATGATGAGATATGATGCAAACAATTATCTGTAGCAATAATTGAGTATAACTCGTTGACTTTTCACGTAAGCATCAATAATCAATCTGCAGTGTGCTACTATGCAACCATGCGTATTCATCGTGTATTTTTTACTACTGGGTAGTTCAACAGTTTTAACGGTAACACTTTTGCCATTATAAAAAAGATAATTTTGTTATTTTCTTACTATGACAATACATTCGTTGTGGGGTCCACCAATGATTGTGCCGTCATACGAATATTCCCTTCTAAAATGAATATTCCCCGACAAATCGAATATTATATAACAACTTGTTTACTTTGAAAAAATTTCACATATCACCCTTAACTTTAACCTTTTATCAATTTAACCATTTACTAAACATAATAATTATAAGAAAATTGAATACTTTCATTTCATAAAATTCGGGGTCTCATTATGAAATTTCTCCCTCGAAATTTACGTACGTACCTGGTATTCGAAGAGATGATAATACCTTGCTTTTCTTTTCGAATTGTACCTTCCCGGTTATATCCTCTGTATCATGATTTTTCCATTGCTCATCTCCTGTATTTTAGATATCATTCTAGAATATATCTTCAAAACAAAAGTCAATTGACATATCCCAAATTGTTAACTTATCAAGTAAAAATTTCAGCTTAGGTAAGTCACACACTAGCGAAGTATATTACTCGTCTCTCCCCTCCTAGTTCTAGACTCATATCTCCGTCAGCGACCATATCCCTAAGCTCTGATACCATTTGTGACGCCCCCAAAATAGGTATACATCACCCATTCTGAGTCGCCAGATATCACACTATAAAAATCATTTACAAACTTCATTTATACAACTGTTGAACTGTCGTGCAGAATACGACCACAATTAAATTGTGAGTTTTAATACAAATGTATGTAACTCTCATTGTGCCTAGACCATAATCTTACAATGGTACTTTACATAAAAGTACAGTCAATAGCTGTTTTAGAAATTAAAATCTTTGGAAAATACTCAAAGAAACATTCATACATGGGAGGCCATGCGTCTAGGTTATGATAGATATCATATGTCCACAGAATTATCCTTGGTTGACCAATAGTCCCCAAAGAAAAACAAGAAGATTACTATCATCTTCTTTCCAATGGTGAGTCTTCTCTTGACATATAATTATCTCTGTTTTCTCCAATTGAGAATTATATTTCAAACAAACTCCAAGATCATATAGGTAGTGCTCGTAGATATACTAAGCAAGTGGATGTGCACAACCCTATCTTATGATAACACGAGGTTCACCTCACCCTATTCGGTTCACCAAAATTAAATATCAAATGACGTATACAATACGACACACTTATCTAAAGTTCTCAATAAAATTATTTCCATACTATTTAGGGAGAACCTCAATAACTATAAACAATCGTTCTATTCTCCTGTTACCCCCGCTCGACCCAGCTACACTCTTATTACCTGAAAAGAATTGTGAAGCAAAAAGGGTGAGTACAACTAGCCTAGTAAAGAATATCATGACTAAATATAATTTACATCATCAATATCCTTCATCAGTTGTAAATCAGAGATTTAGAACATATGGTAGATGATAAAACCTTTCAACCATAGTTGCAGTGGAACGAGCAATCCATTAGAAGAGTCAAATAGACCGTCCGATCTATTATCTTCTCCATGTTAAAAGTCCACTAATAATGTTTTATCCCTGTAACATCAATCAACAATTTCTGTCCACAATCATATGAATAACTCAAAATCATAATTGTGATTCTAAATTCCAGTTCGCACCCAGGACGAAGATAATTTTCATCACCTATCTTCACCTGAAACATCAAAAATCATGGTTATACCAAATCACAATTCTTGCTCATAATCATACTAATAAATTCATCTTTGCACTACGACCAAAGATATTCATTAACAATTCATCTTTGCACTACAGGCCAAAGACATACAAATGTATTTTAGAAGAGTCAAGTAGAGCATGTTATCTACTATCTTTTACGAATTAAAAGTGTATAATCAATATTTTATCGTTGAGACTCAGCTTAATAAATAATCCACATCATCGAATAATCCCTGCACTACGACCAAGGATATTCATGTAATCATCAATGGTCATGATTATACCGAATAATCCCTGGTTATAATCATACCAATAACTGTCCATCAATGCACTACGAGCCAATGAAGACTTTTACCACATCATCTATAACATTACGGGTCATGATTATACCGAATGATCCCTGGTCATAATCATATCAATAAACAGTTCATCTATACATATAAGCCAAAGATACTTATCAATTAATAGTTCATCTTTGCACGCAAGCCAAAGATATACAACTGTAAAACCAATAATCAACAGTCCATCTTTACACGTAAGCCAACGATATATAACTGTAAAACCAATAATCAATAGTCCATATTTGCATGTAAGCCAAAGATATACAACTGTAAACTAAAAATCAACCGTCCATCTTTGCACGTAAGCCAAAGATACACAATTGTAAAACCAATAATCAACAGTCCATATTTGTACGTAAGCCAAAGATATACAACTGTAAAACCAATAATCAACACTCCATCTTTGCACGTAAGCCAAAGATATACAACTGTAAAACCAAAAATCAACAATCCATCTTTCCACGTAAGCCAAAGATGACTTTCATCATAATATAAGCATGTGGATGATGACAATGATATAAGCATTAATCAAACGAAATCAAAGAAAAATATTAAAGACTTTAAATTTATCTAGAGTTTAAAAATATCCAAATTATCAACATGATACTACTTTGTGGAGTAAAATTCAAGAATAATATTCATGTACCAAAAATAATTTGTACAAAAAAGAAATATATTTTTCGGGTAAATAGTACCCCACAATAGTACACTATGAATAGCACTTCGGGAATAGTACCTCGTGAATAGTATCCCGGCATGAAAAGTACCCCAAATACCCGAGTGAATAATATTTGGGTGAATAGTAATTTAGGTAAATAGTAACCTATGAATAGTTACTCATGAATAGTAGTCCGACACGAAAAGTGCCTCGAATACCCGAGTGAATAATACTAGAGTGAATAGTAACTGGGTGAATAGTGACTGTCAGGAATAAGCATGTGAATGATATTCCTATTTACATATGATTTGATTATGATATGTATATATGAATGAATATGCAAGTATGCTTGCATTAAGAAAAGCTGTAAAGTCCTTTGTTAGATAATAAAAACATATGTACAAGGACTTAGAGTGTATTGATCAAATATGTTAGGTTGATCCTACATAAGTAAAACAGCGTTGTAAAGTCCTTAGAAAGAAATGATGTACAAGGACTATAAATATAAAAAGATTAAGCATGTTAGGTTGATCTTATAATGTAATAGATAGGCTTATCTGATCGTCGAGCACTGCACCAGAAATCGTAGTCTACCAGGAGAGTCAAGGATAACTCAAGAGCTACCGAGGCAGAATCGTAGTCTGCAAGATAGTAGATCTCGGAGTTCGTAGACTTCCAGGAGAGACGAGGAAGGATCGTAGTGTGTCGAGTAAAGCTTCTTTAGAGTTGAAGTCTGCTGAGGAAGTCATGTTCAGAATCGTAGAGACAGCCTGCCTACGAGCCAATCGGGCATCTGCCAAAGCCTGTCAAGAATCGTAGACTACACTCGGAGTCGTAGAGTCTACTAAAGTCAAAGCCAATTCAAGAATCATAGACTATACTCAGAATCGTAGAGTCTACTAATCGTATCAAAGGCAGAGATCGTAGTCGAGCAAGATCAGATGAAGACGACAAACACACCGACAGAAATCATAGTATCAAGATCTGATCTCAAAGTCATAGTGTCTTCATAGCCGAAGTTGAATCGTAGAGTGCAGAGCTAAGACCTTAATAGATGTGCTCACAAGGCCACAGTGGAATCGTAGAGCAAACATGATTCTCAAACAATTGAGCACTCCCAGAATATCCAAAGGAATGAAGCCTCTGGTTGGTAATGCAAAGATACATCTCACCTGAAGGAAGCTAGAGAGCACTCAATGAATGGCATGCAAGCTAATAGAAGATCTAAGCATCAACTAAATCAGCATCCAGATTCAGTTAAGATGCCATTCAAAGTAAAGTCTTCCACAAGATGATCATAAGAAGACTTCAGTAGCTGACTAAGGAAAGTTAGCATATGAAGTGGCTGTCAAGTAGAAAGATGACAACGATCCTGAAAGTAACCAGGATCGTAATGTTTTCCAAACAAAGAAGAAACTGATGGAGTATACACACAGATACTGGTCAGCCTCTGAATAACAAGGCTAAAGTTATTAAGCATTAGGTCAGTCCATTGATGATAAGTGAATGAGAGATCACAAGGAGAAAGCGAGCTGGACACGCCATAAATCTGAAGTGTCTTGTTATTCAGAAGGGGCCAGAACAAGGAGTTAAGCCATCAATATCTGAGAACAGTCGAGGCAAACAGAAGTATTGAATCACTGCACTAGATAAGGAAGAGGTGTTCCACATTGGAGATCTAATGAACACCCTTCAAGATCGTAGTGTTAACTCTACAAGTCAAGAAGCAACAGTCAACAAGACACCACGATCAAGTCCAAGAAGATATGGATCAGAATCGTAGAGTTCGAACAACTGAAGATTGAGGCATTGGCAACGACTCAATCTGAAAATTGATATTCGAACAAAGCTTATTGAGAGCATCGATGCAAAAGGACAACCTCTGATTTAGAAATCAGAAGGAAGAAATAAAGTTGAATACCTGCCCGAGACATAGAAGTGACATTTCTGATGAGGTAGGTGAAACAGTTGACTGTAGTGTCAGAAAGTCAGAAAAAGGTGTTATGTCACATCTGCAGTCTGCACCAAATAACTCAAGATCTGCGAGGCAATTTGGATATCTTTCAACGGCTACTTTCAAACGGGAAGATTGGGAAGGAGTATAAATCAACAGAACTTCAAAGATCAAATGCTGCTGATGATTGTGAGGTTGTAGAATCGTTGAGTTAGTGAATGATATAGTTTTCTCCACGAGTTCAACCAAAGATCAACATCACAAGTCTCAGTGACAGTGAGACTACCAAGGTGGAAGTGAAGTAGCTTTAAAAAAGAACTCAAACAGATCAAAGCTTCACATAACAAAGATGAGAATGCCACTAAAGATGATAGCCAAGGTGAGAGTCGAGAAGGCCAAGAAGATAGCATTCAGAAAAGTGGCTGAGTACAAAGAAGATCAAGAGAGCCACTCTACGAATCACTATGAACCAAAACCTGAAACTGAACAAGTACAGAACCATATCTGTAAAGTATTCAAAAAGGGTTCAGGGATTGCTAAGTGCCAAACAAAGTCTACTAAAAGCACAGAGATTTAGCACAACCAGATGGTGATGGTCCAAAGCTGATACTAGATGAAGATGAGCAGAAAAGAGTGGCGATCAGCTGCACCAAAGAAGATGTGGTCCAGACTCGAAGCAGAATGCATAAAGGACCACACCAAGCTGCTAAGTACAAAAGATGTTCAAAGCTTAATGACATCTTAGCAGCTCAGCACCAACAACAAAAACAACTACAACAATAAGAAGTCAGGGCCTGAAGGGTCCTTGTCCGGAGGAACTAAATGAAGTTCCGAGCCTACTGGGCTTGAACAGTTCCTAGGGAACTAGGGAAGTTCTAAGGTTGCTGGCCTTGAAGAGTTCTTAGTGAATTAAAGTCGCTAGGCTGCGGGCCTTGAAGGAATCTTAGTGATTCAGGGTGTTGCCTTTCCTTAGTGGAAATCCTGCTAGTTGAAAGCAGAATAGTGGATTAGGAGCTTGAGTCTCTGAACCACTTAAAACCCTTTGTGTCTTTTACTTTATGTCATTTAGATTATGTACATTAACTCGCTATATAATCAATATATATGTTTTAAGCGCTACCAATTGAACTAACTCTACGAACAATGTATGCATGATTATGAATATATCAATGAAGGGGGTCTTTTACTTATTCCGCTGTGCTTGAAAAGATTCTTATGTTTGTAACATGCTAAATTATTAGCAATACAAAATAAACTAGAAATTTATTTGAAATCTAAAGGATCTATTCCACCCCCCTTCTAGATCTATTATGCCTACTGGGAACTAATAATTGATATCAGAGCAGGTTCTCATGCTATATTCAAAAGCTAATCGCTTTGAGTCTGATCCTAGGCACAAACTTTGTTCTAAACTTAGTTTAGTAGTAAGTCACTTGTTATATGCAAATGAGCTCACATGTTGGAAATATTATGTACAGGTAAATGTGCATATACACCTGAAGCTGCTCAGATTGGCCCATATTCTTGATTGCCATATCAACAAGACAAATCCTTTCTTGCGGTCAATCTTGTAGTCTAGAGACCAGGCTAGAAAGCTCAAGAGACATTAACAGAAAAGAATCAAAAAATTCACCAGCCTGAAAAGATGAAAAGGCCATACATGCTAAGAAATGTTTATCCAGAGAAGAAAGAAGAACTTCTCAAACATGTGTCTGGCCAACCTACAGCTGGATGTAAACCTTGTGAACTCAAGGATGTCAAAGAACTAAAGATGCTGATATTTTCTTAGCTTATATCTTCAAGACCACGACTGACTGATTGAATCAACTGGATCAACTAGCTGTGTAGGACAAATTGAGAAACTATGCACATCAATGCCTAAACTAAGTATATCTAAGATAAATGACTGTTAAGAAACTAAAAGCAAAAAGGTACGATTCCTCACTAATATGAATATGTTCATCATACTTGCACCTCTCTTATGAACTATAAAAGTATTCCCTTCAAGGAATCATAATCTACCTAAAAAGGTGAAAAGAGAAAGTACACTTTTGGTGGAAACTCAAATGTCTATAAACTTTCTCTCCATCCAGGTTTTTAGGTTGAAGATGGTAACTTGAAAGAGACCTGAAATGGTTTTAAGAGCCTCACGGGTTGATTGAATGTGAAGAAATCTTTACTGATGAGTTAATGTGCTTTATACATCCTATGGTCTAAGTGTTTAATGACACAGAGTATGATCAGATCTACAAGAGAATCTTGAAGATTCATAAAAACTGAGCACCTCCATGAATCAACCAGATGCTAATAAATCGTAGAGCTGATTCTCACTCTATGAACATTTAAACTCTGTGATCATAACTTAGCATATGATGAAACGATCAAGGAAAAGAGTGTTTTATTAAAATAATAAATTTCACTCACTCACCACCATGCATCTCAAAATATATTATATAAATGAAGTATATGCATGAATATGACTGATGGTGGTCAACATGATGATTACTCAAACATGAGGAACAGGGGTTTGGTAAACTAACCTAGCAGGACCCATTTGACCATGGGTACCAAAAATTAGAAATGAATAACCTGCAGGTATTTGGTCTATCTGACCACACTAAGGAATGCTAAAGCCAAAGACTTCAGTCAAGAAGAGTCAACCAGCAGAAGGTTTAGGACTGTTAAAAATAATTCTGACACACCTCCTACAGGTCAAAGCCTGTCCTTGAAGACATGCTGAGCTAATCTAAATAAAGCTCAAATGGCTGCAAACCTTTATATGAAAGCATGCCACTCAACCAGAGATTCAAAAGGGATCTTAGATGCTCAAGCAAGCAAAACTTGTTCTCAAGGAAGCTCACATTAGGAACTTGTTGCGGGAGCAGAACTTCATGAGTACAAGCTGACAAGGAAGACTACGTTCGTAGTGCTGTCAAAGGATCGTAGAATGATCAATCCTAAAGATACCCATTTCTACGATATAAGAAGATTTAATGACTTCAATTAGAAGGAGATATGAAAGGATGCTTTCTTACGTGCATAAAGAAAATGAAATCACACTTCACTAAAAACACAGCATCAACCATGGGGGAGCAGTGATCTGTTAAGGAACAACAGCGCTAAAATATTCTATGAAGCAATATACCAGCTATAGAGTCCCAAAACATTGTGGCTGATGAACCAAATGAAGATCCATAGTCAATAGGAACATCTCAAAATGAACTACTAATAACCTATCAGCCACCCAACTCAAAATCATGGAGTGCCTACAATCAAACATCTGATCGTAGTGTAAGAGCAGGAGGATGCCACGATTACTGCAAATACAATTGACTAAAGATTGGGAGAGGACCTCCCCCAAAGAAAAGGTTAAAAGAGATATCAGTGCAAATTACTCCTAAAGTACTTCATCTAGAAAGCGCCTCAGGGACAAACCTGACCCTTAGATCACTCTAAGAGGTTGGCCCTTCTTGAGCTACCTTAACCCAGAAGAATTGCTTAATCAAGTTCATCTCAAGGATCAAGACAGTCAACGATCGCATAGTAAAGTTTGAGAGAACTCAACGATCGTGATGTAACCTCAACGATCGTAATGCAACCTTAGAAATCATAGAAACAGAATCTACGATCGCAGTCTTACAAGAGACTACTCCTAACTTATGAGGAGTTGGAAGAACAGGAAAATTGCTCAATCATTCAAAATATAGGAAGACAAGTTCGAATGCTGGTTGGAAAGATGTCCAGCTGAAGGATAGCGTCCAAGGCTTCATAAACTACATCAGTGGATGAGGCGTGGAGGTTCAAAATGAGAAGTAATGTCAAAACCATCCATTGCAACATCTTTCAGAGAGTTGATCGTTGAGTCAATAAAAGAAAACGTAGAATCAATAGCTGTCATAGCATGCTACTCTACGAACTTAAGAGGTCAAAGGTCAATCCACGCCAATCAAACGTCCACTCTTCTAAAAGAGACATCTAACTAACAAGTTACTGGGGAGTTACAGCTTGTTACAGGGAATCATGCAACCGATGACTTGGTGACACATCATAGCGTATGCAGACTCAGAAGGAACTGCCATAAAGACAGATTTAAATCTACAAACAGTTATCAGAACCTCTTGAACCTCTCTCCTTCCCATTTTCAAACCCTAGAATTCTCTTCGAAGCTAAACCACTCAAATTTTCAAAGTCCAAATCACAATCAGCCTACTCCATAAATCTCCCTGAATCAATATCCATATTCCTCGAATCATTCAAATGGATGACTGACGAGTAATCACTGGCATTCAACTCAGAACCAAGTAATTTGAGAAATCCAAAAAGAAGTTCAGAGACATTATTGAACTCGTGAAGAAAGCTTGATTCTCAGAATGTCTTGAGGCAAGCACTCGAGTATACACTAAACTAGTTAAGGAATTCTACTCAAATGAATCCATAAATGCTGGAACTCTTTTAACCAAGGTTAAAGGTCAGTCTCTAAAACTGAAATCATCCGATATCAATCAATGCTTAGGTTTTCCTGAACTAGGACTGAAAAACCTTGATGAGATTGACACTGAGAAAGCAAAGGAGATTATGGGGTACCAAAGAAACCCCAGTCTGAAGGACATGAAGAAAAAGGAGTTTCCAAAGGAATTCGAGTTCCTTGCTATAATGGTAGGCATATGTATACTATGCAAGGATACTGCATATGACACTATGCTTGATCAACAACTGAAGATTATGTCTGCAATAGTTTTGAAGCAATGAATAAACTTTGGAACTATCCTGTTCGATCAAATCTCAAAATGGGTGGAAAAGGTTGAGTTGAAGAAGTCTATAGAAAAACCACTTACAAAGGTGTTTCATGGAAGACTGCTGAGTATTGTGATGAAGAAAAGGCTGGGAAACAAGATCAAGGATGATGAGGGAGAACCCTTTAATGTTCACAAAGTAATGTCTCCACAACTATTCGTGAATTGGAAGAAAAACCCAAAGGAGAATAAAAGGTTAACTACAGCATGAAGTAGCAGAAAGAACTATACAAAGAATAGAAAAGCAAAGGAGGTGGAAAGCTATGAGTCTGATGACTCTGCATCAGTTGTTATCACATCAGCAAAGAATAAGCCTAAGAGTGTGAAGAATGCAAAGGTTTCGTCAAGACGTGTCTCCATTGACAAGAAGAAACAAGGAGCAGGAGAAAAACCAGCATCAACTGCTGAAAACCCAAAATGAAGAAGTAATAGACTACTCCAAGAACCACCCAAGAAGAAAGCAAAAGGGATGAAGAAATCAGGTCCAGTTCCCCAAGGAAGCACATCTAATAAAGAAGAAAACGTAGAGTTAAAAGAAGAAAAGAAAATTGATGATCTCAAGACGGAATCCCCGGAGATCAGATCCAGCAATGAAGGCGGAGCTGGATCCATGAAAGAAGATGTAAACTCTACCGATGAAGAAGAATATTTAAGTCCTATGGCCAATTCTCAGAGCACTCACTTTGAAGTTGAAGAGAAGCTGCAAAATGACCCATCTAAATCTCCAAATGCAAATGTTCAAATAAGCTCTCGTTATGGATCAAAAGATGATGAGATCGAGAAAGAAATACATTCCCCTGCCAATGATGAACATCAAGAAAGTTTGCCTGATGACTCAAAGGCCTTAGAGTCTGAAGAAGAAGAAGCATCTGATTCTCCCATAGCTGAACCTCCAAGGAGAAGGAAGAGTTACAAATTGATTGCTCAATTTGCCTCCAAAAAGAAAACAGACAACTCTACTGAAGTCATTGAATTAAGTGATGAAGAATATGAGTCACAGGAAGAAAGTGTTGAAGATGAGACTAGCTTCAGAGAAGATGATTTCAAGAAAGATATTGCTGAAGAAGGCTCTGAAAATGAAGACAAACAAGAAGAATTCACTAATAAATTTGATAAAGGGAATCAACAAGATTCATGCACAATAAGGGAAGAGATAGAGAAAGATTCTGATTCTGCACATCAGGAATCAGAGGAAGCAGAATACTATCTTGTTCTCTCTCCTTCCAGAATTAGCAGAAGAATTGTAGTGGAAGTCTTTGATGAACCACCAGCTGAACCAGCAGGAAGATGGATAAATCATGGAAATGAACAACTTTGAGTTGTAAGAATGACCACAGATGAAGTACTTTACAACTGGAAAAACATGGAATTAGACTGCACAACAATATTGTATAACTCTGAAGATCTTCTGATGAGATGGTTTTTCCCGTGGATGCCATAGTTGAGGGCACATACTAATACTGATGAGAGCTACTTCAGCTGGTGCTATTCTCAGTTTCCAAATCTAGAGCAGGTATCAAAAAACTTCCCAAGGGTAAAGAAGTTTGCAACCATGATGATAAATGACAAGCCTCACTAAAAAGTCTACCGACATGCTGAAAATCATTATATTCCTTATGATCGTAGAGTGGACTTTGATGGAAAAAGAAATTTGGCCAAGACACTGATTGTAGAGTCTGTCACTCAACCACTGATGATGATCAAGTCCAGAATAAGATGTCTCCATCTGCCCCAACACAACTATATAACATTCCTTCATCCTCCCACAACGTTTGGTACTCAAGATTTTTTCAGATCCTCAACACTTTCAAAAACATGTCCAAGGATGAAGATCGTAGAGTCCAATCTAATGTTCAGCAAGAGACTGCACAACCAAATGACAAAATGTTTATGGAGCAAGAGCTAATGAAAAACTCTGATGAACTGATTGAGAAGATATCTCTAATCTATGGAGAATCAGAGAGGGTGACAATAGCTGGAGATAATTTAGTTCAAGATAGACTCCAAGAAACTATAGCTGATGTATCTCTTAAAATCAAAGATAGAGATCACATCTATCTGAAGGCCTTAAATGATCAGAAGGCAGATGCACTACGAGCTCAAAAAGCCAATGAAGAGCAACTACAAGCCCTCTCTGATAAGATTAATAACTTGAATCAGTCTTTCAATATGTAACTTGAGTTAAGCCAACAAGAACTCAAGATTGAAGTTAGTAACTCCTCCTACCTAATGGAGCAGCTTATGTCCAATATGGAGCAGCTCTCCCAAATGATTAATGACAAAAAGGGGGAGAAAAAGAAGCATAGAAAGGGGAAGAATAAGAGGCACTCTAGAAAGAGCAAGGAGAACAAAAGGAAAGAAAAGAAGAAGACAACACCAGGGGGAGCTGAATCGTCATCTAAGGGGGGGCAAAGAATGATGAGCCTAAGCTTGAAGGGGAGCCAGAACCAGAAGAAGTAGAAATGAATAGCTCCACATCCTAGGGGGAGCAGGATAAAAGGAATCAAACAGATGAATAGCTGATCAACAGACATCCCAGAAGCATACATAGAGCCAAAGGAGGTACATCTCTAACTAGTTAGGTATGTTCTGGATCCAGGATGTAAAATGTCATAGTGTATTAAATTCCATATTATTATAAATGACATTCATGATTATCTGTTTTAGAAATACAACAGCTCACTGTATATATGATTCATTCATAACATGCATATGCACTTATTGTTTTTGTCATAATCAAATAGGGGGAGATTGTCAGGAATAAGCATTTGAATGATATTCCTATTTACATATGATTTGATTATGATATGTATATATGAATGAATATTCAAGTATGCTTGCATTAAGAAAAGTTGTAAAGTCCTTTGATAGATAATAGAAATATATGTACAAGGACTATGAGTGAATTGATCAAATGTGTTAGGTTGATCCTACATAAGTAAAATAGCTTTGTAAAGTCCTTAGAAAGAAATGATGTACAAGGACTATAAACATAGCAAGATCAAGCATGTTAGGTTGATCTTATAATGTAATAGATAGGCTTGTCTGATCGTCGAGCACTGCACCAAAAATCGTAGTCTGCCAGGAGAGTCAAGGATAACTCAAGAGCTATCGAGGCAGAATCGTAGTCTGCAAGATAGTAGATCTCAGAGTTCTTAGACTTCTAGGAGAGACGAGGAAGGATCATAGTGTGTCGAGTAAAGCTTTCTTAAAGCCAAAGTCTGCTGAGGAAGTCATGTTCAGAATCGTAGAGACAGCCTACCTTCGAGTTGACCGAGCATCTGCCAAAGCCAGTTAAGAATCGTAGACTAAACTCGGAGTCGTAGAGTCTACTAATGTCAAAGCCAATTCAAGAATTATAGATCGCACTTTTCAGAATCGAGAGAGTCTCATCGATCGTATCAGCGAGAGATCGTAGTCGAGCAAGATCAGATGAAATCAACAAGCACACCGACAGAAATCGTAGTATCAAGATCTGATCTCAAAGTCATAGTATCTGCACAGCCAAAGTTGAATCGTAGAGTGCAGAGCTAAGACCTTAATAGATGTGCTCACAAGGCCACAATGGAATCATAGAGAAAACACGATTCTCAAAGAATTAAGCACTCCCAGAATATCCAAAGGAATGAAATCGCTGGTTGGTAATGCAAAGATACATCTCACTTGAAGTAAGCCAGAGAGCACTCAATGAATGGCATGCAAGCTAATAGAAGATCTAAGTAACAACTCAATCAACATCCAGATTCAGTTGAGAAGCCATTCAAGGTAAAGTCTTCCACAAGATGATCATAAGAAGACTTTAGTAGCTGACAAAGAAAGTCAGCATATGCAGTGGCTGTCAAGTAGAAAGATGACAACGATCCTGAAAGTAACCAGGATCGTAGTGTTTTCCAAACAAAGAAGAAACTGATGGAGTATACACAAAAGATATCGACCTCACGAATAACAAGGCTAAAGTGATTAAGCATTGGGTCAGTCCATTGATGATAAGTGAACGGGAGATCAGAAGGAGAAAGCGAGCTGGACAAACCACAAATTTGAAGTGTCTTGTTATTCAGAATGGACCAGAACAAGGAGTCAAGCCATCAGTATCTGAGAACAGTCGAGGCAAACAGAAGTGTTGAAGCACTGCACTAGAGAAGGAAGAGGTGTTCCACATTGGAGATCTCATGAACACTCTTCAAGATCGTAGTGTTAACTCCATAAGTCAAGAAGCAATAGTCAATAAGACACCACGATCAAGTCCAAGAAGATATGCATCAGAATTGTAGAGTTCGAACAACTGCAGATTGAGGCATTGGCAATGGCTCAATCTGAAAATTGATATTCGAACAGAGCTTATTGAGAGCATCGATGCAAAAGGAAAACCTCTGATTTAGAAATCAGAAGGAAGAAATAAAGTTGAATACCTGCCCAAGATATAGAAATTACATTTCTGATGAGGTAGGTGAAACAGTTGACTGCAGTGTCAGAAAGTCAGAAAAAGGTGTTATGTCACATCTGTAGTCTACACCAAATAACTCGAGATTTACGAGGCAATTTGAATAGCTTTCAACGGCTACTTTTAAACGGGAAGATTGGGAAGGAGTATAAATCAACAGAGCTTCAAAGATCAAATGTTGCTGATGATTGTGAAGTTACAGAATCGTTGAGTTGCTGAATGCTATAGTTGACTCCATGAGTTCTACCAAAGATTAACATCACAAATCTTAGTGACAGTGAGACTACCAAGGTGGATGTAACGCCCCAGAAAATTGAACCTTTGTAAATACTTTTAATAATGAATAAAATAATATTATTTATTATTATTACGTGTTGATAAGATGATTGTCGTTTTATAACCTAGAAACGTCGGAACGTCGTAGTATTATAACAACGTGAATGAATTAAAGTGATTGAATTTCTAAAACGAAAATAAAAGTTTTTTGAGAAATTTTTTGAAAAACACTATTCATCGGTTTCTGCTCGAGAATTATTTTTGAACTTCCAAGAAATACGTAGCGATATAATATCAAGGTGATATTGATTATGTAATAATAATCTAAGTATGGAAAACATAATATTTCGCATGCGGACCTAAATTCGGAACATTAGGTTTATTAAGCGTTAAGGAAAGAAAGTTGTAATCGTATGATGCGTATGCATTATACGAAGTAATGAACATAAGTATAATACGACGTATTATACTATTGTGTATGGAGAATGGAATAACGTATATTATAATTTAGTATACGAGCTAGCATACGAGAATTATACGTGGTGTATATATGTTAAGATTCTTAATTGAATGTAATGGACTTGTAGGATTATTAGCTTAATGGTAGAAGTCCAAATAGTAAGTGATACTCAAGCCCAAGTGTTTGATAATTCATGAGTCCAAACTAGTGTAGTATAAGCCCAACAAAGAATTAGCTAGATTAATTAGAAAGCCCAATATGATAAGCCATGATCCATGGAGCAAACCATGTTAATGTGGGTAGACTTGATTGGCAAACATTTTAATTGGTGAGCAAGTGTTGTGATGACCAAGTATTAGAAGTGGCTAGCAAGTAGACTTGGTTGTTAAGTAATGAATAGTAAGGAGGTGGGATTAAGGAGGTTAATTGAGGAGGTGCAATGCCTAATTGACCATAATGCCCTAATTTTGGATTGCCTATAAATAGAGAAGCTTCAATTCATTTATTGCTTGGTAAAATTTCTCCCAACTCCTCTCAAGTTAAGTAACTTATTGATTAGAGAGAATAAGCCACATAAGTCAAGAATAAGTCAAAAGTTATTTGCTAGTTTCCAAAGAGAAGAGAAGTACAAGTGCTGCTAGGGTAAGACTCGTGTCTAATATATATTCGTCTCTATCATTGAAGGGTGATAAGAGAAATATGATTATATGCTAAGAACATATAAGAAGCCATTGATGAAAGAACTTAAGCCGAATAAGTTGAATAAGCAACTTGAACCTAACTAAGTTGATAAACTTGTGAAAAACTTGTCATATGTTTGTCATATGATGTTAGTATGTTCAATATAGTATGAGAACATTGATTGATGGACTTAAGTTCATAGTAAGTCAAAAGCATGAGAATTTGTAGTTCATAAGTTAAATAAGTCATTGACTTATGAGAATAAGTCAAAACCTACTTTGTCCATAAGTTGGTGTAATAAGTAACTTGAAATGTTCATGTGTTGGTTAATATCCATTTAGAACGTTTAGTAATGAAGCTTTTCCGGAATTCACATGATTAGACAATTATTGTCAAATTCGTGAAATTCTCGGAATGGAAGTTGTATTTTGTGTTTGAAGTCGGAAATGTTGGTTTTCGATGGGGACAAGTCATATTTGGCATTATAGAGTTGTGAACTTGAAAATGACCGAATTCTGAATTAGCACGAAGAAACGAGCGTTGAACTTTCACGAACGTTTATCGTTTTCGTTAAAAATGAACTAATAGGTGAAATTTTAGCAAACAAAATTAAATAGATAAAATTCTTGCATGAACGCATAGAGTATGTAATTTGTGAATCGTAGGCTTTTGAAAGAGCCAATTCGGACTTATAACGAAGAAGTTATGCGTTCGGGAGTTTCGTCAAATTTGCAAAAGCTGCAAATTTTCTAAGGCACAAAGTTGGCGCCACGGCGCCAAGCCAAGGCCATATGAGTGGCGCTGCAGCGCCGGCACAGTGTCTGAACACACTGCTAACTTGTGCCGCAGCGCGATATAAAGAACAAAGACTCGCGTCATGCCATGTAGCCGAGTCCCGATCTGCAGGTATATCTTTGTTAACTTCGCTCTCATGGTAGCGATTGAAGAAAAGCAATGGGTGGCGCCACAGCGCCAACCCTAGGAAATGGACAATAAAGAATGTTTATGAGTATAACTTGAACAGTAACTCAATATTAATAAATTAAGGAACTTAATAAGATATTGTAAGGTACTTTTAAACCTTATCTATGATGATTAGAGTTAATAACCAATTGAATGTGAACGTAATGAAAAGCTGGAAACCATAATAACATATCTAAGTCAGAATTTAGATTGAGATGAAGGGTAAGATATAATAATGTACTTACTTGATTATATAAGACCTAATGTGGTAAGTTATATGATCATGTATTGTAGAGACTTAGAGACTTAAAGTGTACGTGTGATAATCAGTAAGCAGACGCTAAAGGCAAGTATTCTAACCCTTGTTCTAGTTCTGTTTGGACAAGCTTTGTAATTCATGTATTCTTTCGCATGAAGTCTTAAATGATGAAGTCAAAGCCAATTCTTTTGGCTAGACTTGTATTATGAATCTGTCAAGCATGATTAATGTTTACTGAGTTATATTGGTATAGTTTTCAATCGAAGACTAAGTATGCTAAAATGTTTTTGTTGTTTAACAACAAGCACGTGAGATTGCCACAACTTAAACGTATACACGTTTAATGAATGTAGCGTTGATCAACATAAAGTACTATAGGCTGATCACCTAGACGTGCTCGTAAGTAATGTCGAACTTACGGACTTAGTGCCGGGATGTCCTTTTCAAAAGAACTTATGAAATGCTCAAGGTGTTGGACTGGAATTGATGTTTTACTGAATATTGTTGTTGTAAAACATTTTGAATGAAAAGAAGTGCTATTTTGAATTATCAATAGTACTTCGTAACTTTTGTTCAGTTACTGAAGATATACGAGTTTTATGTTTCGAGCATGTTGTTTATTAGAATTATAGTACTTGTTGAGCTAGTCATGCTCACTCTTGCTTGAACCATATAAACACAGCTAAGATCGAGCGGACCAAAGGCTCCGGCAAGGATAAGGGCAAGGCGAAGACGAACCATTACAATTCTTATGTAATAGTATAGGTGAATGTTTGTAATATATTGAATATTATGAAAAGAACGAATGAATGGGTTATAAAGAACCTGTGGAAATGTAATATTATTTTGAATATATAGAAGACATATTCGTTCATTAGAGACTTTTTAATTGAATGTATGTGTGAATGGTAGTACCGTGTAGCACCATCTATCGGGTTGTAAGATACCCGGATTTGGGGGCATCACAGGTTGGTATCAAAACATTAGGTTATAAAACTTAAGGGGGGATTTAAAAACCTTAAGTCATAACCTTAAGAGAAGTAAAAGAAGAAAAATAACCTTATAAAAATGCATTTTGATTATGTTATGTGTTTTTATTATTCTACTGACGTGTACTATTCAACTTAATTGTTTTGTGTAGATGTCAGGAGTAAATGGAATGTATGTAGATGTGCAAGCATTTAGTGAAGAGTCGGTTAACCAAGTAGAGGTTATACCAAACCTCGTAGCCGCAGAACTTGAAGTAGTTGTTATTGAGTCTGGAGACTCAGAGGATCCTGACCTCATGTCAGTATTCGATGGTATGATCGAAGATGAAGTGGAGGTAGTGTCCTTCAATCCAGTAGCTATAGTGGCGGAGATGGCTCCTGGGGAGTCGATGATGTCATTGTTCATGTCAGTATTGGATAGAAATATTCATTACTGTCAGGAGGTTAAGGAACTGAAAGCAGAGCTCCAGTGTAAGACCCCAATTTTTTTTTATAAAGATGATTTTTCTATAAATATAATTTTTGAATATTATGAAGTGAATTTGATATAATGTTATAGTTGTGGGTAATATTTATAAATTTTTTAAAGTACGCAAGTTGTTATATAATATTCGATTGGTCGGGGAATATTAAATGCAGCAAGTGCAATCATTGGTGGACTCCATAATGTAAATTATTATGCGATTGAGAAAACGACAAAAATATTTTATTGAAAATAACGGCAGTAAGTTTTACCGTTAATAGTGTTAAACTACCTGTAGTAGTAAAAGTACTGATAATATGCGTGGTTGCATAGTAGCACTGCAGTATTGATTATTGATGCTTACGTGAGAAGTCACTTAGTTTTGTTCAATTATTGCTCACGATGAATTTCTTTGCGATAGTATCTCAAGTTATTTGATTCAATTATTGTCGATATTTTATATAATATTAAACCAATAATTGAGATGACAGAGTTATTAATATTATTATTTGCAATATTAACGATGCCTAGAAGTTCTGTCAAGGAGAGGTTTGGTCACCTAATTGCGCGCCAATAGGGAGAAATCCTTATTAGAAAGCCCCCTCTTTCCTGGGAACGACTTGGTCGATTAATATTGTGAATTATAATAATGATCATAAATGTTGTTAAAAATATTGAGGAGATTTTTATGAAGTATTTGTTGTATTTATGGACCCCACCATTTACCCATTTTTTAAAATAATCGGTAGAAATTTATTCTTTATAATAAAGGTGGGGCCCACATGTGGGGGCCACATGTGGGGCCCATATGTGTAAGAAACGGTTGAAAGAAAAATGGTGTGGGGGGGAGGAAATGTATTAGGAAGGTAATTAGTATAATATATATATATATATATATATATATATATATATGGTTATATATATAACATGTGTGTTCAATTATTGCTACAATAATTGTTTCATAATATCTCACGTTATTTGATTCAATTATTGTCGATATTTTATATATTATTAAATCAATAATTGAGATGACAGAGTTATTAATATTATTATTTGCAATATTAACGATGTCTAGAAGTTCTGCCAAGGAGAGGTTTGGTCACCTAATTGCACGCCAATAGGGAGAAATCCTTATTGGAAAGGCCCCTATTTCCTAGGAACGACCTAATCGATTAATATTGTGAATTATAATCATGATGATAAATGTTGTTAAAAATATTGAAGAGATTTTTATGAAGTATTTGTTGTATTTATGGACCCCCCCCCCCCCCATTTACCAATATTTCAAAATAATCGGTAGAAATTTATTCTTTATAATAAAGGTGGGGCCCACATGTGGGGGCCACATGTGGGGCCCATATATGGAAGAAATGGTTGAAAGGAAAATGGGGTGGGGGGGAGGAATCATATTAGGAAGGTAATTAGTATAATATATATATAACATGTGTGTTTATGTATATATATATATATTATATTGTTATTTGATTGAAAACATGCATTAGTGAAAAGAAATAATGCATATCAAACCAAAGTTTATATATATCCGCATGTGTGGTGCAAGGATACCTTTGCCGTAAGGCAAAGGTTATAATTATATATATATTTATATATTTTATAAGTTTTGTTTTATTAGAATATTTTATGGACCGTCTGATTAAAAGTAAATCAATCTGGACTATTCATGGATTAGTTACTATTTAGTCCATTTTTCTATAAATAGAAGCTCATTTCTTCATTATTTCTTACGAATTCACTGAAACTCTAAAGAGAGAAACTATAGAGAGAAAGAAGAAAAGTATTCTGCTACTTCACTACTCCTATATGCAGTTTCTTTTACGGTAAGGGGTATTATTTCTTTTGTATTCATGAAGAGAACTTACATTATTCCATTCTTTATTATTACATTGGAATATCCACATGCATGCATTTTACGTGGGACTGGTTAAAATCTTTATTATTACATTGGAATATCATATACATGTTTTTACTTTAGGACTGGTTCCGTCTTTATTATTATGTTGGAATATCATGTTCTTTGCTTTTTCGCTTGGACACGGTTAAAATCTTTATTATTACGTTGGAATATCACGTCATGCGTTTTACATTGGACCTTGTTTCGTTATTTATTATTCATTGGAATAACTCACTGCACGGCCTATCGCAGGCCTGGTGATTTCTTTTGTTATTCTATTCTTTATTATACTCAGTTGGTTAAAGTTTTGACTTCTATACTCCATGAAATTAGTGGAATATCCTTAATATTTACGCTTTATCCAGTATCTTTTCATGGAAATATTCTTCTGAGCATTCTTGAATTTTACTCTACAAAGAAGTATCATGTTGACAATTTGGACGTTATTATTCCTGAATAAATTAATTCTTGAACTTGTTTATTGAATTTTTATATCATTGTCATCATCCTCATGTTTATATTTTTTTGAAAGTCATTTGTGGCCTATAGTGCATAGATGGACTTAGTATGATTATGACCAGGGATTATTTGGTGTAATCATGACCGTAATGTTACAAATGATGTGGTAAAAGTCCTCATTGGCCCGTAGTGCATTGATGGACAGTTGTTGGCATGATCATGATCATTGATGAATACACGAATATCCTTGGCCCGTAGTGCATGGATAATTTGTGGTCATGATACTAATGAATATTCTTAGCCGTAGTGCAGGGATGATGTAGATTATTTATTAAGCTGAGTTCCAGCGATAAAAGTGATGAAAAACCTTTTAAATCATAAAAGATAGTAGATTTTATTCTCTACTTGACTCTTTTAATGGATTGCTTGTTATTCATTGCAGTTAAACTTGATGTCTATTATATTTTATCAGTTTAACATTGTTGAAGACTAATGATAATTTATTCTGCATTATCTTAGTCATAATATTTCTTACTAGGCTAGTTGAGCTCACCCTTTCTTTCACTGTTCTCTTCAGGAAATTAGAACGTAGCCGGGACTAGTCGGGGAACAGAGTGACGGTCCGAGATGGCGTCTTAGTAGTCCTCACTATTCTATAAAATATTGTAATAATAAATGTAATGAGGACTTATTCCGAGAGTGGATATTGTCTATAAGACAATATTTGTATTAAAACTCACAGCTCTTGTTGTATATTTAAGATTGTATTTGTATTCTGTACCATATATTTGGCAACTCAGAATAAGTGATGTATACCTATTTTGGGGGTGTCACAGTTTGTATCAAAGCTTAGGGATATGATCCTTGGCTAAGATGTGAGACAAGAACTAGGAGGGGAGAGACGGGGAATTCCTTCGCTAGTATGACCCACCTAAGTTTATTTGATATTTAATTGGTCGGTCAGAGTATAGGGATAATATGTGATATGTTAATTAACCCTTGTTTTGTGGCAGTGTTTGAAAATGGCATCCGAGAATGTTGATAACATTAATGGAACACAGGAGACCGTTGAGTCTCCACAGATCAATAATCATGATAATGTGCATCAGGAAGGCGACAATCCTAATTCAAACAACAATACTGACCAATTGATGAATGATGGAATGTTCCGAGTCTTTATGCAATTCACGCAACATTAGGCAAGAGTGGCTCCTGTCCAAAATGCAGGTGGAAACACTGGCAACTCTTGACGGCTTTCGCTAAGCGATTCAATTTGGGACCACCAGAGTTTTTTGGAAAGCCAAAACCACTTAAGGCGGAGACATGGATAAAGAAGATCAACAAGATATTTGATATCTTGGGATGCTCTGAGGAGAAAAAGGTTCCCTTTGCCACCTTCATGTTGCGGCAGAGGCAGATTACTGGTGGGAATCTATAAAGCGTACTCAACATGCCACACTGAAGATGTCTTGGGAGAAGTTCCAAGAACTATTCAAGGACAAGTACTTTCCCAAAAGTATTCGTCATATGAAAGAGGTAGAGTTCATTAAATTGGAACAAAACTACATGACCGTGTCGCAGTACGAAGCCAAGTTTGTCGAGTTGTCCCGGTTTGCATCCCATTTGGTTGATAATGAGGAGATAATGATGCAAATGTTTCTAAGAGGTTTGAAACCCGAGATACGTCAATATCTTATCTCTCGTAAACTGTGTTTGTATTCAGATGTTGTTAATAGGGCTCAGTTATTGGAACGCGATAATGAGTCATCCCAACTAAAAGAGAGCAGCTGGCAAAATGATAATACTAGTGATAGCAGTCATCGAAGTGGTGACAATAAGCGTGGAGGGAATCAACATACCAGAAATAGTAACCACTTTGGTGCTAATCATGGCCAAAACAATAAAAATGGACATTTCAAGAAGAGGAGATTCAACAATGATGGAAAGACGTCAGCACCAGCATCCATTGTTAAGGAAGGAGAACGACCACCTATCATATGCTTCAAATGCGGAGGGGAGGGACACATCAATCCAAACTGCGCGATGCCGTCGAAAGAATGTTATAATCGTGGAAGAAAAGGTCACCTAGCCCGATTTTGTCATTCACCAAAGACAAGTTCAGCTAGGATGGAGGCACCAAAGGACGTCCCAGTAAGTCAAAGCCGGTAGTGCAAGGGAGAGCGTTTATTGTGATCTCCCAGAAAGCAAGGAACCCGAACGAGGTCATCACGAGTAAGCTTATCATAAACTCTAGTGAAGTTTATACCTTATTTGATCCCGGTTCTACCCATTATTTTATTTCTCCTACTTGCGCTTAACGTTTAAATTTGACTCCGGAGAAATTAGACTTTGACTTATCTGTTGAAACTCCGTTAGGAGAAACCTTCATTACATCAACTGTTTATAAGTCTTGTTTGGTTCAAATCGGTACCCTCACATTACCTGTCAATCTTATTTCATTGAAAATACTTGCATTTAATGTAATTTTAGGGATTGATTGGTTAACTACTCATCATGCAAAAATTGATTATTTTCGTAAGGTTGTTAGCTTTCATATTCCTAACCAACCTATTATGAGAATTCAAGCAACCAAACCATTAAAATCAATCACTGTCATCTCAAGCCATAAAGCTATTCGTTTATTGAAAAAAGCATGTCAAGCTTTCTTAGCTCATGTAACAGATCTAAACAAAAATACGTTAGTTTTGAATGATATTTCTATTGTTAATGAATTTCCTGACGTATTCCCTGAAGAACTTCCTGGCCTACCCCCAGAGCATGAAATTGAATTTTTTATTGACCTTGAACCCGATACAAAACCTATTTCCAAAGCCCCATATCGAATGGCTCCTATTGAACTTTAGGAGTTAAAGACCTAACTGCAGGAATTTTTAGACATCAATTTTATTCATCCTAGTACGTCTCCTTGGAGTGCTCCTGTTTTATTTGTGAAAAAGAAAGATGGGAGTATGCGACTTTGTATTGATTATCGGGAGTTGAATCATGTCGCCATCAAAAATAGATATCCATTGCCTCGCAGTGATGACCTGTTTGACTAGTTGAAAGGCGCCAAATTTTTTTCAAAGATTGATCTTCGTTCCGGATATCACCAATTGAAGATTAGAACCGATGACATTCCAAAGACAGCTTTCAGAACTCGATACGGGCATTATGAATTCCTAGTCATGTCTTTTGGACTGACTAATGCTCCTGTTGCCTTCATGGATATGATGAATCGAGTATTCGAGGAATATTTGGATCACTTTGTGGTCGTCTTTA
Organism: Panax ginseng; assembly: GCA_020205605.1. Taxonomy (NCBI): domain Eukaryota; kingdom Viridiplantae; phylum Streptophyta; class Magnoliopsida; order Apiales; family Araliaceae; genus Panax; species Panax ginseng. The sequence goes on along the minus strand of CM035128.1, from coordinate 33,362,648 downwards.
TTGATGACATCCTTATTTATTCCAAAAGTCGTGAAGATCATGAACAATAGTTGAGGCTGATACTCCAAAATCTTCGTGAATATAAGCTTTATGCCAAGTTGAAGAAATGCTAGTTCTGGCTTGAGGAAGTAGCATTCCTTGGGCACGTGGTATCAAGTCATTGAATATCTGTTGACCCAGCCAAAATTGAAGCAATTCAAAGCTGGGAGCAACCTAAATCAGTGACCGAAGTACGTAGCTTTCTCAGCTTAGCTGGTTATTATCGGAGATTCGTAGAAGAGCTTTCTCGAATCGCTACTCCATTAACTCAGCTGACTCGGAAAGATACAAAATTTGGTTAGAATGAGGAATGCGAGAAGAGTTTTCAAGAACTCAAGAGGAGACTCATTTCAACACATGTTCTGACAATACCATCTGGCTTAGAGGGATTTGTCATCTACAGTGATGTTTCGGGCAAAGGGTTAGGATGTGTTCTCATTCAACATGGGAAAGTCATAGCCTATGCCTCTCGACAACTCAAAGAATATGAGAGGAATTATCCTATTCATGATCTAGAGTTGACAGCAGTCGTTTTTGCACTAAAGATTTAGAGGCATTAGTTGTATGGGGAGAAAGTGGAGATCTTTACGGATCATAAAAGCCTCAAATATTTCTTCACTCAAAAGGAACTCAACATGCATGACAATGACGTTTTGAAGCATTGAAAGATTATGATCATACCATCCAATACCATCCTGGAAAAGCGAACGTGGTAGCTGACGCATTGAGTAGAAGATCATATGCGGGTACGAGTGCGATATTGTCAATGCAAAGGCCCATTTTGTATGACTTGCAAAGGATGGAGATAGAGATAAAGACTCCAGGGACCCACGTGATGATGGTGAATATACGAGTAGAACCGACTTTAATCGATAAAGTTAAAGCGACTCAAATTACAGACCTGGAGCTGATGCGTATGAGGAAGAAAGTGCAAGAAGGTGTTATGCCGGAAGAAAGAATCGATGAAGAAGGAATACTTCGAGTCAACTCCAAACTTTTTGTTCCTAACGACCCTGAGTTAAAGTATAAAATCATGATGGAGGCGCACAACACACTATTTGCAATCCATCCTAAGAGTACCAAAATTTATCATGATCTTCGTTATATATTTTGGTGGAGCAATATGAAGAGAGAGATAGCAATATTTATCTCAAGGTGTCTAACTTGTCAACGAGTCAAGGTGGAGCATCAGGTACCAAAAGGTCCATTGCAACCACTTGAAATTCCAAAATGGAAGTGGGAGCACATTACCATGGATTTCGTTACTGGTCTTCCCAAGGTTTCTCAAGGCATATATGCAATTTGGGTCATTGTTGATAGATTGACCAAGTCTGCTCATTTCTTACAAATATGAGAAACTTATACACTTGAACATCTTACTCGTATGTACATAAATAAGGTGGTAAGATTGCATGGTATTCCAGTATCCATAGTTTTTGATCGAGACCCAAGATTCACTTCACGATTTTGGGTTAGTTTACAAAAAGCTATGGGCACAGATTTACGATTTAGTTCGGCATATCATCCTCAGACGGATGGACAATCAAAGAAGACTATTCAAACTCTTAAAGATTTATTAAGACTCTGTGTCCGTGACTTCAAGGGAAGTTGGGACAAGTTCTTACCATTGGTGGAGTTTTCCTACAACAACAGTTATCAAGCAAGTATTGGCATAGCTCCATTTGAAGCGTTGTATGGAAGAAAGTGTCATTCTCCAGTATGCTAGGATGAGATGGGTGAAGCAACGTTGTTGGGACCAAAGTTAGTACGTATGGCTACGAAAAAGATACAAACGATCCGGCAACGTATAAAAACCTCACAAGATCGACAAAAGAGTTATGCTGATCTTCATCGAAAGGACATGGAATTCGATATTGGAGATCATGTGTTGTTACGTGTTGCTCCATGGAAAGGAGTTATGAGATTTGGAAAGAGAGGAAAGCTCAATCCTTGATTCATTGGCCCATTTTTAATCCTCGATCAAGTAGGAACTGTGGCGTATAGACTCCTTTTACCGCTAAGTATGTCTCGTGTTCATAAAATTTTTCATATATCCATGTTACGTAAATATGTGGAAGACCCGAACCACATTATTGAATTAGAACCAGACGAAATAACGGAAGATTTAATGTATGAAGAGGTCCCTGTTAAAATCTTTGATAAGAAGGAACATATTCTACGCTCCAAGGTTATACCTCAAGTCAAAGTTTTGTGGAGAAACCACGATGTTGAAGAAATGACCTGGGAGTTAGAATCTGAAATGAAATCAAGGTATCTTTACCTCTTCGACATACCAGGTATGTACCCTAATTTTGAGGGCGAAATTTCATAAGAAAGGGATGTTGTAAGAACCCAATTTTTTTTATAAAGATGATTTTTCTATAAATATCATTTTTGAATATTATGAAGTGAATTTGATATAATGTTATAGTTGTGGGTAATATTTATAAATTTTACAAAGTACGCAAGTTGTTATATAATATTCGATTGGTCGGGGAATATTCGTACGACGGCGCAATCATTGTTGGACCCCACAACGGAATTATTGTCGGATTAAGAAAATGACAAAAATATTTTATTGAAAATAATGGCGGAAGTTTTACCGTTAATACTGTTGAACTACTTGGTAGTAAAAGTATAGTAATACGTGTGGTTGCATAGTAGCAAACGGTATTGATTATTGATGCTTACGTGAGAAGTCACATAGTTTTGTTCAATTATTGCTATAGTAATTGCTGCATAGTATCTCACGTTATTTGATTCAATTATTGTCGATATTTTATATATTATTAAATCAATAATTGAGATGACAGAGTTATTAATATTATTATTTTCAATATTAATGATACCTAGAAGTTCTGCCAAGGAGAGGTTTGGTCACCTAATTGCGCGCCAATAGGGAGAAATCCTTATTAGAAAGCCCCCTCTTTCCTGGGAACGACCTGGTCAATTAATATTGTGAATTATAATAATGATGATAAATGTTGTTTAAAATATTGAGGAGATTTTTATGAAGTATTTGTTGTATTTATGGACCCCCCATTTTGCCATTTTTCAAAATAATCGATAGAAATGTATTCTTTATAATAAAGGTGGGGGCCACATGTGGGGCCCATATGTGGAAGAAATGGTTGAAAGGAAAATGGGGGTGGGGGGAGGAAACATATTAGGAAGGTAATTAGTATAATATATATATATATATATATATATATATATATGGTTATATATATAACATGTGTGTTTATGTATATATATATATATATTATATTGTTATTTGATTGAAAACATGCATCAGTGAAAGGAAATAATGAATATCAAACCAAATTTTATATATATCAGCATGTGTTGTGCAAGGATACCTTTGCCGTAAGGTAAAGGTTATAATTATATATATATTTATATATTTTATAAGTTTTGTTTTATTAGAATATTTTATGGACCGTCTGATTAAAAGTAAATCAATCTGGACTATCCATGGATTAGTTACTATTTAGTCCATTCTTCTATAAATAAAAGCTCATTCCTTCATTATTTCTTACGAATTAACTGAAACTTTAGAGAGAGAAACTATAGAGAGAAAGAAGAAAAGTATTCTGATACTTCACTACTCCTATATCCAGTTTCTTTTACGGTAAGGGGTATTATTTCTTTTATATTCATGAAGAGAACTTCTGTTATTCCATTCTTTATTATTCTATTGGAATATCCATGCATGCGTTTTCTGTGGGACGCTTAAAATCTTTTTATTATTCGTTGGAATATCATGTATACATGTTTTTTTTATGGGACTGGTTCCGTCTTTTTATTACATTGGAATATCTTGTCATGACGCTTTTACGCCATACTTGGTTCCGTCTTTATTATTCTGTTGGAATATCCTGTCTGTGCGTTTTACGTCAGACCTGGTTTTGTTATTTATTATTTTGTTGGAATAACATGCATGTGCGGTCTATCGCAGGCCTGGTGATTTCTTTAGTTATTCCATTCTTTATTATACTCAGTTGGTTAAAGTTATGACTTCTATACTCCATGAAATCAGTGGAATATCCTTAATATTTGCGCTTCATCTAGTATCTTTTCATGAAAATATTCTTCTGAGCATTCTTGAATTTTACTCTACAAAGAAGTATCATGTTGACAATTTGGACGTTATTATTCCTGAATAAATTAATTCTTGAACTTGTTTATTGAATTCTTATATCATTGTCATCATCCTTATGTTTATATTTTTTTGAAAGTCATTTGTGGCCTGTAGTGCATAGATGGACTTGGTATGATTATGACCAGGGATTATTTGGTGTAATCATGACCGTAATGTTACAAATTATGTGGTAAAAGTCCTCATTGGCCCGTAGTGCATTGATGGACAGTTGTTGGCATGATCATGACCATTGATGAATACACGAATATCCTTGGTCCGTAGTGCATGGATAATTTGTGGTCATGATACTAATGAATATCCTTAGCCGTAGTGCAGGGATGATGTGGATTATTTATGAAGCTGAGTCCCAGCGATAAAAGTGATGAAAGACCTTTTAAATCATAAAAGATAGTAGATTTTATTCTCTACTTGACTCTTTTAATGGATTCCTTGTTCCGCTGTAGTTAAACTTGATGTCTATTATTATTTATCAGTTTAACATTGTTGAAGACTAATGATAATTTATTTTTCATTATCTTAGTCATAATATTTCTTACTGGGCTAGTTGAGCTCACCCTTTTTTTCACTGTTCTCTTTAGGAAATGAGAGCGAGTTTGGGACTAGTCTGGAGAGCGAGAGTGACGGTCCGAGATGGCGTCTTAGTAGTCCTCACTATTCTATAAAATAGTGTAATAATAAATGTAATGAGGAATTATTCTGAGAGTGGATATTGTCTAGAAAATAATATTTGTATTAAAACTCACAGCTCTTATTGTATATTTAAGATTGTATTTGTATTTTGTACGATGTATTTGGCGACTCAGAATAGGTGATGTATACCTATTTTGGGGGCGTCACATCCAGATGGTTATAGAGGATAAGATGGACGTGGAGTCCATGTGGGAGCAAGAACACGATGAGAGGATTTTGGCTAGGGACAAAGTCCACGAGTTGAAGCATTAGGTTTTTGAGCTCAAGTAGGAGCTAAAAACCAAACATCAGAAGATAGGGAGAATGTCCTATATCCATAGGAGTTCTCATACCGATTTCTAGTAGCAGGTAGCTGGATATCCTGTAGAGGTGGGGCAGACGCGTCATACTATTAGCCGTGATATCATTGTCGGTCTTGCCAAGGTAGATTTTGATAATGCCTTAAGGCAGATGTAATTTAGTAGTAGCTAGAGTAGTTTAAGGGTGTAAATATTTTGTAATTAGTAGTGACATAAAACCCTCTTTTTGTATATCGAAGGATAGTCTTTTATAAATACCAATTTTTGGAAAGTGATAGCGGGAAAGTAATGTAATCAGCTCAGGCTGTGTAATGTAACCGATGTAGTATTATACTACGAAGAATGAATATAAGCCTTTTTATGGAAAATAATGAGTAATGGATGTTGAAGTTATTGTTTTATATCAAATAATAACTAATAAATAAAGGAATAATAACGAAATGTGTTGTTTATTGTATTAGTAAAATGCCGCCAAGAAGAATGCAACATAACCAAGGAGCTAATGTGAATCAACTAGAGGGTGGTTCGGTTAACCCGATGCAGGAGTTTATTAACATGTTAACAACTGCCTTTAATAGAACAAGGGCTAATATCCCCGTAAATCTAGGACTAGCACGAGCTACTACCTTTAAGGATTTCAAGAGTATGGGTCCGCTGGAGTTCAAAGGAACTACGGACCCTATTGAAGCCCAAACATGGGTGAAGGAAAAAAAGAAGGCATTTGTAATAGCAAATGTCGACGAGGCCCAAAAGGTTGCCTTTGCAACTTATATAATGAAGGGAGAGGCCAACTATTTGTGGGAAGCCAATTAGGCTAGCAAATCCGACGTGGGAGAGGTTCAAGGAGATATTCTTCGAGAACTACTTTCCCATGAGTATGTAGGGAAGGATGGAGATGCGGTTTCTGGAGTTGAAACAAGGGGACATGACAATTCCCCAATACGCCGCCAAGTTTAATGAACTAGTAAGGTTCTCTCCACACCAAGTGGATACCGAGGTTAGGAAGGCGCGACAGTTTGAATAGGGCTTGAAACCCTGGCTCTATAACCATATTTTGGTGTTCCAAAGTACTTCTTTTGGAACCATTTTAGAGAAGGCGATAATCGGCGAGTGTGGTAGTGAGGGTCTAGGTCAATACCACAAGGACAAGAAGAGCAAGGGGAAAGTGGATAGGGGAGTAAAGGTTGAAGGAGCCAGCGGTAGTGGTGAGGGACAGAAGAGGAAGGTGTTTAGCTCTGGGAATACCGGAGTGAAGCAAGGAGACCCAAAGAGGAGGATGGAGGCCTACAAGACCTGTGGGAAGACTCACTTAGGAGTCTGTCTCAAGGGGAAGGTCGTGTGTTATAATTACGGACAGGAGTGGCATATTACGCCTAACTGTCCCAGTCCGAAGAAGAATCATGGGTGTTTTGTGTGTGGGTCAACTGACCACATGGCAAAGAACTGCCCGAAGAAGGGGACAGACGGGAACCGGGGCACTAATAGCGGGAAGTTAGCTATTAGTGGTCTAGCGCAGCCGGGTAGGCCGATGGGCCGTACCTTTAACATGACAGTCCAAGATGCAGTAGCATTAGGGGACGTCATCGCAGGTATTATTTTGATCAATGACATAAATGCTTACGTGTTGTTTGATTCGGGTGCTACTTGTTTGTTTATAGCTTGTGATTTTGTTATATGATTAGAATTACTTCCCGAAAAGTTGCCTATACCTTTAAATATTAAGGTAGCAAATGAAGAGTTAATTCATGTTGAAGATATTCATAGGAGTTGTTGCGTAGACTTACGGGGTTGTAAATTATTAGTAGATTTGATACCGATAAAGTTAGAAGAATTTGACGTAATTCTCGGAATGAATTGGTTAGTTAACCATGGGGCAATTATAGATTGTCAAAAGAAATGTGTGAACATCAAAACGTTAAGACAACCTCAAGTAGTATTTTACGGGAATAGATCGTCGGGGCGTTCGTGTTATCTAACCATGACACAAACTAGAAAATTACAGAGGAAGGGATGCGTAGGTTACCTGTGCCATGTCGTTGATACCCAGAGAGTGGTAGCAACCATGGAACAAATACCTATAGTGAGAGAATTTGCCGACATATTTCTGAGTGAATTGTCGGGTCTTCCACCAGATAGGGAGACAGAGTTTGTAATAGACATCGTACCAGGAGTGGCACCGGTTTCCAAGGCACCGTATCATATGGCGCCAGTGGAGATGAAGGAGTTGATGGTGTAGTTGCAAGAACTATTGGACAGGAAGTACATTCAGCCGAGTGTTTCTCCATGGAGAGCACCGATACTATTTGTCAAGCAGAAGGATAGATCGTTAAGACTTTGTATCAACTACTAAGAGTTGAACAAGTTAACGATAAAAATAAATACCCATTGCCCAGGATCAATGATCTTTTTGATTAGTTGAAATGGGCTAAGTATTTTTCTAAAATAGATTTAGGAATGGGGTATCACCAGTTGAAGGTTAGGAAGGAGGATGTACCAAAGACAGCATTCAGGACTTGTTATGGTCATTACGAGTTTCTGGTGATGTCATTTGGGTTGACAAATGCACCAGCTGCGTTTATAGATATGATGAACAGAGTGTTCAAACAATATTTTGACAAGTTCGTCGTAGTGTTTATCGATGATATTCTAGTCTACTCTAAGACGCTAGAAGATCATGCTGAACACCTAAGATTAGTGTTGGAGACACTAAGGAAGGAGAAGTTGTATGCGAAATTCACAAAGTGTGAATTATGGTTAGAGAAGGTGCAGTTTTTAGGTCATAACATTGATCAATAAGGGATTTCAGTAGATCAAGTGAAGGTGGAAGCAGTGATGAATTGGGAACAACTGAAAACACCGACCGAGGTGCGTAGTTTCCTAGGGTTAGAGGGTTACTATCATAGATTCATCCAAGATTTTTTGAAGATAGCTACTTCGTTGACTAACTTGATAAGGAAGACGGTGAAATACGCGTGGACAGATAAATGTGAAGACAATTTTCAAGAATTGAAGAAGAGATTGAGTGAAGCGCCTGTTTTGTCATTACCCGATGACACAGGAAATTTTGTAGTTTATAGTGATGCTTCGCATAGAGGACTTGGTTTCGTGCTCATACAGCATTGTAAGGTCATTGCGTATGCATCTAGGCAGTTGAAGGATTATGAGAAAGTTTATCCTACTCATGATCTGGAACTGGGCGAAGTAGTTTTTGCTCTAAAGATATGGAGACATTATCTTTATGGAGAAAAATGTGAGAGATACACGGACCACAAGAGTTTGAAATATATCTTCACAGAGAAGGAGTTGATAAAGGATTACGACTATGAAATCCTGTATCACCCTGGAAAAGCCAATGTAGTTGCCGACGCTTTAAGTAGAAAGGGTCGGGAAAAGTTGTCTATGTTAACGGCTCAAAATGAGTTAATAACAGAGATGACTAAGATGGAGATAGAATTGAAGTTGCCAAGTGAAGCGGGGCAGATACTTTTTGTGATGGAGATGCAATCTACCATCGTAGAGAGAGTTAAGGAGGTGCAACTCAAAGCTGATGAGTGTGACCAGATAAAGGAACGGCTAGATAAATAAGAAGATATCCAATTTAGTCTTGATAATGAGGGATTATTGAGATTTGAAGGAAGAATTTGGGTTCCGAATGAGACAAAATTAAAGGAGCAGGTGTTACAAGAGGCTCATAATTCGAGATTTTCGATTCATCCTGGTAGTACTAAGATGTATTAAGACCTTCAACAGAGTTTTTGGTGGCCAAACATGAAGAGAGAGATCGTCGTGTATGTAAGTAGGTGCTTGACTTGTCAAAGAGTTAAGGTCGAACATCAGAGACCAAGTGGCTTGCTACAGTCGTTAGAAATTCCGGAATGGAAATGGGAGAATATCACGATGGATTTTGTGGTAGGACTTTCGACTACTCAGAAGGGGTATGATGCGATTTGGGTAATAGTTGATCGGTTGACGAAGTCGGCTAACTTTTTGCCAATTAGGGTCAAGTATAACTTAGACCAATTAGCTAGACTTTATGTTAAGGAAATAATTTCTAGACATGGAGCACCAGTATCGATTGTGTCAGATCGTGACCCACGATTCACATCAAACTTTTGGAGGAGTTAACAAGAGCAGTTGGGAATGAAGTTGAAGCTGAGTATGACATATCATCTGTGACGCCCCCAAAATAGGTATACAACACCCATTCTGAGTCGCCAAAATACATGGTATAGAAAGTAAACTACAACTTTGACAATCTCGATGTCGTAGAATACAACAATACTGTTGTGAGTTTGAATACAAATATTGTCTTCTAGACAATATACTGCGCCCAAATAAGTCCTCATTAATTATTCATACACTATTTTACAGAAATAGTGAGGACAGCTAAAACATCTTCCTAGAACCATCACTCCATACCCCGACTCGATCTTGCTATGTTCTCACCTCCTAAGAAGAAAAATGGAACAAAAAGGAAAAGGGTGAGCTCAACTAGCCCAGTAAAGAATATTATGACTAAGATAATATACAACAAATTATCGTTAGTCTTCAACAGGGAAAAATCTAATAGAATACAATAGACAACAAGTTTTAGATCAACAAATGCAGCGGAAACAGCAATCCATTAGAAGAGTCACGTAGAGAAAGAATTCTATTGTCTTCTAAGGTTTAAAAGTCCATCATCAATAGTTTATCCCTGTAATAACAATCAATATACATCTTTAATCATCTTTGCACTCTGAGCCAAAGATATTCATTTGTATCACCAGATTGGTCATGTTCATCTCAACACATATTCATCTTTACACTCTGAGTGCCAAAGATATTCATTAGTTAATCGCTCATCTTTGCACTCTGTGCCAAAGATATTCATTTATATCACCATTTAGGACCTGAGGATGATGAAAAACATTTTAAAGAAAGCGAATCCAAAGTGAAACAAAATGACAAGGATTAAGGATTAAGGATTCAGTACTTTGTTTTACCCATGTCCAAAAATACTTGAAAATAATCATATTGGTGTAAAATTCAAGAATGATCAAAACATGGATACAATCAAAGCTAGTATCCAGAATAGATATTTTGGACAAAAAGAAAAATTTTTATTTTTCGGTGAATAGTAGCCGTATTCGTGAATAGTGTCGTATACGTGAATAGTGTCGTATACGTGAATAGTAACCCGACACAACAAGTTCCAAATTTGATAAAAAGTTCACCAATACTTGGCAAGATAATGATATTGAAGAAAAAATATCATTTAAGAAGAAAATAATACCCTTTACCTTAAAATAACCGTATTTGATTGAATTTGGTATAGGTCGATGTAAACTCGCATTCAGAGTATAGCAACACTCAAAGTATACTCACAAGAATACGCCGACAATATAGAGAGAAAGAGAAAACTTAGTTTCGGTGTGATTTTCAATTCTAGCTTAGCCTCTATTTATAGGAAAATGTTAGAACGCCAAAGGAGACTAAATAAATATAATAATAATATTCTTATTTTCTTCCTACGCAACCTAAGTTGCCAACAAAGACCAGACACCCCAAAAATCAGCAGCCCACATGTTGTATCCACCAACCAAAAAGTGGGTCCCCCCATAAATTTAATAAAAATTATTTTATTTTCTGAAACTTCAACAATTCATAAAAAAATAGCTCGGTTATTAGAAAAATTCAAAACTCGCGATTTTTCATGGGAAATTCCATTCTCTACAACTTTGCAGAAGAAAGTTTTTCCAAATTCCAAACAAAAATTGACCAAAATCCACAAACGGCCGATTTTACAGTCTATAACAAATTTTCGATCAAGAATTATGTCCACCGACACACAAAACATGTGTTAAACATTTAATCTAACAAAAATACTCTTCCTCCTCATTTATTCATATATCCCACATTCATTATAAAAATATCACCGTTAATATATTATTAAAATAATATATTTAAATGAATTATTTTATCATAAAAAGATAAAATATTAATTTTCAACAATTGTCACGTTAAAAATTTTCTCCATCTATATCCACATAAAATAAATATTTTCTTTATCATAATAATCAATAATTAATTATTTTAAAAATAATATTACAGAATCACAAGATCGACAATGAAAGTAGTCCTCGAGAAAGAGGGCTTTCAATAAGGATTTCTCTTTCTTTGGCATGCAATTAGGTGACCAAACCTCTCCTTAGACAGTAACTTTCTAGACATTTCCAATAATATTATCGATAATATTATTCAAATAATATGAATTATTGATTTGATAATGGAAAATAATCGTGTAATGACAATTATTGAAACAACAAAGAATACAAAATATCAACGCAAAGAATTATTGAATCAATAAAATATAATATTGAAGCAAGAACTCACTGTAACAATTATTGAGTAGTGCCTTCTTACGTAAGGATCAATAATTCAATAATACTGCAATACCGCAGTGCTATCTTTGTGCAACCCGCCAGACATCAGTATTTTAACCACTGTGTAACCCAACATTGTTACGGTGAATAATTTATGTCGTTATTTATAAAACTCAATCTTTGTCGTTTTCCTTCATCCAACCGTTTTTCCGTTATGGGGCCCACCAATGATCGCTACTGGCCGCGACGGAGATTCGACAAAAAAGAATATTCCACGACCAAACGAATATTCCCAAAACAATAATGAATATTTTATAACCACTTGCTTATTTTGTAAACTTTGCACATTTCACCCATAACCAAAGAATTATATCAAATTAACCCTTATTAATTTAGAATAATGAATAAAGGAAAATTCAATTTTATTTATAATAAGTTGTGGTCTTACATCATCCACAGACCAATAGACAGAGCAAAAGAACAATTCAGACATTAGAAGATATGTTAAGATCTTGTGTCATGGATTTCAAGGGTAGTTGGGATGATCATCTACCATTAGTAGAATTTGCGTATAACAATAGTTATCATGCAAGCATAGGTATGCCGCCTTACGAAGCTTTGTGTGGAAGGAAATATAGAACACCATTGTATTGGGATGAAGTGGGAGAACGCCGAATGCTAGGACCTGAATTGGTGTAACAAACAGTGGACATTGTTAAACTGATACAGATGCGTTTAGTAGCACCTCAAGATAAACAGAAGAAGTTTACTGATTCATATCGAGAGAATAAAGAATTTGAAGTAGGCTCTTACATCTTTCTGAAGGTATCTCCCTGGAAAGGAAAGATACGCTTTGGAAAGAAGGGAAAGTTAAGTCCGAGGTTTATAGGACCTTTTGAAGTATTAAAATGGGTAGGTGAGGTAGCTTATATGGTAACATTACCTCCAGATCTAGAACGAATTCATAACGTGTTTCACGTATCGGTATTGCATCCTTATAAGATGGATTATAAGCACGTAATAGAGTATGAGCCTATTCATATCGAGAAGGACTTAACGTATGAAAAGATGCCGATTCAAATCATCGATAGAAAAGAACAAGTTCTGCGGAACAAAATTATATCTTCGGTAAAGGTGGTATGGAAGAACCATGATGCAGAAGAAGCAACGTGGGAGTTAGAAGAAATGATGAAAAAGAATTACCCTCAATTATTTATGTAATTTTTTTTTAGCAAGATTCTGGGGACAGAATCCTTATAAGGGGGAGAGTGTGTAACGCCCTAGAAAATCAAACCTTTGTAAATACTTTAAATAATGAATAAAATAATATTATTTATTATTATTATTACGTGTTGATAAGATGATTGTCATTTTATAACCTAGAAACGTCGGAACATCGTAGTATTATAACTACGTGAATGAATTAAAGTGTTTGAATTTCTAAAACGAAAAGAAAAGTTTTCCGAAAAACACTGTTCATCGATTTCTGCTTGGGAATTATTTTTGAACTTCCGAGAAATATGTAACGATATAATATCAAGGTGATAGTTATTATGTAATAATAATCTAAGTATGGAAAACGTAATATTTCGTATGCGGACCTAAATTGGGAACGTTAGGTTTATTAAGCGTTAAGGAAAGAAAGTTGTAATCGTATGATGTGTATGCATTATACGAGGTAATGAACGTAAGTATAATACGACGTATTATACTATTGTGTATGTAGAATGGAATAACGTATATTACAATTTAGTATACGAGCTAGCATACGAGAATTATACGTGGTGTATATATGTTATGATTCTTAATTGAATGTAATGGACTTGTAGGATTATTAGCTTAATGGTAGAAGTCCAAATAGTAAGTGATAGTCAAGCCCAAGTGTTTGATAAGTTATGAGTCCAAACTAGTGTAGTGTAAGCCCAACAAAGAATTAGATAGATTAATTAGCAAGCCCAATATGATAAGCCATGATCCATGGAGCAAACCATGTTAATGTGGGTACACTTGATGGGCAAACATTTTAAGTGGTGAGAAAGTGTTGTGATGACCAAGTATTAGAAGTGGCTAGCAAGTAGACTTGGTTGTTAAGTAATGAATAGTAAGGAGGTGGGATTAAGGAGATTAATTGAGGAGGTGCAATGCCTAATTGACCATAATGCCCTAATTTTGGATTGCATATAAATAGAGAAGCTTCAATTCATTTGTTGCTTGATAAAATTTCTCCCAACTCCTCTCAAGTTAAGTAACTTATTGGTTAGAGAGAATAAGCCACATAAGTCAAGAATAAGTCAAAAGTTCTTTGCTAGTTTCCAAAGAGAATAGAAGTACAAGTGCTTCTAGGGTAAGACTCTTGTCGAATATATATTCATCTCTATCATTCTAGGGTGATAAGAGAAATATGATTGTATGCTTAGAACATATAAGAAGTCATTGATGAACGAACTTAAGTCGAATAAGTTGAATAAAAAACTTGAACCTAAATAAGTTGATAAACTTGTGAAAAACTTGTCATATGTTTGTCATATGATGTTAGCATGTTCAATATAGTATGAGAACATTGTTTGATGGACTTAAGTTCATAGTAAGTCATAAGCATTAGAATTTGTAGTTCATAAGTTAAATAAGTCATTAACTTATGAGAATAAGTCAAAACCTACTTTGTCAATAAGTTGGTGTAATAAGTAACTTGAAATATTCATGTGTTGGTTAATATCCATTTAGAACGTTTAGTAATGAAGCTTTGCCGGAATTCTCGAAATGGAAGTTGTGAAATTCTCGGAATGAAAGTTGTATTTTGTGTTTGAAGTCAGAAATGTTTGTTTTCGATGGAGACAAGTCATATTTGGCATTATAGAGTTGCGAACTCGAAAATGACCGAATTCTCACTTAGAACGAAGAAACGAGCGTTGAACGTTCACGAACGTTTATCGTTTTCGTTAAAAATGAACTAATAGGTGAAATTTTAGCAAACGAAGTCAAATAGATAAAATTCTTGCAAGAACGCATAGAGTATGTAATTTGTGAACCGTAGGCTTTTGAACGAGCCAATTCGGACTTATAACGAAGAAGTTATGCGTCTGGGAGTTTCGTCAAATTTACAAAAGCTGTAAATTTTCTCTTAAGCATAGAGTTGGTAAATATGGCGCCAAACCCAAGGCCATATGAGTGAAGCCAAGCATTGCACGACACGATGTTTGAGCACACTACTAACTTCATACAAGAAGCGACATGAAGAACAAAGACAGCGCTTGCAATGTCAGAGTCCGATCATCATATTTTTGTTAACTTCATGACTGTGTACATGACTAGAAGAGCAATGGGTGAAATGCAAATGACCAACCCTAGGAAGTGGATAGTAAAGAATGTTTATGAGTAAAACTTTAAGAGTAACTCATTAATAATAAACTAAGGAACTTAATAATGTAACGACCAGAAAATTCGGATTTTTCAGAATTTAAGTTTAAAGAATTAGTTATTAATAAAATAATTTTTTATTAATAATATTATGTGCTATGTGTTTATTAATCGTTCTAGAACCTAGGATGATTATAAGTCGGGGGGATTCTGGCTACGAGCTAGACTAAGTGATTAAGATTTTTCAAGACAAAAATGAAAATTTTTCGGGAACAAAATATTTTTGGGGAAAAAGACGAAATAGGCACTATTCACCCGACGAAACCTAAGGGTTAGGGTTTGAATAACCTAAGCCATTCTGAGAGTTTGGTATGTCAAAATGGCATTCCGTCGAAAGATCTGACGATAATATGTCATAAAAAGTTAAGTAAGCCAATAAACGTTTTTCTCAAAAAATGTGCAGAAATTGGACAAAATAAAAATGACGAAAAGTACTATTATGTACTTTTCATTCGTTTAGCTACGTTAGGGGAAAATGTGAAGGAAAATGCTTTACGCCAAAAAGTGTTTTTCAGCTTTTTGGAAATCAAAAGAATAAGTAAAATTTAATCGGTAAAGGAAAAACGAAATATCCAAAAATATTTGGATTCCGAGAATCATATTTTTTAAAACTGTCGGACGAAAACCCGAAAGATGGAACCACGTAACTTAAAGGCTAAGTAGACTTAAGGGCTAAGTTAACTTAACAGTTAAGTCATGAATAGTAAGGAGGTTAGGGGTGAAATGACTATTTTGCCCTAGCTTTGGAAAATCTATAAATAGGAAGCTTATTTCATTTAAATGGGATTTTGAAAATCCTACACCAGAGAGAGAGAGGATTCAGATGGAGAGGGAGAAGGAAGAGCATGAGCATGATTGATCGGATCAAAAATGTTCGTGAAATAGAAAAGCTAGCAAATCGCCAGTTTTGTCTAGCAGAAGAAAAATAAAGAGGAAAGGTATTAAAACCTAACTTCTATGTTAGATTTTCTTTAAGTTTTATATGTTTAAAACATAACTTACTGAGAATAAGAAGTATATGATGTTCGGGATGATTTTATATGGTTGAAATCATGAGAAATAAAGAAAATAAGAAATTAGAAGTTTAGTTGTAAATTTCTTAAGGAAGTTTTCGATTCATAATAATGAATGGATAATATGAATAAGTAGATGAAATAAGTAAGGAATAATGTTCTATAACATCAAATTCCAATAAAAAGTGAAATCGTAATCCAAAATATCGATTAAAAATGAAGAACGAACGAAGAACATGCGAAGAACACGAAGAACGTTGTTGATGGACAAATTTAAAACCATCGTAGGATATTTGTTGTTGATAGACAAGTTTAAAACCATTGCGTATAAGTTAGATGTATATTTCTTGGTTAGGAATGGTAGAAACGTTCATGAAGAACGGATTAAAACTTAGCTATAACGAAGTTATAGCGAAAATTTCGTAAAAGACAAACGAGAATTAGAAAGTTAGTAATTGAACCTGAATGTGTAGGGTTTCATAATAATGTAAGACAACATAGAAAACGTGAGTCGTGGACTCAGGAACGAACGAATTCCAAGTTTGGATGACCGAATTACGGACGAACGAACGAAGAGCGTTAAAAACGTAAAACGAATGAAGGGTAAAGATCAAGCCAATCCAATGGCACATTAATGGATTCAGAATGAAGTTCTATCCGGGGGTATTGAAGTACGTAAGATAAGGAAGAGAATGGCATTGGAATGACCTCATTCTGAGTTATAACGAATAAGTTATGGAAGCGGGAAGTAAACGTCTCAAATTGGATTTAACACTTAGAGAAATTTTCTAGGTTTAGGGCTTGGCGCCGCAGCGCCAACCATGCCTTGTAAGGTGGTTTCTGCGATTGCGCACCGTGGAGCCAAGCATCTTGCAAACTCATGCCACTGGGCAGAAGAGATAAAAAAGAGAGTGGGCGCATGGCAGCCAAAGTGTAGGGAAAAATCCAGAGAAGGGCTTTTAACTACTCAACTCTTGGGGGAAATGTATGGGAAGATAAAGAACATAATGTTCAACTAATATAACACTTAAACAAGTGAATTAAACCTTTAATGAAGGTCGAATGAAATTATTAAATGAGCATAAAAGAGAAGGATTGTAAACGCGGATTACGAAACCGATATCCGGGGACCGTAGTTACGATAAACGAACGTGGAGGATTGTTATAGTTGTGATTCCTTAAACGTTGAGCGATGAGGGTAATGAATAACATTTTGATGTTATGTCATGATAGTGAGAGATAAGTGTAAAGCGTATAGACACTGTAAATGCAATGCTATTGCGATAAATGAGCGGTTTTAGCATACAACGAACGGTATGGCTTGGACATTAAGAATGAGTAATGAACATGGGGTTCAAGTAATGGATAACGAAAGTAATAAGTAAGATATGAATGGTATTAAGAAAGCTGTAATGAATGGTAATAAGATTAATGGAAGCCGAATGTGAGTCAGATGAGAACGTTAGAATAAAATATATGCATTGAACACTTTAACCGACGTGAAGGTTGAGGGTACGCAAATATTAAATGGATAGAACCTACACCCCGTATATGGTTTGACCATAAGATGATGAAGATCAGTGATTAAACCGTGAATGGTAAAGAAGTTGAATTAAAGATAATAACGTTTAACGTAACGAAGTCGAGTTAAGGATTAAAGGGAATGATCTCTCTGAGTATACAAAAAACTGTATGACTTAGACGATAAAGAGTGAATACTGAGGTGTGGCATTTAGTTGCCAGGAAGCCATAAGGAATGAGAAATTAACTTAACAAACATATAGTTTAATAGTTCGTATAAGTTAAGATAAGTTAAGTTGTAGTACAATCGTAACCTTTGATGGTTGACATATGGGAGTTGGGCTAAACAATTCCTTCAGAGAGCGAAGGTATATACAAAATTGGCAACCGATCTAACTCACTGTTATGGGCAGTGTAGACGAGACAAAAACTTGTTTATTGGTTATTTATGGGAAACCACTCAGAGTACCATATGGACTACTAGTAGAGAAGCGATGTGTGCTGAGTCCTAGAGAAGTTATAAGAATAAGATAAGAATGCAAATCATCAAAGATGATGAACGTTTTGAGTAAGACATCTCCGTATGTCACGCCGTAGAACGATAATGAAAGTTAGTCGCGTAAACATATATTGCAAGAACGCGAACCCTAAGAAGTAAAGTTAAGTAAACTAATGCATAAGTCAAAGATGTATGACTAATTGGTGTTTATGTTTTCTCCTTATGTGTTACATAGGAACTGGAATGAGCAGTTAAGCGTAAGGCAAGTTTCTTAAATTCATTCATATTTCAAATGAATGCTAGTTTCTTAAACTTCTCAGATGTTGAACTTGAGAAGTTTTGTCTATGTGCGAATGTGCGATATTTGTACAAGGTGGTAGAATGTATGAGGCCTTGTGTCACAATGTGAACACTTCGGTGTTTCTATGAGATGAAATATTCTATGATTTAACTGTTCAATAAAAGAATGCTTTGTTCATACATGATCAGTTATTGTTAAGTATGTTCTAATGATTCAAGCCAGACAGAATGTGTATGAAAAAAGGTAGAAGAATGAAAGTATTTTAAAATGAAAGTGAATATTGTTTTAAAATTATAGGAATCGAGATTATTCCTATTATTCAAGCTGCTTCATAACCTTTGTTGGGTTATCGAAGTTTTAAAGAAATGTTTGAATCTTAAAGTTGTTTGTTCAATTGTTATGACTTGCTGGGCAATTGAATGCTCACTCTTGCTTTAAATGAAAAACATTTTCAGCGAATGATGTTAGAAGAACTTAAGGATCCCTTATAGATCAAGATGACAGTATCCAGATGAAGTGCCATCCAGAATGTGAATGATCGAGAAGATCAAGTGAAGACTTATAATATAGAGATATGAAATTAAACTATAGAATAGTTTAAGAAACTGTTATGTATCTTTGGTGGCGGATAAAAGTCACTATTGTAAGATGAAATGAATAATGTATTTATCATTATTTATAATGAAAAAGGTTATATGGTTTTTAGAACCTGGGATTTGAGAGTATATGTTGTTATATTTAGCTATATAATGATGTATGTCTGGAAGAAGTTGGGATCGTGACGTACGGAATTCGGGTGTGAATATAGACCGGATTTTGCGGCATTACAGATTGGTATCATAGCTAATAGGTTAAAAATCTTAGGTAAGAGTATCTAAGACTATATTCGTAGAGAGAGGGATAAGAAGATCACCACGTGATCAAAGTGAATCGTAGTAATAGATGAGCTGTTAAACGATGACTGATTTATAGTACTACGAAGTAGTATGGGAAGAAGAACTCAGATTGAGATGTAAAGGATAGCATATGAATTAAAGAAAATTTTTATTAAGTAAAGAGAAAGTTAGAAGTTGTAAAATTTCAATTGAGGACTCATGTGATAGCTGAGTTGTATGAACCTTTGTTATGGGTTGAGGTTTGTGCTTGGTGTAACAACTGCTTAGCTTATTACAGTGATAATCATTGGAATTAGTTGCGCTGTCAAGATGTATATGATGAGAAGGTAAATCTTTTCTCATATACATACTTGGTAGGTAGAGAACGATAAGGTAGGTGCGAGTTCTTGAAACTCATACTTATGGTACGTTTGTGACTCATAATGATATGGTAGGTTTTTGAAATTCTCACCGAATGGACGCTTATGGTCTATCTGGGATAGTTCTTAAACTCATATTATTGTGTAAAGTTCCTAAACTCATAATGTGTGGTAAGTTGATGGACTGTTCTAAGGTAGAGGGATGTTTAAACTGAAAATATGTTATTTTCAGTAGGCTTAGTATTAAAGGTGCTACAGAAGATTAAGTATTGTTGCAGTAAGACAATGAAGAAAGATGGAGAATAGGATATTACAAGTCATCTAGCTATGCCAGATTTTGAAGTTTCTTGAAATCGTGCTTATGTGTACGCATTTTTTTTAAAAGGAAGGAATTGGTTCAACTTTTGGAACCAATAGATTTTAAAAAGGAAGGAATTGTTTCGGTTAGACAGAAGTTGATTTGAAATATCAAAATGAATTTCATATCATCAATGCATTTGATGCAAAGATGGTAAATGGATGGAGTTATTAATACAATTAAACCTAGTGTTGGATTTGATCTTGTGATCAACTACCTGCTATGGTATAATGTAAAATGATGAAGTCAGAAACTGATGAAGTCCTCAACGTACTGTGAAAAGTGCGGTATCATGACGTCATAAAATGTTTTGATGTGTTGTAAAAGAATTTAAAGAAGTAGTCGATGTCAATTGAGTTGACTTGACGAATGTTTCAAGTTGATATCTAATTTATTGGCATGATCTAAGCTATTTGATTCGGCTAGACAAATGGTATGTCATGTTATAAGAAAATTGAGCTTTCTTTAAGAACTTGTGCCGAACCAAATTTTTTTGGTGCGAAATCTGATGAATAAGTCTGAGGTGAACATACCCCGAAATGGGGTTATACGATGGGTTGATCACCTACGTATGGAAGAGATAGTTTACCTTCTTGGTGATTGTAAACTGACCGTTTACTGTTATTCTATTCTTTATTATTCTGTTGGAATAACCTATCTATGTGGATTTACCACATGCATGGTGAATGATCATTCGCATTCATTCCTTATTAAATTGTGGAAATGATCTGTCTACGTGGATTACCGCATGGCGGGCGAAAATCCATTTGCATATTTATATATTCTATTATACTCAGTTGGTTAAAGTTTTGGCTTCTATACTCCATGAAATTAGTGGAATATCCTTGATATTTGCGCTTCATCCAGTATCTTTTCATGGAAATATTCTTCTGAGCATTCTTGAATTTTACTCCACAAAACAGTATCATGTTGACAATTTGGATATTTTTAAACTCTAGATAAATTTAAAGTCTTTAATATTTATCCTTGATTTCGTTTGATTAATGCTTATATCATTGTCATCATCCTCATGTTTATATTATGATGAAAGTCATCTTTAGCTTACGTGCAAAGATGGATTATTGATTATTGGTTTTATAGTTGTATATCTTTGGCTTACGTGCAAAGATGGACTGTTGATTATTGGTTTTACAGTTGTATATCTTTGGCTTACGTACAAAGATGGACTGTTGATTATTGGTTTTACAGTTGTATATCTTTGGCTTATGTGCAAAGATGAACTATTGATTGATGAGTATCTTTGGCTTATGTGCATAGATGAACTGTTTATTGGTATGATTATGACCAGGGATCATTCTGTATAATCATGACCCGTAATATTATAGATGATGTGGTAAGCAATGTCCTGTTGCTGGCAGACAACGACACTGTACTACTTGAGAGTGGGAATACATGTCCTACCAAATGGAAGGGATCAGTAGCAGTTATATCCACTAAGGATGGTGAGACTATCAAAGCATTTCCCATACAAAGAATTCAACTCAAAGGAGTTGACAATCCTTTTAAAGGTACTGCACCAGAGCCAATTTCTTTGCCTTTCAGACCATAATAGCCTATTGTCAGCTTACACAAAGTTCCATGGAGTTATGGAGAAGCTAAAGGATCCACGTCTCAAACTACTGCTACAGTGTTGAAGAAAAATCACTGTATCTTCCTCAGAGGGTGATAAAACCTACCTTCAAAGCAAAGGGGACGATTCCCATGGAGAAGATTGAAAATTCCTTCGCACTGTGGGCCATAATGAAGCCAAAGTGGTTTTAAGCTTAAGAGAAGCTCCACATCAGATATCAATACTGGACTTGGTTTTTTCTTCTGAGGATCACCAGAAGATCTTATTGAAGGTTTTGGAAGAAGCCTATTTACCGAAATCAGTGGATGTGCAAAAATTTCAACATATGGTTGATCACATTTTCAACAACAATGTGATATCCTTCACTGATGATGACATACCACCCGAAGGGACCGATCATTGCAAGCCATTGCACATTGCCGTTTTGTCCTCCAGGTATATACTGGCTGGAGTTTTGAGAGATGGAGGTTCGTTTCTAAATATCTATCCTTATGCCACCTTGGTAAATATGAATGTCAATCTCAAACGGATCCAAAGCAGCCATACGGGTATTAAAGCTTTTGATGGATCCCAACGAAATTCTGTTGGAAAGATTGAGCTGCCAATTGAGATTGGTCCAAATACATTCAATGTATCCTTCCACGTCCTCAGGATAGATTCAGGATACAACCTGCTATTGGGGAGACCATGGATTCACATAGCTAGAGCCGTTCCCTCCACACAACATCAACAACTCAAATACATTGTCAATAACAGTCTAGTCACTATCAACGCTGAGCCGAATTGTCCTGAACAAGGAGATCTGCCAATCATCAGCTTCAACTCAGAAGTTGAGCCGACCAGTTTTCATACTTTGGAAGTGGGTAACATACAATACCAACCTATTAGAGCACCATTTCCCGTACCCAAGATTTCTGTCGAGGTTATGTTGGCCACTCAAGAAATGATATCATTGGGTCATTAGCCTGGACAAGGGCTTGGTAAAAATTAGCAGGGTATTAAGCACCCTATTCAAGTGTCCAATCAAATTTGAACAGCCGGACTAGGCTATTCTGCCAGTTCCAGTCATAGGAATCCTCATAAGCATAAGCAGGTTCCTCAAGCTTCCGCCACACGGCGATTTCTACCATCTGCACCGCATAAGCTGATATAGTCTCCAGTAAAGGTGCCAACCCATGTTAAGTGAAAGCATCTTTTGATATCAGGACTCTGAATTTAGATGTGCATGTACTTGCTGACGAGGTGCCTTCTCTCCACAAGGACTGTAACTTTGATGCAAAGTTGGACTCAGACTTGATGGAAATACAAGAGGACATTGAGACACCTCAGGAGATTAAGGAATGGGTCGCAGACAAACCTAAACCCAACCTTGACCAAACCACTTCTTTCAATCTTGGAATGTCTAATCCAGATTGGTTCAGACCTCACCCCAAACCAACGGAATGACATGGTTGCACTATTAACCCAATTCCAGGATGTGTTTGCATGGTCTCATGAAGACATGGTGGGTTTGTCCACTGACATTGTTCTTCATCTCCTTCCCATTAAAGAAGGATTCAAGCCAGTCAGGCAACAACTCAGGCGATTGAAACCTGAGTGGAGTTTAAAGGTTAAAGAAGAAATTGTGAAACAATTTCAAGCTGGCATTATCATGGTGTCTACATATCTGGAGTGGATATCCAACATTGTTCCAATGCCTAAACCAGGAGGAAAGTTACGAGTTTTCTTGGATTACCGGGATTTGAACAAATCTTTCCTTAAAGATAGCTTTCCCGTGCCCTTTATCCACATTCTCATTGACAATATTGCTCAATACGGCATGTACTCCTTTGCGGATTGCTTTGCGGGGTACCATCAGATTATGGTTGCTGAGGAAGATCGTGAGAAAACTGCTTTCATCACGCCTTGTGTAACCTTTTGCTACAAACAGTTGTCATTCAGCCTCATCAATGCCGGGGCAACCTACCAGCGAGCTATGATGGCTCTTTTCCATGATTCAATGCACAAGGAGATAGAGATCTATGTGGATGACATCATTGTTAAATCTCGAAGGGAGGAAGACCACTTAAACCATCTCAGAAAGCTATTCAATAGGTTGCGTAAGTACAACTTGAAGTTGAATCCAGCAAAGTGCACCTTTGGTGTTAAGGCAGGCAAGTTGCTAGGTTTCCTAGTCAGCCACAAAGGGATTTAACTGGATCCTACCAAAATCCATGCCATCAAGGAAATGCCCATTCCTCAAACAGAGAAGGAAATATGGGGATTTTTGGGAAGAATCAACTTCATTAGCATGTTTATCTCTCAACTCACAGCAACCTGTGAGCCCATCTTCAAGTTGTTAAGGAAGAACTCCTCCATGAAATGGAACGATGAGTGTCAAAAAGCCTCCCTTACCATTAAAGAGTAGTTGGTTAATGCTCCTATTTTGGTACCACCCAGGGATAATGTTCCCCTATTCATGTACCTTTCCATTAATGACAATGCCATGGGCTGCATGCTGGGGCAAAAAGACGATAGAGGCCAAGAACGAGCTATCTATTACCTCAAAGAAAAGATTCAAGAAGAAAGTGAACACAAGTATACTCTGATTGAGAAAACTTGTTGTGCTTTAGCATGGGCTTCCACGACGTTACAACATTACCTCCATGGTCACACAACCCATCTCATATCCCGCGTGGATCCTCTTAAGTATGTTTTCAGTAAACTCATACTGAATTGTTGACTGTCCAGATGGCAGTTAATCCTACAACAAGTTGACATCGTCTACGTGATGTAAAAGTCTGTCAAAGGTCAAGGAATTGCGGATCACAGGACGCAAACATGAAAGCCTCTCATAGACCTAAAACTGCCAACACAAAGGCAAACATCTGCTGTTAGTCAACACTCTTAACCTGTACATGGGAAACGACAAGAGAAACACTCACCAGCAGAAACAGGTAGAATCCTAACTAAGCCTTGGTCAAGCGCTGCGATTGCATGCGCATTCCCCTGAGGAAGTAGGCAAAGGTGTAGGAACCCCAATTATAGTCTCTTATATGGTCCACGTGTCGAGTGGCGTTGATCAAAGCGAAGGACACCGTAGAAGAGTTATCTGCTATGAAGCAGCCCCTAATGATCATTAGGAACAATCGTCGGCGAATGTAATCCATTACTCTCACATCATTGGGTATAGGCTCACTCAACAGCCCGCTCATAGCATCTACGCTTAAAGGATCTGTACGTACAGTCCTACCCTTGAGCGCCTCCGCCAGAACTCCCAACAAGGATCTGACAGCAGTAGGGGTAATATCCGCCATACAAGGCACCGGATCCCCTCCAAACTCTATACCTGTGATAAATTGCCAATCCATCGGCGTCATCATCACCTCCCAGTCCAGCAAATGGAGTGACTGAGTTTCGTGAAACCACCGTTCAGACAATTCCCTGAGGTAACCCCAGGGACAACGATGGGGAAGAATGGAAAAGAACGTCCCGAATCCCCAGCCATGTACAATCTCTTTATAGTTATCATGCAAAGCCTGATACATAGAGTGGATGCTGAACCAGTTCCCTCGAGGCTGTATAAAGCCAGGAACCTACATCAATTGCAGATCAACATCAGAACCCTTTGCTCCTCATGAATAGGAAACAAGGAAGATTAAGATCAAACTCCATACCTCGTTTGCGTGAAGGTAGACTGAAGGATGCCGACTCAAGTCACCCAGAAGATCTGGGTTCACCACTTGAATACCTGGTAAATCCCTACGGGGAACACGTGCAGTAGGAGCAGGAACCTCAATCGGTACATCCTCGTACTCGTCCTCGACATCCGGTACTTCAACCCGGATAGGATGTATCATCACCTCCACCAAATGAGGAGGCTGTCTAACAGAACGGGGTCGAGGTACTTCAGAAGCCCTCCTCCGTACACCAGAAGTGGTCTTACGGGAACTACTCGGCTGATCCGGATCCATAATATCTGGACAACAAGTCTCCAAATCCCCTCAGAAAGGGTGTGGTAAATTCTTACCTGGAGCTTTTCAAAATGCATTTTATGATTACATGCATGCATGCATTGTTTTAACATACATCTACAGTAGAGTTAAGAATGCATGACTACTCAATGCCTATGTTTTGAAAAATTTTTGCCATAGCCTCCTTTGTAAATGGGACTATCCACATGCACATAGGCATGACTAGGTGGCCATTCAATAGCACACCTACCAACAGTGATATACATCCTAAATGCATTTAATACATTGTAGTAAAAAAATCCGTAAGTGTAGTTTAATTACTAGGTTTATTTTATTTTTCTACCTTTACTCATTTGTCCTCAAATAGGATAAGAAATAACTGTAAAAGGTATCAATTTGACTGTTTCAAAAGTCATTTTTTTCACATCATTATGTTCAGCATGGTTTAATACTAACATTTACTATGTTGAATATTTTTTATCATATCATATCAGCATGCATATTCACTACTATGAGTCTAAATGCATTTCATGTGATAAGTTATTTTCCAACGGATAGAAACTAGAAAAGAATACATGCATATGTTACCAGGATAGTGAAGAATGCTTGTACGATGGCAGAATATGCAGAAAGTTGCCCAAACTCAACAGGTCTGAAGAGAAGCTCTCAGATTTCCTTCGTCGCGCAACTTGAAAATGACTTATGAAAGCAACCCGCAGGGAATACATACCCACGGTTGGCCGCAGGTCCACCTACGGCTGCTGCAGGTGTACCTGTGGCACCCCTATATGGGTCCCACACCTTCGGCTCACTCCAGTTAGAGTTGGAAAGGAGGTCTCACAAGCTGAAAAGGCCAAATCAGGAATAAAAATGCTACGCGATTGAGCGGAATAGCCTGAAATCTTGGTTTTCATGGGCTGCAATCTGGTCCCACATCTCATTCATTATTATTCACCTACATACAAGGTATACTATACCAATGGCCTCAGCTTTTACAAATCATGCTCAGAAATACCTCACAAAGGTCCGATGCCGTCAGTACAGGGTCACAACCCTAGAAGTATCCCCGGCGGGGGTTACAACGCCGAAGTTATAAAATTATAAAGTATCCCCGGCGGGGGTTACAATGCTGAAGTTATGAAATTATAAAGTATCCCCAGTGGGGGTTACAGCGCCAAAGTTATGACATTATAAAGTATCCCCGGTGGAGGTTACAACGTCGAAGTTATAAATCATCCACATATTCCTGGCGGGGGTTACAACGCAATTCAACCGTTGATGCACAAATCAATGAAGGTCAAGAAGCCTTGACGTTATCTCAGCCAATGACAAGTAAACCCATCGAAGTAACCTTCCCCAGCAAGGGTCACAATGCGATGTAACCATTGATACATACATCAATGAAGGTCAAGCAGCCTTGACAATGCACCCAACAGGGATCCATCCGGTGATACACACATCAACGGAATTCAGGCAACCCTGGAAGATACATACTGTTGGCAGTAACTCCGGTAGGATGATGGGCTATGTTATACACATCCTCAAACAGATAAAGCTTTTTCCCCACAGATCTCTTGTACACAAGAGGTACCTCTATGGAGTAGAAGTCCGTGTCTAAGATTCAAGACTTTGGTGATAGACCCAACGTCAACATCCTTGAAGACTTGGATTGCATGCCTAAGGCATCACTGATTGTCATCTCTATAGGATTAGACGACAATCATTCATTCATGCATCATACATTTGCATCATGTTGCTACATATAGCATCATATTTATTTTGTTGCATTTCAAGTGTCTAGGATTCTTTATGCTATCCATGCCTTGCATTGCATGAATATGATAAAGAGGGGCATCTGTAGACACTCGAAATTTTCTGCACACATATTACTGACATTGTAGGAGGGCATATTCGTCTTTCGGAGATAACCTTGGAAGACAGCTCACATCCATTCCGAATACTACCGGAAGTTCAGTCTCAACCCCGGAACACACATCGGGAACATCATTTCCAAACTTCAGAATAGACACCGGAAGGATCATTTCTAACCTCTCAGATAACCCCGAGTTTCGTCCTTGGCGATAACCCCAAGGAATATTGTTACAGTTTCGATGATAACTCTGGAAATGCTTGTTTCAAGTGTATGCGATCAGCTTCAATCAGACCTCCTTTCAAGGCACTCATACCTCAGACTCGGAGCTAACACCGGGCAGACAGGCATTCTCACAGATGACCTTGAGACATTAAAACACTTGCAGTAGTTCAATCTCAGATGTAACCCTGAGTAACGTCTGCTTTCAACTCAAACCGGTGATAACCCCGGTGAAGAGTCAAAACGTCATCTTGCCACCTCAACACATGCGCGTCGTCTTAACATTTCATACATACATACATACAACAATGTGCTACAAGAACCAAGGAGTTCAAATCTCGAGTGACTATTACGCGTGGCAGCACACCGGATATAATTTGAAGCTTGAAGACCATGGGCATGGTCCCCTCTTCTTGACTTCGTACAACCTCTAATCCATGTCATAGCGTAACTCTAGACACAAACAGTCTAAAGAAGATCATATATACCTCGTTCGGATGCTCGGATTGAAGTTCTGCAAGTTCGAGCGGACATTCTGAGGCACGAAAGTGCACGTCTTGAGACTAAAGGACCCAGAACCTAGGGCACCCAGGCACCTTGCAGTGCATCTGCAGCTATCGCAGGTACACTTGCGGCTCCCCCCTCTACAAATAGAGGGCTTGGGGTGGCCATTTGAAAAAAAAAGAAAAGGCGAGGAAGCCCTGTCCAATTTGCTTTTTACACACCCATATTGAGTGCTTGCTCTTTTTAAACACCTGTTAGCCCACATATAGCTACATTTTTATCCCGCGAAAGCTGAGTGTTTATCCATATAGGGTCATAGAAGTCTGTTGAGAGTCGTGTTGTGTGCGTATGCCTGCACTTCTTGCCTCGTGGCTTTCATTACAATCTATATATATATACTTATATATGTATATATTTATATATGGACTAACATTATCGAGTTATGCCTCGATTGAGCCTGACTTATGTGCGGAGCGTTTATTTGCTTATATATATATATATATATATATATATATATATATATATATATATATATATATATATATATATATATATATATATATAATTGTTGTCGATATATATCGATGAGCCTAGACTTATGTGCGGAGCGTTTCAAATTATATATATATATATATATATATATATATATATACTTATATATAACTATTATCGGACATATCTGATGAGTCTGAATTTTATATCCGGTGCGTTTATTGCTTATATATATATATATACTTACATTTCTGTCAAGCTTGGAGTTTACTTCGAGGCCTTTTACTGCTTTATTTACATTTAGTCCCGCCTAGAGTTTACTTCGTGGCGGTTGATCGTCTTTACTGCTTTATTTACATTTAGTCCCGCTTGGAGTTTACTTCGTGGCGGTTGATCGTCATTTACTACTTTATTTACTTTTCTGATCCCCCATGGAGTCGCTTCATGGTGGTTGATCATGTCCATATATATATATATATATATATATATTTACTGACTTTTTATATATATAATCGCCATCGCTTTCCATACAAACTGCAGTATCATGTGAGCCTAGGAATCATGTGATCACTGATTGATCTCATGAATCTAGATTGATTTCGTGATGGACATTTTCATTTAAGCGACTTGTACATTATTTACGGTGTCTGAATTTCCTTGGATGGCTATCATGCCCATAAGGAGTTCGACACTGCTGTATATTATTTTCTCGAAGATGTCTCGCATCTCGAAAATAAAAGCAATCAAGCCGAACATTTTAATAATAAAATGGAAGTATGAAAATGTCTCAATTCCTATTGAGCACAGGATTTTGAAAACCTCTTTTACAAAACTTCATTGCTATATCTTGCTTAAAACTGAATTTTTTATAAATTCAAACCCTTTGTATATAGGTGCGAACGAGGCCTCGCACTACTTTTAAATAATTGCACATTGATCCACATACACACACATATTCATATAACAGTTTCTTAAAAAGAGGCGGTCACCGTGGCAACATGGATGTCGGGGGGTGCCTAACACCTTCTCTCCGCATAATCAAGCCCCCGAACCCAAATGAATCTCGATTTCACAGACCCGTTTAGCAGTGTCATATCACTGGGTCAATGTGCAAACCTTTTCGGTTGTGTTGGTGCAACCAGTTAAAAACACCAACTGGCAACTCTTAAAGTTAAATCATCAACATTACACATATCAGACCTTTTTCACTTATTTTTTCAAACAAATCTCACACTAACATGAGAACACCAAAGAACAAGTAACGAAAAGGGATAACTAAAAATCCCGACGTCGACAAGAATAATTTGATTAAAGCATTATTGGAAAACAATTATTGCTCGTATATTAAGCGGTTATGCATAATACACCAGGTTTGAAAGGATGATCCCCTTGATTACCAAAACTTATTAAAAGGACCAGTTTAAATACTGAAAACCTTAGCATATGTTCATGGTCATTAGGACCACTCAACATCTATTATTCAATTATTCGAATATTCAGTTATCAAGACTTAATTCATGTTCTTTTACAATTGATTTCTATTGTTGAACATTGAATGATAAATTCCTTACTAATCATGATATATCTCCCTTGTATTTAAACTTTCTAAGCAAATTCGTTTCTTACAATTGTTATATCATGACATTTATTTCGGCCAAGCCTGAGCTGTCCAAGAAGGACAAAGGCAAAGAAAAAGTGTAGTAATAGATAATGCGAATGCGAATATTTATGTATTATATTATATGATGTACATTGGGATTGTAAACCTATTGTGTTACTAGTGATAACTTAAGTAAGGTATATTTAAGTTAAGGTTAATAGAACTTGGGATATTTTTGTAAGATCTTATTATAATGAACACTGTATGTTTATTATTCCGCAATAGTTTATAGAATGCTTATTATTATGATGGATCGTGAGCACCGAACCCGAGGTTAGAGAACCCGGATTTGGGGCCATCACAGATTGGTATCAGAGCTGTAGGTTATAAACTTTAGGATGCAAAACCTAGGTTATTACCTTAGAAGAAAACTTGTATAGAGTATGTTAAGAGATGAATTAAGGAAATTCATCGAATATGAGTAGTACATAATAAGATATTATTTCATTTCATCAATGAATATATTTTATTGTGATACTGATGTTGTTATTATTGTTTTGGTATTGTGAATGTTCGAAGAGAGACATGATAGTCATTTAGTGGAGCAGGATCAGGATCAGGGTCTGTGTTCAGGAGCCTTTAGAGGTTGATGACACTATAGAGGATATCTTGATAGAAGATTTAATGGAAAGAAACACGGCGTTAGAGAAAAGGGTGGCACAATTAGAGATGGAGAATCATACTATTCAGTTTATGGAGTAGCAGTACCTAGATGTAGCTTACCAGGCTCAGCTAGAGCTAGCAAAGAGGAAAACAAGTTTAGAACAAGAGGAGAATACGTTTGGAGTGTTTAACAATGAGCATCAGGCGTTGCATCTGAAGTTTGACTTAGAGATCACTAATAGGATCCGAGTTGAAGATGCATGGGTCTGAGTAGCGAGGAGGGTGGATCAGTTAGAGGCAGGTTAGGATTGAGTCCTTGGGATGGGATTTAGATACAACTTATGCGAGTCCCCGAGCAGAAGAGAGGAGATCGTATTTTGAGATTAGAAAGTCTAGTCGCTCCGTTCGACGTCGAGTGAATGGAGTTATGCCTCATGAGCGTATTCAGACCGAGGAGGCTCAGTCGGGTAGCCAGTAATGTGTTAGTTTGGATGTTATGTAGATAGATGCAGTAGTACCCCTTTTGTTTATTAGGGTTATATGTTTGATGTAAACCTCAGTAGGTGTGAGGTAGTATATAAATATGATGTATCCCCATTTATATGTATAAGGGAATATATCTTTTGGTAGATCCCATCTTTTGATGTTTAAAATGGGATAGTTAGCATTTATGGAAATATGCCAAGCATGTAAGTGAATGACGCTAAAAAGGGGTATATGAATATAAATGCAGTATTATAATTACATGTTTGATTAAATAGATAAGCATTAAGAATTAAAATGATAAGCTATCTGTTTGATGGTTTGAAAAGTCAGTAAATCGAATATGTTAATTTAGCAAGATGAATGTGTTATTCAACAAGCTGAATATGTTAATTCAGTAAGCTAAATGTTTTAATTCAGTAAGCTAAATATGTTAATTCAGTAAGCTGAATGTGTTAATCGGTAAGATGAATGTGTTAATTTAGCAAGCTGAATTGGATAATTCATCAAGCTGAATTCGTTAATACAACATCATGATATATGATTATTAGAGTTTAAATTATATGTTATATTTTAAACACTTAGAAGATATAACATATAACAAAACTTAAAGTAATAAATTAAGGTTTTGTTTAATCAGATAATGCCGCCAAGACGTTAAAACCGTAACTAGAGGGAGGAAAGATTTGTAAATAATGAAGGAGGTCAAATAGACCCAATGCAGAACTTTGTTGACATGTTAGCTCAAGCTATATAAAATAGAGCACCAACATCTAGATAGGCCATATAATGGATTGGCGAATTTTAAAGACTTTAAAGTAGTCGAACCGACATAATTTAAGGGAACCACAAACCCTATAGAAGCTCAGACATGAATTAAGGAGATGGAAAAAGCTTTTGTTATCACCAAGGTAGAGAGAAACAAAAGATAACTTTTGCTACATACTTGATGAAAGGTGAAACTAATTACTGGTGGGAGTCGAACCAGGCTAGAGTCAAAAAAGTAGTAGTAACTTGGACAAGGTTTAAAGAGTTATTTTTCGTAAATTATTTCTCACCGATCATGCAAGCTAGGATGGAAGTGAAGTTTCTTGAATTGAAGTAAGAAAACATGACAGTTTTAGAGTACGCCACTAAATTCAACGAGCTAACAAGATTTGCACCACATCAGGTGGACATGGAGGTAAGAAAGGCGCGCATGTTTGAGAATAGATTGAAGCCGTGGATATATATCAAGGTGGTAGTTTTACAGATTAATACATTTTTAACGTTGTTGAAAAAGGCTATCATTGCAGAAGGTGGTAGTGAAGCGGTGTCTAAGAATAATAGGGAAAAGAACAAGAAGAAGATGGAAGGTGGAAATTAGGGTGCCAGCAGTGTGGCACAACAAGAAACACAAGTGGAACAATAGTGGAAATGAATCGGGAACTCAATAAGGGAGTACACCACAGAAGATGGCAGCATGTCAGAAGTGTGGAAAGAATCACTCGGGGGAGTGTATAAAAGGGAAAAATGTTTGTTACAATTATGGATAGGAAGGACATATTTCGCTAAACTATCCTAAGCCGAAGAAATGTGGTTATTTTTCTTGTTGAGGAATGGGACATCGATTCAAGGATTGTCCATTGAAGAAGAATTTAGATGGAGGAAGTGGTAACAAGAGCAGCTCTATAAAGTTAACTATTGGAGGACCAGTTCAGCAGAATAAAGCGACAACAAGAACATTTAACATGACTATGGAAGATGCAGTTGCATCAAAGGAGGTTATGTCAGGTATAATTCCGATCAATGATATAAATGCATATTTATTATTTTATTCGAGAGCTACCTGTTCATTTATGTCTGATGAATTTATAAAAAGATTAAATTTACCTGTGAAAAGTTAAAGAACTCAATGAATATAGAAGTTGCAAACAAAGAAGTGATCCCTGTAAAGTTTATCCATAGAAATTATTGTGTGGAAATAAGGGGACATAAGCTAAGCGTGAACTCGTTTCTGATACGCTTAGGAGAATTTGATATTATCCTAGGGATGGATTGGTTATTTAAACATGAAGCAATTATAGACTATCTGAAGAAGAGTATACACCTTAACACACTGAATAAGTCTAATGTTATATTTTATGGTATCAAGTCACCAAGACAAAAGAGTTGTTTGATGATGATGCAGGACAAGAGGATGTTACGAAAAGGATGTAAAGGTTATTTGGCTCATGTAGTTGATACACAGATGGTGAATTCGGGCATGGGACAGATACCTATAGTCGATGAGTTTGGGGATGTCTTTCCTGAAGAACTTCCTGGACTTCCACCAGACCAAGAGATAGAATTTGTAATTGATTTAGTACTGGGGAAAACACCGATATCAAAAGAACCGTATAGGATGGCTCCGATAGAAATGAAAGAGCTAATGATCCAACTACAAGAGTTGTTGGATAAGAAGTACATTCAACCTAGTGTATCTCCGTGGGGAGCACCAGTGTTGTTTGTAAAGAAGAAAGATGGTTCTATGAGATTGTGTATGGATTATAGAGAACTAAATAAGGTGACAATCAAGAACAAGTATCTGTTACCAAGAATAGAATATCTATTTGATCAAATTAAGGGAGCAAGATATTTTTTGAAGATTGATCTGAGAACTGGTTATCATCAGTTGAAGGTGAGAACAGAGGATGTACCAAAGACAACATTTAGAACTCGTTACGGCCATTATGAGTTCTTAGTGATGTTGTTTGGACTGAAGAATGCGCCAGCTACTTTTATGGACTTGATGAACATAGTATTTAAATCGTATTTAGATAAATTTGTAGTGGTGTTCATTGATGACATTCTGGTGTATTCAAAGATTGAAGAGGAGCATGATGATCTTATGCGGATGGTGTTGGAAAAATTGAGAAGGGAGAAAATATATACAAAATATTCAAAGTGTGAGTTTTAGTTGAAGAGACTTCAATTTTTGGGACATGTTATCGATAACGAGGGAATTTCTGTTGATCCAGCTAAAGTAGAAGCGGTGAAAAATTGGGGACAATTGAAGACGCCGACAGAGGTCAGAAGTTTCTTAGGATTGGCAAGATATTATCGGAGGTTTATTCAAGATTTCTCAAAGATAACGACATCATTGACTAATCTAACATGGACGATAATTAAGTATGTGTGGACGGAAAAGTGTGAACATAGTTTTTAGGAATTGAAGAAGGGATTAAGTGAAGCACATGTGTTATCTTTACCAGATAGTACGGGAGGTTTTATAATGTATAGTGATGTGTCACACAAAGGACTAGCTTGTATATTGATGCAGAATGGTAAAGTCATTGCGTACACATCATGACAGTTAAAGGACAATGAGAAGGGATACCCCACCCATGATCTAGAATTGACTACGGTATTGTTTTCCCTTAAGATTTGGAGACATTATCTCTACGGAGAAAAGTGTAAGATATACACAGATCACAAGAATCTGAAGTATATCTTTACACAAAAGGAGTTAAACATGAGGCAGTTGAGATGGTTAGAATTGATCAAAGACTATGATTGTGATATTCTATATCATCCGGGAAAGGCTAATATAGTGGCAGATGCTTTAAGCAGGAAGAGCCAAGGAAAATTATTTGTATTGAAAAAACAGGAAGAATTAGTAAGAGAAATGGAGAAATGGAGTTGGAGGTGAAAAATTTGAAGGATTCAGATAGAGTAATAAAAATGGAAGCAAGTTCGACTTTATTGGATAAAGTGAAAGAATCGCAAGAAAATGATGAAGAATGTTGTATCATCAAGAAGTGATTAGCTGAAGGTGAAGAGTTGAAGTATAAGATTAATGGCACTAGATTGCTAAGATTTGAAGGACAAGTATGGGTACCTACAGTTCTAGAGTTAAGAGAAGAGATTTTACAAGAAGCACACAATACGAGATATTCGATACACCCAGGAAGCACGAAGATGTATCAAGATTTGTGTTAACATTATTTGTGACGCCACCATAATAGGTATACATCACCCATCTTGAGTCACCAGATACATGATACATAAATTCAAATATAACTTAATTATACAATAGTCGTGCAAAATACGACATCATATATACTGTGAGTTTCAATACAAATATTATAACGTACATAATACGACAATATTCATACTCAAATTAATACATGCCATATAAAGTACAGCAACAAATATTTTAAGTCTCCAAAGGGACACGAGAAGATTTTTGTTCTCTTCATTTTACTATTGTGCACTTTTGACGCTTTCAAGGTCGGGTTCTCATCACCCTATTGTTATTCACCAAAATCAATTATTAAGTGACGTATAAAATACGACACACACATCTTAGGTCCTCAATACAATTATATATTGCATGTCATGCCATAGTGAGGACTACTAATGCTATCATCTGGACCATCACTCCATTCCCCGAGTAGTTCCAGCTATATTCTCATTTCCTGAAGAGAATAATAAAAGAAAGGGTGAGCTCAACTAGCCCAGTAAGAAATATTATGACTAAGATAATGCAGCATAAATTATCATTAGTCTTCAACAATGTTAAACTGATAAAATATAATAGACATCAAGTTTAATCATAAATGAACAAACAATCCATTAAAAGAGTCAAGTAGAGAATAAAATCTACTATCTTCTATGATTTAAAAGTTTTTCATCAACTTAATCACGAGACTCAAACAATAAATAAGCCACAACATCGAATCATCCCCCGCACTACGGGCCAAGGATATTCTTTAAATCATTAATGGTCATGACTATACCGAATAACCCACGGTCATAATCATACCAAAAAGCGGCCCATCAATGCACTCTGAAGCCACCGAGGACTTTTACCACATCGTTTACAACATTACGAGTCATGATTATCTTGAATGATCCCCGGTCATAATCATACAAAGTCCATCTCTCGCACGTAAGCCAAAGATATACAACTATAAAACCAATAATCAACAGTCCATCTTTGCACGTAAGCCAAAGATATACAATTCAATAATCAACAGTCCATCTTTGCACGTAAGCCAAAGATAACTTTCATCACCATATAAACATGAGGATGATGACAATGATATAAGCATTTATCAAACGAAAGCAAGGATAAATATTAAAGACTTTAAATTTATCCAAATATTATCAACCACCTAATAAACTCATAATCTAATATTATTAATATTATAACAATATTTTAATCAC
Organism: Panax ginseng; assembly: GCA_020205605.1. Taxonomy (NCBI): domain Eukaryota; kingdom Viridiplantae; phylum Streptophyta; class Magnoliopsida; order Apiales; family Araliaceae; genus Panax; species Panax ginseng. The sequence goes on along the minus strand of CM035128.1, from coordinate 33,326,161 downwards.
TTCTTAAACTTATAAACAATTTATTTCAATTGTTTACACTTTACCACATAATGCATTTAATCATTCAAAATGCCATACTCATAAGATTTCATCACCAATGATCAAATCCCTCATCAAAATCTGCAAATACCCTATATAGGATTTTCAAGCCATAAAATCATATTTACCAATTTTTCAACTTCACATAACATATTTAACTCATATGTTCGTAACTAAACTATTTTCATGAAAAATACCATATCAGTCCCAAAAATATTTCTTTTCTGAGATTTAGTAGAATATAGTTCCATAATGAACATATATTTTTCTCGGAATTTTTAAAATTCATTTACTATTTTTCAAAAATCAATTTCTAATTAATTCTTTAAGAAATTAGCTACCTCAAGCTTAACTCCAAAAATTCCTAAATCTTGGCAGAATCTTAAACATGTTAACGTGAGCTTCCAATTTTAATTTCATGGTCATCGGAGTTATAGAACTCCGGTTATAGCATTTTTCGTCGGAAAAACCTAAATATTGAAATGGTCATAATTTGCTCATTTTAAGTCGGACAGAGCTCATTTTTGGACAGGAGGTTCTTTATACCATATACTTTCATGTCCCAAAAGTCCAGAATTTTTCTCACAATTTAAGTGGCCGAAACAACCCTTTTAAATTTTTGGGCAATAGCTTTTTGCTATTTTGCAGCTTTTGACTCCATTGCTAAAAATAGTCCACACAAAAATCTACAACACTTTTCCCAGTGATTCCACTTGGATAAGTTAGAAGACTCATAGATCTAACTATAGAACTTGACCACACCCAAAAATTCGAAATATAATAGGAGATATGGTGAATTGAATTTCATGTTCCATTTTGACCAAAATCTGATTTTCAACCCTTTGAAATTTTTAAGAAACTTTCATGTTTTCACATAATAACTAACATAACTCATCATAACACTTACTAATACTACATATACCCATGATTTTCATCAGTCCAATAATTTTATTATGACTTTCATCATAATCAACAGTCCAATGCTTATATTATGGCTTTCATCATAATCCACGTAAACATATCATTTCCACAATTTAATAAGGAATGAATACAAAGGATCATTCATTATGCATGTGGTAATCTACATAGACAGGTTATTCCAACAGAATAATAAAGAATAGAATAACAGAAGAATTCACCATGCGATATAGATCGCATGCACATGTTATTCCCAACATAATAATAAATAATAGAAAGCAGTCATGCAGTAAACGCATGTATGCGGATATTAAACGAGAATAATAAATAATGGAACCAGTCCGACGAAGCGCACGTGAGCGTGATATTTCGGCGAATAATAAATAATGGAACCAGTCCCAAGTAGAACGCACAGTATACGAGGATATTTTGTGAGAATAATAAAGAAATGAGAATAATAGAAGAATTTCACCATATACGCAGATTAGATAAACAAAGTTATTCAACATAATAATGAAAAATGGAATAATGAAGAATTTCACCATATATGCGGTATTGCGATAAACAAAGTTATTCTAAATGAATAATAAGGGATGGAATAACAATAGCTCTCTTCATGAATACGAAAGAAATAATACCCCTTACCTCAAAAGAAGACTGGATATTGGAATAGTGAGGTAGCAGACTTCTCTTCTTCTTTCTCTCTATAATTTTTCTCTATAATAATGGCTCTAAAGCTTTAGTGAATTGCTCAGAAATGAAGGAAGAATGAGCTTCTATTTATACAAAAATATAGTTTCGATAATTACACGTTTTGGGGCTCGAAAAGTTACAGTACAATACCTCAAACTTTTCTTTCATTTTTAATTTAGTCCTGCAAGTATTATCAAACTTGCACCACCTCCCCTAATAGTAAATCATGTGAATCAATAGTTCAATCATGTGATTCAATAGTTATAATCATGTGAAAATATGAATTACGGTATAGTACCTCCATCTATACCTCCATCTTTAACTTGGTCTTGCAAGTATTATCAGTCTTGCACCAACTCCCCTAATAGTATAAGAATGTTATTCAATAGTACACACATGTGAACAAATAGTTATATAAGCATATGAATTAGTAGCAATTAATTGCTCATTTATCCAATTAATTACCCGATTTATCAATATAACCCCTAGACATCAATTATCATCGGAATAGATGTCGATTTCCACTAACACGAATAATCCCAACACAATGGAACTATCAAATTCATCTTAAATCAACACGAACTTATTTATCATTAATATTATAACTCACAATATTCAACAACCAGGTCGTTCCCAGGAAAGAGGGGGCTTTCCAATAAGGATTTCTCCCTATTGGCGCGCAATTAGGTGACCAAACCTCTCCTTGACAGAACTTCTAGACATTGTAAATATTGCAATTTAATAATATGAATAACTTTGTCGTCTCAATTATTAATTTAATAATATATCATATTATGCAGATGATACTGTGACAATAATCGAATCAATAATATGAGAGATATGATGCAAAGAATTATGCGATAAGAATTGAGTATAACCGAGTGACTTCTCACGTAAGCATCAATAACCAATACTGAAGTGTGCTGCTACAATGCAACCACGCTTATTATCAGATACTTTTACTACCGAGTAGTTCAACAGTTTTAACGGTAATACTTTCGCCATTATTTTTATAAAAAGATAATTTTGTCGTTTTCTAAATACGACAATACTTCCGTTATGGGTTCGCCAATGATTATTCTGTCGTATGGATATTCCCGACAAAAAGAATATTTCTCGACAAAACGAATATTTTATATCAACTTGCATACTTTGTAAAATTTATAAATACTACCCACAACTATAACATTATATCAAATCCACACCATAATATTAAAAAAAATATTTTGAGAAAATTAAATCTTTATTCATAAAATTTGGGGTCTCACATTATTGGTGGCCGAACATGAAGAGAGAAGTTGCAGAATGCATCAACAGATGCTTAACTTGCCAAAGAGTCAAAGCAGAACATCAACGACCCATCGGGTTATTACAGCTGTTAGAAATTCTAGAATTGAAGTGGGAACACGTCACTATGGATTTCGTGGTGGGACTTCCAATAACACAGAAAGGTTACGATGCGATATGGGTAATTGTTGATCGTCTTAAATAGTTAGAGAACTTTTTGTCGATTAAGATTAGGTATAATTTGGATCAGTTAGCCAAATTGTATATCAAGGAAATTATTTCAAGACATAGAGTGCCGATATCAATTGTATCTGATAGAGATCCGCATTTCATGTAAAACTTTTGGAGGAGTCTTCAAGAAAGAATGGGGACACAGTTAAAGTTGAGTACCGCGTATCATCCACAAACTAATGGGCAAAATAAGAGAATGATCCAAACATTAGAAGACATGCTCAGAGCTTGTGTGATGGACTTCGAGGGAAGATGGGAGGATTATCTTCCACTAGTAGAGTTTTCTTATTATAATAGTTATCACGCAATCATTGACATGCCACCGTACGAAGCCCTGTATAGAAGGAAATGCAGAACGCCCTTATATTGGGATTAAGTAGGTGAACGAAGACTGTTGGGGCTAGAATTGGTACAACAAACGGTGGAGATCATCAAAGTGATATGAGCTTGACTGGTAGAAGCTCAGGATCATTAAAAGAAGTATGCCAATATTCATCGCAAGGAAAGAGACTTCAAGGTGGGGAGCTATGTGTTTTTAAAAGTATCTCCCTAGAAAGGGAAGATTAGATTCGGGAAGAAAGGTAAACTAAGTCCAATAAATGGACTATTTACGAACTGGAACATATTCACAATGTATTTCATGTGTCAGTGTTACGTCCATACAAGCTGGATTACAAACATGTGATATCGTATGAGCCAATTCAAGTCGAGAAGGACTTCTCATACGAAGAAATTCCTGTAGAAATTTTGGATAAGAAGGAGCATAGGTTAAGAAATAAGGTTATACTTCTGTTAAAGTGCTCTGGCGGAACCACAATGCTGAATATAATAGCCAAGAATTCCAAGTCATTTTGCAAAGAGATATATTAATGATGTTGAAAACTTTGTGATGTGTGTGGAATGATTAGGTAGTAAAATAAATATGTGTTTATTTATTTGATAAAAAGAAATTAAAAGGATAGGTTTCATAACCTAATTATACATTAGGTATGGAAATTTGAATAACCCAAGGGTTATGGTGTGGGAGAATAATAATATTTAAGATTATACTAATTTAAGAGATATATTTTTACTATCTCAATTTATTAATTTTATAACTTAATTTAAGCAAGTCTAATTGGGTTATAAAATTTAATGTACAAGAGTAATGATTTAAATTCCAAATGTGTGGAATGAAAATCCTAATTAAATAATTAGGATACAATAAAATGGAAAGTATTGGAATATGTTAATTTCCATGGCCCAAGGAATTAAATTGAGAGCCCAAATAGATTAAATATGGTGGCCCAAACTTGTAGCCCAATTAAAGAGGGATATTTTGAACTTTTGATATACTAAATAAGCATTAAAAAGAAAAAAAAAACTTGGAGGATAATAGGCCACATGGCCGGCCATAAAGGAATAAAAAGGAGGGGAGATGAATGTTATGATTACTTTAGTTTATTAGGTGACCAACCCTCTTATGTGTTACCAAAGAATTAAGCCACTTATTTTCACCATTCTTGCAAGCAAGCTTAAGTGGTTGAGAGAGAGCTAGAGTGTGGGAAAATATATAGATATATACATTATATCTATACATTTTTACTACAAACAAAATTCTAAGTTCTTATATCTCTTTCATTTCATTTTTTTCTTTACTAACACAAAGTAAGAAAGAGAGAGAGAGAGAGAGAATTCAGTTGGAGAGGAAAAAGAAGGTTGATCTTTGATCTTCTATGCCCTAGATTTAGATCATAATTTGGAAGAGAAAGAAGTGTAGACCAAAAATAAAGGTATAAACTCTAATTTTAAAGTTTTTATTTCCAATTTTTTGGTTGTTTAATGGGATAAGGAGTTTATGTTTTTCAACTTAAAGACTATAGGTCTATATGATTTATAGTGTTACATATTTATATCTAACATATTTGAGTGTTAGAAAGTGGATCAAAAGGAGAGAAAAGAAACTAGATTTTTTAAAGTTAGAAAACCCTAGTTTTCTCTTCCTTTGGTCAACTACCATTTTGATATACACCTTTTTTTGCGATCCGTAAAAGAGGGGTGCTAGATATGTAAGTTAACTACTAAACCCAAGTTTTAGCACTCAAAAATGTTGAGTTCACAAGCAGTAGTGGTTGTTTTAGCCAAAACAATTACGTTTTTAGAAAAGAAATAAAACTATTTTGGGCCAGTCACTGCCAGGGGCAGTTTCACAATTTTTATGACCTTCAAAAATTTTGGAAAAACTTGGGATGATAATATGATGAGTTATTTTTCAAACCAAATTGGAATTACTAAAAAAGAAGTTGTATATTTTCGTATGGACTATTTTTGGCAAAGTAGGCAAAAATCGAAAATACACAAAATAAACTGTCCAAAAACTTGTAGGGGCATTTTTGGCAATTTAATTTTTGAAATAAATTTCCGCCTTTTGGGAAATAAAAATATATAAGATAAAGTAGCTCCTGTCCAAAAATGGGCTCATTCTGACTTAAATTGACTAAGTTATAGTCATTTCAATATTTTAGTTTTTCTAACGACAACCGCTATAACCGGAGTTCTATAACTCTGCTGGCTGGGAAATTTAAACTGGAAGTGTAGCATCCCCGAATCCGGGCCCAAATCGCCGCGGATTCGGTACACTAAACATTCTATAACTGTTTGCGGAAGATATAAACATAAATTGTTTATACATTACATTACACACTATTTCCCAAGGTCGAGTAAACTTAACTTATACACATTTCATAAACTATTTATTACATAACAATATTTATCACAATACGCTATTACAAACTAGCTGCACTTTATAACCCAAGCTGAACTTGGCTTTAATCGTTTCATGTATCCGAACGCTTTCGTCTTATCTGCAATGCTTTATCATGATATAGCAAGGGTGAGCATGAAAGTTGCCCAACAAGTTTAAATACAACAATATAAGGATATATCATGATTGAAGAGTATGAATAATAAGCTGGCTATAATTCATCAATATAATTGAGAACTAAAGAGAACAAACTTTTTGTGAACAAGTTTTAAACATGAACCAACATTTACGAACCAACCTGGTAATGAAGGTGATCAGCCTTTCATACCTGACTTATACATGCAAGATGTACAGAGTACAATTTTCATGGCAATCAACAATGATTAACCATAAGCTTGAATAAACCACTCTTATTAGAGTTAAGTAAGAACAAACTTGCCTGAACCGTTGATTACCGCAACGCTATTTATATCGCTTTACCCGAAGACCTAATATTAATAATATAGATCTCCAATATTAGAATAATATCATCACAGATAATTTTCTTATCAGTCAAAAACATATTTTCTAGTCTCGTAATAATTTTCGGATAATTATTACCATATATCACCATTTTAAAACCGTATTTAAATGAATTAAATACAACATAATTTCTTAATCATTAATATTCATTTAATATAAATATTAATGAAAATCCTTACATAATATTATAATGTAATTATAATATTTCAAAATATTTTTAATACCTTAAAAATCATAATTATTTGATTTTTAAACACTTAAATCCATTATCCGATAATTAATATTAATATTAAAATATTAATATTTTCATGCCAAAATATCAAAAGTTATATTTTATAACTTAAAATAATTTTCTAATACTTAAAATCATTTTTATATGATTTTAAAAATATTAATTCTATTTTTTTCTTAATTAATTTTTAGTGCGTAGCTTAAGAAATTAGCTACCTCGTGCTTAACTCCAGTAATACTCATCTCTTGGCATATCCTTATATATGTTAACGTGATGCTCCATTTTAAATTTCGTGGCAATCGGAGTTGTAGAACTCCGTTTATAGCGATTTCCGTCGGAAAATCACAAAAATTGTAATGGTCATAACTTGGTCGTTTTAACTCGGAATCAGCTCATTTTTGGACACGAGCTACATATTATCATATATTTTCATTTCCCAAAAGCCTGGAATTTTTCTCATTAACTAAATGTCCGAAACAGTCCCCGGAAAATTTTGGCCAGAAACTTTTTGCACTTTGGTAGTTTTGGAGTCCTTCACCAAAACTTAAACAAAACGAAATCTGTAACTCCGATTAATGATCCGTCAATTTTGTTGGATTCGTATCTTTCCGAACTACAGTTTTCATATATCACAATCCATATTTGGATATGTTAAGCTCCCGGAATTTAACCCGGAAGTGACTGCTCCAAAACTGTCCTTTTCACAGTTTTCTTAACTTTGTGTAGTTTGGTAGAAATCCCATAACTTGCTCCTCCGATGTCGGATTTAATCCGTTTCGGAGTCTATGGAAAGCTTATTGAGTGTACTATAACATATCACAAGTCCGGAATTTTTAGAGCACCCTAACAAATCCGAAATTTTCTGTTTAGGGCAGCAGTCCACTAATTCATTTAAAAAAAAAAAACTGTTTTGGTTCATCTTCTTTGTTCAAGCTTATCAACCCTAAAAATGGCAAGATCTAACCATAAAATATCATATATCATGTAGATCTTCCCTCATATGGATCATAAGTTCAACACTTGATGAAAAACAACCAAGGAAATTTAGCCTACACAAGTAGAAATTTTTATTATACCTTAGCTTGATTTCTCCTCCTCCTTCTTCCTTCCTTCCATGGATGGATCTTGGTTTCATGAGAGTCAAAATCTCCCCTCCCTCTTCACCATGTGGCTGCCGAACATGCCTCTCTTCTCTCTCTTTCTCTCTATTTAGTTTTTGCTAGCTAACTAGGAAGTGAGATGAAAGAGAAAAATAAGCTAAAGTTTTATTAGATGTGGATTATCTCATTATCTATATCCACTCTCCTTCTCTTCTTGTTCATCCGGCCAAGCCTCCCTTCTCACTCTCTCTCTCTTTCTTAAGTTCATTTGGCTAGGAAATAAAAGAGAGGCAAGAAAGAAAAATTATGTATATATATAAGCTAGACTTTTATTAGGTGTGGATTATATCATTATCCAAACTCACTCTCCTTTTTCCTCTTGTGCATGATCCGGCCATGTGCCTTCATTCTCCCACTAATTCTCTCTTTCTCCCTTTCAATTTCCAAGTGGTTACCTTGCAAACTTTGCCAAATGTGTTGGTCAAATAAAATTTGGACACCTAAGGAGTTGTTAGAAGTTGGTAACCAAATGTTGCCTAATGATTTAACCATGTGTTTCCCCTCTTTCTTTCCTCATTCAATAGCCGGCCACTTGGCCAAATTCTTACCAAGTTTGGCTTTTTGATTTAATGCTTATTTGATTTATCAAATGTCCAAAAATTCCTCTCCCACTTGGGCTAAAAATTGAGCCATTCCTTTAATGTATTGCTTGGGTTTCTAACTAATTCCTATTGGCCACACTTGAGCTATACATAGTCCAATACCTTTAATTCTTATCCAACCCAATTCATTTAATTAGGGTTTTCACTTCTCCATTAAAACACCAATCCTCGCTCACATGCCCATTCATTTCCTTAACCCAATTAGACTTGCTATTATTAGGTTATAAAATTAATTAACCGAGATGTATAAAATAAATCTCTTAGAATTAGTATATAATTAAATACTATTATTCTCCCACATATTTACACTTAAGCTTTTAACACTTAGCTTTTAAATTCCCAAATTAGGGTTTTAAATATTGAATTAGGGTTTGGATTCTAAAACTAAAATTAAAGTTTCGGCGTATCGTTAGGGTTTCTAACACTTCGTTAGATTTTTCTAACTTAATAAACATATGATTAACATAACTTTAGGATTTGCTAAAGTTATAACTTATCGATCAATCCTTGATCTTAAATCATTACTGGTTCACATATATAATCAAATATACCAACTAGTATTCACTTCGATACTTATCCCTGATAATTCTTCAAAAGAATTTTAAATCTACCATAATCTTATACCTCATTACTAGACTATCACTTATAGTCTATCACATAATTCAAGCTTTGTTCAAAACTGTTGAAATTCTTGGAATTTCATTACATAACTGCCAATTCCATACACTTATTTCCTGTCTAGGTCCTAATATTGAACCTTAAATCAATCAATTATGATTTTCATAGATTGTCTAAATTCTCGGGTTGTCACAGGAAGTCCACGTTAATGCGTGTAAGATTATTCCAGGAGTTGGAAATTTCTGGAGTTGATCATGATAGGGCTAATTTCTTAAGCTACAAACTAAAAATGGATTTATAAAAATACTAAAGGGAGTTGAAAAATTACAGAAAAATTCTTTTTGTATATGGAATATATGTATATATGCTTAGCCAAAGGATAGAAAAATAATAAGTGTAACACTCGAAATTTTGCATTTCTGTTACTAACAATGCAGGAGGACAGAATCATCTTTTAGAGATAACCTTGGAGGACAAAGCAGCTCCAATTCTGGAGATAACCCCAGAATTATCAATCTTACCATCTCGAATATAACCCCGAGATACCCAGTTCCAGTCCCGGAGATAATATCGGGATTTTCAGTTGTAACCTCAGAGACAACCTCGAGGAGTGCATTTCTAGTTCCGGAGATAACCCCAAAATCATCAGTTTTCCATCTCGAAGATAACCCCGAGAGTTTCATTTCCAACCTCAGAAATAACACCGAGGAGTGCAGTTGCAGTTCCAGAGATAACCCCGGAAAAGCTCATCTCAACCTTTACAGTCAGCTTCAACTATGGAGATAACCCTGAGGCACTCAGTTCCAACCCCGGGAGGTCAGGCACACCTCAGAGACAACCCTGAGGACCTTCAGTACTAATAGCAGCCCAATCTCAGAGATAACCCTGAGCAACGACTGTTACATCAACCCAAACCGGAGATAACCCCGCTTAGGGGAAAAATCGTTATTTTACCACCTCGATCCCACATTGTGCCTTCTCAACAATATTTCAACATACATTCTATATTGCAATGTCCTATAAGAACCAGAGCTCCAATCCCGAGTGACTATTACACGAGACAGCACAACGGATAGAATTTGAAGCTTGAAGACCTGGGCATGGCTCCACCTTCCTGACTTCGTACAACCTGTAATACCATGTCATTTGTGTAACTCTCGACAATAGCATTCCGAAAAAGGTGTTATATGTGACGCCCCCAAAATAGGTATACATCACCTATTCTGAGTCATCAAATACATGGTACAAAATTCAGATATAAACTTAAATATACAACATGAGCTGTGAGTTTTAATATAATCATTGTCTTCTAGACAGTACACAAACTCAAAATAAGTCCTCAATACATTTATTATCACACTATTTCACAGAATAGTGAGGACTTCTAATACTATCATCTGGACCGTCACTCCGTTCCCCGACTCGTTCCAGCTATATTCTCATTTCCTGAAGAGAACAGTGAAAGAAAGGGTGAGCTCAACTAGCCCAGTAAGAAATATTATGACTAAGATAATGTAGGATAAATTATCATTAGCCTTCAACAATGTTAAACTGATAAAATACAATAGAATCAAGTTTAACTGCAGCGGAACAAGCAATCCATTAAAAGAATCAAGTAGAGAATAAAATCTACTCTCTTTTATGATTTAAAAAGGTTTTTCAACACTTTTTATCGCTGAGACTCAGCTTAATAAATAATCCACATCATCCCCCTTTTCTGACCAAGGATATTCATTAGGGTCACGACCAAAAATTATCCATGCACTACGGGCAAGGATATTCATATATTCATCAATGGTCATGATCATGCCAACAACTGTCCATCAATGTACTACGGGCCAATGAGGACTTTTACCACATCATTTGTAACATTACGGTCATGATTACACCGAATAATCCCTGGTTATAATCATACTAAGTCCATCTATGCAATACAGGCCACAGATGACTTTCAACATAATATAAACATGTGGATGATGACAATGATATAAGAATTCAATAAAATAAGTTCAAGAATTAATTTAACCAAGAACTAATAACGTCCAAATTGTCAACATGATACTTCTTTGTAGAGTAAAATTCAAGAATGCTCAGAAGAATATTTCCATGAAAAGATACTGGATGAAGCGCAAATATCAATGATATTCCACTAATTTCATGGAGTATAGAAGTTAAAACTTTAACCAACTGAGTATAATAAAGAATGGAATAACAAAAGAAATCACCAGGCATACGATAGACCGCACATGCAGGTTATTCCAATAGAATAATAAAGACAAAACTAGGTCCAGCGTAAAATGCACAGACAAGATATTCCAACAGAATAATAAAGACGGAACCATGTCCGGCTTGAAATGCACAGAAAAGATATTCCAACAGAATAATAAAGATGGAACCAGGTCCGGCGTTGAACACACAGACAGGATATTCCAATATAATAATAAAGATGGAACCCGTGTCCCACAGAAAAGCGCATGCATGACGAGGATATTCCAATGAACAATAAAGAATGGAATAACGAGAAGATTTTCACCAAGTATAGGGTAGGCGTGTATATCTTTGGTTATTCCAATGAATAATAAAGAATGGAATAATGAAGTTCTCTTCATGAATACAAAAGGAATAATACCCTTACCTCAAGAAGAAGCCGGATCTTTGGAATAGTGAGGTAATGAGCTTCTCTTCTTCTTCTATAGATTTTCTCTCTATAGCTTCTCTCTATAATTTCTCTCTATAATAATTACTCTATAGCTTTAGTGAATTGGTGAGAAATGAACGAAGAATAAACTTCTATATATAGAAAAATATAGTTTCAATAATTGCACGTTTTGGGGCTCAAAAAATTACAGTACAATACCTCCAACTTTTCTTTCATTTTTAATTTAGTCCTGCAAGTATTATCAAACTTGCACCACCTCCCCTAATAGTAAATAATGTGAATCAATAGTTCAATCATGTGAATCAATAGTTATAATCATGTGAAAATATGAATTACGGTATAATACCTCCATCTATACCTCCATGTTTAATTTAATCATACAAGTATTATCAATCTTGCACCAACTCTCCTAATAGTTTAAGAATATGATTCAATAGTACACACATGTGAACAGATAGTTATATAAGCATGTGAATTAGTAACGATTAATTGATCATTTATCCGATAAATTCCCTGATTTATCAATATAACCCTCAGACATCAATTATCATCGGAATAGATGTCGATTTCCACTAACACTAATAATCCCAACACAATGGAACTATCAAATTCATCTTTAATCAACTCGAACTTATTCATCATTAATATTATAACTCACAATATTTAACCACCGTGTCGTTCCTGGAAAGAGGGGCTTTCAATAAGGATTTCTCCTATCATGCGCGCAATTAGGTGACCAAACCTCTCTGGCGAACTTCTAGACATTGTAAATATTGCAATTTAATAATATGAATAACTTTGTCGTCTCAATTATTGATTTAATAATATATCATATAATGCAGATGATACTGTGACAATAATCGAATCAATAATATGAGAGATATGATGCAACGATTACTATAGCAATAATTGAGTATAACTGAGTGACTTCTCACGTAAGCATTAATAATGAATACTGTGCACATGTATTACTGTACTTTTACTACCAAGTAGTTCAACAGTATTAACGGTAAAACTTCCGCTGTTATTTTCATAAAAATATTTTTTTCATTTTCTCAATCCGACAATAATTCTGTTGTGGGGTCCACCAATGATTATACGTAGTTATTTAATATTCCCCGCTAAAATGAATATTCCCCACCAATCGAATATAATATAACAACTTGCATACTTTGCAGAATTTATAAAAACTACCCACAACTATAACATTATAACAAATTCATTCCATAATATTCAAAAATGATAATTATAGAAAAATCATCTTTATTCATAAAAGTTAGGGTTTTACAACCTCCCCTTCTTATGAAATTTCGCCCTTGAAATTAGGGTACCTACCTTGTATGTCGAAGAGGTAAGGATACCTTGATTTCATTTCAGATTCTAACTCCCAGGTCATTTCCTCAACATCGCGGTTTCTCCACAAAACTTTGACTTGAGGTATAACCTTGGAGCGTAGAATATGTTCCTTCTTATCCAAGATTTGAATAGGAATCTCTTCATACGTCAAATCTTCCTCTATTTCGTCCGGTTCTAACTCAATAATGTGGTTCGGGTCTTCCACATATTTATGTAACATGGATATGTGAAAAATGTTATGAACACGAGACATACTTGGCAGTAAAGCGAGTCTATATGCCACAGTTCCTACTCGATCGAGGATTAAAAATGGTCCAATGAATCGAGGATTGAGCTTTCCTCTCTTTTCAAATCTCGTAACTCCTTTCCATGGAGAAACACGTAACAACACATGATCTCCAATATCGAATTCTATGTCTTTTCGATGAAGATCAACATAACTTTTTTGTCGATCTTGTGAGGTTTTTATACGTTTCCGGATAGTTTGAATCTTTTCCATAGTCATACGTGCCAACTCTTGTCCCAACAATGTTGCTTCACCCTCCTCATCCCAGCATACAGGAGAATGACACTTTCTTCCATACAATGCTTCGAATGGAGCCATGCCAATACTTGCTTGATAACTGTTGTTGTATGAAAACTCCACCAACAGTAAGAACTTGTCCCAACTTCCCTTGAAGTCAAGGACACAAAGTCTTAATACATCTTCAAGAGTTTGAATAGTCCTCTCTGATTGTCCGTCCATCTGAGGATGATATGCCGAACTAAATCATAAATCCGTGCCCATAACTTTTTGCAAACTAACCCAAAATCTTGTAGTGAATCTTGGGTCTCGATCAGAAACAATGGATATTGGCATACCATGCAATCTTACAATCTCGTTTATGTACATTGGGAAGACTATCAACAATGACCCAAATTGCATCTATACTCTGAGAAACCTTGGGAAGACCAGTAACAAAATCCATAGTAATGCGCTCCCACTTCCATTCTAGAATTTTAAGTGGTTGCAATGGACCTTTTGGTACTTGATGCTCTGCCTTGACTCATTGACACATTAGACACCTTGAGATAAACAGCGCTATCTCTCTCTTCATATTGCCCCACCAAAATGTATGTCGAAGATCATGATACATTTTAGTACTCCCAGGATGGATTGCAAACGGTGTGTTGTGCGCCTCCATCATGATTTTATACTTTAAATCAGGGTCGTTAGGAACAAAAAGTCTGGAGTTGACTCAAAGTATTCCTTTTACATCAATTCTTGCTTCCGGCATAGCACCTTCTTGCACTTTCTTCCTTATACGCATCAGCTCCAGGTCTGTAGCTTGAGCAGCTTTAACTTTATCAATTAAAGTCGGTTCTACTCGTATATTCACTATCATCACGTGGGTCCCTGGAGTCTTTATCTCTATTTCCATCATTTGTAAGTCATAAAAAATGGGCCTTTGCATTGACAATATCACACTCGTACCCGCATATGATCTTCTACTTAATACGTCAGCTACCACGTTCGCTTTTCCAGGATGGTATTGGATGGTATGATCATAATCTTTCAACAGTTCAAGCCAACGTCGCTGTTGCATGTTGAGTTCCTTTTGAGTGAAGAAATATTTGAGGCTTTAATGATCCATAAAGATCTCTACTTTCTCCCATACAAGTAATGCCTCCAAATCTTTAGTGCAAAAACGACTGCTGCCAACTCTAGATCATGAGTAGGATAATTCCTCTCATATTCTTTGAGTTATCGTGAGGCATAGACTATGACTTTCCCATGTTGCATGAGAACACAACCTAACCCTTTGCCCAAAGCATCACTGTAGATGACAAATCCCTCCGAGCCAGATGGTATTTTCAGAACAGGTGCTGAAATGAGTCTCTTCTTAAGTTCTTGAAAACTCTTCTCACATTCCTCGCTCCAACCAAATTTTGTATCTTTCCGAGTCAGCTGAGTTAATGGAGTAGCGATTCGAGAAAATCCTTCCACGAATCTCCGATAATAATCAGCTAAGCCGAGAAAGCTACGTACTTTGGTCACTGATTTGGGTTGCTCCTAGCTTTGAATATCTTTAATCTTTGCTAGGTCAACATATATTCCATGACTTGATACTACGTCCCCAAGGAATGCTACTTCCTCAAGCCAGAACTCACATTTCTTCAACTTGGCATAAAGTTTATATTCACGAAGCTTTTGGAGTATCAGCCTCAAGTGTTTCTCATGATCTTCACGACTTTTGGAATAAATAAGGATGTCATCAATAAAGATGACCACAAAGTGATCTAAATATTCCTTGAATACTCGGTTCATCATATCCATGAAGGCAGCAGGAGCATTAGTCAATCCAAAAGACATGACTAGGAATTCATAATGCCCGTACCGAGTTCTAAAAGCCGTCTTTGGAATGTCATCGTTTCTAATCTTCAATTGGTGATATCTGGAATGAAGATCAATCTTTGAAAAGAATTTGGCTCCTTGTAACTGGTCAAATAGGTCATCAATACGTGGAAATGGGTACCTATTTTTGATGGTGACATGGTTCAACTCCCGATAATCAATACAAAATCGCATACTCCCATCTTTCTTTTTCACGAATAGAACAGGAGCACCCCAAGGAGAAGTATTAGGACGAATGAAACCGATGTCTAACAATTCCAGTAGTTGGGTCTTTAACTCCTGAAGTTCAATAAGAGCCATTCGATATGGGGCTTTGGAAATAGGTTTTGTACCAGGTTCAAGGTCGATACAAAATTCAATTTCACGCTCTGGGGGTAGGCTAGGAAGTTCTTCAGGGAATACGTCAGGAAATTCATTAACAATAGAAATATCATTCAAAACTGACGTATTTTTATTTAGATCCGTGACATGAGCTAAGAAAGCTTCACATCCATTTTTTAATAAACGAATAACTTTATGGCTTGAGATGATAGTAATTGATTTTAATGGTTTGGTTTCTTGAATTCGCATAATAGGTTGGTTAGGAATATGAAAGCTAACAACCTTATGAAAACAATCAATTTTTGCATGATGAGTAGTTAACCAATCAATCCCTAGAATTACGTCAAATGCAAGTATTTTCAATGAAATAAGATTGACAGGTAATGTGAGGGTGCCGATTTGAACTAAACAAGACTTATAAACAATGGATGTAATGATGGTTTCTCCCAATGGAGTTTCAACAGATAAGTCAAAGTCCAATTTCTTCGAAGTCAAATTTAAACGTTGAGCGCAAGTAGGAGAAATAAAAGAATGGGTAGAACCGGTATCAGATAAGGTATATACTTCGCTAGAGTTTATGATAAGCTTACCCGTAATGACCTCGTTCGGGTTCCTTGCTTTCTGGGAGGTCACGACAAACACTCTCCCTTGAACTACCAATTTTGTCTTGTCTGGGATGGCCTTTGATGCCTCCATCCCAGCTGGACTTGTCTTCGATGCACGACAAAGTCGGGCCAGGTGACCTTCTCTTTCATAATTATAACATGCTTTGGAGGGCATCGCGCAATTTGGACTGATGTGTCCCTCCCCTCCACATTTGAAGCATATGATAGGTGGTCATTCTCCTTCCTTAACGACAGGTGCTGATGCTAACGTCTTTCCATCATTGTTGAATCTTCTCTTCTTGAAATGTCCATTCTTATTATTTTGGCTATGATTACCACCAAAGTGGTTACCATTTTTGGCATGTTGATTCCCTCCACGCTTATTGTCACCGCTTCGATGACTGTTATCACTGGTATTATCATTTTGTTGGCTGCTCTCTTTTGGTTGGGTTGACTCATTATCGCGCTCCAATAACTGAGCCCTATTAAAAACATCTAAATACAAACACAGTTTATGAGAGATAAGATATTGACGTATCTCGGGTTTCAAACCTCTTAGAAACATTCACGTCATTCTCTCCTCATTATCAACCAAATGGGACGCAAACTGGGACAACTCGGCAAACTTGGCTTCGTACTGCGACACGGTCATTTTGTTTTGCTCCAGTTTAATGAACTCTACCTCTTTCATGTGACGAATACTTTCGGGAAAGTACTTGTCATTGAACAGTTCTTGAAACTTCTCCCAAGACATCTTAAGTGTGCAGAGTTGAGTACGCTTTTCTGATTCCGACCGAAGAATCGCCTACGCCATAACATGAAGGTGGCAAAGGGAACCTTTTGCTCCTCAGAGAAACCCAAGACATCAAATATCTTGTTGATATGTTTTATCCACGTCTCCGCCTTAAGTGGTTTTGGCTCTCCAAAAAACTCCGGTGGTCCCAGCTCCTTGAACTGTTTGGCGGTGACCGTCCGAGAGTTTCCAGTGTTTCTACCTGCATTTTGGATAGGAGCCGCTCTCGCCTGATGTTGCATGAATTGCATGAAGCCTCGGAACATTCCATCGTTCATCATTTGGTCAGTGTTGTTGTTTCCATGAGGATTGTCGCCTTCCTGATGCACATTGTCCTGGTTATTGATCTGTGGAGACTCAATGGTCTCCTGTGCTCCATTGATGTTCTCAACATTCTCGGATGCCATATTCAAATACTGCCACAAAACAAGGGTTAATTAACATATCACATATTATCCCTATACTTTGACCGACCAATTAAATACCAAATAAACTTAGGTAGGTCATACTAGCGAAGGAATTCCCGATCCTCTCCCTCCTAGTTCTTGTCTCACATCTTAGCAGGATCATATCCTAAGCTTTGATATTAATGTGACGCCCCCAAAATAGGTATACATCACCTATTACGAGTCGTCAAATACATGGTACAAAATTCAGATACAAACTTAAATATATAACATGAGCTGTGAGTTTTAATACTATCATTGTTTTCTAGACAGTACACAAACTCAAAATAAGTCCTCAATACATTTATTATCACACTATTTCACAGAATAGTGAGGACTACTAATACTATCATCTAGACTGTCACTCCGTTCCCCGACTCGTTCTAGCTATATTCTCATTTCCTGAAGAGAACAGTGAAAGAAAGGGTGAGCTCAACTAGCCCAGTAAGAAATATTATGACTAAGATAATGTAGGATAAATTATCATTAGCCTTCAACAATGTTAAACTGATAAAATTTAATAGAAATCAAGTTTAACTACAGCGGAACAAGCAATCCATTAAAAGAGTCATGTAGAGAATAAAATCTACTATCTTTTATGATTTAAAAAGTTTTTTCATCACTTTTTATCCCTGAGACTCAACTTAATAAATAATCCACATCATCCCTGCACTACGGCCAATGATATTCATTAGGGTCACAACCACAAATTATCCATGCACTACGGGCCAAGGATATTCATGTATTCATCAATGGTCATGATCATGCCAACAACTATCCATCAATGCAGTACGGGCCAATGAGGACTTTTACCACATCATTTGTAACATTACTACCATGATAGTATCAAGAATAATCCTCGGTCATAATCATACCAAGTCCATCTATGCACTACAAGCCACAGATGACTTTCAACATAATATAAATATGAGGATGATGACAATGATATAAGAATTCAATAAAACAAGTTCAAGAATTAATTTAACCAAGAACTAATAACGTCTAAATTGTCAACATGATACTTCTTTGTAGAGTAAAATTCAAGAATGCTCAGAAGAATATTTCCATGAAAAGATACTGGATGAAGCGCAAATATCAAAGATATTACACTAATTTCATGGAGTATAGAAGTCAAAACCTTAACCAACTGAGTATAATAAAGAATGGATTAACAAAAGAAATCACCAGGCATGCGATAGACCGCACAGGCAGGTTATTCCAACAAAATAATAAAGATCGAACAGTCCCAAGCAGAAACGCATGCATGACGAGGATATTCTAATAGAATAATAAAGATAGAACCAAGGTCATGCGTAATGTAATAATAAAGATCGAACCAGTCCGGCGAAACGCATGCACAAGATCTTCCAATGTAATAATAAAGGCGGAAACCGTCCGGCCGTAAAAACGCATGCATGCATGAGGATATTCCAATGTAACAATAAAGAATGGAATAACAGAAGATTTTCACCAAGTATAGGGTAGCCCGTGTATACTGGTTATTCCAACAGAATAATAAAGAATGGAATAACAGAAGTTCTCTTCATGAATACAAAAGGAATAATACCCCTTACCTCAGAAGAAACTGGATACTGGAATAGTGAGGTAGCAGGCTTCTCTTCTTCTATAGATTTTCTCTCTATAGCTTCTCTCTATAATTTTTCTCTATAATAATTGCTGTATAGCTTTAGTGAATTGGTGAGAAATGAAGGAAGAATGAGCTTCTATTTATAGAAAAATATAGTTTCGATAATTGCACGTTTTGGGGCTTGAAATATTCTGCAGACAATACCTCCAACTTTTCTTTCATTTTTAATTTAGTCCCGCAAGTATTATCAAACTTGCACCACCTCTCCCTAATAGTAAATAATGTGAATCAATAGTTCAATCATGTGAATCAATAGTTATAATCATGTGAAAATACGAATTACGGTATAATACCTCCATCTATACCTCCATGTTTAATTTAATCATGCAAGTATTATCAATCTTGCACCAACTCCCCTAATAGTATAAGAATGTGATTCAATAGTACACACATATGAACAAATAGTTATATAAGTATGTGAATTAGTAGCAATTAATTGCTCATTTATCCGATAAATTCCCTGATTTATCAATATAACCCTCAGACATCAATTATCATCGGAATAGATGTCGATTTCCACTAACACTAATAATCCCAACACAATGGAACTATCAAATTCATCTTTAATCAACTCGAACTTATTCATCATTAATATTATAACTCACAATATTTAACCACCAGGTCGTTCCCAGGAAAGAGGGGGCTTTCCAATAAGGATTTCTCCTTATTGGCGCGCAATTAGGTGACCAAACCTCTCCTTGGCAGAACTTCTAGACATTGTAAATATTGCAATTTAATAATATGAATAACTTTGTCATCTTAATTATTGATTTAATAATATATCATATAATGCATATGATACTGTGACAATAATCGAATCAATAATATGAGAGATATGATGCAACGATTACTATAGAAATAATTGAGTATAACTAAGTGACTTCTCACGTAAGCATCAATAATCAATATTGTGTGCTACTATGCAACCACGCGTATTACTGTACTTTTACTACTGAGTAGTTCAACAGTATTAACGGTAAAACTTCCGCTGTTATTTTCATAAAAATATTTTTGTCGTTTTCTCAATCCGACAATAATTCTGTTGTGGGGTCCACCAATGATTACACCGTTGTACGAATATTCCCTGCTAAAATGAATATTCCCCGACCAATCGAATATAATATAACAACTTGCATACTTTGCAGAATTTATAAATACTACCCACAACTATAACATTATAACAAATTCATTCCATAATATTCAAAAATGATAATTATAGAAAAATCATCTTTATTCATAAAAGTTGGGGTCTTACATTATACACCTCGATCGGATGCCCAGATTGAAGTTCTGAAAGTTCGATCGGATGCCCACATTATACACCTCTTATATATATAAATTGTTGTCGAACTCTGTTCGATGAGCCTGGATTTACATCCGGAGCATTTACTACTTTTATATATATCAATACTTATATATATATATATATATATATATATTTCTGTCAGGCCTGGAGTTTACTTCGTGGACATTTACTGCTTTATTTACATTTCTGTCAAGTCTGGAGTTTATTTTGTGGCCATTTACTGCTTTCTTTACATTCAGTCCCGCCTGGAGTTTACTTCGTGGCGGTTGATCGTTCCTATATATATATTTACAGCTTATATATATATATATTTACATTTCCAATCCCCCATGAAGTTGTTTCATGGTGGTCGATCGTTTATATATATATATATATATATATATATATATATATATATATTTACAAATTATATATATAACTGCTTACAACTTTCATACAAATTGCAACATCATGTGAGCCTAGGAATCATGTGATCAGAGATTCAGTCTCCTGAATCTAGATTCAGTTCCCGTGATGGAAATTTTCGGCTGTAATCAGCTTGTACATTATTCACGGTGTTTGAATTTTCTTAGATGGCTCTCATGCCCACAAGGAATTTGGCACTGCTATATACCTTATTTTCTCGAAGATGCCTCACATCTCGAAAATAAAAACAATCAAGCTGAACATATAATAAAATGGAAGTATCAAAGGCCTCAATTAATATTGAGCATAAGGGTTTGAAGAAACCTCTTTTACAAAACATCACTGCTATATCTTGTTAAAACTGAACTTTTATACAAAATTCAAACCCTTTGTATATAGGTGCAAACGAGGCATAACACTACTTCCAGATAATTTAACATTGACCCCCCCCACACACACACACATTCATATAATAGTTTAATTGAAAAGTGGTGGTCACCGTGGTAACACGGATGTCGGGGGGTGCCTAACACCTTCCTTTCGCATAATCAAGCCCCCGGACCCTAACGAATCTCGGTTTCACAGACATGTTAAATATTGTCACATCACTTGGTCAATGTGCAAACCTTTTCTCGGTTGAGTTGGTGCAACCATTTAAAAATACCAACTGGCGACTCTTACAGTCCAATCGTCGACATATACACGTCAGACCTTTTTCACAACTAGTTTTTTCAAACAAATCTCACCAAACATAAGAATACCAAAAGACAAGAACAAAAAAGGGACAGTAAAAATCCCGACGTCGACAGGTGGCGACTCTGCTGGGGACATCCAGCAAGAGGGCTTAAGCTGCTATTACAAACTTTTCAAAGTTTTATCTGCTTGTGTGTGAATATTGCATTTATATTTTAATGAATGTGTTACGAATGCATTTACTTACCGCACTAAGTAAATTACTATGATCTGGGAACCTTTATGCCAAAAAGCCGCGAGAGTAACCTAAGATAGGTCAGCCTCTGATAAACAAAATGCGGAGGAAAGTGTCTTCATACTTTCCCATTTCAATTCAATTACTTGTAATTTCATTCCATGTCAACCTCTATGTAATGGAAAGTATAAAGGAAAATGTGTACATGCATTCCTTTTTTGCCATGCTATCTTACAAACAACTAACATCCATTTTGCAGGATAATACTCCTAAAACAGACACATCATCTAGCATGTAATATTTATGCATTCCCTATGACTAAACTACATAAGTTTTGTGTAGGAAAACAATTGGGCATGTTACCCGTTCAAAGTCTAAAAAGGAAACAAGCTTACAGCCAATTATGTCTTCATCTGACCAGTCTAATCCTACTACTGTCTCTCGTGAGGAGTTTAAAGGATTAAGTAAACAAATTACAGATTTGACTATTCTTCTTAAAGAACTACACAAGTTTACTCAGGGTCCACGAATACCCATACATACAGAATCCTCTGCACATGGAGTAACTCAGGGTTCGGACAAAAAAATGCCAGCACCCGAGTCTTAGTTGGACAAAACCAACAACACCCCTGAAATTACCCATTTAAGAGAAGATTCAGGCACCGGTGATATCAAGAAGAAAGTCCTTTAAATGGAAGAGACCATTCGGTCTATTAAAGGGATTGGAGCACACGAGAGTGTTTTATATGCTGACCTATGTATATTCCCTGATGGTTATTATCCAAAGAATTTCAAAACTCTTGACTTTGAAAAGTATGATGGGTTGGGACATCCTTACACACATTTAAATGTATTCATTAGAGAACTCAGATCTTATGCCAAGGATGAGAAGCTCAGAATGCAGCTATTCCAAAAAAGTCTGACTGGAGAAGCCCGATCGTGGTACACTAAATTAGACAATTCCAAGATTCATAATTGGGAAGAGGTGGCTCATTCCTTCCTCAGTTAGTACAGTTTTCAATCTCAGATGGCTCCTGACCGATACCAAATTACAAAGGTTAAGAAATAAGACAATGAGTCTTTCTGAGAGTATGCTCAAAGGTGGAGGCGCCTTGCTGCTCAAGTTATTTCCTCTATGACTGAGTCTGAAATGGTGATAACCTTCATAGACATACAAGAAGCTCCCTTCTATGAGAGAGTATTAGCTGGCATTGGCAAGCCATTTTTTGAAATGATTAAACATGGAGAGATAGCTGAGATGGGATTGAAGTCAGGAAAGATTCAAGACCTAGCTGCTCTAAAAGCTGTTGCTGAGCACATCCAGTTTGGAAATTATGGAAACAACCCCAGGAGGGTCCATAAAAAGAAAGAGAAGGATATTTCCTTGATACTACAAGGCCAGAAAGGCAATCAGAACATGCATATCCAAAGGAGAAACTACTCCCCTTTTCAGACACAGTCTTCCAACCCTACATTGCCAAAAAGTGGAGAAGTCTGACCCAATCGAGTGTTCACACTCCTAGGGGATTCACTTGAGAATAATCTCAATCTTCTGACTACTCAGAAGAAAATTACGCATCTTCTTCCACCAGCCAACCCGAATGGGAAGGGTTTCAATGCTACTCGGAAGTGTGCCTATCATGCTGGAGCTCCAGGATATGATACTCAGGATTGCTGGGCCTTGAAACACAAGATCCGGGATTTAATTGATAATGGTGAGATTGTGGTAACCAAACCCGACCAACCTCATGTGTAAGACAACCATCTTCCTCAACACAAAGAAGAAGAGGTTAATATGATTAATTGGAGCAGTGGATAGAGTTCCAATTACGGTGGTGAATCCTCCCAAACCAGCAAGGATGGTGCTGATAAAAGGGATTATGCATAGTTCCAGTTTATGATGGAACAAAAAATGAAGACTCTGTGTGAGCAAGTTAACCAATTAGCAGAACTGGTGATCCATCAACACCAAGTCACACGCCAATTAGTCAGCCAGGAGCATGCTAGTCTCCTTCCTCTGGTTACAAATACTCCATCATTAACTCCAGAAAGTTAAACACTGGAGGATAAAATTATAAAAAGAGCAAGTGCCAAAGCCCATCGGGATTTTGCCAATAAGAGGGAATTTACCTATCTGGGCCAACCAATAGAGGAGATATTTCAGATGCTAATTAATGAAGGAAGAATCACAGCTCTCCTACCTCCAATCAATCCTCGTTCAAGACGGTTCAATTCCAATAGAGTATGTCAGTATCACTCCCACTCTCGCAGAATGTTGGGAACTCCGCCATCTTATTTAGAATCTAATTGACAGCGGTATCCTACAGTTGGCAGACAATGACACTGTGTTACTTGAGAACGATGACACATTTCCTACCAAATGGAAGGAGGTCATAACAGTTATATCCGCTGAGGATGAGTTGGCTGCCATACCACCCACAATACAAGTAATTCAACTCAAAGGTGTTGACAATCCTTTGAAAGTGGCTGCGCCAAAGCCAATTGCATTGCCATCTAGGCCACAGTATCCTATTGTCAGCCTAAAAAAAGTACCATGGAATTATGGAGAGGTTGAAGGATCCACATCCCACATAACTGCTGCAGTGTTGAAGGAGAACCCAATATATCTTCCCTTCTGAGTGATGAAGCCTACCATCAAATCAAAGGGGAAAGTTCCCATTTAGAGGATTAAAGAGTTCCTCCGTACTATGGGCCATAATGAAGCCAAGGTGGTTTTAAGCTTGAGAGAAGCTCCACAATAAATTTCCATACTGGACTTAGTTTTCTCTTCCAAAGATCACAGGAAGGTCTTGCTAAAGGATTTGGAAGAAGCCCATTTGCCAAAATTAGTGGATGTCAAAAAATTCCAGCATCTGGTTGATCACATTTTTAACAATAATGTGATATCTTTCACTGATGACGACATACCTCCCGAAGGGACTGGTCATTACAAGCCATTTCAAATAGCAATTTTGTCCTCCGAATACATGGTGGGAGGAGTTTTGATAGATGGAGGGTCATCTTTAAACATCTGTCCTTATGCCACTTTGGAGAAGCTGAACATCAATCTCAAGAGGATCAAAAGCAGCCATATGGTTATCAAAGCTTTTGATGGATCCCGACGTAATGTTGTTAGAGAGATTGAATTACCTGTGGAGATTGGTTCACATACCTTCTGTGTATCCTTTCATGTGCTCAAAATAGCTACAGGATACAATATGCTCTTGGGGAGACCATGGATTCATATGGTTGGAGCCGTCCCTTGCACCCTCCATCAATAACTTAAATACATCTTTAACAATAACCTAGTCACTGTCAATGCTGAGCCGGAGTGTCCTGAACAAGGTGACATACCACTTATCAGCTTCAATGCAGAAGTTGAACAAGTCAGTTTCCATGCCCTAGAGGTGAGCAATACTCATTATCATCCTATTGGGGCGCAACCTCTAATACCCTAGATTTCTGCTGAAGTAATGTCGGTAACCCAAGAGATGATGTCATTGGGTCATAAACCTGGATAAGGGTTGGGCAAAGATCATCAGGGCATTAAGCTCCCAATTCAAGTTCATAGTTAAACCGGGATAGCTGGACTAGGCTATTCTGCCCGCTACAGTCACAGGAATCCTCAGAAGCACAAACAAATTCCTTCAGCTTCAGCCACACGGCAATTATCTCAACCTACAAATCCTGAGCCTGTACGGTCTCCAGTAAAGGTGCCTGCCCATGTAATGGCTTTGTTATTTCCTAAACTGATACCGGTCAAAGAAAAAGAGGTCTTGATTCTTGATCCCGAAGTGGAAGAAAGGGAACGGAGACGTAAACAAGACATCGCCAAGCGGTTGTCAAACATACGCTTCATTGTCCATACTGAGGGCATGAATAGAGACATCCCAGATGATGATTGCCCATATATCATGGTCATCATTCGAAAGAAGGAGCATGATCACATCCCCTTCATCACTGCTGTCCAACATGACTTCACCCTTAGCAATTGGAGCAGCATTCCATGCATTTACCGACAAGGGTAAAAAGGGTAGAAAATCCCTATGCCCTGTAGATAGTAATAACTGTTTACTTTTTTATACAGTATTAGCAG
The DNA here is from genome assembly GCA_020205605.1 of Panax ginseng. Taxonomy (NCBI): domain Eukaryota; kingdom Viridiplantae; phylum Streptophyta; class Magnoliopsida; order Apiales; family Araliaceae; genus Panax; species Panax ginseng. The sequence goes on along the minus strand of CM035128.1, from coordinate 33,300,158 downwards.
TTGTTTTGTCATTACATGCTAACACTTTGTATAATTGAATAATTTCATATATTAAGTGAAAGCATTTTTGTTTCAGGACTATAAAATTAGATGTGCCTAAACTTGCTGATAAAGTACCTATTCTCCACAAGGACTGTAACTTTGATGTAAAGTTGGACTCAAACTTGATGGTAGTACAAGAGGACTATGACATACCTAAGGAGATCAAAGAATGGGTCGAGGAAAAACCCAAACCAAATCTTGATCAAACCTCCTCTTTCAACCTCGGAACCTTAGAAAACCCTAAGCTAATCCAGATTGGTATGGACGTCACTCCAAACCAAAGGAATGACATGGTTACACTTTTAACCCAATTCCAGGATGTGTTTACATGGTCTCATGAAGACATGGGGGGGGTCTGTCCACTGACATTGTCATTCATCGCCTCCCCATTAAAAAGGGATTCAAGCCAGTCAGACAGAAGGTCATGCGATTAAAACCTGAGTGGAGTTTAAAGGTTAAAGAAGAAATTGTGAAACAATTTCAAGCTGGCATCATCATGGTGTCCACATACCCTGAATGGCTATCCAACATAGTCCCCGTGCCTAAACCAAGAGGAAAGAGTACCACCAAATCATGGTTGCTGAAGAGGATTGTGAGAAAACTGTATTCATCACGCCTTGGGGAACCTTTTGCTATAAACGATTGTCATTCGGCATCATCAATGCCGAAACTACCTATCAGAGGGCTATAATGGCTCTTTTTCATGACTTAATGCACAAAGAGATATAGATCTATGTGGATGACATCATTGTTAAGTCCCGAAGGGAAGAAGACCACATAGGCCATCTCAGAAAGTTCTTTAAAAGGTTGCGTAAGTACAACATGAAGTTGAATCCAGCCAAGTGTGCCTTTAGCGTTAAATCAGGCATGTTGCTAGGTTTCCTAGTCAGCCACAAATGGATTGAGTTGGATCCCACCAAAGTCTAGGCCATCACAAAAATGCCCATTCCTTAGACAAAGAAGGAAATAGGGGGATTTTTGGGAAGAATTAACTTCATTAGCCGATTCATCTCTCAACTCACAGCAACCTGTGAGCCTATCTTCAAGCTGCTGAGGAAGAACTCCTCCATGAAATGGAATGAGGAGTGTCAAAAAGCCTTCCGTACAATCAAAGAGCAGCTAGTCAAAGCTCCTATTTTGGTACCGCCCAAGGATGGTGTTCCCCTGTTCATGTACCTGTCCATTAATGACAATGCCATGGGCTGCATGCTGGGACAGAAAGACGATAGAGGCCAAGAGCGAGCTATCTATTTCCTCAGCAAAAGATTCAGCAGCAGTGAACACAAGTACACTCTGATTGAGAAGACTTATTATGCTTTAGCATGGGCTTCCATGAGGTTACAACATTCCCTCCATGGTCACACAACCCATCTCATATCTCGCGTTGATCCTCTCAAGTACTTGTTCAGCAAACCCATGTTAAATTGTCGCCTGTCTAGATAGCAGTTGATCCTACAACAATTCGACATCGTCTATGTGACGCAAAAGTCTATCAGAGGTCAAGGAATTACGGATCAACTGGCCTCCAAACCATCAGGGGATTTCAAACCCTTGGAAACATACTTCCCCGATGAAGGGGTAATAATAGTTCAGCAATACCATCAGTACGATACACACCAATCATGGAAAATGTATTTTAATTGAGCTGTTAATATGGAAGGTTCTGGGGCTGGAGCAGTTCTAGTAGCCATTACGGGGGAGCAGTATCTCGTCGCCGTCAAATTACAGTTTATCAGCATTAACAACACAGTTGAGTATGAAGGCTCTATCATGGGGTTGAAACTTTCCCAATCATTGGGTATCAGACAGTTAACTATCATTGGAGATTCTAAATTGGTAATCAGACAAATCACTAGAATCTATCACACCAAAGAACTACATTTGCTGCCTTACCATCGACAGGTTATCCAGATGGCTTCAGAGTTTGAAGAAATAACCTTCCTCCACATTCCTCGAAATAGGAATGACTTTGCAGATGTGCTAGCAACTTTGGCCTCCTTGATCAACATACTTGACAAGGAAAACATGCCAAACATCACATTTGTCCTACAAAAGGCTCTAGCCTATGGGAATTTTATCGGAGAAGTATCGGATGAGCTACCTCCCATCCAACACCCTTGGTATAAGCACATCAAGGAATATCTATGAGATGGATCTACACCTGCTAAAGCGAGTTCTGCTGAGAGAAAGCAGATCCATGGAATGGTTATGAAATTCTACTTGAGCGTAGATGCACTCTACAAACGAGATACAGGACTAGGTCTCCTCAGATGTCTGTACAAGGACCAAGCTTAGAGGTTCATAGATGAAATCCATAGTCGAGTATGTGGCCCAGATATGAGCATCCCTCTACTTGTCAAAAAGATCCTCAGAACAGGGCATTACTGGCTCTCTTTCAAAGCTGACTGTGATGATCACGTCAAGAGATGTTATCAATGCCAAATTCATGCGAATGCTATCCACGCCCCTCCAAGGGAGCTCCACAATATGAGTTCACCATGGCCCTTCTCAATGTGGGGAATAGACGTGATCGGGCCCATCGAGCCAGAGCTAGTAATGGGCATCAGTTTATCTTTACCATGATTGACTACTTCACCATATGGGTAGAAGCAGCCTCCTCCCCCAGGGTTACCAAGGAAGTCAGCATTGGTTTCATCAGAAACAATGTCATTTGTCGATATGAACAACCAGAGGTAATTATTTCAGACAATGCTAAGAACCTCATAAAACTATAAGGACTCCTCGTACTTAGGGGGATCAGCCCTTCGTACAATGTATTGTGCACAAGCATCTAAATGCCTCCGCATAATCCCCTATTAAAGGGTTGTTCATCTCAGCTTTTCAACATATGAATCCATACCAAAACAATTTGGTTTGGCATAACTTTTAAGAAATGCTTGAATTCCATGAACATCTTTCAATAATCGTCTAACTGAATCAAATAGCATAGACTTCTACAACAATTCGGACATTAATCAAAATATACATGTATATATATATATATATATATATATATATATATATATATATATATATATTCTCATATCTCAAAGAAATCTCAAAAATCTTTTTATACGACGTCATGATACCATAGATCAGTATTTACAAATTCGTTTGAGGATTCCGTCATTTAGTGATTTTATCATACTACATCATACCATAGTGGGCTGACGATCCTTAGATCACATCCAACACTAAGTACTACTGCATTGATGACTCCATCATTTTTTTTCATCTCTACACCAGGTTCCATGACACATTGATGATATAAAAATACATTTTGAAATATTTCAAATCATTTTTGTCTAGCCGAAGCAATTAGCATAGACATACGAATAACGATTTTTTTAAAAAAAAAACTAATTGGTTTCATCATTTGATCCAATGTTTTTCAAGAAAATAGAAGTGAAAACATCAGCACGAAGTCAATAAATTTCGAAAGTCTAGCATAGCTAGTAGATTTAGAATATCCAGGTATCCATCAACTTCAATCTTTACTTCATTACTTCATTACTTAACCATTCTATCAATCTTCAACTTCTTCAATGCTCTCTATACTATAACTGCTTTCTACCCAAAATAGTTCATCAAACTTACCGCACATTGGAAGTTCAGGAACTTGCCACAATAATATGAGTTTAAGAACTTATCCTAGTCAGACCATAGGCGTCCATTCACCGAGGGGTTCAAAACATACCATATTATTATGAGTCACGAACTTACCATATGCATTAGTTTTAAGAACCACACCTAATACTAATAATATCTGACTAATCTTAATAGTTTCTAACTATCAAATATACACATGAGAAAAGAATCACATTTTTCACCACACATACATTGATAGTGCGACACCGACATTCCAATGATTATCAATATAATAAACTGAGTGCAAGCACAAAACCCTCGCCCATACAAAGGTTTGTACAACTCATCCATCACATGAGTCCTCAATTAAAATCCCACCTAACTCTATCTTACTCTTAACAACTTACCCTTAACTTGCTCAATATGAATTCCTCGTATCACATTATCTATAACTCCTCGTGAGTTTATCTTGTACTATATCATAGTATATTATCTTCATAGCATCAAGCTATAATTATTCAAACATTACAGACCATCTTCCTTTTATAACTTAAACAGATCACATCGTGATCTTATTCTATAATCATCTCCCTTAAAATTCTTTTCTTAACTCGTGATCATTTTGTTTTACGATCATCTTTATTTCCTTTTTCATCATTTATGATTTCGTTTATGCTTTTAATCTTCCAGATTTTGTGTATTCATCATTATTCGTTATCTTGGCTATTGGAGTTAGGCAACTCCCATTTCTTATCTCTATATCTCTTCAAGATTCTTCTTTGAATTCTCTTACTTATAAAACAATTCTTCCTTTATGAATTTCTAACTTCGTTTATATTCCTCAACATTTCATTCGAGTTCCACATTTTCATCATACGTATCCACTTTCTATACTTGGTACACATCGAGTCTCTAACAGTTTCAATATCGTACGCTGAGTGGTTTCCCACAAACAACCAATAAACTAGGTTTTGAGTTGATAGTTAGTATATACCTCCGCTCTATAAAGGAATCGTTTAGCCCAGACACCATACATCAACTATTAAAGAGTACAATTGTACCATACTTAAATATATCTTTTTATTCTTAACTTCTTTATCATTCTCTTTTTATAGACATTATCTATTTATTATCATCTTACATCCTTATTATTGGAGTTGGGTAACCCCACTTTCATATTCCTTATAACTCTGCGAGATTCTTCTTTGAATCCTCTCACGCATGTTTTAATCCCTTCTTAATATATTTCTTAAATTACTTTTTATTGTTCAAACTCTATTTGAGCTTATTCGTTCATTATCTTCACCTCTCTTCTCTAAGGTTATAGCCTAAGGTACTCTTACCTAAGGTTTCTAACCTATCAGCTTTCATACTAACTGTAATGATCCCAAAATTCATACAATTTAATTCTCGACTTCGGTCGTTAATAATACATTCAACCTCTAATTTTACATCATTAAACGATAATACAACCATTGAAATTTGCAGAAAAATTAAAATTTTCTATTACAAACTATCCTCGTTCTCAAAATCTTAAACATTTACATCTAAATATCTCAGAATCATTTTAATACTACAATAGTTTACATCACAAAACGATATTACAATTCAACATTAATACATTATTCGGAACCTTAAACATGGTTCAAATAATAATAACACAACCAAAGTATATAAGTCTTCAAGTATCACATCTGATTCATGTCTTTCAAGTAACACATAACTTTACCTTGAATCTTGAACCTGCAAAAGTTGTTATTTATAAGGTTGAGCTCGACAACCCAGCAAAATCTAACAGTTTTCATGCATCACATATCACATAATAACATGCTCAACATATAACATACATGCAACAATTCATATAACAAGTATAAAGATTGAGTCCTTACTCAATCAACATGCTTTAATCAATCAACATAGTCATAAATTGACTTTAACATTTCATACTTTCAAAATATATATAACACATCATGCTCTTTGCAATAATGATTTAAAACAGTTAATCATCAAGTTCACATAGCAAATAGGAACTAAAAGACTTGCCTTGATCGTGGTTTACCAATAATAGTTTAACAGCTTACAGCTATATGTACTTCACGTGCCCTATACAATTATATAATCATGCACATCAACTATTAGTCACATAGCAACGCATAGTAGTTGTAATGTAAACTTTAATGTACATCCTATAACTCTTCCTATTAATCAATACACAATGTTCAATTTGATTGTGTTAACTTTAGACTTATAACTCACTGTATTTCATATTCGAATTTCATTCAAGTGTTTAAGTCTTGCTAGGAATACTTATTGGTTTTATATTAACTCTATTCAATATTTTATAATATTCATTTCATTTGATTTAAAACACTTTTTACGTTCATTAACAATTGGCACGGCGTTTCGACGTTCATTCGTCACACGCCCGATTCGTCTCTCTTGTGTGTACATAGTATACTTATACAACTTATATAATACATCATTTATTAATGTTAAGCACCATTATATTTACTAATATTCATGTTTTATAACTTAGGACAACATCTTTTATCGTCAGGAGCACTACATTTGCATATGTGCATTCCCAACGCCCTCTGATTGCCTCCTAAAACATATTAGTCCCACAAATGACCATTTTTACCCCTGTTTCCGACCTCAAATTGAAAACCTTAAAGAACAAACGTTGTAGGTCTATTTGTCCTCGTTCCGGATCATCTTGAATCACCTCAATCGGAGTTTGTATAAAAACATTATGGCAATTTTACTATAGAAGGTCAAATCGCCGACCCAGATTCATCGTCCAAAGACTTTGGGTGCAAAAACTAAGTCGCATTGGTATTTGGGCGCAAATTTCAAATAAGGCGTGAATTTCAGTCCTGGGGTACCAAAACTTACAGAACCCAACCACGAAGAACAGAATAACTAAATTCTAGACTAATTACTACTGCTAACATCTAAATTAAGACATAAAACTTATATAGATTACTCATAAACATTTCCTTGTCATACATATACCAATTTAAAGCAATTAAACAATAATTTCAGAAAATTTAAATCCTTGAAACCATAGTTTAAAACTCAACTCCATTGTTGACGTTGTTTTACAAGGTTTAACACTGTAAACCACAATTATCCAACGAATTCATTCCTTTGAACTACGTTCTCATTAAGTCCTTATGAATTCATTCCTTTGAACTACATTCTCATTAAGTCCTTACCCAATTAACATACATAAGGTTCAATTTCACAATTAACATACCTAATTTTGTTATCCTACAAAACATGTTCATGTACATGTAATCACTATAAAACTAATTTCTTTCTTGTATACGTAATTTAGCATGCAATCATATATATATATATATATATATATATATATATATATATATATATATATATATATATATATATATATGCTAGTTATAACAATTACCATTACAAATATGCATAATTTCATAATCAATTGTAAAAACATGGTTTACAGAAAATTTTGTAAAAGCTTTATACACAATGAAATTCCAGAACATAAAGACTTAGAAATTACGGCGTAAATCATATATGTTAAGCTTATATAACATACCTTTTGTTGCTTAAGAATACAACGTGCTTGCTTGAACTTCACAAAACCTTTCTCCTCTCAATTCTCTCTGATAACTTCTTCTTTTTTCTCTTCTTAGGCTTATGCCAAATAACCCAAATACTCTACGTAAAAATCAAAACCAACGCATGGTTTACAAACGTCTAAAAACCGATGCTACTAATGACCATATTAAATCAGCGGTTACCAAAAATTATTATATATTATTTATATTTTGTTTATTTAATTTATATTATTAAAATTCAAAATTTAAAAATCCAAAAGTCATAAGGCTCTGTTTGGCAAAACTCCTTAAAAGTTAAAGACTTAATATATTTAAGCCTTGTTTGGCAAAACTAAATTAAACTCTTTTAATTTTTTTAATAACTCCTTTATAATATAATTATTTATCACACTTTATTTAATTAAGTTTTCATACTTAATTTAATTAATTATAATAATAATTTATTGAATAAATCATTTAATCATTCTAAACTCTCTAACTTAATTATTAAATTAAATTAGAATATTATCTCATAATAATTAATTTCCTTAACCCATTAATTATTTATTAAACAAATAATTTACCAAATCAAATCAAATCAAATTAAACAAATATTTATTCAACAATAAACAAATATTTATTCAACAATAAACACATTTATTAAATATTTATATAATTCAATAAATATTTATAATTACAATTAAAACTTTAGATTGTTATATTAATCACATTATAATAAGAATTTCAATTATTAAATTTTTATTTTAATAACTTATGAAAATTCGGGTTGTCACATCCTTCCCTCCTTATAAGGATTCCGTCATCGGAATCAAAGAAACCTCCTTACCTAGGTTTAGATCAAATCTCTTTTTTTTCAAAAAAATTTATCATTGAATAACTTCAACACATTACCATAATATAAGTTTTATATTTCCTACTACATTCATTACTTCAACAAATTCTAGGTTTTATTTCATAACTTTCACTTGAAATCAATTATATTTTGAGTATTATATACTCTTTAACCCATTCATTTCCTTTACTAAGGATCATTATCATAAACACTCGGGATACTACATTCACCCATTCTTCTAAGAATTTCGTCCTCAAAATTTTATCTATTAATCTTTATTCATTCAATCTATCAAAATAGATTTTACGTTAATACTTTATTCATTCATTGGGTTCTATAACCAATTTCTTTCTTTAAGGATCTTTCTAAGATCATCATATTCCTCAGCTCTTCCTATTCTAAGAGTCACATTTCTCTTCTTTCTGGAGTTTCAAATCTTTCTTGAAATTATTATGTTTTGCTTATTTTTCTCATCCTTTCCACTTTCACCTTTAAGAATAATAAGAGTCTTCCACAATTGCTCAATAATTGGGAAGCGATATGAATAACAGGAATTTAAAAGATTCCAAATCATGTTGAGGGTCATAAGACCTTGAACTACGTCCATGGTTATAAGTACTCTTTCAACTTAAACCTTAACAGTCATTAGACTATAGGGACTCCCGTACTTAGGGTGTTAAGCCCTTCGTACGATGTATTGTGCACAAACATTTAAACTCTATACGTATGTCCATAGTTATAAGTAATCTTTCAACTTAAACTTTAATAAATATAAGACTATAGGGACTCTCGTATTTTAGGGGATCAACCCTTCGTACAATGTATTGTGCACAAACATCTAAATGCCTCCGCGTAATCCCCTATAAAAGGGTTGTTCATCTCATCTTTTCAACATCTGAATCAACACCAAAATAATTTAGTTTGTCATAACCTTTCAAGAAACGCTTGAATTCCATGAACATCTTTCAATAATCATCTAGCTGAATCAAATAACATAGACTTCTACAACAATTCAGACATCAATCGAAATATACATATATATATATATATATATATATATATATATATATATTCTCATATCTCAAAAATCTTTTTATGATGTTATGATACCACACTGTATTTACAGTCCGTTTGAGGATTTCGTCATTTGGTGATTTTATCATACTACATCATACCATAGTGGGCTGACGAACCTTAGATCACATCCAATACTAAGTACTACTGCATTGATGATTCCATCATTTTTTTTTCATCTCTGCACCAGGGTCCATGACACATTGATGATATAAAAATACATTTTGATATATTTTAAATCATTTTTGTCTAGCCGATGCAATTAGCATAGACATACGAATAACGGTATTGTTTTTTTTTTAAAATCATTGGTTTCATCATTTGATCCAATGTTTTTCAAGAAAATAGAAGTGCAAACATCAGCACGAAGTCAATAAATTTCGAAAGTCTAGCATAGCTAGTAGATTTTGAATATCCAGGTATCCATCAACTTCAATCTTTACTTCATTACTTCATTACTTAACCATTCTATCAATCTTCAACTACTTCAATGCTCTCTATACTATAACCGTTTTCTACCCAAAATAGTTCATCAAACTTACCGCACATTGGAAGTTCATGAACTTGCCACAATAATATGAGTTTAAGAACTTATCCTAGTCAGACCATAGGCGTCCATTCACTGAGGGGTTCAAAATATACCATATTATTATGAGTCACGAACTTACCATATGCATTAGTTTTAAGAACCGCACCTAATCCTAATAATATATAACTAATGTTAATAGTTTCTAACTATCAAATATACACATGAGAAAAGAATCACCTTTTCACCACACATACATTGATAGCGCGACACCGACATTCCAATGATTATCAATGTAATAAACTGAGTGCAAGCACAAAACCCTCGCCCATACAAAGGTTTGTGCAACTCAGCCATCACATGAGTCCTCAATTGAAATCCCACCTAACTCTATCTTACTCTTAACAACTTACCCTTAACTTGCTCAATATGAATTCCTCGTATCACATTATCTATAACTCCTCGTGAGTTTATCTTATACTATATCATAGTACATTATCTTCATAGCATCAAGCTATAATTATTCAAACATTACAGACCATCTTCCTTTTATAAATTAAACAGATCACGTCGTGATCTTTTTCTATAATCATCTCCCTTAAAATTCTTTTCTTAACTCTTGATCATTTTGTTTTACAATCATATTTAATACCTTTTTCATCATTTATGATTTCGTTTATGCTTTTAATCTTCCAGATTTTGTGTATTCATCATTATTCATTATCTTGGCTATTGGAGTTAGGCAACTCCCATTTCTTATCTTTATATCTCTTCAAGATTCTTCTTTGAATTCTCTTGTTTATAAAACAATTCTTCCTTTAAGAATTTCTAACTTCGTTTACATTGCTCAACATTTCATTCGAGTTCCACATTTTCATCATACGTATCCCCTTTCTATACTTGGTACACATCGAGTCTCCAACAGTTTCAATATCGTACGTTGAGTGGTTTCCCACAAACAACCAACAAACTAGGTTTTGAGTTGCTAATTCGCATATACCTCCGCTCTATGAAGGAATCGTTTAGCCCAGACACCATACATCAACTATTAAAGAGTACAATTGTACCATACTTAAATATATCTTTTTATTCTTAACTTCTTTATCATTCTCTTTTTATAGACATTGTCTATTTATTATCACCTTACATCCTTATTATTGGAGTTGGGTAACCCCACTTTCATATTCCTTATAACTCTGCGAGATTCTTCTTTGAATCCTCTCACGCATGTTTTAATCCCTTCTTAATATATTTCTTAAATTACTTCTTATTGTTCAAACTCTATTTGAGCTTAGTTGTTCATTATCTTCACCTCTTTTCTCTAAGGTTATAGCATAAGGTACTCTTACCTAAGGTTTCTAACCTATCAGCTTTGATACCAACTGTAACGACCCCAAAATTTATACAATTTAATTCTCGACTTCGGTCGTTAATAATACATTCAACCTCTAATTTTATATCATTAAACGATAATACAACTATTGAAATTTACGGAAAAATTAAAATTGTCTATTACAAACTATAGAACTCCTTTAATTTATTTAATAACTCCTTTATAATATAGTTATTTATCACACTTTATTTAATTAAGTTTTCATACTTAATTTAATTAATTCTAATAACAATTTATTGAATAAATCATTTAATCATTCTAAACTCTCTAACCTAATTATTAAATTAAATTAGAATATTATCTCATAATAATTAATTTCTTAACCCATTAATTATTTATTAAACAAATAATTTACCAAATCAAATCAAATCAAATTAAACAAATATTTATTCAACAATAAACACATCCATTAAATATTTATATAATTCAATAAATATTTATAATTATAATTAAAATTCTGGATTGTTACATTAATCACATTGTAATAAGAATTTCAATTATTAAATTCTTATTTTAATAACTTATGAAAATTCAGGTTGTCACAGGAGGTGCTCTCAGATTACAGGAAATGGACGGCGATGAATTTCCACAACTCATCAACTCGGACACCGTGAAACGGTACTATGTCTAAGGTTACTATCAAGCAAACATCCTGGTTTTGGATCACCAGATCACCAATCACTTCAGGTTTTCTAACCCTTCACTACATACAACCCTTCTTCATACCCATCTGCCCCATCAGGGATAAACACAATTTTCAAACCAGTAGCCTGGTTTTCTGATCATCAGATCTTTCATTCCACTTCATTTCAAACCTTTTAGGTTATCCCACCAGGGATTGAAGTTATCACACTCGCAGTTTTGTCCCACCAGGGATAAAACTTTTCACACCCTCAATTTTGTCCCACCAGGGATAAAACTTTTCACACCTGCAGTTTGTCCTGTACATGAGATCAAACTTTTCATCTGCAGTTTGTCCTGAACATGGGATCAAACTTTTTGGTTGTAATTTTTCTTGCACATGGGGCGAACTACGTCGACCTGATCTCCCCAATACACAGGACTACGTAGACAACGATTTTCTAATGGCCCAATCGCAATAAAAAAACAAAAAACAAAATAAAAACACACTTCTACACCCTTTCACATACATCGTTGAACCTCTTACACCAGGTTCGAATTACGCAGACCTGATCTCCTCTTCAATAGGAGTATGTAGGTATCCATTTATGGTTTGGTCTTACCCCGTACAAAAACATAAATACTTGTCACATGGTACCGGGATCAACCTTCAATCCTCTACATTCATCGGCTTCAGACCAAAGGGATGGAACTAACTGATCTCCCCACACAAATGGGAGAATTGGCGACCATTTGAGCTACGGTTGAATCCTCAAAGAGAAACACCAATCCATAAGAGATGGAACTACCTGGGCTCCCGCATACAAAGGAGTACCGGCGACCATCTGTGGTGCGGTCATCCTCAGAGAGGAAAGCCACAATCCTCTCCATTACTACATACAGAAACCAATCCCAAGACACCAAAGGGTAGGGATACACACAAATCAACGATCCATTCTGAAAGATCCTGAGACATCTCAATGCCCACCCATCAAGGATGAGTTCAGAATACATCAAGATCACAATTCCTGAAGAAACATGTAAATATCAAGCAAGTAACAAGTCACAACTAAACGGGAAGTGAATCAAAATATATTTCCCTTCCATATATAATGATGTTTGATATATACAATATGTACTGTACATGAAAAAATGACTAAGCTAGTCTGTGCAGGAAAATACAAGCCCATCTACAAATCAGTGTATATGCGAGCTATCAAGTCCAACATGACATCTCTCTCCGAAGAAGGAGGTAACGCTGTGAGCTCCTACCCAAGGGTATCTACACGAGCCAACAAATCCATATCCAACTACATGGTAACGTGGTGCTTATCAATGTATGTGCTCATCTCGACAATAATACCAGTGGTAAGGGATCTCACTGTAGTACTGTCTATAATGGCTACGTCCCAGACAGATATAGCGCCATCCCACTTAATAATCAATGCATCTCTGGATGATCTAGCCTCATCCTACTCAGCAAAAGCGGTATCTTTATGAGCCAAGGCATCCTCTCTCTCTAATAGAGTGACATCTCTCTCAGCAAGAGCTGTCAACATCAAGGACCTCAAATGTCATCAAATGAAGACTCCGCTCTAAATACTCTGCTGAATGCGGGGTCACAGTAGTGGTCACACTGGGAGAATCCATCACAACTGCTGGTAACCTAGCAAAAAGCTCCTCATCGATGGGAAAATTAATGTCCTCTACGGGCTCTCCACCCTCCAAATCAATCCCCGGCTCTGTGGATACAACCACAGCCGATGTGGTCTCTGTATCCATCCATGCAGAATACTCTGCCAAACAGCCCGGATGACTAATAAAAAACTTAGCTAGCTCACGCTGATCCCAATAGGCATATACCCTGGATCTGTCCTCTGCTGACAAGTGGCGAGAAGCCAAGCGCTGGACCTAATGACCCCTTAAAAGGATGGAAGTTCTGAAACTGGTCAAACTATGACATCACAGCCAGTGGGTGGTAAGTAGTCATTCCTCTTAAACCAGCTAGCGGAAGATAATCCATGCCAGGTGCATGAGTAATGAAGCTAAAGGGAGAACGGAGCCCTGTACACGGAAAAATGTCAAATGGATCTCTGATCCCTGCTAAGAACACCAACCAGGATGTAACGTTTATACACTCCGCTAGCTGAAAGGAGTAAGACATGGTTATCTCATGGGAAAAGCAATACCCATATCGTCGAAAGGTGTCAATCGGTCTCGAGTGTGACATGAACCACACGTACAACATGACCGAGCTGCCTATAAATACCTCTGTAGGATAGGTGTGGCAATATGTGGTCGATCTCAACATCTCTGTCACAATCATCGGCACAATGGTATGACCCTCCCTGAGAGCTCTCACTGCCTTAACAACACCGATGTCCAACTCATCTTTATATAGTGACATGTACATATAAGCCACTACGCACATCATGAGTACATCTACTCTGGAAACATGCCACTGATCCTCCAACGTGGTAAAATCCCCGAAGTGCCGTGCATAACTGTCCATTGAGCCAAATCTGTCTATCAGAAAACGCTAGGACACCACATGGCCGGATGTAATCTCATCCTGTACTACTCTATGCCTCAGCCTAATGAGGGTCATAAACTTCCAGCTCATATATTCGATAGCCATCCGAGCGCAAGGTCTTTCTAAAGGCAAAGCTGTCAACTGCTCATACTCCTCTAAGGTGGGAGTCAACTCATGGGTCCTAAATCGAAAAACTTACCTCTCTGGTACCCAATGCTCCTATGACACCCCCAAATCCGGGTACTCCATTCCCATAGGATTTGGTGCTCACTATCCAAAACCATTACATCTAACTACCCATATCAAAGGATAAAGACATAATTTAAATAACTTAAACAATAATCTTTCCCATTAAAGGGTTACATCCATTTAAAACAATCCCAGGTAATCTAACCTTAAACTATTACATAAGTAAGCGAAATACATCACATAATTAAATTAAGTCTTATAACATAGTTCATTCAAATAAATTCTCATAAACCTTTAACACTTGGACATCTTGCCCTTTCCTTTGCTGGAAGATGGCTCATCGACTTTCTCAACTTTAGCTGCAGTGTTTAAATGCAGGAGTGAGCAAAAAATTGCTCACTGATATAGAGAGTAATAATAATAACAACATGAGAATGAACAATGAATACTGAATAATGGTGAACTTGTTCTATGAATTAAAAATAGAAAATAAGTTTGAATTTAATATCTGAGAGTCTTAAGACTATGAACTATGTCCCCGGTATTTAGGTATTATTACCCCAACCTTAACAGTCATTTAGACTATATAGACCCTTCTTTACGTACTTAGGGGGATCAGCCCTTTGTACAATGTATTGTGCACAAACTGTAAGACCCCAACTTTTATGAATAAAGATGAATTTTTCTATAAATATCATTTTTGAGTATTATGGTGTGGATTTAATATAATGTTATAGTTGTGGATAATATTTACAAATTTTGCAAAGTATGCAAGTTGTTATATAATATTCGATTGGTCAGGAAATATTCATTTTAACAGAGAATATTCGTACGACGGCACAATCATTGGTGGACCCCACAACGGAATTATTATCGGAGTTAGAAAATGACAAAAATATCTTTTTATAAAAATAAAGGCGGAAGTTTTACCGTTAAACTGTTGAAACACCCGGTGGTAAAAGTACAGTAATACGTGTAGTTGCATAGTAGCACACAGTATTGATTATTGATGCTTATGTGAGAAGTCACTCAATTTTATTCAATTATTGCTACAGTAATTGCTACATTGTATCTCACGTTATTTGATTCAATTATTGTCGATATTTTATATATTATTAAATCAATAATTGAGACGATACAATTATTCATATTATTATTTGCAATATTGACGATGTCTAGAAAGTTTTGTCGAGGAGGGCTTTGGTCACCTAATTGCACCCCAATAGGGAGAAATCCTTATTGGAAAGCCCCCTCTTTCCTGGGAATGATCTGGTTGTTAAATATTGCGAATAATAATAATGATGAATAAATGTTGTTAAAAATTTTGATGGGAATTTTTTATAAAGTATTTGTTGTAATTTTGTTTATTATATGGACTCCCATTTACCCATTTTTCAAAATAATCGGTAGAAATTTATAATAAAGGTGGGGACCACATGTGGGGCCCACGTATGGAAGTAATGATTTTGGAAATGGGGGGGGGGAAGAGTATACGTAAAGGGGAGGGAATATATATATATAAGTATGTGATGTGTGTGTGTGTGTGTATATATATATATATATATATATATATAATATAATGTGTGTGTGAGTGAAAAGTGGTGGGTGAAAGTGATGGGTGTATGATGAAAGTGATGTGTGTGTGTGTGTGTGTGATAATGATGTGTGTTTATGGTGATAATGGTGTGTTTGGGTGTTGAATTTGAAAACTAGCCATCCGTGATTTTAAGAAATCCGTGAATTCTCAAATTTCATCCTTGAAATTTTCAATTGTGCTCCCGTGATCAAACAGTATCCCTTCCATTCTCCTATAAATAGGATGCCTAGTTAGAATTGAAAATTATACCAGAATCAGAGAATTCTTGTTCTATAATATTGAGCGTATTTCTTTCGAGTTTTAGAAAGCTTTGAACATAGAAAATAGTATAAGTTTTCTTCAAGAATATCCCCGCCCTACCAGTCGGAATACTCTTCTTTTTAAGGTAAGGGATGTTATTTTTGTTCAGTATTCGTATGAAATAATATTATCTTCCATACTCTGTTGTATGTAAGTAATATTATTTCGTTTCAGATTTCAAATTCTACACTCATTTTGTTAAAATTTTGGCTTCTATACTCCATGAAATTAGTAGAATATCCTTGATATTTGTACTTCATCGAGTATCTTTTCATGGAAATATTATTCTGAGCATTCTTGATAAGTTTTAACTTTTTCATGCCGGAGTACTATTCACGGGGTTACTATTCCTGAAGTACTATTTACAGGGTACTATTCACTCAGGTACTATTCACCCGGGGGTACTATTTATGACAAAAATTGATTTCTTTTTTATCCAAATCATTTTTGATACAATATCATTCTTGAATTTTACTCCACAAAGCAGTATCATGTTGGCAATTTGATCATTATTGAATTATGGATAAATTAAATTATAATCTATAAAAATTTATCCTTTGCTTTCTTTTAATTGAATTCTTATATCATTGTCATCATCCTCATGTTTATATAATGATGAAAGTCATCTGTGGCCCGTAGTGCATAGATTGACTTGGTATGATTATGGCCAGGGATTATTCAGTATAATCATGACCGTAATGTTACAAATAATGTGGTTGATAAGTGGGTTTTATACCTACTTATTAGATATCAATTCACACGAACTATGCCCATCTCAAGTACATTTTAGTGTGTTTTTAGTTGCATTTCATGTTATTTTGCATTGCATGTACTGAGAACTCCATTGGTGTAAAAGTGCAGGATATGGCATAATTTGGTGATGATAGATGGCATGAGGCTAATGGGAGCATGACATGAGGATCTAGTTGAGCAAAGAAACCAAGCATGGGTGGATAAAAGAATGAGCAGCATGAAAGGAATGAAGCGAGAAGAACAAAATCGATGGCAATGCAGAACCGAATTCAAGTTGCTGGCAGTTGCCAGCGGCTAAACCGGGTCATTAACACACACGCGCGCCCGCGCGATCACTTGGATTAAACAGACTTGGCACATGCGCACCCATGCGAGGAATACCAAGGAAGAGCGCGCGCCCGCGCACGACAACTGAAGCTGCTGATCTATTTTATTTTAATTTTTAATTTTAAGAATTATATTTTGTTTTAAACAATTCTGACTGGTGTCAGACGTATCATTGAGTAGTTTTACGTCTTTTTCATATTGGAACTAGGGTTTGACACTTTGGGAGATTTCCAACATAAAATTAAGCCTATACTTCATATTTTTCTACTTCTTCTTTGGATTTTCAATCACTGTGGAAAACTACTATTTCATTTCTGGATTTTATTGAGGATTTGAACGTTACTATTGGATTATAATCAGCAATTGGGTTTGATCGATTCTATCTTTCTCTTTCAATTGTTTGTTTATTCTCCATGTTTTGCTTTGATCCCGTAATGGCTTTTGGTTCAGTCATGAACTAAACTCCATTATGGGATTCTAACAGATTTTAATATGTAGTTTAATTGCATGCTGATCACCGGACTGCTTTTTTACATATCATTAGGGATTTCTATCATGGTTGATTTGCATGCATGAATGATTGATCACCATTCGTTTTAGGTACTTGTATGGAATTGAAAAATATCATGCGGGTATGGATTGTAATCATGATAGCATGCGAATATGGGGCTGTTTTGTGTAGCTTTGTATTTCGTGAATCAGATAGACATATATTGTTTCACCGTATGAGTTAAATAAGGGCTTGAGCTTAAATTCAATATGGTTGCAATTTCACATAGACATATAGTGATTTTGGTTATATTGATGATTATATGGTGTCTATTGCGTGTAGATGCTATGTAAGTAGGTCACAATGTATTGAAAAATGGTTATGTCTACATTAGTGCACTTGGCTACTTTCCTGTGATATGTGAACAATCTTGCATGATGGCGGTAATTAGATGGAGTATTAAATGAAGTTAGGATCCCATTATTTTCAGATTTGATTTATTTCGTTATTATTCTTATTTTTGTTGTTATTTGATTATATAGTAATTTGAAATCATAATTATAAGCATTAGTTTAAGCATATAAATATAGTGATTTAGTTGATGCATAATAATTTAATTTAGCAACTTTCCCTGTGGATCGATACTCTACTTACTCTATATTACTTGTTGACACATGTATGCTTGCATGAGTTAGAGCTCTTTTGTTAGAACTAAAAAAAAGAGGCAACAGTGGTAAAAGTTCTCATTGGCCTGTAGTGCATTGATGGACAGTTGTTGACATGATCATGACCATTGATGAAAACACGAATATCCTTAGCTTGTAGTGCATGGATAATTCATGGTCGTGATACTAATGAATATCCTTGGCCGTAGTGCAGGGGTGATTCGATGATGTGGATTATTTATTAAGCTGAGTCTCAGCGATAAAATTGATGATAAACTTTTTAAATCATAGAAGATAGTAGATTTATGCTCTACTTGACTCTTCTAATATATTGTTTGTTCCGCTACAGTTAAACTTGATGTTTATTATATTTTATCAGTTTAATACTGTTGAAGGCTAACAATAATTTATTTTGCATTATCTTAGTCATAATATTTCTTACTGGGCTAGTTGAGCTCACCCTTTTCTTTCATTGTTCTCTTCTAGAAATGAGAATATAGATGTGACTAGTCGGGGAACGGAGTGACGGTCCTGATATTTGAATTAGTATTCCTCACTATTCTGTGAAATAGTGTGATAATAATTGTAATAATATTGAATTTGAGTTTGGATATTGTCTAGAAGAAAATATTCGTGTTGAAACTCTCAGCTTATGTGTTATCTAATTTTACACGACAATTATATAATTAAGTTATATTTGAATTTTGTACCATGTATTTGACGACTCAAGATGGGTGATGTATACCTATTTTAGGGGCGTCACATAAACATCTAAACGTAACACACATAATCCCCTATATTAGGGTTGTTCGTCTCAGTTTGAATTTAGAATTTCCGCACTAACGAAAGTTTAGTTTGGAACTAGCTTATCAGTGGTTCTAGAATTTTAGAACATTATTCCATTATTGACCAATTCAATCAATAAGTGTTTGCTTACTATTTGAAGGTTCAACACAATAATATAGAATTGAACAAGGTTATCTAAGTCAAAGATCGAATAACAACAATGTACAATTGAATAGACATAGTATATATGCAATGTACTACATTCAAAAGAGTTAGAACAATCTCATTTGAATCATTGAATTTAAACATTATATGCTTTAAATAGTAATCTCAAGAATTAGGAAAGTGAAACTCGCTCGACGTAATGAACTAGATTACAAGAGCTTGTACAATCATACACAAGATAGAATCAATTGGCTTGCTCAACTTTAATATAAAACTTAGGAATAGAAAGCTTGCTTGACATAAAAGATAACGTAGATATGAAACTTGCATTCATTATAAAGAGAATGAAGTTAGGGAACTTGCCTTGTATGTAAGCTACACAAGTATAATAATGTTCGCCAAGTACCCTACACATACCATTGAAATTATAATACCAATTAGTTGTATTAATATTAGCTTTATGGGTTTAACCCACCATTTAAGTCATAACCATTAACTTAACATCTAACCATGTTGGTTAACCATTCTAGCGAATCTGAAATCTCACTATAAACTAACATAAACCTTATCATTCATCTCTAACTTTTGTAAACATCACCTTTGTTCATTAAATAACTTATTCAAATGATAAATTAAAATCTCCATATTTTTGTACTACATTATACTACAATCTGTTATTGTATGCCATGTTATTATTTAACAGCTTTATCATGCATGCCAAGCCAAATTAGGTCCTTGTATTATAACCCACAAATAAACAGAACTCACTGCCTAGGCTCAAGGCATGGCGTAAGCATAAACCTTGCACACCTGCAATGGTGCTCGACTTCTTCAGAAAGTCATACAAAGACAACTATGCCATTTCATCAGGTGAATGCCAAGGCAATTGCAATGCCACACATAGATGTAAACTGCAATTCTTGACTCTATTTTGCACCAACACTCCAATTAACCCTATTTCCACAGAAATTCACAAAACCTAACATCTAAAACTTTGTAATAACATTTATAAACATGAAATTCTTCATACTAACAACATAAACACTTTATATAACCAATTTTGAAGAATCAAAACAATAATTTTCCCAATTTCTTCACTTTTAACACTTTTAGCGAATTTGATCGCCACAACTTTGTTTCTTAACCAACTGACACGATTTAAACTACATTACTTTCATTTCTTGACCTATTATCACCATCTAACATTAGGAGTGAGAAAAAATGGATATAACCGAATTACCGAACCAAACTGTAATAATTTAACCAAAATTTTTTGATAATTTGGTTATTTGTAACAATTCGGTTATATCCGAATTATATTACGAGTTTCGGTTAGTTTATACGGGTTTTATTTTTAATCTATTCGGTTTAACCAAACACCGAAATAAACCTTAAAGGAGAATGACAGGAGCCCATCAACTTCAGCCCACTATAGTAGCCCAAACATTTGTCATCTTCTCCCATCACCATCTTCATCTTCTCATCTTCTCCCATCACCGAACACTGAAATGGGTGCATCGTGCGTGAATGATGATGTCTCAATCTCTCATCTTCTCCCATCATTTCCCATCTCTATCTCCATCTTCATCTTCTCCCATTCATTTTCTTACCCAATTAAAAAATCTAAATTAAAACTCCAAACCCAAATCTACTGTCATCTTCACCCATCACCATCACCACCAGTCACCACCACCATCACCATCATCACCCCCTCCATCTCCACCATCATCGCACATGCACTGATGCACAACTCATTCATTTGATATTCTCACCAATAGAAGCACCATTTTGAGGGCAAGATCTCAAACCCTCAAGTCTCAATCGACCCTCATCGACCCTCATCGCAGCGGGATATATATGTGGGTTTGGAATGAAGGTTGTGTCTCTCTTGTAAGGGAGACATGAACAGATACCAAATACATATCCATAACGTGTGTAGAAGAAGAGATGAAGAAAGCAGTTGTATATTCCTCTTTGCTGATCCCTTTGAGACTCGCTTATTTTCAAGATTAGAGTAGCTTTTAAATTCGGTTATTAATCGAATAACCGAATAACTTATTCTGTTATTCGGTTATTCAGTTAGTACAAAATTCGGTTATTTGTTCGGATAACTAAAATAGGGTGTTTTTGGGTTTCGATTATAACCGAAATTCTGGTTCGGTTCGGTTATTAACCGAATGCTCACCCCTATCTAACATCACTTTGCAGATTAGAGCAAGTATTGGATATGAAATTTTGTACTTAAACAAACCATTTTTCATACATAAACACTAATATTTTCTTTTCCTCCTACAAACCAATTTTCACGTTCTTTAATCATCAAAGAGCACTCACACGTGATTATTGACAGATTGTAACACCATACATACATATATGTATCAATCCAACGTGATTTAGAAATTTACAGAAAATAATTATGGGAACTCAAAACATTAACATTAAGAGTAGAGTATACCTTTAGTTCTTGATGTAAACAAAGTTCTAGAAACCTTCTTCTTGGCCAATTCACAGCAAAACCCTCAACTCTCTCTGTGATTCTCTCTTCTTACCAAGCTCTCTCTCTCTATACTCTGTTATCTAGCCTTAGGCAAAATAGAACGTGTAGAAATAAACTGAAGCTATCCACGTTCTCACGTACTTCGGTTATAAAACCCAAATAGGTTGCGTCAGTTAAATTAGGCCAAAGCCCACAATGCCTTGTTTGGATAGCCACAATTCCCCTCTTCCAATTTATTTTAATAATATTTATATTATATAGTTTTTTACTTGTCACACATGTAACCCATTTACATAGCTTACAATTATAATTATAATTATAATTATACTTATGATAAATAAATAATTATATATCCAATTTAATTATTAAATTAGACTCAAACATCACTTTATTTAAATTAATTATTTTTTAAGTATTAAACAACTCATTTAATTTAATTATTGCATTAAATTAAATCTTCAAATAAAAATTACCATTATTCAATTTAATTAACATTAATCAATTTAGTTACTAAATTCTTGCACCACCATTCCAATTTATTTATTTTTCTCAATAAATAAATTTAATAAAATATTTATTTAATTCAATAAATATTTAAATTAATTACAAAATTCCTCGATCGTTACATCCTTCCCTGCTTAAAAGGATTCTGTCCCCAGAATCACAACTTGATAAATTTATTCGTCACATTCTTCCCTTCTTAATAAGATTCTATCCCCAGAATCGCTATACAAGATCAACAAATTGTGACACCCCCAAATCCAGGTCCCTTCGAACCTCGAATCCGGTCCGCCACGATACTACTATCGTCAAACTATTTATAGTTTGTATTCATAGCTTAATGAATATAACTTTGCTTATTACAATTTAGAATATAAATTCTTTCCATTTCTAGGATCTATGTAATGACCCAAAACTTTTATAAGTTTCCAATCTTGGTCATTTACCATTCCTGTCTTACATCATATTCGATGTTATAAAAATATGCGAAATAATTTAAACTTTTTCAATCTCCTTTGAAAATAAATATTTTATTGATATCTTAACTTGAATCAATTACAAATCCTTGAATCAAATTATGTTATGATTCATTCTATTCAAATTACTGTATAAATCTTTACACCTCGATTCGAACTCCTCTATGTATCTCATAGTACAACTTAACATGTATTACACATCATAAACTACTATCATGTACATTTTCTAGAACCTAAACATGGTTCAAGAGTATATATTTAAACAAATGAATCAATCTCCTTTGATATTATTGATCTTTATCAATCAAGTAGCATGTAATCTTTACTGTGTGTCCTTAACCTGCAAAAGTGGTTATTTACAAGGGTGAGCTCGATAGCCCAACAATTCTAACAGTTTTCATGCAGCACATAGCATATAATAGCATATTCAGTTCATGCATTCATAATCGATTAATATTTTCTACGCATGTTACTTCTCACATAACAGGCATAAAGATTTACTTCACAAGCATATCATCAAAGATCAACTTTCAACTTTCATATATATCTAATATACATTTCATATATATACATCAACATTCACATAGCATAATATAGCTCAATTAACAGTTATCGAATTCACATAACAAATAGAAACTGAAAGACTTGCCTGATTCGTAGTTTATCAACTACGACTTAACTGCTTAAAGCTTATCTGCACTTCGTATATTCCTACACAGCTATATAATCATGGATTCATATCCATTAGTCATACATTTTGTAAGACCCCGAATTTTATGAAATGAAAGTATTCAATTTTCTTATAATTACTATTTTATTTCGTAAATGGTTAAATTGATAAAAGGTTAAACTTAAGGGTGATATGTGAAATTTTTTGCAAAGTATGCAAGTTGTTATAAAATATTCGTTTGGTCAGGGAATATACTTTTTGTCGGGGAATATCCATACGACGGCACAATCATTGGTGGACCCCACAACTGAAGTATTGTCATAGTAAGAAAACGACAGAATTATCTTTTTATAAAAATAACGGCGGAAGTGTTACCGTTAAAACTGTTGAACTACCCTAAGTAGTAAAAAATACAAGATGTCTGGCGTGGTTGCATAATAGCACACGGTATTGGTTATTGATGCTTACGTGAGAAGTCACTTTCGATTATACTCAATTATTACACACGATAATTGCAAAGATCATATCTCTCATATTATTGATTCAATTATTATCAGAGTATCATCTGTATAATATGATATTGTTGGGTAAAATCTATATACGCACAATACGCAAGTATACGTGGTCAACAAGTAATAAAGTGATAAGTTGAGTATCGTTCCCACAGAGAATTAGTTAATAAAAATCACCAAGTACTAACCCGTAACCAACTCAATCTTATTTAAACAAATGAATTTCAAATTATATAAATTAAACTACTATTAAATTCCACTAATTAAATTAAGACTATGGAGATTTAAGATCACAACTTCACTTATTGCTTCATTTAAGTTAACACACTTCTCATCAATTATTCTCTATCCCTAGTTGTTAATCAAGAACACGAACGTAGTATTAACCACCTCTCGATGCACTAATACCGTATTAACGTCAATCCACAATCAAGATAGAAATCCGTTAAACACCTTAATCAACTAACCCACTATATCTCTATATGAATTACAATTGAAGAAGGTTGAAGAATAAGTTCTCTATCCGATTACATGCGGCGTCAAGCATATCTCTACCTTAACACGAATCAAGTTTAAGCTACTAACAAAATCCTGAACACATGCTATACTAACTAGGTCTAGATTTGAATATCCTCTATCGATTCAATCCAACTCCACAAAGAATTGTTGATCAGGCAATTCGTAGATTAAAGCTCAAATCAATATAGACAATCCTCATAATAGAACATAATAATTGATAGCGAAGCATATTAAAATAAACTACACAATAAGATCTATTGTAATCTCAAACAAAGAATTAGTTCATTGAATTAAAACTAAGAATCCACAATTGAAAACACATTAAAAGATAAGAATAAGAGTAAAGTAAAGAGTAAATCTATTGTCAGTAAATCTCCATCTTCCTTAAGCTCCTACTCTTGATCTTCAATGGTCTCCAAGTTGCTTCAATCTCCAAAACTATTTAGAACTAGTGTTTTGATCTAATTTACTCTAATTTAATCTAATAGAATGCTCTCTCTCCTCTAATCTCTCCTAATCTCCTAACATGCCCCTTTTATAAGCCTTTTTATATGTCTTTAAATCCTCTTAGAAGTCCTTGACTCAATTGGATCGAAACAATCCTTCCCGAACTCAAATTTGGCCAAAAAACGTCTTTTCTACGCGTACCCCGCTTTCCCGGGGGTTTAGGCTTATATTGAGAGGCCCGCCCGTACTGGGGGTCCTTACTGTCTAACAGCTGCTATGCCCTCCCCGGCGGGCAATTTGTTAAGGGAAAGCCCGCCCCGACGATGGTCTGTTTAATTTTCTGTCACAGCGCCCTCTGGTAAAACAGCCATAACGTTTGATCCGAGAGGAGTTACGGGGCCTTCCACCTATCAAATCGAAGATATCGACAAGATCTACAACTTTCATTCTTTGAGAATTGAGAAATTCTGGCCAGACGAAGGTTGAAATGGGGATGGAAGTGACTGCTATGCAAATGACCACTCAAAACAGCAAAGTTCGACGTCCGTTGGTACAACGATCATAACTCTTGCATTCGAACTCCGATTGGAATGATTCAAAATGTTCCAGAAAGCTAAGACGATGCTCTACAATGTAAGCTAAGTTTCAAACCAAGAACATGAAGTAAACATGAAAGCCCAAATGATGTCCGGTTTACTTTTCTTTGCGTTTTCTTTGCTTTTCCTTACCAATAGTCGCTCACACCGCTCCCAAACGTATAACCTACAAAATAAACACAAAATGCATGAAAAGTAGCTAAGACACATAAATATAAGCAACTAATTCAAGTAAAAGATATCGGATAAGTGTATATAAAATCCACTTATCAGATATATTATTAAATCAATAATTGAGACGACAAAGTTATTCATAGTATTAAATTGCAATATTTACAATGTCTAGAAGTTCTGTCAAGGAGAGGTTTGGTCATCTAATTTCACGCCAATAAGGAGAAATCCTTATCGGAATTCCCCTTCTTTCCTAGGAACGACCTAGTTGTTAAATATTGTGAGTTATAATATTAATGATAAATAATTTTGTGTTGATTAAAGTTGAAATTGATAGTTCCATTATTTTGGAATTATTAGTGTTAGTGAAAATTGCCATTTATTTCGATAATAATTGATGTCTGAAAGTTATTGGGTAATTAATCGGATAAATGAGGAATTAATTGCTATTAATTCACATGATTATAACTATTTGTTCACATGTGTGTACTATTGATTCACATTCATGTACTATTAGGGGAGTTGGTGCAAGCTTGATAATACTTACAGGACTAAATTAAAAATGAAAGAAAAGTTGGAGGTATTGTACTGTAATTTTTCGAACCCCAAAACATACAATTATCGAAACTATATTTTTCTATAAATAGAAGCTCATTCTTCCTTCATTTCTCACAAATTCACTAAAGCTATAGAGTAATTATTATAGAGAGAAAGAAGAAGAGAATTCTGATACCTCTCTATTCTAGTATCCAACTTTATTCTAAGGTAAGGGGTATTATTTCTTTCATTTTCATGAAGAGAGTTATTCTTATTCCATTCCTTATTATTATGTTGGAATAACCTGTCTATGCGAAGTACCGCATACATGGTGAAATTCTTCTATTATTCCATTCTTTATTATTCTATTGGAATATATCGTCATGCATGTAATTTTGTATGACAATGGTTCCATTTTATTATTCTATTGGGAATAACTCATCATGCGTCTATCGCATGCATGGTGAATTCTTCATTATTCCATTCTTTATTATTACGTTGGAATAACTTTGTCTATGTGGATTACCACATGCATGGTGAATGATCTTTTGTATTCATTCCTTATTAAATTGTGGAAATGATCATACATGTGGATTACTGACATGGCGGGAGAAAATCTATTTGCGTTTTTCATATATTCTATTATACTCGGTTGGTTAAAGTTTTGGCTTTATACTCCATGAAATTAGTAGAATATCCACGGATATTTGCACTTCATCCAAAGATCTTTTCATGGAAATATTCTTACGAGCATTCTTGAATTTTACTCCACAAAGCAAAGATCATGTTGACAATTTGGACGTTTTTGAGTTCGTGATAAATTAACTTATAAATCTTTAAAATTTAATTCTTGAACTTGTTTTATTGAATTATTATGTCATTGTCATCATCCTCATGTTTATATTATGTTGAAAGTCATATGTGGCCTGTAGTGCATAGATGGACTTGGTATGATTATGACTAGGGATTATTCGGTATAGTCATGACCGTAATATTACAAATGATGTGGTAAAAGTCCTCATTGGCCCGTAGTGCATTGATGGACAGTTGTTAGCATGATCTTGACCATTGATGAAAACACGAATATCCTTGGCCCGTAGTGCATGGATAATTTGTGGTCGTGATACTAATGAATATCCTTGGTCGTAGTGTAGGGATGATGTGGTTTATTTAATGTTTGAGTCTCAAATGATAAAAGTGATGAAAACCTTTTAAATCATAGAAGATAGTAGATTTTATTCTCTACTTGACTCTTCTAATGGATTTCTTGTTCTAACGTCATAGATTAAATTTGATGTTTGTTATATTGTATCAGTTTAACACTGTTGAAGGCTAACGATAATTTATTCTGCATTATCATAGCCATAATATTTCTTTATAGGCTAGTTGAGATCACCCTTTTGCTTTCATTGTTCTCTTCAGGAAATGAGAACGTAGCAGGGACTAGTCGGGGAACGGAGTGATGGTCCAGATGATAGCATTAGTAGTCCTCACTATTCTATGAAATAGTGTGATAATAAATGTATTGAGGACTTATTTTGAGTTTGAATACTGTCTAGAAGACAATATTTGTATTAAAACTCACAGCTCATGTTGTATATTTAAGATTCTATTTGTATTTTGTACCGTGTATTTGGCGACTCAGAATAGGTGATGTATACCTATTTTGGGGGCGTCACAGTTGGTATCAAAGCCTTAGAAAAGAGCCCCGAGCCTTTATCTGGTGACTTCCAAGTCTTGGGATGCACCGAAGCTAGACTTTCCATAGGGGACGCCGTGAGTAACGGTGGCAAGTTGATAGGTATCATTGTGAGGTGCTATCCAAGTTTTAGATGCGGGTCATAGTTGGTATCAAAGTTTAGGGATATGATCCCTGGCTGAGATGTGAGATAAGAACTAGGAGGGGAGAGACGAAGAATTCCTTCGCTAGTATGACCTACCTAAGTTTATTTAATATTTAATTGGTCGGTCAGAGTATAGGGATAATATGTGATATGTCAATTAACCCTTGTTTTATGATAGTGTTTAAAAATGGCATCTGAAAATATTGAGATAAGCAATGAAGCACATGAGACCGTTGAGTCACCAACGATCAATACCAAGGATAATGTGCAACAGGAAGACAATAATCCTCAGGTAAATAACAACACCGATCAGATGATGAATGATGGGATGTTCAGAGGCTTTATGCAATTCATGCAACATCAGGTAAGAGAGACTCCTGTTCAAAATATAGGTGGAAATAATGGCAACCCACGGTCGATCACCGCTAAGTAGTTCAAGGAGCTGGGACCGCCGAAGTTTTTGGGAAAGCCAGAACCACTTAAGGTAGAGACGTGGTTAAAGCAGATCACCAAGATGTTTGATGTCTTAGGATGCTCCGAGGAGCAAAAGGTTCCCTTTTACACCTTTATATTGCATGAAGAGGTAGATTACTAGTGGGAAACTGTAAAATGTACCCAGCCTGACGCACTCAAGATGTATTGGGAGAAGTTCCAAGAGCTGTTCAACGACAAGTACTTTCCCGAAAGTATTCGTCACATGAAGGAGGTGGAGTTTATCAAGTTGGAGTAAAATAATATGACTGTGTTGCAATATGAGGCTAAATTTGCTGAGTTATCCCGGTTTGCATCCCATTTGGTCAATAATGAGGAGCAAATAACGCGAATGTTTCTAAGAGGTTTGAAACCCGATATACGTCAATACCTCATTTCTCACAAACTTTATTTATATTCAGATGTTGTGAATAGGGCTCAGTTATTGGAGCGCGATAATGAGTCAGCACAACCAAAAGGCAACAACCAACAACACGATAATAAAAGTACTGGTGGCAACGGACATCGGAACAATGATAACCATCTTGGGGGAAATTATCATGCCAAGAATGGTAACCACTTTGGTGGTAATCATGGCTAAGATAATAGAAGTGGAAAATTTAAGAAGAGAAGATTTAACAATGATGGGAAGACGTTGGCAGCAGCACCAACACCAGCAAAAAATTCTAGGGGAGGAGAATGACCGCTAATTAGATGCTACAGATGCGGATAGAAGGGACACATAAG
This sequence comes from Panax ginseng, assembly GCA_020205605.1. Lineage (NCBI taxonomy): Eukaryota > Viridiplantae > Streptophyta > Magnoliopsida > Apiales > Araliaceae > Panax > Panax ginseng. The sequence goes on along the minus strand of CM035128.1, from coordinate 33,270,687 downwards.
TCCAAACTATTCACAGCCTTCCAAGGTATGTTTTAGTTATGGAAAAGACGGTCACATAGCTCGATTTTGTCCTGTAGTGAAATCAAGTCCAGTTAGGACGGTGGCACCAAAGGCGGATACAGACAAAACAAAGTCGGTGATTTTAGAATGAGTGTTTTTCGTGACTTCTCAAAAAGCGAGTAACCCGAATGAAGTTATCACGGGTTAGTTAATTATAAATTCTTGCGAAGTTTATACCTTATTAGATACCGGTTCTACCCATTCTTTTATCTCTCTTGCTTGAACTCAACGTTTGAACTTGACCCCTAAGAAATTAAACTTTGACTTATCTATTGAAACTCCGCTATGAGAAACCTTCGTTACCTCCACTGTTTATAAATCTTGTTGATTCAAATTGACACTTTCACATTACCTGTCGATCTTATCTCTTTGAAAATACTTTCCTTTGATGTAATTTTAGGAATCGATTGGTTAACTACTCATCATGTTTTTCGTAAGGTTGTTAGCTTTCATATTCCTAACCAACCTGTTATGTGAATTCAAGCAACCAAACCACTAAAGTTAATCACTGTTATATCAAGCTATAAGTAAAGAGCCCCGATCCTTTCGTTGTTGACTTCCTTGTGTGGAATGCACCTAAGCCAGACTTTCTGTAGGCGACGTCATGAATGACGATGGCAAGTTGATAGGTATCAATGTGACGTACTATCCAAGTCTTAGATGAGAGTCACAGTTTTGAATGATATTTCTATTGTTAATAAATTTCCTGACGTATTCCTGAAAACTTCTTAGCTTACCCCTAGAGTGTGAAATCAAATTTTGTATTGACCCCAGTACAAAACCCATTTCTAAAACCCTTAAATATTTTCTTCACCCAAAATAAGCGTATAGTGCGCCAAAGACGTTGACTCGAGCTGTTGAAGATTACGACCATACCATTCAATACCATCGTGGGAAAACGAACGTGGTAGCTGACGTATTGAGTAGAAGATCGTATGCGGTTACGAATGTGACATTTTTAACACAAAAACCCATTTCGTATAACTTACAAATGATGAAGATAGAGTTAAAGACTCTAGGGACCCACGTGAAGATAACGAATATACGAGTAGAATAGACTTTAATCGATAAAGTTAAAGCCGCTCAAGCTACACACTTGAGGTGATGATGTGAGAAGAAGAAGGTTCAAGAGGGCGTTATTCTAGAAGCAAGACTCGATCAAGAGAGGAAATCTCAACCCTTGATTTTATTGGTTTATTTGAAATCCTCGATCGAGTAGAAAATGTGGCCTATACACTCATTTTATCGCCAAGTATGTTGCGTGTTCATAACGTTTTTCACGTATCGATGTTACATAAATATGTGGACGACCCAAACCACATTATTGAATTAGAACTAGACGAGATTGCAGATGATTTAACGTATGAGGAGGTACGTTTTAAAATCTTGGATAAGAAGGATCATATTCGACACTCAAAGGTTATACCTTAAGAGTTGGAATACGAAATGAAGTCAAGGTATCCTCACCTCTTCGGCATACCAGGTAAGTACTTAAATTTCGAGGGTGAAATTTCATAAGGAGGGGAGAATGTAAGACCCCGAATTTTATGAAATGAAAGTATTCCATTTTCTTATAATTATTATTTTATTTCGTAAATGGTTAAATTGATAAAAGCTTAAAGTTAAGGGTGATATATGAAAATTTTTGCAAAGTATGCAAGTTGTTATAAAATATTCGTTTGGTCGGGGAATATTCTTTTTGTCGGGGAATATCCGTACGACGGTACAATCATTGGTAGACCCCACAATTGAAGTATTGTCGTAGTAAGAAAACGACAGAATTATCTTTTTATAAAAATATCGGCGGAAGTGTTACCGTTAAAACTGTTGAACTACCCGGTAGTAAAAGTACTGATGTCTGGCGTGTGGTTGCATAGTAGCACACGGTATTGGTTATTGATGCTTACGTGAGAAGTCACTCAGTTATACTTAATTATTTCTACAGTAATTGTTACATCATATCTCTCATATTATTGATTCGATTATTGTTACAGTATCATCTGTATAATGTGATATATTATTAAATCAATAATTGAGACGACAAAGTTATTCATATTATTAAATTGCAATATTTACAATGTCTAAAAGTTCTGTCAAGGAGAGGTTTGGTCATCTAATTTCGCGCCAATAAGGAGAAATCCTTATCGGAAAGCCCCATCTTTCCTGGGAACGACCTGGTTGTTAAATATTGTGAGTTATAATATTAATGATGAATAAGTTCGTGTTGATTAAAGATGAAATTGATAATTCCATTGTGTTGGAATTATTAGTGTTAGTGAAAATCGACATTTATTTCGATAATAATTGATGTCTGGAAGTTATCGGGTAATTAATCGGATAAATGAGGAATTAATTGATATTAATTCACATTATTATAACTATTTGTTCACATGTGTGTACTATTGATTCACATTCATGTACTATTAGGGGAGTTGGTGCAAGTTTGATAATACTTGCAGGACTAAATTAAAAATAAAAGAAAAGTTAGAGGTATTGTATTGTAATTTTTCGAGCCCCAAAACGTGCAATTATCAAAACTATATTTTTCTATAAATAGAAGCTCATTCTTCCTTCATTTCTCACCAATTCACTAAAGCTATAGAGTAATTATTATAGAGAGAAAGAAGAAGAGAATTCTGCTACCTCTCTATTCTAGTATCCAGCTTTATTCTAAGGTAAGGGGTATTATTTCTTTCATTTTCATGAAGAGAGCTATTGTTATTCCATTCCTTATTATTATGTTGGCATAACATGTCTATGCGAAGTACCGCATACATGGTAAAATTCTTCTATTATTTCATTCTTTATTATTCTGTTGGAATATCCTGTCTGTGCGGATTTCACATGACCTGGTTCCATTCTTTATTATTCTGTTAGGAATAACCTATCTGTGCGGTCTATCGCATGCATGGTGAATTCTTCTATTATTCCATTCTTTATTATTACATTGGAATAACTTTGTCTATGTGGATTACCATATGCATGGTGAATGATCCTTTGTATTCATTCTTTATTAAATTGTGGAAATGATCTGTCTATGTGGATTACCGCATGGCGGGCAAAAATCCATTTGCAGTTACATATATTGTATTATACTCAGTTGGTTAAATTTTTGGCTTCTATACTCCATGAAATTAGTAAAATGTCCTGGATATTTGCGCTTCATCCAGTATCTTTTCATGGAAATATTCTTCTGAGCATTCTTGAATTTTACTCCACAAAGCAGTATCATGTTGACAATTTGGACATTTTTGAGTTCAGGATAAAAAAACTTATAAATCTTTTAAATTTAATTCTTGAACTTGTTTTATTGAATTATTATGTCATTGTCATCATACTCGTGTTTATATTATGTTGAAAGTCATATGTGGCCTGTAGTGCATAGATGGACTTGGTATGATTATGACCAGGGATTATTTGGTATAGTCATGACCGTAATATTACAAATGATGTGGTAAAAGTCCTCATTGGCCCGTAGTGCATTGATGGACAGTTGTTGGTATGATCATGACCATTGATGAAAACACGAATATGTTTGGCTATAGTGCAGGGATGACGTGGTTTATTTAATAAGCTGAGTCTCAGCGATAAAAGTGATGAAAAATCTTTTAAATCATAGAAGATAGTAGATTTTATTCTCTACTTGACTCTTCTAATGGATTGCTTGTTCCGCTGCAGTTATATTTGATGTTTGTTATATTTTATCAGTTTAACACTGTTGAAGGCTAACGATAATTTATTCTGCATTATCTTAGCCATAATATTTCTTACTAGGCTAGTTGAGCTCACCCTTTTGCTTTCATTGTTCTCTTCAGGAAATGAAAACTTAGCAGGGACTAGTCGGGGAACGGAGTGACGGTCCAGATGATAGCATTAGTAGTCCTCACTATATTATGAAATAGTGTGATAATAAATGTATTGAGGACTTATTTTGAGTTTGAATACAATATAGAAGACAATATTTGTATTAAAACTCACAGCTCGTGTTGTATATTTAAGATTGTATTTATATTCTGTACCATGTATTTGGCGACTCAGGATAGGTGATATATACCTATTTTGGGGGCGTCACACATTTCATACGCTCTTAATATAAGAAAATTTTTTATTTCCTAACTAAGTTTAAAAAACCTACACTTCAATTTCTCATCATACTCTTAGAATAGATAGGTATATATAGGTATACCTTAACCACTCATACTTGACATCAACATTCATAAATCTATCACACACTTGACTCGCTATGTGTTCGATGCATTTAAAACTCATACAGGTAAGTTCAAATGTACATATAAACGTCTAACTTAGTTTTAACTTCATACCACATCACCTATCCTATATTTTCATATGACAAATCAAATGGTAAGACATCACAAATTCAAACAACGTATCATTGCTTTTTATCTTAAAAACATTCTTTTGGATTTAACATTTAAAAGTCATAATTAACATTTATCTCTATCACATAGCATGTTTCCTACACATTACATAGCATATTGGTCACATATTACAAGTTAAAAGAAATCATATAAGCATGCCTCGAACTTCAGATCAAAAATAGAAACTATTCATGATCAGTAGAGGATGGGCGTAGGCTGCTTGCAGTGTCTAGGCTTAGGGACTGACACAATTTGTGTTGTCCCCCCGCAGACCAAGGTTGAGCTTTGCACTCCTGGTTTAAGTCCAAAATTTAACACACTTAAACTCTTACACTTCTCATGCATGCATGTTAAGGTCTTTATATAAGTATATGACCACTCTTAAGTTCATTTTTACAAGTTTTAGTTCATGACTTTCCATGAAATTAAAGTGTAGACACTCGAAATTTTTTGCACACCTATTACTAACATTGCAGGAGGGCAGATTCGTCTTTCGAACATAACCCTGGAAGACAGCTCACATCCATTCCAGATACTACTGGAAGTTCAGTCCCAACCCCAGAACACACACTGGGAACATCAGCCTCAACCCCAGAACACACCAGGAATATCATTTCCAACCCTAGAACACACACCGGAAGGATCATTTCCCACCTCAAAGATAACCCCGAGTTTCATCCTTGGCGATAACACCAAGGAATGCTGTTGTAGTTACGGCGATAACTCCAGAAATGCTTGTTTCAAATGCATGCGATCAACTTCAATCAGACCTCCCGCCGAGACACTCATACCTCAGACCCGGAGCTAACACCGGGCAGACAGGCATTCTCACAGATGACATTGTGACATTCAAACAAGCAGTCCAATCTCAGATGTAACCCTGAGCAACGTCTGCTTTTAACTCAAATCGACGATAACCCCGGTGAGGAGTCACATGTCATCTTGCTACCTCAACACTTGCGCGTCGTCTCAAAACTTCAGACATACATACATACAAAAATGTCCTACAAGAACCAAGGAGTTTGAATCCCGAGTGACTATTACGCATGGCAGTACACCGGATAGAATTTGAAGCTTGAAGACCATGGGCATGGACCCCTCTTCCTGACTTCATACAACCTCTAATCCATGTCATTGCATAACTCTCGACACAAGCAGCCCGAAGAAGGTCGTATATACCTCATCCGGATGCTCGGATTGAAGTTCTGTAAGTTCGAGCGGACATTACAGTGCACGAGTGCACGTACTTCGAGAGGATGGGACTCGCGGAACCCAGGGCACCCCGGGTAGCCGCAGGTGCATCTGCAGCTATCGCAGGTACACCTGCGGCTCCCCCCTCTATAAATAGAGGGCTTTGGGTAGCCATTTTGAAAAAAGAAGAGGCGAGGAAGCCCTGTCCAATTTGCTCTGTACACACCCTATATTGAGTGTTTCCTCATTTTAAACACCTGTTAGCCCACATACAGTTATATATTTACTGGCAGGAGCTGAGTATTTATCCATTTAGAGTCATGGAAGCCTGCATTGGCAGCCCACTGTAAGCCTTCTTATACTCTATAAAGCCTTTCTCTTCATATTTGCACACACTATTCTACACATTGAGAGTCGTGTTGTGTGCGTATGCCCGAACTTCGATCTGTGGTTTTCATTTCTATCTGTATATATATACTTATATATGTATATATTTATATATGGACTAACATTATCGAGTTATGCCTCGATTGAGCCTAGACTTATATTTGGAGCATTTACTTGCTTTTTATATATATATATATATATATATATATATATATATATATATATATAATTGTTGTCGGATATATCGATGAGCTGGATTTTACATCCAGGAGCGTTTATTGCTTTTATATATATATATATATATATATATATATATATAACTATCATGTCGGACATATCGATGAGCTGGATTTTATATCGATGCATTTATCATATATATATATATATATATATATATATATATATATATATATATACATTCATCAGTTCGGAGTTCACTTTGTGGCCTTTTTAAACTTTATTTACATTTCATCACTTTGGAGTTTACTTTGTGGCGGTTGATCTCTTTGAGCTTTTATTTACATTCAAGTCACTTTGGAGTTTACTTCGTGGCGGTTGATAGCATTTCTTGCTTTATTTACATTTGATCCCCCATGGAGTTGCTTCGTGGTGGTGATCATGCACACACACACACACACACACACACACACACATATATATATATATATATATATATATATATATATATATATATATATATATTTACAACTTTTATATATATATATATACTGCATCGCTTTCGGCATAAACTGCAGATCATGTGAGTCTAGGAATCATGTGATCACAAATTCATCTCTTGAATCTAGATTGATTCCATGATGGACTTTTTCAAATTGTATGGCGACTTGTACATTATTTACAAAGATGTATGGATTTCCTTGGATTGTCATCATGCCCATGAGGAGTTCTAAGATCTGCTTTGTATATTATTTTCTCAAGATGCCTCGCATCTCGAAAATAAAAGTAAACAAGCCGAACATAATAATAATAAAATGGAAGTATGAAAAGTTCTCAATTCCTATTGAGCACATGGTTTGAAAAATCTCTTTTTATAAAACTTCATTGCTATATCTTAGTTAAAAATGAATTTTTCTATAAATTCAAACATTGTGTATATAGGTGCGAACGAGGCCTCGCACTACTTTTAAATAATTGCACATTGACACACACACACACACATATTCATATAACAGTTTCTTTGAGAAGTAGTGGTCACCGTGGTAACACGGATGTCGAGGGGTGCCTAACACCTTCCCTCCACATAATCAAGCCCCCGAACCCAAATGAATCTCGATTTCACAGACCCGTTTAGCAGTGTTACATCACTGGGTTAATGTGCAAACCTTTTCAGTTGCGTTGGTGTAACCAATTAAAAACACCAACTGGCGACTCTTAAAGACAAATCGTCGACATTACACATGTCGGACCTTTTTCATTTATTTTTTCAAACAAATCTCACATTAACAGGAGAATACCAAAGAACAAGTAACGAAAAGGGACACCTAAAAATCCCGACGACGACAGGTGGCAACTCTGCTGGGGACTCCAGTAAGAGGGCTTAAGCCGCTATTACAAGCTTTTCAAAATTGTTATATGCTTGTGTGTGAATGTTGCATTTACATTTATGATGAATGTGTACGAATGAATTTTACTTACTGCACTACTAAATATCTATATGTGATATTAGTGCTTCACACATGTCATCATTTTGCATAAACGGTGAGACACGTTGTATGTGAATGTATATTGTGTGGTCCCTCCACTAGGAGGCTATCCTGTCGGTGTTTGATTACTGGACTCGTAGGAAGACTAATTCCAACGAGGCTTAGGAAAGGCACCACCCAGATTCGCTCCAGTTGAAAGACCGGATTAACTTCCCGTCAAGTAGATTGTGATGATCTGGGAACCTTCATGCTAAAAAGCCGCAAGAGTAACCCTAAGATAGGTCAACCTTTGATAAACCAAACGCGGAGGAAAGTCTCTTCATGCTTTCCATTTTCAATTACTTGTAAAAGTATTTACTTGTAATTTTATTCCATGATCATCTATATGTAATGGAAAATATGAAGAATACCTCTGTGAGACCCCAAATTTTATGAATAAAGATTTAAATTTCTCAAAATATTTTTTTTGAATATTATGGTGTGGATTTGATATAATGTTATAGTTGTGGATTTTATAAAATATTCGTTTTGTGACGCCCCCAAAAATAGGTATTCATCACCCATCTTGAGTCGCCAAATACATGGTACAAAATTCAAATACAACTTAATAATACAACTGTCGTGTAAAATAAGACAAAACATAATCTAAGAGTTTTAATACGTATATTGTCATCTAGACAGTTACAAACTCAAAGGAGTTCTCATTACATTTATTGTCACACTATTTAATCAGAATAGTGAGAATGTTATCATCTGGACCGTCACTCCTTTCCCCGACTCGTCCCAGCTATATTCTCATTTCCTGAAGAAAACAGTGAAAGAAAGGGTGAGCTCAACTATCCCAGAAAGAAATATTATGACTAAGATAATGAAGAATAAATTATCAATAGCCTTCAACAATGTTAAACTGATAAAATACAATAGACATCAAGTTTAACTGCAGCGGAATAAGCAATCCATTAGAAGAGTCAAGTAGAAAATAAAACCTACTAACTTCTATGATTTAAAAAATATTTTCATCAACTTTTATCGTTGAGACTCAGCTTAATAAATAAACCATATCTTCTAATCATCCCTGTACTACGTGCCAAGGATATTCATTAAATCATCAATGGTAATGACTATACCAAAAAATCCCTAGTCATAATCATACCAAGTCCATCTCTGCACGTAAGCCAAAGATATACAACTATAAAACAAACAACCAACAGTCCATCTTTGCACGTAAGCCAAAGATATACAATTCAATAATTCACAGTCCATCTTTGCACGTAAGCCAAGATAACTTTTATTACCATATAAGCATGAGGATGATGACAATGATATAAACATTAATCAACTGCAAACAAGGATAACTATTAAAGACTTTAAATTTATCCAAATATTATCAAACACTCATAATCTAATATTATTAATATCATAACAATATTTTAATCACTTCTTAAACTTATAAACAATTTATTTCAATTATTTACACTTTACCAAATAATGCATTTAGTTATTCAAAAATGTTATACTCATAAGATTTTATCACCAATGATCAAATCCCTTATCAAAAATCTTCATATACCTTATATAGGATTTCCAAGCCACAAAATTCTATTTTCTAACTTTGTTACTTCACATAACATATTTAACTCATATGTTCGTAACTAAACTATTTTCATGAAAAATACCAAATCAGTTCCAAAAATATTCTTTTCTGAGATTTAGCAGAATATAGTCCCATAATGAACATATATTTTTCTCGGAATTTTTAAAATTTATTTACTATTTTTCAAAAATCAATTTTTAATTAATTCTTTAAGAAATTAGCTACCTCAAAGTTAACCAGAAATTTCCAAATCTTGACAGGATCTTACACATGTTAACGTGAGCCTCCAGTTTAAATTTTGTGGTCATCGGAGTTATAGAACTCCGGTTATAGTGTTTTTCGTCAAAAAATCCTAAATATTGAAATGGTCATAACTTGCTCATTTTAAGTCAGAATGAGCTCATTTTTGGACAGTAGGTAACTTATACCATATAATTTCATGTCCCAGAAGGCCAAAATGTTTCTAACAAATTAAGTAGCTGAAACAGCCCTTCTAAAAATCTGGACAGTAGTATTTTGGTAATTTCCAACTTGACTCCTTTGCTAAAATCAGTCCACACGAAAATATACAACACTTTTTCCAGTGATTCCACTTGGAGTTGCTACAAAACTCATAGATCTAACTCTAGAACTTGACCACACTCAAAAATTCAAAATATAATAGGAGATATGGTCAATTGAATTTCATGTTCCATTTTCACCAAAAATCTAATTTTCAACCCTTTGTGATTTCTAAGAAACTTTCATGTTTTCACATAATAACCAACATAACTCATCATAACACTTACATAATAATTCAATAAAATAAGTTCAAGAATAAATTTTAAAGACTTATAAGTTAATTTATCCTGAACTCAATAATGTCCAAATTGTTAACATGATACTTCTTTGTAGAGTAAAATTTAAGAATGCTCAGAAGAATATTTCCATGAAAAGATACTGGATGAAGCGCAAATATCAAGGATATTCTACTAATTTCATGGAGTATAGAGGTCAAAACTTTAACCAACTGAGTATAATAAAGAATATATGAAACTGCAAATGGATTTTCACCCGCCATGTGGTAATCCACGTATACAGATCATTTCCACAATTTAATAAGAAATAAATACAAAGGATCATTCACCATGCATGTAGTAATCCACATAGATAGGTTATTCCAACAGAATAATAAAGAATGGAATAACAGAAGGATTCACCATGCATGGGATAGAGACCGCACAGATAGATTATTCCCAACAGATTAATAAATAATGAAACTAGGTCCGGCGTAAAGCACAAACAGGATATTCTGACAGAATAATAAATATGGAATAATAAATAATGGAACCCGAAGTCCCACAGAAAAGCATACAGATGAGGATATTAAACGAGAATAATAAATGCGGAATAATAAATAATGGAACTAGGTCCGGCGTAAAATGCACAGACTGGATATTCCGACAGAATAATAAATGCAAAATAATAAATAATGGAACCAGGTCTGGCGTAAAACGCACAGACGGGATATTCCGACAGAATAGTAAAGAATGAAATAATAGAAGAATTTCACCATGTATGCGGTACTTCGCATAGACAGGTTATTCCAACATAATAATAAGGAATGGAATAATAAAAGAATTTCACCATGTATGCGGTATTTCGCATAAACAGGTTATTCCAACATAATAATAAAGAATGGAATAACAATAGCTCTCTTCATGAATATGAAAGAATAATACCCCTTACCTTAGAAGAAACTAGATATTGGAATAAAAAGGTAGTAGACTTCTCTTCTTCTTTCTCCCTATAGATTTTCTCTCTATAGCTTCTCTCTATAATTTCTCTCTCTAGAGTTTCAGTGAATTCGTGTCAAATAATGACAGAATGAGCTTCTATTTATAGGAGAATGGACTGAATAGTAATTAATTCATGAACGGTCCAGATTGATTTACTTTTAAGCGGACGGTTCATATTAAAACTTAAAGCAACGGTCCATACTGATTTACTATTAAAACTTTAAACCAACGGTCCATACTGATTCACTATTAAAACTTTAAACCAACGGTCCATACTGATTCACTATTAAAACTTTAAACTAGCGGTCCATACTGATTCACTATTAAAACTTTAAACCAGCGGTCCATATTAATTCACTATTAAAACTTTAAACCAACGATCCATATTGATTTACTATTATAATTTCAACCAACGGTCTGAAAAACTAGCACATCTCCTTATGGAATAATATTGTACCCAAAAATGATTTGGACCGAAAAGAAATATATTTTGTTCAGGTGAATAGTATCCCATGAATAGTAACTCGTGAGTAGTAACTCATGAATAGTAACTCGTGAATAGTATCTCGTGAATAATAACTCGTGAATAGTAACTCGTGAATAGTACTCTGACACAAAAAGTGCCCTGAATACACGATTGAATAATATAACCTCCAGACATAAATTATTATCGAGATAAATGTCGACTTCCACTAACACCAATAATCCCAACACAATGGAACTATCAAATTCATATTTAATCAACACAAACTTATTCATCATTAATATTATAACTCACAATATTTAACAACCAGGTCGTTCTAAGGAAAGAGGGGGCTTTCCAATAAGAATTTCTCCCTATTGGCGCGCAATTAGGTGACCAAACCTCTCCTTGACAGAACTTATAGAAATTGTAAATATTGCAATTTAATAATATGAACAACTTTGTCGTCTCAATTATTGATTTAATAGTATATCATATAACGCAGATGATACTGTGACAATAATCGAATCAATAATATGATAGATATGATGCAGCAATTACTATAGCAATAATTGAATATAACTGAGTGACTTATCACGTAAGCATCAATAACCAATACTGTGTGCTACTATACAACCACGTGTATTACTGTACTTTTACTACCGAGTAGTTCAACAGTTTTAACGGTAAAACTTTCGTCGTTATTTTCATAAAAATATTTTTGTCGTTTTCTCAAGCCGACAATAATTCCGTTGTGGGGTCCACCAATGATTGTGCCATCGTACGAATATTCCCTATTAAAACGAATATTCCCTGACCAATCGAATATTATATAACAACTTGCGTACTTTGTAAAATTTATAAATATTAACCACAACTCTAACGTTATCTCAAACCCACACCAAAATTTTGAAAAAAATATTTCGAGAAAATTAAATCTTTATTCGTAAAATCTGGGGTCTCACAATCTCCCCTCCTTATGAAATTTCGCCCTCGAAATTTATGTACGTACCTGATATGACGAAGAGGTGAGTATACCTTGAATACCTTTATCGTCGAAAACATTAAATTCATCTTTGCAATACGGCCAAATATATTCATTAACAATTCATCTTTGCACTACATGCCAACTGTATAACCAATAATCAACAGTTCATCTTTGCACTACAGGCCAAAGATATACAACTGTAAAACCAATAATGCTGAAACTCAACTTAATAGTATCACAACCACGAATTATCCATGCACTACGGGCCAAAGATATTCGTGTTTTCAATTACGGTCGTGATTATACCGAATAATCCCTGGTCATAATCATACCAAGTCCATCTATGCACTACGGGCCAAAGATGAATTTTACCACATCATTTGTAACATTACGGTCATGATTATACCGAATAATCCCTGGTCATAATCATACCAAGTCCATCTATGCAATACAAGCCACAAATAACTTTCAACAAAATATAAATATTATGAGTAGTTAATCAATCGATTCCTAAAATCACATCAAAAGAAAGTATTTTCAAAGAGATAAGATCGACAGGTAACGTGAAAGTGTCGATTTGAAACAAATTTATAAACAGTGGAGGTAACAAAAGTTTCTCCTAGCGAAGTTTCAACCAATAAGTCAAAGTCTAACTTCTCAGGAGTCAAATTTAAACGTTGAACACAACTAGTTGAAATACAAGAGTGGGTAGAACTAGTATCGAATAAGATATAGACTTCGCAAGAGTTTATAATTAACTTACCCGTAATAACTTCGTTCGGGTTTCTTGACAAACGCTCTTACTTAAACAACCGAATTTGACTTTGCTATAGGGTACATTCCACCCTTAAGTGCTTCGTCACATTCCTGATCCATGATTTGAATCATTATTCTTCGATCCATATCGAATTGGGGTTGACCGCTCTGCACAGGGTAATTCCAAATTCGTTGTTGGATTCTCCCAATTGTTTTCCAAAAAGCAAAATCCATTTCATCTATTTTGACTTTATTAGATCAGATGTCTTTTTCGACAATATCAACGCGTCGTGCGGCTTTTACCCACGCATCATCTATTCTCCTTCATTCAGTTGTTTCTGCTTTCATCAGATCTTTGATCAAAGCATTCTCAGATTCCAGTTCTAATATCTTATACTCTGCCAAAGAGTGCTTCTGTTCAAGCATCGCACATCGGGTAACACAATTTTGAATTATTGCATCTCTTTGCTCTACAACCGTCTGCCGTTCTTCCACCTGCTCTTCTAACTCATGAATACGATTTTGTAATTCTAAATTTTGATCATAAAATTCTTCTAATAAATTTTCCTCTTCTTCCTCTTCTTCCTCACTCTCAGCTTCTACCTCTGCGACTAACTCGGGTGCAACTATTAGTTCTTCACTCACCACGTAGATATCTCTAATTTCTTCTTCGTCTAACATCACATTAACTTGGTTAGTGATTAAAGGTGTCTCAATGGTCTCATTCACTCCATTGCTAACATTTTCATCTGTCATTTTCAAACACTGCCACAAGACAAGAGTTAATTAACATCTCACATATTATCCCTATACTCTGACCGACCAATTAAATACCAAATAAACTTAGGTAGATCATACTAGCGAAGGAATTCCCTGTCTCTCCCCTTCTAGTTCTTATCTCACATCTCAGCCATGGATCATATCCCTAAGCTTTGATACCAACTGTGACGCCCCTAAAAATAGGAATTCATCACCCATCTTGAGTCGCCAAATACATGGTACAAAATTCAAATAAAACTTAATAATACAACTGTCGTGTAAAATAAGACAAAACATAATATAAGAGTTTTAATATGTATATTGTCATCTAGACAGTATACAAACTCAAAGGAGTCCTCATTACATTTATTGTCACACTATTTAATCAGAATAGTGAGGACTACTAATGCTATCATCTGGACCGTCACTCCTTTCCCCGACTCGTCCCAGCTATATTCTCATTTCCTGAAGAGAACAGTGAAAGAAAGGGTGAGCTCAACTATCCCAGTAAGAAATATTATGACTAAGATAATGCAGAATAAATTATCAATAGCCTTCAACAATGTTAAACTGATAAAATACAATAGACATCAAGTTTAACTGTAGCGGAATAAGCAATCCATTAGAAGAGTCAAGTAGAAAATAAAACCTACTATCTTCTATGATTTAAAAAAAATGTTTTCATCAACTTTTATCGCTAACACTCAGCTTAATAAATAAACCACATCTTTTAATCATCCATGTACTACGGGCCAAGGATATTCATTAAATCATCAATGGTAATGACTATACCGAAAAATCTCTAGTCATAATCATATCAAGTCCATTTCTACACGTAAGCCAAAGATATACAACTATAAAACAAACAACCAACAGTCCATGTTTGCACGTAAGCCAAAGATATACAATTCAATAATCCACAGTCCATCTTTGCACGTAAGCCAAGATAACTTTTATTACCATATAAGCATGAGGATGATGACAATGATATAAACATTAATCAACTACAAACAAGGATAAATATTAAAGACTTTAAATTTATCCAAATATTATTAACCACTCATAATCTAATATTATTAATATCATAACAATATTTTAATCAATTCTTAAACTTATAAATAATTTATTTCAATTGTTTACAATTTACCAAATAATGCATTTAGTTATTCAAAAATGCTATACTCGTAAGATTTCATCACCAATGATCAAATCCCTTATCAAAAATCTTCATATACCTTATATAGGATTTCCAACCACAAAATCCTATTTTCCAACTTTGTTACTTCACATAACATATTTAACTCATATGTTTGTAACTAAACTATTTTCATGAAAAATACCAAATTAGTTCCAAAAATATTTCTTTTTTGAGATTTAGCAGAATATAGTCCCATAATGAACATATATTTTTCTCAGAATTTTTAAAATTCATTTACTATTTTTCAAAAATCAATTTCTAATTAATTCCTTAAGAAATTAGCTACCACAAGGTGAACCTCCAGTTTAAATTTCATGGTCATCGGAGTTATAGAACTCCGATTATAGCATTTTTTGTCAAAAAAACCTAAATATTGAAACTGTCATAACTTGCTCATTTTAAGTCGGAATGAGCTCATTTTTGGACAGGAGGTACCTTATACCATATACTTTCATGTCCCAAACGGCCAGAATGTTTCTCACAAATTAAGTGGCCAAAACAGTCCTTTTAAAAATTTGGACAGTAGCATTTCGGTAATTTCCAGCTTTTGACTCCACCTTTTCCAGTGATTCCACTTGGATAAGTTAAGAAACTCATAGATCTAACTCTAGAACTTAACCACACTTAAAAATTCAAAATATAATAGGAGATATGGTCAATTGAATTTCATGTTCCATTTTCACCAAAATCTGATTTTCAACCCTTTGTGATTTCTAAGAAACTTTCATGTTTTCACATAATAACTAACATAACTCATCATGACAATGACATAATAATTCAATAAAACAAGTTCAAGGATAAATTTTAAAGACTTATAAGTTAATTTATCCTAAATTCAATAATGCCCAAATTGTCAACATGATACTTCTTTATAGAGTAAAATTTAAGAATGCTCAGAAGAATATTTCCATGAAAAGATATTGGATGCAGCGCAAATATCAAGGATATTCTACTAATTTCATGGAGTATAGAAGTCAAAACTTTAACCAACTGAGTATAATAAAGAATATATGAAACTACAAATGGATTTTCACCCGCCATGCGGTAATCCACGTATACAGATCATTTCCACAATTTAATAAGAAATGAATACAAAGGATCATTCACCATGCATATGGTAATCCACATAGATAGGTTATTCCAACAGAATAATAAAGAATGGAATAACAGAAGGATTCACCATGCATGCGATAGAGACCGCACAGACATGTTATTCCCAACAGAATAATAAATAATGGAACTAGGTCCGGCGTAAACTCATAGACAGGATATTCCGACAGAATAATAAATGCGGAATAATAAATAATGGAACCAGTCCCACAGTAAAATGCATGCATGGATATTTTGACGAGAATAATAAATGCGAAATAATAAATAATGGAACCCAGTCCACAAAAAACGCATGCATGTGATATTCCGATAGAATAGTAAAGAATGAAATAATAGAAGAATTTCACCATGTATGCGGTACTTCGCATAGACAGGTTATTCCAACATAATAATAAGGAATGGAATAATAGAAGAATTTCACCATGTATGTGGTACTTCGCATAAACAGTTTATTCCAACATAATAATAAAGAATGGAATAACAATAGGTCTCTTCATGAATATGAAAGAATAATACCCCTTACCTTAGAAGAAACTGGATATTGGAATAGAAAGGTATCAGACTTCTCTCCTTCTTTCTCCCTATATATTTTCTCTCTATAGCATCTCTCTATAATTTCTCTCTCTAGAGTTTCAGTGAATTCGTAAGAAATAATGACGGAATGAGCTTCTATTTATAGGAGAATGGACTGAATAGTAACTAATTCATAAACGGTCCAGATTGATTTACTTTTAAGCGGACGGTCCATATTAAAACTTAAAGCAACGGTCCATACTGATTTACTATTAAAACTTTAAACCAACGGTCCATACTTATTTACTATTAAAACTTTTTACTATTAAAACTTTAAACTAGCGGTCCATACTGATTCACTATTAAAACTTTAAACCAGCGGTCCATACTGATTCATTATTAAAACTATAAACCAACGATCCTTATTGATTTACTATTATAATTTCAACCAACGTTCTGAAAAATTAGCACATCTCCTCATGGAATAATATTGTACCCAAAAATGATTTGGACCGAAAAGAAATATATTTTGTTCAGGTGAATAGTATCCCTTGAATAGTAACTCGTGAATAGTAACTCATGAATAGTAACTCATAAATAGTAGCTCATGAATAGTAACTCGTGAATAGTAGCTCATGAATAGTAACTCGTGAATAGTAACTCCTGAATAGTACTCCGACACGGAAAGTGCCCTGAATACCCGATTGAATAATATAACCTCCAGACATAAATTATTATCAAAATAAATGTCGACTTCCACTAACACCAATAATCCCAACACAATGGACCTATCAAATTCATCTTTAATCAACACGAACTTATTCATCATTAATATTATAACTCACAATATTAAACAATCAGGTTGTTCCCAGGAAAGAGGGGGCTTTCCAATAAGGATTTCTCCCTATTGGCGCGCAATTAGGTGACCAAACCTCTCCTTGACAGAACTTCTAGACATTGTAAATATTGTAATTTAATAATATGAACAACTTTGTCGTCTCAATTATTGATTTAATAGTATATCATATAACAAAGATGATACTGTGACAATAATCGAATCAATAATATGAGAGATATGATGTAGCAATTACTTTAGTAATAATTGAATATAACTGAGTGACTTATCATGTAAACATCAATAACCAATACTGTGTGCTACTATGCAACCACGCGTATTACTGTACTTTTACTACAGAGTAGTTTAACAGTTTTAACGGTAAAACTTCCGTCGTTATTTTCATAAAAATATTTTTGTCGTTTTCTCAATCCGACAATAATTCCATTGTGGGATCCATCAATGATTGTGCCGTCGTACGAATATTCCCTGTTAAAACGAATATTCCCCGACCAATCGAATATTATATAACAACTTGCGTACTTTGTAAAATTTATAAATATTACCCACAACTATAACGTTATCTCAAACCCACACAAAAATTTTGAAAAAAATATTTCGAGAAAATTAAATCTTTATTCGTAAAATCTGGGGTCTCACACGTCAGAATTATCATTTGTGGACCCCACAACAGAAGTATTGTCGTAGTTAAAAATGACAGAATTATCATTTTATAAAAATAACGACACAAAAGTGTTCTGAATTAAAGCTGTTGAACTACGGTAGTAGTAAAAGTACGAATGTCTGGCGTGGTTGCATAGTAGCACACGGTATTGATTATTGATGCTTACGTAAAAATTCACTCAGTTATACTCAATTACTGCTACAGTAATTGATGCATTATATCTCGCATATTATTGATTCGATTATTGTCACAGTATCATCTACATAATATTTTATATATTATTAAATCAATAATTGAGACGACAAAGTTATTCATATTATTAAATTGCAATATTTACAATGTCTAAAAGTTCTGTCAAGGAGAGGTTTGGTCATCTAATTGCGTGCCAATAAGGAGAAATCCTTATCGGAAAGCCCCTTCTTTCCTGGGAACGACCTGGTTGTTAAATATTATGAGTTATAATATTAATGATGAATAAGTTCGTGTCGATTGAAGATGAGTTTGATAGTTTCATTGTGTTGGGATTATTAGTGTTAGTGGAAATCGACATCTATTCCGATGATAATTGATGTCTAGGGGTTATATTGATAAATCGGGTAATTAATCGGATAAATGAGCAATTCATTACTACTAATTCACATGCTTATATAACTATTTGTTCACATGTGTGTACTATTGAATCACATTCTTGTACTATTAGGGGAGTTGGTGCAAGATTGATAATACTTGCATGACTAAGTTAAAAATGGAGGTATAGATGGAGGTACTATACTGTAATTCATATTTTCACATGATTATAACTATTGATTCACATGATTCAACTATTGATTCACATTATTTACTATTAGGGGAGGTGGTGAAAGTTTGATAATACTTGCAGGACTAAATTAAAAATGAAAAAAAAGTTGGAGGTATTGTACTGTAATATTTCGAGCCCCAAAATGTGTAATTATCGAAACTATATTTTTGTATAAATAGAAGCTCATTCTTCCTTCATTTCTCACAAATTCACTAAAGCTTTAGAACAATTATTATAGAGAGAAATTATAGTGAGAAAGAAGAAGAGAAGTCTGCTACCTCACTATTTCAATATCCAATTTCTTTTAAGGTAAGGGGTATTATTTCTTTCGTATTCATGAAGAGAGCTATTGTTATTCCATTCCTTATTATTCTGTTTGAATAACCTGTATACGCGGACTACCGTATACATGGTAAAATTCTTCTGTTATTCCATTCTTTATTATTCTTTTGGAATATCCTGTCTGTGCGTATTACACATGACCTAGTTCCATTCTTTATTATTCTGTTGGAATATCCCGTCTGTGCGAATTACGCATGACCTGGTTCCATTCTTTATTATTCTGTTGGAATATCCTGTCTGTGTAAATTACGCATGACCTGGTTCCATTCTTTATTATTATGTTGGAATATCACATGCGTGTGAATTACTCATGACACGTTCCGTTATTTATTATTACATTGGAATAACCTTTGTCTATCTTGATGCGGTGAATTCTTCTATTATTCCATTCTTTATTATTCTGTTAGAATAACCTGTCTACGCGGACTGCCGTATGCATGGTGAATTCTTCTATTATTCCATTCTTTATTATTTTGTTGGAATAACCTATCTATGTGGATTACCGCATCCATGGTGAGTGATCCTTTGTATTCATATGAATAGTATTTTCATTCAAAAGGGGTTTCTACCAGGGGCAGTTTCATAATATTTCTAACCCTCAAAAATTCTAAAAAAATTTGAAATGATAATTTGATGAGTTTTTTAGATTGTGTCCAAAAATGGTGATTTTTGGATGTATAGATTAAGAGTTATGGATTGTATGGGAAAAGACTATTTGAAAAGTAAACCCTTATAACTCTTTGTAGTTAACTCCAAAATTGGTAAAATTTTTATTGGGAGTACATGTATATAACAGGAGTATACCCTGTAAATTTCGGAATTTTTGGACAAAAGTACAATTTATGATAAATGTCTAAATATTCGGCAGTTTTGGCCATATGAAAAATAGTAATGAATTTTAAAAATTTCGAGAAAAATATATGTTCAATATGGAACTATATTCTGCTAAATCTCAGAAAAGAAATATATTTGGGACTAATTTGGTATTTTTCATGAAAATGAACTAGTTATGAGTAAATGAATTAAATATGTTATGTGAAGTAACAAAATTGGAAAATAGGATTTTATGGCTTGGGAATCCTATATAGAGTATATCCAGATTTTTGATGAGGGATTTGATCATTGGTGACGAAATCTTATGAGTATGACATTTTTGAATGAATAAATGCATTATTTGGTAAAGTGTAAACAATTAAAATAAATTGTTTTTAAGTTTAAGAAGTGATTAAAATATTGTTATAATATTAATAATATTAGATGATGAGTTTATTAAGTGATTGATACT
Organism: Panax ginseng; assembly: GCA_020205605.1. Lineage (NCBI taxonomy): Eukaryota > Viridiplantae > Streptophyta > Magnoliopsida > Apiales > Araliaceae > Panax > Panax ginseng. The sequence continues at coordinate 33,249,901 of CM035128.1, read as the reverse complement.
ATTTGGATAAATTTAAATTCATTAATATTTATCCTTGTTTTCGTTTGATTAATGCTTATATCATTGTCATCATCATCATGCTTATATTGTGATGAAAGTCATCTTTGGCTTACGTGCATAGATGGACTTGGTATGGTTATGACCAGGGATCATTCGGTATAATCATGACCTGTAATGTTATAAATGATGTGGTAAAAGTCCTTAGTGACCTGTAGTGCATTGATGGATAATTTTTGGTATGATTATGACCAGGGATTATTCGGTATAGTCATGACCATTGATGATTTAATGAATATCCTTGGCCCGTAGTGCAGGGATGATTCGATGATGTGGTTTATTTATTGTTGAGTCTCAAATGATAAATATTGATGAAAATATTTTAAAACATAGAAGATAGTAGATATCATACTCTACTTGACTCTTCTAATGGATTGCTTATTCCGCTGTAGTTAAACTTGATGTCTATTGTATTTTATCAGTTTAACATTGTTGAAGACTAATGATAATTTATTCTACATTATCTTAGTCATAATATTTCTTCTTTGGGCTAGTTGAGCTCACCCTTTCTTTTCTTTGTTCTCTTGTGAAATGAGAATATAGCTGGGACGAGTCGGGGAACAGAGTGACGGTCTAGATGATAGCATTAGTAGTTCTCACTATTCTGTTAAATAGTGTGATAATAAATATAATCAGGACTCCATTGAGTGTGGATATTGTCTAGATGACAATATTTGTATTAAAACTCATAGAATATGTTTTGTTGTATATTTACATGACGTTTGTATAATTAAGTTTGTATTTGTATTCTGTACCATGTATTTGGCGACTCAAGATGGGTGATGTATAACTATTTTGGGGGCGTCAAAGTTGGTATAAAAGCTTAGGGATATGATCCCTGGCTGAGATGTGAGACAAGAACTAGGAGGGGAGAGACGGGGATTTCCTTCGCTAGTATGACCTACTTAAGTTTATTTGGTATTTAATTGGTCGGTCAGGGTATAGGGATAATATGTGACATGTCAATTAACCCTTATTTTGTGGTAGTATTTGAGAATGGCAGCTGAAAATGTTAACAATGGAGTGAATGAGATCGTGGAAACACCTCTAATCACCAACCAGGATAATGTGATGTCAGGCAAAGAAGGAATTAGAGATATCCATGTGGTGAGTGAAGAATTGATAATTGCACCTGAGATAGTCGCAGAGGTAGCAGCTGAGAGTGAGGAAGAAGAGGAAGAAGAGGAACCTGAGGAGAATTTATTAGAAGAATTTTACGATCAAAATTTAGAATTGCAAAATCGTGTTCATGAGTTAGAAGAGCAGGCTGAAGAACGACAGGCTGTCATGGAGCAAAAGGATGCAATAATTCAAGCTTGTGTTACCCGATATGTGATGCTTGGACAAAAGCACTCTTTGGTAGAGTATAAGATGATAAAGCTGGAATATGAGCTGAAAGAAGAAACAACTGAACGAGTGAGAATGAGTGATACATGGGTAAAAGTCGCACGACGCGTAGATATTGTGGAAAGAGATCTCCGATCTAAGAAGGCTAAAATAGATGATATGTATTTCTCTATTTGGACAGCAATTGAGAGAACCCAACATCGAGTTTTGAATTACACTGTACATTGCGGTCAACCTCAATTTGATATGGATCGAAGATTAATGATTTAGATCATGAAACAGAAGTTCGATGAAGCAGTTGACGGTGGAATATGCCCTATAGAAAAGTCAATTTCAACGGTAGTGGTGACACCAAATGCTTCCCCAGACAAGTCAAAGCCAGGTAGTTCAAGGGAGAGTGGTTGTTATGACTTCCCAACAAGTGAGGAACCCAAATGAAGTTATCACGGGTTAGTTAATTATAAATTCTTGCGAAGTCTATACCTTATTCGATACCAGTTCTACCCACTCTTTTATTTCTCCTACTTACGTTCAATGTTTAAATTTGACTCCGGAGAAATTAGACTTTGATTTATCTGTTGAAACTTCGTTGGGAGAAACCTTCATTAGCTCCACTATTTATAAATCTTGTTTGATTCAAATCGACACTTTCACGTTACCTATCGATCTTATCTCTTTGAAAATACTTGCCTTTGATGTGATTTTAGGAATCAATTGGTTAAGTACTCATCATGCTTTTCGTAAGGTTGTTAGCTGCTATATTCCTAACCAAACTGTTATGTGAATTCAAGCAACCAAACCACTAAAGTCAATCATTGTCATATCAAGCCATAAGTAAAGATCCCCGAGCCTTTCACTGGTGACTTCCAAGTCTTGGAATACACCGAAGCCAGAATATTCGTAGGGGACATCGTGAATAACGGTGGCAAGTTGATAGGTATCAATGTGACGTGCTATCCAAGTCTTGGATGAGAGTCACAGTTTTTTTTTCTATTGTTAATAAATTTCCTGACGTATTCTTGAAGAACTTCCTAGCCTACCCCTAGAAGCGTGAAATCAAATTTTGTATTGGCCTAAGTATAAAACCAATTTCTAAAACCCTTAAATATTTCTTCACCTAGAACGAACGTATTATGCGCCAAAGACGTTGGCTCGAGCTATTGAAGATTACAACTGTACCACTCAATATCATCGTGGAAGAGCGAACGTGGTAGCTGACGCGTTGAGTAGAAGATCGTATGTGTTTATGAGTTCGATGTTGTTAACACAAAAACCCATTTCGTATAAGTTACAAATGATGAAGATAGAGTTAAAGACTATAGGGACCCACGTGAAGATAACGAATATACGAGTAGAATCGACTTTAATCGATAAAGTTAAAGCCGCTCAAGCTACACACCTGAATCTGATGAATGTGAAGAAGATGGTTCAAGAAGGCGTTATCTCAACCCTCGATTTAATTGGCCCATTTGAAATCCTCGATCGAGTAGGAACTGTGGCCTATAGACTCGTTTTACCACCAAGTATGTCGCATGTTCATAACATTTTTCACGTATCGATGTTACGTAAATATGTGGATGACCTGAACCACATTATTGAATTGGAACTAGATGAGATAGCAGAAGATTTAATGTATGAGGATATACATGTTAAAATCTTGGATAAGAAGGATCCTATTCGACACTCAAAGGTTATACCTCAAGAGTTAGAATCTGAAATGAAGTCAAGGTATCCTCACCTCTTCGGCATACCAGGTACTTAAGTAAATTTCAAGGGCGAAATTTCATAAGGAGGGGAGATTGTGAGACCCCAAATTTTATGAATAAAGATTTAAATTTCTCGAAAAAAAAAAATTTTGAATATTATGGTGTGGATTTGATATAATGTTATAGTTGTGGATAATATTTATAAATTTTGCAAAGTATGCAAGTTGTTATAAAATATTAGTTTGGTCGGGGAATATCCGTACGATGGCACAATCATTGGTGGACCCCATAACAGAAGTATTGTCATAGTTAGAAAATGACAGAATTATCATTTTATAAAAATAATGGCGAAAGTGTTACCGTTAAAACTGTTGAACTACCTGGTAGTAAAAGAAATGCGATGTCTGGCGTGGTTGCATAGTAGCACACGGTATTGATTATTGATGCTTACATAAGAAGTCACTCAGTTATACTCAATTATTGCTACAGTAATTGCTGCATCATATCTTTAATATTATTGATTCGATTATTATCACAGTATCATCTGCATAATATTTTATATATTATTAAATCAATAATTGAGACGACAAAGTTATTCATACTATTAAATTGCAATATTTACAATGTCTAGAAGTTCTGTCAAGGAGAGGTTTGGTCATTTAATCATGGCGCCAATAAGGAGAAATCCTTATCGAAAAGCCCCCTCTTTCACAGGAACGACATTCGTTGTTAAATATTGTGAGTTATAATATTAATGATGAATAAGTTCGTGTTGATTAAAGATGAATTTGATAGATCCATTGTGTTGGGATTATTAGTGTTAGTGGAAATCGACATCTATTCCAATGATAATTGATGTCTAGGGGTTATATTGATAAATTGGGTAATTAATCTGATAAATGAGTAATTAATTGCTATTAATTCACATGCTTATATAACTATTTGTTCACATGTGTGTACTATTGAATCGTATTCTTGTACTATTAGGGGAGTTGGTGCAAGATTTATAATACTTACATGACTAAGTTAAAAATGGAGGTATAGATGGAAGTACTATACTGTAATTTGTATTTTCACATGATTATAACTATTGATTCACATGATTGAACTATTGATTCACATTATTTACTATTAGTGGAGGTGGTGCAAGTTTGATAATACTTGCAAGACTAAATTAAAAATAAAAGAAAAGTTGGAGGTATTGTACTATAATATTTTGAGCCCCAAAATGTGCAATTACCGAAACTATATTTTCCTATAAATAGAAGCTCATTCTTCCTTCAATTCTCACCAATTCACTAAAGCTTTAGAAAAATTATTATAGAGAGAAATTATAGAGAGAAAGAAGAAGAGAAGTCTGCTACCTCACTATTCCAATATCTAGTTTCTTCTAAGGTAAGGGGTATTATTTCTTTCGTATTCATGAAGAGAGCTATTGTTATTCCATTCCTTATTATTCTGTTAGAATAACTTGATATCTGTGGGATCACCAGTATACATGGTGAAATTCTTCTATTATTCCATTATTTATTATTCTATTAGAATATCATGTGTGTGCGTATTATGCATGACCTGGTTTCATTCTTTATTATTCTGTTGGAATATCCTCATGCATGCAATGTAATTATGCATGACTGGTTCCATTCTTTATTATTACATTTGAATATCACATGCATGCGAATTACGCTTTTGGTTCCATTCTTAATTATTACATTGGAATATCTGTCTGCATGTAATTACGCTTTTGGTTCCATTCTTTATTATTCTGTTGGAATATCCTGTCTATGCAAATTACGCATGACCTGGTTTTGTTATTTATTATTCTGTTGGAATAACCTGTCTGTGCGGTTTATCGCATGCCGGTGAATTCTTCTGTTATTCTATTCTTTATTATTCTGTTAGAATAACCCGTCTATGCGGACTACCGTATGCATGGTGAATTCTTCTGTTATTCCATTCTTTATTATTCTGTTGGAATTACCTGTTTATGTGGATTACCGCATGTATGGTGAATGATCCTTTGTATTCATATGAATAGTATTTTCATTCATAAGGGGTTTCTTCCAGGGGCAGTTTTGTAATTTTTCTGACCCTCAAAAATTCTGGAAAAATTTGAAATGATAATTTGATGAGTTTTCTAGATTGTGTCCAAAAATAGCGATTTTTGGATGTATAGATTAAGAGTTATGGATTGTATGGAAAAAGACTATTTTAAAAGTAAACCCTTATAACTCTTTGTGGTTAACTCCAAAATTGGTGAAATTTTTATTGGGAGTACATGTATATAACAGGAGTATACCCTATAAATTTCGGAATTTTTGGACAAAAGTACAATTTATGATAAATGTCTAAATATTCTATAGTGATTTTGCCATATGAAAAATAGTAAATGAATTTTAAAAATTCTGAGAAAAATATATGTTCAATATGGAACTATATTCTGCTAAATCCCAGAAAAGAAATATTTTTGGGACTGATTTGATATTTTTCATGAAAATGAACTAGTTATGAGTAAATAAATTAAATATGTTATGTGAAGTAACAAAATTGGAAAATGGAATTTTATGGCTTGAGAATCCTATATAGTGTATATGCAAATTTTTGATGAGTGATTTGATCATTGGTGATGAAATATTATGAGTATGACATTTTTGAATGATTAAATGTATTATTTGGTAAAGTGTAAACAATTGAAATAAATTGTTTATAAGTTTAAGAAGTGATTAAAATATTGTTATAGTATTAATAATATTAGATGATTGTTGGGTAAAATCTAGTTACGTACAACACGCAAGTATACGTGGTCAACAAGTAATAAAGTGATAAGTAGAGTATCGTTCCCACAGAGACAATTTAATAAGAAACTTAACTTCACAATTATCAATTTCCTAGTAATCCTAATTTTATTAAACTATCCAATTCAATGATTAAAAATAATTATTCTAAATTAAAAAGTAATTAAACTATCACAAACCAATCACAAATATCAAAATCTAGAATTTCAAACAATTAATGGAGAATTAGACTTATGATTTCACCCTAAGCTTCACTCTAATTTTAACACTTTTATTCCAATTCAATTCAGTATCCCAGTTTATTAATAAAGAACATGAACGTAGTATTAACCACATCTCGATGCACTAATACCGTATTAACGTCAATCCACAATTAAGATAGAAATCTGTTAAACACCTTAAGCAACTAACTCACTATATCTCTATGTGAATTACAATTAAAGAAGGTTGAAGAATAAGTTCTCTATCCGATTACATGCGGTGTTAAGCATATCACTACCTTAACACTCATCAAGTTTAAGCTATTAACAAAATCCTGAACACATGATATATCAACTAGGTCTAGATTTGAATATCCTCTCTCGATTCCATCCAACTCCACAAAGAATTGTTGATCAAGAAATTCATAGATTCAAGCTCAAATCAATATAAATAAACTGGAAATAGCTTATTAAATTGGAAATCAAAGTTTACAAAATCATAAATTCACTCAAAGATCCATCATAAGCCTAAAAAGTGAATTAGTTCATAATAAATGAAACAAACACTGAATAAATCATGGAAATCATTCTTTCAATTACAAATAATAGTCTAAGACGAAGAATATTGAAAAACACCCTTCACATAGCCTAGAATCGCAATCGTCTCGAAAATCTCCTTGAAAAACTCCCCCAACGCTTGCTTAGAAAAACTGAGATTAATCTTCGTAATTTGCCTTGTGTCACTCTAATCTCAGTGTTTGTTGTTAATTATATACTTCAACATGTATTCTGATTAAAACTCCATACCAAAATGAGTCCCAAGTCATCACCATCACTAAAACTCCACACTTGTAGCACTAGAAACCAACTAGGAGTCTTAATTTTCGAGTACCAAATTTGACTTGCTATTTCTCTTTGCACAAGCCAAATTGGCTTGCTCTTCTTCGCTATTGTCGCTTTGGACCCCTTCACCCATTTGGATCCTAAGGCACAAAAGGGCAAGCCCCGGCTTGCTATGAAACTGCCCATTACTTTTCCTGCTGGAACCTCCTCTCCTAAAACTGCCATAACCTTTAAACTGGGAAGATTTATAGGGCCCGTGACCTATCAAATCGAAGCTATCGACGAGATCTACAACTTTTATTCTTTGAACTTTCAGAAATAACAAACGGATGAAGGTCGATATTGTATTGGAAGCAGCTGCTTCTGTGTAATGACAACCGACACAACTCTTAACTTTGTCTTTGTTGCTAGAAAGCCATACTATCGCATCTGAACTTCTGATTAGAATGATGCAAGACGTTCTGGAATGCCAAGAAAGAGTCCCACAACATAGTCCAAGTTCCACACCAAGAATATGCAATACACATGAAATGAACTTGAAGGCCCGAACGATACCCGTAATTGCTTTTTCTTGCATGTTTCATACCAATAGTTAGTCACTCCACTTCCAAACATATAATCTACAAAATGGAAACAAAATGCATGAAAAGTAACTAAGAAACACAAGATTAAGCAAATAATTCAAGTAATAGATGTCGGATAAGTAGGTATAAAACTGACTTATCAAATACCTCCAAACTTAAACCTTTGCTTGTCCTCAAGCAAAAACAAAAAAAAGATGCAACGCAATGCAATGGAATGAAATTAATCTATATGCCTACGAATCCAGCAGTATTGATAAACACAAGTCTTTTCGCCCGGCCTCAGAGAAATCAAGTAAACATGATAATACATCATATAAAAACTCATCAGTAATTTATCGATCAATAATCAAATCTTAGACTGTTATTACTGATATAGTGCGTGTGTGCTCAACAACAATGCTAACTGATCTAAAATCAAATTTAACACATAACAAGTCTCTTTGAAGGCATCATACAGTGTAAACTCAAGAAATTCAAAAACAAGTTAGATCCAACTAAAATCAAACAATTACCACCATCGAGGCTCAACATGGGATACTTATGCTTTATTCTTATCTACGGGGGTTTTTTGCTCTTATTTCCCGTTTTATTCTTTTTTTTATTTTTATATATACACATAGCTGTGCAATGTCTTATTCCTTTAAGCTTTTCAATGCTACCTTAACGAGCTTTCGACCAACGACTCCCAGACCATTAAGACCTTAGGAAGCTAGGTGTAGAGACAATCCCCTCGGGCTTACTTACTCAAGTAACAAAGGCCACAAAACTAGACAAGCACGCCACGGTGTTTATTCATACTTTTTTTTCCTTTTTCTTTTTCTCTTTTTTTTTATATATAGCTTATATACCCCAAATATTCCCCCAAACTTAGGTTCTTGTCTAGCTTTAGCCATCACTACTTATTCTTGTCATTCTTTCATTCAAACCAGCATTATCCTTTAGAGTTCAATTATGTATCAATTTAAACTCAATCAGTCAACAAGTTATTTTTACTGTGCTATCCTTTATACCAGTTTCAAACAGAACAAGATTCAATTCATAACAAGAAATCACATCAAAAACTCTAATAATCAGTATTATACTTGTCTATCCAATCCCATTCTCATCATTGGCCAAAATAGAATGAAACTATCAAACAGCTGGACTCATGTAAGATGAACATATTAACTAACTATTATTTTTGAATTTTAATTTTTTTTTATATATGTTGTAAATATAACATGAATGCAAAGATAAATAAAAACTATTTACATTCCTAAGCTACTATGCAACTACATGATTACCTGAATGCAACACTTAACAATCCTAAACATAAACCATGAACTAACATATGCAACCTAGCTAATGAATTTAAATATGCAACATGTAACATGCAACTAAATCCCCCAAACTTGAAAATTACAATGTCCTCATTGTATAAATAAAGAAATAAATAAGAGAGGACTTCCCTGTAATCACCTAAGTCTGGGTTGGTGGTGGTTGTTGTTCTTCATCGGAATTGCTGGGTGGGAACCTTGGCATTAGTGCTGGTTGCTAGTATAGGAATTGGGCAGTAGGATTGAAACTCTGGAGCGTAGTGTTCAATGAGGCGAAAGATATATTCATGGCCTCAAACATGTGGTCCTGCCTTGCTGCTAGTCTCTACATTTCTCTCCGTGCTTCCTTGTTGTGCTCATCCACTTGTCGTTGAAGGTTGAGGAATTGAGGGCTATATATTACTTCGGGCTGTTGTGATGTCTCTCCCATTGCCGCATTCCCCTAAAACTCATCGTCATCCAAGGTGTCCTCAGCATCAGCCTCATCCTCTGAGGCTGAGGGAAATACAAATCTTACTCCTCTCGGGTGCGACTCGCCTCTGGGCCACACAGCATATCTTGCAATCATTCTCGAGTCAAGTGTCTACAGCGGCATCTGGGTTATCTCATCATCTGACCAACGCACTCCCGCCTGTATACACAATCCACAGATAAGTGATGGGTGTGGCAATCCTCCAGAGTATGGTCCTCGAAGGCATCTTCGTATCAAAAAATTAATTATAGCCCCTATGTCGATGATGTAATCTTGTACCATAGCATATAATAGCACTGCCTTATCCTTAGACACGTCTGATGTGTGTGTAGATGGAAGTAACTTAGCACACAGAAAGGCGTACCATATCATCCCATACCGACTGAGATCCTTACTGGGAAAGACAGTGCCTCCATGATTTGATTTTTTCTATGAGGTACTCAGCTTTGTCATCTCCTGCATAATAGCCTCATAATCTGGATCATTATCACGTAAGTGTCAGATCTTGGCAATGTCTCAAAGGTGCTGAATCGATAGTATGTGTTGATAGCGTCGGAACTGAAAGGCACTAACCTACCACGTACAAAAGCATTTTAGGGGGCCTTATCCTCGGCGTTAGCGTAGAATTCTTTGACCACACTTAAAATTGTGGCCTCGGGCTCTGCTATAAATATATTCCAACCTTTTTGATATATTTGTTGCATCATTTCTCCATCCACAGGCTCAGGTGCCAACCCCCCCTCAAGTGTTAGTAATTTTGTCACCATATAGTCGTAACGGCCGGCGGTGGCGGTACTTATGAATTTGCGCTTATCAAAGGTTCATGTTAGTTGTGTGGTCCCCGAACTCTCTCCTCGTTGCCTCTTTGATGCCGGTTTTGGTGCCATTGATTTGGAATTGAAGAGTTTTTCCCCCAAACTTTACTTAAGCAATTTGTCGAACACTTGGTGTGCGAGACTTGAAAAACCCACAAACTTGGTGAATTGGTTGAATTTTGGGGATAGAAATTGAGGAATTAGAGAATAAACTTCTCCTTTTAGTATATTACCATATAAGTTGTAGAGATTTGCACAAACTCTGTCCTTAAACTTCCAAATTGGGGTTGCTAGATTGTGTGGTGAAGGGTGGTTTTATAGAGAGGAGTTTATGTAGGTGGGTAGTGGGTGACTAGGTGAGAGGAGTGGGATTGTGTTTGATTGTTGTGATGAGATTGAAGGTAATGTGTAATGTCGTGGGTGTAGGTTGTATAGGAGTGGGATTGTAAGGAGTTGAAATTGAAAGGGAATTGGATACCTGCTATGCTCCAACTGTCGTGCCCCAACTGCCGTGCTGCTGCTCAAGTTTTGACCCCCAAGCCCCGGCTTGGGTCTTTGTTCTATAGGGAGCAAGTCCCGGCTTGCATGTGTCTTTGCTAAGACTAAAGCATGAGGGGCAAGCCCCATTTGGATGTTTTGTGTCTTTGAGGGGCAAGCCAAACTTCTATGTATCTCGCTAAGGCGAGAAAGGGCAAGCCTCTATTTGGGTCTTTTTATTCGTAAGGGCAAGCCCCGGCTTGCCATGAATCTGTTAAGGCAGTGTTGAAGAAAGCCCCTGCTTGCTCATGTGCTTTGAAGGGGCAAGCCTAGGCTTGCTAGTGGACTGTTAAGGCTCTTTGATCAACTGATGCACGGTTTCTTTTACTTAACTTCATGTGCATCCCATTGCTTCTTTGAGTACCTGAGCAACATGAAAACATACTCATTAGTGGGTATTGAGCAAATTCAAGCATGGAGGGTAAGCTTATTTAGCTATCTAGTAAACTTTAAATCCTACATAACTATATTCTAAACCAAATTTTATTTTAACCTACCATTTCACTAGCATGGATAAAATTACTTAAGAAGAGAGAAAAATAAAAATAAAAATAAAAATAAACATAAAAATAAAATTGGGTTGCCTCCCAATGAGCGCTTGATTTTAAGTCGTTCAGCCTGACTACTCCCTGTTTCATCCCGGATCGGTTGGGTTAACTTTGGCATGATGATTATTTATCGTGCAACACCAACATTGTTGTAATGCATGCCCGTTCACTTGCATGTTGGACAATGAATTTGACTTTCTATCCTCAACTAATACCTTAAGACCACTATCCTCTTTGCAACCCCTGAACTTGACACATGTAGATTCCTCGAGCAACTCGCACTCTTCCTTGTCAGTTGGGATTGGGATTTCCTTGAACACCTTTACCGTTACTACCTGATCAAACACTTTCATAATCAGTTATCCGTTAGGCACGTCAATCAGTGTTTGTCCAGTCTTCAGGAATGGTCATCCCAAGATGATAGGGATGTTCTTATCTTCTTCAAAATCTAATACCACAAAATCGGCTTGAAAGATTAGTGACTCAACTTTGACTAATACGTCTTCGACTATTCCTAAAGGGTATGTTATTGATCTATCGACGATTTGTAGACTAATATTGGTTGGTTTTGCTTCCTTTAATCCCAGCTTTCGGTAAATGGACAATGGCATAAGATTTGTACTCGCTCTTAAATCGCATAGAGCTCTTCCCACATCTTGATTGCCAATTTCACAAGGAATTGTAAAACTTCCTGGATCTTTCAATTTAGGCGGGAGCTTTTTCTGTAGTATTGCACTGCATTCCTCGGTTAATGCCACTGTTTTGAAATCCTGGAGCTTACGTTTTTTCGAAAGTATGTCCTTCATGAATTTAATGTAACGCGACATCTGCTCAAGTGCTTCAATAAATGGAATATTAATGTGTAACTGTTTAAATATATCCATAAACCTTGAGAACTGGTTCTTTAACTTGTTATTTTCTAACCTTGAAGGAAAGGGTGCAGGTGGTGTAGCTTTAAATTGTTTCTCTTCCTTTGCTTTTTGCATAACTTATTCTGTACATTTCTTCTTTAATTCCTTCCATTCATCCTCACATTCATCTCCTGCACTAGCTTTCTTATCCCAGTTAGAAACCAACTCCTTATTGCTTCTAAGCGTAATAGCATTACACTGCTCGTGAGTTCCCTTTGTATTTCTCTTTGTATCGCTTGGTAGGGTCCCTTGTGGCCTGCTGTTCAATGACAACGCCATTTGACCTATCTGATTCTCTAGATTCTTAACCGCCCTATCTTATGATTTCATAGTCATGGCATGATCTTTTATAGCCAACTCGGTGGTAGTCATGAATTTTGCCAACATTTCCTCCAGATCAGATTTCCTTTCTTGATATCAATGTGGTTGTTCTTTGGTTTCGAAATCTGGTGGGTATGATTATCGTGAAGCTTGATTTTGCTAGTTTTTGCTCCATGAGAAATTTGGATGATTCCTATTTCCTTGATTGTATGTGTTCTAATATGTGTTTTGCGGAATTCTGTTGTAATTGCCGATGAACTGCACAGCTGCTGGATTAATCGCGCATTGCTCTGTTGGGTGCTCTCCCGCGCACAACTCGCATATTATTGCCATTTGTTGTACTTGTTGTGTTTGTTGTGCTTGTTGTGTTTATGCTGCTTTCACTGACTCCAACATCTTTGAAAGTGAAGATATTTGTGCTTGCATCGCTGTCATACCATCTATTTCTAACACCCCAGCTACCTTCGCCTGTGTCATTCTTGTTGTGGGCCACTGGTAGTTATTAGCCGCCATGGTTTCAATCAACTCGTATGCTTCCTCGTAACTCTTAGCCATGAATGCTCCACCCGACGCTGCATCAATACTTGTCCTGAGATTCCCATGTAGTCCATTGTAAAAGGTGTTCATTTGTAGTCACTGGGGCAATCCATGATGTGGGCATTTTCTGAGCAGTTCTTTGTATCTCTTCCAAGCCTCATATAATGACTCCCCATGTTGATGTTAAAACATCGTAATCTCGTTCCTCATCTTCGCAGTTTTCGCCGGTGGAAAGAATTTTGCGAGGAATTTCTGAGCTAAATCCTCCCATGTTGTTATCGAATCGGATGGTAAAGAATTCAACCAACTTTTTGCCTTGTCCCGTAAAGAGAATGGGAACAATCGAAGTCTCACCGCCTCATCTGAAACCCCATTAAACCTAAAAGTGTCGCACATTTCCAGAAAGCTGACCAGATGCTCGTTCGGATCGTCATTTGCAAATCCCCAAAATGAATGAATTACGAATCATTTGTATCATCCGAGCTTAATTTAGAACGATTTTCGCTATTATTCTTTGCCTAGTGATGCTTGATCGCAGATTCGATCACCTTGGGTGTTTGCGAAATCCCTTAATGCTTTTCGATCTTAACTACCATTACTGTTACCTCTTCCTTTTCAGATGTTTCGAATTCTTGTCTCGTTTCCTTGATCCACTTACTCAACCTTTGAAACCTTTTCTCAATGTCGTCCTCAAAAGGCAACAAGTCTAGATTTTTGGATCGAGTTTGTATAAACTGCTTCCTCACCTGAAATAGAAGAAACAATACAAAAAAATGTCTAAGTAAAACTGGATTAATTAAACAGATATTGTAAAACTATTAAGAATTACACTAAATAGTCCCTGGCAACGGCGCCAAAAACTTGTTGGGTAAAATCTAATTACGCACAACACGCATGTATACGTAGTCAACAAGTTATAAAGTGATAAATAGAGTATCGTCCCCACAGAGACAATTTAATAAGAAACTTAACTTCACAATTATCAATTTCCTATTAATCCTAATTTTATTAAACTATCCAATTCAATGATTAAAAATAATTATTCTAAATTAAAAAGTAATTAAACTATCACAAACCAATCATAAATATCAAAATCTAGAATTTCAAACAATTAATGGAGAATTAGACTTATGATTTCACCCTAAGCTTCACTCTAATTTTAACACTTTTATTCCAATTCTATTCAGTATCCCAGTTTATTAATCAAGAACATGAATGTAGTATTAACCACCTCTCAATGCACTAATACCGTATTAACGTCAATCCACAATTAAGATAGAAATCTGTTAAACACCTTAAGCAACTAACTCACTATATCTCTATGTGAATTACAATTAAAGAAGGTTGAAGAATAAGTTCTCTATCCGATTACATGCGGTGTCAAGCATATCTCTACCTTAACACTCATCAAGTTTAAGCTATTAACAAAATCCTAAACACATGCTATATCAACTAGGTCTAGATTTGAATATCCTCTCTCGATTCCATCCAACTCCATAAAGAATTATTGATCAGGCAATTCATAGATTCAAGCTCAAATCAATATAGAGAAACTGGAAATAGCTTATTAAATTGGAAATCAAAGTTTACACAATCATAGATTCACTCAAAGATCCATCATAAGCCTAAAAAGTGAATTAGTTCATAATAAACAAAACAAACACTGAATAAATCATGGAAATCATTCTTTCAATTACAAATAATAGTCTAAGATGAAGAATATTGAAAAACACCCTTCACGTAGCCTAGAATCGCAATCGTCTCGAAAATCTACTTGAAAAACTCCTCCAACGCTTGCTTAGAAAAACTGAGATTAATCTTCGTAATTTGCCTTGTGTCACTCTAATCTCAGTGTTTATTGTTAATTATATACTTCAACATGTATTCTGATTAAAACTCCATACCAAAATGAGTCCCAAGTCATCACCATCACTAAAACTCCACACTTGTAGCACTAGAAACCAACTAGGAGTCTTAATTTTTGAGTACCATTGACTTGCTATTTCTCTTTGCACAAGCCATTACCCCTTATTGCTCCCCTCTTCTATTATTGTCGCCTGGACCCCGACCCGACTGGATCCTAAGGCACAAAAGGGCAAGCCCCGGCTTGCTATGAAACTGCCCATTACTTTTCCTGCTGGAACCTCCTCTGCTAAAACTGCCATAACTTTTAAACCGGGAAGAGTTACAGGGCCCGTGACCTATCAAATCGAAGCTATCGACGAGATCTACAACTTTCATTCTTTGAGCTTTCAGAAATAACAAACGACACAACTCTTAACTTTGTCTTTGTTGTTAGAAAGCCATACTATCGCATCCGAACTTCCGATTAGAATGATGCAAGACGTTCCGAAATGCCAAGAAAGAGTCCCACAACATAGTTCAAGTTCCACGCCAAGAATATACAATACACATGAAATGAACATGAAGACCCGAACGATACCCGTAATTGCTTTTTCTTGCATTTTCTATACCAATAGTTAGTCACTCCACTTCCAAACATATAATCTACAAATGGAAACAAAATGCATGAAAAGTAACTAAGAAACACGAGATTAAGCAAATAATTCAAGTAATAGATGCTGGATAAGTAGGTATAAGACCGACTTATCAATGATGAGTTTATTAAGTGATTGATAATATTTGGATAAATTTAAAGTCTTTAATATTTATCCTTTTTTTCATTTGATTAATGCTTATATCATTGTCATCATCATCATGCTTATATTATGATGAAAGTCATCTTTGGCTTACATGCATAGATGGACTTGGTATGATTATGACTAGGGATCATTCGGTATAATCATGACCTGTAATGTTATAAATGATGTGGTAAAAGTCCTCAGTGGCCTGTAGTGCATTGATGGACAATTTTTGGTATGATTATGACCATGGATTATTCGGTATAGTCATAACCATTGATGATTTAATGAATATCCTTGGCCCGTAAAAGGTGGATGATTCGATGATGTGGTTTATTTATTGTCGAGTCTCGGTGATAAAAATTGATGAAAACATTTTAAAACATAGAAGATAGTAGATATCATGCTCTACTTGACTCTTCTAATGGATTGTTTATTCACTGCAGATTAAACTTGATGTCTATTGTATTTTATCGGTTTAACATTGTTGAAGACTAATGATAATTTATTCTCGCATTATCTTAGTCATAATATTTCTTCTTTGGGCTAGTTGAGCTCACTCTTTCTTTCTTTTTCTCTTGTGAAATGAGAATATATTTGGGACGAGTGGGGAACAGAGTGTGCGGTCTAGATGATAGCATTAGTAGTCCTCACTATTACATTAAATAGTGTGATAATAAATATAATCAGGACTCCATTGAGTGTGGATATTGTCTAGATGACAATATTTGTATTAAAACTCATAGAATATGTTTTGTTGTATATTTACATGACGTTTGTATAATTAAGTTTGTATTTGTATTCTGTACCATGTATTTGGCGACTCAAGATGGGTGATGTATACTTGTTTTGGGGGCGTCACAACCTGTACATACATTACATGTTATCAATTAACAACCATTTTTGCAGGACCATATTCCTAAAACGGGCACATCATGATAACATTTACGTTATCCCTAAGACTAAACTATATAAGTCTTTTGTAGAGAAACAATTGGGCCTATTACCCGCTAAAAATCCAAAAAGACCACGAGCCTATAGCCAATCATGTCTTCTTCTGACAAGTCTAATACTGTTTCCCGGGAAGAATTTTATGGATTGAGTAAAAAAATTACAGATTTGGTTGTTCTGCTGAAAGAATTGCATCAATCTGCTCAGGGTACGAAGATGCCTACACATACAAAATCCTCTTCACTAGGAGCAGCTCAATGTTTGGAAAAAACCATTCCAGAACCTCAGTTGGATACAACCAACAAAGACCCTGAAAACACCCATCTCAAAGGAGATCTAGACACCGGTATTGACGCCCCCAAAATAGGTATACATCACCCATCTTGAGTCGCCAGAAAATACACTATTGACAACTTCATTTATACAACTGTCGTGCAAAATACGATGACAGGTATATTGTGAGTTTTAATACAAATATATGTAACTTTCATGGTGCCTCGACCACAACCTTACAATGGTACTTTACATAAAAGAACAGTCAAAAACTGTTTTAGAAATTAAAATCTTTGGGAAGTGCTCAAGAAACCTTCGTACAATAGGAGGCCATGAATCTAAGTTATGATAGATATCATATGTCCAGAGAATTATCCTTGGTTGACCCAATAGACCCCAAAGAAAAATGAGAAGATTACTATCATGTTCCTTCCAATGGTGAGACTTCTCTTGACATATAACTATCTCCACTGTCTCCAAGTGAAAATTATATTTCAAATAAACTCCAAGATTATATAGGTAGTGCTCGTAGATATACTCAGCAAGTGGATTTGTACAACCCTGTCTTATGATAACACGAGGTTGTATGTCATTAGACATCTTGTATGATAGTGGCAAACACCCTTCCAAAGTTGGATTCATCTCACCCTATTCGGTTCAGCAAAATTAAATATCAAATGACGTATACAATACGACACACTTATCTAAAGTTCTCAATAAAATTATTTCCATACTATTTGGGAGAACCTCAATGACTATAGACCACCGTTATATTCCCTCGTTATCCCCGCTCGATTCCTAAGAACACTCTTATTACGAAGGAATTGTGAAGCAAAAAGGGTGAGCACAACTAGCCCAGTAAAGAATATCATAACTAAAGATAATTAAATTATTAATAGCTTTCATCAATAATAAATCAGAGATTTAGATACAAATATTGACATCTAGACAATATTCACACCCAAATAAGTCCGTATATTGAAATGGTCATAACTTGCTCATTTTAAGTCGGAATGAGCTCATTTTTGGACAGGAGGTACTTTATACCATATATTTTCATGTCCCAAAAGGCCCGAATTTTCACACAAATTAAGTGGCCAAAACAGCCCTTTTAAACTTCTGGGCAGTAGCCTTTTTGATGTTTCGCAGTTTTTGACTCCTTTCCTAAAATCAGTCCACACGAAAATCTACAACATCTTTTTTAGTGATTCCACTTGGATAAGTTAGAAAACTCATAGATCTAACTCTAAAACTTGACCACACTCAAAAATTCGAAATATAATAGGAGATATGGTCAATTAAATTTCATATTCCATTTTCACCAAAATCTGATTTTCAACCCTTTGTGATTTCTAAGAAACTTTCATGTTTTCACATAATAACCAACATAACTTATCATAACACTTACTAATACTACATATACCCATGACTTTAATCAGTCCAATACTTTTATTATGACTTTCATCATAATCAGCAAAGTCCAATGCTTATATTATAACTTTCATTATAATCCACGTAAACAGATCATTTCCACAATTTAATAAGGAATGAATACAAAGGATCATTCACCATGCATGTGGTAATCCACATAGATAGGTTATTCCAACAGAATAATAAATAATGGAACCATGTGATGTGTAAACGCACAGACAGGATATTCCGACAAAATAATAAAGAATGGAATAACAACAGAATTCATCATGCATGCGATAATCGCATGCAGAAAAGTTATTCCAACAGAATAATAAATAATGGAACTGGTCATGTACGAACGCATGCAGAGTGAGGATATTCGGCGGAATAATAAAGAATGGAATAATAGAAGAATTTCACCATGTATGCGGTACTTCACATAGACAGGTTATTCCAACATAATAATAAAGAATGGAATAGCAGAAGAATTTCACCTTGTATACGGTAGTCCGCGTATATAGGTTATTCCAACAAAATAATAAGGAATGGAATAACAATAGCTCTCTTCATGAATACGGAAGAAATAATACATTACGAGTACAACAAATAATATCCCTTACCTTAGAACAAACTGGATATATGAGTAGTGAAGTGGCAGAATACTTTTCTTCTTTCTCTATATAGTTTCTCTGTGTCTAGAATTTCAGTGAATTCATAAGAAATAATGAAGGAATGAGCTTCTATTTATAGGAGAATGGACTGAATACTAACTAATTCCTGAACGGTCCAGATTGATTTATTTTTAAACAGACGGTCCAGATTGGTTTACTATTAAATATTCTAATAAAACAAAATCTTTTAAATAAAATATAATATATTCTATTTATAATCTAATAAAATGAAAAACTTTATAAAAGTATTATGTTTTATATAAAAACATTTTACTATACAATCACTATGCAGTACTATGCAAACACTATGCATAATAAAATATAATATATTCTAATTATTGTCTAATAAAACAAATAACTTTATAAAAGTATTCTGTTTTATATAAATAGATTTTACTATGCAAAACACTATGCATAATAGAATATAATATATTATATTTATAGTCTAATAAAACGAATAACTTTATAAAAGTATTCTGTTTTATATAAAAAGCTTTTCTATTTTATTACATTAATAATACTAATAAAATAAAACTTCATCATCATTATTATAATTCACACTATTAATCGACCAGGTTGTTCCCAGGAAAGAGGGGGCTTTCCAATAAGGATTTCTCCCTAATGGCGCGTAATTAGGTGATCAAACCTCTTTTTGGCAGAACTTCTAGACATCATTAATATTGTAAATAATAATATTAATAACGTTGTTATCTCAATTATTGATTTAATAATATATAAAATATCGACAATAATTGAATCAAACTGAGTGACTTCTCACATAAGCATTAATAATCAATATCGTGGTACTACTGCTTATCGACCAACGTATTTTACCACCGATTATTTTATGACAACTTGCTTACTTTGAAAAATTTTCAAATGTCACCCTTAACTTTAAACTTTTATCAATTTAAGTATTCACCAAAATAGAAAAATTGAATACTTTTATTTCATAAAATTCGGGGTCTTACAATCTCCCCTCCTTATGAAATTTCGCCCTAGAAATTTACATACGTACATGGAATTTCGAAGAGATGAGAATACCTTGATTTCTTTTCGGATTGTACCTTCCCGGTTATTTCCTCTGTATCATGATTTCCCATTGCTCATCTCCTATGTTTCAGATATCATTCTAGAATATACTTCAAAACAAGGTTAATTGACATATCATAATTTGTCAACTTATCAAGTAAACAATTTCAGCTTAGGTAAGTCACACACTAGCGAAGTATATATTACTCGTCTCTCCCCTCCAAGTTCTAGACTCATATCTCCGCCAGCAACCATATCCTTAAGCTCTGATACCAAATGTGAAGCCCCCAAAATAGGTATACATCACCCATCTTGAGTCGCCAGAAAATACACTACTGACAACTTAATTTATTCAACTGTCGTGCAAAATACGACGACAGGTATACTGTGAGTTTTAATACAAATGTATGTAAATCTCATCGTGCCTCGACCAAAACCTTACAATGGTACTTTACATAAAAGAACAGTCAAAAACTGTTTTAGAAATTAAAATCTTTGGGAAGTGCTCAAGGAAACCTTCGTACATAGAAGGCCATGAATCTAAGTTATGATAGATATCATATGTCCAGAGAATTATCCTTGGTTGACCCAATAGACCCCAAAGAAAAACGAGAAGATTACTATCATGTTCCTTCCAATGGTGAGTCTTCTCTTGACATATAACTATCTCCATTTGTCTCCAAGTGAAAATTATATTTCAAATAAACTCCAAGATCATATAGGTAGTGCTTATAGATATACTAAAGAAGTGGATGTGCACATACGTCTTATGATAACACGAGGTTGTATGTCATTAGACATCTTGTATGATAGTGGCAAAACACCCTTCTAAAGTTGGATTCACCTCACCCTATTCGGTTCACCAAAATTAAATATCAAATGACGTATACAATATGACACACTTATCTAAAGTTCTCAATAAAATTATTTTCATACTATTTAGGGAAAACCTAAACAGCTATAGACCACCGTTATATTCCCCTGTTATCCCCGCTCGACTCGGCAACACTCTTATTACCTGAAAGGAATTATGAAGAAAAAGGGTGAGCACAACTAGCCCAGTAAAGAATATCATAACTAAAGATAATTAAATTATTAATAGTTTTCGTCAATAATAAATCAGAGATTTAGATACAAATATTGATATCTAGACAATATTTACACCCAAATAAGTCCTCTTTACAATTATTGGTACATTATTTTACAAAAATGGTGAGGACTACTAAAACAACTCTCTAGAATCATCATTCCACACCCCAACTAGAACTCGCTACATTCTCGCCTCCTGAGAAGAAAAATAGAACAAAAAGGAAAATGATGAGCTCAACTAGCCCAGTAAAGAATATTATGACTAAGATAATATAGAACAAATTATCGTTAGTCTTCAACAGGGAAAAATCTGATAAATTACAATACAGAACAAGTTTCAGATCAATATTCGCAACGGAAATAATAATTCATAGATGAGTTACGTAGAGAATGAAGTCTACTATAATCTATGAATTTAAAATTCCACCATCATTATTTTATCCCTGTAACATCAATCAATATTCATCTTGAATCAAATATTCATCTTTGCACTCTGAGCCAAAGATATTCATCGATTAATTAGTCATGTTCATCTCAACACTGCTCATCTTTGCACTACTGGGCAAAAAAGATATTCATAAGAAAATCAACCATCTTTGCACTACGGGCCAAAGATATTCGAAGAATATCATCATTTAGGACTAAGGATGATGAAAAATATTTTAAAGAAAAGCGAATCGAAGTGAAACAAAAGAACAAATATTAAGGATTCGTACTTTAAACAATCAAGGGTTCAAAATACTTCATAAATAATTATAGTGGAGCAAAATTCAAGAATGATCAAAACATGGATACAATCAAAGCTAGTATCCATAATAGATATTTTGGACAAAAAACGAAAATTTAATTTTTCTGTGAATAGTGTCATATTCGTGAATAGTACCGTATACATGAATAGTGTCGTATACGTAAATAGTAACTCCGACACTAAAAGACAAGAATTTCATAAGAAAAATACTATCAATATTCCGGCATAATGATATTAGAAGATATAATATCATTTTTAAAAAAAAAATAATATCCCTTACCTCGAAAAAGACAAAGATTAATTGAAATCTTCGGATATAGTCTTTGAAGGAACTTGCACTATGATATAGCAACACTCAAAGTATCAAAATACTCACAAGAATACGCTCGATAATATAGAGAGAGAAAGAGAGAGAAAACTTCAGTTTCTGGTGTGATTTTCAATTCTATCCTAAGCACCCTATTTATAGGAAAATACTTAGAACACCAAAGCAGAAAATTTAATAAAATAATAATTTATTTTTCTTAACTTTCCTACGCACACCAATATAGTCTAGACATCAGCCACACCTCAATAACAACCACAAAAACTTTTTTCTCAATTAATTCATTTAAAACTCCAAAAAAATAATAATTAATTAATCCAGAACTTCAATAATTCATAATAAATAGCCCTTTTATCAGAAAAATTCAAACCTCATGTCCTTTCCATAGGAAATTCTATTCTCTACAACTTTGCAGAAGAAAGTTTTTCCAAATTCCAAACAGAAATTGACCGAAATCCACAAATGGGCAATTTTACAGGCTATAATCAAATTTCAGTCAAGAAATGGGCCCACAGACATGTTTAACATGTTTTAAACAACTTTTGCAACAAAATATTATTCCTCCTCATATATTCATATATCTTACATTCATTGTAAAAATATCACCATTATTATATTATTAAAATATAATAATATATTTAAATGAATTATTTTATCAAAAAAGATAAAATATCAATTTTCAACAATTGTCACATTAAAAAATTTCTCCATCTATATCTACATTAAATGAATATTTTTCTTATCATATAAATCAATAATTAATTATTCACAAATAATATTACAGAATCACAATACTGGCAACCAGGCTGTTCCCAGGAAAGAGGGGGCTTTCCAATAAGGATTTCTCCTTACTGGCGCGCAATTAGATGACCAAACCTCTCCTTAGACAGAACTTTCTAGACATTGCCAATATTGCTATCTAATAATATTATTCAAATAATATGAATTATTGATCCGATAATGGAAAATACTGTGTAGTGACAATTATTGAAACAACAATAATATAAAATATCAACATAGCAATTATTGAATCAATAAAATAAAATATTGAACAGTAATTACTGTAACAATTATTGAGTAGTGCCTTCTTACGTAAGAATCAATAATTAGTGCAATACTGTGTGCTACTGTGTTTTAACCACCAAGTATTCTAACAGTATTAACGGTAACAACTACGCCGTTATTTATAACCAACTTATACTTGTCGTTTTCTTCATCCAATCGCTTTCCGTTATGGGTTGTGCCGTCGTACGAATATTCCCCAACAGTAAGAATATTCCACGACCAAACAAATATTCTCTGATAAAAATAAATATTTTATAACCACTTGCTTATTTGAAATATTTGCGCATTTTACCCATAACTAACCACATTAATCAAATCAACCCTTACTATTTCAAGATAATAAATAGAGGAAATTCAATTTCGTTTAATAATAAGTTGGGGTCTTACAAATGACGTATACAATACGACACACTTATCTAAAGTTCTCAATAAAATTATTTCCATACTATTTAGGGAGAACCTCAACAGCTATAGACTACCGTTATATTCCCCTGTTATCCCCGCTCGACTCGGCAACACTCTTATTACCTGAAAGAAATTGTGAAGCAAAAGGGTGAGCACGACTAGCCTAGTAAAGAATATCATAACTAAAGATAATTAAAATATTAATAGCTTTCGTCAATAATAAATCAGAGATTTAGAACATATGTAGATGATAAAACTTTTCAACCATAGTTACAGCGGAACGAGCAATCCTTTAAAAGAGTCAAATAAACCATCAGGTCTATTATCTTCTCCATGTTAAAAGTCCACCAATAATATTTTATCTGTGTAACATCAATCAACAATTCATGTCCACAATCATATGAATAACTCAATCATAATTATGATTCTGAATTCCTTTTCACACCCAGGACGAAGATAATTTTCATCACCTAACTTCACTTGAAACATCAAAAATCATGGTTATACCAAATCACAATTCCTGCTCATAATCATACTAATAAATTCAACTTTGCACTACGGCCAAAGATATACAACTATATAACCAATAACTAACAGTTCATCTTTGCACTCTGAGCCAAAGATATACAAATATAAAACTAATAACCAATGATCCATCTTTTGCACTACAGCCAAAGATATATACAATCTAAAACCAATAATGCTGAGACTCAGCTTAATAGTATCACAACCATGAATTATTCATGCACTACGGACCAAGGATATTCATGTTTTCAATTACGGTTATGATTATACCGAATAATCCCTGGTCATAATCATACCAAGTCCATCTATGCACTACGGGCCAAAGATGACTTTTACCACATCATTTGTAACATTACGGTCATGATTATACCGAATAATCCCTGGTCATAATCATACCAAGTCCATCTATGCACGTAAGTCACAGATGACTTTCAACACAATATTAGCATGAGGATAATGACAACGATATAAATAATCAATCAAATGAGATAAAGGATAAATATTAAACATTTATAATATAAATTATCCAGGGTTCAAGAATATCCCAATGTTATCAATCACTTAATAATCTCATAATCTAATATCATTAATATTATAACAATATTTTAATTATTTCTTAAACTTATAAACAATTTATTTCAATTGTTTACACTTTACCAAATAATGCATTTAATCATTCAAAAATGCCATACTCATAAGGTTTCATCACCAATGACCAAATCTCTTATCAAAAATCTGCATATACCCTATATAGGATTCTCAAGCCATAAAAATCCTATTTACCAATTTTCAACTTCACATAACATATTTAACTCATATACTCATAACTAGTTCATTTTCATGAAAAATACCAAATCAATCCCAAAAATATTTCTTTTCTGGGATTTAGCAGAATATAGTCCCATATTGAACATATATTTTTCTCGTAATTTTTAAAATTCATTTACTATTTTTCATAAATCAATTTCTAATTAATTCCTTAAGAAATTAGCTACCTCAAGTATAACTCCAGAAATTCCCAAATCTTGGCAGGATCTTACACATGTTAACGTGATCTTCTAGTTTAAATTTCATGGTCATCGAAGTTATAGAACTCCGGTTATAGCATTTTTCGTCAGAAAAACCTAAATATTGAAATGATCATAACTTGCTCATTTTAAGTCGGAATGAGCTCATTTTTGGACAGGAGGTACTTTATACCATATATTTTCATGTCCCAAAAGGCCCAAATTTTTCTCACAAATTAAGTGGCCGAAACAGCCCTTTTAAACTTTTGGGCATTAGCTTTTTTGGTGTTTTACAGTTTTTGACTCCTTTCCTAAAATCAGTCCACACAAAAATCTACAACATCTTTTCCGGTGATTCCACTTGGATAAGTTAGAAAACTCATAGATCTAACTCTAGAACTTGACCACACTCAAAAATTCAAAATATAATAGGACATATGGTCAATTGAATTTCATAATCCATTTTCACCAAAATCTAATTTTCAACCCTTTGTGATTTCTAAGAAACTTTCATGTTTTCACATAATAACCAACATAACTTATCATAACACTTACTAATACTACATATACCCATGGCTTTCATCAGTCCAATACTTTTATTATGACTTTCATCATAATCAACAGTCCAATGCTTATATTATAACTTTCATTATAATCCACATAAATAGATCATTTCCACAATTTAATAAGGAATGAATACAAAGGATCATTCACCGTGCATGCGATAATCCACATAGACATGTTATTCCAACAAAATAATAAATAATGGAACCAGGTCATTCGTAAATGTACAAACAGGATATTCCGACAAAATAATAAAGAATGGAATAACAACAGAATTCACCATGCATGCGATAGGCCGCGCATGCATACGAGTTATTCCAATGTAATAATAAATAATGGAACCGGTCATGCGTAAGCATTGCATGACGAGGATATTAAACGAATAATAAAGAATGGAATAATAGAAGAATTTCACCGTGTATGCGGTACTTCACATAGACAGGTTATTCCAACATAATAATAAAGAATGGAATAGCAGAAGAATTTCACCATGTATACGGTAGTCCGCGTATATAGGTTATTCCAACAGAATAATAAGGAACGGAATAACAATAGCTCTCTTCATGAATACGGAAGAAATAATACATTACGAGTACAACAAATAATATCCCTTACCTTAGAACAAACTGGATATATGAGTAGTGAAGTGGCAGAATACTTTTCTTCTTTCTCTATATAGTTTCTCTCTCTCTAGAATTTCAGTGAATTCATAAGAAATAATGAAGGAATGAGCTTCTATTTATAGGAGAATGGACTGAATACTAACTAATTCCTGAACGGTCCAGATTGATTTACTTTTAAACAGACGGTCCAGATTGGTTTACTATTAAATATTCTAATAAAACAAAATTTTTTAAATAAAATATAATATATTCTATTTATAATCGAATAAAATGAAAAACTTTATAAAAGTATTCTGTTTTATATAAAAACATTTTACTATACAATCACTATGCAGACACTATACAAACACTATGCATAATAAAATATAATATATTCTAATTATTGTCTAATAAAACAAATAACTTTATAAAAGTATTCTATTTTATATAAAAAGATTTTACTATGCAAAATACTATGCATAATAGAATATAATATATTATATTTATAGTCTAATAAAACGAATAACTTTATAAAAGTATTCTATTTTATATAAAAGCTTTTTCTCTTTTATTACATTAATAATACTAATAAAACAAAACTTCATCATCATTATTATAATTCACACTATTTATTGACCAGGTCGTTCCCAGGAAAGAGGGGGCTTTTCAATAAGGATTTCTCCCTATTGGCGTGTAATTAGGTGATCAAACCTCTCCTTGGTAGAACTTCTAAACATCGTTAATATTGCAAATAATAATATTAATAACTTTGTTATCTCAATTATTGATTTAATAATATATAAAATATCGACAATAATTTTATCAAACTGAGTAACTTCTCACGTAAGCATTAATAATCAATACCGTGTGCTTACCACCGATTATTTTATGACAATTTGCTTACTTTGAAAAATTTTCAAATTTCACCCTTAACTTTAAATTTTATTAATTTAACTATTCACCAAAATAGAAAAATTGAATACTTTTATTTCATAAAATTCGGGGTCTCACACCGGTGACATCAGGAAGAAGGTCCTCCAAATGGTGGAAACTATCTGTGTTCTCAAAGGGATTGGAACACATAGAAGTGTTTCATACGCTGACCTTTGCATATTTCCTGGGGTTCATTATCCAGAGAAATTCAAAACCGCTGATTTTGAAAAATATGACGGATTAGGGGATCCTTATACACATTTGAAAGTGTTCATTGGAGAACTTGGATCTTATGCGGAAAATGAGAAGCTCAAAATGCAGCTGTTCCAAAAGAGTCTGACTAGAGAAGCCCGTTCATGGTATACCAGATTAGACATCAAAGATCCATAGCTGGGAAGAGCTAGCTCATGCCTTCCTCACTCAATACAGTTTTCAATCTCAGATGGCTCCTGACTGGTACCAAATTACCAAGGTCAAGAAACAGTCTAATGAGTCATTTAGAGAGTATGCTCAAAGGTGGAGGTGCCTTGCTGCTCAAGTTATTCCTTTCATGACCGAATCAAAAATGGTCATGACTTTCATAGATATACAGAAAGCTCCTTTCTATGAAAGAGTTTTAGCCGGTATCGGCAAACCATTCTATAAAATGATTAAACACGGAGAAATGGCTGAGATGGGATAGAAGTCTAGTAAGATTCAAGACCTGGATGCTCTTAAAGCCGTTGCTGAGCACATGAAATCCAGATCTTATGGGAACAACCCCCGGAGGGTCCATAAAAAGAAAGAGGAGGATGTTTCCTTGATACTACAAGGACAGAAAGGCAGTCAGAACATGCCTATATAGAGGAGAAAATACTCCCCTTTTCAAGCACAGTCTTCAAACCCTCCATTGACTAAAGGTGGAGAAGTAAAGCATCCTCGAACATTCACACCCTTAGGGGACTCGCTCGAGAATATTCTGGCTCTTCTGACTACTTAGAAAAAAACTACACGTCTTCTTCCACTAGCCAACCCTAATGGTAGGGGTTTTAATGCTACTTGGAAGTGTGCTTATCATGCCAGAGCACCTGGTCATGATACTCAAGATTGTTGGGCCTTAAAAAACAAAATCCAAGTTTTAAAAGATAACAGTGAGATCATGGTCACCAAACCAGATCAACCCCATGTGCAAGACAACCCTCTTCCTCAACACAAAGAAGAAGAGGTTAACATGATCAGTTGGAGCACTGAACAGAGTTCCAGTTTCAACAGCGAATTATCCTCGACCATCAAAGATGGTGTTGACAAATGGGATTATGCAAAGTTCTAGTTTACTATGGAACGAAAGATGAAAGCTCTTTGCAAACAAATTGAGCAATTGGCAGAACTGGTGACCCACCATCATCAAGTTACACGCCAATTAATCAGACAGGAGCATGCCTATCTCCTTCCTTTTGTTATGAATGCTCCACCATCACCTTTAGAAAGCGAAGCTATGGAGGATAAGGTTACAAAGAGAGCAAATGCTAAAGCCCATCAGGATTTTGCCAATCAGAGGGAGTTTACCTATCTGGGCCAATCTATGGAGGAAATATTTTAAATGTTGATCAATGAAGGAAGAATTACATCCCTTCTACCTCCAATAAATCCTCATGCAGGACGATTTAACGCCAATAGAGTGTGTCAGTATCATTCCTATTCTCGCGGTCATAGCACAGACGAATGCTGGGCACTCCGCCATCTCATTCAAAATATTATTGATAGATGTGTCCTGCAAATGGCAGACAATAACACTGTGCAACTTGAGGGTGGGAGTGCATGTCCTACCAAATGGAAGGGATCAGTAGCAGTTATATCCGACGAGGATTATGAAACTGTCAAAGCATTTTCCATACAAGCAATTCAACTCAAAGGAGCTGACAATCCTTTGAAAGTGGCCTCACCAGAGCAAATTTCTTTACCTTTCAGACCACAACATCCTGTTGTTAGCTTACACAAAGTTCCATGGAATTATGGAAAAGCTGAAGGATCCACGTCTCATACTATTGCTACAGTGTCAAAGGAAAATCCAATGTATCTTCCTCAGAGGGTGATAAAACCTACCTTCAAAGCAAAGGGGAAGATTCCCATGGAAAAGATTGAAAGATTCCTCTGCACTATGGGTCATAATGAAGCCAAGGTGGTTTTAAGCTTAAGAGAAGTTCCACATCAGATATCAGTACTGGACTTGGTTTTCTCTTTCGAGGATCATCAGAAGATTTTATTGAAGGTTTTGGAAGAAGCCTACTTACCAAAATCAGTGGATGTGGAAAATTTTCAACATATGGTTGATCACATTTTCAACAACAATGTGATATCCTTCACTGATGACGACATACCTCCCGAAGGGAATGGTCATTGCAAGCCATTGTATATTATAGTTTTGTCTTCTGGGTATAAGCTAGATGGAGTTTTGATAGATGGAGGTTGTCTCTGAATATCTATCCTTATGCCACCTTGGTGAAGATGAATGTCAATCTCAAACGGATCATCAAAGCTTTTGATGGATCCCGACGAAATTTCGTCGGAAAGATTGAGCTGCCAATTGAGATTTGTCCAAATACATTCAATGTATCCTTCCACATCCTCAAGATAGATTCAGGATACAACCTGCTATTGGGGAGACCATGGATACATATGGCTGGAGTTGTTCCCTCCACACTACATCATCAACTCAAATACATTATCAACAATAGTCTAGTCATTGTTAACGCTGAGCCGGAATGTCCTGAACAAGGAGATCTGCCAATCATCAGCTTCAACTCAGAAGTTGAGCTGGCCAGTTTTCATACCTTGGAAGTGAGTAACACTCAATACCATCCTATTGGAGCACCACTGCACCCAATATTTACGCCAAGGTTATATATACCACTCAAGAAATGATGTCATTGGGTCATCAGCCTGGATAAGGCCTTGGTAAAAATCAGCAGGGTATTAAGCACCCTATTCAAGTGTCCAGTCAAATTGGAAAAGTCAGACTAGGCTATGCTGCTAGTTCCAGTCATAGGAATCCTCATAAGCATAAGCAGGTTCCTCAAGCTTCCGCCACACGGCGATTTCTTCCATCTGCACCGCATGAGCTGATACAATCTCCAGTAAAGGTGCCAGACCATGTTATGGCTATGCTGTTTCCCAAGCCAGTACCATTCAAAGAAAAAGAGGTACTGATTTCTGATCCCGAAGTGGAAGAAAAGGAGCGGAAACGTAATGACATCGCTTTGATGATGTCAGTCATATGCGTCATTGTTCATGATGAACATACAAATAGATATACCCCAGACGATGATTGCCCAGATGTCATGGTTATCATTCGGGAGAAGGAGGACAATGACAACCCTTCCATCACTGCAGTCCATCAAAACTTTGCCCTCGACAATTGGAGCAGCACTCCATGCATTGGTCAACGAGGGTAAAACGGGCAGAAAATCCCTCCGCCCTGTAGATAACTTTAATTGCTTGCTTTTCTATCCAGTATTAGTAGTTATTTTATTAGTATATGCTAACACTTTGTATGATTAAACAGTTTTATATATTAAGTGAAGGCGTCTTTTAATTTCAGGACTCTGAATTTAGATGTTCCCATACTTGCTGATGAGGTGCCTTCTCTGCACAAGGGTTGTAACTTTGATGCAAAGTTATACTAAGACTTGATGAATATACAAGAGGACATTGAGACACCTCAGGAGATTAAGGAATGGGTCACAGATAAGCCTAAACACAACCTTGACCAAACCACTTCTTTCAATCTTAGAACCTTAGAAAACCCTAAGCTAATCCAGATTGGTTCAGACCTCACCCCAAACCAACGAAATGACATGGTTTCACTATTAACCCAATTCCAGGATGTGTTTGCATGGTCTGATGAAGACATGGTGGGTTTATCCACTGACATTGTTCTTCATCGCCTTCCCATTAAAGAAGGATTCAAGCCAGTTAGGCAAAAGCTCAGGCGATTGAAACATGAGTGGAGTTTAAAGGTAAAAGAGGAAATAATGAAACAATTTCAAGCTGGCATTATCATGGTGTCTACATATCCGGAGTGAATATCTAACATTATTCCTGTGCCTAAACCTGGAGGAAAGGTGCGAGTTTGCATGGATTATCGGGATCTCAACAAAGCTTGCCTTAAAGATAGCTTTCCCGTGCCCTTTATCCACATTCTCATTGACAATACTGCTCAATACGGCATGTACTCCTTTGCGGATTGCTTCGTAGGATACCATCAAATTATGGTCGCTAAGGAAGATCATGAGAAAACTGCTTTCATCACGCTTTGGGGGTCCTTTTGCTACAGACGGTTGTCATTCGGCCTCATCAATGCCGGGGCAACCTACCAGTGAGCTATGATGGCTCTTTTCCATGATTTAATGCATAAAGAGATAGAGATCTATGTGGATGACATCATTGTCAAATCCCGAAGGGAGGAAGACCACTTAGACCATCTCAGAAAGCTATTCAACAGGTTGCGTAAGTACAACTTGAAGTTGAATCCAGCCAAGTTGCTAGGTTTCCTAGTCAGCCACAAAGGGATTGAACTGGATCCTACCAAAATCCAGGCCATCAAGGAAATGCCCATTCTTCAGATAGAGAAGGAAATACAGGGATTTTTGGGAAGAATCAACTTCATTAGCAGGTTCATCTCTCAACTCACAGCAACCTATGAGCCCATCTTCAAGCTTTTAAGGAAGAACTCCTCCTTGAAATGGAACGATGAGTGTCAGAAAGACTTCTTTACCATTAAAGAGCAGCAGGTTAACACTCCTATTTTGGTACCACCCAGGGATGATGTTCCCCTGTTCATGTACCTGTCCATTAATGACAATGCCATGGGCTGCATGCTGGGGCAAAAAGATGATAGAGGCCAAGAACGAGTTATCTATTACCTTAGCAAAAGATTCAGCATCAGTGAACACAAGTATACTCTGATTGAGAAGACTTGTTGTGCTTTAGTATGGGCTTCCATGAGGTTACAGCATTACCTCCATGGTCACATAACCCATTTCATATCCTGCGTGGATCCTTTCAAGTATGTGTTCAGTAGGCCTATATTGAATTGTCGGCTGTCCAGATGGCAGTTGATCCTACAGTAATTTGACATCATCTACGTGACGCTAAAGTCTGTCAAAGGTCAAGGAATTGCGGATCAACTAGCCGCCGCACCTGCAGGGGATTATAAACCCTTAGAAACATACTTCCCTGATGAAGGGGTAATGACAGTTCAGCAACACCATCAGTACGATGTATGCCACACATGGAAAATGTATTTTGATGGAGCTGTTAACATAGAAGGCTCGGAGCGGAAGATTCTAATATCCAAAGACGAGGGAGCGTATCCGTCAGCCGTTAAATTATAGTTTGTCAGCATCAACAACACAGCTGAGTATGAAGGTTGTATAATGGGGCTAAAACTTTCCCGTTCAATGGGCATCAGGCGGTTAACTGTCTTTGGGGATTCCGAATTGGTACTCAAACAATCCACAGGAATTTATCAAACCAAAGAATTATATTTGCTGCTTTACCATCGGCATACAGATGGCTTTGGAGTTTGAAGAAATCTCCTTTCTACACATTCCTCGTAATATGAATGATTTTGTGGATGCACTAGCTATGTTGGCCTCCTTGATTCACATACCTGACAAGGAAAACATGCCAAGCATCACATTTGCTCTGCAAAAAGCCCCAACTTATGGGAACTATGTTGGAGAAGTATCGGATGAGCTACCTCCCATCCAAAACCCTTGGTATCAACATATCAAGGAGTATCTGTGAGATGGATCTACACCCGCTAAGGTGAGCCTAACTGAGAAGAGGCGAATCTGTCGACTTGCAATGAAATTCTACCTGAGCGGAGATGCACTCTACAAAAGAGATGCAGGATTAGGTTTCCTTAGATGTCTGGACAAAGACCAAGCTCAGAGGCTCATGGATGAGATCCATGGTGGAGTATGTGGCCCACATATGAGCGGCCCCTTACTTGTCAAGAAAATTCTCAGAACGGGGCATTATTGGCTTACACTCAAAGCTGACTATGATGATCACGTCAAGAGATGCTATCAATGCCAAATTCATGGGAATGTTATCCATGCCCCTCCAAGGGAACTCCACAATATGAGTTCGCCATGGCCCTTCTCAATGTGGGGAATGGACGTGATCGGGCCCATCGAGTCCAAAGCCAGTAATGGACATCGATTCATATTCACCATGATCGATTACTTCACCAAATGGGTAAAAGCAGCCTCCTTCCCCAGGGTTACCAAAGAAGTAATCATTGCTTTCATCAGAAATAATGTAGTTTGTCGATATGGACAACTAAAGGTCATTGTTTCAGACAATGCTAAGAACCTCAACAACAAAATGATGGAGGAGTTATGCAGTAAATTCCACATCAAACACCTTAACTCCGTCATTTACCGTCCAAAGATGAATGGTGCTATTAAAGCGGCTAATAAAAATATCAAGAAGATCATGCAGAAAATGTTTTCCAATCACAAAGGATGGCCTGACCTCTTGCCTCTGACTTTATTAGCCTACAGAACTTCAATGCGTACTTCCACTGGGGCAACCCCCTACTCATTAGCCTATGGGATGGAAGCAGTGCTCCCCATAGAGGTGGAAATGGAATCCCTCAGAGTGTTGATGGATGCTCAGTTGGATGAAGACCAATGGGTACAAGATAGGTATCACCAATTGTCTCTAATAGACGAAAGGTGAACCGCGGCTATCTTCCATGGTTAGTTATATCAGCAAAGGATCGCACGGTCCTACAACAGAAAAGTCCAATTACGGCAGTTCAAATAACATGACTTAGTTTTGAAGAAGATCATTGACAACCAAGATCAATCTAAGGGAAAATTCACTCCTAACTGGGAAGGCCCGTTTGTTGTCAAAGAGGTATTGACAGGAGGCGCTCTCAAACTACAGGAAATTAATGGCGATGAATTTCCACAGCTAATCAACTCGAACTCTGTGAAATGGTACTATGTCTGAAGTTACAATCAAGGAAACATCCTGGTATTGATCACTCAATCACCAGTCATTCCGGTTTTGAACCCTCTCTTTTTACAAACTCTTCTGCCCCTCAAGGAAACATACATTTCAAACCAGCAGTCTGGTTTCACTTCATACAATTTTGGTTATCCTGAAGACGGGATTGAACCTTTCATACCTGCAGTTTATCCTAAAGACGGGATTAAACTTTTCTACACTTGCAGTTTATCCTGAAGACGGGATTAAACTTTTCAC
The DNA here is from genome assembly GCA_020205605.1 of Panax ginseng. Lineage (NCBI taxonomy): Eukaryota > Viridiplantae > Streptophyta > Magnoliopsida > Apiales > Araliaceae > Panax > Panax ginseng. Next base: position 33,215,407 of record CM035128.1, on the reverse strand, counting down.
ACTTGCAGTTTATCCTGAAGACGGGATTAAACTTTTCACACCTGCAGATTTATCCCAAGACGGATTAAACTTTTCTACGCTTGCAGCTTTGTCCCAAGACGGATTAAACTTTTTCCACACCTGCAGTTTATCCCCATTATGGGATCAAACTTTCTTCTCCCCGTAGTATAGCCTGCACATGGGATTCATACTTCTATTTGGCTACGATTCGTCCTGAGGGGCAAACTACGTCGACCTAATCTCCCTGATACCCGGGAGTATGTAGGCAACCATATTCTATATGGCCCGGTCGTAATAAACAAAAAATAACAAAACTATTTCTACCCTTCCTCTACAAAAACAAAAACAACAAAAATACTTCTACACCCATCTGCCTTTCACATTTAGCGTTGAACCTCTTACAACAGGTTCGAACTACACAGACTTGATCTCCTCCTTAATAGAAGTACGTAGGCAGCCATTTATGGTTCAGTCTAACCCCAACCAGAACAAAAATGCTTGTCACACGGTACTGGGATTAACCTTCAAATCTACCACATTTCATCGGCTTCAGACCAAGGGGATGGAATTACCCAACCTCTCCTCACAAATAGGAGATTCGGTGACCATCTAAGCTACGGTTATTCCTAGAAGAGCAACACCAATCCATAAGAGATGGAATTAACTAGGCTTCTCACAAATAGAAGTACTGGCGACCATCTGTGGTGCGGTCAATCTCAGAGAGGAAAATCCAAACTCCTCTCCACATTTCCATACAAATACTAGTCCCAAGACACCAAAGATGGTAGGGATGCATACAGTTCAATGATCCGTTCTGAGAGATCCTGTGATGGCTCAATGTCCACATATCAAGGATAAGTTCAGAATACATCAAGATCACAAGGCCCTGAAGAAACAGGGAAATATCAAGCAAGTATCAAGGCATAACTGAAAGGGAAGTAACTCAAAATATATTTCTCTGCCATATATACTACTGTTTGATATATACATCTGTGATGTACATGACAAAATGGCTAAGCTAGTCTGTGCAAGAAAATACAAAGCTATCTATAGATCTGTGTGTATGCGGACTATCAGATCTAACATAGCATCCCTCTCTGAAGACAGAGGTAAAGCTGCAAGTTCCTACCCAATGGCATCTATACGAGCTAGCATATCAGAGGCTAACTGCATGGTGGAATGATGTCCATCTATGTATGCACTCATATCGACAAGAATGCCAGTCGTAAGGGATCTCACTGAGGTACTGTCTGCAATGGCCACATCCCTAACAGATAGAGCGGCATCCCGCTCCACAATCAATGCATCCCTGGCTGATCTAGCCTCATCCCTCTCTAACAGAGCGGTGTCTCTCCCATCATGAGCTATCAACATCGCGGCCCTAGCCTGATCTCTATCATAGGTCATCAGATGTAAGCTCTGCTCCAAATGTTATGCTGAATACTGAGCAACAGTGGCACTCGAGGTGGGAGAATCCATCACAAATGCTGGCAGCCCAGCAGTTAAGTCCCCATCGATAGGAATGCCAGCCTCCTCCATAGGCTCCTCATCGTCGAAATCAATATCCTGCACTGTGGATACTCCCATAGTCGATGCAATCTCTATCTCCATCCATGTGAATACTCTGCGAGAATAACTTGGGATGACTATGTAAAAATTAGCTAGCTCTCGCTGATCCCAATAGGCATACAACCTGGATCTGTCCGCTGATGATAAGTGGCGAGAAGCGAAGCGCTAAATCACCGCCCCCTCATATGGGTGGAAATCCTGAAACTAGTCAAACTGACACATCACGGCCAGTGTGTGACGCCCCTAAAATAGGTATACATCACTTATCTTGAGTCACCAAATACATGGTACAGAATTCAAATACAACTTAATTATACAACACTCGTGTAAAATACGACAAAACATAATCTAAGAGTTTTAATAAGAATATTGTCATCTAGACAATATCCACACTCAATGAAGTCCTCATTACATTTATTGTCACACTATTTAACAGAATAGTGAGGACTACTAATGCTATCATCTGGACCGTCACTCTGTTCCCCGACTAGTCCCGGCTACATTCTCATTTCCTGAAGAGAACAGTGAAATAAAATAAAGGGTGAGCTCAACTAGCCCAATAAGAAATATTATGACTAAGATAATGCAGAATAAATTATCATTAGTCTTCAACAATGTTAAACTGAAAAAATATAATAGACATCAAGTTAACTGCAGCGGAATAAGCAATCCATTAGAAGAGTCAAGTAGAGCATGATATCTACTATCTTCTATAATTTAAAATATTTTCATCAATTTTTATCGCTGAGACTCAGCTTAATAAATAAACCACATCATCGAGTCATCCCTGTACTACGGGCCAAGGATATTCATTAAATCATCAATGGTCATGACTATACCAAATAATCCCTGGTCATAATCATACCAAAAATTGTTCATCAATACACTACAGGCTACTGAGGACTTTTACCACATCATTAATAATATTACAGGTCATGATTATACCGAATAAAACCTGGTCATAATCATACCAAGTCCATCTATGCACGTAAGCCAAAGATGACTTTCATCACAATATAAGAATGAGGATGATGACAATGACATAATAATTCAATAAAACAAGTTCAAGAATAAATTTTAAAGATTTATAAGTTAATTTATCTTGAAATCAATTACGTCCAAATTGTCAACATGATCATCGCTTTGTGGAGTAAAATTCAAGAATGCTCGTAAGAATATTTCCATGAAAAGATACTTAGGATGAACCGCAAATATCCGAGGATATTCTACTAATTTCATGGAGTATAGAAGCCAAAACTTTAACCAAATGAGTATCATAGAATATATGAAAGCGCAAATGGATTTTCACCCGCCAAGCGGTAATCCACGAGTATGGATCATTTCCACAATTTAATAAGGAATGAATACGAAGGATCATTCACCATGCATGTGATAATCCATATAGACAAAGTTATTCCAAATGTAATAATAAAGAATGGAACTAGGTCATGCGTAATCCGCACGCATGTGATATTCCAATGAATAATAAAGAATGGAATAATGTAAGAATTCACCATGCATGCGATAGACCGCATGCATAAAAGTTATTCCAAATGAATAATAAAGAATGGAAGCAGTCTAAAGTGTAATCCGCACAAACAGGATATTCCAATGAATAATACTGAGAATGGAACCAGTCTCAGCGTAATCCGCATTGCATGTGATATTCTAATGTAATAATAAAGAATGGAATAACAAAGAATTCACCATGCATGCGATAGACCGCACATACAGGTTATTCCAACAGAATAATAAAGAAACGAATAACAGAAGAATTTCACCATGTATGCGGTACTTTGCATAGACATGTTATTCCAACATAATAATAAAGAATGGAATAACAGAAGAATTTCACCATATATGCGGTACTTCGTATAGACCGGTTATTCTAACATAATAATAAAGAATGGAATAACAGAAGCTCTCTTCATGAATACGAAAGAAATAATACCCCTTACCTTAGTAAGAAGCTGGATATTGGAATAGTGAGGTAGCGAACTTTCTCTTCTTCTTTCTCTCTATAATTTCTCTCTATAATAATTGTTTTAAAGCTTTAGTGAATTGGTGAGAAATGAAAGAAGAATGAGCTTCTATTTATAGGATAATATAGTTTCGATAATTGCACGTTTTGGGACTCAAAATATTATAGACAATACCTTCAACTTTTCTTTCATTTTTAATTTAGTCCTCGCAAGTATTATCAAACTTGCACCACTCTCCCTAATAGTAAATAATGTGAATCAATAGTTCAATCATGTGAATCAATAGTTTTAATCATGTGAAAATACGAATTACAGTATAGTACCTCCATCTATACCTCCATTTTTAACTTCGTCGTGCAAGTATTATCAATCTTGCACCAACTCCCCTAATAGTACAAGAATATGAATCAATAGTACACATATGTGAACAAATAGTTATAATCATGTGAATTAATAGCAATTAATTGCTCATTTATCCGGTTAATTACCCGACTGGTCAGTATAACTTCCAGACATTAATTAATATTGACATAAATGTCGATTTCCACTAACACTAATAATTCCAACACAATGGAACTAACAATTTCATCTTTAATCAACACGAACTTATTCATCATTAATATTATAATTCACAATATTTAACAACCAGGTCGTTCCTAGGAAAGAGGGGGCTTTCCGATAAGGATTTCTCCTTATTGGTGCGCAATTAGATGACCAAACCTCTCCTTGATAGAACTTCTAGACATTGTAAATATTGAAATTTAATAATATGAATAACTTTTTTGTCTCAATTATTGATTTAATAATATATCATATTATGCAGATGATACTGTGACAATAATCGAATCAATAATATGAGAGATATGATGTAGCAATTCTTGTAATAATAATTGAGTATAACCGAAAGTGACTTCTCACGTAAGCATCAATAATCAATACCATGTGCTACTATGCAACCACGCCAGACATCGTATTTTTTACTCTACGGGTAGTACGCTCAACAGATTTTAACGTAACACTTAAAATCGTTATTTTATATAAAAGATAATTATGTCATTTTCTAAGTACGACAATACTTTCGTTGTGGGGTCCACCAATGATTGTGTCGTTGTACGAATATTCCCTATTAAAACGAATATTCTCCGACCAATCGAATATTATATAACCACTTGCTTAATTTGCAAAATTTGTAAATATTACTCATAACTATAACATTATATCAAATCCACACAATAATATTCAAAAATATATTTCGAGAAAATTATTCTTTATTCATAAAAGTTGGGGTTTTACAACCTCCCCTTCTTATGAAATTTCATCCTCAAAATTAGGGTGCGTACCTGGTATGTCGAAGAGGTGAGGATACCTTGATTTCATATCAGATTCGAACTCCCAGGTCCTTTCCTCCGCATCGTGGTTTCTCCACAAAACTTTAACCTGAGGCATAACTTTAGAGCATAGAATATGATCCTTCTTATCCAAGATTTTAACAGGTAACTCTTCATACGTTAAATCTTCCTCTATCTTGTCTAGTTCTAATTCAATAATATGGTTCGGGTCTTTCACATATTTACATAACATAGATATATGAAAAATGTTACGAACACGAGACATACTTGGCGGTAAGGCGAGTCTATAGGCCACAGTTCCTACTCGATCGAGGATTAAAAATGGGCCAATAAATCGAGGATTGAGCTTTCCTCTCTTTCAAAATCTTGTAACTCCTTTCCATGGAGCAACACGTAACAACTCATGATCTCCAATATTGAATTCCACGTCCTTTCGATGAAAATAAGCATAACTCTTTTGTCAATCTTGTGAGGTTTTTATACGTTGTCGGATCGTTTGAATCTTTTTCATAGTCATACGTACCAAATTCGGTCCCAACAACGTAGCTTCACCCACCTCATCCCAGCATACTAGAGAATGACACTTTCTTCCATACAACGCCTCAAATGGAGCCATGCCAATACTTGCTTGATAACTATTGTTGTAGGAAAACTCCACCAATGGTAAGAACTTGTCCCCACTTCCCTTGAAGTCAAGGATACAGAGTCTTAATAAATCTTCAAGAGTTTGAATAGTCCTTTCCGACTGCCCATCCGTTTGAGGATGATATGCCGAACTAAATCGTAAATTCGTGCCCATAGCTTTTTGCAAACTAACCCAAAATCTTGAAGTAAATCTTGGGTCTCGATCAGAAACTATGGATACTGGCATACCATGCAATCTTACAATCTCATTTATATACATAATAGCAAGACGTTCAAGTGTATAAGTTTCTCGTATTGGTAAGAAATGAGCAGACTTGGTCAATCTATCAACAATGACCCAAATCGCATCTATGCCTTGAGAAACCTTGGGAAGACCAATAACGAAATTCATCGTAATGTGCTCCCACTTCCATTCTAGAATTTCAAGTGGTTGCAATGGACCTTTTGGCACTTGATGCTACGCCTTGACTCGTTGACAAGTTAGACACCTTGAGATAAACCCCACTATCTCTCTCTTCATATTGCTCCACTAAAATGTATGTCAAAGAGCATGATACATTTTGGTACTCCTAGGATGGATTGCAAACGGTGTGTTGTGCGCCTCCATCATGATTTTATACTTCAAGTCAGAATCGTTACGAACACAAAGTCTGGAGTTGACTCGAAGTATTCCTTCTTCATCGATTCTTGCTTCCGGAATAGCACCTTCTTGCACTTTCTTCTTCATACTCATCAGCTCCAGGTCTGTAGTTTGGGTAGCTTTAACTTTATCGATAAAAGTCAATTCCACTCGTATATTCGCCATCATCACATGGGTCCCTGGAGTCTTTAACTCTATTTCCATCCTTTCCAAGTCATACAAAATGGGTCTTTGCGTTGACAATATTTCACTCGTACCCGCATATGATCTTCTACTCAATGCGTCAGCTACTACATTCGCTTTTCCAGGATGGTATGATCATAATCTTTGAACAACTCAAGCCATCGTCGTTGCCCCATGTTGAGTTTCTTTTGAGTGAAGTAATATTTGAGGCTTTTATGATCCATATAGATCTCCATCTTCTCTCCATACAGGTATTGCCTCCAAATCTTAAGCGCAAAAATGACTGCTGCCAACTCTAGATCATGAGTAGGATAATTCCTCTCATATTCTTTGAGTTGTCGTGAGGCATAGGCTATGACTTTTTCATGTTGCATGAGAACACATTCTAACCCTTTGCCTGAAGCATCACTATAGATGACAAATCCCTCCGAGCCAGATGGTATTGTCAGAACAGGTGCTATAATGAGCCTCCTCTTGAGTTCTTGAAAACTCTTTTCACATCCCTCACTCCAACCGAATTTTGTATCTTTTCGAGTCAGCTGAGTTAATAGAGTAGCGATTCGAGAAAACCCTTCTACGAATCTCCGATAATAACCAGCTAAGCCGAGAAAGCTACGTACTCCGGTCATTGACTTAGGTTGCTCCCAGCTTTGAATTGCTTCAATTTTTGTCGGGTCAACAGATATTCCATGATTTGATATCATGTGCCCAATGAATGCAACTTCCTCAAGCCAGAACTCGTATTTCTTCAACTTGGCATAAAGCTTATTTTCACGAAGCTTTTGGAGTATCAGCCTCAAGTGTTGTTCATGGTCTTCACGGATTTTGGAGTATATGAGGATGTCACAATAAAGATGACCAAAAAGTGATCCAAATATTCCTTGAATACTTGGTTCATCATGTCCATGAAGGCAGCATAAGCATTAGTCAATCCAAAAGACATTACTAGGAATTCATAATGCCCGTACCGAGTTCTAAAAGCAGTCTTTGGAATGTCATCAGTTTTAATCTTCAACTGATGATATCCGGAACGAAGATCAATCTTTAAAAAGAATTCGGCTCCTTGCAACTTGTCAAACATGTCATCAATACGTGGCAATGGGTACCTATTTTTGATGGTGACATAATTCAAATCCCGATAATCAAGACAAAGTCGCATATTGCCATCTTTCTTCTTCACGAATAGAACAGGAGCACCCCAAGGAGAAGTACTAATATAAATGAAACCGATGTCTAACAATTCTCAGAGTCGGGTTTTAACTCTCGAAGTTCAATAGGAGCCATTCGATATGGGGCTTTGGAAATGGGTTTTGTACCGGATTCAAGGTCGATACAAAATTCAATTTCACGCTCTGGGGGAAGGCCAGGAAGTTCTTCAGGGAATACGTCAGGAAATTTATTAACAATAGAAATATCATTCAAATCTGACGTATTTTTATTTAAATCCATGACATGGGCTAAGAAAGCTTGACATCTATTTTTCAATAAATGAATAGCTTTATGACTTGATATGATAGTGATTGATTTTAGTGGTTTGGTTGCTTGAATTCGCATAATAGGTTGGTTAGGAATATGAAAACTAACAACCTTATGAAGATAATCGATTTTAGCATGATGAGTAGTTAACCAATCAATCCCTAAAATCACATCAAATGCAAGTATTTTTAAGGAAATAAGATCGACAGGTAACGTGCGGTTACCGATTTGAATCAAACAAGACTTATAAACCATGGATGTAATGAAGTTTTCTCCCAACGGAGTTTCAACAGATAAGTCAAAGTCAAATTTCTCCGGAGTCAAATTTAAACGTTGAACGCAAGTAGGAGAAATAAAGGAATGGGTAGAACCGGTATCAAATAAAGTATAAACTTCGCTAGAGTTTATGATTAGCTTACCCGTGATCACCTCGTTCGGATTCCTCACTTTTGGGAGGTTATGACAAACGCCTCTCCTTGAACTACCGATTTTGTCTTGTGCGGGACACCCTTTGATGCCTCCATCCCGGTGGACTTGACTTTGGTGCACGACAAAATCAAAGCTAGGTGACCTTCTTTCCACAATTATAACACGCTTTGGACTGCATCGTGCAGTTTGGACTTATGTGTCCTTCCCCTACACATTTGTAACATACGACCGGTGGTCATTCTCCTTCCTTAACAACAGGTGCTGGTGCTGACGTCTTTCTATCCTTGTTGAATCTCCTCTTCTTGAAATGTCCACTCTTATTGTCATTTCCATAATTACCACCGAAGTGATTATCATTTCTGGCATGTTGATTCCCTCCACATTTGTTGTCACCGCTTCGATGACTGCTACCACTGGTATTATCGACTTATCGGTTGCTCTCTCTTGGTTGGGTTGACTCATTATCGCGCTCCAATAATTGAGCCCTATTCACAACATCTGAATACAAACACAGTTTGTGAGAAATTAGGTATTGACGTATCTCAGGTTTCAAACCTCTTAGAAACATCCGCATCATTCTCTCCTCATTATCAACTAAGTGGGACGTAAACTGAAATAACTCGGCAAACTTAGCTCTGTACCGCGCCACGGTCATATTGTTTTGCTCAAGCTTGATGAACTCTACCTCCTTCATGTGACGAATACTTTCTGGAAAGTACTTGTCATTGAACATCTCTTGGATCTTCTCCCAAGACATTTTGAGTGCGGCAGGTTGAGTACGCTTTACAGATTCTCACCAGTAATCTGCCTCTGCTCGTAACATGAAGGTGGCAAAGGGAACCTTTTGCTCCTCGGAGCATCCCAAGACATCAAATATCTTGGTGATCTGCTTTATCCACGTCTCCGCCTTAAGTGGTTTTGGCTCTCCAAAAAACTCTGGTGGTCCCAGCTCCTTGAACTACTTAGTGGTGACCATCCAAGAGTTGTCAGTGTTTCCACCTGCATTTTGGACAGGAGCCGTTTTCGCCTGATGTTGTATGAATTGTATAAAGCCTCTAAATATCCCATCGTTCACCATATCATCGGTGTTATTGTTTACATGAGGATTATTGTCTTCCTGTTGCACATTATCCTGGGCATTAATCTGTGGTGACTCAACGGTCTCATGTGCTTCATTGTTTATCTCAACAGTTTCGGATGCCATTTTCAAATACTACCACAAAACAAGGGTTAATTAACATATCACATATTATCCCTATACTCTAACCGACCAATTAAATACCAAATAAACTTAGGTAGGTCATACTAGCGAAGGAATTCCCCGTTTATCCCCTCCTAGTTCTTGTCTCACTTCTCAGCCAGGGATCATATCCCTAAGCTTTGATACCAACTATGATGCCCCCAAAATAGGTATACATCACCCAACTTGAGTCGCCAAATACATGGTACAAAATTCAAATACAACTTAATTATACAACAGTCATGCAAAATACGACAAAACATAATCTACGAGTTTTAATAAGAATATTGTCATCTAGACAATATCCACACCCAATGGAGTCCTCATTGCATTTATTGTCACACTATTTAATAGAATAGTGAGGACTACTAATGCTATCATCTGGACCGTCACTCCGTTCCCCGACTAGTCCCGGCTAAGTTCTCATTTCCTGAAGAGAACAGTGAAAGAAAGGGTGAGCTCAACTAGCCCAGTAAGAAATATTATGACTAAGATAATGTAGAATAAATTATCATTAGTCTTCAACAATGTTAAACTGATAAAATACAATAGACATCAAGTTTAACTGCAGCGGAATAAGCAATCCATTAGAAGAGTCAAGTAGAGCATGATATCTACTATCTTCTATGATTTAAAATGTTTTCATCAATTTTTATCGCTGAGACTCAGCTTAATAAATAAACCACATCATCGAGTCATCCCTACACTACGGGCCAAGGATATTCATTAAATCATCAATGGTCATGACTATACCGAATAATCCCTGGTCATAATCATACCAAAAACTGTTCATCAATGCACTACAGGCTACTGAGGACTTTTACCACATCATTTATAATATTACAGGTCATGATTATACCGAATAATCCCTGGTCATAATCATACCAAGTCCATCTATGCACGTAAGCCAAAGATGACTTTCATCACAATATAAGAATGAGGATGATGACAATGACAGAATAATTCAATAAAACTAGTTCAAGAATAACTTTTAAAGATTTATAAGTTATTTTATCTTGAAATCAATTACGTCCAAATTGTCAACATGATACTGCTTTGTGGAGTAAAATTCAAGAATGCTCAGAAGAATATTTCCATGAAAAGATACTGGATGAAGCACAAATATCCAGGATATTCTACTAATTTCATGGAGTATAGAAGCCAAAACTTTAACCAAATGAGTATCATAGAATATATGAAACTGCAAATGGATTTTCACAAGCCATGCGGTAATCCACGTAGACAGATCATTTCCACAATTTAATAAGGAATGAATACGAAGGATCATTCACCATACATGTGATAATCCACATAGACAGGTTATTCCAACAGAATAATAAAGAACGGAACCAGGTCATGCGTAATCCGCACCGACAGGATATTCCAACAGAATAATAAAGAATGAAATAACATAAGAATTCATCATGCATGAGATAGACCGCACAGACAGGTTATTCCAACAGAATAATAAAGAATGGAACCATGTCTAGTGTAATCCGCACAGACAGGATATTCCAACAGAATAATAAAGAATAGAATAACAAAGAATTCACCATGCATGTGATAGGCGCATGCATAAAGTTATTCCAACAAAATAATAAAGAATGGAACTGTGTCTAGCGTAATCCATACATCTGAGGATATTCCAATGTAATAATAAAGAATGGAATAATGTAAGAATTTCACCATGTATGCGGAACTTAGCATAGACAAAGTTATTCCAACATAATAATAAATAATGGAATAATGTAAGCTCTCTTCATGAATCTGAAAGAAATAATACCCTTACCTTAGAAGAAACTAGATATTGGAATAGTGAGGTAGCAGACTTCTCTTCTTCTTTCTCTCTATTATTTCTCTCTATAATAATTGCTTTAAAGCTTTAGTGAATTGGTGAGAAATGAAGGAAGAATGAGCTTCTATTGTTAGGAAAATATAGTTTCGATAATTGCACGTTTTGGGGCTCGAAATATTACAGTACAATACCTTCAACTTTTCTTTCATTTTTAATTTAGTCCTGCGGGTATTATCAAACTTGCACAACATCTCCTAATAGTAAATAATGTGAATCAATAGTTCAATCATGTGAATCAATAGTTATAATCATGTGAAAATACGAATTACAGTATAGTAACTCCATCTATACCTCCATTTTTAACTTAGTCATGCAAGTATTATCAATCTTGCACCAACTCCCCTAATAGTACAAGAATGTGAATCAATAGTACACACATGTGAACAAATAATTATAATCATGTGAATTAATAGCAATTAATTGCTCATTTATCCCAAGTTAATTACACCGATCGGGTCAATATAACTTCCAAACATCAATTAATATCGAAATAAATGTCGATTTCCACTAACACTAATAATTCCAACACAATGGAACTATCAATTTCATCTTTAATCAACACGAACTTATTCATCATTAATATTATAACTCACAATATTTAACAACCAGGTCGTTCCCAGGAAAGAGGGGGCTTTCCGATAAGGATTTCTCCTTATTGGCGCGCAATTAGATGACCAAACCTCTCCTTGACAGAACTTCTAGATATTATAAATATTGCAATTTAATAACATGAATAACTTTTTCGTCTCAATTATTAATTTAATAATATATCACATTATGGAGATGATACTGTGATAATAATCGAATCAATAGTATGAGAGATATGATGCAACAATTACTGTAGCAATAATTGAGTATAACTGAGTGACTTCACACGTAAGCATCAATAATCAATACCGTGTACTACTATGCAACTACGCGTATTACTGTACTTTTACTACCGGGTAGTACGTTCAACAGTTTTAATGGTAACACTTCCGCCGTTATTTTTATAAAAAGATAATTATGTCATTTTTTAACTACGACAATACTTCCGTTGTGGGGTCCACCAATGATTGTGCCGTCGTATGAATATTCCCTATTAAAACGAATATTCCCCGACCAATCGAATATTATATAACCACTTGCTTACTTTACAAAATTTGTAAATATTACTCATAACTATAACATTATATCAAATCCACACCATAATATTCAAAAATATATTTCGAGAAAATTATTCTTTATTCATAAAAGTTGGGGTTTTACAACCTCCCCTTCTTATGAAATTTCGTCCTCGAAATTGGGGTGCATACCTGGTATGTCGAAGAGGTGAGGATACCTTGATTTCATCTCAGATTCTAACTCCCAGGTCATTTCCTCCACATCATGGTTTCTCTACAAAACTTTGAGTCTAGAGACTCTGAGAGCCTAGACTTGATGTCTGTGTTTGACGGCATGATAGAAGAGGAGGTGGAGGTAGTGTCCTTCAACCCAGTAGCAATAGAAGCAGAGATGGCTCCGGGGGAGTCAATGATGTCACTTTTTATGTCAGTGTTGGATAGAAACATCCATTACTATCAGGAGGTTAAGGAGCTAAAAGCAGAGCTCCAGGCTGTCATAGAGGATAAGACAGATGTGGAGTCCATGTGGGAGCAGGAACAAGACGAGAGAATTTTGACCAAGGACAAGGTCAATGAGCTAAAGCATGAGGTTTTTGAGCTCAAGGAGGAGCTAAGGACCAAAAAGCAGAAGATAGGGAGAATGTCCTATATTCATAGGAGTTCTCATGTGGACTTCCAGTAACAGGTAGTTGGCTATCCCATAGAGGCAGGGAAGACACGGCATACTATTAGTCGTGATATTATCACCAGTCTCGCCAAAGCGGATTTTGATAATGCCTTGAGGCAGATGTAATCTATTAGTGGATAGATTAGTGTAGGTAAGTAAATATTGTGTACCTAGTAGTGACGTAAAACCCTCTTTTGTATAACAAAGGGTAGTCTTTTGTAAATCCCAATTTTTGGAAAGCAATAGCGAGATAGTAATGTAATCAGCTTAGGCTATGTAATGTAAATGATGTAGTATTATACTACAATGAATGAATCAATATAAGCCTTTTTACGAAACATATTGAGTAATGGATGTTGAAGTTATTGTTTAATCTTGAATATTAACTAACTAAGAAGAAGGGAATAATAACGGAATGTGTTGTTTATTGTATCAGCAAAATGCCGCCGAGAAAAGGACAACGAAACCAAGGCACTAATGTAAATCAACCGGAAGGAGGTCCGGTTAACCCAATGCAGGAATTTGTTAATTTATTAACAGTAGCGTTTAATAAAAATGGGGCTAATATCCCCGTAAATCTGAGAGTAGCACGAGCTACTACCTTCAAGGATTTTAAAAGTGTAGGTCCGCCGGAGTTCAAAGGAACTACGGACCCTATCGAAGCCCAAACATGGGTGAAAGAAATCGAGAAGGCATTTGTTATAGCAAATATCAAAGAGGGCCAGAAGGTTACCTTTGTAACCTACATGATGAAGGGAGAGGCCAACTTTTGGTGGGAGGTGAACCAGGCCAGAGCTGATATTGAGAATGTTACGTGGGTGAGGTTCACGGAGATATTCTTCGAGAACTACTTTCCGACAAGTATGTAGGGAAGGATGGAAATGCGATTTCTGGACTTGAAACAAGGGGACATGACGGTTCCCCAATACGCCGCCAAGTTCAATGAACTGGCAAGGTTTGCTCCACACCAAGTGGATACCGAGGTTAGAAAAGCACGACAGTTCGAGCAGGGCTTGAAACCCTAGCTCTATAACTGTATATCTGTATTCCAAAGTACTATATTTTGGACTATTTTAGAGAAGGAGATAATCACCGAAGGTGGTAGCGAGGCTCTAAACCAGTACCACAAAGATAAGAAAAATAAGGGGAAGGTTGATGGGGGAGTAAAAATAGAAGGAGCCAGTGGGAGTGGCGAGGGGTAGAAGAGGAAAGTGTTCAACTCTGGGAATACCAGAGTGAAGCAAGGAGATTCAAAGAGAAGAATGGAGGCCTGCAAAACCTGTGGGAAGACTCATCTGGGAGTCTGTCTCAAGGGGAAGACCGTATGCTATAATTGTGGATAGGAGGGGAACATTTTGCCTAACTGTCCAAGTCCAAAGAAGAACCACGGATGCTTTGTGTATGGGTCAACTGACCACATGCCAAAGAACTGCCCAAAGAAGGGGACGAACGGGAATCGAGGCACTAATAGTGGTAAGTTAGCTATTAGTGGTCCAGCACAGCCAAGTAGGCCGATGGGCCATACCTTTAACATGACAGTCCAAGATGCAGTTGCATCAGGGGACGTAGTCGTAGGTATTATTCCGATCAACGACATAAATGCTTACGTGTTGTTTGATTCGGGTGCTACTTGTTTGTTTATAGCATGTAATTTTCCTAGATGATTAGGATTACTCTATAACTTTAAATATTAAGGTAGCAAACGAGAAGATAATTCATGTTGACAGTATTCATAAGAGTTGTTGCGAAGACATATGGGGTTGTAAATTATTGGTAGATTTGCTATCGATAAAGTTAGGAGAATTCGATGTAATTCTCGGAATGGATTGGTTGGTTAACCATGGGGCAATTATAGATTGTCAAAAGAAATGTGTGAATATTAGAACGTTAAGACAACCTCAAGTAGTATTTTACGGGAATAGATCGCTGGGACGATCATGTTGTCTAACGATGACACAGACTAGGAAATTATTGAGGAAGGGATGTGTAGGTTATCTGTGCCATGTTGTTGATACCCAGAGAGTGATAGAAACCATGGAACAAATACTTATAGTTAGAGAATTCATGGATGTATTTCCGAGTGAGTTATTGGGTCTTCCACCGGATAGGGAGACCAAGTTTGTAATAGACATTGTGCCAGGAGCGGCACCATGTCATTTTGGTTAAGTATTTTTCTAAAATAGATTTAAGAATGGGGTATCACCAGTTGAAGTTTAGGAAGGAGGATGTACCGAAGACAGCATTCAGGACTCGTTATGGTCATTACGAGTTTCTGGTGATGTCATTTGGGTTAACTAATGCACCAGCTGCATTTATGGATATGATGAACAGAGTGTTCAAACAATATTTGGACAAGTTCGTCATGGTGTTTATTGATGATATTCTAGTCTATTCTAATATGCCAAAAGATCATGTTGAACACCTGAGATTAGTGTTGGAGACACTGAGGAAGGAGAAGTTGTATGCGAAGTTCACTAAGTGTGAATTTTGGTTAGAAAAGGCACAGCTTTTAGGTCATGTTATTGACCATGAAAGGATTTCAGTAGATCCAGCAAAGGTGGAAACCGTGATGAATTGGGAACAACCGAAAATGCCGACTGAGGTGAGGAGTTTCCTAGGGTTAGTGGGATACTATCGAAGATTTATTCAGCAATTTTCAAAGATAGCTACTTTGTTGACTAACTTAACAAGGAAGACGGTGAAATACATGTGCACTGATAAATCAGTTTTCAGGAACTGAAGAAGAGATTGAGTGAAGCGCCTGTTTTGTCATTACCCGATGACACAGAAAATTTCGTAGTTTATAGCGATGTTTCGCATAGAGGAATTGGTTGCGTGCTCATGAAGCATGGCAAGGTCATTGTGTATGCATCAAGTCAGTTGAAGGATTATGAAAAAGGTTACCCTACTCATGATCTGGAACTGGCCGCAGTAGTTTTTGCCTTAAAGATATGGAGACATTATCTTTACGGGAAAAAATGTGAGATATAAAAAGACCATAAGAGTCTAAAATATATCTTCACATAGAAGGAGTTGAATATGAGACAAAGGAGATGGCTGTAGTTGATAAAGGATTACAACTGTGAAATCCTGTATCACCCTGGAAAAGCCAATGTAGTCGTTGATGCCTTAAATAGAAAGGGTCAGGAGAAGTTATCTATGTTAACGGATCAAACTGAGTTAATAACAGAGATGCCTAGGATGGAAATAGAAGTGAAGTTGCCAAGAGAATCGGAACAGATATTATTTGCGACAGAGATTCAATCTACCATCGTAGAAAGAGTCAAGGAGGTTCAACTTAAAAATGATGAGTGTGACCGGGTAAAGGGGCGACTAACCAATGAAAAAGATATTAAATACAATCCTGATAATGAGGGATTATTAAGATTTTAAGGAAGAATTTGGGTTCTAAATGAGACGGAATTAAAGGAGCAAATATTACAAGAGGCTCATAGTTCGACGTTTTCAATTCATCCTAGTAGTACTAAGATGTATCAAGACCTTCGACATAATTTTTGGTGGCCGAACATGAAGAGAGAAATAGCCGAGTATGTGAGTAGGTGCTTGACTTGTTAGAAAGTTAAGGCCGAATATCAACGACCAAGTGGCTTGCTACAGTCATTGGAGATTCCAGAGTGGAAGTGGGAGCATATCACGATGGACTTTGTGGTGGGACTTTCGACTACTCAAAAGGGGTATGATGCAATTTTGGTAATAGTGGACCGGTTAACGAAGTTGGTTCACTTTTTGCCAATTAGGGTCAAGTATAACTTAGACCAGTTAGCTAAACTTTATGTTATGGAAATAATTTCCAGACATGGAGTACCAGTGTCGATTGTGTCAGATCGTGATCCACGATTCACATCAAACTTTTAGAGGAGTTTGCAGGAGCAGTTGGGAACGCAGTTAAAGCTGAGTACGACGTATCATCCACAGACTGAAGGACAGAGGGAGAGAACAATTCAGATGTTAGAGGATATGTTAAGATCTTGCGTCATGGATTTCAAGGGTAGTTGGGATGATCATCTACCATTAGTAGAGTTTTCATATAACAATAGTTATCATGCAAGCACAGGTATGCCGCCTTACGAAGCTTTGTACGGAAGAAAGTGCAGGACACCGTTGTGTTGGGATGAATTGGGAGAACGCCGAATGCTAGGGCCAGAATTGGTGCAGCAAACAGCGGATATGGTGAAGTTGATACGAATGCATCTCGTAGCAGCTCAAGATAGACTGAAGAAGTACGCGGACTCGCATCGAGAAAATAGGGAGTTTGAAGTAGGTTCTTACGTGTTTCTAAAGGTATCTCCCTAGAAAGGAAAGATACACTTTGGAAAGAAGGGAAAGTTAAGTCCAAGGTTTATAGGACCTTATGAAGTGTTAAAATGGGTAGGTGAGGTAGCTTATGTGGTAGCGTTACCTCCAGACCTAGAACGAATACATAACGTGTTTCACGTATCGGTATTGCGTCCTTATAAGCCGAATTATAAGCACATAATAGAATATGAGCTTATTCATCTCGAGAAGGACTTAACGTGATGTCGATTCAAATCATCGATAGAAAGGAACAAGTTCTACAGAACAAAGTCATACCTTCCGTGAAGGTGATATGGGAGAACCACGATGCAGAAGAAGCAACGTGGGAATTGGAAGAAAAGATCAGGAAGGATTACCCTCAATTGTATATATAATGTGAGATGAGATTCTGGGGATAGAATCTTTATAAGGGGGGAGAATGTAACAACCGAGAAATTCGGATGCTTTGTAAAATAATTTTATTTAATAAAATAATGAATAAAATTATATTATTTGATATTATTATGTGTTAGTAGGATGAATGTCGTTCTATAACCTAGAAACGTCAGAAAGTCGTAGTATTTTGACTACGTGAATGAATTATAGTGTTTAAATTTTCAAGACGAGAATAAAAGGTTTTCGAGAAATTTTCTAAAAAACACTATTCATCAATTTCTGCTCAGGAATTATTTTTGAATTTCCAAGAAATACATAACGTTATAATATCAAGGTGAGATGGATTATGTAATAATAATCTAAGTATGGAAAACACAATATTTTGCATGCAGACTTAATTAGAGAACGTTAGGAATATCAAGCGTTAAGAAGATAATGTAATGATCATATGATACGTATGTATTGTACGAGGTATTGAATATGAAGTATTGTACGAATATGTACGAAGGATGATCATATCGTATAATACGTAGAGAAATTGTAATAAGGCTTTTAGCCAAATGAATTGGACTTGTAGGATTGTTAGAAATTTGTAAAGTCCAAAAGAATTAATGTGCAAGCCCAAGTATGTATAATGTTAGAGCCCAAATGGTTATTAATGAGGAGTCTAAGTAAATTGGTAATACAAGCCCAAAGTTAAGTTAAGTTAATTAAATCTAAGCCCAAGCTATGATCCATTGGGTTGTAGTGACCCATGGGGCAACCCATGTTAATGTGGTTAATCTTGGTGACCAAGACTTTTGAGTAATGACCAAGATATTAATGTGGTGGCCAAGTAAAGTGAGTGGTTAGCAAGTTTACTTAGGGGTTAAGTTGTGAATAGTAAGGAGGTTTGTTAAGGAGGTGGGATGACCTAATTTCCATTATGCCCTAACATTGGAAGTCCTATAAATAGCAAGCTTAAAGTTCATTTGTTGCTTGTTATTTTTCATCCAACATAAAGCAACTTAAGTGTTAGAGAGATTAAGCACTTATAAGTCATACTTTTCTTGTTAGCTTTTTCAAGAAGAAGAAAGCTAGTCATCAAGGGTAAGACTCTTATCCTATAATCTTCCATCTCTTCCATGTTAGCTTGATAGTGAAGTGATGGTCTTGTATGCTAAGAATGATAGGAATGAATAAAATAAGGACTTAAGTCCTAATAAGCCGAGAATAAGCACTTTGTTCAAAGATAAGCTATGAATTAAATAAGAACTTGTAAGACTTGTGTCATGTTTGCATGAATGTTGTTAACATGATGAAAGTATATAAGAATGATGAATAAAGGACTTAAATTATCATAAGTCATGATAATAGAAACTATAAGTAGTTCATACTTTGATAAGTTATAAACTCATGAAGAATAAGCCATAAGTTATCTTGAAAATAAGTTGATGTAATATGAAGTTTGAAATGTTCATATGATGGTTAGAATTCATTTAGAATGATGAAAAAATCCTAAGTAACGAAGTTTTACCGAAATTCACACGATCGGACGATAATCATCGAATTCGTGAAATTCTCGGAATGGAAGTCGGATTTTGTATTTGAACTCGGGAACGTTGTTTTTCGATAGAGACAAGTCTTATTTAGCATTATAAAGTTGCGGACTTGAAAATGGTCGAATTCCGACTTAGAACAAAGAAACGAGCATTGAACGTTCACGAACGTTTATCATTTTTGTTAAAAATGAACCAATAGATGAATTTTGAATTAATGAAGTCAAAAATATTAAATTCTTACATGATCACATAGAGTATATGATTTATGAGCTAATGGCTTTTAAACAAGCCAATTCGAACTTAAAATGATCAAATTTGGAGTCCGGGAAGTTCATTTTGTAAAACAAAACTGTCAACTATCTGGTGCACAGAGTTGGTATGCATATTTGACCAAAGCATAATGGTGGTGGCACAGCAATATGATCTCCTCATGGCATGGCGGCTGGCTTGAAGAGTAAAGTGTGGCGCCGCAGTGCCGTGCATAGTGTAATGACCTACTGGAAAGTGGCACCGCAGCGCAAGTCTCAGTATTGAGAATGGCGTCGTAGCGCCAGCCTTAAGAAGTACATAGTGAAGAAGGTTTGAATGTAGAGAATGAATGGTAATTATTTCACAAATGAAATGAAGCTTAATTTATAACATTGTAAGGCATTGTTAAACCTTAATTATGATACATAAAGGTTGAAGATAAGTAATCGAACATGAACGTAATGGTAATGTAAACTAAATAGGAAAGCCAGAACCAATAATAACAAATCTAAGTCATGATTAGATTGAGAAGAAGGGTAAGATATAGTTGTACTCATACTTGATTATATATTACCTAATGTGGTACGTTATGTGATCATGTATTGTAGAGACTTTAAAGACTCAAACAGAAAGTAATTGTACAGTAGCAGACGCTAAAGGCAAGTATTCTAACCCTTGTTTCAGTTCAATCTAAACAAGCTTTATGATTAATGTATTCTTACGTATAAATTGATGTATGATGAAGTCAAAGTCAATTCTTTCGGCTAGACTTAAGATGTTTTGGATTTCTTATAATCTATCAAAGTATGGTCAATGTTTTACCAAGATATATTGGTGTGGTTTTTAAATGAAGACTTAGTATGCTAAAATGTTTTGTCTTCAAATGACAGGAACGTGAGGTTGCCACAACTTAAATGTACATACGTTTAATGAATGCAGTGTTGATCAACATAGAGTACTATAGGCTGATCACCTAGACGTGCTCGTAAGAAATGTCGGACTTACGGACTTAGTGTCGGGATGTCCTTTTCAAAGAAAGTATGAAATGCTCAAGGTCTTGGACCAAAATTAATGTTTTACTGAATATTGTTGTTGTAAAATGTTTTGAATGAAAAGAAGTGTTATTTTGAATTTATCAATAGTACTTCATAACTATTGTTCAGTTATTGAAGATATACGATTCCTATGTTTCTAGCATGTTGTTTATTGGAATTGTTGTACTTGCTGAGCTAGTCATGCTCACTCTTACTTGAACCATATGAATGTAGCTAAGATTGAACGGCCTGAAGGATCCACTAAAGATAAAGGAAAGGCTAAGGCAGACCATTGAACTGCCGTTGTAATAGTATAGGTTTAATGTTATAATATATTTGATATTATGACAAGAACAAATGTAATGGTTATAAAGAACCTGGGGAATGTTAATATTATTTTGAATATATAGAAGACATTCGTTCTTTTGAGGCTTTTCAATTGAATGTATGTTTGAATGGTAGTACCGTGTAGCACCATCTGTCGGGTTGGAAGATATCCGGATTTGGGGGCGTCACAGGTTTGAAGTGTATGTTTCCCTGAGGGGAAGAAGAGTATGTAAAAAGGGTTAGAAAACCGGAATGACTGGTGATCTGATGATCCAAAGCCAGAATGTTTGCTTGATGGTAATTTCAGACATAGTACCGTTTCACGGTGTCCAAGTTGATAAGCTGTAGAAATTCATCGCCGTCCATTTCCTGTAGTCTGAGAACACCTCCTGTTAATACCTTCTTGACAACAAACGGACCTTCCCAGTTAGGAGAGAATTTTCCCTTAGATTGATCTTGGTTGTCAATGATCTTCTTCAAAACCAAGTCATGTTGTTTAAACTGTCGTACCCGGACTTTTCTGTTGTAGGATCTGGCGATCCTTTGCTGATATAACTGACCATTGAAGATAGTCGTGGTTCGCCTTTCGTCTATTAGAGACAATTGGTGATACCTTTCTTGTAACCATTGGTCTTCATCCAGCTAAGCGTCCATCAACACTCTGAGGGATTCTATTTCCACCTCTATGGGGAGCACTGTAATATCCCGAGTGTTTATGATAATGATCCTTAGAAAAGGAAATGAGTGGGTTAAAGAATATATAATATTTGATATATGACTGTGTTTAATTGAAGGTTTTGTAATAAAACCTAAAATTTATTGAAGAAATGAATGAAGTATATATATATGTAAAAAAATTTGCTAAGTTAACGTGTTGAAGTTGTTCAACGATAATTGTGAAAGAGATTTTGTGAAAACCTTAGTAAGGTAGGGTTTTAAATTGATTTAGAGACGGAATCCTTATAAGGAGGGAAGGATGTGACAACCCGAATTTTTCTAAGTTATTAAAATAGGAATTTAATAATTAAAATTCTTATTATGAGATGTTTTGAGTTTGAGTATGTATATATATGTGCTATATATTTTGAAATATGTGATCCGGGTGTGAAGATATATATATATATATATATATATATATATATATATATATATATATATTCATATATTGGGAAAGTGAGGTTTAATAGTTAAGTTAACTATTGAAGAAATTAAATGAATTTGGTAATTATTTTAAATATTTATTAAATTAAATAAATAATTTAAATAATTTATTTATTGAGAAAAATAAATAATTTATGAAATTGTGGTATAATAATTTAATTACGTGTGGATGATAATGAAGTTAAAGCAAAGGTAAATTTTATTCTTTGAAGATTTAATTTAATGAATTAATTAAATTAAATGAGTTGTTTAATATTAAAAAAATAAGTAAATTAAATAAAAGCGATGTTTAAGTCTAATTTATTAATTAAATTAGATATATGATTATTTATTAATCATCAAAAGAATTATAATTATTATAATTATTATTGTAAGTTATGTAAATTGGTTGCAGGTGTGACAAATAAAAACTATATAATATAATATTATTAAAATAATCTAGTATGGGGGAAATTGTGTGTAACCAAACGCAGCCTTATGGCTTTTGGTTTATTGTAACTGACACCTATTGTAACTAATGTACGTGAAAGAGAGGGGAGTCAGTTTATTTTACGTGTTCTTTTTCTAAGGTTAAGAACATAGAAGAGAGGGTTAGAGAAAGGGAGAGAATTCTTTGCAATTGAGAAGAAAAATTCTGAGAATCAAAGAAGAGGAAGAAGATTAATCAAGCTTCTATAATCATCTAGCTAATTAAAGGTAAGTAATCTATTTTAAAGTTTCAAGTTCTTAGTTTTATTTTCTAAGTTCTCTGTAATTGAAGTTCTAGGGTTAATTATTGAGAAATTAATTTTTCTGTGTATTGGGATTACATAATCTATATTATGTTGTCTATAGATGATTTTTGAAGTATCGAATAGTGACTATAGTGTCAAATTCTGGAATAGCTATGTTGCCTGAAAAATTCTGAGTTTCTGGGTAGTTGTAGTGCACTGAGTTAGGAAGCCATAGGCTTTGGAATGACCTCATTAGGACCTCGGATGAGGGAGTTACGGTGATTGGAAAAAATGTGTCGAATTTGTCAAACCGAAAGTCGGCAGAATGAGGATGTGCTATTCGGGACACTATTTCGATCGATTAATGTTTCGAAACTTACGGGCTTTTGGTATGTTATATTACACTGAATTAACTTTCCATAGACTCGAGAACGGACTAATTCGACTTTGAGCAAAGAGTTATGACCATTCAAAGTAGTCGCGTCAAAAGCATCTAACCAACTCCTAAGGCGATCACCTTGAACGAATTTTCAGAATTACGTGTTTTGAATTTGGAAATGGTCAAAGAATGAAAGTTGTAGCCTCGGAAGTTAGCTTCGCGTGGGCTCAGGAATCGCTCAAAAATGTTTTGAAACAAATTAGTTATGATTTTTGAGAAATATGTGTCAAACACATAGCGAGTCAAGTGTGTGGTAGCTATATATGAATGTTGATGTCAAGTACGAGTGGTTAAGGTATACCTATACATACCTAGGGTATGAAAGGAAAGTAAAGTGTAGGTCTTACGAACCTAGTTAGGAAACAATGTAACATTATTATTACATTGAGAATGCATGAATTATGTGACTAATGGATGTAAATCCATGATTATATAACTGTGTAGGAATACACGAAGTGCAGATAAGCTTTAACCAGTTAAGTCGTAGTTGTTAAACTACGAATCAAGCAAGTCTTTCAGTTCCTATTTGATATATGAATTTGATAACTGTTAGTTGATCTATATTATGCTATGCAAATGTTGATGTATATATATGAAATGCATATGAGATATGTATGAAATGTGAAAGTTGATCTTTGATGATATGCTTGTGAAATAAATCTCTATGCCTGTTATATGAGAAGTAACATGCGTAGTAAATATTAATTGATTATGAATGCATGAACTGAATATGCTATTATATGCTATATGCTGCATGAAAACTATTAGAATTGTTGGGCTGTCGAGCTCACCCTTGCAAATAACCACTTTTGCAGGTTAAGGATACACGATAAAGGTTATGTGCTATTTGATTGATAAAGTTCAATGGTATTGAAGGAGATTGATTTATTATTTAACTAGATGTTCTCGAACCATGTTTAGGTTCTAGTAGATGTACATGATAGTAGTTTATAATGAGTAATACATGTTGTGTCGTAAAGTTGTATTATGTGATACATAGAGAAATTCGAATTAAGATGTAAATATTTATACAATAATTCGAATAGAGTGAATTATAGAATAATTTGATTCAGGGATTTGTAATTGATTTAAGTTAAGAAATCAATAAAAGATTTATTTTTCAAAGGAGGTTGAAAAAGTTTAAATTATTCCGCATATTTTTATAACATCGAATATGATGTAAGACAGGAATGGTAAATGACCAAGATTTGAAACTTATAAAAGTTGGGGTCATTACATAGATCCAGGAAATGGAAAGAATTCATATTCTAAATTGTAATAAGTAAAGTTATATTCATTATGTTATGAATAAAAGATATAAATAGTTTGACGATAGTAGTATCGTGGCGGACCGAATTCGAGGTTCGAAAGGGCCTGGATTTGGGGGCGTCACAGGTTTGTATCAAAGTTGTAGGTTATAAACTATAGGTAAGTGTACCTTAGGCTATAACTTGAGAGAGAGAGAAAGATAAAGTTTAAAATATATATAAGTCAAGATTTATAGAAGAATCTTGAAGTATCTAAAAGAATGAGAATTCAGGAGTTTCCTAACTCCGGTAATAAAAATGTTATGATGATGTCTATATGACAAAGATAATAAGAATGAACTCGGATGGAGTTTTGTTGAAAATAGGGAAAGAACCCTAAGGTAAATTGATGATCATGACGTGATCGGATTAAGCTATGAAGTGATAAATAGTGTGTAATGACTAAGTGTGTATAGCTTGATGCTATAATGAATGTATTATGAAATGGTACGATATGAACTCATGAGGAGTTGTATGTGATGAGATACGAAGAATTCGTATCGAGTAAAGTGTAAGATAGAGTTAAGTGGGTTTTCAGTTGAGGACCCATGTCAGCAGCTGAGTTGTATGATTCCTTGTTATGGGCGGGGAATTGTACTTGGTGTAAAAACCATTTAGTTCTGGCACTGATAATCATTGAAACGTTTGTGTCGCGCTATTTTCTATATACCTGTTGAGAAGGTGATTCTTTTCTCATGTGTATAACAAATAGATAGGTTATAGTTAGAGAATATAAGGTTAAGTTGTGAGTTCCTAAAACTCATACTTATGGGACGTTCGTGACCCGTAATTATATGAAATGTTTTTGAACCCCTCAGCGAATGGACACATGTGGTCTTACTAGGGTAAGTTCTTAAACTCATATGATGATGGCAAGTCCTGAATTTCCAAAGTGTGGTAAGTTTGATGAACTATATCGGGTATATATATGTTATGAAGTTAGAAATTTTGGTATGGTAAGCATTGATGGTGTTAAAGATTGATAGAATGAAGCAAAGGAGTAAAGTTGATGGAGAAACATGGATTTTCTAAATCTTCTAGCTCTGCTAGATTTTTAAAATTTATTGACTTCGTGCTAATGTTGGCATTTCTATTTTCTCGAAAAACTTTGGATTATGTGATTGAACCAATGATGTTTTAAAAACAATACCATTATCCATATGTCATGCTAATTGTTTTGGCTAAGACAAAATGATTTAAAATTTTCAAAATGTATTTACGACCATTTACATCATTTGGTATGGTGTAGAAATGGTAAACGATGGAGTCATCAATGCAGTTGAACCTAGTGTTGGTTGTGATCGAAAGATCGTCAGCCAATTTTGGTACGATGTAGTGTGACGAAGTCACATAATGGCGGAATCCTCAACGTACTACTAATCTAGTACGGTATCATGACGTCATAAAAGAATTTTTGGTTTTCTTTTAAATTATGAAGAAGGTCAATTAAGTTGGCCAAATTATTTCGATTGATGTCCGAATTGTTGATAAAAGTCTAAGCTATTTGATTTGGCTAGACGACTGTTGAAAAATATTTATGAAATTCATGCGTTCTTGACTATTTACGCCAAGCCAGATTTCTCTGGTGCGGATTTGGATGAAAAAAAAAAAGCTGAGGTTTACAACCCTATAAGGGGACATGTTTTCGGGGACAATGGTTTCGAGCGTAACGTATGTAGTCGTTATAAAGCACTATGTTGTGGCCCAACGTAGTGGTACAATAGGCTGACCACCTAGTGTACATGTGGAGGGTGTGTTCAGTCTTTGTGATTGATAAACATTCTGGTTTGTAGTGCGAAGGATTGTGATGAAGCACTGGTTCACGGTCTAGTGTGACCCCTCAGCATAATTTGGAATCTGAGTTATTCATACTACTTCCCGATTATTGAAAAATTGTGGAAGACTCTTATTATTCTGTGTGATGAATGTAGTGAGTAGAGTGTTCCTTAGAAAGGAGAATGTGGTAGAATGCAAGTGAGCAAGTTATAATGAAACTTTCAAAAAGAGAATAGATAAAATTATTCAAAAAATATGTAATATTTGAAATACCATTGAGTAGAGGAGGTTTCGATGATTCCGAGGACAAAATCCTTATAAGGGGGAGATGATGTAAGAACCTGAATTTTCAGAAAATATTAAAATAAGAATTTAGTGAATAAAATTCTTAAGGCTTGTGAAGGGTTCAAATAAAAATATATAATGCGTTACAAGGTATGTGGTATTATGTTATATAGGGTAATATGAACTATGTAATAAGTAATGTTGTGTTTAATAAATATATATCATTATTATATATTTGTTAGAAATTGTAGAGATGAATTTATATGAAGATAGATAAGATTTATCTATCGACATTAAATAATTTATAGAATTATTATATAGTAGTAAGTTGGTGACATTAAAATATCTTTGATAATCACCAATTTCTTGAGTATATGTACGAGTGAATATCAAGTCTATGGTAGTGCAATCTTACTCTTTAATGGTTG
Organism: Panax ginseng; assembly: GCA_020205605.1. Classification (NCBI taxonomy): domain Eukaryota; kingdom Viridiplantae; phylum Streptophyta; class Magnoliopsida; order Apiales; family Araliaceae; genus Panax; species Panax ginseng. The sequence continues at coordinate 33,188,317 of CM035128.1, read as the reverse complement.
ACGTATAGGAGTTGGGCTAAACGATTCCTTCAGAGAGCGGAGGTATATACGAATTGGTAACCGATCTAACTCACTGTGAAAACAGTGTAGACGAAACAGAAACTGATTTGTTGGTTGTTTGGAGAAAACCACTTAGTGTACTATATTGAATACTATTAAAACTCGAGCTGTGTTAGGTTTGGACTTGTATATATGTACGTTGTTGACGAGAGAAGAGAATCGATATACCTTTAAAGTGGTTAGAGAATTACTGAGTGAATTGATACACGGCGAGAATTGAAGATTAAAGGAATATATGTATGTGTTATATTCGAGTATTGTGTTATTGGTGGAAAGAAGTACTATAAATGAGATTTTATAGTTGAGAGAAATAGAGTTTTAGAACTCGAAGTGTGATTCTTAAATGGTTAAGGAAGATAGTAACCAATGGTGTGAAACCAAAGGTCGGAATAATGCTAGACGAGCTAACGCTTAAGAGGGTGTGTAAAGTATTTAGAAGCATAGGTTTCATTTCTGCTGGTGCAAAACTTGTCTGCCTCTGATTTTGGTATGGCGCAGCTGCACCATTACCAAGCCTGTGACCAGCGCAGCTGCGCCGGTCTATAGAAAACTCTGAGTCAGTTTGTGAAATGTGATTTGCAAGCCATGTATATTAATAACTCTTATAAGGGTCATATATGGTGACTAAGTTGTCTATGAATGGAGTAGGATGGCAAAGCATGAATTTAATGAGAGTTAGTTATGGAAATTAACTAAACACGAATAAATATTGGTTAATTAAAATTATATTATGGAATAATAGAATTTGAGTATTAAAGCCTTGTGTGGTAGTGGCGTGATATTAAATTGATTGAAAGGATTAGTTCACTTGTATAAGATAGTGAGTTAACATATGTGCTTAGCATAAGAGGATGAAAGAAATATGTTAATTAATATTAGATGTTTTAATATATTAAATAGTTTTGTAATAAATCAAAGGGTTAATAATTGAAAGGTAAATGATTAATACTAATTAATCGTTGTGATATTAAAATGTGATTATGGGTTGGGAATACCCAATTGAATTAAACTTAGCCCAATTAAAATATTAATGTGGACATTGTCATTAAATAATATTACTATGGGTAATATGGAAAATGTGGGTAGTAGTGATGTAAAATATTTATGGCCTAAGAATACATGAAGTGTGACATTTAATTGGGACTAATGATATAAGGTATCAAGTGGTACAATAAAATCATAAGTGATTTTAATACAGAAATAATTAAATATCTGTGTATTCTAGAAACTTGGTAGGAGATTAAAATGTTTAAATAAACATTAATATTTAATAATGTTATAATATGGTTATATGAGTGGTAGAGATAATTATGGGACTACCCGGATAATAATATCTGACTGCGATATTTTATTACATGTATTTAATGTACATGGATTATATGATGTGAGTATAAAGTTTATCTTTAAATTCCTAATATGGTAACAATTGTACCTTAATATTATATTATGGGAATTAAAGGAACCAAACTAAGATCTATTGCTGGGATTTAAACCATGTCCCAGAATCAGTGTCACCCATTAATATTAAACAACCGTATAATGGGCCAATGGCCTACTTCTCTATTACTTAAGCTTGGCAAAGGCTAGATGGATGATAATGATGGAGGCAAATAGAGTGGTTTACCAACCCTTTTTAATCCACTGGTTTCTTCTTCTTCCTGCTAGTTAGTAATGTTGGGCAAAGTTAATGTCTATGTAATGAAACCCCCATAAAGAGAGCTCCTTTTTCTTATTTAAGTTGGTTGAAGTTATCTGAGAAGTGAACTATAGAGAGTTGGGAGAATTGAGAGCAATGGGATGATTGAAGAGCTAGAATTAGCAACTTCAAGCAATCAAGAGGTAATAACATCAACTTATATGTTCTTGAATTCAAAGTTCTTCAATTACTAGAAAAGTATTATGAAATACTTGCTTTTAAGTCCAAAAATTAATGGTTAAATCTTGTTGGAATCTGTAGTTTTCTGTTAGATGTTGTTAATATAGTTCGATACGAAAACAACGAAAGTTAAACAAACCAATTTGGTTGAGAAACGAATTCGTGGTTAATGAATTCGCTAAGTTTGTCAAAACATAAAAATTAGTATGAACATGAGTTGGAAATCCATATTTGTGTTAGTTAATGTTTATGTTAATTGTTGGGTAATTGGTATGTTGTAGTTTTATGAGTTACGAACCCATAGAATCGAAAATGGACTGATTTGGATGAGTATAACTCATATTATGAAAATCAGAAGGAGATGAGGTCTGTGTAATCGCGAAGATCAGAGCCTGAGGGCCTGTTCTGTGACTTGGGGTGCAGCTGCGCTGCCCCCAAGGCCATTTAGGACGCAGCTGTGCTGGACATTAGTAACTGATGGACTGGTTTGACCTGCTGTAGTAAATTAGGCATAACGTTTTCATACGAACTCCGATTGAGGTGATTCAAAATGATCCGGAACAAGGACGAATAGACCTACAACCTTTGTTATTTAAGGTTTTCAATTTGAGGTCGTTAGGAAGGGTAGAAATAGTCATATTTGTGACTGTTACGTATTCGTAGGCAATCGGAGGGCGTTGAGCGAGCACATACGCAATTATAGTGCTCCCGACGATGGATTATGTTATTCTAAGTGATATAACATGAAAATTCATGATTATAGACATGTCATATAGCTAAGATTACTTTACTCATAATGTAATTCTTTAGCATAACTAGTATGTGTTTTTGAAAAGAAACTTGGAAGGTTGAAAAACCAATATTGACGAACATTGAGTCTTTGAAGTTATGATATTTTAACACATACATATTGTTGAGTTATGAGTATACCTAAGCATGAGAAGTTATTTAAAGTTGCTTTACTATTATCAACTTACAATAGCTTAGTTGAAAATGATTTCTAAAGAAAACTTGAAACTTTGAGAACGAACTTAAAGTAACTTATGGACTTAAAGTTCTAAATGTAATAACATACATACATGGCTTAGAAATGAGATTTAGAATTGCACCTAGTTGTTTTAACTTGGTCTAGAATGACTTTTAAATGAATGCCTTGCGAAACTAAGCTTGTAAACATCGAATCTTGTTAAAGAAAGTCGTTAAGCCTTAGAGTGGGAAAATAACTTTGAATAAACACAAGAGGTTCTAAACTTTGACAAATGACCTCTTAACGTGTGTAAATATTATGTGTTAACATTCATGTATGTTAAGAAATAAAGTGTGAACTGAGAACTAAATCTTTCAAATGTTGGTGCGGCGAGGGACAGTAGCAATTGCTTATATCTAAAGTTAAATCATAATATATTCAACAAGCATGAGCGGTGTTGCCAAACTATTTTAGTAGTCATCTGAACTTTAAAGCATATGTGTAATGAATGTCTAAAGCTATAATACTTGACATAAATGATGTTTAAGCATGAGATCATGTAATGGTTATATAAAACACTGAGTTATTAAATTTAATAATAGTTTGCAAAATGTAAGAACGTTGTAGATCGCGTATCTATAGACTTTAAATATATGTCGAACATATAGCGAGTAAAGTGTGTGGTAGCTATATATGAATGTTGATGTCAAGTACGAGTGGCTAAGGTATACCTATACATACCTAAGGTATGAAAGGAAAGTAAAGTGTAGGTCTTACGAACCTAGTTAGGAAATAATGTAACATTGTTATTACATTGAGAATGCATGAATTATGTGACTAATGGATGTAAATCCATGATTATATAACTGTGTAGGAATACACGAAGTGCAGATAAGCTTTAAGTAGTTAAGTCGTAGTTGTTAAACTACGAATCAAGCAAGTCTATCAGTTCCTATTTGATATATGAATTTGATAACTGTTAGTTGATCTATATTATGCTATGCAAATGTTGATGTATATATATGAAATGCATATGAGATATGTATAAAATGTGAAAGTTGATCTTTGATGATATGCTTGTGAAATAAATCTCTATGCCTGTTATATGAGAAGTAACATGCGTATTAAATATTAATTGATTATGAATGCATGAACTGAATATGCTATTATATGCTATGTGCTGCATGAAAACTTTTAGAATTGCTGGGCTGTCGAGCTCACCCTTGCAAATAACCACTTTTGCAGGTTAAGGATACACGATAAAGGTTATGTGCTATTTGATTGATAAAGTTCAATGGTATCGAAGGAGATTGATTTATTATTTAACTAGATGTTCTCGAACCATGTTTAGGTTCTAGTAGATGTACATGATAGTAGTTTATAATGAGTAATACATGTTGTGTCGTAAAGTTGTATTATGTGATACATAGAGAAATTCGAATTAAGATGTAAATATTTATACAATAATTCGAATAGAGTGAATTATAGAATAATTTGATTCAGGGATTTGTAATTGATTTAAGTTAAGAAATCAATAAAAGATTTATTTTTCAAAGGAGGTTGAAAAAGTTTAAATTATTCCGCATATTTTTATAACATCGAATATGAAGTCAGACAGGAATGGTAAATGACCAAGATTTGAAACTTATAAAAGTTGGGGTCATTACATAGATCCAGGAAATGGAAAGAATTCAATTTCTAAATTGTAATAAGTAAAGTTATATTCATTCTGAATAAAGTGGCGGAGTGCCCAGCATTCTTCTGTGTTATGATCGCGAGAATGTGAATGATATTGACATACTCCATTAGAATTGAAATGTCTTGAACGAGGATTGATTGGAGGTAGAAGGGAGGTGATTCTTCCTTCGTTGATTAGCATCTGAAATATCTCCTCCATAGGTTGGCCCAGGTATGTAAATTCCCTTTTATTGGCAAAATCCCGACGGGCTTTAGCATTTGCTCTCTTCGTAACCTTGTCCTCCAGTGCTTCACTTTCTGAAGGTGGTGATGGAGCATTCATAACAAAAGGAAAGATATAGGCATGCTCTTGGCTAACTAATTGGCGTGTGACTTGATGTTGATAGATCACCAGTTCTGTCAATTGTTCAACTTGCTTACAAAGAGCTTTCATCTTGCGTTCTATAGCAAATTGAAACTTTGCGTAATCCCATCTATCAGCACCGTCTTTAATGGTCTGGGATGATTCACCATTAAAATTGGAACTATGTCCACTGCTCCAACTAATCATATTGACCTCTTCTTCTTTGTGTTGAGGAAGAGGGTTGTCTTGCACATGAGGTTGATCTGGTTTGGTAACCACGATCTCACTATTGTCTATCAAATTTTGGATCTTGTGTTTCAAGGCCCAACAATCTCGAGTATCATGTCCAGGTGCCCCGGAATGATAAGCACACTTCCGAGTAGCATTGAAACCCCTCCCATTAGGGTTGGCTAGTGGAAGAAGATGCGTAATTTTTTTCTGAATAGTCGGAAGAGCAAGAATATTCTCGAGCGAGTCCCTTAAGGGTGTGAACATTCGAGGGCGCTTTGCCTCTCCACCTTTAGGTAATGGAGGGTTTGAAGACTGCTTGAAAAGGGGAGTAGTTTCTCCTCTGTATAGGCATGTTCTGACTGCCTTTTTGACCTTGTAGTATCAAGAAAACATCCTCCTCTTTGTTTTTATGGACCCTATGGGGGTTGTTTCCATAAGTTCCAGAATAGATGTGCTCAGCAATTTCTTTAAGAGCGGCTAGGTCTTGAATCTTTCCTAACTTAAATCCCATCTCAGCCATTTCTTCGTGTTTGATCATTTTAGAAAATGGTTTGCCAATACCAGCTAAGACTATCTCATAGAAAGGAGCTTCTTGTATGTCTATGAATGTCATGACCATTTTTGACTCTGTTATAGAAGGAATAACATGAGCAGCAAGGCGCCTCCACCTTTGAGCGTACTCTCTGAAAAACTCGTTAGACTGTTTCTTGACCTTGGTAATTTGATACCGGTCAGGAGCCATTTGAGACTGAAAGCTGTATTGAGTAAGGAAGGCGTGAGCTAGCTCTTCCCAGCTATGGATCTTTGAGTTGTCTAAACGGTATACCACGATCGAGCTTCTCGGTCGGACTCTTACGGAGCAATTTGTATTCTCGAGCTTCTCATTTTCCGCATAAGATCCAAGTTCTTCAATGAACACCTTCAAATGTGTGTAAGGATCCCCTAATCCATCATACTTTTCAAAGTCAAGGGTTTTAAATTTCTCTGGATAATGAACACCAGGGAATATGCAAAGGTCAGCATATGAAACACTCCCATGTGCTCCAGTCCCCTTGAGAGAATGGATGGTTTCTTCCATTTGAAGGACCTTCTTCCTGATATCACCGGTGTCTGGATCTCCTTTGAGATGGGTGTTTTCAGGGTCTTTGTTGGTCGTATCCAACTGAGGTTCCGGATTTGTTTTATCCAAACCTTGAGTTCTTCCTTGTGCAGAGGATTTTATATGTGTAGGCATCTTTGAGCCCTGAGTAGACTGATGTAATTCTTTAAGCAGAACAGCAAAATCTGTAATTTGTTTACTTAATCCGTCAAATTCTTCTCGAGAAACAGGATTAGACTGGTCAGATGAAGACATGATTGGCTGTAGGCTCATGGCCTTTTTGGATTTTGAGTGGGTAACAGACCCAATTGTTTCCCTACAAAAACTTATGTAGTTTAGTTTCAAGGAATGTATGAATGTTTACATGCTATGTGATGTATCTGTTTTAGGAATTTTATCCTGCAAAATGGATGTTAGCTATTTGTAATACAGGATAACATGCTAATTTTAACTATGCATGTGCACATATTTCTTCATATTTTCCATTACGATGGATTTACATGAACTAATATTTACAAGTAATCAAAAATAGAAAGCATGAAGAGACTTTCCTCCGCGTTTGGTTTATCAGAGGCTGACCTATCTTAGGTTTACTCTCGCGGCTTTTTGGCATGAAGGTTCCCAGATCATCGCAATCTACTTGACGGGAAGTTAATCCGGTCTTTCAACTGGAGCGAATCTCGGTGGCGCCTTTCCTGAGCCTCGTTGGAATTAGTCTCCCTACGATTCTAGTAATCAAACACCGACAGGATAGCCTCCTGATGGAGAAACCACACAACATACATTCACATACAATGTGTCTCATCGTTTATGAAAATGATGACATGTGCGAAGCACTAATATCACAGATAGATATATTGTAGTACAATAAGTAAAATGCATTCGTACACATTCATCATAAATATAAATGTAACATCCACATACAAGCATATAACAGTTTTGAAAAGCTTGTAGTAGCGGCTTAAGCCCTCTTACTGGTGTCCCAGCAGAGTCGCCACCTGTCGACATCGAGATTTTTATTTGTCCCTTTTTTGTTCTTGTTCTTTGGTGTTCTCATGTTATGTGAGATTTGTTTGAGAAAAACAAGTGAAAAAGATCCGATATGTATCATGTCGACGATTTGACTGTAAGAGTCGCCAGTTGGTGTTTTTAACTAGTTGCACCAACACAACCGAGAAAAGGTTTGCACATTAACCCAGTGATGTGATACTACTAAACGGGTCTGTGAAACCGAGATTCATTTAGGTTCGGGGGATTGATTATGCGGAGGGAAGGTGTTAGGCACCCCCCGACATCTGTGTTACCACGGTGACCACCACTTTTCAAGAAACTGTTATATAAATGTGTGTGTGTGTGTGTGTGTGTGTGTGTGTGTGTGGATCAATGTGCAATTTATGTGGAAGTAGTGTGAGGCCTCGTTCGCACCTATATACAAAGGGTTTGAATTTATATGAAAAATTCAGTTTTAAACATGATATAGCAGTGGAGTTTTGTAAAAGAGGTTTTTCAAACCCTGTGCTCAATAATAATTGAGACCTTTTTGTACTTCCATTTTATTATTAAATGTTCGGCTTAATTGCTTTTATTTTTGAGATGCGAAGCATCTTCGAGAAAATAATATACAACGGTGTCGAACTCCTCATGGGCATGACAGCCATCTAAGGAAATTCAAACACCGTGAATAATTTACAAGCTGCTTACAGCTGAAAATGTCCATCACGGGAGCCGAATCTAGATTCAGTGGACTAAATCTGTGATCACTTGATTGTTAGGCTCACATGATGCCGCATTTTATATAAAAAGCAGTAAGCAGTTATATATATATAAGTTGTAAATATATATATACAGACATGATCAACCACCACGAAGCACCTCCATGGGGATCGGAAATGTAAATATATAAAAGCGGTAAATATATATAGAGAGACATGATCAACCACCACAAAGCACCTCCATGGGGGATCAGAAAAGTAAATAAAGCTGTAAAAGACGATCAACCGCCACAAAGTAAACTGCAGGCGGGACTATATGTAAAGAAAGCAGTAAAGATGATCAACCGCCATGATGTAAACTCCAAGCGGGACGAAATATAAATAAAGCAGTAAAAGGCCACGAAGTAAACTCCAGGCCTGACAGAAATGTAAATATATATATATATAAGCGGTAAACGCACAGGATGTTTCTCAATCCCGACTCGGTTTATCATTTCAGTAATTTGTCGCTATATATACATATATAAAAGCAGTAAACGCACCGGATATAAAATTCAGGCTCATATATATTAGTATATATATATATTAGTATATATATATATATAAGCAAGTAAACGCTCCAGACATAAGTCTAGGCTCAATTGAGGCATAACTCGATAATGTTAGTCCATATATAAATATATATACATATATAAGTATATATATAAAGACAAAAATGAAAACCACGGACCGAAGTTCGGGCATACACACACAACACGACTCTCAATGTGAAGAATAGTGTGTGAAAAAATGAAGAGAAAGGCTTTATAAGGTGTAAGAAGGCTTATAGTGGGCTGCCAAAGAAGACTTCTATGACTATAAATGGATGAACACTCAGCTTCCGTTGGTAAAAATATAGCTATATGTGAGCTAACAAGTGTTTAAAATTAGAAAGCACTCTATATGGGGTGTGTACAGAGCAAATTTGACAGGACTTCCTCGCCTTTTCCTCTTGAATTATGGCCACCTCAAGCTCTATATTTATAGAGCTAGGAGCCGCAGGTGTACCTGCGGTAGCCCCAGATGCACCTGCGGCTGCCCAGGGTGCCTCGGGCTCTGTGGGTCCTGTCGTCTCAAAGTATGTGCACTTGTGCACTATGATGTCTGCTCGAACTTGCAGAATTTCAATCTGAGCATCTGAACGAGGTGTACAAGACGTTCTCCGGACTGCTTTTATCGAGAAATACGCAATGACATGGGATTAAAGGTTGTACGAAGTCAGGAAGAGGGGACCATGTCCATGGTCTTCAAGCTTCAAATTCTATTCGGTGTGCTGCCCTGCGTAATAGTCACTCGGGATTGGATTTCCTCGGCTCTTGTGGGACACTGCTGTGTAGAAATATATGTATGAGATGTTGAGACGACGCACTAGGGGTAGAGGTGGCAAGATGATGATTTTGCCCCTTACCGGGGTTATCTCCAGTTTGGGCTGATAGCAGACGTTGCTCAAGGTTATCCCTGAGATTGGACTGCTGCAAATGTTTGAATTTTGCAAGGTCATCTTTAAGTGTGCCTGTCTTCCCAGTGTTATCTTCGGGTCTTTAGAATGAGTGCCTTGGCGGGAGTTCTGAGGTTGAAGCTGATGGCATGCATTTGAAACAAGCATTTCTGGGGTTATCGCCAGAACTGCAATGGCACTCCTTGGGGTTATCTCCAAGGACGAAACTCGGGGTTATCTCTGAGGTTGGAATTGATATTCCCGGTGTGTGTTCCGGGGTTGAGACTGAACTTTCGGTGGTATCCAGAATGGATGTGAGCTGTCTTTTAGGGTTATCTCTGACAAACGAATTTGCCCTCCTGCAATGTTAGTAACAGGTGTGCAAAAAATTTTGAGTGTCTACACTACTAAAACAACCATCTGGACCGTCAATCCATTCCCCGGCTAGTCCCAGCTATATTCTCATTTCCTGAAAAGAACAGTGAAAGAAAAGGGTGAGCTCAACTAGCCCAGTAAGAAATATTATGACTAAGATAATGAAGAATAAATTATCCGTAGCCTTCAACAATATAACAACTGATAGAATACAATAGACAACAAGTTTTAGATCAACAACTGCAGCGGAATAAGCAATCCATTAAAAGAGTAAAGTAGAGCATGATATCTACTATCTTCTATGATTTAAAAGTTTATCATCAATTTTATCGCTTAGACTCAGCTTTAATAAATAAATCAACATCACTGAATTATCCATGCACTACGGGCCAAGGATATTCATTAGTATCACGACCACGAATTATCCATGCACTACGGGCCAAGGATATTCGTGTTTTCACCAATGGTCATGAACATGCCAAACAACAATTAATCTTTGCACCCTTGGCCGAAGAGAATGCATGGTCATGATCATACCAACAACTGTCATTGAGACTCGACTTAATAATCCACATCACTTGTAACATTACTGTAATAACCCGATATTTTCTAAATAATTAAATTAGAAATTTTGCGTATAATTTTTTTATTATTTTAAAGGTAAGGATATGTGCAAGATAATATGTATGTATTTATGTGATGAATATAAAATATATTTATTACATGACTGATTATAAATAATTTTTTTTTAGAATTATTGATCATTATAAATTATATTCTTATAATAATTAATTTTATATTAGAAATATTTTTATTAATTATTTTCCATGAAAATATGATTATTATATTATTTAAATAATATATGAAATGATTACATCATTATTATAATAACTATTTTATTATATGAATTTATTTTAGATTAATTAAGTTAATTATTTAACTTAATTAATAATGTTATATATGGCAGATAAATCAGATATGGAATCCAAACCCTAAATTTTGGATTTTGATCAAGGAATGAGAATAATAATATAATATTAATTATATTTTGATTTTTTAGTGCTATAAATATGTACTGTATGTACGCATTGTTAATAAATGGTCAATGATGGTGCAATATTTGAAAACCCTAGTTTTGAAGTCAAATGAGACTTTAAAATCTATTTCGTAATTATATTATGTGATTAATGACATTTATTATAATATTATTTTATTTCAGTGTTGTAAATATGTACTGTATGTGTGGACTGGTAAATGTTGGTCAATTATGTGTATAATGTCAAAACCCTAGTATTAATCGGTTTAACCCTAATTTAAAACTCAAACAGGAGTTTATGGTTGTTAAGAAATTGTGTTATGTGATTAATGTTAATATAGATATTAATTTTAATTAGGAAAACCCTAATTATTAATATTCGGAAACCCTAATTGTTAAAAAACCTAATAGCTAATTAGAAACCCTAATTAGTTAATTGTAAACCCTAATCATTAAATGATAAAGCTTAAAGCTAATTAGTGGACTTTAATGTTCACGTATAATGTAATTAGAAAATATAATTATTTTAGAAAACCCTATTTTTCATTTTTTAGAAAGCTAAATTTCTATTCTAATTGCTAAGTTATTTTCCCTAATTGTTTATTGTAAACCCTAATTGCTATTTTGGTACACTTAATGATAATTAGTAAAACCTAAACCTAATTATCATGTTTCATGTAATTAGAAACCCTAATTACAAATTTTAAGAAACTAAAATTTTATTTTAACCTAAGTTGCAAAATCCTAGAAATCCCATAATTTTTGTGCTTAACCTTAGGGTTAAACCCTAAGGGTTTGACAAGTTACCAAAATGCCATTAAATTTCTAAGCCAAATGACAAAACTGCCCTTATTGCATAATTGAGGCTTACTTGTGTATCTAGCAAAATTAGAGTTGGTTACCAACTCTTGACTTTCTTGTGACTGAAATTAAATGCTTGACAGCCACTATAACTAAGCCAATTCATTGCAAATTGTTGTTTATAAGATCCAAGAGAGAAAAAAGCCTCATTTTTGTCTCATTTCTCTCCAAACACCCAACTCACTTTTCTCTCACCCAAAACCACGAAATTCTAGTGTTAGTTCAGTCACAATTGAAGCCCCACTAACACCCACAACAAATCAGAAGCCAAGAATCAAGAATTTTTGCTTAAAGGTATAAACCTAACCCTAAAAATCTGATCATTGATCCTCTGTTAAAAGTTATGTTTAAGTGTTAAAATATGTTCTATGTAGTGTCTATAAGTGATTTGGGTTGATAGATGTTAGATCCATAACATCTATAGGCTCGGATTTGATAATTTTTCAAAATCTGGAAAAAAAATCATTTTGTGTTCTGACAACGAATGTCAGAGGCTGTAAATCTCAACCTGTTATGTGTTGTCATTGTTCAAGTGTTTGATCTTATAGTATGCTATGTGGTCTATGAACTGGAACTAGAATTAGGGTCGTAGCATGTACAGATTTCATTTTATTGATGGTCAAAGGTCGTTGACCGACCATGACCAAGTATAATTCTGGGTAACCCAGAAAGTATGAACAACATCTGATAATTTTTGAAGCTCCTTGATATGTCAGTTACTTTATTATTTTGATGATGTGTTGTATCCAACTTGTAGCCTGGTATGTGGACTCAAGATTCATGCTTTTAGAACATTAAAAATAGTCATCAGATCGAACGTATCAAATGGTCAAAGTAGGCCATTCGGCCACAACTTGAATTTTCTAGAATTTCCAGAAATGGTTTTTGCATGAGCTTCTGACAAGATTTGACCACATTAAATCTGGTCAATGTGTTAGATTTGGACTGTGATGCGGATACGTAGTTGTTCCTTGTCAGGTATCCTACGGATATGAACCATTAAACCACCAAAATAATGAACAGAACTGAGATTTAATTAAGTTAGAAAGAGGCACCTCGAACTTCTGGGTTTCTGGGAAAACCCAGAAACGTTCTGACAAGAAGTTTGCAAGCCCAGATCTTCTTGTTAGTATGTTTTTTGATCAAGATGATGGTTGGATATTGTAGTGTTACATGTTTACTACACGATCAAAGTTTAAGATAGCCTAAATCATGTCTAGACTGAAAATTATGAACAGTCAAACCTACCCCCTCGTTAACTGACATAGATTTCTAGGTAGCTCAAGAACACCTATAGCGACTGTTCTGTCGCTATAGGGCCTTTTAGTGACAAATATTTTTGAAAATTTATATTTTTATTAAATAATTAGTAATAAATAGTTTTTAATTATTAAAAATACATAATAAATTATTAAAAATTATTTTAAAGTCTAAAAATTAGTTTTTTATTATTTTAAGTATATTTCATAAATATTTAATATTTTTGAAATATTAATGGTATTTAATTTATTTAATTATAATATTAAATAATTTATTTAAAAATGATTTTAATACTTAAAAATCATTTAAAATTATATTATGATATAAGAAAATATTTTAAGTTATTTTTAATGACTTTTGATATTTTGTGATGAAATTTCATTAATAATTTAATATTAATGATATTTAAGTTATTTATTAAGTGCATTAAATAAATAATTAAAAATAGAATTAATGATTTAAAATTATTTAAAGTATTATAAAAATATTCTAAGTTATAAAATATAACTTTTGATATTTTGACATAAAAAAATTAATATTTTAATAATAATGATATTAGATTTATTTAATTTTTATATTAAATAAATTAGTTTTAAAATGATTTTAATATTAGAAAAATCATTTTAAATGAAAATAAAGTGTTTAAGAATATTTTAAGTTATAAAATATAAATTTTAATATTTAAAGGATAAGTTCATTAATAATTTAATATTAATGATATTAAATTTATTTAATAATTATTTTAAATAAATAGTTTAAAAATGGTTTTATTTATTTAAAATCATTTAAAAAAGATATTAATGAATTAAAAATTTTAAGTTATAATTAATGACTTTTAATATTTTGATAAATAATACATTAATATTTAAATATTAATGGTAATTATTTAAAATGATTTTAAATTTTAAAAAAATCATTTAAGGGTAATATTAATACTTTAAAAATATTTCAAGTTATTATAAATAACTTTGATATTTTGGAAATGATTTCATTAATAGTTTAATATTAATTAAATATTAATGATAATAGAATTATTTGATATTTAAATCATTTTATAATGATTCCGGTGTTCGAAAAAAAAATAGAATAAATTATAATAATTGTTTTAAAAATTATTGTAAGTCATTTAAAAATATTATGACTGTTAGTCTAAATAGATATTGAACTTCGATATAGAGTCTTAGACTCGATAATTACCCAATAAAGCCGTCGGTATGCCGACAGGTTTTAGAAATTGATCTGGACTTGCAAAATGTGTCTGTATATGTGTTTATTTGTGATTTAATGACTGTGAAACATGTGTGACAATGTGATTGTGATGCCCCCAAATTCAGGTACTTGAAACCCAAACTAAGTGCTTCACGATACCATTTCTATGAGCGGAATAATACTAATAATAATAACAATAATATAGATTATCAAATTTAATTTACATATTATCAGAGTTTAGTTCCCAAGTACGAAACCTTTAAACATTCATTACATTACATGATAATTAATATATATCATTCTTATCATAAAGTCGAACTATTACATAGGATAGCTTAAACATTCATTCAACGACCTTCCCTTTTCCCTTGTTTTTTGGCAAGAGCCTTGAGTTGTTCACATTTAGCTAAAAACATTTAAATTAAGCAAGGATGAGCATTTGAGTGCTCTGCAAGTAATAGCAATCAATAACAATTAGCTGAAAGGATTAAATATTTTCTTTGAACGATACTTCTACAACGAATCAACAGTTGTGAATTAAACAGAACATTGTCAACAGTTGAGGATCAGTTGATAGACTATGAACATTGTTTTCTATTTTCGAAAAGGTTAAACAGAACTTCATCTGTAAATTGTCATAACTTACGGTCATGGGGGGTGATCAGCCTGTTATGCCCTGTATTGATCAATATTATATTACAAAAATGATATTATTGTTCATCCTTTGTCCGCCTTAGCGCATAAAAATTTCCCATATTTGGGATGTTCATAACAGTCTTAAATCCAAACCAAAACAATTCGGTTGGATAATAATAAAGTTTTATCTTGTTCAACAATAATTTTAAATTTATGTCTAGCCGGATCAAATAGCTTAGACGGCTTTTAATTCAACGATATACATCTTTGGACAATCGATAAGTATGTATCAACATGTGATAAAATATAATGATTATCCAAGTGAGGACACTTGTATAACCATGTTTAGAAATTAACGAACGTAATATATATCTTGATCTACAATAACTGAATAAAGGAACTTGTACAACAATTATAATTTAATAACTTACTTATATGAGAATCATTGCATAAGTATATATAGAGGTTGAAATATTTGAACAATTGAAAAGAATAGTTCAGATATTATCTTACGATGACTATTGCATAAAGTAAATGCAAAGGGTTAGATACTTGCCTTGTCTGGCCGCTTACACAACTTAGATTTATCTTTTATATCAAGCCCTATCATTAAATATATCATTCCTTCGATTAGAATAACGTATCATATAATATTGTACTGCTATTTGCAGTCAGCACATAACCTAAACACATTGTCATGTAAGTTTAACAACCATTGAATCACAAATAAACATTTATCAAGTCAACCTATCTAAGTCGGATCAATTTACGAAACATACGATTGTCACCAAACAACTTTATCGGTATTTATCGAGTCTAAGACTCTATCTGATGATTCAATATTCATTTAGATAACTTAAACACGGTCATATTATTTTTTCATGACCTTATAATAATTTTAAAATAATTATTACAATTTATCATGATTTTTGAAACAAGAAATCATTATTAAGTGATTTAATTATTAAGTAATTTCATTATCATTATCATTTAATTAATATTAAACTATTAATAAAACCATTGCCAAAATATTAAGTTATTTAAAATAACTTATAATATTTTTAAAACATTTATATTACCTTTAAAAGATGTTTAAAACAATTAAAATTATTTCTAAATAATTACCATTAATATTAAAATATTAATGTATTATTTGTCCAAATATTAAAAGTCATTAATTATAACTTAAAATATTTTTAATTCATTTATATCCCTTTTAAATGATTTTAAATTAATAAAACTATTTTTAAACTATTTATTTAATATAATTATTAAATCAATTTAATATCATTAATGTTAAATTAATATCATTAATATTAAATTATTAAAGAAATTATCCTTTAAATATTAAAAGTTATATTTTATAACTTAAAATATCTTTAAACGCTTTTATTTTCATTTAAAATGACTTTTATAATATTAAAATCATTTTTAAACTAAATTATTTAATATAATTATTAAATAACTTTAATATCATCAATAATAATTAATTAATGAAATTTACCTTTAAATATTGAAAGTTATATTTTATAACTTAAATTATCTTTAAATACCTTATTATCATTTAAAATGATTTTTAATATAATAAAATCATTTTTGATTAATTTATTTAATGAATTTATTAAATAAATTAAATATCAATAATATTTAAATAAATACTAATATTTATGGAAAATATTCTAAATTATTAAAAAAGTTAATTTTATAACTTAAAATAATTTTGGAATTTTTAATAATTTATTTCTATTTTTAAATAATTTTTGAAAATTTAATTAATTAAAATTAATAAAGCTGCATGCTATAGGCCTTTAGCGAAAGAAAGTGTAGTCTATTGTGTTCTTGAGCCCTCAAGAACATTCATAGCCAGCTTCGAGATAGCTACTTTGACCATTAATCATGAATTGTGTAATCTGTTTCTGTGCATGTTTTTGGTTAGATTGTGTAGTACAAATGCAACACTACAAGATCGAACAACAAACATGGCCAACAAGCATGAAGCCAACGAGATCTAAGCCATCAAAGTGGATGTCAGAGGCTGTTCTTCATTTCTGGGTTACCTAGAAATGAAGAACAGTTCGACTGCCCTACTTTGGGCTTCCACAACTTGTGATTTATGTGATGTTTTTGTGATCTAAACTTTGCAGTATGCAACCAACATGTACATGAAGAGATCCATTACATAAAAGCAACATAACAACAACTAATTTAGCATATCTATGTTGGTCAGCCCATGTCAGACGACATGTTCAAGCGTTTTCTAGGTTACCCAGAAAAATGACTTTCATGCTAAATCCCAACTTGGTTTGACCATCAACTACGATTCACCTGTTTGATATATAGGAGATTTTAAGGCATAGACATGTAGTATAAACAAAATATTATAACTTAGATCTAAAGAAAAATACAAACAATCAACACACTGTCAGATCCAAGCCTTCAAACTTCTTGTCAGACCAATCTAGGCAAGTTCTGGGTTACCCAGAACTTGTTCAGTCATGGTCAGTCAACGGGTTTTGACCATCCATATCTTGCAATCTAGATCTGACATAAGCATGATTTCAAGTCCAAATTGAAAATAACATTACATACTACAAGTATAAACTTTCAAAACACCAAATCATTACACAGAATGAAATCTATGGGGTCTGACATTCATTGTCAGACAACTACTTAAAGATTTTCCAGATAATGAAAAACTTCAAATCTGAGCCTATAGATGTTATGGATCTAACATCTATCAACCCAGATCATCAATATATACTATATATAACATGTTTTAACACTAAAACACAACATTTAACACATCAATCAAGATCAGATTCTTGAGTTAGGTTTTATACCTTTATGCACAAACTTTTGATTATAAGCTTCTGATTTGATATAGATGTTAGTGGGGCTTTGATTTGGGACTGATTTGTCTTATAATTTTGTTGGTTTAAGAGAGAGAGAGAGTCTAGGTTGAGTACTTATGTCAAATGAGTTAACAAATGAATTTTTCTCTCTCTTTGATCCATATATACTACTTGTATACCACGAATTTGGCTAGCTAAATGCCTGAGATGTTTTAATTCTAGTCACATGGCTACCCTAGGGTTGGCCAACCACTCCTACTAGACCAATTCTACAGGTAAACCTCAATAATGCAATAAGGGCATAATAGTCAATAACCTTAAAATTTTAATGGCATGATAGTAACTTAGCAAACCCTTAGGATTTGACCCTTAGGGTTTAACCCTAAGGTTTTGTGTATTAGCATTAAGGATTTCTTAAAAAGTCTAAAAAATGGAAATTTTAGTTTCTAAAATTCACAAATTAGGATTACTAAATTAGTTTAGGTTTCCTAATTACATAAACTTATAAATTATGTTTAAGGATTTACTAATTATAATTAAGATCACTAATTTATCAATTAGGGCGCCAATTTGATAATTAAGGTTAATAATTTACTAATTAGGATTAACAATTTCATAATTAAGGTTAACAATTTATAATTAGGATTTGTAATTACATTATTCATGATCATTAGGGTTTAAAATCCGCTAATTAGCATTAACATCCTAAATTAGCAATTAGAGTTTCCCAATTTGACAGTTAGGGTTCCTAAATATCGGTTAGGGTTTTAATTTCACAATTAGGGTTTTGAGTCAATAATTAGGGTTTACCTAATTAGCGTTTATGGTTATAATATCAAACATTGATCACATTAGCACGATTACCTAACAATCTAGAACTCCAATTTGTATTTTAAATTAGGGTTTCAGACAGTAATACTAGGGTTTGTCACATAACACCATAATTGACCAACCATTATCGGTCCACATATACAGTACATATTATGGCACTGAAAAATCAAAATATAATTAATATTATAATATTATTATCATTACTTGTTCCAAAAGATTCCATATTTGATTTACCTGCATAAACAGCTTTATTAATTAAGTCAAAATACTTAACTTAATAATCTGAGCTAAAATTCACATATATAAATTATAATAATTCTAATAATCATTCCATTTATTATTTAAATAATATAATATCATATTTTCTTTGAAAAATAAATAATAAAAACATTTCTACAATAAAATTAATTATTATAAAAATATAATTTATAGTGATAAATAATTCTATAATAAAATTATTTGTAATTATTCATGTAATAAATATATTTTTATTTATCACATAAATACACATACTTTACTTATACACAATCCCCATATTTATTTGAATAAAAAAATTATATGCAAAATTTATGATTTATTTATATAGCAAATATCGGGTTATTACATTCACCCTCTCTTATAAAGATTCCGTCCCTGGAATCACCGTTTTAAACCCATACATACGAGGGTACATAGCATACACAATCATTGCAAGTAGACTTCGATCAAATTTTATCGAACTGATCTTTAACTATTCACATAAAGCTTGTCTATCTGATTAAACGAAAATTTGATTTCTAAAAGAACTCAAATTCATCCTTCAAAATTTATTTATAAAATAATTTACTATATAGAGGAAAATTATATATAAGAAAATAAAAGTTATACGAAAAGTACCTGGAGTTCCATTGTCAGCTGCTACCGAATCCTGGACTGTCATGTTGAAGACCCTTGCAGTAGATTTTGTCGACTTACTATATGATGTTGGTCCTGTGATCGCCAAAGTTTGCTTTTCCCCATGTTCACGCTTTCTGCTTCCGTTCTCCTTTTCGGACAGTCCTTCACCTTATGTTCCTTCGATCCGCACAGAAAACACCTACTAATTTTTCTAGGATTGGGGCAGTTGGGAGAGATATGGCCCTCCTGCCCGCACTTAAAACATGCAAATTTACCTTTCAGACATTCCCCCAAATAGTTCTTCCCACAGTTCCCACATTGCACCACCGACTTCTTCTTTACACCTTCCTGCTTCACCTACACATTCCCAAAGTTATTCCCCTTCCTCTTTTCACCCCTATTTCCACTGTTTGTCTCCACCTTCCCAGCTCCCTCAACCTTACCCTTGTTCCTTCTTTCCTTGTTGTAGAGGCTCATGGCATCACTCCCCTCCTCAGCTATAATTGCTTTTTCCATGAGTGCTGCAAATATTAGGGATCTACAACACTGCCACCTTGTTGTAGAGCCAGGGTTTTAATCTCAGCTCAAACCTTCTTGCTTTTCTAGCCGCCGTATCAACTTGATGCGGGGCGAACCTAGCCAACTCATTAAATTTTGCGGCATACTCACATGTGATCATATTTTTCTCGCTTGACTCCGTAAATTTTACCTCCATTCTAGCCTGCATACTAGACAAAAAATAATTTTCGAAAAATAGAGTTTTAAACCTATCCCAAGTAACTACACCTGCTCCTGCCCTCATGTTGGTCATTTTACCGATCAATATATGTGTGCAAGTATACACGGTCAACAAGTAATAAAGAGTAAGTAAAGTATCGTTTCCACGGAGAATTAACTAATAAAATTTACCAAGCACTAACCCATAACCATTTCAGTCTTATTTAAACGAATGATATTATATTTTATATTTAAACTATGAAATTAAATAAACCTAACTATTCCTAGAGTGAGATTAGATAATGAAGACCTGAGATTACAATTTCATCTATTGACTCATTCAAATTCATACATTTCATGTTAAGCCAAACTAATTGTACCGGATTGTTAGCCAAGAACACGAAAGTAAAGTATAGCCATCTCTCAATGTACCATACACATATCACATATAATCCACAGTTGATAGAATACACATGAACACCCACATTACCTAAACCACTATATGTCTATGTGATTTACAAATAATTAGGGTTTAAGCCCAAGTTCTCAATTGACTACGAATGGTGCTTCGGTATATGTCTATCCTAAACACAAATCATACATCCCAACACAATATAGAATATACAATCATAAGTTATTAAGATCAGATCCAAACCCATACTTCATCTCTCAAGTCCATATGGATTATCACAATAATTGATGGTCAATCAACTAAACAAGCAAGCACGAATCTTAATAGGCAATCCCATAGAAATCAATAAAGCTAACAATGAAACATATCAGATTAAACTAATCCATAGAATCCACTGTAATCTTAGTATAGAGTCTAAATCATAATTGAATTAAAGCTATCATCCACATATTGAATAAATATCATAAGATACATTTAGGAATCAAAGAGAGAGTAAGAATAGAGAATGGTAGTGCAAATCTGTTCTCTTGCTCCAAGGTTGAATCTCCAATGCTTTCCAATCGCTTCAAGTCTTCAATCTAATCAACTCTAGAAATCACTACTCTAATCTACTTAATCAAAGTTGAAGAAAAAATTATAGCACTAAGTTCAGTCCCCAAGGGGTGGAATATGCCTACATAATGAAAATACATCTAATATATAAGCCCTAATTGAACCCCTCTCCCAATTACGCTTCAATTGCCTTTGTTTAATGAAAAAGTCGACTTTTGGTGGCCACAGAATTGGCTTTGAAGTTGGGCGCGGGTAGCGTTCAAGTGTTAAATCGCGTCTTTTTGCTCGAGGGCGCGCGCAGCAAGAAGAAATCGCTTAGCGCCCGCGCGGTCCATTTTCTGCTGCAGTGTCCTCTGGTAAAATGGTCATAACTTTTGATCCGGGAAGAGTTACGGGGCCTGCCACCTATCAAATCGAAGATATCGACGAGCTCTACAACTTTCATTCTTTGATGATTGAGAAATTCTGGACGGATGAAGGCTGAAAGTAGTCTGGAAGTGACTGCTATTAAAATGGCTAACCAAAACAGCGAAGTTCGACGTCCGTTGGTACAAAGATCATAACTCTTGCATCCGAACTTTGATTGGAATAATTCAAGATGTTCCGGAAAGCTTAGAAGAAGCTCTACAACCTAGTCCAAGTTCTAAGCCAAGAACATGAAATGAATATGATAGCCCAAATGATATCCGGATTGCTTTTCCTTGCGTTTTCATACCAATAATCGCTCACATCGTTCCCAAGCATAAGATCTACAAAATAAACACAAAATGCATGAAAAGTAACTAAGATACATGAATATAAGCAACTAATTCAAGTAAAGATCTAGAATAAGTGGACATAAAATCCACTTATCAAATACCCCAAACTTAAATTGTTGCTTGTCCTCAAGCAAACACAACATAATGCGATCTACATGCTTGTATGCAAGCTACGCTACTATGACAATGAATCCCAAGATTTCCAGCCATGTTAAAAATTCCAATAAGATATGCCTCAGAGAAATATCAAGATCCAAGAACAAAGCATCAAACTAAGCTAAAGGCATAATGACATACAATCAGATAATCCTAACCTGCTATAAAGATGTTGTGTGTGTGTGATGTGTTCACAGATAAGCTTGACAAAGGTGAAGATACCACATGCTTTATTGCTTAAGGCAGAAAATTGAAGTTTAAATCAAGAACTGCATATACTAATGAGACATCAACTACTCCAACACATCAATACAAATTAAGGTTCAACAATGGGTTTATTCTGCTTTGTTTTTACTCACGAGGGCGATTTTTGCACTTTCCCGTGGTGTTTATTGAATTTTTTTTAAATTTTTTTTTAAATATATTTTCCATGGTCAGGTAATGTCTCATTCCATTAGGCTAATGATCTGCTACCCCTTAGCGAGCTTTCAACCAACGACTTCCGGACCATTAAGACCTTAGGCGCTAGGTGTAAAGACAATCCCCCTCGCGCGTTACTCAAGTAACAAAGGCCACTGAAACAAGACTAACCACGGTGTTTATTCAATTTTTTCTATTTTTTATCTTTTTCTTTTTCTCCTTTTTTTTTTATATATAGCAAGCATACCCATGCGTTCCCAAAACTTGAGTTTCAGTGTCTTCATAGTCATTACTCACTTCCTACACAATTCTATCATTAAAAACAACATTTTCCTCTCAGCAGACAAGCATGCTAATCTTAACCAACAAGCAAATAGGAACATTGTCGTGCTACCCAGTAACATCTAAACAGCAGGAATGAATTATATCATGTATAAAATTATAACTAAGCTCAAGATATCAACCAAGTTCAACAATCAATCAAATTTCTATGTCATCATAGGCCAAATTAGAATTCAACTAACTAAAAACCTGGGATTATGCAATGTTATGCAACTCAACACATACTAAGTAAACAAGACAAAAGAAAACTAAAAACAAACAACAACAAAAAAAAAAATCATGTAGAATTTAACTACAAAGATACTAAAATACCCCTGCTATTCAACTTAAACATGAAATCAAACTATATGCAACAACTACTCACTACAACCCAATACCCCCAAACTTAAAATAAACAATGCCCTCATTGTAATTAAAAGTGAAAGAATACTCCCCTAAGTGGCAATGTCGTCTCCATTCGCCTCCGCATGATCCGATGGTATATCAGGCGATGGCTAAGTTTGAGATATTCTATAGTTGGAGACTGAGTGTGGGCTTCTAACGGTCCGAATTCTTGAGTCATAAATTCTAAAAATTTATCATTTTTTTCTATGACTGAGCTATGGTGCGGTCGCGCGGTGTTTGGCTTGTAGTTGGGCGCGGCCGTGCGACTTCTACTCTGGCAGCTTCAAAATTTTTGACTTTTGTTTGATCCTGAAAGCTTATAGCAATTGGATTGAACCTGAGAGGAGAAGCAATAAAACTATTATTAAGACTTACCACTATCCAACATCTACTAAATATGAAAATGTAAATAAGAATTAAAAAAGGAGGGAGAAAGATTGGATGGGGTGCCTCCCATCTAGCGCTCGGTTTATAGTCCATTAGCTGGACTCTTTTCTTGACACCGTTATCCAATTCCTCTACGATAAGCTAGGAACCCTCCATCCATTAGAACCGCTATGTGCTTTGGTAGGTTCCCCGTCATGAGAGTTTTCGGATTGAAGTCACCTAGCATATTTCCTGTACTTGATGTCTCCATTTTTATTGCATCACCAGGTGCTTGTCCCGTTGTATCTGTGAATAGATTTTTGCGTTGAGGCATGAAAGATACAACGTGCTTTTCTTCTTCTATTATTTCTTCCTCAGCCCACCATGGTTTGTAAGAGGCCTCATAATCGCAAAAATTCTTGCTTTGGATGTGACTACCAAGGGGACGTGTGTGCAAATTTCACTGAATTTTTTAACTCTAACTGAGAAGGCACTTGGGGTATTATATAAGTCAACTCATGTTCTTCATTTTCCATACCCCCAGTGGTCTCCTCAATGTCCACTCCTTTCAGTTCATTCAGTGGCATGTACACTTCTGGCTCTCCATCAGTTTCATCGTCCATGTCATAGCACCAATTGTTTGGAGGGTGATTGTTCAAGGCTTCGAATATTTGATCCATATTATTCTGAAGATTTTGAATTGACCTATCTTGCTCAATCATCTTCTCCTCAGTCGACGCTACAAATTTGAACCACAACTCCTCCAATCTTGAATTATCTTGTTCAGTTTCAAAATCCATGTATTGAGGACCATTTATTGAGGAGTTAATGAGTTGTTCCATTTGTCTGTTAAGATTTTGGCTTGATAACTCTTGACTCATCATCATCTCTTCATGGTCTGCTATGCTTTTTGACATGAATTCCTTCAACCTTAAATTTTCTTCTTGTTGCATTGGAGGCGGATATGAGAAATCCGATGGATATGTTGGATTTGGGGTGCAGTATTGGTCTTGATAGTTATAACTCCATTCATAATCTGGGTGATACCCCCAACCTTAATGATAATTAGGATTGGCATAGCTGTTGGAGTAATCACCCCCGTCTTTGTACTTGTCCAAAAAGCGATGTTGACCGATAATCTGGGATGTTCGCGACCTGATATTCATATGTAAGCGCTTATCCCTCGAGTAGGTTGGTCTCGCAAGAACATCCAACCTCTCCTAAAGTTTTTAATTTGTCTTTGACAATGCGAGAAAATACATTGAGTCCCTCGATTGCTTATGTCCCTTGGTTGAGTCCTATTTGCAAAAGGCCGGTGATAAGAAAAGTCACCCCGTAGTACACCAAAAAGAGAAATATAAGAATATAATTAAAACAAAATAAAAATGTTTAAATTAAGACCAATTTGATTGAAATTAATGTTGGCAAAAATTTATTAAGATAATTCCCCGGCAACGGTGCCAAAAACTTGTTGGTCGTATTACCGATCTATATATGCGTGCAAGTATACACGGTCAACAAGTAATAAAGAGTAAGTAAAGTATCGTTCCTATGGAGAATTAACTAATAAAATTTACCAAGCACTAACCCATAACCATTTCAGTCTTATTTAAACGAATGATATTATATTTTATATTTAAACTATAAAATTAAATAAACCTAACTATTCCTAGAGTGAGATTAGATAATGAAGATCTGAGATTACAATTTCATCTATTGACTCATTCAAATCCATACATTTCATGTTAAGCCAAACTAATTGTATCGGATTGTTAGCCAAGAACACGAAAGTAAAGTATAGCCATCTCTCAATGTACCATACACATATCACATATAATCCACAGTTGATAGAATACACATGAACACCCATATTACCTAAACCACTATATGTCTATGCGATTTACAAATAATTAGGGTTTAAGCCCAAGTTCTCAATTGACTACGAATGGTGCTTCGGTATATGTCTATACTAAGCACAAATCATACATCCTAACACAATGTAGAATATGCAATCATAAGCTATTAAGATCAGATCCAAACCCATACTTCATCTCTCAAGTCCATATGGATTATCACAATAATTGATGGCCAATCAACTAAGCAAGAAAGCACGAATCTTAATAGGCAATCCCATAGAAATCAATAAAGCTAACAATGAACATATCAGATTAAACTAATCCATAGAATCCACTGTAATCTCAGTATAGAGTCTAAATCATAATTGAATTAAAGCTATCATCCACATATTGAATAAACATCATAAGATACAATTAGGAATCAAAGAGAGAGTAAGAATAGAGAATGGTAGTGCAAATCTGTTCTCTTGCTCCAAGGTTGAATCTCCAATGCTTTCCAATCGCTTCAAGTCTTCAATCTAATCAACTCTAGAAATCACTACTCTAATCTACTTAATCAAAGTTGAAGAAAGAAATTATAGAAGTAAGTTCAGCCCCCAAGGGGTGGAATATGCCTACATAATAAAAATACATCTAATATATAAGCCCTAATTGAACCCCTCTCACAATTACGCTTCAATTACACTGTTTAATGAAAAGTCAACTTTGGTCATCATCGAAAGTCGAAGCGTACCACGCAGAATTGGCTGAAGTTGGTACGGTAGCGCTCAAGTGTTAAATCGCGTCTTTTTTGCTCGGTGGCGGCCGCAAGAAGAAATCACAGCGTCCGCGTGGTCCATTTCTACTGCAGTGTCCTCTGGTAAAATGGTCATAACTTTTGATCCGGGAAGAGTTATGAGGCCTTCCATCTATCAAATCGAAGATATCGACGAGATATAGAACTATCATTCTTTGATGATTGAGAAATTCTGGACGGATGAAGGCTGAAAGTGGTCTGTAAGTGACTGCTATGAAAATGGCTAACCAAAACAGTGAAGTTCGACATCCGTTGGTACAAAGATCATAACTCTTGCATCCGAACTCCGATTAGAATGATTCAAGATGTTCCGAAAATCTTAGAAGAAGCTCTAAAACCTAGTCCAAGTTTCAAGCCAAGAACATGAAATGAATATGATAGCCCAAATGATATCCAGATTGCTTTTCCTTGCGTTTTTATACCAATAATCGCTCACATCGTTCCCAAGCATAAGATCTACAAAATAAACACAAAATGCATGAAAAGTAACTAAGATACATGAATATAAGCAACTAATTCAAGTAAAAGATACCGAATAAGTGGACATAAAATCCACTTATCACCTCACCTGATTCGCTTCCCACCAAAAATGTGCCTCACCCTTCAACATGTAGGTGGCAAAAGTGGTCTTTTGCCCCTCATCTACCCTAGATATTACGAACGCCTTCTCAATCTCCTTAACCCAAGTTTGCGCCTCTACAGGGTCAGTTGTCCCTTTGAATTCGGGCGGTCCTACAGCCTTGAAGTCCTTGAAGTTTGCCAAGCGGTTTTCTGGCTGGTTCCCTACGGCTAGCATTCCTTTTTGCATTGCCTGAGCTACCATGTTTACAAATTGCTGCATTAGATCTGGTTGTTGTCCCTTAATGTTTTTGACAGATTCCTCTGCCCTTTGGTTTCAAGTTTGTCGTCTTGGCGGCATTATCTGATTAAATAAAACATAATTTAAATTACATTCTAAACCTTATCACATAAGTTTAATATATTAAACTTGTTTCAATACTCGAACATAAATTCATTTTCATTAATTCAAAGTAATTTACATAACATAGGCCATACTGCTATCCCTTTGTGACCACAAAAGTCAGGATTTACAGCTTTGACTCATACAAAAGTTGAGACTATTACATTACACGAACATACTTATCACACATATTATATTAAACACACCTACACCACAGAACCTATACTACCTATTCACTACGCCTTTTTCTTGATCTTGGACAACCCTTCGCCTGATGACCTTCTATCCACAAATAAAACAGACACATTGCTTTGGATTAGGATAATGAGGAGAAAAATGTCCCTCACGTCCACAATTATAGCAAATATTTTTCCCTTTCCTGAACACGCCTTCATGTTTCTTGTCACAATTTGCACACCTTTCTATTCGGTTAAAGTTCCCTTGGTTGTTATCAGGATTTCCTATATCGCGGTCTTTTATCTTTTTTTTTCCCTTCTTGCTCGGAGCTGCACCTGACTTGTTGCTTTTAGCTCCCGTTTGATCAATTTGGATTTTAAGTTTATCTTGTTCTTCCATTGTTTCAATTAATGCTTTCCGCAGTTGGCTATTTAATAGTTTTTCTATTTCCCACAACTTTTCCAAAGAGGAAACCTGGTCCCGTAGATTCTGCACTTCGATTTATGCTTGATCAGCTCCAACTTTAGTGTCCGAATCACTATCTGTCAATTCCACCATTTTTAGATCTGGTACTACGTTTTCCACAATAACCACCTCATCGAGGTTGCTTTCACTTTGAGCCTCTATTTCAGCTATTGGCTTTAATATTGGCTCCTTCTTTATGATCCGAGGATATCCTAATCCTTTTTCACCTGACATTTACACCACATAAATTATCCTGATTAGCATATAGTATATACACACAACAATTAATAGTTTTATATAAGTTATCTTTTATTTTGTTTGACAATGAATTTATTCAATTCATCTCTTTTTAAACTCTATATGAGTTATTTATATTTTAACGTTTTCCTCTGTCCTAAGGTTATAGCCTAAGGTCTATCCCACCTAAGGTTTCTAACCGTATAGCTCTGATACTATGATGTGACGCCCCCAAATTCAGGTACTTGAAACCCGAACTCAGTGCTTCACGATACCATTTCTATAAGAGGAATAATACTAATAATAATAACAATAATATAGATTATCAAATTTAATTTATATATTATCAGAGTTTAGTTCCCAAGTACGAAACCTTTAAACATTCATTACATTACATGATAATTAATATATATCATTCTTATCATAAAGTCGAACTATTACATAGGATAGCTTAAACATTCATTCAACGACCTTCCTTTTTCCCTTGTTTTTGGCAGAGCCTTCAGGTTGTTCACATTTAGCTAAAAACATTTAAATTAAGCAAGGATGAGCATTTGAGTGCTCAGCAAGTAATAGCAATCAATAACAATTAGCTGAAAGGATTAAATATTTTCTTTGAACGATACTTCTACAACGAATCAACAGTTGTGAATTAAGCTGAACCAATAATAAACAACATATCATTTCGATTTTAAATTTTTTAAACTACGTACTGACTATAAATGAGGATCAGTTGATAGACTATGAACATTGTTTTCTATTTTCGAAAAGGTTAAACAGAACTTCATCTGTAAATTGTCATAACTTACGGTCACGGGGGGTGATCAGCCTGTTATGCCCTGTATTGATCAATATTATATTACAAAAATGATATTATTGTTCATCCTTTGTCCGCCTTAGCGCATAAAAATTTCCCATATTTGGGATGTTCATAACAGTCTTAAATCCAAACCAAAACAATTCGTTTGGATAATAATAAAGTTTTATCTTGTTCAACAACAATTTTAAATTTATGTCTAGCCGGATCAAATAGCTTAAACAACTTTTAATTCAACGTATACATACTGGACACCGATAAGTATGTATCAACATGTGATAAAATATAATGATTATCCAAGTGAGGACACTTGTATAACCATGTTTAGAAACTAACGAACTGAATATATATCTTGATCTACAATAACAGAATAAAGGAACTTGTACAACAATTATAATTTAATAACTTACTTATACAGAATCATTGCATAAGTATATACAGAGGTTGAAATATTTGAACAATTGAAAAGAATAGTTCAGATATTATCTTACGCATGACCATTGCATAAAGTAAATGCAAAGGGTTAGATACTTGCCTTGTCTGCTGCTTACACAACTTAGATTTATCTTTTATATCAAGCCCTATCATTAAATAGATCATTCCTTCGATTAGAATAACGTATCATATAATATTGTACTGCTATTTGCAGTCAGCACATAACCTAATCACATTGTCATGTAAGTTTAACAACCATTGAATCACAAATAAACATTTATCAAGTCAACCTATCTAAGTCCAGATCAATTTCTGAAACATGTCGGTGTACCGACAACTTTATCGGGTATTTATCGAGTCTAAGACTCTATACAACAGTTCAATATTCATTTAGATAACTTAAACACCAGTCGTATTATTTTTCATGACCTTATAATAATTTTAAAATAATTATTACAATTTATCATGATTTTTGAAACACTGGAATCATTATTAAATGATTTAATTATTAAGTAATTTCATTATCATTATCATTTAATTAATATTAAACTATTAATGAAACCATTGCCAAAATATTAAGTTATTTAAAATAACTTATAATATTTTTAAAACATTTATATTACCTTTAAATGATTTTTAAAACAATTAAAATCATTTTTAAATAATTACCATTAATATTAAAATATTAATGTATTATTTATCCAAATATTAAAAGTCATTAATTATAACTTAAAATATTTTTAATTCATTTATATCCCTTTTAAATGATTTTTAAATTAATAAAACCATTTTTAAAGTATTTATTTAATATAATTATTAAATCAATTTAATATCATTCATATTAAATTATTAAAGGAATTATCCTTTAAATATTAAAAAGTTATATTTTATAACTTAAAATATCTTTAAACACTTTATTTTCATTTAAAATGATTTTTATAATATTAAAATCATTTTTAAACTAAATTATTTAATATAATTATTAAATAACTTTAATATCATCAATAATAATTAATTAATGAAATTTACCTTTAAATATTGAAAGTTATATTTTATAACTTAAAATATCTTTAAATACCTTATTATCATTTAAAATGAATTTTAATATAATAAAATTATTTTTAATTAATTTATTTAATGCATTTATTAAATAAATTAAATATCAATAATATTTAAATAAATACCAATATTTATGGAAAATATTCTAAATTATTAAAAGTTAATTTTTATAACTTAAAATAATTTTTGGAATTTTTAATAATTTATTTCTATTTTTTAAATAATTTTTGAAAATTTAATTAATTAAAATTAATAAAACTGTCGCCATAGGCCTTTAGCGAAAGAAAGTGTAGTCTATTGTGTTCTTGAGCCCTCAAGAACATTCATAGCCAGCTTCGAGATAGCTACTTTGACCATTAATCATGAATTGTGTAACTGTTTTTACATGCATTTTTTTTGGTTAGATTGTGTAGTACAAATGCAACACTACAAGATCGAACAACAAACATGGCCAACAAGCATGAAGCCAACGAGATCTAAGCCATCAAAGTGGTACATGGGAGAGTGATTCTTCATTTCTAGGTTACCTAGAAATGAAGAACAGTTCGACTGCCCTACTTTAGGCTTCCACAACTTGTGATTTATGTGATGTTTTTGTGATCTAAACTTTGCAGTATGCAACCAACATGTACATGAAGAGATCCATTACATAAAAGCAACATAACAACAACTGATTTAGCATATCTATGTTGGTCAGCCCATGTCAGACGACATGTTCAAGCGTTTTCTAGGTTACCCAGAAAACAGCTTTCATGCTCGTCCAGCTTGGTTTGACCATCAACTACGATTCACCTGTTTGATATATAGGAGCTTTTAAGGCATAGACATGTAGTATAAACAAAATATTATAACTTAGATCTAAAGAAAAATACAAACAATCAACACACTGTCAGATCCAAGCCTTCAAACTTCTTGTCAGACCAATCTAGGCAAGTTCTGGGTTACCCAGAACTTGTTCAGTCATGGTCAGTCAACGGGTTTTGACCATCCATATCTTGTAATCTAGATCTGACATAAGCATGATTTCAAGTCCAAATTGAAAATAACATTACATACTACAAGTATAAACTTTCAAAACACCAAATCATTTACGAATGAAATCTATGGGATTCCGACATTCGTTTGTCGGACAACTTTTAAAAATTTTTCGGATAATGAAAAACTTCAAATCGAGCCTATAGATGTTATGGATCTAACATCTATCAACCCAGATCATCAATATATACTATATATAACATGTTTTAACACTAAAACACAACATTTAACACATCGATCAAGATCAGATTCTTGAGTTAGGTTTTATACCTTTATGAACAAACTTTTGATTATAAGCTTCTGATTTGATATAGATGTTAGTGGGGCTTTGATTTGGGACTGATTTGTCTTATGATTTCGTTGGTTTAAGAGAGAGAGAGTCTAGGTTGAGTACTTGTGTCAAATGAGTTAACAAATGAATTTTTCTCTCTTTGATCCATATATACTACTTGTATACCATGAATTTGGCTAGCTAAATGGCTGAGATGTTTTAATTCTAGTCACATGGCTACCCTAGGGTTGGCCAACCACTCCTACTAGACCAATTCTACAAGTAAACCTCAATAATGAAATAAGGGCATAATAGTCAATAGCCTTGAAATTTTAATGGCATGATAGTAACTTAGCAAACCCTTAGGGTTTGACCCTAAGGTTTTGTGTATTAGCATTAAGGATTTCTTAAAAAGGCTAAAAATGAAAATTTTAGTTTCTAAAATTCACAAATTAGGATTACTAAATTAGTTTAGGTTTCTTAATTACATAAACTTATAATTTAAGTTTAAGGATTTACTAATTATAATTAAGATCACTAATTTATCAATTAGGGCACCAATTTGATAATTAAGGTTAATAATTTAGTAATTAGGATTAACAATTTATAATTAGGGTTTCTAATTGCATTATTCATGATCATTAGGGTTTAAATTCCGCTAATTAGCATTAACATCCTAAATTAGCAATTAGGGTTTCCCAATTTGACAGTTAGGGTTTCTAAATATCAGTTAGGGTTTTAATTTTACAATTAGGGTTTCGAGTCAATAATTAGGTTTATCTAATTAGCGTTTATAGTTATAATATCAGACATTGATCACATTAGCATGATTACCTAACAATCTAGAACTCCACACCATAATACTAGGGTTTGTCACATAACACCGTAATTGACCAACCATTATCGATCCACATATACAGTACATATTATAGCACTGAAAAATTAAAATATAATTAATATTATTATCATTCATTGTTCCAAAACCAGAATTAGGGTTTGGATTCTATATTTGATTTACCTTGCATAAACAGCTTTATTAATTAAGTCAAAATACTTAACTTAATAATCTGAGCTAAAATTCACATAAATAAATTATAATAATTCTAATAATCATTCCATATATTATTTAAATAATATAATATCATATTTTCTTTAAAAAATAAATAATAAAAATATTTCTACAATAAAATTAATTATTATAAAAATATAATTTATAATGATCAATAATTCTATAATAAAATTAATTGTAATTATTCATGTAATAAATATATTTTTATTTATCACATAAATACACATACTTTAATTATACATAATCCCCATATTTATTTGAATAAAATAAAATAAATTTTATATGCAAAATTTATGATTTATTTATATAAAAAATATCGGGTTATTACAGTGATTAGGTTATGTGCTGACTGCAATAAGCAGTACTGTGTGTTATGATATGTGATTTTAATCGATAGAATGATCTTATTAATGATAGGTTTCGGTATAAAAGATAAAACTAAGTTGCGTATTGAAGCAAGCAGAGTATGAAAAGTATCCTACCTTTGCATTTTCTTTTGCACGATGGACATGAGTAAGAATGTTTTAGAATTATATTATTATTATGCTAGATTATTAAACCTATTGTGATATATTCTATATCCAGATCATTGTTTATCAACATGATATTATATTATATAATTAGAGATATATATTATGTTAAGTTATTTTCTAAACATGGTTATACCCGGTGTCCCACTTGGATAATCATTGTATTTAATCACATGTTGATATATATATATATATATATATTTAAAATTAAACCTAATTTTATTATTTTAATTTCTAAAATTAAAATATTAGTACTCTCATTTATTCCTAATTAATACTAATATTTTAATTTTAGAAATTAAAATAATAATAATTGTAATAATATTAATAAGACTCCTCTTATTAATTTATATATTTAATATTTCCAAAATATTAAATAATAAATATTAAGCTATTTAATTTATTCTATCACCATAGATTAAATTAAATACACTTAACTATATTATTATGATTATGTCATTAACTTCTTAAATAATTATTTTTCCTTTTATGTGTGTGACCCTTTAGGTTCTCCATATTAAACTTGTTGTGAATAAATCAATTAGAACAATTCTAATCTTATTTAAATAAATAAATTAAACTATTAATTTATTTAAATAAATAATATTTATTCTCCAATAGGGATAAGCCTCCCTAGCGATCAACGATTTTCCAGATAATATAAATTTTAACATTAATCATAAAAGAACCTTTGAGTAAATGAATTCTTAAATGTACAATTCAATCCTTCCACAATACAATGTCCCAATTAAATATAAGACATGGAATTACTGTCAAGTCTTATTTTATTTAATTATATGTATTTCGACTCTTAAATGCTCAACTCCAAATAATGCAAATTAGAAACTCATTTCTAATTTCATTTCGCCGCCAAGGACTCTTTGGGTTGTCATTTATCGAATCACATAGGACATTTCTCTTCTTTACTACTAAGTGGTAGATTCTTTATTGATCATACATTATCTCTGTCATGCAACTTATTATACCCAAGCATACCCTTTGATATACCCTAAGGGTCTTAGGAATAAGTCAAAGTATAACTCATCATACACAAGATACTATGATGATCTCAAGTCAAGGATCACTTGTACTACTACTATCACTACAGAATTCCTATTTATAGGCAAGTAAAACTCCATTAGGTATTCCTTAGCGAGCCAACGTCAAATTGAACTTATTCTCTAATAAGCACTGCATACTTGTTTTAGTGTCTCCACACAAATGATCATGAGATCAATCATCCTCATCCAATAAGCAAGCAACGTATGTACCAATCTATCCGGATTCACTAATCCCCAATTTAGTAATCCAACGATTGGGAACTATTTTAGTTTTAAGCTTTCTAAGAATTTAGATCTCATTAGAATGATCATTTCTAAAAGCATTGCTTAAAACTATGGGTTTATCACATATTATAAAACAGCATCATGTAGATAATTAAAAGCCTTTAATAAATTAATATTTTTTATTAATAAATGAATAAGATTGTTACAAAGTATATGCTTTATCATCAAACATGATTGGCTTGTGTGCATACTACTTTCAGTTTGTGTGTAGATGTTATGTGGGATAAGGATTAGGATACCCTCAAATCGTAAAGAAAGAGAGATCTCCATGACCGAGCCAATATATATAAAAGTCAATAGCTGAAATAGAGGCTCACATTGAAAGCTACCTCAATGAGGTGATTATTTTGGAAAATATAGTACTGGACCCAAAAACGATAGTATAACCGATAGGTAGAGTATAGTTAAAGAATATGTGGTCAATGTCGAGTTCTTAAACTCATATGTTTGTGGTGAGTTCTTAAACTCATAATGTGTTGTAAGTTTGACAAACTAGGTATAGTTAGGTGTGAATGGATTATCGAGGATAATGGGAATATATAGAATACTAAGCAATTGATCCTTAGTGAAGGCGTAGGAAATGAGTAGTATTAGTATTACTTGAATATGTCTGATTCTATGTTGCGTATACGATAAGTATGTTCGTGTAATGTAATATTTTGTATAAGTTATGGCAGCGATTCCCGACTTTTGAGTCACAAAGGGATAGAGATTGTTTAAAGCAGCATGTGCTATGGTATGTCAAGTGTTATGAATATGAGACTATGATGGATTAATGAAATAAGTTGGTATAAAGATAGTAATTATTTATCTGAACACTGGTTAATGCAGTAAACCAAAGTTTTCAAAATCTAATATTTTGAGTATATGATTATTTGAGTAGAAAATTTCACATTATATGTTAAGCGTATACGATAAGGCTTAGAATGTAAGATAATAAGGAATAATTTGTGATAATGCCGCCAAGGAGAAGAAAATGAAATCAAAGGGCAAAAGAACCTGTCAACAAAGCTGGAGGACAACCAGACCCGATACAGAATTTTGAGATTATGGACAATCAAGCTATGTAAAACGGAATACCAACCATGGGAAATCAGCCAGATAATCGATCGACAAACTTCAAAGACTTCAAGGCAATCGAACTACCAGGACTTAGAGGATCAACTGACCCTGTAGAAGTGTTTGTGATAGTTAAGATAATGAAGGGGCAAAAGACAACTTTTGTCACCTATATGATGAAAGGGGTAAAGCGAATTTTTGGTGGAAGGCAAATCAAGCTAGAGCTGGAAAAAAGGGAGTAGTGGTAGTAAGACTGGAAAAAAAAGGGAAAGAAGATAAAGGGAAAGTTTGTGTGTTATAAGTGTGGGCAGAAGGGACGTGTCTCTCCTAACAGTCCCAATCCAAGAATGTATAGTGGGTGTTTTATTTGTAAATCAATGGAGTATAAGGTGGAAGAATGTCCAAGAAGGAGAAGGGAGGCAAGGAATGTGAATACGGGAAAAGGCAGCAGGACATTGGCAACAACGGGACCAACCTCAACAAGCAAACCAACAGAACCAACCGCAAGCATCTTCAGCATGACCGTTCAATATACCGTGGCAGCCGGGGATGTAACTTCAGGTAATATTCTAATCAATTTTATTTTCTTATATATTATTTTCTTATATATAATATATTATTTTATAAATTATTTTGAATGAGGAAATTGAGTTCTATTACAAATTATTTTCCGCATAAGCAGATAGATAAGCTTGATGCTGAATAGTTAAAGATCGGTTCGATCAATTATGATCAAGATCTACTCGCAATGACTGTGTATGTTATGTACCCTGGTATGTATATGTTTTAAAACGGTAATTCCGGAGACGAAATCTTTATAAGGGAGTGTGAATATAATAACCCGATATTTTCTATATAATTAAATCAGAAATTTTGTGTATAATTTTTTTTTATTATTATTTTAAAGGTAAGGATATGTGCAAGATAATATGTATGTATTTATGTGATGAATATAAAATATATTTATTACATGAATGATTATAAATAATTTTATTTTAGAATTATTGATCATTATAAATTATATTCTTATAATAATTAATTTTATATTAGAAATATTTTTATTAATTATTTTTCATGAAAATATGATTATTATATTATTTAAATAATATATGAAATGATTACAAACATTATTATAATAACTATTTTATTATATGAATTTATTTCAGATTAACTAAGTTAATTATTTAACTTAATTAATAATGTTATATATGGCAGATAAATCAGATATGGAATCATGGCCAAACCCTAAATTTTGGATTTTGATCAAGGAATGAGAATAATAATATAATATTAATTATATTTTGATTTTTCAGTGCTATAAATATGTACTATATGTACGCATTGTTAATAAATGGTCAATAATGGTGCAGTATTTGAAAACCCTAGTTTTGAAGTCAAATGAGACTTTAAAATATGTTTAGTAATTATATTATGTGATTAATGATATTTATTATAATATAATTTTATTTCAGTGTTGTAACTATGTACTGTATGTGTGGACTGGTAAATGTTGGTCAATTATGTGTATAATGTCAAAACCCTAGTATTAATCGGTTTAACCCTAATTTAAAACTCAAACAGGAGTTTATGGTTGGTAAGAAATTGTGTTATGTGATTAATATTAATATAGATATTAATTGTAATTAGGGAAACCCTAATTATTAATATTT
Organism: Panax ginseng; assembly: GCA_020205605.1. Lineage (NCBI taxonomy): Eukaryota > Viridiplantae > Streptophyta > Magnoliopsida > Apiales > Araliaceae > Panax > Panax ginseng. The sequence continues at coordinate 33,151,028 of CM035128.1, read as the reverse complement.
GGAAACTCTAATTGTTAGAAAACCTAATAGCTAATTAGAAACCCTAATTACTAACCCTAATTAGCTAATTGTAAATCCTAATCATTAAATGATAAAGCTTAATGCTAATTAGTGGACTTTAATGTTCATGTATAATGTAATTAGAAAATATAATTATTTTAGAAAACCCTATTTTTCATTTTTAGAAAGCTAAATTTCTATTCTAATTGCTAAGTTATTTTCCCTAATTATTTATTGTAAACCCTAATTGCTATTTTGGTACGCTTAATGATAATTAGTAAAACCTAAACCTAATTATCATGTTTCATGTAATTAGAAACCCTAATTACAAATTTTAAGAAACTAAATTTTTATTTTAACCTAAGTTGCAAAATCCTAGAAATTCCATAATTTTTGTGTTTAACCTTAGGGTTAAACCCCAAGGGTTTGACAAGTTACCAAAATGCAATTAAATTTCTAAGCCAAATGACAAAAATGCCCTTATTGCATAATTGAGGCTTACTTGTGTATCTAGCAAAATTAGAGTTGGTTACCAACTCTCTTGTGACTGAAATTAAATGCTTGACAACCACTACAACTCAGCCAATTCATTGCAAATTGTTGTTTATAAGATCTAAGAGAAAGAAAAGTCTCATTTTTGTCTCATTTCTCTCCAAACACCCAACTCACTTTTCTCTCACCCAAAACCACAAAATTCTAGTGTTAGTTCAGTCACAATTCAAACCCCACTAACACCCACAACAAATCAGAAGCCAAGAATCAAGAATTTTTGCTTAAAGGTATAAACCTAACTCTAGAAATCTGATCATTGATCATCTATTAAAAGTTGTGTTTAAGTGTTAAAATATGTTCTATGTAGTGTCTATAAGTGATCTGGGTTGATAGATGTTAGATCCATGACATCTATAGGCTCGGATTTGATGATTTTCAAAATCTGGAAAAATTTCATTTTGTGTTCTGACAACGAATGTCAGAGGCTGTAAATCTCAGCCTGTTATGTGTTGTTGTTGTTTAAGTGTTTGATCTTGTAGTATGCTATGTGGTCTATGAACTGGAACTGGAACTGGAACTGGAATTAGGGTCGTAGCAGGTACATATTTCATTTTATTGATGGTCAAAGGTCGTTGACCAAGTATAATTCTGGGTAACCCAGAAAGTATGAACAGCATCTGACAATTTTTTTAAGCTCCTTGATATGTCAGTTACTTTATTATTTTGATGATGTGTTGTATCCAACTTGTAGCCTGGTATGTGGACTCAAGATTCATGCTTTTAGAACATTAAAATAGTCATCAGATCGAACGTATCAAATGGTCAAAGTAGGTCGTTCTTACCACGACTTGAATTTTCCGGAATTTCGAAATGGTTTTTACATGAGCTTCTAACAAGATTTGACCACATTAAATCTGGTCAATGTGTTAGATTTGGACTGTGATGAGGATAGGTAGTTGTTCTTTGTCAGGTATCCTACGCATATGAACCATTAAACCACCAAAATAATGAAATGAGGCGAGATTTAATTAAGCTAGAAAAAGGCACCTCGAACACGGGTTTTTCGAAAACCCGAAAGCGTTTTGACAAGAAGTTTGCAAGCCCGGATCTTCTTGTTAGTTTGTTTTTTGATCAAGATGATGGTTGGATATTGTAGTGTTACATGTTTACTACACGATCAAAGTTTAAGATAGCCCAAATCATATCTAGACTGAAAATTATGAACGGTCAAACCTACCCCCTCGTTAACTGACATAGATTTCTGGTTAGCTCAAGAACACCTATAGCGACGGTTCTGTCGCTATAGAGCCCTTTAGTGACTAATATTTTCGAAAATTTATATTTTTATTAAATAATTAGTAATAAATAGTTTTTAATTATTAAAAATACATAATAAATTATTAAAAATTATTTTAAAGTCCAAAAATTAGTTTTTTTATTATTTTAAGTATATTTCATAAATACTTAATATTTTTGAAATATTAATGGTATTTAATTTATTTAATTATAATATTAAATAAATTATTTAAAAATAATTTTAATACTTGAAAATTTATTTAAAATTATATTATGATATAAGAAAATATTTTAAGTTATTTTTAATGACTTTTGATATTTTGTGATGAAATATCATTAATAATTTAATATTAATGATATTTAAGTTATTTATTAAGTGCATTAAATAAATAATAAAAATAGAATTAATGATTTAAAAATCATTTAAAGTATTATAAAAATATTCTAAGTTATAAAATATAACTTTTGATGTTTTGACATAAAAATATTAATATTTTAATAATAATGATATTAGATTTATTTAATTTTTATATTAAATAAATTAGTTTTAAAATAATTTTAATATTAGAAAAATCATTTTAAATGAAAATGAAGTGTTTAAGAATATTTTAAGTTATAAAATATAACTTTTAATATTTAAAGGATAAGTTCATTAATAATTTAATATTAATGATATTAAATTTATTTAATAATTATATTAAATAAATAGTTTAAAAATTATTTTATTTATTTAAAAATCATTTAAAAAGGATATTAATGAATTAAAAAATATTTTAAGTTATAATTCATGACTTTTAATATTTTGATAAATAATACATCACTATAAAAAAATGGGACTTCAGCAACAACCAATTTTCGTTGCTAAAGGTGCCAAATTTCGTTGCAAAAGGGTTCTGGCAATGACTTTACTGTCGTTGCGTCTTTCGTTGCACAATGAGCGTTGTTAATTGTTCCGCAACGAACGTATTTTTTTCGTTGCCAAAAATAATATATTTTACAACGAAATTTGGCTTTTGTACAGAGACATTGATCCTTTAGCAACAAAATATATTGTTGCAGAATAATTACAATTTCGTTACAAAAGCCTTCTAATTGGCAACGAAATGAACTCTTTTTTTTTTCAACGACTATGTATTTTCGTTGCAATTGACACCATTTTGCAACGACATTTTTCGTTACAGTAAATTATGAAATTGTTGTCTAAGCTTGCTTTCGTTGCGGAATGTAAACGTTTTAGCCACGATTTTCGTGGTGATTATATTATTTGGCAACGACATTATGCTGAATCAACAACGAAAATGTTTGTTGCTAGTTATTTTTCAATAGCAACGAAAGTCGTCGATTAGCAACGACATTATATATGTTACCGCTTTTATATGTGCAAACGAAAGTTGATATGATTTTTGCAACGATAAAAATATTGCCTTTTATTTTAGTATTAACAACAATATCCTCTCAAGTTGTTATTAAGTTAATTTTTCGTTGCCAAATATTATATTTTTAATGCCATTAGCAACGAAAATTTGTTGCTAAATGTATAAAAAATTGTTGCTATACTAAAACTTGTTCAATAATTTGGTAACGAATTATATTGTTACCAAATCAAAATATGACATCCTTTTTGTGTACGTGGCTGGCTCAATGTCCCCATAGCAAATAATGGCAAAAATAAAAAAAAAACTAAAATATTATTAACTTAATAAAATCATTCACTACATAATCATTCATTATCTTTACAATTAACCATCTAAAGCTACCACAGTTCTTCAATCAAAGTATATATCTACATATATAGAGAGTACACTTCATAATTTCGTTTCTTGTCTTACGTAAACGTAGCACGAAAATTTGATATCAGTATTATAAGGCAGATCGTAAAAGCAGTCTTCCTGCACATATTTAAAAATAATAGCAAATTCAAGAAAATGAAGCAAATAGGTCACCAAAAATACTTAGTGCCAAAATCAATACACAAAGACAATAGAGTTGCTACGTGGTACTAATGTACACCGTATTGCTCATAAGCAAAAAAAGACAATAGAGTTGTTACGTGGTACTAATGTACACTATAAATTTTAAATTAGGATACTTGTGTATATAAGCCAATATAATTGAGAAGAATGAATCAAGATAATGATTTCAAAATTATTTCGATGAGCCATAATTCAACTTTTAAGCCTAGAAGATTACTGGATGAGAAGAACTAATTTTTATAATGCCTTTCTTTTTAATTCAAAAGCCTTCTGATCAATCCAGAGATCCTTTAGATTCCATTAGTAATGAGAATTCGGAATATCACACATTGATCAATCAAAGAGAGATTCAACAAATTGATACAATTTGACAGCAAAGGATAATAACAGCTAGGATCGTAACAAAATACCTCTTTAAAGCTGAAACCTTGCTGCCCACCAGGAGTATTCCTTAGCGACCCAGATCTGATAATGGTGTAAGGAATTCCTGAACTCGTTACCACAGATTCATCTTGCTCTGCCAGTTTTCTTGCATTGCCTTTCATGATAGCTTGTATACCACCGCTACCTTTATAAATAGACAACTGCAATCATATCAAAACATAACAAACAGACTTCATCTACATCAGAAGAGCCTATGCATCAAATATAGAAGGGAAGGAATACCTGAGATAAGAGGATCACATGTTGCACCCCTTTCAAACTCTCCACATTAGATAGGAAACCTTCCTACAGAAAAGCATGATCACCAATTGTTGTGTCAATTAGGTTTGACTGGAGTTTCACAAATAACAATCACACACATATATTAGAGACAATGTGGTAGTACAACCAATTATGAAATTGACAAGACTGAAATGATAGAATCTGTAAAAAAAATAGATGACTCCATGCGCATACATTAGGGCATATTACTGCACGAACACCTCTTAGAGCCTTCTGTAAAAATGGCCTATCATTTGCGACTCCAGCCACCGACTTCAAATTCACAATCAAAATTGGTCATGCAAAAGTCGATACAAAATAAGATAAACATCAAAGGTCATTGGTCAAGAAAAAATTCACTCTCAAAATGACATGCCATTACGCACCTCAACGTAAGTACCAAATGATTCAATCGCAGCACGCTTATCCTTCACCAGTGCTTTAACTCGAGCTCTTTTGACAATCAATGATAATATTACCATCTACATTTTCAAAAGTTCATGGCAGATTGACCCTTTTATGCCATAAGATTTTTTTAGGACTAAATAACAGCCATGAAGAATATAGGAGCTCAGTAGTCCATGACGTTACTAACCACACATCGATAAATACTCATTCCATTTCCAAATTATTATTGACTTTTAAAAATCAATTTGAGATATTTTTAAACTCAAATGATAAGATTCATTAAAATTTATGAAAATACAAATATTATAATTAGTAGTACCTTTTGAACTAGTTTACAATATTCATCATTGTACCGACTAAAATTAAATAAATTTACCCGAGTATGAAAAAATTGTCTCAAATTGACTTCAAGAAGTTAATAATCTTATATTTGTTACAAACCTGTGATGCCTTAAAACGATGTAGTTTTCTAGAGACGGTACAAGGATTAAACAAAATAAAGTTGTTACCTATGTGAATGAAAACTTCAGCTACTTCAGGATGAGATTTCTGAATTTCATCACGAACATTCTCCTCAACTTCATGCGCAACACTAACACTATAGAAGGGATCAACCTGCCAAGTTAAAGTAACTGTTGTATCAAATTCAACAAGATAGAACATATGCATAAAATGAAAGGGGACAAGTAAGAAGGACATCAATGTGATGGGATTTCAAACATACCTTTAAGATATCAATAGCTTTTTGAGTAGAAGCTGCATCTAAGGTTTGTCCTTAGATAATTAATAATTAAGAGAATCAAAACATCAACATCATGGGATAATGGCCATTGTAGAAGAGCCGTCATAAAAGTGGTTTCGTTTACCTGTAATTCACGCTTCTTGAATGTATTAATTGATAGGAATGAAGATTTTATCACTACTCCCACCTACCCAAATTTTGAAAATTATGACTTGGGGAAAGATTTTAAGGCCTTCAAAGCATAGAATCGATATTTGACTGCAACATAAAAATAAAATACAAACATGAATAAAAACAAAATCTCCAGATAAAAAAAATATTTTTTTCTCCTCGGATAAAAATTATGAAGAACATTATATTTAAATGTGCCATTGGTATTTACTAATGTTTATAATCTGTGCATACAAGCTATGAAACTGGGACAGGCAGAGTACAATGTATACATAAAACTGAGTTAATGAAGAAATATCAATTAATTCTATTTAACTTGAGATCAGTTTCCTACATGGAGGAACCAAAGAAGTAATACATATACCACAACCATCAGGTCATCAGAATACTTCAGAATATGGTTATCAGAACTACAAATATTTACAGATAAAAAGATACATCAGGTCATCAGAATACTGCAAAGTATAACAGAACTAGAAGTACTTGTTATCATTATCCTATCTTTTTCATACTTCTAGTTCTGTTATATTTATAGTTGTAAATATTTTATGCTTTCTCTTTTAGGTTGGATTTTATACATCAGGTCATCAGAATACTGCAAAGTTTGGTTTAACCTGGGCGACCAATGTTCTTTTGACATTCCTAACTACCTTCTGAATCAGAATGAACTCCAGTACTAGGCCTTTTGTTACACATGATAAAGCATCTCATTGAACGTTGTACCTCTCTTTTCATACAATCATTGGCGCAGCTGCTAAGTTGTTGAAAAAGCATTTCTAGTGCTTTAGTTCCATACAACCCATCAGCAGCTCCCGTGAATCATGTCAAAAAGACCTAAGTAGCATACCTCCACAAATTAGAATAAGGCAGGAATACAAAGAATGAATAACCTCATATATATATATAGCCATTGCCATTGCCATTGCTATAGGGTTTCATGTAAGAAACTAGCTAGAAAAGTAAAGTATAAGACAGAAAGAAAATAAGATTCAGTAACAAGGGGAGAGAGGAGGCAGACTCGATAGGAGGGGGAGCTTTGACTAGGAGAGAGCAACGTCATTAGCATAATAGCAGAGAGAAGGAGACTCGGCGAGATATTTATTTTATTTCAAATTTGGTTACAACAGAGACAAATTCCAAAAAATGATTAGTGAATAATTGGTTCCATAACAAGGCAATGATTACTGAATTACTGGTTCTATACCAAAGTGGTCACCCTACATTAGTGGTATTGATCGATCTAGTTTAATGATTCAACCCATTCGGATGAAAAGGTACAAAAGTTGAATTTGGCTAAAGATTAAAAAGCTTCCAATCCATTTTTTGTCCTTTTTAGCATAGAAATGGCATTTCAAGTAAAGGGCTAATCCAACCAACTTGGAATTAATCTTTTTTCACTCACCCAAATGTTGGATTCTTTCCTCTTAGCAGAAAATTATAAAGGAAATAGTAAGAGAGATCAATTAATCCTAGGCCTCCCACTCTATCTCTTGGTACAAGTTTTTTCTTTCATGTGGCTGCTTTCTCACTCTCTGGAGTTTTGTATTGGAGCTTTTTGTCTAGCATTTACTTATTTTTCATTCTCTATCTCATTATATATTCAAGCCCTTTGAACCACATTGGCCTAGTTCCATGCACTAAGGACCAGGAGTATATACAATCTCGCAATCAATCCACGATGGATCAACAGAGTATGCCTCTCTTTTAATCACAAGTTCTCTGGGATTTTTTACTCATGTTTTGCATGTCATCTATCACACATTTGACACATTTGCAGGTATGAATATCGTAAATGAATTGAACAAACAAGAAAATTTCGAAATAATTATTTTATGTATATGCACACACACACACACCAACTCGTGTAAATACTGCAAAGTATAACAGAACTAGAACAATCCAACCTAAAAGAGAAAGCATAAAATATTTACAACTACAAATATAACAGAACTAGAAGTATGAAAAAGATAGGATAATGATAACAAGTACTTACAAGGGTGATCTTTTTTTCATCTATAATATTGCTAGCATCTTCAACAGATTTTATCTCAGCAGATGCAGGACCCACTTGTTTTTTCAAATAAGCTACTATACCATCAGCTTCACGAGGGCCTTTATAGTCTTGAGCATTTTTCCCTCCATTTCTTAATATCTTGATAGTTGGGAAACCTTGGACCTGAAATTGGCTGGCAAGTTTTTGTTTGCTTCTTCATTTGCATCAACTTTTTCCAAAATGATTGGAGGGTCATGACTGCTTAATACAGATGCAACCTTTTCATACTACAAATCAACGAACAAAAGACATTTGAAACAAATATGTTAACATATTTATTGAACACATTTACAAGATAGAGAACGTATATCCTTTTATTTGTACATCATAGATAAGAAAATAATACCTCTGGGGCAAGATTCTTACAATGACCACACCTGTAATAAGAGATGGGGAAAAGAAATATCAAAACAAAGAAACAAAAATTGTATTTAATACAAAGATATTTGGGTAGATTAAAATCCCAAACATGAGTAAGAAACTACATATGAATGGAAAATTCATATTAATTTTAGTCAATACAATAACGAAAAAACATATTCAGGCCTAAAAAACAATATCTCTTTTGCTGTTAAATCAATAAATCAATGAATAATGCACTTTCACACACATGTGCCAAATCGATTCATCTCATCTAGATAAGGGTAATCCAGAGTGATCAAGGGTCTAAGCAATGTGTCACTGCTAATGTACAACACCATCTAAATTTTAGGAGTTAAACAACGAATCATCACACAGTACATATAAATAACTAGGGTAGACAGGAACAAAGTCCTTATATCTATATATAACTAGGGTAGACCAGAATACAATACAATTGGAAAGCACTATCTGCCTATTTGATTTCTCAATTGGAGCAAATCTTCATAGGAATGTCACTATCAATTCATATAGGACAAAAGACAATAGCTAGCACAATACAATCGAATCAGCTACTTCTGCTAATTACGCATATCACGTTTAAGAATTAAACGGTCGCAAAGAACAATCAAATGAGTTCTAAGAGTATCAAAAATTTATAAACAATTAAACCCAAAAATATAAATAAATTAACTAATGGTTTAACGGATAAATATAATCATACATACCATTGATACCTCAGTGTACGAAGGTCGGCGGCGGAGAGAGAAGGTGTTAGGTCTCCGAATGGGGATGGAAGCGGGATTGCGACGGCGGTGGTGGTGATGGAGTCTCTCTTGGAGTGTCCGAGCTTCTGTCTCTGAAGAGAGAAGCCAATCCGAGACCTAAAATATAATCGATTTTGATCAGTGTGGACAAGGTCTAAAAATAATGGTTTTAAATATAAACGTTATATTTAGGATCTAAATACACTATTTAAAAAATAATGTGATATGTTTATATTTTTAAATGTATCAAATGCTATAGTTATAAATGTTCTAAATATTAATAAATAATCGAACATACCTTAAATATTGATAAAATAAAATTAAAAGTAGAGTAATATGAATAATACTTTCTTAAGTGTTCGATGTATGATTACATGAATAAATAAAATGATACTCCCTCATCTGTCACATAATAAACGTTCTAGTATAATTTTAGTGGTCAAATTTATTATTTTTAAATAAATAATTAAAAATTTTATATAAAATTTTTAAGTCACGAAACTTGACATTACTAGTATATTATTCATAGTTTATGTTATTATAAACTTGAAACGAATGTTGTTGGGAGTAAAGGCTCACACATCTAATTTAGGAAAAACTACTGAACGCCATTTTAAATGGCGTTGAATTTTTGGATGATTTTTTTGGCTAAAAATCAGAAAGACAATCAACGCCACTTTAAAAAATATTTTTTTTAAAAAATAAATTTAAAAAAAATTATCTTAATTTTTTTAAAACGATTTTATTTTTTTAAAGAAATTTTAAAAAAAATAAAAATGTGATCCAATGCCAAACTAACCGACATTGTAACTTTTTAAAATCTTTTTATAAAGCAAATTTGTAAAAAAGAAGAGTAAGATGTAACATCACTTTAACTGACGTTGAAATCACTTTTTTTTTTAATTTCTTTGATCTCTTGTACTTGATTACAAACATCAATATTTTTTTATGTTTATTCTCTGTCATTGGCGTTGAAAATGAAGGAGTATATAAGACTTCAGCTATAAAAAAATAAAAATAAAAATTCTAACGCCAATTAAGGTTATGTTGCATCTTACTCTTCTTTTTTACAAATTCGTTTTTTTTAAAAAATTTAAATAAAATAGGGATAAAATTGATATTACATTAATATGGGTCAAACTAACTTATTAGGAATGACTTATAAGTCATTTTTAAAAAACTTTATTCTGTTTTAGTTCATAAAACATAATAAATTTTTCTTCATCTTTTACGTTTTCTCTTAGAACTGATAGTATTATAATTTAATTTTATAATATATTTGGAAAAAAGGTAAAAGGAGAACTAGGAATAGCTAGGGGTATACCATTGTTATTCTTCTTTTTATGTTCTATTTTTGGACTTAAAAATATGTCCATGATTTAAGTTACTCCCTCCGTCTAAGAATAAAAGTTCTTATTATTTTATGTAATCTCAAGTTAAATATTTACTAATATTAAATAATCTATTTTTTACAATAATTTATGCGTAATATCCTTTCTATTAAATGTCATATTTTTATTATTTATAAATATTTATATAATATCACTAGTCATGTATAGAAAAATATGTAATTAGATGAGAATTTAAATATGAATAATTTTATCATTTGACATTTTTTTTTTAAATTCGCATAAAATCAATCATCACTTTCATTCTCGGATTGAGGGAGTACTTGTAAGTATATCCTACTTTTATCTAGAAATATGAAATATTGGGAAGCATAGATATAATAATCAGGTTTGATTAGGTTGGGTTTATTTGGGTCGAAGGCCCGGAACTAACATGCTTGGCAATCGGTTATCACGAGTACTATTTCAACAACCATAATCTATACCGTTGATCGTAACATTGGATGACACAGATTGAAATGGATATCCCCTACCGCTATAGGCTGTAGCGACATGAGAAATTACTCATTTGCCCCTCATTTGCTCATGTGTTACACTGTCTACCGCTACAAGTTATGACGATAGTTTAATTAACTAATAAATTAGAATGGCTCAGTGGTAGCTTAATGGCCCAATAACTCATAGATCTTAGGTTTGAAACCTAGCTATGATGTTTAATTTTGCTTCTTATGTTATATTTTTTGTGTATTAGATAAATTCTATTACCATCTATATATATACACATCTTAAATCTCTACATTAAACTAAATATATATAAAGTAATTATGAATATTTTAATATATATATATTTATAAATTTATCTCTAAATATTCATATAAATATTTATAAACAAATATTCATATAAATTTATCTTTAAAATTTATAAATAAATTTTTATTTATAATTTTTTCATCTAAAATTTATAAAATTTAGATATGAATATTTTTTATAAATATTTATATGAATATTTAGAGATAAATTTATAAATATTTATACGAATATTTATTAACATATATATGCGTTGACCTGCGTATGTGACGCCTACGTGGCACACGTGGCAGATCTGCGTGGGCATTTTATATTTTATTTTACACGTGGACGGGCTAACGTGGCGAATATTGAACTTCATCCTAAAAAATATGTTGATGCACAGATTCAAACTCCAGTTTAGAATATTGATCCAATAACCACCCGAGCACATGGGCATAGTTACTATTATTTTGCAAGGATTAGTATTTATAACTGAACAAATCATTTCCCTCGAGATAAAACAGATCCCTTTTCCTTAGATCTGTTACGTACAAACATAAATGTACATAACTAATTGCATGATAATAATAATAATAATAATAATAATAATAATAATAATAATAATAATAATAATAATAATAATAATAATAATCCCGCATAATTGCCTTCGTTATTATGAAACACCGTTGACTTTTCTATAATGTCTGATGTAAGATGAATGGTTCCACCATTATAGAATTCCTTGGTTTCTAAGGCTTCAATTTTCCGATGTTAAGTCATGTATGAGTTGTAATTTATTTGAAATTTTAATTGTGTTTAACTTAACAGGTTTATCCAAACGTATTATTATTATTATTATTATTATTATTATTATTATTATTATTATTATTATTATTATTATTAGTACTACTACTATTATTATTATTATTAATATTATTATTATTATTATTATTATTATTGTTATTATTATTATTATTATTATTATTATTATTATTATTATTATTATTATTATTATTATTATTATTATTATTATTATTATTATTATTATTATTATTATTATTATTATTATTATTATTATTATTATTATTATTATTATTAGTACTACTATTATTATCATTACTATTGCTATATTATTATTATTATTATTATTATTATTATTATTAATATTATTATTATTATTATTATTATTGTTATTATTATTATTATTATCATTATTATTATTATTCTTATTATTATTATTATTATTATTATTATTATTATTATTAGTACTATTATTATTATTTATGGTATTATTATTATTATGAGTACTATTATTATTATTATTATTATTATTATTATTATTATTATTATTATTATTATTATTATTATTAATATTATTATTATTATTCTGGGTTATTATTATTATTATTATTATTATCATTATTATTATTATTCATTATTATTATTATTATTATTATTATTATTATTATTATTATTAGTAGTATTATTATTATTATGACTGTTATTATTATTATGAGTACTATTATTATTATTATTATTATTATTATTATTATTATTATTATTATTATTATTATCATAATTTAAGGCAACATGTTAATAGTCGTTGCAAAAAGTTGTATAAAATATGCAACGAAAATAAAAAGTGTTGCAAATGAATGTGGACCATATTAGGCAATAAAATATAGCAACAAAAAAACTTTCGTTGCCCACGATGAGGAGAAATCAAGTGGTTAGAAATTTTGCAACGAATTTTTTTCCCAAATTTTGCAACTACTTATTAATTACGTTGCAAAAAGTCAAAGCCTGACACAATCTGCAACGAAGGACAAGTTTCATTGCTAAACATACACTTTTAGCAATGACTTATAAAGTCGTTACTGAAAAAATCGTTCTTTAAGCCCCATTTTTTAGCAACAAAAAATTTTCGTTGCTTACGATGACGGAAATCAAGTGGCCGAAAATTTTGCAACGAATTTCTAACGAAATTTTTTCCCGCCAATGAATTAGCAACAAAAATTTGCAACGACTTATGAATTTCGTTTCAAAAAGTGAAAGCTCGACAATCTGCAACGAATGACAAAATTTCGTTTGCTAAACATATATTTTTTAGCAACGACTTTATAAAGTCGATTTTCGAAAAATCGTTGCTTAAAGGCCCATTTTTTTTTGTAGTGCATTAATATTTAAATATTAATGGTAATTATTTAAAAATAATTTTAAATGTTTTAAAAAAAATCATTTAAGGGTAATATTAATACTTTAAAAATATTTCAAGTTATTATAAATAACTTTGATATTTTGGCAATGATTTTATTATTAGTTTAATATTAATTAAATATTAATGATAATAGAATTATTTGATATTTAAATCATTTTATAATGATTCCAGTGTTTGAAAAAAAAATAGAATAAATTAAAATAATTGTTTAAAAATTATTGTAAGTCATTTAAAAATGTTATGACTGTTAGTCTAAATAGATATTGAACTTCGATATAGAGTCTTAGACTCGATAATTACCTGATAAAGCTGTCAGTACGTCGACAGGTTTCAGAAATTGATTTGGACTTGCATAATGTGTCTATATATGTGTTTATTTGTGATTTAATGACTGTGAAACATGCGTGACAATGTGATTAAGTTATGTGTTGACTGCAATAAGCAGTACTATGTGTTATGATATGTGATTCTAATCGATAGAATAATCTTATTAATGATTGTGAAGTCCCCAAAATAGGTCCACATGACCCATTCTGAGTCGCCAGATATCACTCTATAAAAATCAAATACAAACTTCATTTATATTAATGTTGAATCGTCGATAAGAGTACGACAATGAGATAAGTTGTGAGTTTTAATACAATATTATCTCGTAGACAGTATCCAAACTCAAATTGTTACAATGCCATATAAAATACAGCAGCAAATATTTTAAGACCCCAAAGAAGAACGAGAAGATTACTATCATGTTCATTCTAATGAGGTGCACTTTTAACGCTTTCAAAGTCGGGTTCTCATCACCCTATTGTTGTTCGCCAAAATCAATTATTAAGTGACGTATAAAATATGACACACACATCTTAGGTCCTCAATACAATTATCGTTACATGTCATGCTGGTTTTATAATGTATTGAGAAACTTGACGATCTCGGACCATCACACTATTTCCCTGTTATCCCCATTTCGACCCGGGCTACACTCTTATTACCTGAAAGGAATTGTGAAGCAAAGGGTGAGCACAAATAGCCCAGTAAAGAATATCATGACTAAAGATAATTAGATTATTAATAGCCTTCGTCAATAATAAATCAGAGATTTAGAACATATGGTAGATGATAAAACTTTTCAACCATAGTTGCAGCGGAACGAGCAATTCATTAGAAGAGTCAAATAGAACATCAGGTCTATTATCTTCTCCATGTTAAAAGTCCAATAATGTTTTATCCCTGTAACATCAATCAACAATTCATGTCCACAATCATATGAATAACTCATAATCATAATTGTGATTATAAATTCCTCTTCGCACCCAGGATGAAGATAATTTTTATCACCTATCTTCACCTGAAATATCAAAAATCATGGTTATACCAAATCACAATTCGCTTCATAATCATACTAATAAATTCATCTTTGCACTACTGACCAAAGATATTCATTAACAATTTATTCTTTTGCACTACTGTGCCAAAACAGACATACAATTGTATTTTAGAAAAGTCAAAGAGAGCATGATATCTACTATCTTTTACGAATTAAAAGTGTATAATCAATATTTTATCGCTGAGACTCAGTTTAATAAATAATCCACATCATCGAATCATCCATGTACTACAACCAAGGATATTTATGTAATCATCAATGGTCATGATTATCTTAGAATAATCCTCGGTTATAATCATATCAATAATCGGCCCATTAATGCACTCTGAGCCAATGAGGACTTTTACCACATCATCTATAATATTACAGGTCATGATTATATAGAATGATCCCTGGTCATAATCATACCAATAAACAGTTCATCTATACACATAAGCCAAAGATACTCATCAATCAATAGTTCATCTTTGCACGTAAGCCAAAGATATGCAACTGTAAAACCAATAATCGACAGTCCATCTTTGCACGTAAGCCAAAGATGACTTTCATCATAATATAAACATGAGGATGATGACAATGATATAAGCATTAATCAAACAAAAACAAGGATAAGTATTAAAGACTTTAAATTTATCCAAATATTATCAATCACTTAATAAACTCATAATCTAATATTATTAATATTATAACAATATTTTAATCACTTCTTAAACTTATAAATAATTTATTTCAATTGTTTACACTTTACCAAATAATGCATTTAATCATTCAAAAATGCCATGCTCATAAGATTTCATCACCAATGATCAAATCCCTCATCAAAAATCTGCATATACCCTATATAGGATTCCCAAGCCATAAAATCCTATTTTTCAATTTTGTTACTTCACATAACATATTTAATTCATTTACTCATAACTAGTTCATTTTCATGAAAAATACCAAATTAGTCCCAAAAATATTTCTTTTCTGGAATTTAATAGAATATAGTCCCATATTGAACATATATTTTTCTCGGAATATTTAAAATTCATTTACTATTTTTTATATGGCCAAAACTGCCAAATATTTAGACATTTATCATAAATTGTACTTTTGTCCAAAAATTCCGAAATTTACAGGGTATACTTCTATTATATACATGTACTCCCAATAAAAATTTCACCAATTTTGGAGTTAACCACAAGGAGTTATAAGGGTTTATTTTTAAAATAGTCTTTTGCCATAAAATCCATAACTCTTAATCTATACATCCAAAAATCGTCATCTTTGGACACAATATAGAAAACTCATCAAATTATCATTTCAAAATTTTCTAGAATTTTGAGGGTCGGAAAAAATTTAAAGCGCAAATGGATTTTTCACACTTTTGCGGTAATCCACGTAGACATATCATTTCTACAATTTAATAAGGAATAAATACAAAGGATCATTCACCATGCATGCGGTAATCCACATAGACATGTTATTCCAACAGAATAATAAAGAATGGAATAACAGAAGAATTCACCATGCATGCGATAGACCATACAGACAGGTTATTCCAACAGAATAATAAATAATGGAACCAGGTCATGCGTAATCCGCACAGATAAGATATTCCAATAAAATAATAAAGAATGGAAACAGATCATGTGTAATCCGCATAGACATGATATTCCAACATAATAATAAAGAATGGAATAACAGAAGAATTCACCAGGCATGCGATAGACCGCACAGACAGGTTATTCCAACAGAATAATAAATAATGGAACCAGGTCATACGTAATCCGCATAGACAGGATATTTCAACAGAATAATAAAGAATGGAATAATAGAAGAATTTCACCATGTATGCAGTACTTTGCATAGACAAGTTATTCCAACATAATAATAACGAATGGAATAACAGAAGAATTTCACCATGTATGCAAGAATTCGTGATAGATAAAAGTTATTCCAACATAATAATAAAGAATGGAATAACAATAGCTCTCTTCATGAATACGAAAGAAATAATACCACTTACTATAATAATAATATCCCTTACCTCAAAAGAAGACTGGATACTAGAATAGTGAGGTATCAGACTTCTCTTCTTCTTTTCTCTATAATTTCTCTCTATAATAATTGTTATATAGCTTTAGTGAATTGGTAAGAAATGAAGGAAGAATGAGCTTCTATTTATAGGAAAATATAGTTTCGATAATTGCACGTTTTGGGGCTCGAAATATTACAGTGTAATACGTTCCTCTTTTTCTTCATTTTTAATTTAGTCTTGCAAGTATTATCAAACTTGCACCACCTCCCCTAATAGTATATCATGTGAATCAATAGTACAATCATGTGACTCAATAGTTATAATCATGTGAAAATACGAATTATAGTATAGTACCTCCATCTATACCTCCATTTTTAATTTAGTCATGCAAGTATTATCAATCTTGCACCACCTTCTCTAATAGTACTAGAATGTGAATCAATAGTACACACATATGAACAAATAGTTATAATCATGTGAATTAATAGTAATTAATTGCTCATTTATCCGATTAATTACCCGATTGGTCAATATAACTTCCAGACATCAATTATTATCGAAATAAATATCGATTTCCACTAACACTAATAATCCCAACACAATGGAACTATTTTTATTAGAAAATTTATTTTTAAAATTTCAAAGTTTGACTTTTTCTAAAAAAGTCAACTGTTAACTTTTTGACCAAAAAGTCAAACCTAGTAAATTTTGTGTTTTTAGTCTATTTCTACTAATTTCATCGTTCCGGACTCAAATATCAGGTCTGCGTCTCCAAATTCAACTCCGAACTCAAATACGATTTTTAATAACATTCATCATTAATATTATAACTCACAATATTTAACAACTAGGTCGTTCCCAGGAAAGAGGGGGCTTTCCGATAAGGATTTCTCCTTATTGGCGCGCAATTAGGTGACCAAACCTCTCATTGATAGAACTTCTAGACATTGTCAATATTGCAAATAATAATATGAATAACTTTGTCGTCTCAATTATTGATTTAATAATATAACATATTATGTAGATGCTACTGTGACAATAATTGAATCAATAATATGAGAGATATGATGCAGTAATTACTATGGAAATAATTGAGTATGTCGACGTCAAGATTTTTGAGTGTCCCTTTTCGTTACTTGTTCTTTGGTGTTCTCATGTTAATGTGAGATTTGTTTGAAAAAATAAGTGAAAAAGGTTCGACATGTATAATGTCGACGATTTGACTTTAAGAGTCGCCATTTGGTGTATTTAACTGGTTACACCAACGCAACCGAAAAAGGTTTGCACATTAACCCAATGATTTGACACTGCTAGACGAGTCTGTGAAACCGAGATTCATTTTGGGTTTGGGGGCTTGATTATGCGGAGGGAAGGTGTTAGGCACCCCCCGACATCCGTGTTACCACGGTGACCGCCACTTTTCAAAGAAAATATGAATGTGTGTGTGTGTGTGTGTAGATCAATGTGCAATTATTTAGAAATAGTGCAGTACCTCGTTCGTACCTATATACATAGGGTTTGAATTTATAGAAAAATTTAGTTTTATATAAGATATGGCAATGATGTTTTGTAAAAGAGGTTTTTCAAACCCTGTGCTCAATAGTAATTGAGGCCTTTGATGCTTCCATTTTATTATTAAATGTTTGGCTTTTGCTTTTATTTTCGAGATGCAAAACATTCTCGAGAAAATAATATACAGCAGTGCCGAACTCCTCATGGGCATGACAACCATCCAAGAAAATTCAGACACTTTAAATAATGTACAAGCTGCTTACAGTTGAAAAATGTCCATCATGGAAACCGAATCTAGATTCAATGGACTGAATCTGTGATCACATGATTCCTAGGCTCACATGATACTGTAATTTGTATGGAAAGCAGTAAGCAGTTATATATATAAAAGCTGTAAATATATATATATAGACATGATCAACCACCACGAAGTAACTCCATGGGGGATCGAAAATGTAAATATATAAAAGCGGTATATATATATATGGACATGATCAACCACCACGAAGTAAACTCCAGGTGGGACGAAATGTAAATAAAAGCGTAAAAGCGATCAATCGCCACTAAGTAAACTCTGTGTTTGATGAAATGTAAATATATATATATGTACAAATATATATATATATATATATATATATATATATAAGCAAAGAAACTTACCGGATGTGAATCTGTGCTCATCGGATATGTCCGACAACAATTATATATATAATATATATATATATATATATATATATATATATATATAATTGAGTAAATGCTCCGGATGTAAAATCCAGCTCATCAGATATGTCTGACAACAATTATATATATATATATATATATATATATATATATAAAAGTAATAAACGCTCCAGACCAAAGTCTAGGCTCAATCGAGGCATAACTCGATAATGTTAGTCCATATATGAAATATATACATATATATAAGTATATATATACAGACAGAAATGAAAACCACGAACCGAAGTCCGGGCAAACGCCCACTACACGACTCTTAATGTGTATAACAGTGTGTGCTAATATGAGAAAAAGGCTTTATATAATGTGAGAAGGCTTACAGTGGGCTGCCAAAGTAGACTTCTATGACTTTAAATGAACAAACACTCAGCTCCCGCTGGATAAAAGATAGCTATATGTGAGCTAACAAGTGTTTAAAGATGAGGAAACACTCAAAAGATGTGTATGCAGAGTAAAATGGACAGGGCTTCCTCGCCTTTTTCTCTCCTTCTCCTCTTAAATGGTCAACCCCAAGGCTTGTATATATATAGGCGGATGGTCGTAGTATTTTCGCGCGTGACCCATGGTTGTACTATGCTAGTCGTGGTTCATTCGATCCTTGCGGGTCCCATCGTCTCGTAGTACGTGCACTCATGCACTATAATGTCCGCTCAAACTTGCAGAACTTTAATTCGAGCATCTGAACGAGGTATATCTGACCTTCTTTAGACCGCTTGTGTCGAGAGTTACGCAATGACATGGATTAAAGGTTGTACGAAGTCGGGAAGAGGGTCTATGCCCATGGTCTTCAAGCTTCAAATTCTATCAAAGCATTTGTCACACGTAATAGTCACTTTTCGGGATTATTACTCCTCGGTTCTTGTGGGACATTGTTGGATGTATGTATGAAGTGTCGAGACGCCTTTGCAGTGTTGAAGGGCAAGATGATGTTTGACTCCTCGACGGGGTTATCGCCGGTTTGAGTTGAAAGTAGACGTTGCTCAGGGTTACATCTGAGATTGGGCTACTTGTTGGTATGCCGCAATATCATCTTGATGAGATGGTAAGATGACCTTTTTGACTCCTCACTGGGGTTATCGCCGGTTTAAGTGGAAAGCAGACGTTGCTGAGGGCTACATCTGAGATTGGACTGCTGCAAGTGTTTGAATACTGCAAGGTCATCTATGAAAGAACCTATCTACCCGTTGTTAGCTCCGGGTCTGAGGCATGAGTGCCTCGGCATGAGGTCTGAGCTTGAAGCTGATCGCATGTGTTTAAAACAAATAATTCTGGAGTTATCGCCAGAACTGCAAAAGCATCCCTTGGGGCTATCACCAAGGATGGAGTCGCTACTCCCAGTGTTGTTTTTGGGGCGAGGAGGCGGCGTCAGCGGTGTTATATCGTCGACGTAGGCTATCTCTCCGGTGTTGTTGCCAGTCTTTTGATCTGCAAACCTCGGGGTTATCTCCGAGATTGGAAATGACATTCTTGGTGTGTGTTCCAGGGTTTAAAAAGACGTTCCCGGTTTGTGTTCCGAGTTGGAACGGATGTTTCCAGTTTGTGTTCCGGGTTGGAACTGAACTTCCGGTAGTATCCGGAATGGATGTAAGCTGTCTTCCAGGGTTATCTCCGAAAGATGAATTTGCCCTCCTGTAATTTTAGTAACAGACATACAGAAAATTTCGAGTGTCTACAGATGCTCCTCTTTATCATATTCATGCAATGCAAGGCATGGATAGGATAAAGAATCCTAGACACTTGAAAGCAAGCAAGATAAACATGATGCTATGTGCAGCAACATGATGCAAATGTATGATGCATGATTGCCATGTAATCCTATTGGGATGACAATCAGTGATGGCTTGGACATGCGATCCAAGTCTCCAAGGATGTTGACGTTGGGGCTATCACCAAAGTCTTGAATCCTAGACGCTGGCCTATATTCCATAGAGGTACCTCTTATGTGTAAGAGATCTGTGGGGATAAAGCTTTGTCTGTTTGAGGATGTGTATAACATATTCCGTGATTCTGTCGGAGTTACTACCAACAGTTTGTCATCATCAGGGTTGCCCGACCTTCGTTGATATGTGTATCACCGGATAGATCCCTGCTAGGTGCATTGTCAAGGTTGCTTGACCTTCATTGATATATGTGTCAATAGTAGTATTGCATTGTAACCCCCGCCGGGGATACGTGGATGAATGGCTTCGATGGGTTTACTTGCCATCGGCTGATATGACGTCAAGGCTGCTTGACCTTCATTGATGTGTGTATCAATGGTTGCATTGCGTTGTAACCCCCGCCAGGGATACGTAGATGTTTGACAGATGTACATTGTGACCCCCGTCGAGGATACGTAGATGTTTGATAACTTCGGCGTTGTAACCCCCACTGGGGAGGTTTGATATTTCGTGGTTTTGCGTTGTAACCCCCGCTGGGGAAGTTTAGGGTTGTGACCTTGCAAATGACGGCATCGGACCTTTGTGGGGTATTGCCGAGCACGATCTGTTAAAGCTGAGCTCATTGGTATAGTATACCCTGCATTCAGGCGAATACCGTTGAGAAGACGGGAGTTTAACTCTGACCGACAAAAACCAGGATTTCCGTCTATACCGCTCAATTGCGTAGCATTGTTATTCCGGATTTGGCCTTTTTAGCTTGTGAGACCTCCTTTGCAACTCTAACTGGAGCGAGCTGGAGGTGTAGGACCCATGTAAAAGTGCCGCAGGTACATCTGCAGGAGCCATAGGTGAGCCTGCGGCCAACTGTTCCTATGTATAGGCAAATGGTTGCTTTCATAAGTCATTTTCAAGTTGCGTAACGAAGGAAATCTGAGAGTTCTTCTTCAGATCTGCTGAGTTCGGGAAACTTTTTGCATATTCTGCCACCGTACAAGTGTTTTTCACTGTCCTGGTAACATATGCATGTATTTTTTTCCAATTTATGTCTGTTGGAAAATGACTTATCGCATGAAATGCATTTAGACACATAGTAGTGAATATGCATGCTGATATGACTTGATAAAAAATATTCAACATAGCAAATGTTAGTATTAAAACATGTTGAACATAATGATGTGAAAAAATTTGACTTTTGAAACAGTCAAATTGGCACCTTTTACTGTCATTTCTTATCCTATATGAGGACAAATGAGTAAAGGTAGAAAAGTAAAATAATCCACAGTAATTAGACTACACTTACAATTTTCTTTGTGATGTGATTAATGCATGTAGGATGTATATGGTGTATGTGGTGTCTTCTTGAATGGCCACCTAGTCATTTTATGTGCATGTGGATAGTCCCATTTACAAAGGGGGCTATGATAAAATTTTCCCAAAATGTAGGTATTGGGTAGTCATGCATTTTTAACTCTACTGTAGATGTATGTTAAAATAATGCATTTTGAAAAGCTCCAGGTAAGAAATTACCACACCCTTTCTAAGGTTATTTGGAGACTTGTTGTCCAGATATTATGGATCCGAATCAGTCGAGTAGTTCCCGCAGGACCACTTCTGGTGTACGGAGGAGAGCTTCTAAAGAGCCTCAATGTCGTTCTGTTAGATAGCCTCGTCGTTTGGTGGAGTCGGTGATACGTCCTATTCAGGTTGAAGTGCCGAATGTCGATGACGAGGACGAGGATGCACCGATCGAGGTTCCTACTCCTGCTGTACATGTTCCCCGTAGGGAATTGCCAGGTATTCAAGTGGCAAACCTAGATCTTCTGGGTGACTTGAGTAGGCATCTTTCAGTATACCTGCACACAAACGAGGTATGAAGTTAGATCTTTAATCTTCCTTATTTCCTATTGATGAGGAGTCAAGGATTCTGATGTTGATCTGCATTTGATGTAGGTTCCCGACTTCACACAGCCTCGAGGGAATTGGTTTAGCATCCACTCTATATATCAGGCTTTGCATGATGACTACAGAGCGATCGTCCATGGCTGGGGATTTGGGATGTTCTTCTCCATTCTACCCCGTCACTATCCCTGGGGTTACCTCAGGGCATTGTCTAAGTGGTGGTTTCAACAAACTCAGTCACTCCATTTGTTGGACTGTGAGGTGATGATGACGCCGATGGATTGGGGATTTATCACAGGTATGGAGTTTGGAGGGGAGCCGGTGCCTTGCACGGCGGATATCATCCCTACTGCTGTCAGATCCTTATTGGGAGTTCCGGTGGAGGCACTTAAGGGCAGGACTGTTCGTACAGGTCCTCTGAGCGTAGATGCTATGAGCGAGCTATTGAGTGAGCCTATACCCGATGATGTGAGAGTCAGGGATCGCATTCTTCGGCAATTGTTCCTGATGATCATTAGGGGCTACTTCATAGAAGATAATTCCTCTACGGTGTCCTTCGCTTTGATCAGCACCACTCGACACGTGGACCATATAGGAGAGTAGGATTGGGGTTCCTACACCTTTGCCTACTTCCTCAGGGGAATGCTCATGCGATCGCAGGGCTTGACCGAGGCGTGGTTAGGATTCTACCCATTTCTGCTGGTGAGTGTTTCTCTTATCTTTTCCCATGTATAGGTTAAGAGTGTTGACTGACAGCAGATGTTTGCCTATGTGTTGGCAGTTTTGGGCCTATGAGAGGCTACCTTATTTGCGTCATGTGAGCATGTTAGGTTTAGACACCTATCCATGAGGACGGAGATGGCATCATTCCATACTGGAGGAGGTCCCTATTACTGAGGGTTTCACTCATTGTCGCCTACAATTGGAGTTGTTGATAGCCGATGTCATTACATGGATTCCCTACTCTGAAGAGCATTTGGGAGTTGGGTACCCGACTGGAGTAGAGTATGTCATTTCCACCCGCAGGATTCCTCTATTCACAGATGGAGGATGTGAGCTCTATTTAGGAGAGCGTTCTATTAGGAGCACTACAGGAGAGATCCGTATGCCGATCTTGCCTCCTGTCAGGCGTTATTGGCCTGTTTCGCAGTCACCCGTCATTGACATCCCATTGATGGGGATTGACGATTTTACATTGTTAGAGGTCCCCTGGTCTCAGGAGATGTTCCAACATTGGTGGATCCCTCGTACCATTGGAGCTCAGACCCGCGCCACATAGTTTATGGGGGATATGGTTCCAGGATCCGTGATGATGATGGATTGGCTAGCCTGTGTCAGAGATCCGAATTATGTGACACATATTGACAGATTGACCCGGCAGCTGGAGCGGACACATCTTTTCATTCGGCATTTGCGCAGAAATCCTTCAGAGGTAGATACTTTTGATCCTTCCAGCTCTGGCACTGGCCCCTCAGGTGACCCATATGGCTTTGCCGGTGCAGATCCTCCCTTGTATCGGCCTGACATCCCTATAGATAGAGATCCAATAACTCAGGAGGAGTTACATCAGGTAGACAGTATCGATGATGTAGACATCGACACTCTTAACTTTTTCTGATGTATTTCTCGCTATTTCTTTTAATAGGCCTCTATTAGTATCTGGGTAGCTTCGCCCCATTCTCACTATATCTTTTGATAGGCCTTTGTTGGATGTTGTGTAGCTTCGCCCCATTTCCTTGTATTTTAGCTGTACAGAGATGTATTAGATGATGATATACTTAGGAATGTATGTACAGTTTTCATTCCCTATATCATATTGTCATCTATTATATCATGCATGTTATTATATTATGCATATGTATGTATGTCCAGAGATATTCAGCATTGACCCTTGGATGGTCTTATGACACGGCCCGTAGAGATGTCTTCTTCGATAGTTAGCCGTATTGATCATACCCCACCATTTTTGGTGGTATCTGGTATGCGCTCATGGTATGATAGTATATCACCATCAGACATGGTGATCGTAGATGATTTCTTTCTGAGATACTATGACCTGTTGATGTTTTGTGTTCCCACGAGATTTATAGAGGGCATGCTAGAAACCTTTGGGTATCGTGAGAGGCGAGTTTTTCGATTTGGGACCCGGAGTTGACTCCTACTTTGGAGAGTATGCACGGTTGATGATGCTACCACTGGACAGACCTTGCGTGCATATGGCTATTGGAGACATGAGCAGACAGTTCATGATCCTCACCGGATTGAGACGTAGAGTGGTCCAGGACGAGATTGCATCCAGCCACGTGATATCCCAGCGTTTCATGTTTGACAGGTTTAGCTCTGAGGATAGCTATGCACGACATTCCGGGGAATTCACCACACCGGAGGACCATTGGCGTTCAGCCAGAGTAGATGTACTACTTCTATGCGTATTGTCATACGTCTTCATGCCGCGGTACATGGATGATTTGGATATCGGCGTCATTATGGCGGTGAGAGCTCTCGGGAGGTCATACCATTATGCGATGATCGTTCTGAGAGACTCTAAGGTCACCTACATATCTTGCTACACTTATCCGGTAGGAGTGTTTACTGAGTAGCTTCGGCCATGTTGTATGTGTGGTTTATGTCACACTTGAGACCGATTGGCACACTTAGACGGCAAGGGGGTTTTGTTTTGACCATGAGATAGCCATGTTGTACTCCTTTTAGCTGCATGGAGTGTCTGAGATTGATTGTGGTCGGCCTATCCCAAAGTGGGGATTAGGGATCTGTTTGCCATATTGCCATGTTCAGGGCTTAGTTCACCCTACAACTTCATTACTCATGCTCCGGGCATGGATTATCTCCCTCTGGCTGGATTGAGGGGCATGATCACTTACCACCCATTGGCCGTGATGTGTCAGTTTGACCAGTTTCAGGATTTTCATCCTTATGAGGGGCGATGAGTCGGTAACTTCGCTTCACACCGTTTATCAGCGGAGGACAGATCCAGGTTGTATGCCTGTTGGGATCAGCGAGAGCTGGATGAGTTTTCTATCAGTCATCCAGGTTGTTCTGCAGAGTATTCCGCATGGATGGAGACAGAGACTGCATTGGCTGCGGCAGTATCCACAGTGCAGGATGTTGATTCTGACGATGAGGAGCCTATAGAGGAGGCTGACATTCTCATCAATGACTTAACTGCTGGGCTGCCAGAATTTGTGATGGATTCTCCCACCCCGAGTGCCACTATTACTCAGTATTCGACACAACATTTGGAGCAGAGCTTACATCTGATGACCTATGATAGAGATCAGGCTAGGGCCGTGATGTTGACAGCTCTTGATGAGAGAGATACCGCTCTGTTAGATAGGTATGAGGCTAGATCAGCCAGGGATGCATTGATTTCAGAGCGGGATGCCGCCTTATCTGCTAGGGATGTGGCCATTACATACAGCACTTCAGTGAGATCCCAGATGACTGTCAATCTTGCCGACATGAGTGCTTACATTGATGAGCATTATGCCACCATGCAGTTAACCTCTGATCTGCTAGCTCGTGTAGATACCCTTGGGCAGGAGCTTGCAATGCTACCACCGTCTTCAGAGAGGGATGTTATGTTAGATCTGATAGTCCGCATACACACAAATCTGTAGATAGCTTTGTATTTTCCTGCACAGACTAGCTTAGCCATTTTGTCATGTACAACACAGATGTATATATCAAACAATATTATGTATGGCAGGGAAATATATTTTGATTCACTTCCCTTTTAGTTATGCCTTGATACTTGCTTGATATTTGCCTATTTCTTCAGGGCCTTGTGATGTTGATGCATTCTAAACTTATCCTTGATAGATGGACATTGAGATGTCGCAAGATCTCTCAGAATGGATCATTGATTTTTGTAAATCCCTACCATCTTTGGTGTCTTCGGACTGGTATCTGTATGGAAAAGTGGAGAGGAGGGTAGTTTCTTCCTCTCTCGAGAGATCGACCTTTTCCACGGATGGTCGCCAATACTTCTATTTGTGAGAAGCCTAGTTAATTCCATCTCTTATGGGTTGGTATTGCTCTTTGAGGCACGATCGCGACTTAGATGGTCACCAAATCTTCTATTTATGAGAAGAGGTTGGGTAATTCCATCCTTTGATCCTAAAAACCGATGAAATGTAAGCGAATTGAAGGTTGATCCGGGACCGTGTGACAAGAATTTTTGTTACGGTAGGGGTTAGATCGAACCATAAATGGTCGCCACGTACTCTATTGAAGAGGAGATTAAGTCTGCATAGTTCGAACCTGGTGTAAGAGGTTCAACGCTGAATGTGAAAGGCATATAGGAGTAGAAGTTGTTTTTGTTATTTTTGTATATAAAGGGCAGAAATGTTTTTGTTTTTTTTGTTGGTGCGACCGGGCCATATAGCATATGGTTACCTACGTACTCCTATTGAAGAGGAGATCAGGTCGACGTAGTTCGCCCCTCAGGACGAATCGTAGCTGAAGAAAAAGTGTGAATCCCATGTGCAGGCTATACTGTGGGGAGAAGAATGTTTGATCCCATAATGGGGATAAACTGTAGGTGTGTAAAAAGTTTGATCCCGTCCTCAGGACAAACTACAAGCGTAGGAAAGTTTAATCCCATCTTCAGGATAAACTGCAGGTGTAGAAAAGTTTAATCCCATCTTCAGGATAAACTGCAAGTGTGAAAGGTTCAATCCCGTTTTCAGGATAACCGAAATTGTGAAAGGTTAAATCCCGTCTTCAAGATAACCAAAATTGTATGGAAGGTTTGAAATGAGGTAAAACCAGGCTGCTGGCTTGAAGTGTATATTTCCCTGAGGGGCAGAAGAGTATGTAGAAAGGAAAGGGTTCAAAATCGGAATGACTAGTGATTCGGTGATCAAAACCAGGATGTTTGTTTGATGGTAACTTCAGACATAGTACCGTTTCACGGTGTCCGAGTTGATAAGCTGTGGAAATTCATCGCCATCCATTTCCTGCCATCTGAGAGCACCTCCTGTCAATACTTCCTTGACAACAAATGGGCCTTCCCAGTTAGGAACGAATTTTCCCTTAGATTGATCTTGGTTGTCAATGATCTTCTTCAAAACCAAGTCATGTTATTTGAATTGCCGTAGTCGGACTTTTTTGTTGTAGGATCGTGCGAACCTTTGCTGATATAACTGACCATGGAAGATAGCCGCGGATCGCCTTTCGTCTTTTAGAGACAATTGCTGATACCTGTCTTGTACCCATTGGTCTTCACCCAACTGAGCATCCATCAATACTTTGAGGGATTCTATTTCCACCTATATGGGGAGCACTTCTTCCATCCCATAGACTAATGAGTAGGGGGTTGCCCCAGTGGAAGTTCGCATGGAAGTTCTATAGGCTAATAAAGTCAAAGGCAATAGGTCAGGCCATCCTTTGTGATTGGCGGAAATTTTCTGCATGATCTTTTTGATGTTTTTATTAGCCGCTTCAACAGCACCATTCATCTTTGGACAGTAGATGACGGAGTTGAGGTGTTTGATGTGGAATTTTCTGCATAACTCCTCCATCATTTTGTTGTTGAGGTTCTTAGCATTGTCTGACACAATGACCTCTGGTTGTCCATATCGACAGCTGACATTGTTTTTGATGAAAGCAATGATAACTTCTTTAGTAACCCTGGGGAAGGATGCTGCTTCTACCCATTTGGTGAAGTAGTCGATCATGGTGAATATGAATCGATGTCCATTACTGGCTTTAGGCTCGATGGGCCCGATCACGTCCATTCCCCACATTAAGAAGGGCCATGGCGAACTCATATTGTGGAGTTCCCTTGGAGGGGCGTGGATAACATTCCCATGAATCTGGCATTGATAGCACCTCTTGACGTGATCATCACAGTCAGCCTTGAGTGTAAGCCAATAATGCCCCGTTCTAAGGATCTTCTTGACAAGTAGGGGTCCACTCATGTGAGGGCCACATACTCCACCATGGATCTCATCCATGAGTCTTTGAGCTTGGTCTTTATCCAGACATCTGAGGAGACCTAATCCATCATCTCTTTTATAGAGTGCATATCCACTCAGGTAGAATTTCATAGCAAGTCGATGAATCTGCCTCTTTTTAGTTAGGCTCGCCTCAGCGGGTGTAGATCCATCTCGTAGATACTCCTTGATATATTGATACCAAGGATTGTAGATGGAAGGTAGCTCATCCGATACTTCTTTAACGTAATTCCCATAGACTGGGGCTCTTTACAGAGCAAATGCTTGACATGTTTTCCTTGTCAGGTATGTAAACTAAGGAGGCCAACGTTACTAATGCATCTGCAAAATCATTCCTATTACGAGGAATATGTAGAAAGGAGATTTTTTCGAACTCCAAAGCCATCTGTAAAACTTGCCGATGGTAAGGCAGCAAATGTAATTCTTTGGTTTGATAGATTCTCAGAGATTGCTTGATTACCAATTCGGAATCCCCAAAGACGATTAATCGCTCGATGCCCATTGAAGCAGGCAAGTTTTAGCCCCATGATCTGACCTTCATACTTACTGTTGTGTTTTTGGTGTGTCGATAAACCGCAATTTGACAAATGACGGATATCGCTCCCCGCATCGGATATTAGAATTGCTCTAGCTCCAGAGCCTTTTGTGTTAACAGCTCCATCAAAATACATTCTCCACGTACGACATGTATCGTACTGATGTTGTTGTTGAATTGTCATTACCCCTTCATCGGGGAAGTATGTTTCCAAGGGTTTGTAATCCCCTGCAAGTGCGGCGGCCAGTTGATCCATAATTCCCTGACCTTTGACAGACTTTTGCATCACATAGACGATGTCAAATTGTTGTAGGATCAATTGCCATCTGGACAGTCGATAATTCAGTATGGGCTTACTGAACACATACTTGAGAGGATCCATTCGGGATATGAGATGGGTTGTGTGACCATGAAGGTAATGTTGTAACCTCATGGAAGCCCATTCTAAAGCACAACAAGTCTTCTCAATCAGAGTGTACTTGTGTTCACTGATGCTGAATCTTTTGCTGAGGTAATAGATAGCTCTCTCTTGGCCTCTATTGCCTTTTTGCCCCAGCATGCAGCCCATGGCATTGTCATTTATGGACAGGTACATGAACAGGGGAACATCATCCCTGGGAGGTACCAAAATAGGAGCATTAATCAGTTGCTCTTTAATGGTAAAGAAGGCTTTCTGACACTCATCGTTCCATTTCATGGACGAGTTCTTCCTTAACAACTTGAAGATAGGCTCATAGGTTGCTGTGAGTTGAGAAATGAATCTGCTAATGAAATTGATTCTTCCCAAAAATCCCCGTATTTCCTTCTCTGTCTGAGGAATGGGCATTTCCTTAATGGCCTGGATTTTGGTAGGATCTAGTTCAATCCCCTTGTGGCTGACTAGGAAACCTAGAAACTTGCCTGACTTAACACCAAAGGCACACTTGGTGGGATTCAACTTCAAGTTGTACTTACGCATTAACCTCGTTGAAAGTTTTTTGTGAGATGGTCTAAGTGGTCATCCTCCTTCCGAGATTTGACGATGATGTCATCCACGTAGATCTCTATCTCTTTGTGCATTAAATCGTGGAAAAGAGCCATCATATCTCGCTGATAGGTTGCCCCAGCGTTGATGAGGCTGAATGACAACCGTCTGTAGCAAAAGGTTCCCCAAGGCGTGATGAAAGCAGTTTTCTCACGATCTTCCTCAGCGACCATAATTTGATGGTACCCCAAAAAGCAATCAGCAAAGGAGTACATGCCGTATTGAGCAGTATTGTTAATAAGAATGTGGATAAAGGGCACGAGAAAGCTATCTTTAAGGAAAGCTTTGTTCAAATCCCGGTAATCCACGCAGACTCGCACCTTTCCTCCTGGTTTAGGTACGGGAACAATGTTGGATATCCACTCTGGATATGTAGACACCATGATGATGCCAGCTTGAAATTGTTTCATAATTTCTTCTTTAACTTTTAAACTCCCTTCAGGTTTCAATTGCCTGAGCTTTTGCCTAACTGGCTTGAATCCTTCTTTGATGGGAAGGTGATGAAGAACAATGTCCGTGGACAAAC
Source organism: Panax ginseng (assembly GCA_020205605.1). NCBI lineage: Eukaryota > Viridiplantae > Streptophyta > Magnoliopsida > Apiales > Araliaceae > Panax > Panax ginseng. The sequence goes on along the minus strand of CM035128.1, from coordinate 33,120,203 downwards.
CCACCATATCTTCATGACACCATGCAAATACATCCTGGAATTGGGTTAATAGTTCAACCATGTTATTCCGTTGATTTGTGGTAAGGTCTGAACCAAGTTGGATTAGCTTAGGGTTGTCTAAGGTTCCAAGATTGAAAGAAGTGGTTTGATCAAGATTGGGTTTGGGTTTATCTGTGACCCATTCCTTAATCTCCTGAGGTGTCTCAATGTCCTCTTGGATGTCCATCAAGTCTGAGTCCAACTTTGCATCAAAGTTACAGCCCTTATGGAGAGAAGGCACTTCATCAGCAAGTACAAGCACATCTAAATTCAGAGTCCTGAAACAAAAGATGCTTTCACTTAACATATGCAAATGTTCAATCATACAAAAGTGTTATCATGTACTTGATAAAATAACTGCTAGTACTGTAAAGGAAAGCAAGCAATTAAAGTTATCTATAGGCCAGAGGGATTTTCTTCCCATTTTACCCTCATCGACCAATGCATGGAGTGCTGCTCCAATTGTTGAGGGAAAAGTCCTGATGGACTGCAGTGATGGAAGGATCATCATTGTCCTCCTTTTCCCGAATAATAACCATGACATCTGGGCAATCATCGTCTGGGGTGTATCTGTTTGTATGTTCATCATGAACAATAACGCATATGCCTGCCATCATCAAGGCAAGGTCATGTTTATATTTTCGTTCCTTTCCTTCCGCTTCAGGATCAGGGATCAGCACCTCTTTTGCTTTGATTGGTACTGGCTTCGGAAATAGTATAGCCACAACATGGGCTGGAACCTTTACTAGAGATTGCATCAACTCATGAAGTAAAGGTATAGGATATCGCCATGCGGCGGAAGCTTGAGGAACTTGCTTGTGCTTATGAGGATTCCTGTGACTCGAATTGGTAGAATAGCCTAGTCCGACTATTCTAATTTGACTGGACATTTAGATAGGGTGCTTAATACCCTGCTTATCTTTACCAAGCCCTTGTCCAGGTTGATAACCCAATGACATCATTTCTTAAGTGGCCGACATAACCTCGGCAAAAATCTTGGGTATGGGAAGTGGCACTCCAATAGAATGGTATTGCGTGTTACTCACTTCCAGAGTATGGAAACTAGTCGGTTCAACTTCTGAATTGAAGCTGATAATTGGTAGAGTTCCTTGTCCAGGACATTATTCGCTCGGCGTTGATGATGACTAGACATTATTGATAATGTATTTGAGCTGTTGATGTAGTGTGGAGGGAACGGCTCCAGCCATGTGTATCCATGGTCTCCCCAATAGCAGGTTTTATCCCGAGTCTATCTTGAGGACGTGGAAGGATACATTGAATGTATTTGGACCAATCTCAATTGGCAACTCAATCTTTCCAATAGCATTTCGTCGGGATCCATCAAAAGCTCTGATAACCATATGGCTGCTTTGGATCCGCCTGAGATTAACATTCATCTTCACTAAGGTGGCATAAGGACAGATATTTAGAGATGAGCCTCCATCTATCAAAACTCCAGCTAGCATGTACCCGGAAGACAACACTGTAATATATAATGGATTACAATGACTGGTCCCTTCAGGAGGTATGTCATCATCAGTGAAGTATATCACATTGTTGTTGAAAATGTGATCAACCAAATGTTGAAAATTTTCCACATCCACTGATTTTGGCAAGTAGGCTTCTTCTAAAACCTTTAGTAAAATCTTCCAATGATTCTTAGAAGAGAAAACCAAGTCCTGTATTGAAATCTAGTGTGGAGCTTCACGCAAGCTTAAAACCACTTTGGCTTCATTGTGGCCCATAGTACGAAGGAATTTTTCAATCTTCTCCATGGGCAACTTCCCCTTTGCTTCGCAAGTAGGTTTAATAACCCATTGAGGAAGATATAGTGGATTTTCCTTCGACACCGTAGCAGTAGTATGAGATGTGAATCCTTCAGCTTCTCCATAATTCCATGGAAGGTTGTGTAAGTTGACAACAGGATATTGTGGTCTGAAAGATAAAGAAATTGGCTCTGGTGCGGCCACTTTCAAAGGATTGTCAGCTCCTTTGAGTTGAATTGGTTGTATGGGAAATACTTTGACAGTATCATCATCCACTTCGGATATGACTACTACTGATCCCTTCCATTGGGTAGGACATCCATTCCCACCCTTGAGTTGCACAGTGTAATCATCTACTATTTGCAGGACACCACTATCAATAAGATTCTGAATGAGATGACGGAGTGCCCAACATTCTTCTGTGCTGTGACCGCGAGAATGTGAATGATATTGACACATTTCATCAGGATTGAACCGTCCTGAATGGGGATTGATTAGAGGGAGAAGGAAGGTAATTCTTTCTTCGTTGATCAACATCTGTAGTATCTCCTCCATAGATTGGCCCAAATAGGTGAATTCCCTCTGATTGGAAAAATCCCGACGGGCTTTAGCATTTTCTCTCTTCGCAACCTTATCCTCCATAGCTTCACTTTCTAAAGGTGGTGAGGAGGCATTCATAACAAAAGGAAAGAAGATAGGCATGCTCCTGCTTTATTAATTGGCGTGTGACTTGATGCTGGTGGGTCATCAGTTCTGCCAATTGCTCAATTTGTTTGCAAAGAGCTTTCATCTTTCGTTCAAACTGGAACTTTGCATAATCCCATTTGTCAACACCGTCTTTGAAGGTTTGGGATGATTCACTGTTAGAATTGGAACCTTGTACAATGTTCCAACTGATCATGTTGACCTCTTCTTCTTTGTGTTGAGGAAGAGGGTTATCTTGCACATTAGGTTGATCTGGTTTGGTGACCACGATCTCACCGTTGTCTATTAGATCTTGAATCTTATGTTTCAAGGCCCAAAAATCTTGAGTATCATGTCCAGGTGCTCCGGCATGATAAGCACACTTCCGAGTAGCATTAAAACCCCTCGTATTAGGGTTGGCTGGTGGAAGAAGATGTGTAATTTTCTTCCGAGTAGTCAGAAGAGAAAAAATATTCTCGAGTGAGTCCCCTAAGGGTGTGAATGTTCGAGGTCGCTTTACTTCTCCACTTTTAGGCAATAAAGGGTTTGAAGATTCAGCCGAAAAAGGGAGTAGTTTCTCCTCCTGATAGGCATGCTTTGATTGCCTTTTTGTCCTTGTAGTATCAAGGAAACATCCTCCTCTCTTCTTTTTATGGACCCTCAGGGGTTGTTTCCATAAGATCCGGATTTGGATGTGGTAAGTTTGACTTTAAGAGCTGGCTTAGGTCTTGAATTTTCTGGGACTTCAATCCCATCTCAACAATCTCTCTGTGCTTAATCATTTTAGAGAATGGTTTGCCAATACCAGCTAGAACTCTTTCATAGAAAGGAGCTTCCTGTACATCTAGGAAAGTCATAACCATTTCTGATTCTGTCATGGAAGGAATAACTTGAGCAACAAGGCGCCTCCACCTTTGAGCGTACTCTCTAAATGACTCATTAGACTATTTCTTGACCTTGATAATTTGGTACTGGTCAGGAGCCATCTGAGATTGAAAATTGTATTGAGTGAGGAAGGCGTGAGTGAGTTCTTCCCAGCTATGGATCTTTGAGTTGTCTAATCTGGTATACCATGAACGGGCTTCTCTAGTCAGACTTTTCTGAAACAGCTGCATTCTGAGCTTTTCATTTTCTGCGTAAGACCCAAGTTCTCCAATTAACACTTTTAAATGTGTATAAGGATCCCCTAATCCGTCATATTTCTCAAAATCAGGGGTCTTGAATTTCTTTGGATAATGAACACTAGGAAATATGCAAATGTCTGTATATGAAACACTGCCATGTGTTCCAATCCCTTTGAGAACACGAATAGTTTCCTCCATTTGAAGGACCTTCTTCCAGATATCACCGTTGTCTGGATCTCCTTTGAGATGGGTGTGTTCAGGGTCTTTGTTGGTTGTATCCAACTGAGGTTCTGGAATTGTTTTTTCCAGACCTTAAACTCCTTCTTGTGTAGAGGATTCTGTATGTGGAAGGATCTTCGTACCCTGAGTGGACTGGTGCAATTCTTTCAGTAGAATGGCCAAGTATTTAATTTGTTTACTCAATTCGTCAAATTCTTCTCGGGAGCAGATTAGATCGGGTCGAAAAAAGACATGATTGGTCAGAGGCTCGTGGCCTTTTTGGATTTTGAGCTGTAATGAGCCCAATTGTTTCCCTACAAAAGACTTATGTAGTTTAGTCTTAGGGTAATGTAAATGTTATCATAACATGTCCGTTTAGGAATTTTATCCTGCAAAACCGGTTGTTAATTGATAACATGTTATGCATGCATAGATATTCTTCATATTTTCCATTACATATTGATGAACATGGAATAAATTACAAGTAAATGCGTTTACAAGTAATTAAAAATGGAAAATATAAAGAGACTTTCCTCCGCGTTTGGTTTATCAGAGGTTGACCTATCTTAGGGTTTCTCCCGCGGCTTTTTGGCATGAAGGTTCCCAGATCATCGCAATTTACTCGACGAGAAGTTAATCCGGTCTTTTAACCGGAAGCGAACTGGTGGTGCCTTTCTGAGCCTCATTTGGAATTATTCTTCCTACAAGTCCAAGAATCAAACACCGAAGCAGGATAGCCTCGATGGAGGAACCACACAACATACATTCACATACAACGTGTCTCACTTGTTTTATGCAAAATGATGATATGTGCGAAGCACTAATATATGAGATAGATATTTAGCAAAGGAAGAAATAAAAATGCATTCGTACACATTCATCAGAAATGTAAATGCAACATTCACACACAAGCATATAACAATTTTGAAAAGCTTGTAATAGCGGCTTAAGCCCTCTTATGGAGTCCCCAGTAGAGTCGCCACCTGTCAACGTCGAGATTTTTGAGTGTCCCTTTCCGTTACTTGTTCTTTGGTGTTCTCATGTTAATGTGAGATTTGTTTGAAAAAACAAGTGAAAAAGGTCCGACATGTATAATGTCGACGATTTGACTTTATGAGTCGCCAGTTGGTGTATTTAACTGGTTGCACCAATGCAACCGAAAAAGGTTTGTACATTGACCCAGTGATTTGACACTGCTAGACGGGTCTGTGAAATCGAGATTTATTTTAGGTCCGTGGGCTTGATTATACGGAGGGAAGGTGTTAGGAACCCCCCGACATCCGTGTTACCACGGTGACCGCTTTTCAAAGAAATTGTTATATGAATGTGTGTGTGTGTGTGTATGGATCAATGTGCAGTTATTTGGAAGTAGTGCAGTACCTCGTTCGTACCAATATACATAGGGTTTGAATTTATAAAAAAATTCAGTTTTAAATAAGATATGGCAATGATGTTTTGTAAACGAGGTTTTTCAAACCCTATGCTCAATAGTAATTGAGGCCTTTGATGCTTCCATTTTATTATTAAATATTTGGCTTGTTTGCTTTTATTTTCGAGATGCGAAGCAGTCTCGAAAAAATAATATACAGCAGTGCCGAACTCCTCATGGGCATGACAGCCATCCAAGGAAATTCAGACACTGTAAAATAATGTACAAGCTGCTTACAGCTGAAAAATGTCCATCATGGGAACCAAATCTAGATTCAGTGGATTGAATCTGGGATCACATAATTCCTAGGTTCACATGATACTGCAATTTGTATGGAAAGTAGTAAGCAGTTATATATATAGAAGCTGTAAATATATATATATATATAGACATGATCAACCACTACAAAGCAACTCCATGGGGGGTCGGAAATGTAAATATATAAAATCGATATATATATATATATATATATATATATATATATATATATATATATATATATGGACATGATCAACCACCACGTAAGTAAACTCTGTGTGGGACGAAATGTAAACAAAGATGTAAAGCGATCAATCGCCATAAGTAAACTCAAAGTGTGACAAAATGTAAACAAAAAGTTGTAAAAGGCCAATGTAAGTAAACTCTGTGCCCGATGTAAATAAATATATATATATATATATATATATATATATATATATATATATGTACAAATATATATATAAAAGCAAAGAACGCACTTAGGATGTGAATCCGGGCTCATCGGATATGTCCGACAACAATTATATATATAAGCGAGTAAATGCTCCGGATGTAAAATCCAGGCTCATCAGATATGTCTGACAACGATTATATATATATATATATATATATATATATATATATCTCAATCGAGGCATAACTCGATAATGTTAGTCCATATATGAAATATATATATATATAAGTATATATATACGAGATGTAAATAAAAACCATTTTAATAGAAGTTGAGGCAAATGCACACTACACGACTCTCAATGTGTATAACAGTGTGTGCTAATATGAGAAGAAGGCTTTATATAATGTGAGAAGGCTTACAGTGGGCTGCCAAAGTAGACTTCTATGACTTTAAATGGATAAACACTCAGCTCCCGCCAGATAAAAGATAGCTATATGTGAGCTAACAAGTGTTTAAAGATGAGGAAACACTCAAAAGATGTGTATGCAGAGTAAAATGGACAGGGCTTCCTCGCCTTTTTCTCTCCTTCTCCTCTCAAATGGCTGACCCCAAGGCTTGTATATATAGACGGATGGCCGCAGGTACACCTGCGGCTGGTCATGGTGCATCCGAGCCTCACGGGTCCCGTCGTCTGGTAGTACATGCACTCATGACCTGTAATGTCCGTTCAAACTTGCAGAACTTCAATCCGAGCATCCGAACGAGGTATATCTGACCTTCTTCGAACTGCTTGTGTCGAGAGTTACACAATGACATGGATTAGAGGTTGTACGAAGTCAGTAAGAGGGGTCTATGCCCATGGTCTTCAAGCTTCAAATTCTATCCAAAGTACTGTCACACGTAATAGTCAATCGGGATTGTTACTCCTCAGTTCTTGTGGGACATTGTTAGATGTATGTATGAAGTGTCGAGACGACGCGCAGGTGTTGAAGGGGCAAGATGATGTTTGACTCCTCGCCGGAGTTATCGCCGATTTGAGTTGAAAGTAGATGTTGCTCAGGGTTACATCTGAGATTGGACTACTTGTTGATATGCCGCGATATCATCTTGATAAGATGGTAAGATGACCTTTTTGACTCGTCACCGGGGTTATCGCTGGTTTGAGTGGAAAGCAGACGTTGCTCAGGGTTACATCTGAGATTGGACTGTTGCAAGTGTTTGAATACCGCAAGGTCATCTGTGAAAGAACCTATCTGCCCGTTGTTAGCTCCGGGTCTGAGGTATGAGTGCCTAGGCAGAAGGTCTGAGCTTGAAGCTGATCGCATATGTTTGAAAAAAACAATTCCGGAGTTATCGCCGGAACTACAAAAGCATCCCTGGGGGCTATCACCAAGGATGGAGTCGCTACTCCCAGTGTTGTTTCTAGGACTGGAACTGAGCATCGCGGTGTTATCGTCGAGACAGAACTGTCCTCTCCGGTGTTGTTGCCAGTCTTTTGATCTGCAAACCTCGGGGTTATCTCCGAGATTGGAAATGACATTCCCGGTGTGTGTTCCAGGGTTTAGAAAGACGTTCCTGGTTTTTGTTCCGGGTTGGAATGGATGTTTCCAGTTTGTGTTCCGGGTTGGAACTGAACTTCTGGTAGTATCCGAAATGGATGTAAGATGTCTTCCAGGGTTATCTCCAAAAGATGAATTTTCCCTCCTATAATTTTAGTAACAGGCATGCAGAAAATTTCGAGTGTCTACAGAGTATAACTGAGTGACTCTCACGTAAGCATCAATAATCAATACCGTGTGCTACTATGCAACCACGCGTATTACTATACTTTTATCACCGATTATTTTATGACAACTTGTTTATTTTGTAAATTTTTAACATATCACCCTTAACTTTAACCTTTTATCAATTTAACCATTTACTAAATAGAATAATTATAAGAAAATTGAATACTTTTGTAAGACCCCAACTTTTATGAATAAAGATGAATTTTCTATAATTATCATTTTTGAATATTACGGAATGAATTTGATATAATGTTATAGTTGTGGGTAATATTTATAAATTTTGCAAAGTACGCAAGTTGTTATATAATATTCGATTGTTCGGGGAATATTCATTTTAACAGGGAATATTCGTACGACGGAACAATCATTGGTGGACCCCACAACGGAATTATTGTCATTTGATTGAGAAAGCGATGTAATATTTTATGAAAATAACGATTTTAAGTTTTACTGTTAATCGTTGAAACACCCGGTGTTAAAAGTTCGAGAATACGTGTGGTTGCATAGTAGCAATTACGGTATTGATTATTGATGCTTACGTGAGAAGTCACTCGGCTTTTGTTCAATTATTGCTACAAAGAATTGTTGCATAAGTATCTCACGTTATTTGATTCAATTATTATCGCTATTTTATATATTATTAAATCAATAATTGAGATGACAAAGTTATTAATATTATTATTTACAATATTAACGATGTGTAGAAGTTCTGTCAATGAGAGGTTTGGTCACCTAATTGCACGCCAATAGGGAGAAATCCTTATTGGAAAGCCCTCTCTTTCCTAGGAACGACCTGGTCGATTAATATTGTGAATTATAATAGTGATGATAAATGTTGTAAAAAATATTGAGGGATTTTTTTTTATGAAATATTTGTTGTTTTTATGAACCCCCATTTACCCATTTTTCAAAATAATCAGTGAAAATCTTTATAATAAAGGTGGGGCCACATGTGGGGCTTACTGGAAGAAAAATGAGGTGGGGGGAGGGAAATGAATCTGATTCACGGAGGGGTGATTTATGGAAAGGAGTACTATTATTTGTTTATATATATAATATTAATGTGTGGGTGTATGTTATATATATATATATATATATAAATGTAAAAGTTTGAATAATGACAGGGGAGAGTTCATGGGGGTGATAACCCGTGACTAATTTAGCATATGATAATATATATATATATATATATATAATATTATATTTTATTTAAAAGATTTTATTTTATTAGAATATTTTATTAATACTGCATAGTAAATCAATATGGACCGTCCGTTTAAAAGTAAATCAATCTGGACCGTTCATGAATTAGTTACTATTCAGTCCATTCTCCTATAAATAGAAGCTCATTCCTTTATTATTTCTTACGAATTCACTGAAACTCTAGAGAGAGAAACTATAGAGAGAAAGAAGAAAAGTATTTTGCTACTTCACTACTCCTATATCCAGTTTTTTCTAAGGTAAGGGGTATTATTTCTTTCGTATTCATGAAGAGAACTTCTGTTATTCCATTTTTTTATTCTCATTGGAATAACTTTGATACGCTGTGTCTACCCTATACTTGGTGAAATTCTTCTGTTATTCCATTCTTTATCATTATGTTGGAATAACTTATCTATGCGAAGTACCGCATACATGGTGAAATTCTTCTGTTGTTCCATTCTTTATTATTCTGTTGGAACATCCTGTTTGTGTGTTTACGCATGACTTGGTTCCGTTATTTATTATTCTGTTGGAACATCCTGTCGGTACGAATTTCACCTGACCTGGTTTCGTTATTTATTATTCTATTGGAATATCCTGTCTGTGCGTTTACACATGACCTGGTTTCGTTATTTATTATTCTGTTGGAATAACCTGTCTGTGCGGTCTATCGCATGCCTGGTGATTTCTTTTGTTATTCCATTCTTTATTATACTTAGTTGGTTAAAGTTTTGACTTCTATACTCCATGAAATTAGTTGAATATCCTTGATATTTGCGTTTCATCCAGTATCTTTTCATGGAAATATTCTTCTGAGCATTCTTGAATTTTACTCTACAAAGAAGTATCATGTTAACAATTTGGACGTTATTAGTTCCTGGATAAATTAATTCTTGAACTTGTTTTATTGAATTCTAATATCATTGTCAGCATCCTCATGTTTATATTATGTTGAAAGTCATATGTGGCCTGTAGTGCGTAGATGGACTTGATATGGTTATGACCAGGGATTAATCGGTAAAATCATGACTGTAATGTTACAAATGATGTGGTAAAAGTCCTCATTGGCGCGTAGTGCATTGATGGACAGTTGTTGGCATGATCATGACCATTGATGAACACACGAATATCCTTGGCCCGTAGTGCATGGATAATTGGTGGTTGTGATACTAATGAATATCCTTGGTAGTAGTGCGAGGGGATGATGTGGATTATTTATTGTCGAGTCCCAACAATAAAAGTGATGAAAAACCTTTTAAATCATAAAAGATAGTAGATTTTATTCTCTACTGACTCTTTTAATGGATTGCTTGTTCGCCACTGATTAAACTTGATGTTGTTATATTGTATCGGTTTAACCTTTGTTGAAAGGCTAACGATAATTTATTACAGATTATCTTAGTTATAATATTTCTTGGCTAGCCGAGATCACCCTTTTACTTTCATTGTTCTCTTTAGGAAATGAGAACGTGGCGAGGACTAATGGGAAACAAGAGTGATGGTCCGGATAATAGCATTAGTAGTCCTCACTATTCTGTTAAATAGTGTGATAATAAATGTAATGAGGACTCAATTGAGTGTGGATATTGTCTAGATGACAATATTTGTATTAAAACTCATAGCATATATTTTGTCGTATTTTACACGACTATTGTATAATTAAGTTGTATTTGAATTTATGTACCATGTATCTGGCGACTCAAGATGGGTGATGAATACCTATTTTTGGGGGCGTCACAGTTGGTATCAAAGCTTAGGGATATGATCCTTGGCTAAGATGTGAGACATGAACTAGGAGGGGAGAGACGTGGAATTCTTTCACTAGTATGACCTACCTAAGTTTATTTGGTATTTAATTTGTCGGTCAGAGTATAGGGATAATATGTGATATGTTAATTAACCCTTGTTTTGTGGCAGTATTTGAAAATGACATCTGAGATTGTTGAGAACATCAATGGAGCACAGGAGACCGTTGAGTCTCCACATATCAATAATCAGGATAATGTGCATCAGGAAGGCGACAATCCTCAGGCAAACAACAACACTGACAAGATGATGAACGTTGGAATGTTCAGAGGCTTTATGCAATTCATTCAACATCAGGGAAGAGCGGCTCCTGTACAAAATGCAGGTGGAAACACTGGTAATTCTCGGACGGTCATCGCTAAGCAGTTCAAGGAACTGGGACCACCGTAGTTTTTTGGAGAGCCAAAACCACTTAAGGTGGAGACGTGGATAAAGCAGATCTGCAAGATATTTGATGTCTTGGGATGCTCCGAGGAGCAAAAGGTTCCCTTTGCCACCTTCATGTTGCGTGCAGAGGTAGATTGCTGGTGGAAATTTGTAAAACGTACTCAACCTGTCGCACTTAAGATGACTTGGGAGAAGTTTCAAGAATTGTTCAACGACAAGTACTTTCCCGAAAGTATTCGTCACATGAAAGAGGTAGAGTTCATCAATCTGGAGCAGAACAACATGACCGTGTCGCAGTATGAAGCCAAGTTTGCCGAGTTGTCCCGGTTTGCGTCCCATTTGGTTGATAATGAGGAGAGAATGACGCGAATGTTTCTAAGAGGTTTGAAACCCGAGATACGTCAATATTTTATCTCTCATAAACTGTGTTTGTATTCAGATGTTGTTAATAGGGCTCAGTTATTGGAGCGCGATAATGAGTCAACCCAACCAAAAGAGAGCAGCCGGCAAAATGATAATACTAGTGATAACAGTCATCGAAGCGGTGATAATAAACGTGGAGGGAATCAACATGCCAGAAATGGTAACCACTTCGGTGGTAATCATGGCTAAAACAATAAGAATGGACATTTCAAGAAGAGGATATTCAATAATGATGGAAAGACGTCAGCACCAACACCCATTGTTAAGGAAAAAGAACGACCACCTATCATATGCTTCAAATGCTGAGGGGAGGGACACATCAGTCCAAACTGCGTGATGTCGTCCAAAGCATGTTATAATTGTGGAAGAGAAGGTCACCTAGCAGGATTTTGTTGTTCACCGAAGACAAGTTCAGCTAGGATGGAGGCACCAAAGGACGTCCCAGAAAAGTCAAAGCCAGTGGTGCAAGGGAAAGCGTTTGTCGTGACCTCCCAGAAAGCAAGGAACCCGAATGAGGTCATCACGGGTAAGCTTATCATAAACTCTAGCGAAGTATATACCTTATTTGATACCGGTTCTACCCATTCTTTTATTTCTCCTACTTGCGCTCAACGTTTAAATTTAACTCCGGAGAAATTAGACTTTGACTTATCTGTTGAAACTCCATTGGGAGAAACCTTCATTACATCCACTGTTTATAAGTCTTGTTTGGCTCAAATCGGTACCCTCACATTATTTGTCGATCTTATTTCATTGAAAATACTTGCATTTGACGTAATTCTAGGGATTGATTGGTTAACTACTCATCATGCAAAAATTGATTGTTTTCGTAAGGTTATTAGCTTTCATATTCCTAACCAACCTATTATGCGAATTTAAGCAACCAAACCATTAAAATCAATCACTGTCATCTCAAGCCATAAAGTTATTTGCTTATTGAAAAATGGATGTCAAGCTTTCTTAGCTCATGTCATGGATCTAAACAAAAATACGCCGCTTTTGAATGATATTTCTATTGTTAATGAATTTCGACGTATTCTGAAGAACTTCTGCCTACCCCGAGCATGAAATTGAATTTTTTATCGACCTTGAAACCCAGACAAAACCATTTCCAAAGCCCCATATCGAATGGCTCCTATTGAACTTCGTGGAGTTAAAGACCCAATCGCAGGAATTGTTAGACATCGATTTCATTCGCCCCTAGCACTTCTCCTTGGGGTGCTCTGCTCTATTCGTGAAAAAGAAATATGGGAGTATGCGACTTTGTATTGATTATCGGGAGTTGAATCATGTCACCATCAAAAAATAGGTACCCATTGCCACGTATTGATGATGACTGTTTGACCCGGTTACAAGGAGCCAAATTCTTTTCAAAATTTATCTTCGTTTGGATATCACCAATTGAAGATTAGAACCGGATGACATTCCAAAGACGGCTTTTAGAACTGATGACGGCATTATGAATTCCTAGTCATGTCTTTTGGATTGACTAATGCTCCCCTCGCCTTCATGGATATGATGAACCGAGTATTCAAGGAATATTTGGATCACTTTGTGGTCGTCGTTATTGATGACATCCTTATTTATTCCAAAAGCCGTGAAGATCATGAGCAACACTTAAGGCTGATACTTCAAAAGCTTCGTGAATATAAGCTTTATGCCAAGTTGAAGAAATGCGAGTTCTGGCTTAAGGAAGTAGCATTCCTTGGGCACGTGGTATCAAGTCATGGAATATCTGTTGACCCAGCAAAGATTGAAGCTATTCAAAGTTGGGAGCAACCTAAATCAGTGACTGAAGTACGTAGCTTTCTCAGCTTAGCTGGTTATTATCGGAGATTCATAGAAGGGTTTTCTCGAATCGTTACTCCCTTAACTCAGCTGACTCGAAAAGATACAAAATTCGATTGTAACGAGGAATGTGAGAAGATTTTTCAAGAACTCAAGAGAAGACTCATTTCAGCACCTGTTCTGACAATACCATCTGGCTCGAAGGGATTTATCATCTACAGTGATGCTTCAGGCAAAGGGTTAGGATGTGTTCTCATGCAACATGGGAAAGTCATAGCCTATGCCTCTCGACAACTCAAAGAATATGAGAGAAATTATCCTATTCATGATCTAGAGTTGGCAGCTGTTGTCTTCGCACTTAAAATTTGGAGGCAATACTTATATGGGGAGAAAGTGGAGATCTTTACGGATCATAAAAGTCTCAAATATTTCTTCACTCAAAAGGAACTCAACATGCGACAGTGACGTTGGCTTGAACTGTTGAAAGATTATGATCATACCATCCAATACCATCCTGGAAAAGTGAACGTGGTAGCTGATGCATTGAGTAGAAGATCATATGCGAGTACGAGTGTGATATTATCAACGCAATGGCCCATTTTGTGTGACTTGCAAAGGATGGAGATAGAGTTAAAGACTCCAGGGACCCATGTGATGATGGCAAATATACGAGTAGAACTGCCTTTAATTGATAAAGTTAAAGTTTGCCAAGCTATGCACTGGAGGAGATGATGCGTATGAGGAAGAAAGTTCAAGAAGGTAATATCTGCCAAGCAAGAATCGATGAAGAAGGAATACTTCGAGTCAACTCCGGACTTTGTGTTCTTAATGACCCTGATTTAAAGTATAAAATCATAATGGAGGCGCACAACACACCGTTTACAATCCATCCTAGGTGTACCAAAATGTATCATGATCTTCGACATACATTTTGGTGGGGCAATATGAAGAGAGAGATAGCGCTGTTTATCTCAAGGTGTTTAACTTGTCAATGAGTCAAGGCAGAGCATCAAGTACCAAAAGGTCCATTACAACCACTTGAAATTCAAGAATGGAAGTGGGAGCACATTACCATGGATTTCGTTACTGGTCTTCCCAAGGTTTGTTAAGGCATAGATGCAATTTGGGTCATTATTGATAGATTGACCAAGTCTACTCATTTCTTACCAATACGAGAAACTTATACACTTGAATGTCTTGCTCGTATATACATAAATGAGATTGTAAGACTGCATGCTATGCCAGTATCCATAGTTTCTGATCGAGACCCAAGATTCACTTCATGATTTTGGGTTAGTTTACAAAAAGCTATAGGCACAGATTTATGATTTAGTTCGGCATATCATCCTCAGACAGACGGACAATCAGAGAGGACTAATCAAACTCTTGAAGATTTATTAAGATCGTGTCCTTGACTTCAAGGGAAGTTGGGACAAGTTCTTACTATTGGTGGAGTTTTCCCACAACAACAGCTTATCAAACAAGTATTGGCATGGCTCCATTCGAGGCGCCAGTATGGAAGAAAGTGTCGTTCTCAAAGATCTTTGAGATGAGGTGGGTGAAGCAACGTTGTTGGGACCAGAGTTGGTAAGTATGACTACGGAAAAGATTCAAACGATCCGACAACGTATAAAAACCTCACAAGATCGACAAAAGAGTAATGATAATCTTCATCGAAAGGACGTGGAATTCGATATTGGAGATCATGTGTTGTTACGTGTTGCTCCATGGAAAGGAGTTACGAGATTTGGAAAGAGAGGAAAGTTCAATCCTCGATTCATTGGCCCATTTTTAATCCTCGATCGAGTAGGGACTATAGCCTATAGACTTTCTTTACCGCCAAGTATGTCTCGTGCTCATAACATTTTTCATATATCCATGTTACGTAAATATGTGAAAGACCTGAACCACATTATTGAGTTAGAACCGGACGAAATAGCGGAATATTTGACGTATGAAGAGGTTCCTATTCAAATCTTGGATAAGAAGGAACATATTCTACGCTCCAAGGTTATACCTCAAGTCAAAGTTTTATAGAGGAACCACGATGTTGAGGAAATTACCTGGGAGTTAGAATCTGAAATGAAATCAAGGTATCCTTACCTCTTCGACATACCAGGTACGTACCCTAATTTCGAGGGCAAAATTTCATAAGAAGGGGAGATTGTAAGACCCCAACTTTTATGAATAAAGATGAATTTTCTATAATTATCATTTTTGAATATTACGGAATGAATTTGATATAATATTATAGTTGTGAGTAATATTTATAAATTTTGCAAAGTACGCAAGTTGTTATATAATATTTGATTGGTCGGGGAATATTCGTTTTAACAGGAATATTAAAGACGGCAAGACAATCATTAGTGGACCCTACAACGGAATTATTATCGGATTGAGAAAACGACAAAAATATTTTATGAAAATAACGACGAAAGTTTTATCGTTAACTGTTCAAACACCTGGTGTTAAAAGTTCAGGAATACGTGTGGTTGCATAGTAGCACACGGTATTGATTATTGATGCTTACGTGAGAAGTCACTCAGTTTTGTTCAATTATTGCTACAGTAATTGTTGCATAGTATCTCACGTTATTTGATTCAATTATTATCGCTATTTTATATATTATTAAATCAATAATTGAGATGACAGAGTTATTAATATTATTATTTAAAATATTAACGATGTGTAGAAGTTCTGCCAAGGAGAGGTTTGGTCACCTAATTGTGCGCCAATAAGGAGAAATCCTTATTGGAAAGCTCCCTCTTTCATAGGAACGACCTGGTCGATTAATATTGTGAATTATAATAGTGATGATAAATATTGTTAAAAATATTGAGGGATTTTTTTGATGAAATATTGTTGTTTTTATGAACCCCCATTTATCCATTTTTCAAAATAATCGGTGAAAATTAATTCTTTATAATAAAGGTGGGGCCACATGTGGGGCTCACTGGAAGAAAAATGAAGTGGGGGGAGGGAAATGAATCTGATTCACGGAGGGGTGATTTATGGGAAGGAGTACTATAATTTGTTTATATATATAATATTAGTGTGTGGGTGTATGTTATATATATATATATATATATATATATATATATATATATAAATTTAAAGGTTTGAATAATGGCAGGGGAGAGTTCACGGGGGTGATAACCCGTGACTAATTTAGCATATGTTATATAAATAATATAAAATATTATATTTTATTTAAAAGATTTTATTTTATTAGAATATTTTATTAATACTGCATAGTAAATCAATCTGGACCGTTCATGAATTAGTTACTATTCAGTCCATTCTCCTATAAATAGAAGCTAATTTCTTCATTATTTCTTACTTAATTCATTTGAAACTCTAGAGAGAGAAACTATATAGAGAAAGAAGAAAAGTATTCGCTACTTCACTACTCCTATATCCGATTTTTCTAAGGTAAGGGTATTATTTCTTTCATATTCATGAAGAGAACTTCTATTATTCCATTTTTTATTATTCATTGGAATAACTCAGATACGCTGTGATCACCCTATACTTGGGTGAAATTCTTACGTTATTCCATTCTTTATCATTATGTTGGAATAACTTTTGTCTATAAATACCGCATACATGGTGAAATTCTTCGTTGTTCTATTCTTTATTATTCTCGTTGGAACATCCTGCCTACATGCGTTTTACGCATGACCGGTTCCGTTATTTATTATTACATTGGAACATCCTATCGGCATGTAATTTTGTCCGAATTCGGTTCCGTTAGTTATTATTCGTTGGAATATCCTATAATCAATGCGTTTACGCATGACTGGTTTCGTTATTTATTATTCTGTTGGAATAACCTGTCTGTGCGGTCTATCGCATGCCTGGTGATTTCTTTTGTTATTCCATTCTTTATTATACTTAGTTGGTTAAAGTTTTGACTTCTATACTCCATGAAATTTGTGGAATATCCTTGATATTTTGCGCTTCATCCGAAGATCTTTTCATGGAAATATTCTTCGAGCATTCTTGAATTTTACTCTCAAAGAAGTATCATGTTGACAATTTGGACGTTATTAGTTCCTGGATAAATTAATTCTTGAACTTGTTTTATTGAATTCTAATATCATTGTCATCATCCTCATGTTTATATTATATTGAAAGTCATCTGTGGCCTGTAGTGCGTAGATGGACTTGGTATGATTATGACCACGGATTAATCAGTATAATCATGACCGAAATGTTACAAATGATGTGGTAAAAGTCCTCATTGGCCCGTAGTGCATTGATGGACAGTTGTTGGCATGATCATGACCAATGATGAATACACGAATATCCTTGGCCCGTAGAGCATGGATAATTTATGGTTGTGATACTAATGAATATCCTTGGTCGAAGTGCGTGGATGATGTGGATTATTTATTGTCGAGTCCCAAAGAATAAAAGTGATGAAAACCTTTAAATCATAAAAGATAGTAGATTTTATTCTCTACTTGACTCTTTTAATGGATTGCTTGTTCCGCCACTGATTAAACTTGATGTTGTTATATTGTATCGCTTTAAACCATTGAAGGCTAACGGTAATTTATTACGTATTATCTTAGTCATAATATTTCTTCGGGCTAGTTGAGCTCAACCTTCACTTTCATTGTTCTCTTGTGAAATAAGAACGTAGCGAGGACTAGTCGAGGAACCGGAGTGATGTACCGGATAATAGCATTAGTAGTCCCTCACTATTACGTTAAATAGTGTGATAATAAATGTAATGAGGACTCAATTGAGTGTGGATATTGTCTAGATGACAATATTTGTATTAAAACTCACAGCATATATTTTATCGTATTTTACACGATTGTTGTATAATTAAGTTGTATTTGAATTTATGTACCATGTATCTGGTGACTCAAGATGGGTGATGAATACCTATTTTTGGGGGCGTCACAACTTTTATTTCATAAAATTCGGGGTCTCACAATCTCCCCTCCATATGAAATTTCACCCTCGAAATTTACGTACCTGGTAGTTCGAAGAGAGGAGAATACCTTGCTTTCTTTTTGGATTGTACCTTCTGGTTATATCCTCTGTATCATGATTTTTCCATTGCTCATCTCCTGTATTTCAGATATCATTCTAGAATATATCTTCAAAACAAAGGTTAATTGACATATCATAATTTCTCAACTTATCAAGTAAACAATTTTAGCTTAGGTAAGTCACACACTAGTGAAATATATAACTCGTCTCTCTCCTCCTAGTTCTAGACTCTTATCTCCGCCAGCGACCATATCCCTAAGCTCTGATACCATTTTTGACGCCCCCAAAATAGGTCCACATGACCCATTCTGAGTCGCCAGATATCACTCTATAAAAATCAAATACAAACTTCATTTATACAAACTGTTGAAGCGTAAATGCGAGTAATACGACAACAGATAAGTCGTGAGTTTTAATACAATATTATCTAGTAGATGATCCAAACTCAAATTGTTACAAAGGCTATATAAAATATATAAAGAAATATTTTAAGGCCCCAAAGAAGAACGAGAAGATTATTATCATATTCATTCTAATGAGGTGCACTTTTGACGCTTTCAAAGTCCAAGTTCTCATCACCTTATTGTTGTTCGCCAAAATCAATTATTAAGTGACGTATAAAATGCGACACACACATCTTAGGTCCTCAATACAATTATCTCATTGCATGTCATACCGTTTTATAATGTATTGAGAAACTTCGGCAACGCCTCGCACCATCACACTATTTCCTCGTTATCCCCCTCTTCAACCCAACTACACTCTTATTACTCGAAAAGGAATTGAAGAAGAAAAGGGTGAGCCAGGGGACCGCTCGACCTCCGGAGTCCTTTCCGGAGGGTGGAGGGAAGAAGCGCAAGAAGGATTGAGAGGGGGGCCAAGCTCGACCTCCCCGAGTCCTTTTGAACTCCGTAGGACGCATGAAGATTGAACCCCTGCGGAAGGGGGTGGTAAAGAATATCATGACTAAAGATAATTAAATTATCAATATCCTTCATCAATAATAAATCGTAGATTTAGAACATATGGTAGATGATAAAACTTTTCAACCATAGTTGCGTGAACGAAGCAATCCATTAGAAGAGTCAAATAGACCATCGTGTCTATTATCTTCTCCATGTTAAAAGTCCACCAATAATGTTTTATCCTCGTAACATCAATCAAAAATTCATGTCCACAATCATATGAATAATTCATAATCATAATTGTGATTATAAATTCCTCTTCGCACCTGTGATTTAAGATAATTTTCATCACCTATCTTCACCTGAAACATCAAAAATCATGGTTATACCAAATCACAATTCTTGCTCATAATCATACTAATAAATTCATCTTTGCACTACAACCAAAGATATTCATTAACAATTTATTCTTTGCACTACAGGCCTAAGACATACAACTGTATTTTAGAAGAGTCAAGTAGAGCATGATATCTACTATCTTTTACGAATTAAAAGTGTATAATCAATATTTTATCGCTGAGACTCAGCTTAATAAATAATCCACATCATCGAATCATCCCTGCACTACGGCCAATGATATTCATGTAATCATCAATGGTCATGATTATACCGAATAATCCCTGGTTATAATCATACCAATAATTGCCCATCAATGCACTACGTGGGCCAATGAGGACTTTACCACATCATCTATAACATTACGGGTCATGATTATACCGAATGATCCCTAGTCATAATCATACCAATAAACAGTTCATCTATACACATAAGCCAAAGATACTCATCAATCAATAGTTCATCTTTGCACGTAAGCCAAAGATATGCAATCAGTAAAACTAATAATCAACAAATCCATCTTTGCACGTAAGTTCAAAGATGACTTTCATCATAATATAAGCATGAGGATGATGACAATGATATAAGCATTAATCAAACAAAAACAAGGATAAATATTAAAGACTTTAAATTTATCCAAATATTATCAATCACTTAATAAACTCATAATCTAATATTATTAATATTATAACAATATTTTAATCACTTCTTAAATTTTAAACAATTTATTTCAATTATTTACACTTTACCAAATAATGCATTTAATCATTCAAAATGCCATGCTCATAAGATTTCATCACCAATGATCAAATCCTCATCAAAAATCAGATATACCTATATAGGATTCCCAAGCCATAAAATCCTATTTTTCAATTTTGTTACTTCACATAACATATTTAATTCATTTACTCATAACTAGTTTATTTTCATGAAAATACCAAATAAGTCCCAAAAATATTTCTTTTTCGGGATTTAACGTAATATAGTCCCATATTGAACATATATTTTTCTCGAAATTTTTAAAATTCATTTACTATTTTTCATATGGCCAAAATCGCTTTAATATTTAGACATTTATCATAAATTGTACTTTTGTCCAAAAATTCCAAAATTTGAGGTATATACATTATATACATGTACTCCCAATAAAAATTTCACCAATTTTGGAGTTAACCACAAGGAGTTATAAGGGTTTACTTTTAAAATAGTATTTTCCATAAAATCCATAACTCTTAATCTATATATCCAAAAATCGTCATCTTTGGACACAATATAGAAAACTCATCAAATTATCATTTCAAATTTTTCCAGAATTTTTGACGGTCAGAAAAATTACGAAACTGCAAATAGATTCTTCACCCGCCATGTGGTAATCCACGTAGACAGATCAGTTCTACAATTTAATAAGGAATAAATACAAAGGATCATTCATCATGCATGCAAAGAATCTACATAGAGATGTGTTATTCCAATGTAATAATAAAAATGGAATAATGGAAGAATTCACCATGCATGCGATAGACCGCATGCATGAGTTATTCCAATGTAATAATAAATAATGGAACCAGTGCGCACGTAATCCTCACAGCATGTGATATTCCAACAAAATAATAAAGAATGGAACCGGTCATGCGTAATTCACATGATGAGGATATTCCAATAGAATAATAAAGAATGGAACCAGGTCATGTGTAATCCGCATGCATGTGATATTTCAACAGAATAATAAAGAATGGAATAATGAGAAGAATTCACTAGGCATACGCGATAATCGCAGATAGACAAAGTTATTCCAACAGAAATAATAAAGAATGGAACTGGTCATGCGTAATCCGCATGGCACATGATATTCCAATGTAATAATAAAGAATGGAATAACAGAAGAATTTCACCATGTATACAGTAATTCGCATAGACAGGTTATTCCAACATAATAATAAAGAATGGAATAACAATAGCTCTCTTCATGAATACGAAAAAAATAATACCACTTACTATAATAATAATATCCCTTACCTCAAAAGAAGACTAGATACTGGAATAGTGAGGTAGTAGACTTCTCTTCTTCTTTCTCTCTATAATAATTGTTCTATAGCTTTAGTAAATTGGTGAGAAATGAAGGAAGAATGAGCTTCTATTTATAGGAAAATATAGTTTTGATAATCGCACGTTTTGGGGCTCAAATATTACAAAGATAATACCTTCCTCTTTTCTTCATTTTTAATTTAGTCCTGCAAGTATTATCAAACTTGCACCACCTCCCCTAATAGTATATCATGTGAATCAATAGTACAATCATGTGACTCAATAGTTATAATCATGTGAAAATATGAATTACAGTATAATACCTCCATATATACCTCTATTTTTAATTTAGTCATGCAAGTATTATCAATCTTGCACCACCTCCCCTAATAGTACTAGAATGTGAATTAATAGTATACACATGTGAACAAATAGTTATAATCATGTGAATTAATAGCAATTAATTGCTCATTTATCCAATTAATTACCCGATTGGTCAATATAACTTCCAGACATCAATTATTATCGAAATAAATGTCGATTTCCACTAACACTAATAATCCCAACACAATGGAACTATTTTTATCAAAAAAATTATTTTTGAAATTTCAAAGTTTGACTTTTTCTAAAAAAAGTCAACTATTGACTTTTTGACCAAAAAGTCAACCCCGGTAAATTTTGTGTTTATAGTCTATTTCTATTAATTTCATCGTTTCGGACTCAAATATCACGTCTGCATCTCCAAATTCAACTCCAAACTCAAATTCTATTTTTAATAACATTCATCATTAATATTATAACTCACAATATTTAACAACCAGGTCGTTCCCAGGAAAGAGGGGGCTTTCCGATAAGGATTTCTCCTTATTGGAGCGCAATTAGGTGACCAAATCTCTCCTTAACAGAACTTCTAGACATTATCAATATTGCAAATAATAATATGAATAACTTTGTCGTCTCAATTATTGATTTAATAATATAACATATTATGCAGATGCTACTGTGACAATAATTGAATCAATAATATGAGAGATGATGCAGCAATTACTGAGAAATAATTGAGTATAACTGAGTGACTCTCACGTAAGCATCAATAATCAATACCGTGTGCTACTATGCAACCACGCGTATTACTATACTCTTATCATCGATTATTTTATGACAACTTGTTTACTTTGAAATTTTTTAACATATCACCCTTAACTTTAACCTTTTATCAATTTAACCATTTACTAAATAGAATAATTATAAAAAAATTGAATACTTTCATTTCATAAAATTTGGGGTCTCACAATGATAGGTTTCGGTATAAAAGATAAAACTAAGTTGCGTATTGTAAGCAGCAGACCAGGCAAGTATCCTAACTTTGCATTTTCTTTATGCAATGGACATGAGTAAGAATGTTTCAGAATTATATTATTATTATGCTAGATTATTAAACCTATTGTGATATATTCTATATCCGATCATTGTTTATCAACATGATATTATATTATATAATTCAAATATATATTATGTTCGTTATTTTCTAAACATGGTTATACCAGTGTCCCCGCTTGGATAATCATTGTATTTAATCACATGTTGATATATATATATATATATATATATATATATATATATATATATATATATATATATGATCCCAAAGATGAATACGATAAAAAGCCATTTCTAAGCTATTTGACCTAGCTAGACATAGATTCAGAAATATCGTTGAATATGATAAAACTCTTTTGTATCCAATCAAATTGTTTTGGTTTCGATTCCTGACTTATTATGTTTATGATTGGTTCAATCAAAGTTCATAATCTATCGACTACCCTATATATATAGTCAATACGTAGTTTCAAAAACTTTGATATAAAAATAATATATGTTTATGATTGGTTCAGTTTACTTCACAACTATTGATTTGTTGTAGAAGTGATGTACAAAGAAAATATTTAATTCTTTCAGCTAATTTTATTTATAATTGTTATTACTTGTTGGGCACTCAAATGCTCATCCTTGCTTTAAATTTAAATATTTTCAGCTAAGCGTGATCAACCTGAAGGTTCAGACAAGAACAAGTGAAAAGGAAAGCAAACAGAATATGTTTAGTGGTATCTTTTTGTAATAGTTAAGCTGTATTAAGATAATGATATGTATTATATATCATGTAAAAAATTATAGTAAAGGTTGAGTACTTAGGATTAGACTCTGATAAATGTAAATTAAGTTTGATATTCATATTATTGTTATTATTATTAGTATTATTCCGCTCATAGAAATGGTATCGTAAAGCATCGAGTTCGGATTTCAAGTACCTGAATTTGGGGGCGTTACAATTACAGGTCATGATTACATCGAATAATCCCTGGTTATAATCATACCAATCAATAGTTCATCTTTGCACCCTTGGCCGAAGATGACTCTCATCACAATATAAGCATGAGGATGATGACAATGATATAAAAATTCAATCAAACGAGATCAAGGATAAATATTAAAGATTTTATAATTTAATTTATCCAGAATTCAAGAATATTTAAATTCTCAACATGATACTGCTTTGTGGAGTAAAATTCAAGAATAATAATGTATCAAAAATGATTTGGACAGAAAAGAAATCAATTTTTGTTATGAATAATACCCCGGGTGAATAGTACCTGAATGAATAGTACCCCATGAATAGTACTTCAGGAATAGTATCCCGTGAATAGTACTCCAACGTGAAAAGGTTAAAACTTATCAAGAATGCTCAGAATAATATTTCTATGAAAAGATATTGGATGAAGCGCAAATATTAAAGATTTTCTACTAATTTCATGGAGTATAGAAGCCAAAACTTAACAAAATGAGCGTAGAATTCGAAATCTGAAACGAAATAATATTACTTACATACTACAGAGTATGGAAGAAAATATTATTTCATACGAATATTGAACAAAAATAATATCCCTTACAACTGTTGAACGAAAATAATATTCCTTACGAATATTGAACGAAGATAATATTCCTTACGAATATTAAACGAAGATAATATTTCTTGCGAATATTGAACGAAATAAAATTTCTAACGAATACGAAAAATAATATCGTAAGCAAATATGAAATAAATAATACCCCTTACCTCAAAAAGAAGAGTATTCCAACTGGTATAACGGGGATATTCTTGAAGAAAACTCTCACTGTTTTCTACACTCAAAGCTTCCTAAAACTCGAAAGAAATACGCTCAATATTATTAAAGAAGAATTCTCTGATTCTTGTGTGATTTTCAATTCTAAACTAAGCATCATATTTATAGGAGAATGGAAGGATACTATTTAGAATATTTCACGGACCAACCGTTGAAGGAATTCACGGGCTAATTTTTGTTGATCATCAGATGCCCACTTTCAAGTTAACACCTCAATATTCAAACAACTTATAATATATATATATATATATATATATATATATATATATATACTCTACCGATTATTATAAAAAATGGGTAAGTGGGGGTCCAAATAATACGCCAAAATTTATAACAAATACTTCATAAAAACCCCCTCAATATTTTTTAACAACATTTATTCATCATTATTATAACTCATAATATTAACAACTGTGTCGTTCCTGGAAAGAGGGGCTTTCCGACAAGGATTTCTCCATATTGGCGCGCAATTAGGTGACCAAACCCCTTTCCTCGACAGAACTTTCTAAACATTGTTTATTACACAAATAATAATATGAATAACTTGTCATCTCAATTATTGATTTAATAATATAAAATATTATAACAATAATTGAATCAAATAACGTGATATACTATGCATCAATTACTATAGCAATAATTGAATAAAATTGAATGACTTCTCATGTAAGCATCAATAATCAATACTGTGTGCTACTATGCATCCACGCGTATTGCTGTACTTTTATCACCAGGTATTTCAACAGTTAACGGTAAAACTTTTGCCGTTATTTTCATAAAAAGATATTTCATCGTTTTCTCATTCCGATAAAGAATTTATGTAGGGGTCCACTAATGATTGCCGCCATATACTTAATATTCCCTGATAAAATGAATATTCCCCGACCAATTGAATATTTTATAACAACTTACAATATTTGTAAATATTATCCACAACTATAACATTATATCAAATCTATACCTTAATACTCAAAAAATATTTCAAGAAAATTAAATCTTTATTCATAAAATTTGGGGTCTTACAAGCTGAGGCTGAGAGTAGTACTCTCACAGTGATATTAGTTATCTCAGATTTTTGGTTGCTCATTTTGAATCATGCTTTGTTACTAATATTACGTGAATTGTTATAGCTATTGTTCTATAGCCTAAGGTAGATCCTCATTTTACTGTTTCTTATATTTTGTAATATTAGAGAATTTGAAATGTGATATTGTTGGTGGAACCACGAAAAGGATAATTAATTTTCAATTTTGAGTTTTATCTATTTATTATTTGTAGGAAACAGAGGGCATCTCAAATTTAAAAGTACAAGTTGTTGAGTATTGCCAGCGTGGAGGTGAGTATGAACTATTGGTGCTTCAAAAGTCATCGTCACTATATTTGCGGTCAATATCTGCATTGCGTGTTCTGTGTTTAATAGTGTTAATCAGCATTGTTAGTTGATGTTTTTCTAATAATTGAACCCCCATCCCTCCCTCCCTCCCTCCCTCCCTTACACAAATTTCTTTGTGTAATTGACAAAGCAGACGACAGTACAAGCTACAGGAGTTGCTTCCAGTTTAGTTGAGATCATACAAGGCTCTGGTTTCAAGTTACAAACATTGAATTTGAGCTTTGAGGATGAAGAAGATATCAACTAGATCTTCTTGTAGTAGTTGGTTTTTGTCAAATTGTTGTATGTAAAGAGAGAACCAATATTCAAAATTTTGACTCAACTTGTTCCCAAAATCACCGGATGATTGATGTTCACTAAGCAATGGCTTTGTTTTTAAAGTTGTGGGTTCTAGCAATTTACTTGTTTCCCTGTTTTCTCACCCCCTTATCTGTGTTTGCTGTGTATTTGAAGTATAATATTTCTTCTATAATGGGGAAAAAAGAAAATTATGTAGAAAATACTACTCAAATCATCATAGTTTAATTTGTTAGATCAAATGCTTTCGGAGCTGCTTGTTGCCTAAAATTAAAATGTGAAAATTGATGGTTTAATCTTTTGGAACTAGCGTGAAAGTTTTTGTTCAATTCAGATATTTTACAATGTCCAATGTAATAGTTACTCTGTGCCCTCACTCACTGCTAAGGGAAAAATATACTACAAAATAAAATATATCTCTACGCTGAAAAAGAAGAAGAGGTTGATACTTGAGCAAAGATACTGAAATGGGGGAGTTCAGGATATCAACACACTGTACTAGTCAATTTATGATAACCCGATCCGATCCGTAAAATGATTAACAAAGCATGATTAACAATTCACGTAATATCACTGTGATAACTAATCCCCTTTAAGTTTGATTGTTATTATTATTATTTTTTACATTTATTGTTCACTTTGGCATAAAGTACAATTTAACTCTATTTATATGATTGATCCATGATAGTGGTCTCATATGATATATCATAGGAGTAGAATCATAGATGTCATCAGCGAAATATGCAGTCTAAAAGTTAGATGTAAATAAGATGCCATTTAATAGTCGTTGCAAAACATTTTAATAGTCATTGCAAAACATTGCACAAAATACGCAACGAAAGGAAAATTGTTTACAATGTATTTGATCCATATTAGGCTACGAAGTATGGCAACCAAAAATATTTCGTTGCCCACAAGATTTAATCATTTTAAACTACATCCAATTTACTACAGACTCTAATTTTTGAAAATTAGAAAATATATCTATATGTGTTCAATTTTAATTTCAAAATTATAACTCTAATAAAAAAAACTGGGCATTTATTTTGAGACGAAGGGAGTGAAACATTTAACTGTATAAGTTTACGTCTAAATAAATAAAAATTTTAAATTGTAAAATGATGCATTGGGGGGAGAGGTCAAACGTGATTATTGGGTTTGTCTTAATTTTGGGCAACAATTTATTAGTCGTTGCAACCCATGTTAATGTGGTTAATCTTGGTGACCAAGACTTTTGAGTAATGACCAAGATATTATTGTGGTGGCCAAGTAAAGTGAGTGGTTAGCAAGTTTACTTAGGGGTTAAGTTGTGAATAGTAAGGAGGTTTGTTAAGGAGGTGAGATGACCTAATGTCCATTATGCCCTAACATTGGAAGTCCTATAAATTGCAAGCTTAAAATTCATTTGTTGCTTGTTATTTTTCATCCAACATAAAGTAACTTAAGTGTTCGAGAGATTAAGCACTTATAAGTCAAACTTTTCTTGTTAGCTTTTTCAAGAAGAAGAAAGCTAGTCATCAAGGGTAAGACTCTTGTCCTATAATCTTCCATCTCTTCCATGTTAGCTTGATAGTGAAATGATGGTCTTGTATGCTAAGAATGATAGGAATGAATAAAATAAGGACTTAAGTCCTAATAAGCCGAGAATAAGCACTTTGTTCATAGATAAGCTATGAATTAAGTAAGAACTTGTAAGACTTGTGTCATGTTTGCATGAATGCTGTTAACATGATGAAATTATGTAAAAATGATGAATAAAGGACTTAAATTATCATAAGTCATGAGAATAGAAACTATAAGTAGTTTATACTTTGATAAGTTATAAACTCATGAAGAATAAGCCATAAGTTATCTTGAAAATAAGTTGATGTAATATAAAGTTTGAAATGTTCATATGATGGTTAGAATTCATTTAGAATGATGAACAAATCCTAAGTAACGAAGGTTTGCCGGAATTCACACGATTGGACGATAATCGTCGAATTCGTGAAATTCTCAGAATGGAAGTCAGATTTTGTGTTTGAACTCGGAAACATTTTTTTTTGATGGAGACAAGTCTTATTTGGCATTATAGAGTTGCGGACTCGAAAATGGCCGAATTCTAACTTAGAATGAAGAAACGAGCATTGAACGTTCACGAACGTTTATCATTTTCGTTAAAAATGAACCAATAGGTGAATTTTGAGTTAATGAAGTCAAAAATATAAAATTCTTGCATGATCACATAGAGTATGTGATTTGTGAGCTAAGGGCTTTTGGACAAGCCAATTCGGACTTAAAATGATCAAATTTGGAGTCCGAGAAGTTTATTGTGTAAAACAAAATCGTTAACTACTCTCTGGTACAGAAATGGCGCCAACACTGACACCATTGAGCATAATAATGGTGGAAATAGCAATTTCATGTGCAGTTCTGGACCTTCAGATTCTCATCATGCTTGGCGCAACTTGAAGAGTAAAGTGTGGCAGCCTTATAGCCACGACATAGTGTAATGACCTCATCGAGAAGTGAGCGCAGCAACATGAAGTCTCAAGATTGAGAATGGCCTTGCAGACGCAAGACCCGGATGGCGGTATAGTTAACTTCGCATAAGCATGAGTTGTATCAGATAAGGATAACTAGCCCCATGACACCAAATTTTAAAAAGTACATAGTGAAGAAGGTTTGAATGTAGAGAATGAATGGTAATTGTTTCACAAATGAAATGAAGCTTAATTTATAACATTGTAAGGCATTGTTAAACCTTAATTATGATGCATAAAGGTTGAAGATAGGTAATCGAACATGAACGTAATGGTAATGTAAACTAAATCAGAAACTCAGAACCAATAATAACAAATCTAAGTCATGATTAGATTGAGAAGAAGGGTAAGATATAGTTGTACTCATACTTGATTATATATTACCTAATGTGGTACGTTATGTGATCATGTATTGTAGAGACTTTAAAGACTCAAATAGAAAGTAATTGTACAATAGCAGACGTTAAAGGCAAGTATTCTAACCCTTGTTTCAGTTCAATCTGAACAAGCTTTGTGATTCATGTATTCTTACGCATGAATTGATGTATGATGAAGTCAAAGCTAATTCTTTCGACTAGACTTAAGATGTTTTCGATTTCTTATAATCTATCAAAGTATGGTCAATATTTTACCAAGATATATTGGTGTGGTTTTCAAATGAAGACTGAGTATGCTAAAATGTTTTGTCGTCAAACGACAGGCACGTGAGGTTGCCACAACTTAAACGTACATATGTTTAATGAATGTAGTGTTGATCAACATAGAGTACTATAGGCTGATCACCTAGACATGCTCGTAAGAAATGTCAGACTTACGAACTTAGTGTCGGGATGTCCTTTTCAAAGAAAGTATCAAATGCTCAAGATCTTGGACCAGAATTAATATTTTACTGAATATTGTTGTTGTAAAATGTTTTGAATGAAAAGAAGTGCTATTTTGAATTTATTAATAGTACTTCGTAACTATTGTTCAGTTATTGAAGATATACGATTCCTATGTTTTCAATATTTTCTAGCATGTTGTTTATTGGAATTGTTGTACTTGCTGAGATAGTCATGCTCACTCTTGCTTGAACCATATGAATGCAGCTAAGATTGAACGGCCTGAAGGATCCTCTAAAGATAAAGGAATGGCTAAGGCAGACCGTTGAATTATAGATGTAATAGTATAGGTTTAATATTGTAATATATTTGATATTATGACAAGAACAAATGTAATAGTTATAAAGAACCTGAGGAATGTTAATATTATTTTGAATATATAGAAGACAAATTCGTTCTTTTGAGGCTTTTCAATTGAATGTATGTGTGAATGCTAGTACCGTGTAGCACCACCTGTCGGGTTGGAAGATACCAGTATTTGGGGGCGTCACAGGTTTGAAGTGTATGTTTCCCTGAGGGGCAGAAGAGTATGTAAAAAGGATTAGAAAACCGGAATGATTGGTGATCTGATGATCCAAAGCCAGAATGTTTGCTTGATGGTAATTTCAGACATAGTACCGTTTCACGGTGTCCGAGTTGATAAGCTATGGAAATTCATCTTTGTCCATTTCCTATAGTCTGAGAGAACCTCCTGTCAATACCTTCTTGACAACAAACGGGCCTTCCCAGTTAGGAGTGAATTTTCCCTTAGATTGATCTTGGTTGTCAATGATCTTCTTCAAAACCAAGTCATATTATTTAAACAATCGTAGCCAGACTTTTTTGTTGTAGGATCTGGCGATCCTTTGCTGATATAACTGACCATGGAAGATAGCCACGGTTTTCCTTTCGTCTATTAGAGACAATTGGTGATACCTGTCTTGTAACCATTGGTCTTCATCCAGCTGAGCGTCTATCAACACTCTGAGGGATTCCATTTCCACCTCTATGGGGAACACTGCTTCTATCCCATAGGCTAATGAGTAGGAGCCCCAGTGGAAGTACGCATTGAATTTCTGTAGGCTAATAAAGTCAGAAGCAAGAGGTCAGGCCATCCTTTGTGATTGGCGAACATTTTTTGTATGATCTTCTTGATGTTTTTATTAGCCGCTTCAACAGCACCATTCATCTTTGGACGATAGATGACGGAGTTAAGGTGTTTGATGTGGAATTTACTGCATAACTCCTCCATTATTTTGTTGTTGAGGTTCTTAGCATTGTCTGACACAATGACCTCTGGTTGTCTATATCGATAAATGACATTATTTCTGATGAAAGCAATGATGACTTCTTTGGTAACCCTGAGGAAGGAGGTTGCTTCTACCCACTTGGTGAAGTAGTCCATCATGGTGAATATAAACCGATGTCCATTATTGGCTTTGAGCTCGATGGGCCCGATCACGTCCATTCCCCACATTAAGAAGGGGCCATGGCGAACTCATATTATGGAGTTCCCTTGGAGGGGCGTGGATAACATTTCCATGAATTTGGCATTGATAGCACCTCTTGACGTGATCATTATAGTCAGCTTTGAACGTAAACCAATAATGCCCTGTTTTAAGGATCTTCTTAACAAGTAGGGAGCCGCTCATGTGTGGGCCACAGACTCCACCATGGATCTCATCTATGAGCCTCTGAGCTTGGTCCTTGTCCAAACATCTGAGGAGACCTAATCCTACCTTTCTCTTGTAGAGTGCATCTCCGCTCAGGTAAAAATTTCATAGTCATTCGATGGATCCGCCTCTTTTTAGTCGGGCTCGCCTCAGCGGGTGTAGATCCATCTCAAAGATACTCCTTGATATGTTGATACCAAGGGTTGTGGATGGGAGGTAGCTCATCCGATACTTCTCCAACATAATTCCCATAGGCTGGGGCCTTTTACAGGGCAAATGTGATGCTTGGCATGTTTTCCTTATCGGGTATGTGAATCAAGGAGGCCAATGTTGCTAGTGCATCCGCAAAATCATTCCTATTATGAGAAATGTGTAGAAAGGAGATTTCTTTGAACTCCAAGGCCATCTGTAAAACTTGTCGATGGTAAGGCAGTAAATGTAGTTCTTTAGTTTGATAGATTCCTGTGGATTATTTGATTACCAATTCGGAATCCCCAAAGACAGTTAACCGCCTTATACCTATTGAATGGGCAAGTTTTAGCCCCATGATAGAACCTTCATACTCAGCTGTGTTGTTAGTGCTGACAAACTATAATTTGACGGTGATGGGATACTGCTCCCCCGTACTAGATACTAGAACTGCTCCAGCTCCAGCCACGTACGGCATACATCGTACTGATGGTGTTGCTGAATTGTCATAACCCCTTCATCGGGGAAGTATGTTTCCAAGAGTTTGAAATCCCCTGCAGGTGTGGCAGCCAGTTGATCCACAATTCCTTGACCTTTAATAGATTTTTGCATCACGTAGACGATGTAAAATTGCTGTAGGATCAACTACCATCTGGACAGCCGACAATTCAGTATGGGCTTACTGAACACGTATTTAAGAGGATCCACGTGGGATATGAGATGGGTTGTGTGACCATGGAGGTAATGTTGTAACCTCATGGAAGCCCATGCTAAAGCACAATAAGTCTTCTCAATCAGAGTGTACTTGTGTTCACTGCTGCTGAATCTTTTGCTGAGGTAATAGATAGCTCGTTCTTGGCCTCTATCGTCTTTTTGTCCCAGCATACAACCCATAGCATTATCATTAATGGACAGGTACATGAACAGGGTAACACCATCCCTGGGTGGTAGCAAAATAGGAGCTTTAACCAGCTCTTCTTTGATTGTAAGGGAGGCTTTCTGACACTCATCGTTCCATTTCATGGAGGAGTTTTTATTTAACAGCTTGAAGATGGGCTCACAGGTTGCTGTGAGTTGAGAGATAAACCTGCTAATGAATTTGATTCTTCCCAAAAATCCCCGTATTTTCTTCTCTGTCTAGGGAATGGGCATTTCCTTGATAGCCTGGATTTTGGTGGAATCCAGCTCAATCCCTTTGTGGCTGACTAGGAAACCTAGCAACTTGCCTGATTTAACACCAAAGGCGCACTTGGCTGGATTCAACTTCAAATTGTACTTACACAACCTGTTGAAAAGCTTTTTGAGATGGTATAAGTGGTCTTCCTCCCTTCGGGACTTGACAATGATGTCATCCACTTAGATCTCTATCTCTTTGTGCATTAAGTCATGAAAAAGAGCCATCATAGCTCATTAATAGGTTGCCCCAGCATTGATGAGGCCGAATGACAACCGTCTGTAGCAGAAGGTTCCCCAAGGCATGATAAAAGCAGTTTTCTCACGATCCTCCTCAGCGACTATAATCTGATGATACCCCGTAAAGCAATCCGTAAATGAGTACATGTTATATTGAGCATTATTGTTAATGAGAATGTGGATAAAGGGCACGGGATAGCTATCTTTAAGGCAAACTCTATTCAGATCCTAGTAATCCACACAAACTCGCAACTTTCCTCCTGGTTTAGGCACATGAACTATGTTGGATATCCATTCCGGATATGTAGACACCATGATAATACCAGCTTGAAATTGTTTTATAATTTCTTATTTTACCTTTAAACTCCACTCAGGTTTCAATTGCCTGAGCTTCTGCCTGACTGGCTTAAATCCCTTTTTAATGGGAAGGCGATGAAGGACAATGTCAGTGGACAAACCCACCATGTCTTCATGAGACAATGCAAACACATCCTGGAATTGAGTTAGTAGCGCAACCATGTTATTCCGTTGGTTTGGGGTTAGGTCTAAACCAATTTGGATTAGCTTAGGGCTTTCTAAGGTTCCGAGATTGAAAGAAATGGTTTGATCAAGATTAGGTTTAGGTTTGTGTTTGGCCCATTCCTTAATGTCCTGAGGTATCTCAATGTCCTCTTGGATTTCTATCAAGTCTGAGTCCAACTTTTCATCAAAGTTACAGTCCTTGTGGAGAAAAGACACCTCATCAGCAAGTACATGCACATCTAAATTCAAAGTCCTGAAACAAAATATGCTTTCACTTAATATATGAAACTGTTTAATCATACAAAAGTGTTAGCATGTACTGATAAAATAACTGCTAATACTATACAAAAAAGTAAGCAATTAAAGTTATCTACAGGGCAGAGGGAATTTTTGGCGAGTTTACCCTCATCGACCAATGCATGGAGTGCTGCTCCAATTGTCGAGGGTAAAGTCCTGATGGACTGTAGTGATGGAGGGGCAGTCATCGTCCTCCTTTTCCCAAATGATGACCATAACATCTGGGCAATCATCGGCTGGGGTGTATCTGTTTGTATGTTCATCATGGACAATGATGCATATGCCTGACATCATCAAGGCGATGTCATGTTTACATTTCTGTTCCCTTTCTTCCACTTCAGGATCAGGGATCAGGACCTCTTTTGCTTTAAATGGTACTGGTTTGGGAAACAGCATAGCCATAACATGGGCTGGCACCTTTACTGGAGACTGTATCAGCTCAGGAGTTGCATGTGGAGATAATCGCCGTGTGGCAGAAGCTTGAGAAACCTACTTGTGCTTATGAAGATTCCTATGACTGGAACTGGCAGAATAGCCTAGTCCTGCTGTCCCAGTTTGATTGGACATTTGAATTGGATGCTCAATACCCTGCTGATTTTTACCCAACCCTTGTCCAGGCTGATGACCCAATAACATCATTTCTTGGATAACTGCCATCACTTTGGCAGAAATCTTGGGTACGGGAAGTGTCGCTCCAATAGGATGGTATTGTGTGTTGCTCACTTCCAAAGTATGAAAACTGGTCGTCTCAACTTCTGAATTAAAGTTGATGAGTGGTAGGTTTCCTTGTTCAGGACATTCCGGCTCAGCATTGATAGTGACTAGGCTATTGTTGACAATGTATTTAAGTTGTTGATGAAGTGTAGAAGGGACGGCTCCAGCCATGTGGATCCATGGTCTCCCCAATAGCAGGTTGTATCCTGAATCTATCTTGAGGATGTGAAAGGATACATTGAATGTATTTGGACCAATCTCAATTGGCAGCTTAATCTCTTCGACATAATTTCGTCGGGATCCATCAAAAGCTTTGATAATCGTATGGCTACTTCGAATCCGTTTGAGATTAACATTTATCTTCACCAAAGTGGCATAAGGACAGATATTCAGAGACGAACCTCCATCTATCACGACTCCAGCTAACATATACCCGGAGGACAAAACTGCAATGTGAAATGGCTTGCAATGACCGGTCCCTTCGGGTGGTATGTTGTCATCAGTGAAGGATATCACATTATTGTTAAAAATGTGATCAACCAGATGTTGAAATTTTTCCACATCCACTGATTTTGGTAAGTAGGCTTCTTCTAAAACCTTCAATAAGATCTTCATGTGATCCTCGAAAGAGAAAACCAAGTCCAGGATTGAGATTTGATGTGGAGCTTCTCTTAAACTTAAAACCACCTTGGCTTCATTATGGCCCATAGTGCGGAGGAATTTCTCAATCTTCTCCATGGGAATCTTCCCCTTTGCTTTGATGGTGGGCTTCATTACCCTCTAAGGAAGATACAGTGGATTTTCCTTTGACACTGTGGCAGTAGTATGAGACGTGGATCCTTCAACTTATCTATAATTCCATGGGACTTTGTGTAGGCTGACAACAGGATACCGTGGTCTGAAAGGTAAAGAGATTGGCTCTGGTGCAACCAATTTCAAAGGATTTTTAGCTCCTTTGAGTTGAATTGCTTGTATGGGAAATGGCTCGACAGTCTCATCAGCCTCAACAGATATAACTGCTACTAATCCCTTCCATTTGGTAGGACATGTATTCCCACTCTCGAGTAGCACAGTGTCATCGTCTACCAATTGCAGGACATCGCTGTCAATTAGATTCTGAATAAGGTGGTGGAGTGCCCAACATTCTTCTGTGTTGTGACCGAGGGAATGTGAATGATATTGACATACTCCATCAGAATTGAACCGTCTTGAACGAGGATTGATTGGAGGTAGAAGGGAGGTGATTCTTCCTTCGTTGATTAGCATCTGAAATATCTCCTCCATAGGTCGGCCCAGGTATGTAAATTCCCTTTTATTGGCAAAATCCCGACGGGCTTTAGCATTTGCTCTCTTCGTAACCTTATCCTCCAGTGCTTCACTTTCTGAAGGTGGTGATGGAGCATTGATAACAAAAGGAAGGAGATAGGCATGCTCCTGGCTAACTAACTGGCGTGTGACTTGATTTTGATGGATCACCAGTTCTGCCAATTGTTCAACTTGCTTACAAAGAGCTTTCATCTTGCATTCCATAGCAAATTGAAACTTTGCGTAATCCCATCTGTCAACACCGTCTTTGATGGTCTGGGATGATTCACCATTAAAATTGGAACTCTGTCCACTGCTCCAACTAATCATATTGACCTCTTCTTCTTTGTGTTAAGGAAGAGGGTTGTCTTGCACATGAGGTTGATCTGGTTTGGTAACCACGATCTCACCATTGTCTATCAAATCTTGGATCTTGTGTTTCAACGCCCAACAATTTTGAGTATCATGTCCAGGTGCCCCGAATTGATATGCACACTTTCGAGTAGCATTGAAACCCCTCCCATTAGGGTTGGCTGGTGGAAGAAGATACGTAATTTTCTTCTTAGTAGTCAGAAGAGCAGGAATATTCTCGAGCGAGTCCCCTAAGGGTGTGAATGTTCGAGGGCGCTTTGCTTATCCACCTTTAGGTAATGGAGGGTTTGAAGACTGCTTGAAAAGGGGAGTAGTTTCTCCTCTGTATAGGCATGTTCTAACTATATTTTTGACCTTAAAGTATTAAGGAAACATCCTTCTCTTTCTTTTTATAGACCCTCCGGGGGTTGTTTCCATAAGTTCTAGAATAGATGTGCTCAACAACTGCTTTAAGAGCGGCTAGGTCTTGAATCTTTCCTGACTTCAATCCCATATCAGCCATCTCTCTGTGTTTGATCATTTTAAAAAATGGTTTGCCAATACCAGCTAAGACTCTCTTATAGAAAGGAGCTTCTTGTATGTCTATGAAAGTCATGACCATTTTTGACTCTGTCATAGAAGGAATAACTTGAGCAGCAAGGCGCCTCCACCTTTGAGCATACTCTTTGAAAGACTCGTTAGACTGTTTCTTGACCTTGGTAATTTGATACCGGTCAGGAGCCATTTGAGACTGGAAGCTGTATTGAGTAAGGAAAGCATGAGCTAGCTCTTCCTAACTATGGATCTTTGAGTTGTCTAATCTGGTATACCACGATCGGGCTTCTCTAGTAAGACTCTTCTGAAACAGCTGTATTCTGAGCTTCTCATTTTTCGCATAAGATCCAAGTTCTTCAATGAACACCTTCAAATGTGTGTAAGGATCCCCTAATTTGTCATACTTTTCAAATTCAGGGGTTTTAAATTTCTTTGGATAATGAACACCAGGGAATATGCAAAGATCGACATATGAAACACTCTCATGTTCTCCAATCCCCTTGAGAGAACGGATGATTTCTTCCATTTGAAGGACCTTCTTCCTGATATCACCGGTGTCTGGATCTCCTTTGAGATGGGTGTTTTTAGGGTCTTTGTTGGTCGTATCCAACTGAGGTTCCGAATTTATTTTATCCAAACCTTGAGTTCCTCCTTATGTAGAGGATTCTGTATGTGTAGGCATCTTTGAGCCCTGAGTAGACTGATGTAATTCTTTAAGTAGAATAGCCAAATCTATAATTTGTTTACTTAATCCGTCAAATTCTTCTCGAGAAACAAGATTAGACTGGTCAGATGAAGACATGATTGGCTGTAGGCTTGTGGCCTTTTTGGATTTTGAGCAGGTAACATGCCCAATTGTTTCCCTACAAAAACTTATGTAGTTTAGTTTCAGGGAATGTATGAATGTTTACATGCTATGTGATGTATCTATTTTAGGAATTTTATCCTGCAAAACGGATGTTAGCTGTTTATAATACAGGATAGCATGCTAATTTTAACTATGCATGTTCACATATTTCTTCATATTTTCCTTTACGATGGATTGACATGAAATGATATTTACAAGTAAATGCTTTTACAAGTAATCAAAACTGGAAAGCATGAAGAGACTTTCCTCCGCGTTTGGTTTATCAGAGGCTAACCTATCTTAGGTTTACTCTCGTGGCTTTTTGGCATGAAGGTTCCCAGATCATCGCAATCTACTTGACGAGAAGTTAAACCGACCTTTCAACTGGAGCGAATCTGGGTGGCGCCTTTCCTGAGCCTCATTGGAATTAGTCTCCCTACGAGTATAGTAATCAAACACCGACAAGATAGCTTCCTTATGGAGGAACCACACAACATACATTCATATGCAACGTGTCTCACCGTTTATAAAAATGATGACATGTGCGAAGCACTAATATCACAGATAGATATATTGCAGTACAGTAAGTAAAATGCATTCATACACATTCATCATAAATTTAAATACAACATCCACATACAAGCATATAACAGTTTTGAAAAGCTTGTAGTAGCAGCTTAAGCCCTCTTACTGGTGTTCCCAGTAGAGTCGCCACCTGTCGACGTCGGGATTTTTATTTGTCCTTTTTCTGTTTTTGTTCTTTGGTGTTCTCATGTTATGTGAGATTTGTTTGAAAAAAATAAGTGAAAAAGGTCCGACATGTATCATGTCGACGATTTGACTGTAAGAGTCGCCAGTTGGTGTTTTTAACTAGTTGCACCAACGCAATCGAGAAAAGGTTTGCACATTAACCCAGTGATGTGACAATGCTAAACGGGTCTATGAAACCGAGATTCATTTAGGTTCGGGGGCTTGATTATGTGGAGGGAAGGTGTTAGGCACCCCCCGACATCCGTGTTACCACGGTGACCGCCACTTTTCAAGAAACTATTATATGAATATGTGTGTGTGTGTGTGTGGATCAATGTGCACTTTATTTGGAAGTAGTGTGAGGCCTCATTCATACTTATATACAAAGGGTTTGAATTTATATGAAAAAATTATGTTTTAAACATGATATAGCAGTGCAATTTTGTAAAAGAGGTTTTTCAAACCCTGTGCTCAATAGTAATTGAGACCTTTTCGTACTTCCATTTTATTATTAAATGTTCGGCTTAATTCCTTTTATTTTCGAGATGCGAAGCATCTTCGAGAAAATAATATACAACGGTGCCGAACTCCTCATGGACATGACAACCATCTAAGGAAATTCAAACACCGTGAATAATTTACAAGCTGCTTACAGCTGAAAATATCCATCACAAGAACCGAATCTAGATTCAGTGGACTGAATCTGTGATCACATGATTGCTAGACTCACATGATGCCGCAGTTTATATGAAAAACAGTAAGCAGTTATATATATAAAATTTGTAAATACATATATACAGAAATGATCAACCACCACGAAGCACCTCCATGGGGGATCGAAAATGTAAATATATAAAAGCGGTAAATATATATATAGAGACATGATTAACCACCACGAAGCACATCCATGGGGGATCAGAAAAATAAATAAAGCTGTAAAAGACGATCAACTACCACAAAGTAAACTCTAGGCGGGACTAAATGTAAAGAAATCAGTAAAGACGATCAACCGCCATGAAGTAAACTCCAGGTGGGACGAAATGTAAATAAAGCAGTAAAAGGCCACGAAGTAAACTCCGAACTGATGAAATGTAAATATATATATATATATATATATATATATATATATATATATATATATATAGCGATAAATGCACGAGATATAAAATTGGGCTCATCATCAGAGAGTTCGACAACAATTCATATATATATATATATATATATATATATATATATATATATATATATATATATATATATATAGCGAGAAGCGCTCAGGATATAAAATTAGGGCTCATCGGATATAATCCGACAATAGTTCATATATATAAGTATCCTCAACTTTTAATATAATAAATTTTAAATTACAACTCATGTCCCCAATTTGTTTTTATCCACCAAACTTAAGCTGATAAAGAGAAAGAGACTTGTTGGCGCGAACGACTTTAATATTTGTTTTTCCTATATTTATTCTTCTAAATGATCGACAATGAATAATTTACTCATGCCTTGTAATTCAATTTCTATGAAATGGGTCGGCGTTGGGTTTCTAAAACACGATGCTTACAGTGAAAATCAACTTGACATGAAGGCCAAGTTCCCTGAACTCTGGATGTTGTACTTAATATGTATACATACCTAGGTTGATTTTGCTTAAACATTTTATACTTGTACGTCACTTAAAAGGGAAAGGAAAAAATAACTTTGTTATTGCAATTTTGTCATAACTTTGTTATTGAATTTTTGTCCTGTTGGAAATGAGTTTGACAAAATAAATATTAAAGCATTTTGAAACTTAATTTAATGTGAGACCCACACTCCGGAAATGCCGGGTCCAAGCATGGGAAGGGCCCCAAGAGGCACCCCACTTTTGTGGAAAGGAGAGGACCTAGCCAAAGCTTGGTTCAAACCCACACACACGCCGCCGTCCGGTCAGGCCGGGCTCGGGCGGGTGGGTGGGTGGGTCTTGATATATAATTCTTTGGACAAAATCTGTTTAATATATTATCAGATTTTGTTTAAGATATTATCATAATACTGCGTCATTTAGACGGTTGGATGCACGCCAACGGTCATATCCTATCTTAACAGTCATAATTTATTCTATAAATAAACCGTGTGGGAGCGCATTTCAATACATAAGTTTTCCCTTCGTTCTGTTCTTTCTTTCCGTCCCGTTTCTGCATTCTGGTTTTTGCAGTATATGTTCTTCTATTCCAATATATTTCATTCCCACATCACATATCATAACAGTATCATATCATCACAGTAAAGTTCGAGTACATAACATAAAAATTGTGTTCGAAGAATTCTTAATTTTGCAGTGTTGCCAATTAAGAGTTGAAATCCATTTTATCTTGAGAAGCAATTATTCAAAAAATTTTAGCACTTGTAAGGGAATAAATTTTCTTTAAGGAGACTTTATGAATTCAAAGGACTCATATTATCTGTTTTATAATTCCAAAATATCTGACTTTATTTTTCCAAGTAAGTATAATACTTTTCGTTTTATGATACTATTCTGTTTTGGTTAACTTGTTATATATATATATATATATATATATATATATATATATATATATATATATATATTATTAGAAATACATGTCCTTCTATACTAACGTTGCTACTAATTTTCTGCAAATACCAACTGTTCTGTTTTATACTACTTTTTCTATCGCACCATTGCAATATTAGTTCAGATTGTCAATGGTCGCCCGACTGTAAAGAGGTGAAAGGTGGATTAATTCAAAATTCACTCATAATACAAGATCTTAGCTAGCAGCTTGTTTTTTGATTTTAGCTTAGCTGCTTATTTTTTGATCGAATTGACAAGCGTTACCTAGCACAACAATGTAGTAATTTAATATTAACATGTAAGTTACATACCTGTGCTTTTTGTTCACATTAGTCCCCAAGCTATCTTTTTAAGTAATAAGATTTGTTAAAAAATTTGAAGTTGGTAGCTCATGTAAGTAGAAGTCCATTGTTCTCTACGAATTTGATATGGCAAAAACATTATCCCACTTCAATATTTCAATCCTTTTCTCACTACATTATCTGATTTGGATATTTGTATTTGATTATGAAATTTTTTCTTTAATTAAATTTATCTTGCATATTTTTATTTTTATTCATGGTTCAATGGTTATAATTAATAGAAGGGTAAAGTTGTAAAAGTGATATTTTCTTTTCTTTTCATTGGACCTCAAAAACTCAAGAAAAGAAAAATTTTAAATTTACTATTCTTTTCTATTAAAAACTCAAAAACAACACAAAAGAAAAGTTTTATATTCTTCTCTTTTTTATTCTAATTTAAATTTTCTATTTTTTTTTCTGTCCAAAACTCAAAAACAAAGTGTTTTATAACCTCCTTTAAATCTAATGTGAGATGTACATCTACTTTCTTTTGTGTGGCCAACTTGAGAGAGTTGTGAAATGGATGATGCTTTTATGCACCTCTACCCTCTTCTGTGTTTCTGAGCTACGTACGACCTACGAGATTTTGTATAGCTCTTCCTCCTTTTATATTCAAACAATCTAACATCAGCTGTTATGGTAATTTCCTTTATAAATCGTAGAATTTTATCATTGGTCTTTATCAATTTCTCATACCTGTTAACGCCAAGATCTTCTTCCACGTCCCAATCACATAAGACGCTCTGATCCTGCACAATAAACACGATCAACACCAAAAGCTTGATTTCGCCCGGATCGGGGGATGATTTCTCAGCGTGAGAGTCAGTACAAGCGATCACAAGGTTAACAATAGAGGATAGAATATCTAGTGTATTGAGAGAGATAAAATTATCAGTTACTTGTTCCTAGATGACTTCCTTGCTATCATATACTCTCCAGCCCGGTTTACCGTGCCACCCACTACTGTCATACACAATTCCCCACTGCAGGTGATCTCAGCCGACTGTATGCAGAAACTGCTACATCATCTCCCTATTTTCCACCGCCGGCCGACCATAATCTCATCCACATTAATGCATAGCAGAGATCTCGGTCAACTACTATCTTTTGTTATCATTACCGGTCAATACCCAAAGGAAGATATTAAATATGTAATGGGTCGGTCTAATGAGTAGGCCCAATACTCTAAAGATCCAACAAGGTTGACCCAACTGACCGAGCCCAACTGAAATGACCCGATAGATTAACCAAATAATTTGGCCCAAATCATTCGGCCCAATATGTAAAATATCATGACCCAACAATACCCATCAATCGTAATTTGTTTAAATTTCATTTATAGTTCTGGTATTCTTTTTTGGATGCCTCATAATATTTGACACTTCTATAAAACTAATGCAACTTTATTACAAATGGTCTTGCCAATTGCCAATTGCCAATTGCCAATTAGGGGAATAGATATGAAAGCATGTGAACCCCATAATATATTATTCTTGCACATTTATAATACAACTAGTATAAAAGGAACATGTAGCTCAAAAAATATTCTTTCTAAAGCTATGAGTCCAATAACATTCAGTTTGGGTCCGAGGGTGTAGACTGTAGCCACAGAGACAGAGTTAAGGAACCCATCTTTTCTTTAACAAGTTACTAAAATCTATATCATGCTCAATGCCTTCACCTCCCTCGTCATCGTCATCACGTTTTGATTTCATGCCAACTTGACGCTATGGAGATGCACCATTAACGCCGTTGGAAATGCTAGTGTTTGAAGACTCATGTTTCCTTTTGATAGCTGCATCTTGATCTTGCTGCATATGCTTTAAAATACTCATCTTACGAAGATCATCAAGTGTGATACCAAGTAAAACCATCGGTACACAACAATACAATTATACACTTGTATAACAATATCATCCAAATACCACATTGTTCAAAATACTAGTCTAAAGAAAGTTTCCTTATAAAAGACTTCAAGATGTATAATGGGGTTGACACTTAAATTGTACAGCAGCTTGGCATAGCGTGCGGCAGCTTGGTGCAGCGTATGACAACAAAGTGTAGCGTGCGGCAACTGGGCATAGTAGGCGGCAGATTTGGGCTTTGGCCAAATGACAAGGGTAGACCTTGACAATCACTTGGGCAACACTGTAGCAATGTGCGGCAGCCAAGGGCGCTGGACGCAGGCATCTGGGCACTATGTCAAAAAAATGTAAGTTATGGGCAACTTACATTATGACTCCTCAAGTGCTACTATAGGGGGATGCTCCGTGAAGGTCACCCGGGGTCATGAGCAGGATGTCATGGCCAATGTGTGGGGCATGTTTAGGCATTGATTGGGCTCCCCTACAATAATGCTAACGAGGCATAGGTGGATTTGATGGATCGAAGACCCGTTCATTAATGGCCATGAATTGGGCACAAACAAGGAAGACCTAGGCGCAATGTTAGGCAAAGCAATGTCAAGTTTGGACTTGGTATACGGTTGACTTAAGACCAAGGACTAACGGACGAGTGGCTTGGTGACACATGAGGTGGGCTAAATGTGGGCATGGCATAGGCGGAGCCAAGCATGCCAAAATA
Organism: Panax ginseng; assembly: GCA_020205605.1. Classification (NCBI taxonomy): domain Eukaryota; kingdom Viridiplantae; phylum Streptophyta; class Magnoliopsida; order Apiales; family Araliaceae; genus Panax; species Panax ginseng. Next base: position 33,076,188 of record CM035128.1, on the reverse strand, counting down.
GTGTACGAGTTCAGACTAGGCGGTACTAGACTAAATTAATGGCAAAGGCATCATCACATGTTGGGCTACAAGCTGTGTAACAACAGAAGGTGTTGGGCAATGCACAAGATAGTGCTAGTCATGCCGAAATGAAGCGGCATGCAAGTCTGTCGATGCACGCCAGAAGGCTAATGATCGAGTTGGCGCGTGCACAGTTGGCTTAGGTTGAGACTTAGACTGGGTCAAGGAGCAGTTAGGGTGCAGTTTAAGGTGCCATATTGCACAATACATGGGGGCATCATGTTAGGAAGAATGGGCAGTAGTTGGGCACAGCTGGAAAGGCGGTTATGGGCAGTTACCAGTAGTGGGCAATGTGGCCAGACAACATATTGTGGCTGGGAACCAAGGTGTGTGTGGCATGCAGGCTTGGAGGCATGTTGCTGATAGTTATTAATCATGGGGTAGTTGGGGAACTGCCACCCCTTTGTTGGCAACACCTTATTGGTGCAAACCTCTTGGGAGTTAGGGGTGTTAAGCGACCACCAAAGTTATAAATAGCAAATGCTTAGAAGCACAAGTAAGTGTGGTGGTGTAGAAATATCGAGAATGAAGCGTGCTAGAGAGCTGAGTTTTGTAAGCCCTTGGGTAATTTCCTAGTTTATTGATAGTGCTATAAAAGGTTGGGCATTTTCCTGTAAATTCATGTGTTGCCTATTGTGTGCTTATAAATTACTTGTTCCTAATAATAGACCATACAAACAGGGTGTGTGTATTCTGTTGGTTCAAATAGTACGACGGACAGCATTGTGCTGGTTGGCTGACTGGTTGAGGAGGCAACCAGGCCATCATAGGGTTAGAAAATTGGCAAAAATTTCAGACTAGACTTTACCTCTGTGACAATTGGTATCAGAGCGTGGTTTCAATCGGTTGAATAACTTCGAAGTTTTGACGGGACAAAAATTTCATGAGCTTGTTGCTGTATAAAATCTAAGTGCAGATGGCGAATGCAAACTAAAAGGTCGAAAGTTCTGAGGTGTATCGCAATGACCAAGATATATGGGTGAAGCACTTTGGGGGAAATAGCTCATTTGTCAAATCGGATCGTAGGCGTTTGGTGCTGATTTACAGAACATACAAGGTCACATGAAAGACCATGACATTGCAACAGAGGCAAAGTTTAATGAGTGGTCAGTGCAGATGGGGCAACTAACAACCGTTAGTGAAAAGTTGGAAGCAGCTTTCAACAGAATTGATGGGGAAATCACCCTCATCAAGCGGGTAATGTTGTAGACTAGTGGGACGGAATCCACAATAATGCAGCAAAAAATGAGATTTCCCGAGCCAAAGGCCTATGGTGGGGATCGTAGTGCCAAGGAGTTGGAGAATTTTATGTGGGACATGGAGTAGTACTTCAAAACTGCCCATATTCAGTAGACTGAGATGGTAGACATTACCAACATGTATTTGACTGGTGACGCGAAGTTATAGTGGCAAACAAGGGTTGGGGATGAAACCCATGCTGCTGTGACAACATGGGCTGACTTGAAGAAGGAATTGAAGGGACAGTTCCTTCCGGCAAATTCGAGTTGGCAAGCGAGGGAGGCGTTGAGACGACTAAAGCATGACGGGACTGTGCGCGAATATGTGAAGAACTTCACATCGCTACTATTGGACATCAAGGGAATGTTCGAGGAAGACAAGGTGTTCAATTTTGTGGCTGGTTTACAGCCTTGGGCGCAGGCAGAATTGTGACACCATGGTGAAAAAGATTTTCAGTCAATAGTGACTACAGCGGACAGTCTTGTGGACATGCGGCTTGACAAGGCTGACCAAGGAGGATCCAAAACCAAGAAGGCAAACAAGGGTCGTGTCGCTGGAAATCCAAGGCGGGTGGTTGTTTCATCTGTAACAGGCCACATTTTGCAAGAGATTAACCAAAAAAAGTTAAGGTGACAACGTTAATGGCTGATGAAGATCAAAAGGGGTCCGATTCTGGTGCAGAGGCAAGCCTCAACGTGGTTAGAGTTGGCAGTGTGCAGGTAATGGGGTCTGCATGCAATAAAAAATAATTTGGTTTGGAATACTATTCTTGGAAGGGGAGATGCCAAGTTCGGTACAAACAAAGGCATCAGACGGAATTGATGGCTGGAAAAAGATCTCCATGGTTCGACAAGTGAAGAGACTGCTCAGAAGTTCTTCGACGAGGGTGTCGAATTTTTCAAGTGGGTATGGTTTGTTAGACCCTTGTCAACTTGACATGGGGTTGACACTCAAATTATGCTGCAGTAACAGCACAAGATGCAACAGATTTGTACCTGCGATGTAGAAATATGCGCATGACGTGCAACAACAAAGCACAACGTGCGACAACTGGGCACAACAGGTGGCAAATTTGGGCCTTGGCCAAATGACAAGGTTGGACCTTGACAATCACTTAGGCGATACTGTGTGGCATCGTGCAGCAGTGTGCGGCAGCCAAGGACACTGGATGCACTTAGAAGGCAGCTGGGAACTATGTCAGAAAATTGTAAGTTCTGGGCAACTTACATTATAACTCCTCAAACACACTGGATGTTTGTTGGTGGCAACTTGGATATTTTCTTAAGTGCTACTATAGGGGAGGTGCTCCGTGAAGGTCACCCGGGGTTATGAGCAGGATGTCATGGCCAATGTGTGGGGCATATTTAGGCATTGATTGGACTCCCCTACAATAATGCTAATGAGGCATATGTGGCTTTGATGGATTGAAGACCCATTCATGAATGGGCATGGATTGGGCACGAACAAGGAAGACATAGGCGCAATGCTAGGCAAAGCAATGTCAAGGTTGGACTTGGCATACAGGCGGCTTAAGACCAAGGACTAACGGACGAGTGGCTTGGTGACACATGAGGTAGGCTAAACGTGGGCATGGCATAGGCGGAGCCTAGCATGCCATAAAAGTGCATGAGTTCAGATAAGGCTGTACTAGACTAAATTAATGGCAAAGGCATCATCACATGTTGGGATACGAGGGATGCCAAACAACACAGGGCATTGGGCTGTGTAACAACAGAAGGTGTTGGGCAATGCACAAGATAGTGCTAATATGCTGAATGAAAGCAAAGATGTAAGGCTAATGCACGCGCCAGAAGCTAACAGAGATCAGTTAGGCGTGCATAGTTGGCTTAGGCTGAGACTTAGACTGGGTCAAGGAGCAGTTGGGGTGCAGGTTGAGGTGTCATATTGCATAATACATGGGGGCATCATGTTAGGAAGAATGGGCAGCAGTTGGGCACAGCTGGCAAGGCGGTTATGGGCAGTTACCAATAGTGGGCAATGTGGTCAGACAATAGATTGTGGCTGGGACCCAAGGCATGTGTGGCCTGCAGGCTTGGAAGCATGTTGTTGATAGTTATTAATCATGGGGGCAGTTGGGGAACTGCCACCCCTTTGTTAGCAGCACCTTATTGGTGCAAACCTCTTGGTAGTTGGGGGTGTCAACTGACCACCAGGCTATAAATAGCCAGTACTAGGAGCACAAAAGTAGTGTGTGGTGTAGAGACATCAGATAGGTAGGCTAGAGAGCTGAGTTTTGTAAGCCCTTGGGCAATTTTTTAGTTTTTTGAGAGTGCAATAAAAGGTTGGGCATTTGCATGTAAATTTGTGTGTTGCCTATTGTGTGCTTGCAAATTACTTGTTCCAAAAAGTAGACCATACAAATAGGGTGTGTGTGCTCTATTGGTTCAAACAGTGCGGCTGACAGCATTATGCAGGTTGGCTAACTGGTTGAGGAGGAAACCAGGCCATCATAGGGTTGGAAAGTTGGCAAAAACTTGGGATCAGACTTTACCCCTGCGACACCAAGTCAGGCCTAAGTTTTTCCTGCATGACAGGCCTAGGACGAATTATGATCTCGTGCTCGTCTAGGCTGCGCTTTTACCCAGGCCAGTTTAGGTCGGGTTTTTCCTTTAAAATAGCACTTTTTTAATCCTTCAGATGATTGAGCCTGACCACGATCAAGACCGGACCACGAACTTTTTGTGCAGCTCTTATTAGAAGACACGTTATATTTTATGTGGTTTTAAGACAAAAACCTTAATCAACTTTATTTCATGTACAAATTTTTGAAAGCACGCCAATCACTTTTAACAACTTTTTAAATCTACATCATTTTTCTTGTGTTATCTATTTATAGATAAGTTGGATTGGAATTGATTGAGGGCATTGTAAAGAACGAAAAGACTTAATTAGTTCTAACAATCATATCATAAATGTGCTATAGTAAATAATTTAAATCAAAATTATCGAAAGATTAATACTTTTGTCGAACATATCTAAGAGACCCCTCAGCTACTCCTATCCCTAGAAATAAATGTTTTTCATGCATACACTAATGAAGAATCATATGATATAGATCATTTTGATTAGATTGACCTGAATATATATATATATATATATATATATATGACGTTTTAGATAATTTTATTTTTCTCAAATTAATTTGACATTTTATTTAATATAGGAGAATTAGTCATAATCTATTCAAAATTACCCCTCATAAAAAAATATTACAGATGAGATAATATGACATAAGTATATGATAAAGAATATTATAGACAATTAATACTACACAATCATTTCCTTTACTCTTACCTCCAAATTATACAGGAGTTATGATTAGGGTCACGAATTTTAAAAGCTCCATTTAGATCGGAAGAATGTTGACGTACGAGCAGTATTTAAATATTTTTATAAAATTAAATTAAATAATGTTGGGCCATGGTTATTTGACTCTTTGGGCTGCATGTGTTGGGCCATTACTTATATGGGGTTATTTGGGTTTGGGCTTGGGCCAGGGGTCGTTGTAGTGGACGGGGAATACGGATTGAGGCTCCTAATTATATCTGGATACTATTGGACTATGGATCCACATTCTTAATTAAAGGAGATTTGATATAATCCTGAGTTAGTGGGGAACATTGATTTGATTTGGATAAAGATTACATGCAAGGCGGTAACTATAAGTACAGAGCACTACATTGGTTTAAGGTACATGCAAATTACTTTCCAACACTAAAGCATTCAACCTCCATTATTAACATTATCTCAGCCTGTACTTATTCTCACACCGGAGCTATCTCTCGGCGGCTTAAGCCGTCAAGCTCTCGGTGCTTACTCGTTTCTGTTCAGGATTCGATGCATTTTTAGTGATTGAGGCGCGTGGGACAATCTTGGTGTTAACATTAACGCTAGAAGGAGGGCATTTTCTAGTGTTGCTGGTTTTCAATCACATTCGTTGAACATCCTGCATTGGAAGTTATGGGGAATAGTAGGACAGTCACTGGTGAAGAGCATCCATCGATGACGAGTTCTTCTCAACAGAGAATTTCTGTTATGGATAGGCTGGGACCGTCAAAGAGCATCCATGACAGACTTGGGTCACAAGACATCCCAGTAGGGTCTCATGAAAGAGACTATGATGACGTCAGAAGAAAGTTATTTTCCACTGCTAGTAAAGGGCCTGGTAAGGATTGGAAAAGGGTAGAGGCACACCTCCTATACCCCAACACCGAGAAGGTTAGGTAGACAATACATCTACTTTAGCCAAGATGGCACATGAAATTGACAAAGCTTTGAAAGTGCTGCTACAACAAAGGGAAGAGATTGCCAAACGGATGGTTCTTATGGCCGGAATGGAAGATAAGACATCCAGTTATGCTTGACCCAAAGAACGTGGCATGTCTCCGAATAGACGAACAAGGAGGGATGAAGATTCTAAACGCTCTGAAAGTAGGCTTCGGAGTCGTTCTCATGATCGAAGTAGAGCATGGGGTCGAATTCCCGAAGGTCCAAAGAGGGAATTTCGCCCTGAGGATTCTCGGGATGACGAAAGCGATAGACGCTGAAGCAGATCAAGAGTTTGTTCTCCTAGGAATCCAAAGAGGGCACATCGCCTTGTGGATTCTCGCCACAGGAAGAATGATAGGCGAAGCCCCTCTAGGGCAGCCAGTTCGGATGGAAAGGGCCGATCTGATCAGAAGAAGAGGAGCTCCCCAAAGAAGGAAGTCTCTTCACAGCTAGAAGGAGTTGAACTCTTAGCCAAAGAAGTGAAGGAGCTTTGGAGGCAACTGGCAGAAGTTCAGCAAGGGAAGAAAAGCTCGGGCAAAAAGGAATCTCCTTTCTCTCCAAAAATTCTTCGGGAGAAGGCGGATCCCAATAAAAAGCTTCCTTATATGGAGAGTTACGATGGCTCAGGAGATCCTTATGACCACAACCAGGCGTATGATAGGCTAATGGAATATTATGACTATTCGGTTGCAGCTAAGTGTCAAACCTTTGTGACTACATTGAGAAAAGACGTCAAACAATGGACGGGAACCTTGGCTCCAGACTCAATTTCGTCCTGGGTAGATTTGTGTGACAAGTTCCATGCTCGATTCAGGAGCAATAAGAGGAGGGGAAAGCCCACAAGGTTATTGACACAGATTAGACAGTATTCAAATGAGACTTTGGGCCAGAACGTGAAGAGGTTCAGAGAAGCAGTGGGATAGGTGACAGACCTTAATGACCTTCAGGCTGTGGGACTATTTCAAAATGGCTTAGATCTGGTGAAGTCCAAAAAGTTGCTGAGAAGTTGATTTTTAATTATCCGAAGAGCTTGGCTGAAGCATTCGAGAAGGCAGAAGGCTTCATTCTGGTGGAAGAAGCTATGAGCAGCCTAAAGTAGGGCCCTTTGAAAAAGGCGAAGGAGAAAGACAAGAATAAATCTGATGGTAATCAAAAGAAGAATGGTGGCAACAATGATCGATCTGATGGGAATCATAAGAAGTACAACAATAATTGAGGATAGAGAGGAGGTCATCCACACTTAATACGGATCGGGCTACCATTTTGGAGCAGATAAAGGAACATCCCTACTTCGAGCAGCCTCAAGATAATCTTAAACCAGGGTCTGGGAATCCTTACAAGTAATGTGATTACCATCAGGCAGTTGGGCATAATACTAATTCCTGCTGGAATTTCAGAGAATTCATTGAGAGAAAAGTTCAAAGTGGGACGTTAGTTCAATATGTGGCAGGAAGAGAACCCCCAAAGGAGTAGTAGAGGAATAGTGAACATGTTCAGACTACTTAACCCGAACAGCCAGGTCTGAATCAACCGGTGAGACATGTTGTGGATGTAGTCACAGGAGGAAACATTGGCAAAATTTCCAAGAAGAAGCGTCGGGGGTATCTGGATTCGGTGATGACAGTGGCGGGTAAACCCTCGAAGACTAAAAAAGCGTACCCAGGTTCAGTGACCTCTCTCACGTATGATGACTTCCCTTTATAACTGATCGAACCACACGAAGGAATTCTGGTAATTACTGCACAAGTGGGTTTGGTGGACATGAAATGGATGATGATAGATAATGGGTTTTCGGTGGATATCCTGTACACACATGCTTATCAGAGGATGAACCTAGAAAGAAGGAAGATGGAGATTGGGCAAGAAGCTCCTCTATACAGGTTCAGCAACGATCCGGTCAAAGTGGCGGGGACTATTGAGCTTCCAGTCATCTTCAGGATGGCTCCACAGCAGGTTGAAATTATGTGTAAGTCTTATGTAGTGCATATGGACTTGGCATACAATGCCATTTTGGGAAGGCCCACTCTGACGGCTCTTCAGGCAGTGACGTCGATTCCCCACTTCAAGATTAAGTTTCTGACGCCACACGGAATTGGGGAAGTTGCTAGAGATCTGGACTTGGCGAGGAGATTTTACCGAAATGAATTGATCACTTCGAGTGTAGGGATCAGCAAACAGAAGCAAACCATGGCTATCGAGATCTAACCATTTACAGAAAGCATGTAATAACCCGATATTTTCTATATAATTAAATCAGAAATTTTGCGTATATTTTTTTTTTTTTAAAGGTGAGAATGCGTGCAAGGTAAAATGTATATATTTATGTGATTAATATAAAATATATTTATTACATGAATGATTACAAATAATTTTATTTTAGAATTATTGATCATTATAAAGTATATTCTTTTAATAATTAATTTTATAGTAGAAATATTTTTATTAATTATTTTTAATGAAAATATGATTATTATATTATTTAAATAATATATAAAATGATAATAGAATTATTATAATAATTATTTTGTTATATGAATTTATTTTAGATTAGTTAAGTTAATTATTTCTAACTTAATTAATAATGTTGTATATGAAAGATAAATCAGATATGGAATCCAAACCCTAATTTTGGATTTTTGATCAAGGAATGAGAATAATAATGTTATATTATTATTTGTCAGTGTTATAAATATATGTGCTATGTGTGTAAGGTTAATCTGGGAAGCAGTTTTATTATAAACTGCAAAACCCTAATGTTACTGATAAACCCTAGTTTTGAAGTCAAATGAGACTTTAAAATCTGTCTAGTAATTATGTTATGTGATTAATGATATTTATTATAATATTATTTTATTTTAGTGTCGTAAATATGTACTGTATATGTGTGGACTGATAATGGATGGTCAGTTATGATACAGTATTACAAAATCCTAGTATTATTTTAATAAGCCCTAATTCGATAGTCAAATAAGACTGTAAGATTTTCAATTAATTAAGTTAGGTTATGAATGTCATGTGTTATTGATTTTAACCCTAATTATTATTTAAGAAACCCTAATTACAAATTGATAACCTTAATTGTAAAAATTAGGAATTTTAAATGTTAAAACAAAAACCCTAATTGCTAATTTGACACGCTTAATGATAATTAGTAAAATCTAAACCTAATTTTCAAGTCTATGTAATGAGAAAACCTAATTAATTAAGAAACCTTAAATTTTGTATTTTTAGAAACTAAAATTTTATTTTTGTAAACCCTAACTAGAAATTTTATAATTTTGTGCTAAACCTTAGGGTTAAACCCTAAGGGTTTGTCAAGGTTACAACTTTGCCATTAAAACCAAAAGCCAAATGACAAGAATACCCTTTTGTGCATTATTGAAGCTAACTTGTATTTTTGGACAACAATTTAGTGGGTGACCTAATCCAACAACCCCATGTGACAAAAATTTCTAGCACATCAGCCATTTATCATACAAGTTCATTGCATCTAAGTTGTATAAATAGATTGGGAGAGAGAAAATAACATTTGTTAGCTCATTTTACACAAACACTCAACCAAAATTTTCTCAAGCTCAAACCTCCGAAAATATCAAGTGATTCAGTCACAAAATCGAGCCCCACCATCACCATAACAGATCTAGAAGCCAAGAATCAAAGCTTGTTCATAGAAGGTATAAAGCTAACCCTAGAAATCTGATCATATATACTATGTTAGAAGTTATGATTTTGTGTTGTAATGTGTTGTTTATAGTGTTCTTAAGTGATCTGAGTTGATAGATGTTAGATCCATAACATCTATAAGCTCAGATCTAGTGTTTTTGCAAATCTGAAATTTTTTATTTTTGTGTCTGACAGTCAAATATCAGTCCTCATAGATCTATGATGATTATGTGTTTTTGTGTTTTAAAGGTTGATACTTGTAGTATGTTATGTGGTCTATGATCTAGAACTTGAATCAAGAACATAGCATGTGTAGATTGAAAGTTATTCTTGGTCAAAGTCGGTTGATCGACCATGACCAAGTGATTTCTGGGTAACCCAGAAATCCTTTAACCGCGTCTGACAAGATTTTCAAAGACTCATAACTGTCTGGTTTTATGTTGTTTGATGATTTTGTTATATCTGGATTGTAGCCTGTTGTCTGGACTATAGATGAATGCCTTTAGATCCCTTAAAACATCAACAGATCGAACGTGGCAGGTGGTCAAAGTAGGCCACTCTCACTGATTTTTGCGTTTCTGGAAAAACCCAGAAACTGGGCAGACAAATTTTCTGAGAAAGGTTGACCGAATTAGATATCTTAACTGTGATGTTGATATACTGATATAATGTTGTATTATTGTTCCTTGTCATGTATACTATAGTTTTGAACCTTTATATCACACTAAGAAGAGCCAGGATACAAGTTATAATAATCGAAAGGAAGGTACCTTGACTGTTCTTCATTTCTGGGAAACCCAAAAATTGAAGAACAGAACTGACAAGGTTTTTGATGGGCTAGAACTCACTGTTATGATGATGTTTGGACATAAAACTTGTTGATGATTGTAGTATTACATTAATACTACAATCATAAACCATTAGACAACTCAGAAACTTGATAACTAGTGATCTAGAACTGGTCAAAGTGAGCACCTCGAACTCGACATGAAGTTTCAAGGTGCTCAAGAATACTCAAGAAACATATATAATAGACAGGCCATCCTACTATAGGGCCATTTAGTGACACTTAATTTCTAAAAATTATATTTTTATTAAATAATTAGAGAAAATAAGTTTTTAATTATTAAAAATACAAATTAAATTACTAAAAATTATTTTAAAGCCTAAAAATTAGTTTTTGATAATTTTGAATATATTTCATAAATATTTAATATTTTTAGAATATTAAAGGTAATTAATTTATTTAATTATTATATTAGATAAATTATTTAAAAATAATTTTAATACTTGAAAAATCATTTAAAATTATATTACAAGTATAAGAAAATATTTGAAGTTATTTTTAATGACTTTTAATATTTTGTGATAAATTTCATTAATAAATTAATATTAAAGATAATTAAGTTATTTAATAAATATATTAAGTAAATTTTGAAAAATAGAATTAATGATTTAAAAATCATATAAAATTATTTGGGTATTATAAAAATACTTTAAGTTATAAGATATAACTTTTGATATTTTGACATGAAAAATATTAATATTTTAATATTAATGATATTAGATTTATTTAATTTTTATATTAAATAAATTAGTTTAAAATAATTTTAATATTATAAAAATTATTTTAAATGAAAATAAAGTGTTTAAGAATATTTTAAGTTATAAAATATAACTTTCAATTTTTAAAGGTAAATTTCATTAATAATTTAATATTAAATGATATTAAGTTTATTTAATAATTATATTAAATACCTAGTTTAAAAATAGTTTTATTAATTTGAAAATCATTTAAAAGGGTATAAATGAATTAAAAATATTTTAAGTTATACTAAATGACTTTTAATATTTTAATGAATAATACATTAATATTTAAATATTGATGATAATTATTTAAAAGTGATTTTAATTATTTTAAAAATCATTTAAGGATAATATTAATGTTTTAAAAGTATTTTAAGTTATTATAAATAACTTTAATCTTTTTAGCAATGGTTTCATTAATAGTTTAATATTAATTAAATATTAATGATAATAGAATTATTTGATATTTAAATCATTTTATAATGATTCCAATGTTTGAAAAAAATCATGATAAATTATAATAATTATTTAAAAATTATTATAAGCCTATGGAAAATAATATGACTGATATTTACATTTATTGAACTATAGAATAGAGTTTTAGACTCTATAATTACCCGATAAAGCTGTCGGTACACAGACATATTTCAGAAATTGATCTAGACTTAGATAATTTTACTAGCTACGTGTCTGTTTGTGATCCAATAACTGTTAAACATATGTGGCAATGTGATTAGGTTATGTGCTGGCTGCAATAAGAAGTATTATGTGTTACGATATGATATTCTAATCGAACGAATGATCTTATTAATGATAGGTTGCTTTATAAAAGATAAAACTAAGTTGCGTATTGTAAGCAGCAGACCAGGCAAGTATCCTACCTTTGCATTTACTTTATGCAATGGATATAAGTAAGAAAGTTTTAGAATTATATTATCATTGTGTCATAATATTAACCCTATTGTTATCAATTATGTATCCGATTATTATTTATCAGTACAATATTATTGTATAATTTAGATATTTATTTTGTTTGTTAATTTCTAAATATAGTTATATAAGTGTCCCCACTTGGATAATCATTGTATTTAATCACATGTTGATATATATATATATATATATATATATATATATATATATATATATATATATATATATATATATTGATCTCCAATATGTATACTGAGAATTAAAAGTCGTCTAAGCTATTTGACCCAACTAGAAACAGATTTAGATTTATAGTCGAACAAGATAAAACTTTATTGTATCCAACCAAATTATTTTGGTTCGGATTCCTGATTAAGTATGAACATCCCGAATATGGGAAAAATTTTATGCGCCCAAGGCGGAAAAGATGAACGATAATATCATTCTTGCAAGTAGTATTGATCAATACAGGGTCCATGTGATGTACACCCTCGCGCCCGTAAGTTATGACGGTTTACAGATGAAGTTCTGTTTAACCTTTTCGAAAATAGAAAATAATGTTCATAGTCTATCGACTAATCTATATATATAGTCTATACGTAGTTTCAAAATTTTGATATAGAATTGTTATGTTATTATTATTGGTTCAGTTTACTTCACAATTGTTGATTCGTTGTAGAAGTGTAGTACAAAGAAAACTTTTACTTCTTTCAACTTATATTTATAATTGCTATTACTTGCTGGGCACTCAAATGTTCATCCTTGCTTAATTTAAATGTTTTCAGCTAAGTGTGAATAGCTAGAAGGTTCGGCCAAGAACAAAGGAAAAGGAAAGCAAACAGAATAAGTGTTGTGGTATCTTTTGTAATCGTTAGACAATATTTAGACGATGATATTTATTATCTATCATGTAATATATTGTAGTAAAGGTTGCGTACTTGGGATTAGACTCTGATATATGTAAATTAAATTTGGTATTTATATTATTGTTATTATTATTAGTATTATTTTCGCTCATAGAAACGGTATCATAAAGCACTGAATTCGGGTTTCAAGTACCTGAATTTAAGGGCGTTACATTATGGTATTAGAGCTTTAGGGTTAGAAACCTTAGGTGGGATAGAACTTAGGCTATAACCTTAGAACAAAGGGAAACATTGAAAATACAAATAACTAATATAGAGTTTATAAGGAGATGAATTGAATAAATTCATCGTAAAATATAATAAAAGATAACTTATATAAAACTATTATTTGCTATATGTATATCTTATATGCTAATTAGGATAATTTATGTGTATAGATGTCAGATAGAAAGAATTAGTGTCGACGTCGGGATTTTTGAGTGTCCCTTTTCGTTACTTGTTCTTTGGTGTTCTCATGTTAATGTGAGATTTGTTTGAAAAAATAAGTGAAAAAGGTCCGACATGTATAATGTCGACGATTTGACTTTAAGAGTCGCCAATTGGTGTATTTAATTGGTTGCACCAACGCAACCGAAAAAGTTTGCACATTGACCCAGTGATTTGACACTACTAGACGGGTCTGTGAAACCAAGATTCATTTTGGGTCCGGGGGCTTGATTATGCGGAGGGAAGGTGTTAGGCACCCCCCGACATCTGTGTTACCACGGTGACCGCCACTTTTCAATGACATTGTTATATGAATGTGTATGTGTGTGTGTTGATCAATGTGCAATTATTTGAAAGTAGTGCAAGGCCTCGTTCGCACCTATATACACAAGGTTTGAATTTTATAGAAAAATTCAGTTTTAACCAAGATATAGCAATAAAGTTTTGTAAAAGAGGTTTTTCAAACCCTGTGCTCAATAGGAATTGAGACATTTTCATACTTCCATTTTATTATTAAATGTTTGGCTTGTTTGCTTTTTTATTTTAGAGATGCGAAGCATTCTCGAGAAAATAATATATACGATCTTAGAACTCCTCATGGGCATGACATGACCATCCAAGGAAATTCGAGACATCGTAAAATAATGTACAAGTCGCCATACGGTGAAAAATATCCATCATGGGAACCGAATCTAGATTCGAAGAGATGAATATGTGATCACATGATTCTGAAGCTCACATGATAATCGCAATTTGTATGGAAAGCAAGAAGCAGTTATATATATAAAAGTCAGTAAATATATATATATATATATATATATATGGATATGATCAACCACCACTTAAGTAAACTCAGTTGGAATTAAATATAAACAAAGTAAAAGCGATCAATCGCCATTTAAGTAAACTCCAGGCAGTGATTAAATGTAAATAAAGTGTAAAAGGCCACAAGTAAACTCTGTGAACTGACAGAAATGTAAAATATATATATATATATATGTACAAATATATATATATATATATATATATATATATATATATAAAGCAAGAAACGCATAGGATGTGAATCTGTGCTCATCGGATATGTCCGATAATAATTATATATATATATATATATATATATAGCTTAGTAAATGCTAGGATGTAAAATCTAGGCTCATCGAGATATGTCCGACAACAATTATATATATATATATATATATATATATATATATATATATATATATATAAGCAATAAATGCTCAGCACTAAAGTTTCAGCTCAATCGAGGCATAACTCGATAATGTTAGTCCATATATGAAATATATACATATATATATATATATATATAAGTATATATACAAACAGGAATGAAAACCACGGACCGAAGTCCGGGCAAACACACTCACGCGACTCTCAACGTGTACAACAGTGTGTGTTAATATGAGAAGAAGTCTTTATATAATGTGAGAAGGCTTACAGTGGGCTGCTAAAATAGACTTCTATGACTTTAAATGGATAAGCACTTAGCTCTCGTCGGATAAAAGATAGCTATATATGAGCTAACAAATGTTTAAAAGTGAGGAAACACTCAAAAGATGTGTATGCAGAGTAAAATGGACAGGGCTTCCTCGCCTTTTCTTTCTCTCCTCTTCTTCAAATGGCTGACCCCAAGGCTTGTATATATAGATGGATGGTCGCAGGTACATCAAGGGCTGCATGGCATGGTTGTACCATGGTCGGTCGGTGCATCCGAGCCTCATGGTCCCGTCGTCTCGTCGTAGTATGTGCACTCGCAGCAATCGTAATGTCCGCTTCGAACTTGCGAACTTCAATCCGAGCATCCGAACGAGGTATATCTGACCTTCTTCGGACCGCTTGTGTCGAGAGTTACGCAATGACATGGATTAGAGGTTGTACGAAGTCAGGAAGAAGGGTCTGTGCCCATGGTCTTCAAGCTTCAAATTCTATCCAAAGTACTGCCACGCGTAATAGTCACTCGAGATTGTTACTCCTCGGTTCTTATGGGACATTGTTGTATGTATGCATGTATGAAGTGTCGAGACGACGCGCAGGTGTTGAAGAGACAAGATGATGTTTGACTCCTCACCGGGGTTATCCCCGGTTTGAGTTTAAAGTAGACGTTACTCAGGGTTACATCTGAGATTGGACTACTTGTTGGCATGCCGCGATATCATCTTGTTGAGGCGGTAAGATGATGCTTTTGACTCCTTACCGGGGTTATCGCCGGTTTAAGCAGAAAGCAAACGTTGCTCAGGGTTACATCTGAGATTGGACTGCTGCAAGTATTTGAATACCGCAAGGTCATCTGTGAAAGAACCTATCTGCCCGTTGTTAGCTCCGGGTCTGAGGTATGATTGCCTCTTAGGAGGTCCGAGCTCAAGTCGATCGCATGTGTTTGAAACAAACAATTCCGGAGTTATCGCTGGAACTGCAAAAGCATCCCTTGGGGCTATCACCAAGGACGAAGTTGCTACTCCCAGTGTTGTTTCTGGGACTGGAACTAAACGTCGCGATGTTATCGCCGAGACAAAACTGTCCTCTTCGGTGTTATTGTCGGTCTTTTGATCTTGTAAACCTCGGGGTTATCTCCGAGATTGGAAATGACATTCCCGGTGTGTGTTCCGGTTTTGAGAAGTTTCGATTTGTGTTTTGAGTTGGAACCGATGTTCGGTTTGTGTTCGGGTTGAATCGCACTTCGTGTAGTATCCGAAATGGATGTAAGCTGTCTTCCAGGGTTTTCTCCGAAAGACGAATCTGCCCTCCTGTAATGTTAGTAATAGGCATGCAAAAAATTTCGAGTGTCTATAGATGCCCCTCTTTATCATATTCATGCAATGCAAATAGGATAAAGAATCCTAGACACTTGAAATGCGAGCAAGATAAACATGATGTTATATGCAGCAACATGATGCAAATTTATGATGCATAATTTTCAAGTAATCCTGTTGGGATGACAATCAGTGATGGCTTGGACATGCGATCCAAGTCTCCAAGGATGTTGACGTTGGGGCTATCACTAAAGTCTTGAATCCTAGACACTGGCCTATATTCCATAGAGGTACCTCTTGTGTATAAGAGATCTGTGGGGATAAAGCTTTGTCTATTTGAGGATGTGTATAACATATTCCCTCATTCTGTCGAAGTTACTGCCAACAGTTTGTCGTCGTCAGGGTTGCCCGACCTTCGTTGATGTGTGTATCACCGGATAAATCTTTGCTGGGTGTATTGTCAAGGTTGCTTGACCTTCATTGATGTATATGTCAATGGTAGCATTGTGTTGTAGCCCTGCTGGGGAAGGTTTCTTCGATGGGTTTACTTGCCATCGGCTGACATGATGTCAAGGCTGCTTGACCTTCATTGATGTGTGTATCAATGGTTGCATTGCGTTGTAACCCCCACCAGGGATACGTAGATTTTTGATAGATGTGCGTTGTGACCCCTGCCAGAGATAAGTAGATTCTTGATAACTTTGACGTTGTAACCCCCGCCGGGGAGGTTTGATATTTCGTGGTTTTTACGTTGTAACCCCCGCCGGGGAAGTTTAGGATTGTGACCCTGCAAATGACGGCAGCGGACCTTTGTGGGGTATTGCCGAGCATGATCTATGAAAGCTGAGCTCATTGGTATAGTATACCCTGCATTCAGGCGAATACCGTTGAGACGACGGGAGTTTAACTCTGACCGACGAGAAACCAGGATTTCAAGCTATTCCGCTCAAACGCGTAGCACTTTTATTCCTGATTTGGCCTTTTCAGCTTATGAGACCTCCTTTGTAACTCTAATTGGAGAGAGCGGGAGGTGTGGGACCCATGTAGGAGTGCCGCAGGTACACCTACAGGAGCCACAGGTGAGCCTGCGGCCAACCGTGCCTATGTATAGGCGAATGGTTGCTTTCATAAGTCATTTCAAGTTGCGCAGTGAAGGAAATCTGAGAGCTCTTCTTCAGATCTGCTGAGTTAGGGCAACTTTCTACATATTCTGCCACTGTACAAGCGTTCTTCACTGTCCTAGTAACACATGCATGTATTTTTTTCCATTTTCTATCCGTTGGAAAATGACTTATCACATGAAATGCATTTAGACACGTAGTAGTGAATATACATGCTGATATGACTTGATAAAAAATATTCAACATAGCAAATGTTAGTATTAAACCATGCTGAACATAATGATGTGAAAAAATTTGACTTTTGAAGCAGTCAAATTGGCACCTTTTACTGTCATTTCTTATCCTATATGAGGACAAATGAGTAAAGGCATAAAAGTAAAATAATCCTGGTAATTAGACTACACATACAGATTTTTACTGTGATGTGATTAATGCATTTAGGATGTATATGACTATTGGTAGGTGTGCTACTGAATGGCCACCTAGTCATGCCTATGTGCATGTGGATAGTCCCATTTACAAAGGAGGCTATGGCAAAATTTTCCCAAAATGTAGGTATTGGGTAGTCATACATATTTAACTCTACTGTAGATGTATGTTAAAGCAATGCATTTTGAAAAGCTCCAGGTAAGAAATTACCACACCCTTTCTGAGGTGATTTGGAGACTTGATGTCCAGATATTATGGATCCGGATCAGCTGAGTAATTCCCGTAGGACCACTTCTGGTGTACGGAGGAGAGCTTCTAAAGATCCTCACTGCCGTTCTGTTAGACAGCCTTGTTATTTGGTGGAGGCAGTGATACGTCCTATTCGGGTTGAAGTGTCGAATGTTGAGGACGAGGAGGAGGATGTACCGATCGAGGTTCCTTCTCCTGTTGTTCGTGTTCCCCGTAGGGAATTGCCCGGTATTCAAGTGGCGAACCCAGATCTTCTGGGTGACTTGAGTAGGCATCCTTCAGTATACCTGCACGCAAATGAGTTATGAAGTTAGATCTTTAATCTTCCTTATTTCTTATTGATGAGAAGTCAAGGATTCTGATGTTGATCTACATTTGATGAAGGTTCCCGGCATCACACAGCCTCGAAGGAACTGGTTTAATATCCACTTTATGTATCAGGTTTTGCATGATGACTACAGAGCGATCGTCCATGGCTGGGGATTTGGGATGTTCTTCTCCATTCTACCTCGTCGTTGTCCTTGGGGTTACCTCAGGGCATTGTCTGAGTGGTGGTTTCACCAGACTCAGTCACTCCATTTGCTGGACTGTGAGGTGATGATGACGCCGATGGATTGGCGGTTTATCACAGGTATGTAGTTTGGAGGGGAGGCAATGCCTTGCATGGCGAATATCACCCCTACTGCCGTCAGATCCTTATTAGGAGTTTCGACGGAGGCACTTAAAGGCAGGACTGTTCGTACGGGTCCTTTGAGCATAGATGCTATGAGTGGGTTTTTGAGTGAGCCTATACCTGATGATGTGAGAGTCAAGGATCGCTTTGTCCGGCGATTGTTCCTGATGATCATTAGGGGCTACTTCATAGCAGATAATTCCTCTACGGTGTCCTTCGTTTTGATCAGCACCACTCGACACGTGGACCGTATAGGAGAGTATGATTGGGATTCTTACACCTTTGCCTACTTCCTCAGGGGAATGCGCATGCGATCACAGGGCTTGACCGAGGCGTGGTTAGGTTAAGAGTGTTGACTGATAGCAGATGTTTGCCTTTATGTTGGCAGTTTTGGGCCTATGAGAGGCTTCCTTGTTTGCGTCCTGTGAGCGTGTTAGGTTCAGACACCTATCCACGAGGACGGAGATGGCATCATTCCATCCTAGAGGAGGTCCCTATTGCTGAGGGTTTCACTCATTGTCACCTACAGTTGGAGTTATTGACAGCCGATGTCATTACATGGATTACCTACTCTGGAGAGCATTTGGGAGTTCTTTTTGAGGATGGGTACCACCGAGAGTAAGTACGTCATTTCCACCCGCACGATTCCTCTCTTCACAGATGGAGGATGTGAGCTCTATTTAGGAGAAGCGTCTTTATTAGGAGCACTACTGGGACGGATCCAGATGCCGATCTTGCTCTCGTCAGCAAGCGTTATTGGCTCTGTTTTTCTACCACCCGTCATTGACATCCCATTGATGGGGATTGACGGTTTACATTGTTAGAGGGCCCCTGGTCTCGGGGAGATGTTCCAAGATTGGTGGATCCCTAAACGATTGGAGCTCGAGACGCGCCGCCACGGTTTATGGGGATATAGTTCCGTGATCCGTGATGATGACGGATTGGCTAGCCTGTGTTAGAGATTCGACTCATGTGACATAGATTGACAGATTGACCCAGCAGCTGGACCGGACACATCTTTTCATTCGGCATTTGGGCAGAGATCCTTCAAAGGTAGATACTTTTGATCCTTCCAGCTCTGGAACTGGCCCCTCAGATGACCCATATGGCTTTGCTGGTGCAGATCCTCCCTTGTATTGCCTGACATCCCTGTAGATAGAGATCCAGTTACTCAGGAGGAGTTACATCAGGTGGACAGTATCGATGATGTAAACATCGACACTCTTGACTTTTTCTGATGTATTTCTTGCTATTTCTTTTGATAGGGCTCTGTTAGCATCTGGGTAGCTTCGCCCCATTCTCACTATATCTTTCGATAGGCCTTTCTTATATGTTGGGTAGCTTCGCCCCATTTCCCTATATTTTAGCTGTACAGAGAGGTATTAGATGATGATATACTTAGGAATGTATGCATAATTTTCCATTTCCTATATCATATTGCCATCTATTATATCATGCATGTTATTAAGTTATGCATATGTACGTATGTCCAGAGATATTCAGCATTGACCCCTGGATGGTCTTATAACACGGCCCGTACAGATGTCTTCTTCGACAGTTAGCCGTATTGATCATACCCCACCATTTTTGGTGGTATATGGTATGCGCTCATGGTATGATAGTATATCACCATCAGACATGGTGATCGTAGATGATTTGCTACAGCATACTATGACCCTATTGATGTTTCAGGTTCCCACATGATTTATAGAGGGCATGCTAGAGCACTAGGTATTGGAGAGGCAGGTTTTCCGATTTGGGACCCAGGAGTTGACTCCTACTTTAGAGGAGTATGCACGGTTGATGATGCTGCCGCTGGACAGACCTTGCGTGCATATGGCTATTGGAGACATGAGCAGACAGTTTATGACCATCACCAGATTGAGACGTAGAGTGGTCCAGGATGAGATTACATCCGACCACGTGATATCCCAGAGTTTCCTATTTGAAAGGTTTGGCTCTGAGGACATCTATGCACGGCATTCCGGGGATTTCACCACACCGGAGGACCATTGGCGTTCAGCTAGAGTAGATGTACTGCTTCTATGCGTATTGTTATACGTCTTCATGTCACAGTACATGGATGAGCTGGATATCGGCGTCATTATGGCAGTGAGAGCTCTCAGGGAGGGTCATACCATTGTACCGATGATCATTGCAGAGACTCTAAGGTCAGCTACATACTGTTGCACTTATCCGGCAGGAGTATTTACAAGTAGCTCGGTCATGCTATATGTGAGGTTTATGTCACACTTGAGACCGATTGGCACATTTAGATGGCAGGGGTTTTGTTTCACCCAGGAGATAGCCATGTCATACTCCTGTCAGCCTGCAGAGTGCATAGATGCTGCATCGTGGTCAGCTTTCCTGGCAGGGATTAGGGATCCGTTTGCCATATTGTCGTGTTCAGGGCTTAGCTCACCCTACAGCTTTATTACTCATGCTCCGGGCATGGATTATCTCCCTCTGGCTGGATTGAGGGACATGATTACTTACCACCCATTGGCTATGATGTGTCAGTTTGACCAGTTTCAGGATTTTCATCCTTATGAGGGGGCAGTGAGTCAACGCTTTGCTTCATACCGATTTGTCGTGGAGGGCAGATCCGGAGTTGTATACTGTTGGGATCGGTGAGTCGGTGAGTTTTGTCATCATCCAGTTGTTCTGCAGTATTCCACATGGATGGAGACAGAGGCTACATCGATTCATGTAGTAGTATCCACAAAGGCAGAGACTGATTTCGCTGGCGATGAGCCTATAGAGAGGTCATTATTCCACAGATGACTTGATTCTTTGGGTCGCCAAAGATTTGTGAAGGATTCTCCCACCGAGTGCAATCATATTACTCAAGATTCTAAGACAAAGATTTGGAGCAGAGCTTACATCTAATGACCTATGATAGAGATCAAGCTAGGGCCAGCGATGTTGTGACTCTTGATGAGAGAGATACCGTTCTGTTAGAGAGGGATGAGGCTAGATCAGCCAGGGATGCATTGATTGGGGAGTGGGATGCCGCCTTATCTACTAGAGATGTAGCCATTGCAGATAGTACTTCCGTTAGATCCCAGATGACTGTCAGTCTTACCGACATGAGTGCTTACATTGATGAGCACTATGCTACCATGCAGTTAGCCTCTGATCTGCTAGCTCGTGTAGATACCCTTGGGCAGGAGCTTGCTAATAAACGAAATAAACACTGAATAAATCATAGAAATCATTCTTCCAATTATAATAAATAATCTAACACAAAGAATATTAGAAAACACCCTTCACGAAGTCTAGAATTGCAACCGACTTGAAAAACTCCTCGAAATACTCCTCCACACTTGCTATCAAAAACTCAGCTTAGATCTTCGTAATAATGCTCTCTCTAATCTCCTCGTTGTTTTTGATAGAGTAACAGATATCTCCTATATAAATCCAGCCAAATTTTCTATCCAATAGAGTTATACTGACATGCAAAAAGCTAAAATTCGAACTCAAGAGGAATTATAACCGAAACAGGACACTCAACATTTTCCACCCCCCGCCCCGGCGGGGATTTGTATACTATAGACGCCCGCCCCGACGGGCTTGCCTTCTGTTTTACTCGAATGAAGACCCCCACCCCGGCGTGGGTGTATATAGCTATATAACGCCCGCCCCGGAGGGCTATGCTCCTGCTAAATGGCTATGCTGCTATGCTAAATTACTTCCAAATATGCTCCATTTGATTCCCATTGCACCGAATATCACCAATTGTACGTAGAATGCCTCAACCACCAATCTACACATGAAATAACACAAAACAAATGAAATTGAACATGATCACAAGAAATTAGCAACAAATAAGCATGAATTGGATATTAAATCGCGTATATAAAATACACTTATCAAAATCCCCCAAACTTAAACGGCTAGTCCTCGAGCACAAATCAACTACATGCAATGCAATGATATGAATACGAATTCACTTGTATGCTATCAAATCCAACAATATCGCAGAATCAAAATTATCTTAACAGCCTCAGCGAAAATAAGCAACTATACAATATCAACCATCAAAAACCAATCTACAAATCACTTTAATCCTCGAATCGCAAGCCATCATCACTTGTATAGTGTGTGTGTGTGTGTGTAACATCCATGCTAACCAATACTAACCCAAATTCAATACATAACCAGTCTCTTAGAAGGAATCATGCAGCACAAACTTAAAAATTTCAAAAATAGATAGTTCCAACTAAAATCAAACAATCACAAATCTCAAGGGTTCACGCGGGGTACTTATGCTTTATTTTCATCTACGGGGGCTTTTTGTTCTTTTCCCATTTTATTCATTTTTTTAGATATATAGATCACATAGCTATGCAATGTCTTATTCCCTTAGGCTTTTCAATGCTACCTTAACGAGCTTTCGACCAAGGACTCCCAGACCATTAAGACCTTAGGGCACTAGGTGTAAAGACAATCCCCTCGGGCTTACTTGCTCAAGTAACAAAGGCCACAAAACTAGACAAGCACGCTACGGTGTTTATTCATACTTTTTTTTTCATAAGCTTATATACCCCACATAACATCCCCCAAATTTAAGTGCTTGCTTAACTTTAGCCTTTATTAGCCATCCTTGTAATTTTATCATTCACTCTAACATTATCCTATAGAGACCATTTAGGTACCGGTTTGAACTTAACCAATTAACACAGATGTTTGTTAAACGTGCTATCCTTTTATACCAGTTTCAAACAACTCAAGGTTCTATTCATAAATGATCATTGTGTCATAGTTCTAATAGTCAATACTATATTTGCTACTTATTTGACAATCACATCATAGGCCCACAATAACATGAAACACAACATTGATAGACTTAAATAATACAATAATTACTAATTAACATTTTTTTTATATAGATGTGAATAACAAAATACGGATAACAACTGCATTACACTATTATCTACTATGCAAAACCTAAACTACCATGAATGCCCTAAGCTATCATGCAATACTGAAAATAAAATGCAATACATAAATTTAAATCCAATGAATCCTAAAAGCTACAATGCATGCAAAAATGAATTTAAATCCCCCAAACTTAAACAATACAATGTCCTCATTGGATAATTGATCAAAATAAGTATGTGGCGACTTCCCTATCAATGCTTAAGCTTGAGGAGGTGGTTGTTGATCTTCTTCATCAGAATCACTCGGCGTGAACCTTGGCATTGGACCGGGCTGTTGATATGGAAATTGTGCCACCGGGTTGAAACTTTAAAGAGTTGTGTTCAACGAGGCAAAAGATGTATGCATAGCGTCAAACATGTGCTCTTGCCTCATTGCCAATTAGCGCATTTCCCGACGAGTTGCCTTGGTGTGTGCATTCAGTTGATTTTGGAAATCAAGGAATTGAGATCTAGATATAGCCTTGGCTTGCAGTACCTGCTCATTCCCTTGATCGCCCATTTCCTCATCATCGTCCCCGATGTCTTTGTATCATCCTCGTTTTCTTCCGACGACGATGGAAAAATGAAACCCACTCCACGCTATGGTGTGACTCGCGCTCCCCTTACATCTGAGTATCATTTATCATTCTAGAATCAAAGCAATAGCTAGTGGCATTTGAGTGGGCTCGTCATTAGACCATCTAACTCCTGCTTGACGGCATAACCCACATATAAGTGATGGGTGTGGCAAACCTCCAGAAAAATTTCCACGTAGGCCCCGGCGGATGGAGAAGCAAATGATAGCCCCGACATCAATTATAAAATCTTGCACAATGGCGTACAACAGCAACACCTTCTCTTTAGTGACGTCCGAGGTATGTTGGGACAGAAGCAATTTTGCGCAGAGGAAGGCATACCAAATTTTTCCATATTGGCTAAGATCCTTGCTATGGAACACGGTGCCCCCTTTCGCCCTTTAATCCATGACGTTCCCGGCTTTGTCATCTCCATGATAATAGCATCAAAATCTGGGTCAGAATTACGGAGATGCGCATACTGGCAGTGGCGAGGCACCCGCAGTTGATAGTATGTGTTAATGGCGTCGGTACTAAATGGAACTAGACGTCCGCACACAAATGCTTGGAATGGTTCTTTGTCCACAGCATTTGCGTAAAACTCCTTGACAATGTTTACAACGGCTGGTTCCGGCTCCTCGATAAATTTTGTCCATCTTTTTGGTAAATTT
This sequence comes from Panax ginseng, assembly GCA_020205605.1. Lineage (NCBI taxonomy): Eukaryota > Viridiplantae > Streptophyta > Magnoliopsida > Apiales > Araliaceae > Panax > Panax ginseng. Next base: position 33,051,659 of record CM035128.1, on the reverse strand, counting down.
GCGGCATGAGCTCCCCATCATTAGGATCTGGTTCCAACCCCCTCTCCGGTGTAAGGGCTTTGGTGAGCATGTAATCAATACCGGTCGGCGGCGGCGGCACTTATAAATTTGCGGCGATCGAAGGTGCGGGTTGGCTGGGATGATTTTGAACTCTCCCCCCTTTGGCGTTTCGCATATGATTGTGAAGCCATGGCTCTCTCAATTGCTAGTTTTTCTCTACTCTCCCCTAAACTGTGCAATAGTATCTCTCTAGCTCACAACTATGCTCTCTTTTTGCCTTATATGAATTGTGGTGGAGGTGGATGAGATGTTGTGGTATTTATAGATGGAGAGGGAAGGCTAGCATTGGTGGAGTGAGGAGGTGGAGAAGAATAATGGAGTGTTGGGAATGTGGGGAAAATGGGTGGTGATTATGGAGTAATGAGGTAGTGGGGGGTTATTGGGAAGGATAGAAGACCAACCAACTGTCCACGCCTGTCAAAATTCTAGGACCCCCGCCCCGGCGGGGGGTAATGAACTAGGAATGCTCGCCCCGGTGGGCTATGCCCCTGATTTCTGATGTTGAGGACCCCCATCCCGGCGGGGGTTGTAGTGCTTTTAGGGCCCGCCCCGGCGGGCTAGGTCACTGCCAGACTTCCTTGTTTTGCTTCAATGTAGCTCACTTTACTGCAATATACTCGCTTGATGATCCTTTTTTTGTTTTCCATCCTGCATGACATGAACATGAAGATTAGTGAGTTGTTGATGACATGTTCTGATGTGGAGAGATTAACGAGATTTTATTTTATTCTTCTACCTAGTAATTTAATAAAAATATTAATTAAGCAAATATGAATGGAAAATACGATAAAGAAATAAAAATTGGGTTGCCTCCCAATGAGGGCTTGATTTTAAGTCGTTCAGCCTAACTACTTCCTGCTTAAGTTGTATCGGCCAACGTGATGGCGATCACGTCAGTGTTGGCTTCTCCACCCCAGTAATGCTTCAACCAATGTCCGTTTACTTTGAATGTTTCGAGAGGATTGCGACTGTAAATTTCAACTGCCCCATGAGGGAATACTTGCTTGACTGTGAATGGTCCCGACCATCTTGATTTGAGCTTTTCGGGGAACAAACGCAGCCTTGAGTTAAATAATAGTCTTGATTGGGTAGGGCTCGAATGTTCGATTTAAAATTTTCTCGGTCGTCTTTATCTTTTGACTTTTTCTTTGTATATTTTGGCATTCTCATAGGCATGAAGCTTAAACTCGTCTAATTCATTCAATCAAGTAATCTTTTTTCTCCATGACTTTTTGATCAAAATTGAGTTTTGCCTTTACCCAAAGATGCCTTATGATGTAGTTCCACCGGTAAATGACATGCCTTCCCATACAACAGTTGATATGGTGACATCCCGAGTGGCGTCTTGTATGCAGTCTGGTAAGCCCATAGAGCATCGTCCAATCTAAGTGACCGATCTTTCCGACTCGGATTCACCACTTTCTCCAATATCTTTTTGACTTCTCTATTCGATACCTCAGCTTGTCCACTGGTTTGAGGGTGATATATTGTAGCTATCTTGTGGTTCACCCCATACTTGGCCAAAAGAGCAGTAAACAGTTTATTGCAAAAGTGACTACCTTCATCACTTATAATTGCTCTTGGTGTGCCAAACCTAGTGAAGATGTTCTTTTGCAGGAATTTGAGGACCACTTTGGCATCGTTTGTAAGCTGCAGCTTCAACCCACTTTGACACGTAGTCCACTGCGAGTAGAATGTATTGATTGTTCATGGACGATGGAAATGGTCCCATGAAATTGATACCCCACACATCAAAAATTTTCACTTCCAGAATCGTTTGTAGGGGCATCTCATTACGTTTCAAAATGTTGCCCACCCTTTGACACCTATCACATTGTTTGACAAACTGGTGGGCATCTTTAAATAATGTAGGCAAATAAAAACCACATTGCAGTACCTTCGCCGCTGTCCTCTCACTCCTATAATGCCCACCATACGCCGATGAGTGACACTCATGTAGAATATTCTTCACTTCGCTAAATGGGACGCACCTTCGAATCACCTTGTCGGCATACTGCTAGAACAAATATGGATCATCCCACATGTACCATTTCACGTTGTGAAGAAATTTCTTTTTCTGTTTCCTTGTGAGGTCAGGTGGTAAAATGTTGCTCACAATGAAATTTGTGTAGTCGCCATACCACAGAATCTCCGTTGATATCCCAAATAGTTGCTCATCCGGGAATGATTCATTGATTTCACATTTGTCATCTTTTTATTTCCCTTGGTTTTCCAACCTCGACAAGTGGTCGGCTACTTGGTTCTCCGTCCCCTTCCTATCCTTTATTTCTAAATCAAATTTTTGTAGTAGGAGATTCCACCGGATAAGGCATGGCTTGGCATCCTTTTTCGCAATCAAGTACTAAATCGCTGCATGATCTGTATAGACTATCACCTTAGTCCCGATCAAGTAAGCACGAAATTTATCAAACGCATATACCACGACAAGCAACTCCTTTTCTGTGGTTGTGTAGTTCATTTGAGTTTCTGTAAGTGTTTTGCTTGCGTAGTATATAGTGTGAAATACCTTATCTCTCATTGACCTAAAAAAATTTAATGCCAAGTCGCTTGCATCACACATAAGCTCAAATGGCATACTCAATCCCGGCAACTATAACTTGAAATGTAGTTAATTTCCTTTTTAATAAATCAAACGCTGTCTTGCATTCTTTATCAAAGCTGAATGTTGCATCCTTCTCTAAAAGACTGCATAAGGGTTTCACAATTTTAGAGAAATCTTGTATACACCTCCTGTAGAACCCAGCATGTCCCAAGAAACTCCTAATACCCTTCATTGAGGTTGGTGGAGGCAATTTTTCAATCGTTTCCAGCTTCGCTTTATCGACTTCCAGCCCTTGAGTCGATACCTTATGGCCCAAAATTATGCCCTCTTCAACCATGAAATGGCATTTTTCCCAATTTAGAACAAGATTCGTGTCCTTGCATCTTTGCAGCACCATAACCAGATTCTTCAAGCAATTATCAAAGTTGTCCTCATAAACTGAAAAGTCATCCATGAAGACCTCAACATTTTTCTCCACCATATCCGAAAAAATTGCCATCATACATCTTTGGAAAGTTGCTGGTGCGTTGCATAGACCGAATGACATCCTCTTGAATGCAAATGTGTCGTAAGGGCATGTAAATGTGGTCTTTTCTTGATCCTCCGGAGCGATGACTATTTGGTTGTAGCCCGAATACCCATCCAACAAACAGTAATATTGATGTCCCACTAATATATTTAACATTTGGTCAATAAAGGGCAGCGAAAAATGGTCTTTCCGGGTTGCCTTGTTCAATTTTCTGTAATCCATGCAAACCCGCCAACCCGTCACTGTTCTGGTTGGGATTAACTCGTTGTCGTCATTCTACACCATTGTCATTCCTCCTTTTTTTTTGATGCGATCGAATTGGACTAACCCATTTCTTTGTCGTAAATCGGGTAGATGATGCCGATGTGTTCAACCATTTTAAAATTTCTTTCTTTACCACTTTCTTCATAATTAGATTGAGTCGCCGCTGTTGTTCCACCGTTGGTTTTGCCTCATCTTCCATCAAGATCTTGTGCATGCAAAATGAAGGGCTGATTCCCTTTATGTCAGCAATTGTCCATCCAATGGCTGATTTGTGTTCCCGAAGCACCCTCGGCAACTTTTCTTCCTGCAATTCGGTAGGTGCAGCTGAAATAATAATAGGTAAAGAATTTAAATTGCCTAAATACGTATACCTGAGGTGCTTAGGAAGTGGCTTAAGTTCCAGCTTTGGTGGCTCTTCCAATGATGGTTTTAGTTTTTCTGCGGTTACCTCCTCTGTGTGCAGTGGTTCAAACGGTGTTCTGAATCTTGGTACTCGTGGCAATAAGTCTAGCAATTAAAGGTAATCCACCAATTCTGGATCATCGATCTCTTTATCTCCCAATAATGTTGTTTCTAACGGATCGTTCACCAAACTTTTGCTCATGTCATCACTAATGATTTTCTCAATTAGATCCATTCGAAAACATTCTTCCTCATCCGTAGGAAATTTCATGGCCTTAAACACATTAAATTTCACTTCTTGATCTTGGACCCTCATAGTGAATTCTCCTTTTTGTACATCTATGAGTGTTCTCCCTGTAGCCAAAAATGGTCTCCCTAGGATAATTGGGATGTTCTTGCCCTCCTCAAAATCCAGAATGATAAAGTCTGCGGGGAATATAAACTTATCCACTTTCACTAAGATGTCCTCTACTATGCCTCTCGGATACGTGACTGACATATCCGCCAACTGTAGGGAGATGTTTGTAGGCCTTGGCTCGGGCAAACCTAATTCTAAGTATACTGACAACGGCATGAGGTTTACACTCGCCCCCAAATCACTTAGACACTTGCTAAAATGCATCTCACCAATCGTGCATGGAATAGTAAAGCTCCCCGGGTCTTTGAGTTTTTGTGGTAATTTCTGCTGTAATACCGTACTACACTCCTCTGTTAATGCCACAGTCTCAAAATCTTCCCATTTCTTTTTCCTTGATAGAATCCCTTTCATAAATTTTGCGTAACTCGGCATTTGTTCTAGGGCCTCTGCAAATGGTATGTTAATTTGAAGTTTCTTGAACACTTCCAAGAATTTTGAAAATTGCTTGTCTAACTTTTGTTTTTGAACTCTTTGCTGGAATGGTGGGGGAGGATAAACAGCTGGTTTGTTGACTGGTTTGTTATTTTCCATTTGTTTTTCGTTCCCTTGCTTTATCTCACCCACTGTATTTTCTGTATCTGGCTCAATCTCCTTTGTAACAGAAAATTCTGGCTCTTGACCAACAAGTTGTTTTCCACTTCTTAACATAATGGCTTGACACTGCTCGTGATTACCCTTAGGATTTTTCTCGGTGTCACTTGGTAATGTCCCTTGTGGTCTATTATTCAATGCATGCGCCATCTGACCCATCTGATTCTCTAAATTCTTGATCGACATCTCTTGTGCTTTCATAAGCAAGGTGTGCCAACTCGGTGGTAGCCATGAATCTTTCCAAATTTTCCTCCAGATCGGGTTTCCTTTCTTGATATTGAACTGGTTGTTGCTGATTCTGGAAACCTGAAGGGTATGATTGTCGTGAAGCTTGATTTTGCTGGTTGTTGCTCCATAAGAAATTTTGATGATTCCTATTTCCTTGATTGTATGTGTTCTGATATGTGTTTTGAAGAATTCTGTTATAATTACCGATGAACTGCACAACTGCTGGATTAATTGCACATTGCTCCGTTGGGTGTTCTCCTGCACACAACTCACATACTATTGTCACTTGCGGTGTTTGCTGTGTTTGTTGTGTTTGTGTTGCTGCCACTTGCTCCAACTTCTTTGACATTGCAGCTATCTGTGATTGCATCGCTGTCATACTATCTACTTCCAATACCCCAGCTACCTTCGCCCGTGTCATTCTTGTTGTGGGCCACTGGTAGTTATTAGCTGACATGGTTTCAATCAATTCGTAGGCTTCCTCGTAACTCTTAGCCATGAACGCTCTGCCCGATGCTGCATCGATACTTGTCCTGAGATTCCCATGTAGTCCGTTGTAAAAAGTGTTCATTTGTAACCACTAGGGAAATCCATGACGTGGGCATTTTCTGAGCAGTTCTTTATATCTTTCCCAGGCCTCATATAACGACTCCCCATGTTGTTGCTCAAACATTGTAATCTCATTCCTCATCTTCGCAGTTTTCTCTGGTGGGAAGAATTTTGTGAGGAATTTCTGAGCTAAATCCTCCCATGTTGTTATTGAACCGGACGGTAAAGAATGCAACCAACTCTTCGCCTTGTCCCATAGAGAGAATGGGAACAATCGAAGTCTCACCGCCTCATCCGAAACCCCATTAAACCTAAATGTGTCGCACATTTCTAGAAAGCTAACTAGATGCTCGTTCGGATCATCGTTTGCAAATCCCCCAAACTGAACTGAATTCTGAATCATTTGTATCATCCCAGGCTTAATCTCGAACGTATTTGCGGCTATTATTGGCTTCGGTGATGCTTTGATCGCAGATTCATCACCTAGGTGTTGCAAAGTCCCTCAACGCTTTCCGATCTTCGGCTGCCATTACTATTTCCTCTTCTTTCTCAGATGTTTCGAATTCTTGCCTCGTTTCTTTGATCCACTTACTCAACCTCTGAAACCTTTTCTCAATGTCGTCCTCAAAAGGCAGCAAGTCTGGATTTTGGGATCGAGTTTGCATAAACTAGTCCAACACCTGAAATAAGAAGCACAATGCAAAAATATAAAAAAAAGTCTAAGTAAAACTAGATTAATTAAACTGATATTGTAAAAATATTAAGAATTATGCTAAAAATATCCCCAGCAACGGCGCCAAAAACTTGTTGGGTAAAAATCTAATTACGCACAACACGCAAGTATACATAGTCAACAAATAATAAAGTGATGAGTAGAGTATCGTTCCCACAGAGATTAATTAGCAATAACCTTAACTTACAATTACCAATCTTCTATTAACCCTAATTTTATTAAACAAATCCAAATCAATAATTTAAGTTAACAAAACTAAAATTTAAAAATAATTAAATTAACACAAAATAACCACGAATATCAAAATCTGAATTTTCAAACAATTAATGGAGAATTAGACTTATGATTTCACCCTAACCTTCACTTTGATTTTAATACCTTTATCCCAATTTAATGCACTATCCTAGTTTATTAATCAACAACACGAACGTAGTATTAACCACCTCTCGATGCACTAATACCATATTAACTTCAATCCATAATTAAGATAGAAATCCATTAAACACCTTAATCAACTAACCCACTATATCTCTATGTGAATTACAATTAAAGAAGGTTGAAGAATAAGTTCTCTATCCGATTACATGCGGCGTCAAGCATATCTCTACCTTAACACTCATCAAGTTTAAGCTACTAATAAAATCCTGAACACATGTTATATCAACTAGGTCTAGATTTGAATATCCTCTCTTGATTCCATCCAACTCCACAAAGAATTGTTGATCAGGCAATTCATAGATTCAAGCACAAATTGATATAGATAAACTGGAGATAGCTTATTAAATTGGAAATCAAAGTTTACAAAATCATCGATTCACTTAAAGATCCATTACAAGCCTAAAAATGAATTAGTTCATAATAAACGAAATAATTACTGAATAAATCATAGAAATCATTCTTCTAATTACAATAAATAATCTAACACAAAGAATATTAAAAAACACCCTTCATGAAGACTAGAATTGCAACCGACTTGAAAAACTCCTCGAAATACTCCTCCACACTTGCTATCAAAAACTCAGCTTAGATCTTCGTAATAATGCTCTCTCTAATCTCCTCATTGTTTTTGATAGAGTAATAGATATCTCCTATATAACTCCAGCCAAATTTTCTATCTAATAGAGTTATAATGACATGCAAAAAGCTAAAATTTGAACTCAAGAGGAATTATAATCGAAACAGGACACTCAACATTTTTTCCACCCCATTTTGCCGTGGATTTATATCATTATAGACGCCATTGCATGGCGGTTTGCCTCTATATTTTGCTCGAATGAAGACCCCCTTGGAGTGGGGGGGTGTATAGCTATATAACGCCGGCCTCGGCGGGCTATGCTCCTGCTAAATGGCTATGCTGCTATGCTGAATTACTTCCAAATATGCTCTATTTGATTCCCATCGCACCGAATATCACCAATTGTACGTAGAATGCCTCAACCACCAATCTACACATGAAATAACATAAAACAAGTGAAATTGAACATGATCACAAGAAATTAGCAACAAATAAGCATGAATTGGATATTAAATCGCGTATATAAAATACACTTATCACTTGGCAAATTGCTTCCTCCATCGTCGAGAGAGGATCTTTATGTTATATCTCGATAGTCCGATACACAGATCTATAGATAGCTTTGTATTTTCTCGCATATGAGACTAGCTTAGCCATTTTGTCATGTACAACACAGATGTATATATCAAACAATATTATGTATGGCAGGGAAATATATTTTGATTCACTTCCCTTTTAGTTATGCCTTAATACTTGTTTGATGTTTGCTTGTTTCTTCACGGCCTTGTGATCTTGATGTATTCTGAACTTATCCTTGATAGATGGACATTGAGATGTCGCAAGATCTCTTAGAACGGATCATTGATTTCTGTAAATCCCTACCATCTTTGGTGTCTTGGGACTGATATCTGTATGGAAAAGTGGAGAGAAGGGTGGTTTCTTCCTCTCTGAGATTAACCGCACCACATATGGTCGCCAGAACTTCTATTTGTGAGAAGCCTAGTTAATTCCATCTCTTATGGGTTGGTATTGCTCTTTGAGGCACGATCGGAGCTTAGATGGTCACCGAATCTTCTATTTGTGAGAAGAGGTTGGGTAATTCCATCCCTTTGATCTGAAACCGATGAAATGTGGCCAATCGAAGGTTGATCCCAGTACCGTGTGACAAGAATTTTTGTTCTAGTAGGGGTTAAACTGAACCATAAATGGCTGTCTACGTACTTCTATTGAAGAGGAGATCAAGTCTGCGTAGTTCGAACCTAGTATAGGAGGTTCAACGCTGATTGTGAAAGGCAGATAGGTGTAAAGATGTTTTTATTATTTTTGTTGTGAAGAAAGGGCAGAAATGTTTTTGTTGTTTTTGTTGTTGCGGCCATCGCCATATAGCATATGGTTGCCACGTACTCTATTGAAGAGGAGATGGTCGGCGTGGTTAGTTCGCCCTCGTGACGAATCGCAGCTGAAGAGAAACGTGAATCCCATGTGTAGGCTATACTGCGGGGAGAGGAAAGTTTAATCGCACAATGGGGATAAACTGCAGGTGTTTAAAAAGTTTGATCCCGTCCTCAGGACAAACTGAAAGCGTAGAAAAGTTTAATCCCATCTTCAGGATAAACTGCAAGTGTGAAAGGTTCAATCCCGTCTTCAGGATAACCGAAATTGTGAAAGGTTAAATCCCGTCTTCAGGATAACCGAGATTGTATGGAAGGTTTGAATTGAGGTAAAACCAAGCTGCTAGCTTGAAGTGTATGCTTCCCTGAGGGGCAGAAGAGTATGTAGAAAGGAAAGGGTTCAAAACCGAAATGACTGGTGATTTGATGATCAAAACCAGGATGTTTTTTTGATGGTAAATTCAGACATAGTACCGTTTCACGGTGTCCGAGTTGATAAGCTGTGGAAATTCATCGCCATCCATTTCCTGCAATCTAAGAGCACCTCCTGTCAATACTTCGTTGACAACAAATGGGCCTTCCCAGTTAGGAGCGAATCTTTTTGATGTTTTTATTAGCCGCTTCAATAACACCATTCATCTTTGGACGGTAGATGACGGAGTTGAGGTGTTTGATATGGAATTTACTGCATAACTCCTCCATCATTTTGTTGTTGAGGTTCTTAGCATTGTCTGACACAATGACCTCTGGTTGTCCATATCGACACATAACATTGTTTCTGATGAAAGGAACGATAACTTCTTTAGTAACCCTGGGGAAGGATGCTGCTTCTACCCATTTGGTGAAGTAGTCGATCATGGTGAATATGAATCGATGTCCATTACTGGCTTTGGGCTCGATTGGCCCGATCACGTCCATTCCCCACATTGAGAAGGGTCATGGTGAACTCATATTGTGGAGTTCCCTTGGAGGGGCGTGGATAGCATTCCCATGAATCAGGCATTGATAGCACCTCTTGACGTGATTATCACAGTCAGCTTTGAGTGTAAGCCAATAATGCCCCGTTCTGAGGATCTTCTTGACAAGTAGGGGTCCGCTCATGTGAGGGCTACATACTCCATCATGGATCTCATCCATGAGTCTCTGAGCTTGGTCTTTATCCGGACATCTCGAGGAGACCTAATCCAAAGATCTCTTTTGTAGAGTGCATCTTATTTCAGTAGAATTTCATAGCAAGTCGATGAATCCGCCTCTTCTCAGTTAGGCTCGCCTTAGCGGGTGTAGATCCATCTCGTAGATACTCCTTGATGCTTTGATACCAAGGATTGTGGATGGAAGGTAGCTCATCCGATACTTCTCCAACGCAATTCTCATAGACTGGGACTCTTTACAGAGTAAACGTGATGTTTGGCATGTTTTTTCGTGTCAAGTATATAAACCAAGGAGGCCCGGCGTTGCTAATGCATCTCGCAAAATCATTCCTATTACGAGGAATGTGTAGAAAGGAGATTTCTTGAACTCCAAAGCCATCTATAAAACTTTTCGATGGTAAGGCGTGCAAATGTAATTCTTTGGTTTGATAGATTCGTGGATTGCTTGATTACCAATTCAAAATCTCCAAAGACGATTAACCGCATGATGCCCATTGAGCAGGAAAGTTTTAGCCCATGATACTGACCTTTATACTCATTTGTGTTGATGGTGCCGATAAAATCGTAATTTACCACGACGGATCTCGCTCCCCCCTTACGGATATTAGGATCGCTCCAGCTCAGAGCCTTTCTTACGTATTATGACTCCATCAAAATACATTCTCCACGTACGACATGTATTGTACTGATGTTGTTGTTGAATTGTCATTACCCCTTCATCGGGGAAGTATATTTCTAAGGGTTTGTAATCCCCTGTAGGTGCGGCGGCCAGTTGATCAGCAATTCCCTGACCTTTGACAGACTTTTGCATCACATAGACGATGTCAAATTGCTGTAGGATTAACTGCCATCTAGAGAGTCAACAATTCAGTATGGGCTTATTGAACACATACTTGAGAGGATCCATTCGGGATATGAGATGGGTTATGTGACCATGGAGGTAATGTTGTAACCTCATGGAAGCCCATGCTAAAGCACAACAAGTCTTCTCAATTAGAGTGTACTTATGTTCACTGATGCTGAATCTTTTGATGAGGTAATAAATAGCTCGTTCTTGGACTCTATTGTCTTTTTATCCCAGCATACAGCCCATGGCATTGTCATTTATGGACAGGTACATGAACAGGGGAACATCATCCCTAGTAGGTACCAAAACAGGAGTGTTAATCAGTTGCTCTTTGATTATGAGGAAGGCTTTCTAACACTCATCATTCCATTTCATGGAGGAGTTCTTCCTTAACAACTTGAAGATTGGCTCACAGGTTGCTGTGAGTTGAGAAATGAATCTGCTAATGAAGTTGATTCTTCCCAAAAATCCCCGTATTTCCTTCTTTGTCTGAGGAATGGGCATTTCCTTGATGGCCTGGATTTTGGTAGGATCCAGTTCAATCCCTTTGTGGCTGACTAGGAAACCTAGCAACTTGCCTGACTTAACACCAAAGGCGCACTTGGCGGGATTCAACTTCAAGTTGTATTTACGCATAACTGTTGAAAAGTTTTGTGAGATGGTCTCAAGTGGTCCTCCTCCTTAGGGATTTAACAATGATGTCATCCACGTAGATCTCTATCTCTTTGTGCATTAAATCATGGAAAAGAGCCATCATAGCCCGCTGATAGGTTGCCCCGGCATTGATGAGGCCGAATGACAACCGTCTGTAGCAAAAGGCTCCCCAAGGCGTGATGAAAGCAGTTTTCTCACGATCTTCCTCAGCGACCATAATTTGATGGTACCCCGTAAATCAATCAGCAAAGGAGTACATGCCGTATTGAGCAGTATTGTAAATAAGAATGTGGATAAAGGGCACGGGAAAGCTATCTTTAAGGCAAGCTTTGTTCAAATCTCGGTAATCCACGTAGACTCACACCTTTCCCCCTGGTTTAGGTACGAGAACAATGTTGGATATCCACTCCGGATATGTAGACACCATGATGATGCCAACTTGAAATTGTTTCACAATATCTTCTTTGACCTTTAAACTCCACTCAGGTTTCAATCGCCTGAGTTTTTTCCTGACTGGCTTGAATCCTTCTTTGATGGGAAGGTGATGAAGAACAATGTCAGTGGAAAAACCCACCATGTCTTTATGAGACCATGCAAACACATCCTGGAATTGGGTTAATAGTGCAACCATGTCATTCCATTGATTTGTGGTAAGGTCTGAACCAATTTGGATTAGCTTAGGGTTGTCTAAGGTTCCAAGATTGAAAGAAGTGGTTTGATCAAGATTGGGTTTGGGTTTATCTGCGACCCATTCCTTAATCTCCTGAGGTGTCTCAATGTCCTCTTGGATGTCCATCAAGTTTGAGTCCAACTTTGCATCAAAGTTACAGTCCTCGTGGAGAGAAGGCACTTCATCAGCAAGTACAGGCACATCTAAATTCAGAGTCCTGAAACAAAAGATGCTTTCACTTAATATATGCAATTGTTCGATCATACAAAAGTGTTAGCATGTACTTGATAAAATAACTTCTAGTACTGTAAAGGAAAGCAAGCAATTAAAGTTATCTATAGGGCAGAGGGATTTTTCTGCCCATTTTACCCTCGTCGACCAATGCATGGAGTGCTGCTCCAATTGTCGAGGGCAAAGTCCTGATGGACTGCAGTGATGGAAGGATCGCCATTGTCCTACTTTTCCCGAATGATAACCATGACATCTGGGCAATCATCGTCTGGGGTGTATCTGTTTGTATGTTCATCATAAACAATGACGCGTATGCCTGCCATCATCAAGGCAATGTCATGTTTACGTTTACTTCCTTTTTTTCCGCTTCGGGATCAGGAATCAGCACCTCTTTAGCTTTGATTGGCACTAGTTTAGGAAATAGTTTGGCCACAACATGGGCTGGCACCTTTACTAGAGACTGCATTAGCTCATGGGATAAAGGTATAGAAAATCGTCGTGCGACGGAAGCTTGAGGAACTTGCTTGTGCTTATGAGGATTCCTGTGAGTGGAATTGGCAGAATAGCCTAGTTCGGCTATTCCAATTTGACTGGACATTTGAATAGGGTGCTTAATACCCTGCTTATCTTTACCAAGCCCTTGTCCAGGTTGATGACCCAATGATATCATTTCTTGAGTGGCCGACATAACCTCGGCAAAAATCTTGGGTATGGGAAGTGGCGCTCCAATAAAATGGTATTGCGTGTTACTCACTTCCAAAGTATAGAAACTGGTCGGTTCAACTTCTGAATTGAAGCTGATGATTGGTAGAGTTCCTTGTTCAGGACAATCCGTCTCAGCGTTGACAGTGACTAGACTGTTGTTGATAATGTATTTGAGTTGTTGATGTAGCGTGGAGGGAACGGCTCCAGCCATGTGTATCCATGGTCTCCCCAATAGCAGGTTTTATCCTGAGTCTATCTTGAGGACGTGGAAGGATACATTGAATGTATTTGGACCAATCTCAATTGGCAACTCAATCTTTCCAATAGCATTTCGTCGGGATCCATCAAAAGCTCTGATAACCGTATGGCTGCTTTGGATCCGCCTGAGATTGACATTCATCTTCACTAAGGTGGCATAAGGACAGATATTTAGAGATGAGCCTCCATCTATCAAAACTCCAACTAGCATGTACCCGGAAGACAACACTGTAATATACAATGGATTGCAATAACTGGTCCCTTCGGGAGGTATGTCATCATCAGTGAAGTATATCACATTGTTGTTGAAAATGTGATCAACCAAATGTTGAAATTTTTCCACATCCACTGATTTTGGCAAGTAGGCTTCTTCTAAAACCTTTAGTAAAATCTTCCAATGATTCTCAAAAGAGAAAACCAAGTCCTGTATTGAAATCTAGTGTGGAGCTTCACGCAAGCTTAAAACCACTTTGGCTTCATTGTGGCCCATAGTACGAAGGAATTTTTCAATCTTCTCCATAGGCAACTTCCCCTTTGCTTCGCAAGTAGGTTTAATAACCCATTGAGGAAGATATAGTGGATTTTCCTTCGACACCGTAGCAGTAGTATGAGATGTGGATCCTTCAGCTTCTCCATAATTCCATGGAAGGTTGTGTAAGTTGACAACAGGATATTGTGGTCTGAAAGATAAAGAAATTGGCTCTAGTGCGGCCACTTTCAAAGGATTGTCAGCTCCTTTGAGTTAAATTGGTTGTATGGGAAATACTTTGACAGTATCATCATCCACTTCGGATATGACTACTACTGATCCCTTCCATTTGGTAGGACATGCATTCCCACCCTTGAGTTGCACAGTGTAATCATCTACTATTTGCAGGACACCACTATCAATAAGATTCTGAATGAGATGGCGGAGTGCCCAACATTCTTCGTCTTTGTGGATCATGCGAGAATGTGAATGATATTGACACATTTCATCAGGATTGAACCGTCCTGAATGGGGATTGATTAGAGGGAGAAGGAAGGTAATTCTTTCTTCGTTGATCAACATCTGTAGTATCTCCTCCATAGATTGGCCCAAATAGGTGAATTCCCTCTGATTGGCAAAATCCCGACGGGCTTTAGCATTTGCTCTCTTCACAACCTTATCCTCTATAGCTTCACTTTCTAAATGTGGTGAGGAGGAATTCATAACAAAAGGAAAGAAGATAGGCATGCTCCTGCTTTATTAATTGGCATGTGACTTGATGCTGGTGGGTCATCAGTTCTGCCAATTGCTCAATTTGTTTGCAAAGAGCTTTCATCTTTCGTTCAAACTGGAACTTTGCATAATCCCATTTGTCAACACCGTCTTTGATGGTTTGGGATGATTCACCGTTAGAATTGGAACCTTGTACAGTGTTCCAACTGATCATGTTGACCTCTTCTTCTTTGTGTTGAGGAAGAGGGTTATCTTGCACATTAGGTTGATCTGGTTTGGTGACCACGATCTCACCATTGTCTATTAGATCTTGAATCTTATGTTTCAAGGCCCAACAATCTTGAGTATCATGTCCAGGTGCTCCGGCATGATAAGCACACTTCCGAGTAGCATTAAAACCCCTCGCATTAGGGTTGGCTGGTGGAAGAAGATGTGTAATTTTCTTCTGAGCAGTCAGAAGAGAAAGAATATTCTCGAGTGAGTCCCCTAAGGGTGTGAATGTTCGAGGTCGCTTTACTTCTCCACTTTTAGGCAATAAAGGGTTTGAAGATTGTGCTGGAAAAGGGGAGTAGTTTCTCCTCTGCATAGGCATGCTTTGATTGCCTTTTTGTCCTTGTAGTATCAAGGAAACATCCTCCTCTTTCTTTTTATGGACCCTCCGGGGGTTGTTTCCATAAGATCTGGACTGGATGTGGTAAGCAACAGCTTTAAGAGCGGCTAGGTCTTGAATTTTACCGGACTTCAATCCCATCTCAACCATCTCTCTGTGCTTAATCATTTTAGAGAATGGTTTGCCAATACCAGCTAGAACTCTTTCATAGAAAGGAGCTTCCTTTACATCTAGGAAAGTCATGACCATTTCTGATTCTGTCATGGAAGGAATAACTTGAGCAACAAGGCGCCTCCACCTTTGAGCGTACTCTCTAAATGACTCATTAGACTATTTCTTGACCTTGATAATTTGGTACTGGTCAGGAGCCATCTGAGATTAAAAATTGTATTGAGTGAGGAAGGCGTGAGCGAGTTCTTCCCAGCTATGGATCTTTGAGTTGTCTAATCTGGTATACCATGAACGGGCTTCTCCAGTTAGACTTTTTCAAAGCAAATTTGCATTACGAGCTTTTCATTTTCTGCGTAAGCCCCAAGTTCTCCAATGAACACTTTTAAATGTGTATAAGGATCCCCTAATCCGTCATATTTCTCAAAATCAGGGGTCTTGAATTTCTCTGGATAATGAACACCAGGAAATATGCAAAGGTTTGTATATGAAACACTGCCATATGTTCTAATCCCTTTGAGAACACGAATAGTTTCCTCCATTTGAAGGACCTTTTTCCTAATATCACCATTGTCTAGATCTCCTTTGAGATGAGTGTTTTCAGGGTCTTTGTTGGTTGTATCCAACTGAGGTCCTGGAATTGTTTTTTCCAGACCTTGAACTCCTCCTTGTGTAGGGGATTCTGTATGTGTAGGTATCTTCGTACCCTGAGTGGACTGGTGCAATTCTTTCAGTAGAACGGCCAAGTCTGCAATTTGTTTACTCAATCCGTCAAATTCTTCTCGGTAGACAACATTAGACTGGTCAGAAGAAGTCATGATTGGTTGTAGGCTCGTGGCCTTTCTAGATTTTGAGCGGGTAACAGGCCCAATTGCTTCCCTGCAAAAGACTTACATAGTTTAGTCTTAGGGTAATGTAAATGTTATCATAACATGTCCGTTTAGGAATTTTATCCTGCAAAACCGGTTGTTAATTGATAACATGTCATGCATGCATAGATATTCTTCATATTTTCCATTACATATGGATGAACATGGAATAAATTACAAGTAAATGCTTTTACAAGTAATTGAAAATGGAAAGTATGAAGAGACTTTTCCTCCGTTTGGTTTTATCAGAGGTCGACCTATCTTAGGGTTACTCTCGCGGCTTTTTGGCATGAAGGTTCCCAGATCATCACAATCTACTTGATGGGAAGTTAATCCGGTCGTTCAACTGGAGCGAATCTGAGTGGTGCCTTTCCTGAGCCCCGGGGAATTATTCTTCCCACGAGTTTAGTAATCAAACACCGACAGGATAGCCTCCTGGTGGAGGGACCACACAACATACATTCACTTACAACGTGTCTCACCGTTTATGCAAAATGATGACATGTGTGAAGCACTAATATCACATATAGATATTTAACAGTGCAGTAATTAAGATGCATTCGTACACATTCATCATAAATGTAAATGCAACATTCACACATAAGCATATAATAATTTTGAAAAGCTTGTAATAGCGGCTTAATCCCTCTTACTGGAATCCCCAGCAGAGTCGCCACCTGTCGACGTTGGGATTTTTGAGTGTCCCTTTTCGTTACTTGTTCTTTGGTGTTCTCATGTTAATGTGAGATTTGTTTGAAAAAACAAGTGAAAAAGGTTCGACATGTATAATGTCGACGATTTAACTTTAAGAGTCGCTAGTTGGTGTATTTAATTGGTTGCACCAACGCAACCGAAAAGGTTTGCACATTGACCTAGTGATTTGACACTGCTAGACGAGTTTGTGAAACCGAGATTTATTTTGGGTCCGGGGGCTTGATTATGCGGAGGGAAGGTGTTAGGCACCCCCCGACATCCGTGTTACCACGGTGACCGCCACTTTTCAAAGAAATTGTTATATGAATGTGTGTGTGTGTGTGTGTGTGTTAATCATTGTGCAATTATTTGAAAGTAGTGCGAGGCCTCGTTCGCACCTATATACACAAGGTATAGCAATAAAGTTTTGTAAAAGAGGTTTTTCAAACCTTGTGCTTAATAGGAATTGAGACCTTTTCATACTTCCATTTTATTATTAAATGTTCGGCTTGTTTGCTTTTATTTTCGAGATGCAAAGCATTCTCGAGAAAATAATATACAGCAGTGTCGAACTCCTCATGGGCATGACAGCCATCGAAGGAAATTCAGACACTGTAACATAATGTACAAGTCGCTACTGGTGAAAAATGTCCATCATGGGAGCCGAATCTAGATTCATTAGACTAAATCTGTGATCACATGATTCCTAGGCTCACATGATACTGCAATTTGTATGGAAAGCGAAGCGATTATATATATAAAAGTCGTAAATATATATATCTGAGACATGATCAACCACCACGAAGCAACTCCATGGGGATCGAAAATTTAAATATATAAAAGCGTATATATATATATATATATATATATATATATATATATATATATATATATATGCACATGATCAACCACCACCAAGTAAACTCCAAGTGGGGACGAAATATAAATAAAGTGTAAGCGATCAATCGCCATTTAAGTAAACTCAGCAGGACAAAATGTAAATAAAGTCAGTAAAAGGCCACAAAGTAAACTCTCAGCTCCTGAAATGTAAATGTATATATATATATATATATATAAAAGCGAAAGAATACCGGATGTGAATCTGGGCTCATCGGATATGTCCGACAACAATTATATATATAGTATATATATATATATATATATATATATATATATATATATATATATATATATATATATAAGCAATAAACGCTCCAGGCATCAAGTTTAGGCTCAATCGAGGCATAACTCGATAATGTTAGTCCATATATGAAATATATACACATATATATAAGTATATATACAGACAGGAATGAAAACCACGGACCGAAGTCCGGGCAAACACACTCACACAACTCTCAACGTGTACAACAGTGTGTGCTAATATGAGAAGAAAACTTTATATAATGTGAGAAGGCTTACAGTGGGCTGCCAAAGTAGACTTCTATGACTTTAAATAGATAAACACTCAGCTCCCGCGGATAAAAGATAGCTATATGTGAGCTAACAAATGTTTAAAAGTGAGGAAACACTCAAAAGATGTTTATGCAGAGTAAAATGGATAGGGCTTCCTCGCCCTTTCTCTTTCTCCTCTTCTTCAAATGGCTGACCCAAAGGCTTGTATATATAGACGGATGGTCATAGTACACACCGCTGAGCGATATGATTGTTGTTGTACTACTGGTGGTCGTGGTGCAACCGAGCCTCATTTGGTCCAATCCGGTCTCAGTAAGCGTGCACGTGCACTCGTGCACTGTAATGTCCGTTCGAACTTGCAGAACTTCAATCCGAGCATCCGAACGAGGTATATCTGACCTTATTCGTACCGTTTGTGTCGAGAGTTACGCAATGACGTGGATTAAAGGTTGTACGAAGTCAGGAAGAGGGGTCTATGCCCATGGTCTTCAAGCTTCAAATTTTATCCAAAGTACTGCCACGCGTAATAGTCACTCGGGATTGTTACTCCTCGGTTCTTGTGGGACATTGTTGTATGTATGTATGTATGTATGAAGTGTCGAGACGACGCGCAGGTGTTGAAGAGACAAGATGATGTTTGATTCCTAACCGGGGTTATCGCCGGTTTGAGTTGAAAGTAGACGTGCTCAGGGTTACATCTGAGATTGGACTACTTGTTGGCATGCCGCGATATCTTCTTGTTGAGGCGATAAGATGACGCTTTTGACTCCTTACCGGGGTTATCACCGGTTTGAGCGAAAAACAGACGTTGCTCAGGGTTACATCTGAGATTGGACTGCTGCAAGTGTTTGAATACCGCAAGGTCATCTGTGAAAGAACCTATCTGCCCGTTGTTAGCTCCGAGTCTGAGGTATGATTGCCTCGATAGGAGGTCTGAGCTTGAAGCTGATCGCATGTGTTTGAAACAAACAATTCCGGAGTTATTGCCGGAACTGCAAAAGCATCCCTTGGGGCTATCACCAAGGACGGAGTTGCTACTCCCAGTGTTGTTTCTGGGACTGGAACTAAACGTTGTTGTGTTATCGCTGAGACAGAATTGTCATCTCCGGTGTTATTATCGGTCTTTTGATCTTGCAAACCTCGGGGTTATCTCCGAGATTGGAAATGACATTCCCGGTGTGTGTGTTCTGGGTTTGAGATGAAGTTCGCCAGGTTCGGGGTTGAACCGATGTTCTGGTTTGTGTTCGAGTTGAACGCACTTCCGGTAGTATCCGAAATGGATGTAAGCTGTCTTCCAGGGTTATCTCTGAAAGACAAATTTGCCCTCCTGTAATGTTAGTAACAGGCATGCAGAAATAGAGGCTAAAGAAAGAGTCAACCTTCATGACCAAGCCAATGTCAAAGCTAATAGCTGAAATAGAGGCTCACTTGGAAAGCAACCCTGATGAGGTGGTTATTGTGGAAAATGTAGTGCCGGATCTAGAAACAATAATATAATTGATAGGTAGAGCATAGTTAGAGAATATATGGTCAAGCTCGAGTTTTTAAACTCATATGTTTGTGGCGAGTTCTTAAAACTCATACTTATGTTACGTTCATGACTCATGGTTATGTGAAATGTTTATGAACCCCTTAGTGAATGGACGCCAGAGGTCTGACTAGGACAAGTTCTTAAACTCATATGATTGTGGAAAGTTCTTGAACTCATGAGTGTGGTTTGACGAACTAGGAATAGTTAGGTGTGAATGGATTATTGAGGATAAGGGGAATAGATAAATTACTAAGCAATTGATCCTTAGTGAAGGCGTAAGAAATAAGTAGTATTAGTATTACTTGAATATGTATGATTTTATGTAGTGTATATGATAAGTATGTCTGTATAAGGTAATATTCTTAACTTTTGTATAAGTTGTGGTAGCGATTCCCGACTTTTGAGTCACAAAGGGATAGCGGATGTTTAAAGCAGTATGTGATATGGTATGTCAAGTGCTATGAATATGAATCTATGAACGAGTAATGAAATAAGTTTGTATAAAGGTTGTAATTATTTATCTGAACACTGGTTAATACAGTAAACCTATTTTACAAAATCTAATATTTTGAATAGATAACTATTTGAGTAAAAAAATTCACGTTATGGGTATACCCTGAGACATAAAAGGTAAGTCGATGAAAGATAAATTATGATTTTATTTAATCAAATAATGCCGCCAAGACGAAAGTGAAACCAAAGGACAGAAGAATATGTCAACAATGCTGGAGGACAACCAGACCCGAAACAGAATTTTATGATTATGGACGCTCAAGCTATGCCGAATGGAATACCAGCCGCGGGAAATCAGCCAGATAATTGATTAGCAAACTTCAAAGACTTCAAGGCGGTCGTACTGCCAGGATTTAGAGGACCAACTGACCCTGTAGAAGTGTTTGTGATAGCTAGAATAACGGAGGGGCAAAAGACAATTTTTTCCACCTATATGATGAAAGAGGAGGAAAATTTTTGGTGGGAGACAAATCAAGCTAGAGTCGGAGAAGGGAGTAGTGGTATTAGGACTGGAAAAAGGAAAGGAGATAATTTTGGGAATACCGAAATTAAGCCATGAGGTGGAAAGAAACAGGTTGTGCGGTGTGGGAATTGCGGAAAGAATCACTCGGGAGAGTGTCTTAAAGGTAAGTTTGTGTGTTATAAGTGTGGGCAGAAGGGACATGTCTCACCCAACTGCTCCAATCCAAGAATGTATGGTGGGTGTTTTATTTGTGAATCAATGGAGCATAAGGTGAAAAACTGTCCAAGAAGGAGAAGGGAGGTAAGGAATGCGAATACAGAAAAAGGCAGCAGGACATTGGCGACAACGGGACCAACTTCAACAAACAACCAACTGAATCAACCGCAAAAGTCTTCAACGTGACCGTTCAAGATACCGTGGCAGCTGAGGATGCAACTCCAGGTATTACTCGTATAACTTTTATTTTCTTATATATATAGTAAATTATTTTATAAATTATTTTGAAGGAGGAAATTGAGTTCTATTAGAAATTAATTTTCTGTTTAATCAGATAGGCAAACGTTATGTGAATAGTTAAAGATTGGTTCGATCAATTATGATCAAGATCTACTTGCAACGACTGTGTATGTTATGTACCCTTGTATGTATAGGTTTTAAAACGGTGATTCCGGGGACGGAATCTTTATAAAGGAGGGTGAATGTAATAACCCGATATTTTCAATATAATTAAATCAAAAATTTTGCGTATAAATTTTTTTTTTAAAAGGTGAGAATGCGTGCAAGGTAATGTGTATATATTGATGTGATTAATATAAAATATATTTATTACATGAATGATTACAAATAATTTTATTTTAGAATTATTGATCATTATAAAGTATATTCTTTTAATAATTAATTTTATAGTAGAAATGTTTTTATTAATTATTTTCAATGAAAATATAGTTATTATATTATTTAAATAATATATGAAATGATTATAGAATTATTATAATAATTATTTTGTTATATGAATTTATTTCAGATTAGTTAAGTTAATTATTTCTAACCTAATTAATAATGTTGTATATGAAAGATAAATCGGATATGGAATCCAAACCCTAATTTTGGATTTTTGATCAAGGAATGAGAATAATAATATTATATTATTATTTGTCAGTGTTATAAATATATATGCTATGTGTGTAAGGTTAATCTGGGGAGCAGTTTTATTATAACCTGCAAAACCCTAATGTTACTGATAAACTCTAGTTTTGAAGTCAAATGAGACTTTAAAATCTGTCTAGTAATTATGTTATGTGATTAATGACATTTATTATAATATTATTTTATTTCAGTGTTGTAAATATGTACTGTATATGTGTGGACTGATAATGGATGGTCAATTATGATACAGTATTACAAATCCTAGTATTATTTTAATAAACCCTAATTCGATAGTCAAATAAGACTGTATGATTTTCAAGTAATTAAGTTAGGTTATGAATGCCATGTGTTATTGATTGTAACCCTAATTGTGATGCCCCCAAAACAGTTATACATCACCCATCTTGAGTCGCCAGATACATGGTACATAAATTCAAATACAACTTAATTATACAACAGTCGTGTAAAATACGACAAAACATAGCTGAGAGTTTAAACAAGAATATTGTCATCTATACAATATCCACACTCAATGGAGTCCTCATTATAATTATTATCACATTATTTCGTAGAATAGTGAGGACTACTAAATCCATTTATCCTGGACCATCACTCCATTCCCCGACTCGTCCCGGCTATATTCTCATTTTCTGAAGAGAACAATGAAAGCAAAGGGTGAGCTCAACTAGCCCAATAAGAAATATTATGACTAAGATAATGCATAATAAATTATCATTAGCCTTCAACAGTATAACAACTAATAGAATACAATAGACAACAAGTTTTAGATCAACAACAGTAGCGGAATAAGCAATCCATTAGAAGAGTCAAGTAGAGCATAAAATCTACTATCTTCTATGATTTAAAAAGTTTTTCATCAACTTTATCGCTGAGACTCAGCTTAATAAATAAACCACATCATCGAATCATCCCTGCACTACGGGCCAAGGATATTCATGTAATCATCAATGGTCATGATTATACCGAATAATCCCTGGTCATAATCATACCAACAACTGTCCATCAATGAACTACAGGCCAATGAGGACTTTTACCACATCATTCATTACATTACGGTCATGATTATACCGAATAATCCCTGGTCATAATCATACCAAGTCCATCTATGCACGGAAGCCAAAGATAACTTTAATCATAATATAAGCATTAGGATGATGACAATGACATAATAATTCAACAAAACAAGTTCAAAGATAATTTTAAAGATTTATAATTTAATTTATCCAGAAATCAATAACGTCCAAATTGTCAACATGATACTGCCTTGTAGAGTAAAATTCAAGAATAATATTCATGTACCAAAAATAATTCGGACAGAAAAGAAATATATTTTTCAGGTGAATAGTACCTCGTGAATATTACTTCGGGAATAGTACCCCGTAAATAGTACCCCGACACAAAAAGTATCCCGAATACCCAAGAGAATGATACTAGAGTGAATAGTAACCTGTGAATAGTAACTCGTGAATAGTACTCCGGTACAAAAAGTGCCTCGAATACCCGAGTGAATAATACTAGAGTGAATAGTAACCGGGTGAATAGTAACCCATGAATAGTAACTCATAAAAGAAAAATAACAAAGAAAATGATATTCCATGACGAGTACAAAAGAAATGATATCTCATACGAGTATAATAGAATATACGAAACTGCAAATGGATTTTCACCCGCCATGCGGTAATCCACGTAGACAGATCATTTCTACAATTTAATAAAGAATGAATACGAAGGATCATTCACCGTGCATCCGGTAATCCACATAGACAGGTTATTCTAACAGAATAATAAAGAATGAAATAACAGAAGAATTCACCAGGCACGCGATAATCGCATGATAGACAAAGTTATTCCAACATAATAATAAAGAATGGAACGGTCGCGTCATGCGAATCCGCATGCATGTGATATTTCAAATGTAATAATAAAGAATGGAATAACAACAGAATTCACCAGGAATGCGATAGACCGCACATACAGGTTATTCCAACAGAATAATAAAGAATGGAACCAGGTCATGCGTAATTCGCACAGACAAGATATTCCAACAGAATAATAAAGAATGGAACAACAACAAAATTCACGGGCATGCGATAGACCAGATGCATAAAGTTATTCTAATGAATAATAAAGAATGGAATAATGGAAGAATTTCACCATATATGCAGATTAGACAGATAAAAGTTATTCCAACATAATAATAAAGAATGGAATAACAACCCTTACGAGTATTGAAAGAAAATAACTCTCTTCATGAATAGGAAAGAATAATACTCCTTACCTTAGAAGAAAACTAGATACTGGAATAGTGAGGTAGCAGACTTCTCTTCTTCTTTCTCTCTATAATTTCTCTCTATAATAATTGCTCTATAGCTTTAGTGAATTGGTGAGAAATGAAGGAAGAATAAGCTTCTATTTATAGAAAAATATAGTTTCAATAATTGCACATTTTGGGGCTCAAAATATTACAGTATAATACCTTCCTCTTTTTCTTCATTTTTAATTTAGTCCTGCAAGTATTATCAAACTTGCACCACCTCCCCTAATAGTAAATGAATGTGAATCAATAGTAAATCATATGAATCAATAGTTCTAGACATGTAAAAATACGAATTACAGTATAGTACCTCCATCTATACCTCCATTTTTAACTTAGCCATGTTTATATTGTGATGAAAGTCATCTTTGGCCCGTAGTGCATAAATAGACTATTGATTGATATGATTATGACCATGAATTATGTATCAGTATAATCATGACTTGTAATGTTACAAATGATGTGGTAAAAGTCCTCATTGGCCCGTAGTGCATTGATGGATAGTTGTTTGGCATGATCATGACCACTAGTGATAATAACGAATATCCTTGGCCCGTAGTGCATGGATAATTCGTGGATGTGATACTAATGAATATCATTGGCCCGTAGTGCATGGATAATTTGATGATATGGATTATTTATTGAGTTGTGTTACAGCGATAAAATATTGATGATAAACTTTTAAATCATAAAAGAGAATAAATATTATGCTCTACTTGACTCTTCTAATGGATTGCTTGTTCCGTTGCAGTTAAACTTGTTGTCTATTGTATTCTATCAGTTTTACACTGTTGAAGGCTAACAATAATTTATTCTGCATTATCTTAGTCATAATATTCTTTACTGGGCTAGTTGAACTCACCTTTTTCTTTCATTGTTCTCTTCAGGAAATGAGAACATAGCTGGGACTAGTCGGGAAATGGAGTGATGGTCCGAGATGGTGGCTGTAGTAGTCCTCACTATTTTATAAAATAGTGTGATAATAATTATAATGAGGACTCCATTTAAGTTTGGATATTGTCTACGAGATAATATTCGTGTTAAAACTCTCAGCTTATGTTTTGTCGTATTCTGCACGACAGTTGTATAGATTAAGTTTGTATTTGAATTATGTTCCATGTATTTGGCGACTCAGAATGGGTTGTGTATACCTATTTTGGGGGCGTCACATTGGGGTTCAGTGACTTGGGGTTCGGTGTTTTGAGGTTCGGCAGGAGTTTGGGTTGCGTTGGCATAAAGGAATTCTTCAAGGTCTCTTCGGTCACTGGAGGTCGGTTTGATGAGGGATACTACATAAGGTAGAAAAGGGTTTTCTAGAATAATTGTTAAAAATAAAGTGAAAGTTGTGCAAGTGTTAAAGTTTGGGACTTACGTTTGTGATCGTACAACCATGTTTGTTTGCTCAAAAGATCGAAGCTCCACTCCTTCAGAGGTAATTTTTCGAACAGCTTTGTCATTTCTCTCACCCGGTCCTTTGATATGTCACCGAAGTCTAGAGAAATGCGTTTGTGGGAAGTCCATTCTTGGATCGTGGAAATTTCAGGTCCTGTGACGTAGAATCAGTCCTTGTGCCACCCTTTGTTGCTTGAAGGGGTATCCATCAGTGGGCGTTTTTCAAATTTGGAGTTGGGCTTCGGGGCTTGCTTGCTCAATACTTTGAAGCCTTTTCATGAGAGTTTCCAATGGTGAATAAAGAGAAGAAGAAGTCGATTGAGGGAGGAATCCCTATCTCATGACAAAAGGCGATGAAGGCGAGGATATGGATGTAGGAATTAGGGACCAGTTGGGCTAATCCGACGCATATGAACCATAGAAGCGTGATGATGAAGGCATGGAGGGGAAGGCGAACCCCTTTATCCAAAAGGGTGAGTGGCATGGCGGTCCAACCATCGGGTCGGTGATACATACGATCGGATGGAGTGGGGGTTTTCAACTGATGGGTATCTGGAATTTGGTAGTGCTCACGAATTACACGAATATCAGCCTCTGTGAGTTGAGAGGGGGTGTTGGCATGGGGGAGCTGGTCTTTTTTGTGGTATTTTAGGGGGGTTGTCTGTGAATCGGTTGTTGGTGGGTTCTTGCTGGAGGAGGGAGCAGGGTTAGGAGTTGGATCCGGTTTGGAGTTGGGAGAAGGGGGTATGATGGATATTGGGGTTACGGAGATGGGGGTGGGAGTTTCTGAGTTCTCGGAGGCCATTGTTGTCGGTTTGTAGAGAGAAAGCTGAATGAAGAAGAAAGTGAAAGTGATTTTGAAATTCGAAATCCAAAATGAGCAGGTGAAATCGTCTGATTTGGGAGAATTGGGTTTTAATAGTGTTGTCCTTTCAGTTATTTTTGGATCTCAAGGGCGGCACATTTAATGGAGATGATGCTGATGGATTTGAAGGGTTGGCGTCCGGTGTTGGGTTTTCTTGACGGCTGGCCTTTATTTGGTCCTGTTTGGGCTTCTTTGTTAGTTGGACCATTTTTTGTATACTCTTTCATCAAATATTCTATTTGATGGAAGACCGGGGGGGCAATGTTGGGCCATGGTTATTTGAGTCTTTGGGTTGTGTTGGGTTATTACTTATATGGGGTTATTTGGGCTGGAACAGGGTTCGTTGTAGTGGACGGGGATGTATGGATTGAGGCTCCTAATTATATTTGGATACTATTGGACTATGGATCCACATCCTTAATTAAAGGAGATTTGATATAATCATGTGTTAGTGGGGAACATTGATTTGATTTGGATAAAGATCGCATGCAAGGCGGTGAGATCACTATAAGTCTAGAGTACTACATTGGTTTAAGGTACATGCAAATTACTTTCCAACACTAGAACACTCAACCTCCATTGTTAACCTTATCTCAGCCTGTACTTATTCTCACACCGGAACTATCTCCCGGCGGTCCAAGCCGTCAAACTCTCGGTACTTACTTGTTTCTGTGCAGGATTAGAAGTATTTTTGATAATTGAGGCGCGTGAGACGATCTTCACGTTAACAAATAATATACTGTCAAATTGTATTTATATACTCACATGGCCAGAATTTATGATTAGTCTAACTGTTTTTTCAATCGATTTTTTACTCACAATAAATATTTCTTCTTATTATTTTTTACAACCCTTCTATAAACGATAGACATTACCATCCCTCCCTATATACTTGCTTGTCCATTATTTTTAGGGCAAGGAAGATGATGTAACTATATATGAGACAACTTTTGAGTTATTGCCTTTTACAAAACAAAACAATACTATATGTACAGAATTACTAATGCCATGGATTCTATTAATTCTTTTCGCTCAATAGTTCAAACAATAATTGTGGGGTCTAAAATAAGTTAGTAGCCTTGTTGGATTAATTATAACTAGCTAGCTAGAAATTAAGTTTTATATTTGCCTTCTCTATTTCTTCAATTATATGACAACCATATGCATTAGGGTCCGTTTGTAACTCAATTTCATGATTGATGATGATGAGAAAGGTTTAATTAGTTATTATTTGTCGTTTTTACAGTGATAGGATTGGTTTCATTATTTGGTCAAATAGGGCCAAATAATAATGTCAATGAGTCCCCATTAGTGTAAACAGTATCTTTCTACTAATAATTTTGAAAACACATGATGAGTCTCTTTGAAAATTAGTAGTTCTATTATTATGACAATAAAACATACTATAACTTAAACAAAGGGCTTAAGCCTTTCTTTAAGGGAAATGAAAGGGTTGAACCCATAATTTATACTTACCGAGTTAGGGCACTTATCAGATATATCAAGGTTACTATGTAACTCTTATTGCATTACATTTAACGTATAAAATACGATTGTTCGATTTGAATCGTGTACAATAATTGAATTAATGTTTTCTACATCTTATTGCATTACATTTAACGTATATATGAAATACGATTGTTCGATCTGAATCATGTACAATAATTGAATTAATATTTTGTACATTCTTCTATCAGTAACGTTTTTCATAGTTAGTGGCGGACTTTTTATTTATAGCTAGGTATATGAGTAGGGCAAATATGTAAATTAATAAATTTAAGGGGGTGGATTAGTGGAAGAGTTAAATTTGGAGGGATAAAAAAAATTCATAAACTAATTCTAAATACAAGTAAAATTTATTTGAAACCTATAAAAAGATACCAAAATTAGTTTATCTTTGAAATTAATTCATGATTTTGTTTGAATATAGAAAGAAAATTTAGTTTGAAACTTTGAGCATTCGGAGAATCATTCAAATTGAACTATGACAAGTAACCGAAATAAGTTTCTAAATTGTATCTAAATATTTTTTATTTGAATTTCTGTTTTTAGTTTGGATTATGAATATTTATTAGAATTTGTAAACATTATTATAATTACTTAATATTATGATTAGTTCAAAAAAAATTTATTTCACTTCCACAATTTTTTTTTTTTTTAAAATCCGCCCTTGCTAGGCAAAATTTCTGGATCCGCCCATGCTCGTAGTTTTGATTTTATTTCGTGTAACCAGTTTATTAACATTCCTGATAACCATATGATTAAGGGTGTAAACGAATCGAGTCGATCCGAGTATTGAGTTGCTCAGATTTGGTTCACAAAATTTATCGAGTATAAAATAAGGTTTGATTGAAGCTCATTTAGCTACCGAGTCGAGCACGATTCCGAATCGAGCCCAAGCAGTTTGAACTTTTCGAATAAATATGATCCGAGTATCAATAAAAAATTATAATTTGAGAAGGTTAACGAGTAATTTATCGAAACTTTAAAATTTGCTCTTCTTTGACTCATTTATATTTCGAATCGAGCAAGTACAAATCGAACTCGAACTGTTTGTTCATTTTCCCGCCTTTCATATGATCAAGGATATGGTACTTAAGCTAGTTCTTCAAAAAGACATTGTCAACGTTCAAATAAGTAGTAATTTGTCTTGTTTTACATATTTGTTTCTAATAAGCGCGCGATTAACAAGAATCAATAAATAAATCCCACCAAACCAGCAGTTTATGCTGGACTGTGATCTATGCATGTGCTAGGGTTGGATGAATTTTTAATGAAATTAAGTTGAAGTTGTTTGTGTTTGATCCAATGGTTCAATATCTTCATGCAGATTCGGTAATCCGACAGTAACCATAAGCACGTGATTAAGTCCATCGTTTCTTTGCCTTTTACTACAAAAATCCACCGTATCTGTATAGAAGAATCTGATCGAATAGTTTAAGAATACTATTTGGGAAACCCTAGGCTAGTTGGAGTGTAAAGGAATATTAATTATTATGTAACTAAAGTAGTTATGACTTAAAAACATTATGTTAAGCAAAAATATGTTGTCGAAATTTGACCCAACCCGTGTGCGATTTGGACGAGTTTCACACCAACTATTTTTTTCTATTTTAATGTGGTAGTTAGTCACAATTGGCTGTTCAAGGAGAGGGAGAGATTTGTCAAGAATCTGGTGCTAGCGATGTTATTGGGATGTCTAGTGTTCATATTTTGTAGTGTAAAATTTTGAGGATCACTTGGGGTTTGTACAAAATCTCACATAATTGCTTTTTCTTCAAAAATAAACATACAAGTCTTTGTAATCGTGAGGTCAAGTGAAACTTTTAATTTTGTCATCTAAGATAACCAAAGGCGGATGGAGGAAAGGTCGTCGGAGGTCATATAATCTTGTCGACTTGCTGAGATATATTCAGAAAACTTCTCATCATTGACTGATCGCATAATACTTGGGGATCAACTTAATAATTACATTTATGATATGCGATGCGATAATCAATTTTTTGGGATCGAAGATTTGGGAAGTCTTGCTAAGAAACTGATTGAAACAAGAAGAAATATGACTTTTACAATGGTATCCCGATTGATCGAGTTGGCTTTGGTTTTACCAGTTGCGACTGCTACTGATGAAAGAGTATTCTCTGCGATGAAAATTGTCAAAACTGACTTGCGTAATAAAATTAGAGACGAGTGGATGAATGACAGTATGGTAGTTTATATTGAGAATGATATTTTTTCTATAATCGAAAAACGAAATTTTTTTGAGATGTTTTCAAACTATGCAGTCTTAGAATACAGTTGTCTCCTCTCAGTCGTACAGCCGAAAGAAGCACTCCAAGCGTCAATAAATAAAATTTTTTTACTGATATATTTTGACCCTCCTCTAAAAATGTTCTGACTCCGCCACTAAAAATAACTCTGCCTTTGTGTACAGGTACTTTGAAACTAATGTACAAATATTTTTAGCAATACTTGTAAAATAAAGCACAAGTGGAAGGATCATTTTAGATGAAAAAGTTACAGTTTCATCCCTTATCGGTACTGTGACGCCCCCAAAATAGGTATACATAACCTATCTTGAGTCACCAAATACATGGTACAAAATTCAAATACAACTTAATTATACAATAGTCGTGTAAAATACGACAAAACATATGCTGTGAGTTTTAATACAAATATTGGCATCTAGACAATATACACACTCAATTGAGTCCTCATTACATTTATTATCACACTATTTAATAGAATAGTGAGGACTACTAATGTTATTATCTGGACCGTCACTCCGTTCCCTGACTAGTCCCTGCTACGTTCTCATTTCCTGAAAAGAACAATGAAAGTAAAAGGGTGAGCTCAACTAGACCAGTAAAAAATACTATGACTAAGATAATACAGAATAAATTATCGTTAGCCTTCAACAATTATGTTAAACTAATACAATATAACAAACATCAAGTTTAAGCTGCATAATGAACAAGCAATCCATTAAAAGAGTCAAGTAGAGAATAAAATCTACTATCTTTTATGATTTAAAAGGTTTTTCATCACTTTTATCATTTGGGACTCGACTTAATAAATAATCCACATCATCCCCGCAAGACTACGGCGAGGATATTCATTAGTATCACAACCATAAATTATCCATGCACTACGGGCCAAGGATATTCGTGTATTCATCAATGGTCATGATCATGCCAACAACTATCCATTAATGCACTACGGGCCAATGAGAACTTTTACCACATCATTTATAACATTACGGCCATGATTATACCGAATAATCCTCGGTCATAATCATACCAAGTCCATCTATGCACTACTACTGAGCCCGTAGATGACTTTCAACATAATATAAACATGAGGATGATGACAATGATATAAGAATTCAATAAAACAAGTTCAAGAATTAATTTATCCAGGAACCAATAACATCCAAATTGTCAACATGATATTGCTTTGTGGGGTAAAACTCAAGAATGCTCAGAAGAATATTTTCATGAAAAGATACTGGATGAAGCGCAAATATCAAGGATATTCCATTAATTTCATGGAGTATAAAAGCCAAAACTTTAACCAACTGAGTATAATAAAGAATGGAATAACAAAAGAAATCATCAGGCATGTGAAAGATAGCACAGGGAATGAGCTTCTATTTATAGGAGAATGGACTGAATAGTAACTAATTCATGAACGGTCCAGATTGATTTACTTTTAAATGGACGGTCCAGATTGGTTTACTATAAAATATTCTAATAAAACAAAAATCTTTTAAATAAAATATAATATATTCTATTTATAATCTAATAAAATGAATAACTTTATAAAAGTATTCTGTTTTATATAAAAAATTTTACTATGCAAATACTATGCAGGCACTATGCAAACACTATGCATAATAAAATATAATATATCTATTTATAGTCTAATAAATCGAATAACTTTATAACAGTATTCTGTTTTATATAAAAAGATTTTACTATGTAAAACACTATGCATAATAGAATATAATATATTTTATTTATAGTCTAATAAAACGAATAACTTTATAAAAATATTACATTTTTATATAAAAAGCTTTTTTATTTTATTACATTAATAATACTAATAAAACAAAACTTCATCATCATTATTATAATTCACACTATTAATCGACCACTGCGTCGTTCTAGGAAAGAGAAGCGCTTTCAATAAGGATTTCTCCCTATGGCGCCGCAATTAGGTGACCAAACCTCTCCTGGCGTAACTTCAGACATCGTTAATATTGCAAATAATAATATTAATAACTCCGTCGTCTCAATTATTGATTTAATAATATATAAAATATCGACAATAATTGAATCAATTAACGTGAGATACTAAGCAACACCATCTTTGAGCAATAATTGAACAAAACCGAGTGACTTCTCACGCAAGCATCAATAATCAATACCGTAAGTGCTACTATGCAAACCACGCCGTATTCTCATTTTTTAACACCGGTGTTTCAACGATTAACGATAAAACTTCCGCCGTTATTTTCATAAAATATTTTTGTCGTTTTCTCAATCCGACATAATAATTACATTTGTGGGGTCCGCCAATAATTGTGGCGTCATATGAATATTCCCTGTTAAAACGAATATTCCCCGACCAATCGAATATTATATAACAACTAGCGTACTTTGCAAAATTTATAATTATTACCCACAACTATAACATTATATTAAATTCATTCCATAATATTCAAAAAATGATAATTATAGAAAATTCATCTTTATTCATAAAAGTTGGGGTCTTACAGGTACAAGAACTGTTGAGATATAAATATAAAGTCTCATATTGGACAATTAAGACCTGAAAATTCAATATATAATTTGAGAGACTACTCCACTTATAGCCAATTAATTTTAAGTTGGATGCTTATGCGTCTAATTTTGAAACGGTAGTGTTGATTTTGTCAAAACTTTATAAGTTTGAACAATCATTTGAAATTTACCTATTTTATAATATGGAACCGTCTGCGTATTCTTAACTTTTAAAGTTTGAAGAAAAAAATAAATAAAATTGCAAAGTATCGAAGCTATTTACGCTATATTTTACATTGTTCTTGTTATTGTAGAAAAGAATAATTAGATTTTTTTTTTATTAAAACACTTATTTCTTTTTGTTTTTCTTTTCCTTTGCGTGTTTTTCAAATTCCAAAGTATCCTTGAATAAATTTATTGGATCCAGTTAACATGAAGTAAACTTTATGGTAAATTAACTTCATACTCAATACAGTATTGACACACAAAAGAAAGGTCAACCTCTCTCTTATGTATCAACAATGTATTAAGCATGAAGTGAATTTATCATAAAATTTATTTCATGCTAATCACTCCCAAATTTACCATTTAAGCTTTTATACTACATAGTAATACTATTATTTTAAGACGATATTTACATAAAGTGGGAATAGTATGTGGGGCAGTCCGATGTTGAATTTTCCCTTTCATCCATGCATCATGCATACATTCAAACAAGCTAGCACACTGACTGACCTGACTTTTACGTACACCAAATATTTAGAACCATGTACAGGAACATGCGAATCTTTTTGGATGGATCAACTTCTATACGTCCAAGTTTTTGTACGAAACAAGTTGTGTTTATATAAAAGAGGAGTGGCGTATTATTTTTATGTGTTTTTAATATTTTTATATAATTTATTTTTATACAAATGTAAGATTTATTGTATGTTTATGTAAGAAAAAAATATATAAAAATATTAAAAATATATATAAAAATATTAATTCCCAAACGAGAATTACAAATGCATAAAAATTATCTGAAATGTAAGTTTATATTATATCTTTGTAAATCGTTTTTTTCTATATTTATTTTATGTCCAAATGAATTTCAAAATAGAGAAATGATCATATTTCATAAGTAAATTTGATAATTTCACAAGTTACTCCTCACATGAATAATAAGTAAAGTCCACCTCATGTAAAAGAGGATCTTGTGGAACTATCATATTTATTTATAAAAATATTAATTCTCTTCAAAATATTAGGCTATTTACAAAATGAAAAATGATATATATTACAAATGTTTACGTTTATTTTTTGACTATCAGTTAAGTGGATAAGTATTAATAGTAACATTTTTAGTAATATATGTAATAAGTGAGGTTCTTTTGTAATTCTTATTAATTTCATATATTAATAAATTTTCTAATTATAATTCGGTGTAAATTTATAATAATACATGACAAAACTAAAACCAAATAATCTTAAAATAATAACACAGTCAGAGACGATAACAATTTATAGGATTTTGGTCATTCTTTAATTATTAGCAACTCTATTTTGAAAAGGTTAATCATGCTTCTGGTAAAGTCTAATGATAGAGCTTTCCTTCCTCCACCTGTCCCCCAGCCGCCGCCTCTGCCCCAAAGTCGGCAATTGATGGCTTTCTCCTCTTCCATGTTTGTGATAAGAAAAATGATCCTTCTACGTTGCAGCACTTGGACCTTCCGAGAAACAGTGTGGGGGTTTATGTGGTCATTTTCAAGTACATGACTAATCCTTAATCTACTTAATTAGGATAAGAGGATTATGTAAATATAAGCAGTCTTTCGACGATTCTTCAAAGTAACATATCAAAAATATTTTTAAATTTTTTTAAAAGTACACCCTATTTTAATACAGATTTACAGTACTAAAACTACGAGAAACAGATTTATTATCATAAATTTACTAATAAAATTTAACTTAGAATCCTAAAAATGATGGTTTTTCAAGTTCTAGTCATGTATTCCTTAAACATCAGTCAAACCCCTTGCATGTACTGCAAAAGGAAAAGGGTGTTTTATGGACAACAAGAGTCGGTTCCCTTCCCTTTTCATGTGGTAATATTCTTAAAATTAATCCTCACTAATCACTTTTTATCCATAATACCAAGCCACATACAAACAAATGAAGAGATCCCATCAACAAGTCAATCAACCTAACCACTAACCTACCATTTTTCAATTAGTCACTTCATTGTCTAGTATCACAATCTAATAACTAAAACGGGGCCACCTTAAATTCCGGAATACAAATCAGGGGTCATTCTAAACTAATACCATCAATCATTTATATGGCGATCCTAATTCTACTACTACAAGAACTTGAAAGAAAAATCGACATATTAATTACCAGTACAAGTCCTTAAACTGCAAATGGATTCATAGAAATACATACTATTTTTATTTCATGAAGTTTATTCTAATGCTCTATTTTGCGAGGCGGCAGCACAAATGCAAGACTCTATCAACTGACTTTGACTCAGTTGGCACCCTAGATTTCTTACATTCACTCCACATCTCCGAATTATAAAAAAAAAAAAACTCATATTACAAAGAAATTGTAAATTTCAAGTATAGTATTAATTTGATAACTAAACCTAAATTAAATAGAAGATGATCAAAATCTACGATATGCAATAATTTAAAAAAAATGTATTTTAGACAACTAAACGGAATTGATTTAAGAACAATTTCAACAAGTCTAAAATCTATGTTTAATTTTATTGAATTATTTTTTTTAACATTGTATTTATGTGTGTGTGTGTATATTACTATTACAACAGAATAAATAATAAATATACTTCGCACCTCACAAATTGCACTTCACTACAAATTAATAGATATTGTGCAGAAAAAGTAAATTTTGTGTTATTTCACTTACTCACTTAGTCATTTAATATATGACCTTTTAGATTATTTTATTTTATTTTTAATTATTTGTCATTTTATATAATTTAAAAAAATTAATTATAATCTTTTTAAAATTACTAAATGTTATCTATAAGGGAGAGTATAAGATAAGTATGGTAATTATGAGAATTTAAGGATATTATAGATAATTGACATTATATTTAATACTACATTATTATTTTCTTAATTTTTGTTTATTACTCTAAAAAGACATATATTACTCCCTCCGTTCCTAAAAGATTGTCGTTTTAGAAGAAAAAATTTGTTCCAAAAAGTTTGTCGTTTACAATTTTCGAGGAGAATAAATTATTTATTTTCCTATATTACCCCTACCTTCTCTCATTGTCCCAAGAAATTATCTTCCTTGTATTAATAGTTTTCAACTTTCCATAAAGGGGTAGTGATGAAATTTCAAATAAATTTTACAAAGGTAGTATTAGATTGGGGTAAGGCTATAAAGTGATCAAACATCTATAGCTCAATTCGTACCCGCACAACAAAAAGTTTGATTTGAGCTTGACTAAAAATATAAATGATGAGTCAAATATGAATAAATTTTAAAGTTCAATAATTTATTTGAACCTCCCCAAATTAAAATTTTCTATTAATACTCGGATCATATTTATTCAAAACGTTTAAATTACTCGGATTCAATTCAAGATCGTGCTCGACTCGATAGTTAAACGGGCTTCAATCAAATCTTATTATGGCTCAAATCGATTTCATTCATTTACACCCTTAATTGGAGAGTATAATAGAACATAAATGGTGAAAAGTGGTGTGTAATTATCACATCCTTGCTATACATTTTCATATATTTAATTGCAAAAATAAAGAAAAAAATATTGAATTCAACCTTTGCACATTGGTGACCGTTCTTGAACAACTTTAGATGTTTTCGATTCCCGGAAAGCCCTAATTGGACTCGGAAAGTACCATCCCCGTCCCTTCGACGACGATTTTATGTCTCCGGCGCCGGAATTCGTAGACAAAGTAACACTCACCGATCTCGATCTGTTCATCATCCTAGCATAATCATTGCTTGTTTTTGTCAATTCCTCATTCTCCTTCTCTTCCTCGCCTTTCTTGCTCTTATTCGTCTTGAAAATCGATAACAACGACGATTTACCGCGATTACCGCCGCTCGTCGGCGGCTTCTGATCGGTGAATTCCGATTTGCCGGTGAATCTCGATCTCGACCGGAGGAACGGAATCGCGAGGGACCTCGACCGCCGGAACGACGTCTCGCTGTCGATGAGATTCGATACACGGCCAACTGAGCCGACTCCATCGGCGGCGGAGGAGGAGAAGAGAGAGAAAGAAGAAGAGGGAGAGGATGAGGAAGACGACGTCGTAGTGGCGGGGCAGCAAGGGCAGGGGCGCACGTTAGCGCAGTTAGGGCAGAGAGTGACGAGGCGGTCCCGGAGACAGGTTGGGCAAATTCCAGTGCGGCGGCGCTTAGAAGGGTGTGTTGGACATTTCCATATCTCTTCTTCGTCCATATAACCAGCCATTACCGGAATTAAGGGCAGGAATTTGAGATTTCTAGTTCTCTGTTTCTCTCTCTCTAAAATTCGTTCGTTTTTTCTTTATCTCTCTATATATGCATCTATGTATTTGCGAGGTACTTAAGAAGGGAGATGGCCAGCTGGGGGTGGCCTAGTTAACTATGATTTAGGAGTGGATTTTAATTACTTTTGAGTTTTAACCATGGTTAAGGAAATTTGCGTCTTGATTCGTCAACATGGGTGGACCAAGCGGCTTGTTTGGAGCTTTTCCATGTTGACAACTCAAAAAGGTAGAGAATAAATTGTTTTTTCAAAAAAGCAAAGAGTATAATGTTGGGAAAGCTGATATTTTTGCATGAAAAAAAATAATAATTTCACGTTTATATGAGATTAATGTGAGAAATCATATATCCATATGAGAGATTATATGAAAATATATTTTCTTCGTATGAAAATATCAGTACTCTAATATGAAATTAATGTGAGAAATTCAGTATCGGCCCTGGGTTAAAGTTTAAGGTGTTCGGGTTTTAAGTCCAAAATTTTTTAGGGCTCCTTTAAATATTCTCTTCCTTTTATTATTTACTTAAATATTAAAACAAATAATCAATCTGTAATATTCTACATATACTGATTATTGTAATATTCTACATATTTAAAGCATATAATTTGTACAAAATAATTTAATTATTAGGTACCTGGGGGTTCATCATCAGATTCAATTTTTTAAATTTTTTAATTGTTTGGGAATAGTGTTAGACTCTTAATAAAGGAGGCCCTATTTGGTAATTATTTTTTTGACTTGGTGATAATGTGATATCTAAATGATGCTTTGAAAATATTGAAATAGTCGGTTATTATATTTGATATTCTTTCGTATTGATGCTCTTTTGTTCAAAAAAAGTTCTTCCTATTTTTTATGCCTGTCTTAATAGCAATTCGCAAAAGGCCCATTTTTTTGTTGTCCGCTTTAGGCTCCTCAAAACTCAGAGCCGGCCCTGGAGAAATCATTTATTCATATGAGAAAGATTATATAAAATTATCATTTTTTTAATATAAAAATATCAGTTCTCTAATCTATTAAATACACTACATTGCAGTACATTACACCATTGTATAACATTTGTCATTCCCGAATCAATAAGTCTGGGGCGACCGGGCTTTTGTGACATTTTCAGCGACCGGGTGATGTGGCTTTGTCCACATCAGTTATTGATGATAAAAAAATAAAAAAAAACTTTGTCTGAAAGTCATATCACGCCTCTTCTCCTCTCTTTGCCAAATATTTTCCTCTTTTCTCTCTTTACCAAACTCACCTTGTTGCTGCTCCACTGTGATCCGCCACTGCCGCTGTCGTTGCTCCCTTCCTTCTCTCTTCTAGTAGCCTTTAAGGTGTGCATACTATTACTCTCTCAGATTTCTCTCGTCGCCCCAGATTTAGAATATCAAATTCTCAAAATCCTAAAAAAAGTTAGATATAAAAAATCTGGGTGTGATAGATTCTTTCCGCTTGTAAATTTGTGTAAATTTTTAAACAAGAATTTACACAAATTTACAAGCGAAAAGAATCTATCACACCCAGATTTCTAAATCTATTTTTTTTTTAGGATTTTGGGAATTTGGTATTCTAAATCTGGGGCGACAAGAGAAATCTGAGAGAGTAATAGTATGCATACCTTAACGCTCTGTTTCTGAGTTTTAAAATAGACAGAAAAGAAAAGAAATGGATGGAAAATTTAAGTTTTCTTTTCAATTCTTATGTTTCTGAGTTTTTTAATAAACGGAAAAGAAAAGAAATGGGTAGAAAACTTGGCCACTTTTCCTGCCAAAATTTTTCGTCCAAAATTGACCCGATTTGGAGAGAAAAGAAATTGGAATAACTAATATTTTTATAATTCCCATATTATCCTCAACTTTTAATATAATAAATTTTAAATTACAACTCATGTCCTCAATTTGTTTTTATCTAGTAAACCTAATCTGAATTTATTTAATATACTGCCATGAATATTCTTTCAGTTTTACTGGGTTTATATGATCATTACAATGAACAAAAAAATATTAAATAAATATTGTGCACTTTTGCCGTTAAGATATTTGTGCTCTGACTAGAATGTTTCACTGTCTTCTTCCTTCAGAATCTTACACTTATTATTAGGTTCTTCATGAGATTCTTTGGTTATTCAACTATCTTTGTTATTCAATTGGATTTGTTTTGAAGTTTGCTTTGCGGTGATTTTTGAGTTATTGGATCAATAAGTGTACTCTCTCTATTTGTCTCTTATTTTTTTAATTTTACCAATTTGTTAATCTCAAAAAGTTTGAAAGGATGAAAGGAAAGATTGGGACTCTGTGGAGTTACTTGTTGAAATCTGGGGCCAAAATTCAAATTTATAGGGCTTTGGGACTTGGCGAAGCGGCCAGTAGGGTGTTAGCCGAAAGCAGAGTAGCTCGATACTCGACTTCGAGATCGGTTCAAAATATGATCCAAAGCTCGAATTCGAAGTTGATTCGATTCGAATATGATCCATACTCATTTTCTGTTTAATAATACATGAGTCGAATTCGAGTATACCAGTATTCGCTCAGATTAGGGTTCGAGTATTTCATTTTTTTCTCGAACCATACTCGATATCTGCTCGATGGATCATATTCGAATACTATTCTGATCCATACTAATAAGCTAAATATGTGATATTTGTATCAATATTTATAATTTATAAAGTGTAGTATTAAATTGTGTAAGCTTGTACTTGAATAAATCAGTGAATTGATTGTCTATTTGTATTGCATTCTTTGTAATTTTTTTACATAAATAAAAGTAAAAGACTAATATATAAACATTAGTTCAATACAATTTAGTATGTAGTGGTTCAGTATTAAGCAAAATGGTTCATATTCGAAATTCGATTTGAAGGCTCGTGAGTAACTCGTTTTATAAACGAGTTGAGTACTTACGAGCCGAGTAGGTCCGAGTAATGATTCGAGTGAATCTGGTGCAAAATTAGAAATTTCTTATTGAATTCGAGCTCAATTTTTTCGAGTCGAGCCGAATCTGAGCATTAGAGTGTTCGCTGAGATTCGACTCGTTTTCATCCCTAAGCAGCGGTAACCTTTGAATTGGAGGGGTGACAATGACTTTCTTTAATTTTTGTTTAATATTTATTTGGATATTTGTATTTGATTATGGAATTTTTTTTTTAATTAAATTTATCTTGCATATTTTTATTCATAGTTCAATAGTTATAATTAATATAAGGATAAATTTGTAAAAGTGATATTTTTCTTTTCTTTTCATTAGAACTCAAAAATGCAAGAAAAGAAAAAATTTAAATTTTCTATTCTTTTCTATTAAAAACTCAGAAACAACACAAAGGACAACTTCAAGTTTTCTATTATTTTTTTTTCAGTTCAAAACTCAGAAACAGAGTGTAAAGGTACATTAGAAAGAGAGAGGAGAGGAGCAATGCGACATTGGCGAGAGCCGGATCACAGTGGGAGCAAAACAAGAAGGTGAGTTTGGTAAAGAGAGAAAAGAGGAAAGTGTTTGGCAAAGAGAGGAGAAGAGGCGTGATATGGCTTTCAGACAAAGTTTTTTTTTTATCATCAATAGCTGTTGTGGACAAAGCCACATCACCCGGTCGCTGAAAATGTCACAAAAGCCCGGTCGCCCCAGACTTATTGTTCCCGAATTATAACACAAGTTCTACCTAATTAATGTGCTCATCCATTACTCCAGTTTTTATATTATCGTTACTAAATTATTATCTCCTAAGATCACTAATTTTAATCCCACATTAATATTTTGATTTTATAATCCCATAAATCACTGCAAATCTAATCTGTTCTGATAATGTTAACTGTTCTAATATTATCTTTACTAATTTAATTATTATCTCCTAAAATCACTACTTTTTAATTCCAAATTAATATTTTGAATTTATAATCTCCTAAATCACTATAAATATAAACTGTTTTAGTAATGTCAACTGTTCTGATATTATCCTTTTTAATTTAATTATTATCTCCTAAAATCACTACTTTATGATATTATAATTAATTACTGAGCTATTATCATTACTCTTCGTTATTTAACCTAATTTTCTCCCTATAAATACAACATAATATTATATCATTTATAATTATATTATAACATAATATTATATGATTTAAAATTTTAAAAATTAAATTATTACAAAGTATTGATTTTAAGAGATAATAATTAAATTAGAAAGGATAATATCGTAGCAGTTGATATTACCAAAACAATTTAGATTTGTAGTGATTTAGGGGTTATAAATTCAAAAATATTAATTTGGGATTAAAAATAGTAATTTTAGGAGATAATAATTAAATTAGTAATAATAATATTAGAATAGTTAACATTATCGTAATAGTTTATATTTGTAGTGATTTATGATATTATAAAATTAAAATATTAATGTGGGATTAAAAAGTAGTGATTTTAGGAGATAATAATTAAGTAACGTTAATATATTAGATTGAAAAAGTAGTGATTTAGGGGATAATAAAATCAACATAGTAAGTTATGATTGATATTATTTGTTATTTTAATTTTATTTTAAATGTTTTAAACTGTATAATATTATGTTATAATATAATTATAAATGGTATAATATTATGTTTTAATATAATTTAATTAGTAATAATAATATTCACACAGTTTAGATAGGTGGTGATTTTGTTATTTTTTATATACGTGTATTATAATATTATACCATACATGTATGATATAATGTATGGTATATTTGACGCCCCCAAAATAGGGCAACAGCCCATTCTAAGTCGTCAAATACATGGTACAAAAAATAACTACAAACTTCATTATTATAATTGTCGTGCAAAGTATGACAACACATATACTGTGAGTTTTAATACAAATATTGTCCTCTAGGCAATATCCAAACTCAAATAAAGTCCTCATTATAATTATTGATACAGTATTTTTCAAAATAGTGAGTACTGCTATAACAACTGTGTTGAACCATCACTGCACACCCCGACTAGTTCCCGCTATATTCTTGTCTCCTGAAAAGTAAAATGGAACTAAAAAGAAAAGGATGAGCTCAACTAGCCCAGTAAAGAATATTATGTGACGCCCCCAAAATAGGTATACAACACCCATTCTGGGTCGCCAAAATACATGGTATAGAAAGCAAACTACAACTTTGACAATACAGATGTCGTGTAGAATACGACAATACAACTGTGAGTTTGAATACAAATATTGTCTTCTAGACAATATACACACCCAAATAAGTCCTCATTAATTATTCATACATTATTTTACAGAAATAGTGAGGACAGCTAAAACATCTTCCTAGAACCATCACTCCATACCCCGACTCGATCCTGCTATGTTCTCACCTCCTGAGAAGAAAAATGGAACAAAAAAGGAAAAGGGTGAGCTCAACTAGCCCAGTAAAGAATATTATGACTAAGATAATATACAACAAATTATCGTTAGTCTTCAACAGGGAAAAATCTAATAGAATACAATAGACAACATGTTTTAGATCAACACATGCAACGGAAACAGCAATTCATTAGAAGAGTCACGTAGAGAAAGAATTCTACTGTCTTCTAAGGTTTAAAAGTCCATCATCAATAGTTTATCCCTGTAATAACAATCAATATACATCTTTAATCATCTTTGCACTACAGGCCAAAGATATTCATTTGTATCACCAGTTGGTCATGTTCATCTCAACACCTGTTCATCTTTGCACTACAGGCCAAAGATATTCATCAGTTAATCGTTCATCTTTGCACTACAGGCCAAAGATATTCATTTATATCACCATTTAGGCTGAGGATGATGAAAACATTTTTTAAAAGCGAATCCAAAGTGAAACAAAATGACAAGGATTAAGGATTAAGGATTCGTACTTTGTTTTACCCATGTCCAAAAATACTTCGAAAATAATCATATTGGTGTAAAATTCAAGAATGATCAAAACATGGATACAATCAAAGCTAGTATCCAGAATAGATATTTTGGACAAAAGAAAAATTTTTATTCTTCTATGAATAGTCTCAGTATTCGTGAATAAGTGTCGTATACGTGAATAGTCCGATATACGTGAATAGTAACCCGACACAACAAGTTCCAAATTTGATAAAAAGTTCACCAATACTTGACATAATGATATTGAAGAAAATATCATTTAAGAAGAAAATAATACCCCTTACCTCAAAATAACCGCAGTACTTGATCAGTATTTCAAAGATATAGTCTTTGTGAAACCCGCACCGTATAGCAACACTCAAAGTATACTCACAAAAATACGCTTGATAATTTAGAGAGAGAAAGAGAGAAAACTTTGTTTCTGGTGTGATTTTTAATTCTAACTTAGCCCTCTATTTATAGGAAAATGTTATAACGCCAAAGGAGACTAAATTAATAAATTAATATTATTACAAAACTTATTTCTATGCATGCCATTTGAACACTTCAAACCACCAAACCAACCTTGACCCAATTTCCAGAAACCCACATGTTCAAACAAGAGTGGGTCCCACCCATTATTTAATAAAATTATTTTATCTTCCGAAACTTCAATAATTCGTGGAAAATAGCTCGTTTATCAGAAAAATTGAAAACTCATGAATTTCCATGGGAAATTCCATTCTCTACAACTTTGCAGTAAGAAAATTTCTCCAAATTCCAAAATGTAAATTGACCAAAATCCACAAGCAGGCGATTTTACGATTTATAATCAATTTTGGTCAAGAATTGTGTCACCAAACACACAAAACATATGTTAAACATTTAATGCCACAAAATACTCTACCTCCTCATATACTCATATATCCCACATTCATTATAAAAATATCACCGTTAATATATTATTAAAATAATATATTTAAATGAATTATTTTATCGAAAAAGATAAAATATTAATTTTCAACAATTGTCACATTAAAAATTTTCTCCATCTATATCCACATAAAATAAATATTTTCTTTATCATAATAATCAATAATTACTTATTTAAAAATAATATTTGAGAATCACAAAGATCGACAACTGTGGTAGTTCAGAAAGAGGGCTTTCAATAAGGATTTCTCCTTGGTATGCAATTAGGTGACTAAACCTCTCCTTAGATGTAACTTTCTAGACATTGCCAATAATGTTATCTCGATAATATTATTCAAATAATATGAATTATTGATTTGATAATGGAAAATCGTGTAATGACAATTATTGAAACAACAAAGAATACAAAATATCAATATGACAATTATTGAATCAATAAAATATAATATTGAGCAATAACTCATCGTAACAATTATTGAGTAGTGCCTTTCACGTAAGGATCAATAATTCAATAATATTGTGCAATACCTGGTGCATGTGGCAACCATGCCAGACATCGTATTTTTATTTTAACCACCGTGTAACCCAACAAAGTTAATCGGTAACAATTTACGATTATTTATAAAACTCAATCTTTGTCGTTTTCTTTCATCCAACCGTTTTTTTCCGTTATGGGGCCCACCAATGACTTGGCAATTGCGATTTGAGATTCTCGACAAAAAAAGAATATTCCACGACCAAACGAATATTCCCCGACAATAATGAATATTTTATAACCACTTGCTTATTTTGTAAACTTTGCACATTTCACCCATAAACAAAGAATTATATCAAATTAACCCTTATTAATTCAAAATAATGAATAAAGGAAAATTCAATTTTATTTATAATAAGTTGGGGTCTTACAACCTCCCCTCCTTATGAAATTTCGTCCTCGAAATTGACGT
Organism: Panax ginseng; assembly: GCA_020205605.1. Classification (NCBI taxonomy): domain Eukaryota; kingdom Viridiplantae; phylum Streptophyta; class Magnoliopsida; order Apiales; family Araliaceae; genus Panax; species Panax ginseng. Next base: position 33,006,679 of record CM035128.1, on the reverse strand, counting down.
ACGTACCTGGTATATCGAAAAGGTGAGGGTACCTCGCTTTCATCTCCGATTTCAACTCCCATGTCATTTCCTCAATTGCATGGTTTCTCCACAAAACCTTAACTTGTGGTATAACCTTCGTGCGTAAGACATGCTCTTTCCTATCCAAAATCTCAACAGGTATCTCCTCGTAGGTTAAATCTTCAACTATCTCATCTGGTTCTAATGCAATAATGTGGTTCGGGTCTTTCACATATTTCTGAAGCATAGATATGTGGAATACATTGTGAACACGAGACATACTTGGAGGTAACGCGAGTCTATAGGCTACGTTTCCTATTGGTCAAGAATCTCAAATGGACCAACAAACCTTGGATTGAGCTTTCCTCTTTTCCCAAATCTTGTAACTCCTTTCCATGGAGCAATACGTAACAATACATGATCTCCAATATTAAACTCCACGTCCTTTCAATGAAGATCAAGATAACTCTTTTGTCGATCTTGTGAAGTTTGAAATCGTTGTCGAATTATTTGGATCTTTTCGTAGTCATGCGTACTAATTACGGTCCCAACAATGTTACTTCTCCCACCTCGTCCCAAAGATATCGAGAAGCGACATTTTAAATCCATACAACGCCTCAAATGGAGCCATGCCTATACTTGCTTGATAAGCTGTTGTTGTAGGAGAATTCCACCAATGGTAGGTACTTATCCCAACTTCCTTTGAAATCTAGGACACGAGTCTTAATAGATCTTCAAGGGTTTGAATAGTCCTCTCGATTGTCCAGATTCGTTTGAGGATGGTATCTTTGAATCGAATCGTAAATCCGCGCCCATAGCTTTTCGCAAGCTAACCCAAAATCTTGAAGTGAATCTCGGGTCACGATCCGAAACTATGGATCTTGGCATGCCATGCAATCGCACAATCTCATTCACGTACATACGAGCAAGGCGTTCAGGGGATAAGTCTCAGCGTGTCGGAAGAAATGGGCGGACTTGGTTAATCTATCAACAATAACCCAAATTGCATCTACGCCTTGAGAAACTTTGGGAAGACACAGTAACAAAATCCATAGTAATGTGTTCCCATTTCCATTTAGGAATCTCAAGTGGTTGCAATGGACCTTTTGGCACTTGATGCTCGCCTTTACACGCCGACAAAGTTAAACATCTTGAGATAAACTCCATAATCTCTCTCTTCATATTGTTCCACCAAAATGTATGTCGAATATCATGATACATTTGGTACTCCCGAGATGGATTGCAAACGGGGTGTTGTGTGCCTCCATCATGATTTTATGCTTCAGTCGAATCGTTAGGAACGCATGAAAGTCTAGAATTGACTCAAGTATTCCTTCCTCATCAATTCTTGCTTCGAATAGCTCTTTCTTGCACTTTCTTCTTCATACGCATCATTTGGTGTCCGTAGCTTAGCGACTTTAACTTTATCGATTAAAGTTTCGGTTCTACTTGTATATTCGCCATCATTATGTGGGTCCTGAGTCTTTAATTCTACCTCCATCCTTTGCAAGTCATACAAAATGGGCCTTTGCGTTGACAATATCGCTTTTCAGACTTGCATATGATCTTCTACTTTAATGCGCGCTACTACGTTCGCTTTTCAGGATGATATTGAATAGTGTGATCGTAATCTTTTAATGACTCCGACCAACGTCGCGTTCCGCATGTTGAGTTCTTTTGGGTGAAGATATATTTGAGGCTTTTATGATCCGTATAAATCTCTACTTTCTCCCTGTACAAGTAGTGTCTCCATATCTTCAACGAACCACGATCACGCTAACCCGGATCATGAGTAGGATAATTCCTCCGATATTCTTTGAGTTGTCGTGAGGCATAGGCTATGACTTTCCCATGTTGCATGAGAACACATCCTAACCCCTTGCCGGAAGCATTTGTAGATAATAAATCCATCCGAACCGGATGGTATTGTTAGAACAGTGCGAAATGAGTCTCCTCTTGAGCTCTTGGAAGCTCTTCTCGCATTCCTCGCTCCATAAGAATTTTGCATCCTTAAGAGTCACCGAGTTAAGCGGAGATAGCGATTCGAGAAAATCCTTCCACAAATCTCCGATAATAACCACTAAGCCCGTAAAGTCTGCGTACTTGATCACCAAACTTGGTTACTCCCAACTTTGTATTGCTTCAATCTTCATAGGGTCAACAAATACTCCTTGTTTTGACACCGCGTGCCCAAGGAATGCTACTTCCTCAAGCCGAACTCGCATTTCTTGATTTTGGCATAAAGCTTGTGTTCACGAAGTCTTTGTAGTACCGACTTCAAATGGTGCTCATGATCTTCACGGCTTTTGGAATAGATGAGGATGTCATCAATAAAGACAACAACAACGAACCCGATCCAAATATTCCTTAAATACACGGTTCATCATATCCATGAAAGCAGCAGGAGCATTAGTCAATCCAAAAGACATGACCAAGAATTCATAATGCCCGTATCGTATACGTGAATAGTAACCCCAACACGAAAAGGTAAAAAATTTTATATCAATATTTCGGTATAATGATATTGAAAGAAATAATATTATTTATAAAAAAAATTAACATCCCTTACCTCAAAAGACAAGTACTTTTGACTGAAATATCGAATATAATACTGAAGAAAATTTACACTGCTTATCAACTCTCAAAGTATCTAAATACTCACAAAATACGCTCGATATTATAGAGAGAGAAAACTTCTGATTCTAGCGTGATTTTCAATTCTAACTTAAGCATAAATGTTTAGAACGCCAAATTAGAAAATTTAATAAAATATTAATATTTTTATTTTTTTTCTTACGCCCATCACATCACAATCTCAGCACTCCACAAGTGGGCTCCACCAAATTCAGAAAATCAATAGGTAAAAAGGACAAGTGGGTTCCACCCCTTGTTTTTAATTTAAACAATATTCAGAAACTTAAATAATTCATAATAAATAGCCATTTAATCAGAAAATGACGAACTTTATGTCCATTCCATATGAAATTTAATTCTCTATAACTTTGTAGAAGAAAGTTTTTCCAAATTCCGAATGAAAAATTACCCGAATTTACATACGGATGAAATCTCATAGCATTCAATCCTTGAAAATTTACTTACGGATCAAATCCATCGCACACCCACTTTGGCCAATAAAAAATTAGCATATTTCACACACAAGTGGGGCCCACTCAATTAGAAAAATCCTCCACCAAATATTTTACACGTTTTAATCCTCAAAAATACCATTTAGACCCAATTTGCACTCTTCCTCCTCATTTATTCATATACCGTGAATTTAGTGTAAAAATATCACCATTATTAAATTATTATATTATCACATTATACATTTATAATTTATTATAATAATATATTTGAATGAATTATTTTATCAGAAAAGATAAAATATCAATTTTCAACAATTGTCACTTTTCTAAAAATTCCTCCATTTATATCCCAATTGAATAAATATTTTCTTATCATTTTTATCAATAATTAAATATTCACAAATAATATTATAGAACTACAATATTGACAACCAAGTCGTTCTTACGAAAGAGGGGGCTTTCCGAACCCCTTTCCTTACTGACGCGCAATTAGGTGACCAAACCCCTTTCCTAGATAGAACTTCCTTAGACATTGCCAATAATGCTATCTAATAATATTATTCAAATAATATGAATTATTGATCTGATAATAAAAAATATTGTGCAGTGACAATTATTGAATTAACAATAATATAAAAAATATTGTGCAATTATAAGACCCCAACTTTTATGAATAACGATTAAATTTTCTCGAAATATATTTTTGAATATTATGGTGTGAATATGATATAATGTTATAGTTGTGGGTAATATTTACAAATTTTGCAAAGTAAGCAAGTTGTTATAAAATATTCGATTGGTCGGGGAATATTCTTTTTGTCGAGAATATCCGTGATAACTCAAGCACAATCATTGGTGGACCCACAATGGAAGTATTGTCGTAGTAGTAAAAAGCATGTAATTATCATTTTATAAAAATAACGTCGAAAGTGTTAATTAAAAGCTGTTGAACTACTCCTTAGTAAAAGTACACGATGTCTGGCGTGGTTGCATAGTAGCACACGGTATTGATTATTGATGCTTACGTAAGAAGTCAGTCAGTTATACTCAATTATTTCTACAGTATTTGTTGCATCATATCTCTCATATTATTGATTCAATTATTGTCACAGTATCATCTTCATAATATGTTATATTATTAAATCAATAATTGAGACGACAAAGTTATTCATATTATTATTTGCGATATTAACAATGTCTAGAAGTTCTGTCAAGGAGAGGTTTGGTCACTTAATTACGCGCCAATAAGGAGAAATCCTTATCGAAAAGACCCCTCTTTCCTGGGAACGACCTGGTTATTAAATATTATAAGTTATAATATTAATGATGAATAAGTTCGTGTTGACTAAAGATGAAATTGATAGTTCCATTGTGTTGGGATTATTAGTGTTAGTGGAAATCGACATTTATTTCAATAATAATTGATGTCTGAAAGTTATATTGACCAATCGGGTAATTAATCGGATAAATGAGCAATTAATTGCTATTAATTCACATGCTTATAACTATGTGTTCACATGTGTGCACTATTGATTCACATGTATGTACTATTAGGGGAGGTGGTGCAAGATTGATAATACTTGCATGACTAAATTAAAAATGGAGGTATAGATGAAGGTACTATACTGTAATTATTTTTTTCACATAATTGAACTATTGATTCACATGATTGTACTATTGATTCTCATGATGTACTATTAGGGGAGGTGGTGCAAGTTTGATAATACTTGCAGGACTAAATTAAAAATGAAAGAAAAGATGGAGGCATTATACTGTAATATTTCGAGCCCCAAAACGTGCAATTATCGAAACTATGTTTTCCTATAAATAGAAGTTCATTCTTCCTTCATTCTCACCAATTCACTAAGACTCACAAGAGCAATTATAGAGAGAGAAGCTATAGGGAGAAAGAAGAAGAGTAGTATGCTACTTCATTACTTCAGTATCCAGTCTTCTTCTGAGGTAAGGGGTATTAGTTATTTCATATTCTGAAGAGATATTATTTTTCTTATTCGTATGAATATTATCTTCGTTCAATATTCGTAGGAATATTATCTTTGTTAAATATTAGTTGGAATATTATCTTTGTTAAATATTCGTTAGAATATTATTTTTGTTCAACAGTTGTAAGGGATATTGTTTTTGTTCAGCATTCATAAGGAATAATATTTTCTTCCATACTCTGTAGTATGTGAGTAATATTATTTCGTCTCGTATTCCTGATTATACACTCATTCTGTTAAAGTATTGCTTCTATACTCCGTGAAATTAGTAGAATATCCTTGATATTTGCGCTTCATTCAATATCTTTTCATGGAGATATTATTCTGAGTTTTCTTGATAATTATTGATATTTTCATGTCAAGATACTATTCATGAGTTACTATTCACCCGGTTACTATTCACTCAAATATTATTCACTCGGGTATTCGGGGCACTTTTTATGCCGGAGTACTATTCACGAGTTACTATTAATGGGTTACTATTCACCTAATTACTATTCACCCGAATATTATTCACTCGGGAATTTGGGGTACTTTTCATGTCGGAGTACTATTCACGAGGTACTATTCCTAAAGTACTATTCACAGGGTACTATTCATGGGGTACTATTTACCCAACAAATATATTTCTTTTCTGTCCAAATTATTTTTGGTACATAAATATTTTTCTTGAATTTTACTCTACAAAGCAGAATCATGTTGACAATTTGAATATTTTTAAACTCTGGATAAATATAAAGTCTTTAATATTTATCCTTGATTTAGTTTGATTTGATTTCGTTTGATTAATTCTTATATCATTGTCATCATCCTCATGCTTATATTGTGATGAAAGTCATCTTTGGCTTACGTGCATAGATGGACTGTTGATTGGTATGATTATGACCAGGGATCATTCGGTATAATCATGACCCGTAATGTTACAAATGATGTGGTAAAGTCCTCATTGGCTTGTAGTGCATTGATGGACAGTTGTTGGTATAATTATGACCAGGGATTATTCGTTATAATCATGACCATTGGTGATTACATGAATATACTTGGCCCGTAGTGCAAGGATGATTCGATAATGTGGTTTATTTATTAAGCTGAGTCTCAGCGATAAATTTGATAAAAAACTTTTTAAATCATAGAAGATAGTAGATATCATGCTCTACTTGACTCTTCTAATGGATTGCTTGTTCATTGCGCATTGTTGATCTAAAACTTGTTGCACTATAAGAAAAAGACCTATCGTGACCAAATATAACAAATGAATGATAGATATCAGGTCCATCGATAGTCTTAATCGCGACCCGATATCAACGACCATATTATATTCCGTCGCTACCTTATATCCATGAATCGAATGCGTCATTGATCGGTCGCCATAACAAATTTCCACCCAAAATTGGTAGGAAATGTTGGCGCGTAGTTTTTTGCGACCACTTATAATCAAATGATCGCATGCGATCATTGATTGATAAGTCCATGTCATTAAAATCAATGACCGCACGCGGTCCGATGATGGTGTCAATGATCCTTTTAATCTAATGATCTTTTCGCTCGTGAGAGCTCGAATCGAAAAAAAAAAAGAAGAGGGAGACCGAATAGGGAGACGAGGAAGAAGGGGAAAGAGGGAGAAGAAGAAATCTTGTTCTGTGTCGGCGCGATTGGGTTGGCTTTCTCCTTCAATTGGTGTTAGGTACCAAATTATATAACAAATATTTGATATATATATATATATATATATATGTGTGTGTGTGTGTGTGTGTTATGTTATGTTATGTTTGAATATTTGGGTTTTTCTTCTTCTTTTCGGCTACTGTAGCTTGTGGGTTTCGATTGAATGCGATTATTTGTTAATTTATGTGGTTCAAATGTTTGATTGAATGTATTAGTCTCCAATGTTAGTATAATGGGTTAGTCTCTAATGTTAATATTTTTTTGTATAATGTTGGTATTTGTGTTTGGCACTTGGAATTATTTTGTATAATGTTAGTCTCTAATGTTAATATTTTTTTGTATAATGTTAGTTTAATGGGTTAGTCTCTAATGTTAATATTTTTTGTATAATGTTGGTATTTGTGGTTTATGAGTTGGTATTTGTGTTTGGCACTTGGAATTATTTTTATAATGTTATGTTAGTCTCTAATGTTAATATTTTTTTGTATAATGTTAGTTTAATGGGTTAGTCTCTAATGTTAATATTTTTTGTATAATGTTGGTATTTGTGGTTTATGAGTTGGTATTTGTGTTTGGCACTTGGAATTATTTTGTATAATGTTAGTCTCTAATGTTAATATTTTTTTGTATAATGTTAGTTTAATGGGTTATTCTCTAATGTTAATATTTTTGTATAATGTTGGTATTTGTGGTTCATGAGTTGGTATTTGTGTTTGACACTTGGAATTATTATAGATTTCATACCTCTTCAGAGATATCTTTGTGGTCCAAATCTTGTTGGGTAGGGTAGGAGGATAATTGGGATTGACAAAATTTATGCTTAAGCATTTATTTCCCACCCAATGGCTTGTTGATTTCTAATGTAACTGTATTTGGGTTATTCTAGGTCACACGCTTAGAAGTGAGTTGGTCTATATAATTGTGAGCGCAAGGACCAATGCTATATACTTTTAAAGAAGAGGAGATGATATCGAATTGAATTAGTTGCACTTACATTAATAAATGTCAAACCACTAACATTGGAGTCTAAGGGTATTTTAGCGATTAGGAATCTCAGGGTATTGTTCAATGAAACTTTTGAATTGTTATCATTTCTGATATTATCATTATGTGTTCATTATGATTGAGTTGAGTCTCTATTGCATTATAACGTTTTCCTCAATCGATTTATGTGATGTAATTTGAAGTATAAAGAGGTTCTAGGAAAGGGGCTTTCAAAAAGTGTATACTCAACACTGTTACGGTTTATCTTTGAGACTCTACTTGAAGAAGTTTGTTTGCTCTATTTCTTCTTTTATTTTTAGTCAATTTGTATAGCCATCATATTATAGGTATTGATATTTATAGCAATTATTTGATGTAATAATATTTATAATGGAAGGCTTGGGGACTGTTAGTATAATTTAGTACTTAATCATGCCTAAAGTACCTTGTATGAACCATTTTGGATGTGAAGAAGTTAGTTAACTGATACAAGCATGATAATGGATATAGGGTAATTTTATTATCATGATTTTAAAATTGTTTGAATGCCTAAAGGTTTCTTTTTCCTACATGTGGATTGTTTATGAAACTATAGTCAAATCTATGCCTATATGAGAACTATTATATCAAATTTTTGCAACTAAGTTTTAAGACAGTATGGAGTCCCTATATTGTCTACACATATCATTTAAAAGGTGTTCCTTAACTTAGTTATGGTCGCATGTTGTGTATTGACCAAATTTCATGTTTAAAAGCCATGAAAAGTAAGCTTTAAGTGGCAACTAAGACTTAAGTATAGAATTCTCATACTTGGACCATGTGGGCAAGTTTCAATAGTCATAATATGACATAAGTAAGCTACACAAGCTAAAGAAACCAAACCTAAAACTGCTTTTGAGCATTAAACTTGTGAAAAGTCACATTTTAAGTCCAAAAGTGGAATTGTTTTGGGTGACCTTTAGTGCACGATCTTATAAGACTATAATGAACTCATATAAAATTGCTAACTCATGCTTGTGATGATTCCTAATCATTGCAATGACCAAAGCTACTAAGAAAATCAAGTTAGGATCTATTAAGGGATGTTGAGCCGATAAATTTGGGCTTGGCACCATGAGGCCACACGAGGCCACACCAAGCTTAGCCAAGCCTCACGGGGCCAAGCCAAGCTTAGTTGTTAGCATGGTAAGCTATTAGGAACATTAAGCCAAAATAAGCGATCTTTAGGGAGGCGTTAGTAGCAATGAGAGAAGGTAACTAGATTGACTTGGTCGATAAAGAGACTATTTTGGCTATAATAAAAAAAACAAGGGTATTTAACACTTATGTATACAAGAATAAAACTACAAAAGTATGTTCTCAAGTCATATGCTTACAAGTATGCTTATGTCATTCATATGCTTACAAGTATGCTCAAGTCATATGATTACAAGTATGCTCAAGTCATATGCTTACAAGTATGCTTAAGTTATATGCTTAGAAGTATTCTTAAATGTTAATCATATGCATGCTTACAAGTATGCTCAAGTCATATGGTTACAAGTATGCTCAAGTCATATGTTAACATTTATAATGTTATCCGTAGTAGTCTTAGTGGAATCATGGACCTCTATTCGCATCAGTAGTTGGATGACACGACGAAAGTCAAGTGCCCAGATAAGTCTACAATTTGAATTTAGAAATTTGGTTGCCAAGTGTTTTTGGAGTATCGCGTATAGTCACCCGGAATGTATGAATGGTAAGTCGAGTGAATCGATGTCCATGTTTGAAGTGTAAGAATGTAAATTATATGGGACAGAGACATGGTAAACTATCATTTACTTGTTTACGGGTTCATGAGAAATTACTGAAGAATCTTTGGTGGGCACATGGGCGTAGAGAAGAGATGGTGGCATCACACAAGTACATAATTCAGGCAGTAGTACTCATCGTATGAATGAAATGGTTCATGATATTGCAGGGCCAAATTTTGATTGGGAGCAAGGAAGAGAGCAACCTAGGGCCATATTGCAGGGCACGTATGGGGGTTATATTCACTTGTTCAAGTGCCATTGGTTTGATTAAGGAAAAAGGGATGCGTGTTGATGACATGGAATCGTCGATATTGACCTCCATAGGTCTGCGTACTCCAACGAACTGCATTTGTTTTACCAACTCAAGCAAAGACAAGTTTACTATACTCCTAACATCTGTTAGGAAAAGGGATAGACCGCCCTCTGATTGGCAAGTTGTAATTCATACTCCCAGCGTAGTCATGTCCAAGTAATGAGCGAGGATTTCTACCAAGAGGAAATGCTTGAGACCTCCTATAATAAATATAGAGGACAATAATGATGTAATCCGGTTAGAGGTGGAGATGAACACGATGAATTAGATCCAGAGGCAGTTATTGTGCGGATAGCGGTGATATTGAGGAAGAGTTATTGACTAACAACGACACGTAATCTAAAGAAGATGGTTATGAATCTCGATACTTGTACAAAATGATTACGACTCATCAGACAACGATTTTCATTAAAATGTATGTGTAGTTATAATTGTACAAAATGTATGTTTATGTTCATGTTCATGTTCATGTTCATGTTTAGTTCATAATTATGTACCTTTCATTTATGTTCTCTATATAGGAATGTTCTCTATATCCTTAACTATATCATTTGTAGTTATTGTAGTTAACTATTTTGCGATCATGTTTATGTATCTTTCACTTATGATAATCGTAGTTAACTATTTCATACAATTAATTGTCATTCATAATTTCATACTAACATCCTAATTTTTTATTTATAGATGTCTTACGAACTGCAAGACTTAAAAAGCCTTGGGTTGGGTGAGGCCCCTAATCATGTAGAAGGCCCGGCTAATCCGGATGATCGCATTCTTATACAGATCCGTCCTCCTCCAGAAAGCACGTAAGTTAAACATCGTGTATATATAAGGGTTTAATATTTTCATTGTTATAAATATATTTTAATGTAAATTACTGTATATTGTAGTGATTTTCAAGATAGTAAAATTATGAAGTGCATTTCATAATAATGCTTAGAGAACTGGCCTACGCCAGTGATTACATGGGCGAGCACACCTCTCGCCCATAAGGATGCAGTTTAGACTGAATTTCAGGTATGTTTTTATTAATTATGAAGATTATATTAATATAATATTCAAAGGATAATTTTTAGTAATGTTATTATTGTTGTTTTATTTGCAGAAAAGGTATAGATGGGGGGACGCCTTGAGCTTCGGTGATTGAGACATTATTCTGGCGAAGTGTGTGGTCGTACCAAGGATAACTTAAATAAAGAACGACAAAAAGCCATTCACAATGCCGAGATCGACCATCCGGCCGTGGAGAAGATTATATGCCTGAAAGCATAGCCCACGGTGGTGCACCCATCCATATGGGGTGAGATGTGTGCCCAATGGAGAGAAGTGGAGAGTGGGAAAAAGACGAAAGAGACCGCCGCCGCCACCAATGAGCCTCGGGTGTATCCGAAGGCGAAAAGGCTAAAGGAACATCTGAGGCGGCGGTATTTCACGATTAAAGATATCAACGCCGTGGTGCGTATTTACAAGTTTTAATATGTTTTCAATCATGAATTATAGAAAATATATCCCATTTTACTTAGTAATATTGTGTTATTTTTGTATAGGAGTCTCGGTCTCAAGGTCACCTATCCATTGGTTTGGATGTGTACGTATACACCGTGATGGAGTCCGCTTTGAGGCTATCCAGGATAGCGGTAATAAATTTTAACAACTTGATCTTTAATTAATGCTTACAAAATTAATTAATTTATTTTAACTATTTAATTGTTAACATGATGACATGCAGGACACTTATAAGCGTTTATTGAATGGCGCTATCCCGAAGGCACTCCACGTCCAAATCTCATCGATCAAGAGTTGTGGGAGAGGCGTCTGTTGTGAAGAAGAACTACGTTAAAGGTCAAGGACAACGACGGCGCCCATCCTTGATGGCTCATCTTGCTTCTTCTACCCAGTCTACGGTCATCTAGCCATCCAAATTTGTTCATACTTCTGGTGACTATGTGAGAGCTATATGTCAAGATCGGGATCTTCTGAAGATACTGGGCGGACATCTGGGGGCTCTGAGTCTTTGAGGAGTTATTTGAAGCGATGGCGGCAACAAACAACATCACAACACAGGGATGACGACGAGGTATAAAATCAATTTGTTGTATATTGTCGTAATATACCAATATTAACATAGTTAGTAAATATTTATAACTTGTTTTATTATTTTGTTAATATTACAGGGGTGATCGAGGAGGCGGTGATGCTTGATTAGTACCGCTTTAGATTAGTTTTATAGTTATAATATAAGTTTGTACTTGTTTCATTCTTAGGATGTTTGTATATTGTTACTTAAACAATTTTTAAAATGTTATTATATTTATTCAAAATCATATTGGTTTTGAATGGTTTATATTCTAGTTTAGTGTATGTGTTATATGATGGACGATGGATGTTTATATTGTTGTGTATCTTTGTTATTGTGTATGTGTGTTGGGATAAAAGCAGTACAAAAGCAGTCTGAGTTTTGGGATTTATGCAAAAACAACAAGATTCTCATTATTTTATTTTTTTTAATATCAATGACGCATGCGATCATTGATTCAATCACGACACGTGAAACACGTCGACCTTTGGCCATACGGCATCTTGACTTCTCAACTTAGCGGCCGGATTTGCCATTTCGATCATTGATATCGATTCGCTACTAATCGGTCATTAATAGTGGTCGCTGATGTGCATTTTAGCGACCAGATTTTGTGCGACGCCTTTTAGCGACATCGCAGATGTCATAGATAGATATCGGCGACCACAAAGTGATCACCGATAAGCGATCATTGATAAGCTTTTTTGTTGTAGTGTTGTCTATTATATTCTAACAGTTGTTATACTATTGAAGGCTAAGGATAATTTATTCTGCATTATCTTAGTCATAATATTTTTTACTGGGCTAGTTGAGTTCACCCTTTTCTTTCATTGTTCTCTTGTAAAATGAGAATATATTTGAGACGAGTCTGGGAATGGAGTGATGGTCCAGGATAAGTGGCTGTAGTAGTCCTCACTATTCTGTGAAATAGTGTGATAATAATTGTAATGAGGATTCCATTGAGTGGATATTGTCTAGAAGGCAATATTCTTGTTTAAACTCTCAGCTATGTTTTGTCTTATATTACCCGACAGTTATATAATTAAGTTTGTATTTGATTTATGTACCATGTATTTGGCGACTTAAGATGGGTGATGTATACCTGTTTTGGGGGCGTCACAGCAATACTATGTGCTACTGTGCAACAACGCGTATTACTTTACTTTACCCATCGGGTATTCCAACAGTTTTAACGGTAACCGTTACGTCGTTATTATTAAAAAAAACTCATTCGTGTCATTTTCTTCATTCGACAGTTTTCCGTTATGGGGCCCACAAATAGTTGCGCCGTCATACGAATATTCCCCGACAATAAGAATATTCCATTACCAAATGAATATTCCCCGATAACAATGAATATTTTATAACCACTTGCTTACTTTGCAAAATTTTTATATTTCACCCATAACTAAAGCATTATATTAAATCAACACCTTATTATTCAAAAATAATAATTAGGGAAATTAAATTTTTATTCATAAAAGGTTGGGATCTTACAATCTCCCCTCCTTATGAAATTTCGTCCTCGAAATTGTGCGTATTTGGTATGTCAAAGAGGTAAAGATACCTTATTTTCATATCAGATTCTAACTCCCAAGTCATTTCCTCAATATCGTGGTTTCTCCATAAAACTTTGACTTGAGGTATAACCTTTGAGCGTAAAATATGTTCCTTCTTATCCAAGATTTTATCAGGTACCTCTTCATACGTCAAAGCTTTTGCTATCTCGTCTGGTTCTAATTCAATAATGTGGTTCGGGTCTTTCACATATTTACGTAGCATGGATATGTCAAAAACGTTATGAACATGAGACACACTTGGCGGTAAAGCGAGTCTATATGTCATAGTTCCTACTCGGTCGAGGATTTCAAATAGACCAATAAATCGAGGGTTGAGATTTCTTCTCTTCATCGACTCTTACTTCTGGAATAACACATTTTTGTACTTTCTTCTTCATATTCATCAGATCCGGGTCTGTAGCTTGAGTGATTTTAACTTTATCGATTAAAGTCGATTTTACTCGTATATTTGACATGATCACGTGGGTCCTTGAAATCTTTAACTCTATCTCCATCATTTGTAAATCATACGAAATGGGTCTTTGTGTTAACAACGTCGCACTCGTTATCGCATATGATCTTCTACTCAATGCGTCAGCTACTATGTTCTCTTTTTTAGGATGGTATTGAATGGTATTTTCGTAATCTTTCAACAGCTCGAGCCAACGTCTTTGGCGCATGTTACGCTCGTTTTGGGTGAATAAATATTTGAGGGTTTTGTATCGGGTTCAAGGTCAATACAAAATTCGATATCACGCTATAGGGGTAGGCCAGGAAGTTCTTCAAGAAATACGTCGGGAAATTCAGTAATAATAAAAATATCATTCAAATCTGACGTATTTTTGTTTAAATCCATGACATGGGCTAAGAAAGCTTGACATCTATTTTTCAACAAACAAATGAATTTATGGCTTGATATAACAGTAATTAACTTTAGTGGTTTGGTTGCTTGAATTCGTATAACAGGTTGGTTAGGAATATGAAAACTAACAACCTTACGAAAACAATCAATTTTAGCATGATGAGTAGTTAATTAATCAATCCCAAAAATCACATCAAATGCAAGTATTTTCAAAGAGATGAGATCAACAGGTAATGTGATGGTCCCAACTTGAATCAAGAAAGATTCATAAACAGTAGATGTAATGAAGGTTTCACCCAACGGAGTTTTAACAGATAAGTTAAAGTCTAATTTCTCAGTGGTCAAGTTCAAAAGTTGAGCACAAGTAGGAGAAATAAAAGAATGGGTATAACCGGTATCTAACAAGGTATAGACTTTGCAAGAGTTTATATTTAGCTTACCCGTGATAACTTCGTTTGAGTTACTCACTTTTTGAGAAGTCACAAAAAATGATCTTCCTGAAACCACCGACTTTGTTTTGTCCATATCCGCCTTTGGTGCCACCGTCCCAGCTGGACTTGATTTCGCTACAGGACAAAATCGATCTATGTGACCATCTTTTCCACAACTAAAACATACCTTGGAAGGTTTTGAACATTTTGGACTTATGTGTCCCTCATCTCCGCATATGTAGCATCTAACTGGCGGTCTTTCTCATCCCCTAGAATTTGTTGCTAGTGCTGGTGCTGGTGCTGCTGCCGATGTCTTCCCGTTATCGTTAAATCTTCTCTTCTTGAAATTTTCACTTGAATTATTTCTTCTATTATCTTGGCCATGATTACCATCGAAATGGTTACCATTTCTGGAATGATAATTTCCTCCACGATGGTTATCATTATTCCGATGACCGTTGTCACCGGTACGATTATTATGGTGTTGTTGGTCGTTATCTTTTGGTTGAGCTGACTCATAATCCCGCTCCAATAATTGAGCCATATTCACTACATCTGAATACAAACACAGTTTGTGAGAAGTGAGGTATTGACGTATTTCGGGTTTCAAACCTCGCAGAAACATTCGTGTCATTCTCTCCTCATTATCAACCAAATGGGATGAAAACCGGGACAACTCGGCAAACTTAGCTTCGTACTACGACACGGTCATATTTTTTTGCTCCAACTTGATGAACTCTACCTCCTTCATATGACGAATACTTTCAGAAAAGTATTTGTCGTTGAAAAATTCTTTGGAACTGTGACAAACGAGATTTTGTAATTTAATTTTAATATTTATTAGATTAAATAAATATTTTTCGATGATTTACTTATTAGATTAAATAATTAATTCATGAAGTTGTGGTAGATTAATTTAATTATATGTGTTATATTTATTAAATTAATGTGGAAAATTTTTATTATTAGGAGTATGTAATTATGTGAGCTTATTGAATTAAAAGAAATATTTAATAAGCCTAATATTATTTTAATTAATTTAATAATTAATTAGAGAATTAATAAATTTGACATAATTAATAAACGAGAAATTTAATTATGTGACTATATGAATTAAATGAGAAATTATTATATTTTATTTAAATTAAATTAAATAAGATATTAGATTTATTGTGTAAATGAGCGTGACATTATATTAAATTTATAAGAAGTTTATCAAATTAATGCGAATGAGTTATTATGAATAGCCTAACAAGGCCTTAGTGGGGGTTGAGAGCAGTTAACCCATGATTGAGTAACTGACCACCACCACGCCAGTTCTTATACGCATCAGGCTTATTATTTGTTTTTCACGTATGCTAATTTTAATAAAATTTGAGAGCTCAGAGAGAATTCAGAGGAATTTTGTGAGAAACTCTGTGATTGAAGTAATATCTGAGAAAGGGATTTTCATCTCTACTCATCCACGCTTTGGGTAATCTCTTCAACCCAATTTCTATTTTACGTCATTAAAGTTTTCATGAAAATGGCTTTCAAGTCTCTGTTAAAATCTCTGTATTTGGAAAGAGTAATAATTATGTGTTTATATATGTGATAAGATGTTTTATAACGTGTTGTGCTATATATTATGGTTCCATAGCATTAGTTTCATGAAAATACGTCGTATATTGTTGCTACAAAATTACAGAGTAGAGAAATATGGCCATATGGCCCTTACTCACAAAATTAATACGTCAATCATATATTATCTCATAAATTTTATGCTAGTATATAATTATGCATGTTAAAACGAAGAAAACAAACTTCGAATGGACATATTTGGTGTTATAACAAACCCTTAGTGTTAATTTTCATGTTTTGTGTTCAAAAATTTCAAGAACATCATGAACAGTAAAATTACATGTTTTGATTCTATAAATTATGTGTTTTAACTTTTTAAAATCATGTTAGAAAGGTTGGATAATTATCATATATGAATTATAGTATATGGGTATGCTTAAATTAATGTATGGACAAAGAAATTGGAAGTTATGGCTCTGTTCTATGTTCTTCACAGAACGTATAGTTGAAATTGGGAGAGATTTTTTTTTTGGTCTAATTTGGCCGTGTCTTCATAAAAATCGAAGTTCAGGTAACCCCGCTTTAAAGCAAGCATTACCAAACTAAATTACTACCTTTCCGTGAAAAAAAAAAAAAATAAAAAATAAAATAATAATAATTAATTAAAATATTTATCAAATAAAATAAATATTTTAGTTGAAATATTTATGGAATAAAATAAATATTTGATGGAAATTATTATTAAAATAATTATCAACTAAAATAAATATTTTAGTTGAAATATTTATGGAATAAAATAAATATTTAATGGTAATTATTATTAAAATATTTATCAAATAAAATAAATATTTTAGTTGAAATATTTATGGAATAAAATAAATATTCGATGGAAATTATTATGAAATAATTTATTCAAGTGTAATAATAGTAAGGAAATAAAAATATTCTAATTTAATTAAGTAATTAAATTAGAAGGGTATTGATTTGTTAAATAAAGTGGAGTTTATATTAAATAATTAAGTGAAAATGTAACTAATGAATGTCGTGAATACATATGGTATGTGTGTAGGATTTGTGGTGAACGAAAGTAGTAATCGTTTAGCCTACGCACGAGGCAAGTTCCTAAACCTTATTTCTTTACATAAAACAAGTTCCTTATTCTATCTTGTTTATTATTGTTCAAGTCAAGATTTCATATTAGATGTTATCATTCTTTAAAAGCGTAATTCCTGTTATACAATACTTATTCGATTGTATACATCTTGAACTTTATTATTCAAATTGAATATCAATTATTGTTGAACCTTGTAAGACTAGTAACCCTTATTGATTCGACTAGTCCATAGTTGATGAACATTCTAAATTTGAGAACCATTGTTGAGCTGATCCAAACCAAACTTCCTTTGGTGCGGACTCTAATGTCAAACTGAGATGAACAACCCTGTTATAGGGGATTAATTACGCTTTAAGCGTTAAGATATTGTGTATGATGATTGTACTAAGAAATTTGATCCCCTAAATCACGAGAAGAAGAGTCCATAGTCTTATGATTGTTAAAGGTTTCAAGTATAAACACTTGACAACCTAGGACATAGTTCAAGGTCTTATCACCCTTAGAATTTCTTTTGATTCTTGTTATTCATTCTTAATTCAAAAGTCGAGTTTTCTTGTTACAGAAGTTTTTTTTTGATTCACTCACATGTTATTATTTTATTGTTGTATTATTATACTTGTGGGAAATCGTGCTCACTCTTGCGTAATAATAACATTACAATTAAGAACGAAAGATCCGACGAGCCTTCTACTAGCAAAGGCAAGGGAAAAGCTAATAAGTGATGAAGACTTTTTATTTAATTTTAAGAATGTTATTGTCGAGACTTGATGTTGTTTAAGACTTATTATTTGTTTATGTTTCCGCATAGATGTTTAAGGTTAATTTGACCTGTGATTGTATTTATTATTCAGATGTTGTAACCCCATAAGGGGAGGATTTATTTCTATCTATTGCATGGTTTGCATTTATTATGGGTAGATAGATAGATGATATTTGTACAGTGAACACCAAATCCAGTGGAATTGAAGTACTCGGATTTGGGGGTGTCACTGGAACTTCTCCCAAGACATCTTGAGTGCGGACGGATGGGTATGTTTTACAGATTCCTACTAGTAATCTGCCTCTCCGCGTAACATGAAGGTGGAAAAGGGAACCTTTTGCTCTTCAATGCATTCCAAGAAATCAAATATCTTGGTAATCCGTTTAATCCATGTCTCTGCCTTTAATGGCTCTGGCTTTCCTAAAATCCCCGGCGATCCTAACTCCTTAAATTGCTTGGCAGTGACAAGTCGTGAGTTACCATTGTTTCCACTTGCATTTTGAACCGGAGTCTCTCTCTTCTGGTTTTTTATGAACTGCACAAAGCCTCTGAAAATCCCATCATTCATCATTTGGTCGATGTTGTTTTCCTGAGGATTATTGCCTTCTTAATGCATGATATCCTGGGTATTGATCAACGGTGATTCAACAGTCTCATGTGCTCCATTGCTCTTCTCAAAATTTTCAGAAGTCATTCTTAAATACTGCCATAAAACAAGGGTTAATTAAATAAATTAACATATCACATTATTAACCCTATGCTCCGACTAACCCATTAAATACCAAATAAGCTTAGGTAGGACACACTAGCGACGGATTTACTCGTCTCTCCCCTCCTAGTTCTATTCCCAGATCTCCACCATAGATCATATCCCTAAGCTTTGATACCAACTGTGATGCCCCCAAAATAGGTCCACACAACCCATTCTGAGTCGCCAAATACATGGTACAGAAAATAACTACAAACTTCATTATTACAATTGTAGTGCAAAATATTACAACACATATACTATGAGTTTTAATATACAAATATTGTCTTCTAGACAATATCCAAACTCAAATAAAGTCCTCATCACAATTATTGATACACTATTTTACAAAATAGTGTGGACTACTATAAAAACTGTCTTGAATCTTCACTCCATACCCCGACTAGTTCCCGCTATATTCTTACCTCCTGAGAAGAAAAATGGAACAAAAAGAAAAAGGATGAGCTCAACTAGTCCAGTAAAGAATATTATGACTAAGATAATGAAAAACAAATTATCGTTAACCTTCAATAAATCAGATAAAATATAATGGACAACAAGTTTAGATCAATATTCGCAGCGAAAATAACAATTCATTAGAAGAGTTAAGTAGAGAATGAAGTCTACTATCTTCTATGATTTAAAAGTCCATCATCAATATTTTATCCCTGTGATATCAATCAAAAATTATCTCAAATCAAATATTCATCTTTGCTTTACGGGCCAAAGATATTCATTTGTATCACTAGTTGGTCATGTTCATCTCAACACCTGTCCATCTTTGCATTACGGGCCAAAGATATTCATCGGGTAATCATTCATCTTTGCACTACAGGCCAAAGATATTCATCAGGTAATCATTCATCTTTTGCACTACAGGCCAAAGATATTCATCAAGTAATCATTCATCTTTGCACTAAAGGCTAAAGATATTCAGTTATATCACTATTTAGGTCTGAGATGATAAAAAAATATTTTAAAGAAAATGAATCCAGTGAGATAAAAGAACAAGGATTAGGGATTCGTACTTTAGTTTATCCAAGTTCAAAAATACTCCATAATAATCAATTGTGGAGAAAAATTCAAGAATGAAGATCAAAACATGGATACAATCAAAGATAGTAACCATAATAGATAACTTGGATAAAGAAAAGAAAATTTATTTTTTTTGTGAATAGTGTCGTATTCGTGAATAGTGCCGTATACGTGAATAGTGCCGTATATGTGAATAGTAACCCCGACACGAAAAGGTAAAAAATTTCATATCAATATTTTGGTATAATGATATTAAAAGAAATAACATCATTTATAAAAAAAAATAACATCACTTACCTCAAAAGACAAGTACTTCTGACTGAAATATCAAATATAATGCTGAAGAAAACTTATACTGCTTATCAACACTCAAAGTATCTAAATACTCACAAAAATAAGCACGATATTATAGAGAGAAAACTTCTGATTCTGGCGTGATTTTTAATTCTAACTTAAGCATCCTATTTATAGAAAAATGCTTATAATGCCAAAGCAAAAAATTTAATAAAATATTAATATTTTTATTTTTTTTTCTTATGCACACCATATCACAATCTCAGCACTCCACAAGTGGGGCCCACCAAATTCAGCAAAATCAAGAGATAAAAAGGACAAGTGGGTCCCACCCTTTGATTTTAATTTAAACAATATTCAGAAACTTCAATAATTCATAATAAATAGCTATTTTATCAAAAAAATACGAACCTTATGTCCATTCCATATGAAATTTAATTCTCAACAACTTTGTAGAAGAAAGTTTTTCCAAATTCCGAACGAAAAATGACATGAATTTACATACGGATGAAATCTCATAGCATTCTATCCTTGCAAATTTACTTACGGATCAAATCCACCGCACACCTACTTTGGCCAACAAAAAATCAGTATATTTCACACACAAGTGGGGCCCACTCAATTAGAAAAATTCTCCATCAAATATTTTACACGTTTTAATCCTCAAAAATACCATTCAGACCCAATTTACACTCTTCCTCCTCATTTATTCATATACCGTGAATTTAGTGTAAAAATATCACCATTATTATATTATTATATTATCACATTATATATTTATAATTTATTATAATAATATATTCTAATGAATTATTTTATCAGAAATGATAATATATCAATTTTCAACAATTGTCACTTTTCTAAAAATTCCTCCATTTATATCTCAATTGAATAAATATTTCCTTAACATTTTTATCAATAATTAATTATTCACAAATAATATTACAGAACCACAATATTGACAACCAGGTCGTTCCAAGGAAAGAGGGGGCTTTCCGATCAGGATTTCTCCTTATTGGCGCGCAATTAGGTGACCAAACTCCTTTCCTTGACAGAACTTCCTTAGACATTGCCAATAATGCTATCTAATAATATTATTCAAATAATATGAATTATTGATCTGATAATAGAAAATATTGTGCAGTGACAATTATTGAATTAACAATAATATAAAAAATATTGTGCAATACTGTGTGCTACTGTGCAACAACACGTATTACTTTACTTTACCCATCGGGTATTCCAACAGTTTTAACGGTAATCGTTTCGTCGTTATTATTAAACAACACATTCGTGTCATTTTCTTCATCCAAGCGATTTTTTCATTATGGGCCCACAAATGGTATGGTAAAATACGACAAATATTCACTGACAATAAGAATATTCCACGACCAAACGAATATTCCCCGACAACAATGAATATTTTTTGAAAAACTTACATATTTTACCCATAACTAAAGCATTATATTAAATCGACACCTTATTATTCAAAAATAATAATTAAGAAAATTAAATTTTTATTAATAAAAGGTTGGGGTCTTACAGATAATTATGGTATAATATTAGAAAAATAGTGATTTTAGGATATAATAATTATGTTTAGAAAAGTAGTGGATTTTGGGATTTATAAAATCAACATAGTAAGTTATAATTGATATTATTTGTTATTTTAATTTTATTTTAAATATTTTAAAATATTATATTGTAATATAATTATAAATGGTATAATATTATGTTGTATTTATAGAAAGAAAATTAGGTTAAACAACAGAGAGTAATGATAATAGCTCAGTAATGATAATATCACAAAGTAGTGATTTTAGGAGATAATAATTAAATTAGAAAGGATAATATCAGAACAGTTGACATTACCAAAACAATTTAGATTTGTATTAATTTAGGGATTATAAATTCAAAATATTAATTTGGGATTAAAAAGTAGTGATTTTAGGAGATAATAATTAAATTAGTAATGATAATATTAGAACAATTAACATTATCGTAACAATTTAGATTTTTAGTGATTTATAGGATTATAAAATCAAAATATTAATGTGGGATTAAAAAATAGTGATTTTAGAAGATAATAATTAAAGTAACGATAATATAAAATCGTTTAGATTAAAAAATAGTGATTTAGGAGATTATAAAATCAACATAGTAATTAAGTTATGTATGATATTATTTGTTACTTTAATTTTGTTTTAAATTTTTAAATCGTATAATATTATTTTGTAATATAATTATAAATGGTATAATATTATGTTGTAATATAATTTAATTAGTAATGATAATATTTGCATAGTTTAGATAGATTGTGATTTTGTTATTTTATTATATACGTAGTATTATAATATTATACCATATATGTATAATATAATGTATGGTATAATTATGAATGGTATAATATTAGAAAAATAGTGATTTTAGGATATAATAATTATGTTTTGAAAAGTAGTGGATTTTGGGGGTTATAAAATCAATATAGTAAGTTATGATTGATATTATTTGTTATTATTTTTTTTAAATGTTTTAAACTGTATAATATTATGTTGTAATATAATTATAAATGGGATAATATTATGTTGTATTTATAGGGAGAAAATTAGGTTAAATAATGGAGAGTAATGATAATAGCTGTGACGCCCCCAAAATAGGTCCACACAACCCATTCTGAGTCGCCAAATACATGGTACATAAACCAAATACAAACTTCATTAATACAACTGTCGTGAAAAATACGACAACATATACGCTGAGAGTTTTAATACAAATAATGTCTTGTAGACAAAATCTAAACTCAAATAAAGTCTTCATTATAATTATTGTTACACTATTTTATAAAATAGTGAGGACTGCTATAATAACCATCTTGGACTATTACTCCACTCCCTGACTAGTCCCAGCTACATTCTCGCCTCCTGAGAAGAACAATGGAACCAAAAAGAAAAGGGATGTAACAATCCAGAATTTTATTTATAATTTCAAATATTTATTGAATTAAATAAATATTTTTAATTGATGTGTTTGTTGTTTAGTAGATATTTATTGGATTATTTATTAGTAAGTAAATAATTCATGAGTTATAGAAATTAACTTAATTAAGATAAAAAGTGATGAATTAAATTTATGAGATAATACTCTAATTTAACTTAATAACTAAATTAGAGAGTTGTTAAGGATTATATAGTTTTCTAGAATGTTGTTTTAATTTAATTTAGTAATTAAAGTGATTTGTTAATTTATTAAGTAAAATTATAATGAAAATTATAATTTTGTGGTAATTGGTTTTGTTTATTTAATTAAGATTGGGTATAGAAATCCAAGTAAATAATGTGGGACAATAAACTATAGTATAAATGATTTATTAAAGTAAATTAAAGTAGTTTAAATAGATTTACCAAACAAGGCTTAAAAATATTAAGTCTTTATTTTAAAAGTGTTTTTGCCAAATGAAGCCTTATGGCTATTGACTTTTGAATTTGAATCATAATAAATAATAAAAATATAAATAAAACATATTAAATTTTATAACTAATATATCATTATTATATTTAATAAAATGTCGATTTTAGACGTTTGGGTTTAGTTTATTTTGTGCGTTGGTTTTATGTTACGTGAAAAGGGTTTGGCCTAAGCCTAAGAAGAAGAGAGAAGAGAGAGTTTATAGAGAAGTTTGAGAGAGTTTGAGAAAACTTGAGAGAGAATTTCTGTGATTCCAAAGCAATTCACTGTGTTTTATTAAGGATTATCTCCAAGAAATTGAAGGTATAACCTCTCAACCTTGAGTTATATGTTTAGAAAAAGAGTTTATGTTCTTCACTTTCAAATTTTTTTGTAAATTGCATATTTGATGAATTGTAGTTATACAAACTGAATTATTGAGTTTGTGTGTATTTTTGATGTTAGAATTAGCATCTAGACAAGGAATTAGTGTGCTAATTATGTTCAAAAAAAGAAAATCATTTACAGTGTATATGGTTATGTATATGGCTTGTGAAAGTATAAAAATTGGTAGTTAGTTTGTGAACTAAACTGTAAATTGAGTCTAGAATATGTTAATACGATAAGAAATGAAAAGAACGCAAGTTGAATGAATCAATTTGGTTAAGAAACGAATTCGTAGTGAATGAATTCACTAAACATGTTAAAACATGAAAGTTTAGCATGAACATGAGTTTTGGGACAAGATTTAGGCTAGTTAGTGTTTATGTAAATTGTTATCATTCTAGTATATTGTATTTCTATGAATTACGAATCCATAGAATTGAAAAGGAACTAATTTGGATGTGTATAACTCAAGTTATAAAGATTAGAAGGAGAAAAGGTTAAAAGATCGCGAGAACAGAGAACTTGAGTCTGTTTGTTTTTAATCTGCATAGTGGCAAGGCTTATGCCCTAAGTCATTTGGGGCGACTTCCTATAGGGCTTAGTCATACTTGTGTCTTCAAAGCTTAATTGGGGCAAATTTGCGCCCAAAGTGTGTCAAAAGATGATGTTTTGACCTATTTTAGTAAAATAGGCATAACATTTTCATAAGAACTTCGATTGAGGCGATTCAAGATGATCCGAAACGAGGAAGAATATACCTACAACTTTTATTCTTTAAGTTTTTCAATTTGAGGTCGGGAACAGGGGTCAAAATGGTCATCTTTAGGACTGTTATATTTTCAGGGACAATCGGAGGGCATCGGGCATGCACGTATGCAAGTGAAGTGTTTCTGATGATAAAAGATGTTTTTATAAGTTATAAAACATGAATGTTAGTAAACATAATGATGCTTAACATTAATAAATTATGTATTAGATAAGTTGTATAAGCATACTAAGCATACACAAGAGAGACAAATCGGGCGTGTGACGAATGAACGTCGAAACGCTGTAACAAATGTTAATGAACGTAAAAAGTGTTTTAAGTCAAATGAAATGAATATTATAAGATATGAAATGGGTTTAATATAAAACCAATAATGATTCCTACCAAGACTTAAACACTAGAATGAACTTCGAGTATAAAATATAGTGAGATATAAGTCAAAAGTTAACACAATAAAATTGAACATTGTGTATTGATAATAGGAAGAGTTATGAGATGTAGAGTAAAGTTTACATTACAACTACTATGCGTTGCTATGTGACTAATATTTGATGTGTATGATTATATAATTGTGTAGGGCACGTGAAGTTCAGATAACTGTAAGCTGTTAAACTGTTATTGGTAAACAACGATCAAGACAAGTCTTTCAGTTCCTATTTGCTATGTGAAATTGATGATTAGTTGCTTTAAATCTTTATTGCAAAGAACATGATGTATGATATATATATTGAAAGTATGAAATGTTAAAGTCAATTTATGACTACGTTGATTGAGTAATGAATGTTGATTGAGTAAGGAACTCAATCTTTATACTTATTATATGAAATGCAACATGTATATTATGTTAGTCCAATGTTTATAAGATGTATGTTGAGCATGTTATTATGTGCTATATGATGCATGAAAACTGTTAGATTTTACTGGGCTATCGAGCTCAACCTTGCAAATAACCACTTTTACAAGTTAAGGATTTAAGGTAAAGTTATGTGCTACTTGAAAGACATGAATCAGATGTGATACTTGAAGATTTTTACACTTTGGCTGAATTATTATTATTTGAACCATGTTTAAGGTTCCGAATAATGTATAATGTTTAATAAATGTTGAGTTATAAAGTTTAAGTTTAGTTTGTTGTATGAAAGTGTATTGAACCTGGATGTAAGTTTTATTTATTAACTCTGATAAGGTGAGTAATAAGCTAAGTATGGTTTAAAGGTAGGAAAAGATACAAATTTTGAGAAATGTACTTGATAAGTTACAATGATAAGTAGAGCATGATATCTACTATCTTCTATGATTTAAAAGTCCATCGTCAATATTTTATCCATGTAACATCATTCAATAAATATTTCAAATCAATGAATTATCCATGCATTACGGGCCAAGGATATTCGTCAGTATCACTAGTGGTCATGATCATGCCAAACACTTATCCATCTATGCACTACGGACTAAAGAGGACTTTTGCCACAAACCTTATCTGTAAAATTAAAGGTTATGATTATATCAATACACAATTTCTGGTCATAATCATACCAATCAACAGTCCATCTTTGCACTATGGGCCAAAGATGACTTTCAACATAATATAAGCATAAGGATGATGATAATAATATAAAGATTCAATCAAGTGAGATAAAGGATAAATATTGGATATTTATAATTCAATTTATCCAGAGTTTAAATATGTCCAAATTGTCAACATGATAACTATTTGTGAAGTAAAATTCAAGAATGATATTCATGTATCAAAAATAATTTGAACAGAAAAAAAAATTAAATTATGTTGTGAATAGTACTGTATGGATAGTACAGTATGTATGAATAGTACCGTATGAATAGGGCCCATGAATAGTATCATATGAATAATACCTAGACATGAAAAGTTTAAAATTTAATAAGAAAGTTCAGACCAATATTCCAGTGAAATGATATTAGATGAAGCGCAAAACTTAAGGAAATATTAATCATTTAGGAATTATAGAAACAATACTTATCATAGTAAGTTTAAATTTAGGAATATGAAATAAAATAATATCCCTTACATAATATGGAGCATGAAAGAAAATAATATTTCTTACGAGTAGTGCAATAAAATAATATCCTTTACCTTAGTAGAAACTGGATTTGACTGGAATATCAGATATTATTCTGAGAAAATCTTGTACAAAAAGCTACACTCAAAGTATCCTTATACTTAAGAGAAATACTCACAATACTATAGAATAAGAATTTCTGATATTGATGGTGTGTTGAAGGAGGGATACCCCCCCTTTTATAGTGCAGCACGGATGAAGGAATAAAAAACCTACCAAATTTTATTATCTTTCTCAGCCAAATTTCCTACCTAACATTTCACTTTCTCTGCCTAACTTCAAAATTCTCAATTAATTGAGGGCCCACAAAAGTTAAAAAAACACAATTTTTACAGGATTCCGTGAACCACCACTTTGAAGAAAAAAAAGCATACGCAGAAGAGAATTCAAAATGTGCACGAAAGGTTTTGAATTCAAAACTAAAATGATAACTTTCATTCCACTTTTATTCAAATGCTGGAAATTATATATTATTATAATAATAATATTACCATTTAAATTATAAAAAATTATATTATTATATTATCACATTATTATAATGTAATATTATAATAATATATTTGAATGAATATTTTATCGGAGAAAATAATTGTCAAACTTCCAACAATTATTTCATGCTAAATTCCTTCATTTATATCAAAATTTAACCAATATCCACCCCATAATTATTATTCACAATTAATATTATAAGCTCACAATATTAACAACCAGATCATTCTCAGGAAAGAGGGGGCTTTCCAATAAGGATTTATCCTTACTGGCGCGCAATTATATAACCTAACCCCTTTTCTCGACAGAATTTTCTAGACATTGTCAATAATGCTAACTAATAATATAAATAATTTTGTCGTGTCAATTATTGATTTAATAATATAAAATATTATGCAGATGATACTGTGACAATAATTGAATTAATAATATGAGATACTATGCAACAATTATTGTGGCAATTATTGAATGAAACTGAGTGACTTCTTACGTAAGAATCAATAATCAAAAATAATGTGCAATACCATGTGATACTGTGCAACCACGCGTATTAATTTAATTTTATCACCGGGTATTTTAACAGTTTAACGATAAAAGTTTTGTCGTTATTTTTATAAAAAGGTTATTTTTGTCACTTTTTATATCCGACAGTTATTCCGTTATATGGTCTACCAATAATTGCGCCGTCTTACGAATATTCTCAGACAAAAAGAATATTCCCCTACTAAACGAATATTATATGATAACTTACTTTGCAAAATTTGCACATTTCACTCATAACTAAAAATATTATATCAAATCAACACCTTATTATTTAAAATAATAATTAGAGAAATTAAATCTTTATTCATAAAAAGTTGGGGTCTTACAACCTCCCCTGCTTATGAAATTTCGTCCTCGAAATTGATGTACATACCTGGTATGTCGAAGAGGTGAGGATACCTTGTTTTCATTTCAGATTCTAACTCCCAAGTTATTTCCTCAATATCATGGTTTCTCCATAAAACTTTGACTTGAGGTATAACATTTGAGCGTAGAATATGTCCCTTCTTATCCAAGATTTTAACAGGTACCTCTTCATACATTAAATCTTCTATCTCATCTGGTTTTAATTCAATAATGTGGTTCGGGTCTTTCATATATTTACATGGCATGAATATGTGAAAAACGTTATGATCACGAGACATACTTGGTGGTAAGGCGAGTCTATAGGCCACAGTTCCTACTCAATCGAGGATATCAAATGGATCAATGAATCGAGGGTTGAGCTTTCCTCTCTTTCTGAATCTCATAACTCCTTTCCATGGAGCAACACATAATAATACATGATCTCCAACATTTAACTCCATGTCCCATTGATGAAGATCGGCATAACCCTTTTGTCGATCTTGTGAGGTTTGTATTTGCCAGATCATTTAATTTTTTTCCGTAGTCATGCGTACCTTTTCTGGTCCCAACAACGTTGCTTCATCCACCTCATCCCAGCATACTGGAGAATGACACTTTCGTCCATACAACACCTCAAATGGAGCCATGCCTATACTTGCTTGATAACTGTTATTATAGGAGAATTCCACCAATGACAAGTACTTGTCCCAACTTCCTTTGAAGTCTAGGACACAGAGTCTTAATAGATCTTTAAGAGTTTGAATAGTCCTCTCTGATTGCCCGTCCGTCTAAGGATGATATGCAAAACTTAATCGTAGATTAGTGCCCATAGATTTCTGCAAGCTAACCCAAAATCGTGAAGTGATTCTTAGGTCTCAATCAGAAACTATGGATACTGGCATACCATGAAATCTCACAATCTGACTTATATACATACGAGAAAGACGTTCAAGTGAATAAGTTTCTCGTATAGGAAAGAAATGAGCAGACTTGGTTAATCTATCGACAATGACCCAAATTGCATATATGCCTTGAGAAACCTTGGGAAGACTAGTAACGAAATCCATGTTGATGTGCTACCACTTCTATTCTAGAATTTCAAGCGGTTGCAATGGACCTATTGGTACTTCATGCTCCTCCTTGACACGTTGACAGGTTAAACAACTTTAGATAAACTCTGCGATCTCTCTCTTCATATTGCTCCACCAAAATGTATGTCGAAGATCACGATACATTTTAGTACTTCTAGGATGGATTGCAAACGGTGTGTTGTGTGCTTCCATCATGATTTTTTACTTCAAATCAGAGTCGTTAGGAACACAAAGTCTGGAGTAGACTAGAAGTATTCCTTCTTCATCGATTCTTGCTTCTGGAATAGCATCTTATTGTACTTTCTCCTTCATACGCATCAGCTCTGGGTCTGTGGCTTGAGCAGCTTTAACTTTATCGATTAAAGTCGGATCTACTCATATATTTGACATCATCACGTGGGTCCTTGGAGTTTTCAACTCTATCTCCATCCTTTGTAAGTCATACAAAATGGGCCTTTGTGTTGACAATATTGCACTCGTACCTGCATATGATATTCTACTCAAAGCGTCAGCTACCATGTTCATTTTTCCATGATGATATAGAATGGTATGGTTGTAATCTTTTAACAACTCGAGCCATCGTCGTTTCTGCATTTTGAGTTCCTTTTGGGTGAAGAAATATTTGAGGCTTTTATGATCTATATAGATCTCCACTTTCTCTCCATACAGGTAGTGCCTCTAGATCTTTAACGCGAAAACGACTTCTGCCAACTCTAGATCATGAGTAAGATAGTTCCTCTCATATTGTTTAAGTTATCGTGAGAAATTGGCTATGAATTTCCCATATTGCATGAGAACACATCCTAAACCTCTACCTGAAGCATCGCTATAGATGACAAATCTTTTCGAACCTGATGGTATTGTCAGAATAAGTGCTAAAATGAGTCTCCTCTTGAGTTCTTGGAAGATCTTCTCACATTACTTGCTCCATCAGAATTTTGTATCTTTTTGAGTCAGCTGAGTTAATGGAGTAGCGATTCGAGAAAATCCTTCCATGAATCTCTGATAATAACCAGCTAAGCCTAGAAATATACGTACTTCGGTTATTGACTTAGGTTGCTCCAAACTTTGTATTGCTTCAGTCTTTGCCGAGTCAACAGATATTTCATACTTTGATATCACGTGCCCGAGAAATGCTACTTCCTCAAGCCAGAATTCGCATTTTTTCAACTTGGTGTATAACTTGTTTTCACGAACTTTTGGAGTATTAGCTTCAAGTGTTTCTCATGATCTTCACGGCTTTTGGAGTAAATGAGGATGTCATCAATAAAGACAACCACAAAATGATCCAAATATTCCTTGAACACTCGGTTCATTATATCCATGAAAGCAGCAGGAGCATTAGTCAATCTAAAAGACATGACTAGGAATTCGTAATGTCCGTACCGAGTTCTAAAAGTAGTCTTTGAAATGCCATCAGTTTTAATCTTTAACTGATGATATCCAGAATGAAGATTGATCTTTAAGAAGTATTTAGCACCTTTTAACTGGTCAAACAGGTCATCAATGGGAGGTAATGGGTACCTATTTTCGATGGTGACATGGTTCAACTCCCGATGGTCAATGCAAAGTCGCATACTCCCATCTTTCTTCTTTACGAATAAAATAGGAGCACCCCAAGGAGATGTACTAGGAAGAATAAAACCAATGTCTAACAACTCTTGTAGTTGGGTTATTAACTCCTGAAGTTCAATAGTAGCCATTCGATATGGGGTTTTAGAAATGGGTTTTGTACCAGGTTCAAGGTCAATACAAAATTCGATTTCACGCTTTGGGGGTAGGCTAGGAAGTTCTTCAGGAAATACGTCATGAAATTCATTAACAACAGAAATACCATTCAAATCTGACGTATTTTTTTTTAAATCCATGATATGGGCTAAGAAAGCTTGACATCCGTTTTTCAATAAACGAATGCCTTTATGGCTTGATATGACAGTGATTGACTTTAGTGGTTTGGTTGCTTGAATTCTCATAACAGGTTGGTTAGGAATATGAAAACTAACGACCTTACGAAAATAATCAATTTTAGCATGATGAGTAGTTAACTAATATATCCCTAAAATCACATCAAATGAAAGTATTTTTAAAGAGATAAGATCAACAGGTAATGTAAGGGTGCCGATTTGAATCAAATAAGATTTATAAATAGTGGATGTAATGAAGGTTTCTCCTAACGGAGTTTCAAAAGATAAGTCAAAGTCTAATTTCTCAGGGGTCAAGTTAAAACGTTGAGCACAAGCAGGTGAAATAAAAGAATGGGTAGAACCGATATTTAATAAGGTATAGACTTTCTCAAGAGTTTATGATTAGCTTACCCGTGATACCTTCGTTCGGGTTTCTCGCCTTTTGGGACGTCACGACAAAAGCTCTCCCTTGAACCACTGACTTTGTTATGTCCATAACCGCCTTTGGTGCCACCGTCCCAGCTGGACTTGACTTCGCTACAGGGAAAAATTGAGCTATGTGACCATCTTTTTCACAACTGAAACATACCTTGGAAGGCTGTGTACAGTTTGGACTTATGTGTCCCTCCTCTCCGCATCTGTAGCATCTAACCGGCGGTCGTTCTCCTCCTATAGAAATTGTT
The DNA here is from genome assembly GCA_020205605.1 of Panax ginseng. NCBI lineage: Eukaryota > Viridiplantae > Streptophyta > Magnoliopsida > Apiales > Araliaceae > Panax > Panax ginseng. The sequence goes on along the minus strand of CM035128.1, from coordinate 32,974,647 downwards.
GTTGGTACTGCTACCGACGTCCTCCCGTCATTGTTGAATCTTCTCTTTTTGAAATTTCCACTTAAATCACATCTCCTATTATCTTGGCCATGATTACCACCGAAGTGGTTACCATTTCTAGCACGTTGGTTATCACTGCTTCGATGACTTTTGCCACTGGTATGACTATGATCGTGCTGCCAGTTGCTGTCTTTTGGTTGAGCTGACTCATAATCCCGCTCCAATAATTGAGCTCTATCAACCACATTTGAATAAAAACAGAGTTTATGAGAGATGAGATGTTGACGAATTTCGGGTTTCAAACCTCTTAGAAACATTCGCTTCATTCGCTCCTCATTATCTACTAAATGGGATGCAAACCGGGATAACTCCATAAACTTAGCCTCATATTGTGATACTGTAAGACCCCAAATTTTACGAAATGAAAGTATTTAATTTTTATAATTATTATTCAATTTAGTAAATGGTTAAATTGATAAAAGTACATTAATACACATGGTTGCATAATAGCACGCGGTATTGATTATTGATGCTTATGTGAGAAGTCACTCAGTTATACTCAATTATTGCTACAGTAATTGTTGCATCATATCTCTCATATTATTGATTCAATTATTGTCACAGTATCATCTGCATAATATTTTATATATTATTAAATCAATAATTGAGATGACAAAGTTATTCATATTATTATTTGCAATATTGACAATGTCTAGAAATTCTGTCAATGAGAGGTTTGGTTGCGCGCCAATAAGGAGAAATCCTTATCGAAAAGCCCCCTCTTTTCTGGGAACGACCTGGTTGTTAAATATTGTGAGTTATAATATTAATGATGAATGTTATTAAAAATTGAATTTGAGTTCGGAGTTGAATTTGGAGACGCGGACGTGATATTTGAGTCCGAAACGATGAAATTAGTAGAAATAAACTATAAACACATAATTTGCCGGGGTTGACTTTTTGGTCAAAAAAGTCAAACTTTAAAATTTCAAAAATAAAATTGTTTAGAAAAATATTTCCATTGTGTTGGGATTATTAGTGTTAGTGGAAATCGACATTTATTTCGATAGTAATTGATGTCTGGAAGTTATATTGACCAACCGGGTAATTAATCGGGTAAATGAACAATTAATTGCTATTAATTCACATGTTATTAACTATTTGTTCACATGTGTGTACTATTGATTCACATTCATGTACTATTAGGGGAGGTGGTGCAAGACTGATAATACTTGCATGACTAAGTTAAAAATGGAGGTATAGATGGAGGTACTATACTATAATTCGTATTTTCACATGATTATAACTATTAAGTCACATATTGTACTATTGATTCACATTATTTACTATTAGGGGAGGTGGTGCAAGTTTGATAATACTTGCAGGACTAAAATAAAAATGAAGAAAAAGAGGAAGGTATTATACAGTAATATTTCGAGCCCCAAAATGTGCAATTATAGAAACTATATTTTTCTATAAATAGAAGCTCAGTCTTCCTTCATTTCTCACCAATTCACTAAAGCTATAGAGCAATTATTATAGAGAGAAATTATAGAGAGAAAGAAGAAGAGAAGTCTACTACCTCACTATTCCAGTATCCAGTTTTCTTCTGAGGTAAGGGGTATTATTCTTTCGTATTCATGAAGAGAGTTATTTTCTTTCAATACTCGTAAGGGTTGTTATTCTATTCTTTATTATTATGTTGGAATAACTTGTCTATGTGAAGTACCGCATACATGGTGAAATTCTTCTGTTATTCCATTCTTTATTATTCTGTTGGAATAACCTGTCTGTGCGGTCTATCGCATGCCTGGTGATTTCTGTTATTATTCCATTCTTTATTATTACGTTGGAATATCCACATACATGCGGATTACGCATGACACAGTTCCATTCTTTATTATTCTATTGGAATAACTCGTCATGCGGCGGTTTATCACATGCACGATGATTTACGTTGTTATTCCATTCTTTATTATTCGTTGGAATATCCATGCTCTGACGGATTCTGGCATGACTGGTTCCATTCTTTATTATTCTGTTGGGAATAACCTATCTGTGCGGTCTATCGCATGCATGGTGAATTCTTCTATTATTCCATTCCTTATTATTCTATTGGAATAACCTGTCTATGTGGATTACCGTATGCATGGTGATTGATCCTTTATATTCATTCCTTATTAAATTGTGGAAATGATCTGTTTACGTGGATTACCGCATGGTGGGTTAAAATTCATTTGCAGTTTCGTAATTTTTCAGACATTCAAAAATTCTGGAAAAAATTGGGAGGATAGTATGATAAGTTTTCTAACATCTCCAAGTGGAATCACTAAAAGAGGAGTTGTAGATTTTTGTATGGACTATTTTTAACAAAGCACGAAAAAGTGAAAAAGGAGAAAAATTCTTGCCTAAAAATTTTGTAAAATTTGTTTTTTACCACTTAATTTGTGAGAAAAATTTCGCCCTTTTGGGACATGGAAATATATGGTATAAAGTACCTCCTGTCCAAAAATGAGCTCATTCCGACTTAAAATGAGCAAATTATGACTATTTCAATATTTAGGTATTTCCGACGAAAAACGCTATAACCGGAGTTCTATAACTCCGATAACCATGAAATTTAAACTAAAAGCTCACGTTAACATGCATAAGATCCTGCCAAGATTTGAAAATTTCTGGAGTTAAACTTGAGGTAGCTAATTTCTTAAGGAATTAATTAGAAATTGATTTTTGAAAAATACTTAAGGGAGTTAAAAAATTATAAAAAAATACTTGTTGTGTATGAAATATATGTATATATGTTTGGACAAAGAATAGAAAAATAATAAGTTAATTTTGTAATTTTTCATGAAAATGGTTTAGTTACGAACATATGAGTTAAATATGTTATGTGAAGTTGAAAAATTGGTAAATAGGATTTTATAGCTTGAAAATCCTATATAAGGTATATCTGATTTTGATGAGGATTTGATCATTGGTGATGAAATCTTATGAGTATGGCATTTTAAATGATTAAATGCATTATTTGGTAAAGTGTAAACAATTAAAATAAATTATTTATAAGTTTAAGAAATGATTAAATTATTGTTATAATATTAATGATATTAGATTATGAGATTATTAAGTGATTGATAACATTGGGATATTCTTGAACCCTGGATAAATTATATTATAAATGTTTAATATTTATCCTTTATCTCATTTGATTGATTCTTTATATCATTGCCATGATCCTCATGCTTATATTGTGTTGAAAGTCATCTGTGGCTTACGTGCATAGATGGACTTGGTATGATTATGACCAGGGATTATTCTGTATAATCATGACTGTAATGTTACAAATGATGTGGTAAAAGTCATCTTTGGCCCGTAGTGCATAGATGGACTTGGGATGATTATGACCAGGGATTATTTGGTATAATCATGACCATGATTGAAAACACGAATATCCTTGGCCCGTAGTGCATGGATAATTCGTGGTCGTAATACTAATGAATATCCTTGGCCGTAGTACATGAATGATTCGATGACGTGGATTAATTATTAAACTGAATCTCAGCGATAACATATTGATAATACACTTTTAATTCGTAGAAGATAGTAGATATCATGCTCTACTTAACTCTTCTATAATACAGTTGTATGTCTTTGGCCTGTAGAGCAAAGATGAATTGTTAATGAATATCTTTGGCCCGTAGTGAAAAGATAAATTTATTAGTATGATTATGAACAAGAATTGTGATTTGGTATAACCATGATTTTTGATGTTTTATGTAAGACCCCAACTTTTATGAATAAAGATGATTTTTCTATAATTATCATTTTTGAATATTATGGAATGAATTTGTTTTAATGTTATAGTTGTGGGTAGTATTTATAAATTCTGCAAAGTATGCAAGTTGTTATATTATATTCGATTGGTCGGAAAATATTCGTTTTAGCAGAGAATATTCATACAACGGCGCAATCATTGGTGGACCCCACAACAGAATTATTGTCGGATTGAGAAAACGACAAAAATATATTTATGAAAATAACGAGGGAAGTTTTACCGTTAATACTATTGAACTACTCGGTAGTAAAAGTACAATACTACGCGTGGTTGCATAGTAGCACACGGTATTGATTATTGATGCTTACGTGAGAAGTCACTCAGTTATACTCAATTATTGTTATAGTAATTGATGCATCATATCTCTCATATTATTGATTCGATTATTGTCACAGTATCATCTGCATAATATGTTATTTTATTAAATCAATAATTGAGACGGCAAAGTTATTCATATTATTAAATTGCAATATTTACAATGTCTAGAAGTTCTGTCAAGGAGAGGTTTGGTCACCTAATTGCGCGCCAATAGGAAGAAATCCTTATTGGAAAGCCCCCTCTTTCCTGGGAACGACCTGGTTGATAAATATTGTGAGTTATAATATTAATGATGAATTTTATTAAAATTAAAGTTATGCTCGGAGTTGAATTTGGAGACGCGGACGTGATATTTGAGTCCGGAACGATGAAATTAGTAAAAATAGACTTAAACACAAAATTTTCCTAATTTTACTATTTGGTCAAAAAGTCAACAGTTGATATTTTCGGGAAAAGTCAAACTTCAAAATTTCAAAATTTATATTTTTGATAAAAATAGTTTCATTGTGTTGGAATTATTTGTGTTAGTGAAAATCGACATTTATGTCGATAATAATTGATGTCCTGGAGGTTATATTGACTAATCGTATTTAACTTAGGATAAATGAGAAATTGATTGCTATTATTTCATATGATTATAACTATTTGTTCACATGTATACTATTATTTCACATTCTTGTTACTATTAGGGGAGTTGGTGCAAGATTGATAATACTTGCATGACTAAGTTAAAAATGGAGGTATAGATGGAGGTATTATACTGTAATTCGTATTTTCACATGTCTAGAATTATTGATTCACATGATTTACTATTGAATCACATTATTTACTATTAGGGGAGGTGGTGCAAGTTTGATAATACTTGCATGACTAAATTAAAAATAAAGAAAAAGTTGAAGGTATTGTACTGTAATTTTTCGAGCCCCAAAACGTGCAATTATTGAAACTATATTTTTCTATAAATAGAAGCTCATTCTTCCTTCATTTCTCACCAATTCACTAAAGCTATAGAGCAATTATTATAGAGAGAAATTGTAGAGAGAAAATCTATAGAAGAAGAGAAGCTTGCTACCTCACTACTCCTATATCCAGTTTCTTTCAAAGGTAAGGGGTATTATTTCTTTCTTTCGTCTTCATGAAGAAAACTTCGTTATTCCATTCTTTATTATTATGTTGGAATAACTGGTTATCTTAATACCGCATACATGGTGAAATTCTTCATTATTCCATTCTTTATTATTCTATTGGAACATCCATGTCTGTTTTTTACGGACACGGTTCCAGATTTATTATTCTCATTGGAACATCCTCGTCATGCGGCTTTTACGAGACACTGGTTCCATCTTTATTATTACATTGGAATATCCCGTGCATGCATTTTACTACGGACTGGTTCCATCTTTATTATTCATTGGAATATCACATGCATGCGCTTTTACTATTTGGACTCGAGTTAAAATCTTTATTATTACATTGAATAACTTGCCTCGCTTGATCTCACCGCATACTTGGTGATTTCTTTTGTTATTCCATTCCTTATTATACTCAGTTGGTTAAAGTTTTGACTTCTATACTCCATGAAATTAGTAGAATATCCTTGATATTTGCGCTTCATCCAGTATCTTTTCATAGAAATATTCTTCTGAGCATTCTTAAATTTTACTCTACAAAGAAGTATCATGTTGACAATTTGGACGTTATTAGTTCCTAGATAAATTAATTCGTGAACTTATTTTATTGAATTCTTATATCATTGTCATCATCCTCATGTTTATATTTTTTTGAAAGTCATCTATGGCCTGTAGTGCATAGATGGACTTGGTATGATTATGACCAGGGATTATTTGGTATAATCATGACCGTAATGTTATAAATGATGTGATAAAAGTCCTCATTGGCCCGTAGTGCTTTGATGGACAGTTGTTGGCATGATCATGACCATTGATGAATACACGAATGTCCTTGGCCCGTAGTGCATGAATAATTGTGGTCGTGATGCTAAAGAATATCATTAGCCGTAGTGCAGGGGTGATTCGATGATGTGGATTATTTATTAAGCTGACTCCCAACAATAAAAGTGATGAAAAACCTTTTAAATCATAAAAGATAGTAGATTTTATTCTCTACTTGACTCTTTTAATGGATTGCTTGTTTCACTGCAGTTAAACTTGATGTCTACTGTATTTTATCAGTTTAACATTGTTAAAGGCTAATGATAATTTATCTTGCATTATCTTAGTCATAATATTTCTTACTGGGCTAGTTGAGCTCACCCTTTCTTTCACTGTTCTCTTCAGGAAATGAGAATATAGCTGGAACGAGTCGGGGAACGGGGTGAAGGTCCAGATGATAGTGTTAATAGTCCTCACTATTCTGTGAAATAGTGTGATAATAAATGTATTGAGGACTTATTTTGAGTTTGTATACGGTCTAGAAGACAATGATTGTATCAAAACTCACAGCTCATGTTATATATTTAAGTTTGTATCTGAATTTTATACCATGTATTTGACGACTCAGAATAGGTGATGTATACCTATTTTGGGGGCGTCACATTTCAGGTAGAGACATGTGATGGAAATTATCTTCGTCCTGGGTGCGAAGAGGAATTTAGATTCACAATTATGATTATGAGTTATCCCTTGTTTTGTGGCAGTATTTGAAAATGGCATCCGAGAATGTTGAGAACATCAATGGAGCACAGGAGACCGTTGAGTCTCCACAGATCAATAACCAGGACAATGTGCATCAAGAAGGAGACAATCCTCATGCAAACAACAACACTGACCAAATGATGAACGATGGAATGTTCCGAGGCTTCATGCAATTCATGCAACATCAGGCGAGAGCGGCTCCTGTCCAAAATGCAGGTGGAAACACTGGCAATTCTCGGATAGTCACCGCCAAACAGTTCAAGGAGCTGGGACCACCGGAGTTTTTTGGAGAGCCAAAACCTCTTAAGGCGAAGACGTGGATAAAATAGATCAACAAGATATTTGATGTCTTGGGTTGCTCAGGAGCAAAGGTTTCCTTTGCCACCTTCATGTTATGCGGGAGAGGCGATTCTTTGGTGGGAATCAGAAGCGTACTCCAACTCGCCGTGATCGAAGATGTCTTGGGAGAAGTTTCAAGAACTGTTCAACGACAAGTACTTTCCCGAAAGTATTCATCATATGAAAGAGGTAGAGTTCATTAAACTGGAGCAAAACAACATGACCGTGTCACAGTACGAAGCCAAGTTTACCGAGCTGTCCCGGTTTGCGTCCCATTTGGTTGATAATGAGGAGAGAATGATGCAAATGTTTCTAAGAGGTTTGTATTCAGAATGATACGTCAATATCTTATCTCTCATAAACTGTGTTTGTATTCAGATGTTGTTAACAGGGCTCAGTTATTGGAACGCGATAACGAGTTAACCCAACCAAAAGAGAGCAGCCGGCAAAATGATAATACCAGTGAGAACAGTCATTGAAGTAGTGACAACAAGCGTGGAGGGAATCAGCATGCCAGAAATGGTAAGCACTTCGGTGGTAAACAGGGCCAAAACAATAAGAATGGACATTTCAAGAAGAGGAGATTCAACAATGATGGAAAGACGTCAGCACCAGTACCCGTTGTGAAGGAAGGAGAACGACCACCTATTATATGCTTCAAATGTGGAAGGGAGGGACACATTAGTCCAAATTGCGCGATGCCGTCCAAAACATGTTATAATTGTGGAATAGAAGGTCACCTAGCCCGATTTTGTCGTTCACCGAAGACAAGTTCAGCTAGGATAGAGGCACCAAAGGCCGTCCCAGAAATGTCAAAGCCGTTAGTGCAAGGGAGAGCGTTTGTTGTGACCTCCCAGAAAGCAAGGAACCCAAACGAGGTCATCACGGGTAAGCTTATCATAAACTCTAGCAAAGTCTATACCTTATTTGATACCGGTTCTACCCATTCTTTTATTTCTCCTACTTGCGCTCAACGTTTAAATTTGACTCTGGAGAAATTGGACTTTGACTTATCTGTTGAAACTCCATTGGGAGAAACCTTCATTACATCCACTGTTTATAAGTCTTGTTTAGTTCAAATTGGTACCCTCACATTACCTGTCAATCTTATTTCATTGAAATACTTGCATTTGACGTGATTCTAGGGATTGATTGGTTAACTACTCATCATGCAAAAATTAATTATTTTCGTAAGGTTGTTAGCTTTCATATTCCTAACCAACCTATTATGCGAATTTAAGCAACCAAACTATTAAAATCAATCACTATCATCTCAAGCCATAAAGCTATTCATTTATTGAAAAACGGATGTCAAGCTTTCTTAGCTCATGTCACGGATATAAATAAAAATACGTCAGTTTTGAATTATATTTCTATTGTTAATGAATTTCCTGACGTATTCCTTGAAGAACTTTTTGGCCTACCCCCAGAGCGTAAAATTGAATTTTGTATCGACCTTGAACCCGATACAAAATCTATTTCCAAAGCCCCATATCGAATGGCTCCTATTGAACTTCAGGAGTTAAAGACCCAACTGCAGGAATTGTTAGACATCGATTTCATTCGTCCTAGTACGTCTCCTTGGGGTGCTCCTGTTCTATTCGTGAAAAAGAAAGATGAAAGTATGCGACTTTGTATTGATTATCGGGAGTTGAACCATGTTACCATCAAAAATAAGTACCCATTGCCACATATTGATGACCTGTTTGACCAGTTACAAGGAGCCAAATTCCAAAGACGGCTTTCAAAACTCAGTACGGGCATTATGAATTCATAGTCATGTCTTTTGGATTGACTAATGCTCCTGCTGCCTTCATGGATATGATGAACCGAGTATTCAAGGAATATTTGGATCACTTTGTGGTTGTCTTCATTGATGACATCCTTATTTATTCCAAAATCCGTGAAGATCATGAGCAACACTTGAGGCTGATACTCTAAAAGCTTCGTGAATATAAGTTTTATGCCAAGTTGAAGAAATGCGAGTTCTGGATTGAAGAAGTAGCATTCCTTGGGCACGTGGTGTCAAGTCATGGAATATCTATTGACCCAACAAAGATTGAAGCTATTCAAAGCTGGGAGCAACCTAAATCAGTGACTGAAGTACGTAGCTTTCTCGGCTTAGCTACTTATTATCGGAGATTCGTAGAAGGGTTTTCTCGAATCGCTACTCCCTTAACTCAGCTAACTCGGAAAGACACAAAATTCGGTTGGAGCGAGGAATGTGAGAAGAGTTTTCAAGAACTCAAGAGGAGACTCGTTTCAGCACCTGTTCTGACGATACCATCTGGATCGGAGGGATTTGTCATCTACAGTGATGCTTCGGGCAAAGGGTTAGGTTGTGTTCTCATGCAACATAGGAAAGTCATAGCCTATGCCTCACGACAACTCAAAGAATATGAGAGGAATTATCCTACTCATGATCTAGAGTTGGCAGCAGTCGTTTTTGCACTAAAGATTTGGAGGCATTATTTGTATAGGGAGAAAGTGGAGATCTTTATGGATCATAAAAGCCTCAAATATTTCTTCACTCAAAAAGAACTCAACATGCGACAACGACGTTGGCTTGAACTGTTGAAAGATTATGATCATACCATCCAATACCATCCTGGAAAAGCGAACGTGGTAGCTGACGCATTAAATAGAAGATCATATGCGGGTACGAGTGCGATATTGTCAACACAAAGACCCATTTTGTATGACTTTCAAAGGATGGAGATAGAGATAAAGACTCCAGGGACCCACGTGATGATGGCAAATATACGAGTAGAACCGACTTTAATCGATAAGGTTAAAGCTGCTCAAGCTACAGACCTGGAGCTGATGCGTATGAGAAAGAAAGTGCAAAAAGGTGCTATGCCGAAAGTAAAAATCGATGATGAAGGAATACTTCGAGTCAACTCCAGACTCTGTGTTCCTAACGACCCTGAGTTAAAGTATAAAATCAAGATGGAGGCGCACAACACACCGTTTGCAATCCATCCTGGGAGTACCAAAATGTATCGTGATCTTCAACATATATTTTGGTGGAGTAATATGAAGAGAGAGATAGCGGGGTTTATCTCAAGGTGTCTAACTTGTCAACGAGTCAAGGCGGAACATCAAGTGCCAAAAGGTCCATTGCAACCACTTGAAATTCTAGAATGGAAGTGGGAGCACATTACCATGGAATTTGTTACTGGTCTTCCCAAGGTTTCTCAAGGCATAGATGCGATTTGGGTCATTGTTGATAGATTGACCAAGTCTGCTCATTTCTTACCGATATGAGAAACTTATACACTTGAACGTCTTTGTAAGACCCCAACTTATTATTAATGAAATTTAATTTTCTCTATTTATTATTTTGAAATAGTAAGGGTTGATTTGATTAATGTGGATAGTTATGGGTAAAATACGCAAATATTTCAAAATAAGCAAGTGGTTATAAAATATTCATTATTGTTTCGGAGAATATTCATGGAATATTAAATCTTTGTTGGGAATATTAACGACGACAAGTAGCCTATGTGTGGGCCCCATAACTGAAATCGATTGGAGGAAGAAAACGACAAGAATAAGTTGTTTAAAAAATACAGAGGCGTAGTTATTCACAGATTAATCTTGTTAAAATACTCTTGGTTAAAACACAAGAAGCATTTGCAGTATTGCACCAATTATTGATTCTTACGTAAGAAAGCACTACTCAATAATTGTTACAGATAATTCTTTATTCAAGTATTTTATTTTATTGATTCAATAATTGATGTGTTGATATTTTATATTCTTCGTTGTTTCAATAATTGTCACTACACAAAGTATTTTTCATTATCGAAGCAATAATTCATATTATCCTGAATAATATTATTGGATAACATTATTGGCAATGTCTAGAAAGTTCTATCTAAGGAGAGGTTTGGTCACCTAATTAATTGGCTTGGCAAGAAGGAGAAATTCTTATTGGAAAGCCCCTCTTTCTTGGGAACCTACTCAGTTATCGATGATTGTGATTCGTAATATTATTCGTGAATAATTAATTATTGATTTATATGATGAGGAAAATATTGATTTTATGTGGATATAGATGGAGAAAATTTTTTAAAGTGATAATTGTTGAAAATTAAAATTTTAACTTTTTTGATAAAATAATTTATTTAAATATATTATTATATTTTTAATAATATAATAATGATGATATTTTTACAATGAATGTGTGATATATGAGTATACGAGGAGAAAGAGTATTTTTGTTGCAATAAATGTTTAAAACATGTTAAACTTGTCGGTAGACCCCATTTCTTGACTGAAATTTGATTATAGCCTGTAAAATTATCCGTTTATGGATTTCGGTCAATTTCTGTTTGGAATTTGGAAAAACTTTCTTCTGCAAAGTTGTAGAGAATTGAATTTCCTATAAAAACTCACAAGATTTGAATTTTCTGACAAAAAGGCTATTTATTGTGAATTATTGAAGTTTCGAAGCTCCGAAATAATTGATTTTTGGAAGTTTAAATTATTTTAAATTAGAAAAACGTTTTTTTGTTAGTCTTGTGTGTGTGGAAATTTGGTTGGTGGTGATGTTGGGCAAATTAAGTGTGCGTTGAAAAAAAAATATATATATATATATATATATATATATATATTATTAATTTATTAAATTTTCAACTTTGGTGTCCTAAGCATTTTCCTATAAATAGGTGCTTATGTTAGAATTGAAAATTACACCAGAAACTGAAGTTTTCTCTCTCAATATTATTGAGTGTATTCTTGTGAGTATTTTGAGTATATTTTGAGTATTGCTATACGATGCAAGTTCAAATCATAGCCTATATCTGGTGTTTCAGCTAGAAGTACTGATCTTTCGAGGTAAGGGATATTATTATTTTTTTAATGATATTATTTATTCTAATATCATTATGCCGAAGTATTGATCTGAACTTTTTAATCAAATTTGGAACTTTTAGTGTGGGGTTCTTATTCACGTACACAGACTATTCACGATATATGGTAATATTCACGAATATCAAGACTATTCATCTAAAAAATGAAAATTTTCCTTTTCGTCCAAAATATCTATTTTGGATACTAGCTTTGATTGTATCCATATTTTGATCATTCTTGAATTTTACACCACTATGATTATTTTTGAGGTATTTTTGGACATGGATAAAACAAAGTACTTAATCCTTAATCCTTAATCCTTGTCATTTTTTGTTTCTTTGGATTCGTTTCTTTAAAATATTTTTCATCATCCTCAGTCTTAAATGATGATATTATTGAATATCTTTGGCCTGTAGTGCAAAGATGAATGATTTCTGATGAATATCTTTAGCCCGTAGTGCAAAGATGAATAGATGTTTAGATGAACATGACCAACTGATGAATATCTTTGGCCTGCAGTGCAAAGATGAATATTTGATTCCAGATATATATTGATTGATGTTCTGAGGATAAAAGATAGAGCGATGAACTTTTAAATTCATACATAGAAGATAGTAGTTTGCATTCTCTACTTAACTCTTCTAATGAATTATTATTTTCATTGCGAATATTGATTTAAAACTTGTTGTCTATTGTATTCTATTAGATTTTTCCCTGTTGAAGACTAACGATAATTTGTTGTTTATTATCTTAGTCATAATATTCTTTATTGGGCTAGTTGAGCTCACCCTTTTCCTTTTTGTTCCATTTTTCTTCTCGGAGGCTAGAATATAGCGAAAACGCAGTCTGGGGTATGGAATGAAGGTTCTAGAGAGAGTTGTTTAGTAGTCCTCACCATTTTTATAAAATAATGTATCAATAAATGTGATGAGGATTTATTTGAGTATAGATATTGTCTAGAAGATAATATTTGTATTCAAACTCACAGTTTTACTGTTGTAGTTGTAGTTTTGTCTGTACCATGTATTGACAACTTAGAATGGGTGATGTATACCTATTTTGGGGGCGTCACAGTTGGTATCAGAGCTTAGGGATATGATCTCTGGCGAAGATCGGGGAATAGAACTAGGAGGGGAGAGACGAGTAAATCCTTCGCTAGTGTGTCGACTGAGAATATTAACAGTGGAAATGAGACTGTGGAGACGCATGTACTCACCAACGAGGAGAACATGCAACAGGCTGGCAATGTTCCTCCTGTGAACAACACCACCGAAAGCGATGATGATGAGCGAGGGATGTTTAGAAGCTTTTGCAGTTCATGCAAAATCGCACGAGGAGACTTCGTGTTCAAAATCTGAGGAGAAATGATAGCAATTCACGGGTTGTCACAGCCAAGCAGTTCAAAGAGTTGGGACCACCAGAATTTAAGGGAAAGCCAGATCCGATCATGGAGGAAACATGGGTCAAGCAAATTACCAAGATATTCGATGTCTTGGGATGCACGGAGGAACAGAAGGTTCCATTCGCCATACCTTTATGTTCCGTGGCGAGGTAGATCACTGGTGGGAGTCTCGTGAAGCGTACTCCATCCGTACCAAGACTCAAAGCATGTCTTGGGAGACATTTGAAACTATTTAATGACAAATACTTTCACGAAAGTGTTCGTCTATATGAAGGAAGTGGAGTTCATCAGATTAGAACAAAACAACATGACGGTGTCTCAAAGACGAGGTAAAGTTTGCAGAGAGTTATCCGTGTTTGCACCTCATTTGGTGGAGAATGAGGAACATATGACGCGGATGTTTCGAGAGGTTTGAAACCCTAAGATACGACAATATCTCATTTCTCATAAATTTTATCTCTATTCGGATGTTGTAAATAGGGCTCAATTATTAGAGCGAGATAACGAGTAATACGGTCAACCGAGGGACCACAATCGAGGATCATACAGGAGATAGCGATCAACAAAAAAACGATAACCGGTGGAGAAAGAAAAGACGGACAAAATGGTAACCACTCATTTGGTAATCATGGCCATGAAAATAGAAGAAGCGAGTCGGGGAGGAGATTTTAAAAGAGGAGATTTAACAACGAACATGTGAAGATGGCGATTTCGTAAAGAATCGGTTCCAAGGAGGAGCGACCACCGGTCGATATGCTATAAATGTGGAAAAGAGGGACATATCACCAAACCGCCCCACAACAGTTCAAGGTATGCTATAATTGTGGAAAGGAAGGACATATCGCTTCGAGATTGTACCAGAGCGAAACCTAGTTCAATGGGGACGGTGACTCAAAAGATCGTCCCGGAAAAGTCAAAGTCAGCGGTTCTGGAAGAGCGTTTGTTGTGGATTTGGTCAAAATGCGAGGAACCCAAACGAGGTGATCACGGGTAAGCTATGTATAAATTCTTGAAGTTTATACCTTACTTGATACAGGGCATACCCATTCATTTATCTCTCCTGCTTGTGCTCAACATTTAAACTTGACTCCGGAGAAATTAGACTTTGACCTATCTGTGGAAACTCCATTAGGAGAAACTTTCATCACATCCATTGTTTATAAATCTTGTTTGATCCAAGTTGGCACCATCACCTTACCTGTTGACCTTATCTCTTTAAAGATACTTGCTTTTGATGTGATTTTAGGGATTGATTGGTTAACTACTCATCATGCCAAAATTGATTGTTTTCGTAAGGTTGTTAGTTTTCATATTCCTAACCAACCTGTTGTACGAATTCAAGCAACTAAACCATTAAAATTAATCACTATCATATCTAATCATAAAGCTATTCGTTTATTGAAAAACGGATGTCAAGCTTTCTTAGCCCATGTTATGGATTTGAATAAAGACACGTCAAATTTGAATAATATTCTGTTGTTATTGACTTTCCGACGTATTTCTGAAGAACTTCCCTGTCCTACCCCGTAGCGTGAAGTTGAATTCTTTATTGATCTTGAACCGGTACAAAGCCCATTTCTAAAACCCCATATCGAATGGCTCTATTGAACTTCCAGAGTTAAAGGTCCAACTACGAGGAGTTGTTGGACATCGGTTTCATCGTCTAGTACATCTCCTGGGGGTGCTCTGTTTTATTCGTAAAGAAGAAAAGCGGTAGTATGCGACTTTGTATTGACTATCGGGAATTGAACCATGTCACCATCAAGAATAGGTATCCTCTACCTCATATTGATGACTTGTTTGACCAGTTGCAAGGAGCACAATTCCTTTCAAAAATCGATCTTCGTTTTGGATATCATCATTTGAATATTAGAACCGAGGATATTCCAAAGACCGCCTTGTAACTTCGCAGACGGGCATTATGAATTCTTAGTCATGTCTTCTTTGATCGACTAATGCTCCCCGCGACTTTCATGGATATGATGAACCGAGTATTCAAGGAATATTTGGATCAGTTCGTTGTTGTCTTTATTGATGACATCCTCATATATTCCAAAAGTCGTAAAGATCATGAGCACCATTTGAAGCTGGTACTCCAAAGGCTTCGTGAAAACAAACTATATGCCAAATTAAAGAAATGCGAGTTCTGGCTTGAGGAAGTAGCATTTCTTGGGCACGTGGTGTCAAAACATGGAGTATCCGTGGACCCGGCGAAGATTGAAGAAATACAAAGTTGGGAGCAACCGAAGTCGGTGACCGAAGTACGTAGCTTTCTGGGCTTAGCTGGTTATTATCGGAGATTCGTGGAAGGATTTTCTCGAATCGCTACTCCATTAACTCAGCTGACTCGGAAAGATATAAAATTTGTATGGAGCGAGGAATGCGAGAAGAGTTTCCAAGAGCTCAAGAGGAGACTCATTTCGGCACCTGTTCTAACAATATCATCTGGTTCGGATGGATTTGTTATCTACAGTGATGCTTCGGGCAAAGGGTTAGGATGTGTTCTCATGCAACGTGGGAAAGTCATAGCCTATGCCTCGCGACAACTTAAAGAATATGAGAGGAATTATCCTACTCATGATCTAGAGTTGGCAGCAGTCGTTTTCACGCTAAAGATATGGAGGCACTATCTATATGGGGAGAAAGTGGAGATATATTCAGACCATAAAAGCCTTAAATATTTCTTCACTCAAAAAGAACTCAACATGCGGCAGCGACATTGGCTCGAGCTATTGAAAGACTACGACCACACTATTCAATACCATCCTGGAAAAGCGAACGTGGTAGCTGACGCGTTGAGTAGAAGATCATATGCAGGAATGAGTGCAATGTTGTCAAGTATACGCTTAGAGCCAACTTTAATAGAAAAAGTTAAGGTTGCTCAAGCCACCGACCCGGAGCTAATGCGTATGAAGAAGAAAGTACAAGAAGGTGCTATTCCAGAAGCGAGAATTGATGAAGAAGGAATACTTCGAGTCCACTCCAGACTTTGTGTCCCTAACGACTCTGATTTGAAGTACAAGATTATGATGGAGGCACACAATACACCATTTGCAATCCATCCTGGAAGGACCAAAATGTATCATGATATTCGACATACATTTTGGTGGAACAATATGAAGAGAGAGATTGCAAAGTTTATCTCAACATGTTTAACTTGTCAACGTGTAAAGGCGGAGCATCTAGTACCTAAGGGTCAGTTGCAACCACTTAAGATTTCGAAATGGAAGTGGGAACACATTACCATGGATTTTGTTACGGGTCTTCCTACGGTTTCTCAAGGCATCAATGCTATTTGGATTATTGTTGATAGATTAACCAAGTCTGCTCATTTCTTGCCGATACGGGAGACTTATTCCCTTGAACGTCTTGCTAGTATATATGTAAATGAGATTGTGAGGTTGCATGGCATGCCAGTATCCATAGTTTCGGATCGTGACCCAAGATTCACTTCAAGATTTTGGGTTAGCTTGCAAAAAGCTATGGGCACGGATTTATTGATTGATTCGGTATACCATCCTCAAGCGGACGGACAATCGAGAGGACTATTCAAACTCTTGAAGATTTATTAAGACTCGTGTCCTAGACTTCAAGGCGGTTGGGATAAGTATTTACCATTGGTGGAATTCTCCTACAACAACAGCTTATCGAGCAAGTATAGGTGTGGCTCCATTTGAAGCATTATATGGACGAAAGTGTCGCTCTCAATATGTTGGGATGAGGTGGGTGAAGCAACATTGTTGGGACCCGAGTTAAGACGTATATGACTCTAGAAAAGATCGAAATGATTCGACAACGATACAAAACGGCACAAGATCGACAAAAGAGTTATGCGGATCTTCATCGAAAGGACGTGAAATTTAGTATAGGGGATCATGTATTGTTGCGAGTTGCTCCATGGAAGGGAGTTACAAGATTTGGGAAGAGAGGAAAGCTCAATCCACGATTTATTGGTCCATTTCAAATTCTTGACCGAGTAGGAAATGTAGCCTATAGACTCGTGTTACCTCCGAGTATGTCTCGTGTTCATAATATGTTTCACATATCTGTACTTCGTAAATATGTGAAAGACCCGAACCACGTTATTGAGTTAGAATCGGACGAGATAGCCGAAGACTTAACGTATGAGGAGGTACCTGTCAAGATCTTGGATAGGAAGGAGCATGTCCTACGCACAAAGGTCATACCACAAGTTAAAGTTTTGTGGAGGAACCATGCTATAGAGGAAATGACCTGGGAATTGGAAACGAAAATGAAAGCGAGGTATCCTTACCTTTTCGAAACACCAGGTACGTACGTCAATTTCGAGGACGAAATTTCATAAGGAGGGGAGGTTGTAAGACCCCAACTTATTATTAATGAAATTTAATTTTCTCTATTTATTATTTTGAAATAGTAAGGGTTGATTTGATTAATGTGGATAGTTATGGGTAAAATACGCAAATATTTCAAAATAAGCAAGTGGTTATAAAATATTCATTATTGTCGGAGAATATTCGTGGAATATTGCATCTTGTCGAGAATATTAAATACGACGACCAGAGTAGCCATGTGTGGGCCCCATAAATGTAAAGCGATTGGAGGAAGAAAACGACAAGAATAAGTTATTTAAAAATAACAGGCGTAGTTATTCTCAATTATCATCTTGTTAAAATACTCGGGTGGTTAAAACACAAGAGTAGCTTGCGGTATTGCATCAATTATTGATTCTTACGTGAAGAAGGCACTACTCAATAATTGTTACAAAGTAATTCTTTATTCAATATTTTATTTTATTGATTCAATAATTGCTGTGTTGATATTTTATATTACTGTTGTTTTAATAATTGTCACTACACATTATTTTTCATTATCGAAGCAATAATTCATATTATCTCGAATAATATTCTTGGATAACATTATTGGCAATGTCTAGAAAGTTACATCTAAGGAGAGGTTTGGTCACCTAATCATGGCTACCAAGAAGGAGAAATTCTTATCGAAAGCCCCTCTTTCCTGAGAAGCGCACGGTTGTCGAAGATTATGATTTTGTAATATTATTCGTGAATAATTAATTATTGATTTATATGATGAGGAAAATATTGATTTTATGTGGATATAGATGGAGAAAATTTTTTAAAGTGATAATTGTTGAAAATTAAAATTTTATCTTTTTCTGATAAAATAATTCATTTAAATATATTATTATATTTTTAATAATATAATAATGGTGATATTTTTACAATGAATGTGTGATATATGAGTATACGAGGAGAAAGAGTATTTTTGTTGCAATAAATGTTTAAAACATGTTAAACATGTCGGTGGACCCCATTTCTTGACTGAAATTTGATTATAGCTTGTAAAATCGTCCGTTTATGGATTTCGGTTAATTTTTGTTTGGAATTTGGAAAAACTTTCTTCTGCAAAGTTGTAGAGAATTGAATTTCCTATAAAAACTCACGAGATTCGAATTTTTTGACAAAAGGACTATTTATTGTGAATTATTGAAGTTCTGAAGCTCCGAAATAATTGTTTTTGGAAGTTTAAATTATTTTAAATTAGAAAAATGTTTTTTTTGTTAGTCTTGTGTAGTGGGCTGGTTGGTGGCTGATGTTGGGCAAATTAAGTGTGCGTTGGAAAAATATATATATATTATTAATTTATTAAATTTTCTACTTTGGTGTTTTAAGCATTTTCCTATAAATAGGGTGCTTAGGTTAGAATTGAAAATTACAATTAAAGCTCAAGTTTTCTCTCTATATTATCGAGCGTATTCTTGTGAGTATTTTGAGTATATTTTGAGTATTGCTATCTGATTGCAAGTTCAAGTCATAGCCTTATATATCAGGTGTTTCAATTTAGAAATACCGATCTTCTTTCGAGGTAAGGATATTATTTTTTTAATGATATTATTTATTCTAATATCATTATGCCAAGTATTGATCTCGAACTTTTTAATCAAATTTGGAACTTTTAGTTAGGAGAGTTACTATTCACGATATCTGACACTATTCATTGAAAAATGAAAATTTTCCTTTTCGTCTAAAAAAATATCTATTCGGATACTAGCTTTGATTGTATCCATGTTTTGATCATTCTTGAATTTTACACCACTATGATTATTTTTAAGGTATTTTGGACATGGATAAAACAAAGTACGAATCCTTAATCCTTAATCCTTGTCATTTTGTTTCTTTGGATTCGTTTTTTAAAAATATTTTTCATCATCATCAGTCTTAAATGATGATATTATTGAATATCTTTGGCCTGTAGTGCAAAGATGAATGATTTCTGATGAATATCTTTGGCCCTTAGTGCAAAGATGAATAGGTGTTTAGATGAACATGATTAATGATGAATATCTTTGGCTCTGTAGTGCAAAAGATGAATATTTGATTCGATATATATTGATTGATGTTACAGGATAAAAGATAGATGATGAACTTTTAAATTCATACATAGAAGATAGTAGTTTGCATTCTCTACTTAACTCTTCTAATGAATTATTATTTCCGCTGCAAATATTGATTTAAAACTTGTTATCTATTGTATTCTATTAGATTTTTCCCTGTTGAAGACTAACGATAATTTGTTGTTTATTATCTTAGTCATAATATTCTTTACTGGGCTAGTTGAGCTCACCCTTTTCCTTTTTTGTTCCATTTTTCTTCTCGGGAGGCGAGAATATAGCGAAATACGAGTCTGGGGTATGGAATGAAGGTTCTAGAGAGAGTTATTTAGTAGTCCTCACCATTTTGTAAAATAATGTATCAATAAATGTGATGAGGATTTATTTGAGTATATATATTGTCTAGAAGATAATATTTGTATTCAAACTCACAGTTTTACTGTTGTAATAATAAAGTTGTAGTTGTTTCTGTACCATGTATTGACAACTCAGAATGGGTGATGTATACCTATTTTGGGGGCGTCACAGTCTTGCTAGTATATATATAAACGAGATTGTAAGATTGCATGGTATGCCAGTATCCATAGTTTCTAATCGAGACCCAAGATTTACTTCAAGATTTTGGGTTAGTTTGCAAAAAGCTATGGGCACAGATTTACGATTTAGTTCGACATATCATCCTCAGACGGACGGACAATCGGAGAGGACTATTCAAACTCTTGAAGATTTATTAAGACTCTGTGTCCTTGACTTCAAGGAAAGTTGGGACAAGTTCTTACCATTGGTGGAGTTTTCCTACAACAACAGTTATCAAGCAAGTATTGGAATGGCTCCATTCGAGGCGTTGTATGGAAGAAAGTGTCATTCTCCAGTATGTTGGGATGAGGTGGGTGAAGCAACGTTGTAGGGACCGGATTTGGTACGTATGACTACGAAAAAGATTCAAACAATCCGACAACGTATAAAAACCTCACAAGATCGACAAAAGAGTTATGTTGATCTTCATCAAAAGGACGTGGAATTCGATATTGGAGATCATGTGTTGTTACGTGTTGCTCCATGGAAAGAAGTTACGAGATTTGGAAAGAGAGGAAAGCTCAATCCTCGATTCATTGGCCCATTTTTAATCCTCGATCGAGTAGGAACTGTGGCGTATAAACTCGTCTTACCGCCAAGTATGTCTCGTGTTCATAACGTTTTTCACATATGTATATTACATAAATATGTGAAAGACCCAAACCATATTATTGAATTAGAACTGGATGAGATAGCGGAATATTTAACGTATGAGGAGGAACCTGTTAAAATCTTGGATAAAAAGGATCATATTCTACGCTCCAAGGTTATACCTCAAGTCAAAGTTTTGTGGAGAAACCACGACGTGGAAAAAATGACTTGGGAGTTAGAATCTGAGATGAAGTCAAGATATCCTCACCTATTCGACATACCAGGTACGTACCCTAATTTCTAGGGTAAAATTTCATAAGAAGGGGAGATTGTAAGACCCCAACTTTTATGAATAAAGATGATTTTTCTATAATTATCATTTTTGAATATTATGGAATGAATTTATTATAATGTTATAGTTGTGGGTAATATTTATAAATTCTGCAAAGTATGCAAGTTGTTATATTATATTCGATTGGTCGGAGAATATTCGTTTTAGCAGGGAATATTCGTACAACGACACAATCATTGGTGGACCCCACAACAGACTTATTGTCGGATTGAGAAAACGACAAAAATATATTTATAAAAATAACGACGGAAGTTTTACCGTTAATACTGTTGAACTACTCGGTAGTAAAAGTACAGTAATACGCGTGGTTGCATAGTAGCACACGATATTGATTATTGATGCTTACGTGAGAAGCCACTCAGTTATACTCAATTATTGTTACAGTAATTGTTGCATCATATCTCTCATATTATTGATTCGATTATTGTCACAATATCATCTGCATAATATGTTATTTTATTAAATCAATAATTGAGACGGCAAAGTTATTCATATTATTAAATTCCAATATTTACAATGTCTAGAAGTTCTGTCAAGGAGAGGTTTGGTCTCCTAATTGCGCGCCAATAGGGAGAAATCCTTATTGGAAAGCCCCTCTTTCCTGGGAACGACCTGGTTGATAAATATTGTGAGTTATAATATTAATGATGAATGTTATTAAAATTGAAGTTGTGCTCGGGGTTGAATTTGGAGATGCGGACGTGATATTTGAGTCCAGAACGATGAAATTAGTAAAAATAAACTGTAAACACAAAATTTTCTGGATTTTACTATTTGGTCAAAAAGTCAACAGTTGACATTTTCGGGAAAAGTCAAACTTCAAAATTTCAAAATTTATATTTTTGATAAAAATAGTTTCATTGTGTTGGAATTATTTGTGTTAGTGAAAATTAACATTTATGTCGATAATAATTGATGTCTGGAGGTTATATTGACCAATCGGGTATTTAATCGGATAAATGAGCAATTGATTGCTATTATTTCATATGATTATAACTATTTATTCACATGTGTATACTATTATTTCACATTCTTGTTACTATTAGGGGAGTTGGTGCAAGATTGATAATACTTGCATGACTAAGTTAAAAATGGAGGTATAGATGGAGGTACTATACCGTAATTCGTATTTTCACATGTCTAGAACTATTGATTCACATGATTTACTATTGAATCACATTATTTACTATTAGGGGAGGTGGTGCAAGTTTGATAATACTTGCATGACTAAATTAAAAATAAAGAAAAATTTGGAGGTATTGTACTGTAATTTTTCGAGCCCCAAAACGTGCAATTATTGAAACTATATTTTTCTATAAATAGAAGCTCATTCTTCCTTCATTTCTCACCAATTCACTAAAGCTATAGAGCAATTATTATAGAGAGAAATTGTAGAGAGAAAATTTGTAGAAGAAGAGAAGCCTGCTACCTCACTACTCCTATATCCAGTTTCTTTCAAAGGTAAGGGGTATTATTTCTTTCTTTCGTCTTCATGAAGAGAACTTCTGTTATTCCATTCTTTATTATTATGTTGAATAACTTTGGTTATGCTGCAAGTATCGCATACATGGTGAAATTCTTCGTTATTCCATTCTTTATTATTACATTTGGAACATCCTGCTCAGGTTTTACTGTGGGACTCGGTTCCGTCTTTATTATTCTGTTGGAACATCCTCTCAGGCTTTTACATGGGACTGGTTCCGTCTTTATTATTCTCATTGGAACATCCTCGTTTATGCTTTACATGGGACTGGTTCCGTCTTTTATTATTCGTTGGAATATCCTGTTTGTACGCTTTTTATTTGGACTGGTTCCGTCTTTATTATTCTCGTTGAATAACTTCGCCTGTCTTGATCTACAGCATGCTTGGTGATTTCTTTTGTTATTCCATTCCTTATTATACTCAGTTGGTTAAAGTTTTAACTTCTATACTCCATGAAATTAGTAGAATATCCTTGATATTTGCGCTTCATCCAGTATCTTTTCATAGAAATATTCTTCTGAGCATTCTTGAATTTTACTCTACAGAGAAGTATCATGTTGACAATTTGGACGTTATTAGTTCCTGGATAAATTCTTCTGAGCATTCTTGAACTTGTTTTATTGAATTCTTATATCATTGTCATCATCCTCATGTTTATATTTTTTTGAAAGTCATCTGTGGCCTGTAGTGCATAGTTGGACTTGGTATGATTATGACCAGGGATTATTCGGTATAATCATGACCGTAATGACATATAATCATCTTTGGAAGGGTGTTTTGCCACTATCATACGAGATGTCTAATGACATATAACCTCGTGTTATCATAAGACAGGGTTGTGCACATCCACTTGCTGAGTATATCTACGAGCACTACCTATATAATCTTGGAGTTTGTTTGAAATATGATTCTCAATTGGAGACAATGGAGATAATTATAAGTCAAGAGAAGACTCACCATTGGAAAGAAGATGGTAGCAATCTTCTTGTTTTTCTTTGGGAACTATTGGGTCAACCAAGGATAATTCTGTGGACATATGATATCTATCATAACCTAGACGCATGGCCTCCCATATACGAAGGTTTCCTTGAGTATTTTCCAAAGATTTTAATTTCTAAAATAGTTATTGACTGTACTTTTATGTAAAATATCATTGTAAGGTTGTGTTCAAGGCACCATGAGAGTTACATACATTTGTATTAAAACTCACAGTTTAACTGTGGTGGTCGATATTCTCGCATTTACAGTTCAACAGTTGTATAAATGAAGTTTGTAAATAATTTTTATAGTATGATATCTGGTGACTCAGAATGGGTCGTGTGGACCTATTTTGGGGGCGTCACAGATACAGTCATATATTTCTGCTCCATTTTGATGAATTCCACCTCCTTCATGTGACGAATATTTTTTGGAAAGTACTTGTCGTTGAACAATTCTTGGTACTTCTCCCAAGACATCTTAAGTGCTGACAAATGAGTACGTTTTACAGATTCTCACCAGTAATTTGCCTCTCCGCATAACATAAAGGTGGCGAAGGGAACCTTTTACTCTTCACTGCATCCCAAGACATTAAATATCTTGGTATCCTGCTTAATCCATGCCTCTGCCTTAAATGGCTCTGGCTTTCCCAAAAACTTCGGCGATCCCAACTCCTTGAATTGCTTAGCAGTAACCAGCCGTGAGTTGCCATTGTTTCCACCTGCATTTTGAACACGAATTTCTCTCATTTGGTGTTACATGAATTGTAGAAAGGTCCTAAAAATCTCATCGTTCATCATTTGGTCGGTGTTGTTGTTTACATGAGGATTATTGCCTTTCTAATGCACATTATCCTGGTTATTGATTAGCGGTGTCTCAACGATCTCATGTTCTCCATTTCTCATCTTAAAATTTTAAGATGGCATTCTCAAATACTGCCACAAAATAAGGGCTAATTAAAGAAATTCACATGCCACATATTATCCCAATATTCTGACCAACCAATAACAAATAAGCTTAGGTAGGACACACTAGCGAAGATTTTACCCGTCTCTCCCCTCCTAGTTCTAATCACAGATCTCCACCAAAGATCATATCCCTAAGCTCTGATACCAACTGTGACGCCCCCAAAATAGGTCCACACAATCCATTCTGAGTTGCCAAATATATGGCACAGAAACCAAATACAAACTTCATTAATACAACTGTCGTGCAAAATATGACTACACATATGCTGAAAGTTTTAATACAAATATTATCTTGTAGACAATATCCAAACTCAAATAAATTACTCATTACAATTATTGTTAAATTATTTTACAAAATAGTGAGGACTGCTATAATAACCATCTTGGACCATTACTCCACTCCCCGACTAGTCCTAGCTACATTCTCGCCTCCTTAGAAGAACAATGGAACCAAAAGGAAAAGGGTGAGTTCAACTAGCCCAGTAAAGAATATTATGACTACCATAATATAGAACAAATTATCCTTAGTCCTCAATAGGAAAAAATATGATAAAATACAATAGACAACAAGTTTTAAAATACAACTACAGCGGAAAAAACAATCCATTAGAAGTGTCAAGTAGAGCATTATATTTACTATCTTCTATGATTTAAAAGTCCATCATCAATATTTTATCCCTGTAACATCATTCCATAAATATTTCAAATCAACGAATTATCCATGCATTACGGGCCAAAGATATTATTTAATATCACCAGTGGTCATGATCATGCCAAACACCTGTCCATCTATGCACTACGGGTCAAAGAGGACTTTCACCACAAACCTTATATATAATATTAAAGATTATGATTATACCAATACACAATTCCTGGTTATAATCATACCAACAACAGTCCATCTTTACACTACGGGCCAAAGATGACTTTCAACACAATATAAGCATGAGAATGATGATAATGATATAAAGATTCAATCAAGTGAGATAAATGATAAATATTGGATATTTATAATTCAATTTATCTATAGTTCAAATATGTCCAAATTTTCAACATGATAACTATTTGTGAAGTAAAATTCAAGAATGATATTCATGTATCAAAAATAATTTAGACAGAAAAGAAAATTAAATTTTGTTATGAATAGTACTCGTGAATAGTACCGTATATATGAATAGTACCATATGAATAGTGCCCATGAATAGTATCATATGAATAGTACCCAGACATGAAAAGTTTAAAATTTAATAAGAAAGTTCAAACCAATATTCCAATGAAATGATATTAGATGAAGCGCAAAACTTAAAGAATTTCTAATCATTTCAGGAATTATAGAAGCAATACTTACCATAGTAAGTTTAAATTTAGAAATATGAAATGAAATAATATCCCTTATGTAATATGGAATATGAAAGATAATATTATTTCTTACGAGTATTACAATAAAATAATATCTTTTACCTTAGTAGAAACTGGATT
The DNA here is from genome assembly GCA_020205605.1 of Panax ginseng. Taxonomy (NCBI): domain Eukaryota; kingdom Viridiplantae; phylum Streptophyta; class Magnoliopsida; order Apiales; family Araliaceae; genus Panax; species Panax ginseng. The sequence continues at coordinate 32,948,427 of CM035128.1, read as the reverse complement.
TGACCGGAATATCGGATATTATTCTGAGAAAATCTTACACAAAAAGCTACACTCAAAGTATCCTTATACTCAAGAGAAATACTCACAATACTATAGAATAAGAATTTCTGATATTGATGGTGTGTTGAGGAAGGAGGGATACCCCGCCCCCCCTTTTATAGTGCAGCACAGAGGAAGGAATAACAAACCTGCCAAATTTTCTTTTCTTTCTCAGCCAAACTTCCTACCTAACATTTCACTTTCTCTGCCTAACTTCACAATTCTCAATTGATTGAGGGCCCACAAAAGTTAGAAAACACAATTTTTGCAGGATTCCATGAACCACCACTTTGAAAAAAAAACAATACGCAGAAGAGAATTCAAAATGAGCACGGAAAGCTTTTGAATTCAAAACTAAAATGATAACCTTCCTTCCATTTTTATTCACATGCTGAAAATTATATATTATAATAATAATAATAATATTACCATTTAAATTATAAAAAATTATATTATTATATTATCACATTATTATCATATAATATTATAATAATATATTTGAATGAATATATTATCGGAGAAAATAATTTCCAAACTTCCAAAAATTATTTCATGCTAAATTCCTTCATTTATATCAAAATTTAACCAATATACACCCCATAATAATTATTCATAATTACTATTATAAGCTCACAATATTAACAACCAGATCATTTTCAGGATAGAAGGGGCGCGCAATTATATAACCTAACCCCTTTCTTCGACGGAATTATCTAGATATTTCCAATAATGCTAACTAATAATATGAGTAATTGTGTCGTGTCAATTATTGATTTAATAATATAAAATATTGTGCAGATGATACTATGACAATAATTGAATCAATAATCAAAAATATTATGCAATACTGTGTGCTACTGTGCAACCACACGTATTAATGTACTTTTATGACCGAGTATTTCAACTGTTTAATAGTTAAAGTTTTGCCGTTATTTTTTATGAAAAGGTTATTTCTGTCGCTTTCTATATCCGATAGTTATTCCGTTATATGGTCTACCAATGATTGTGCTGTCGTACGAATATTCCTCGACAAAAAGAATATTCCCCGACCAAACGAATATAATATGAGAACTTGCTTGCTTTACAAAATTTGCACATTTCACCCATAACTAAAGCATTATATCAAATCAATACCTAATTATTCAAAATAATAATTAGAGAAATTAAATCTTTATTCATAAAAAGTTTGGGTCTTACAATAGCTCAGTAATTATAATATCATAAAATCACTATTTTATGATATAATAATTAAATTAGAAAGGATACATCACCCATCTTGGGTCGCCAAATACATGGTACATAAATTCAAATACAACTTTAATTATACAACATAGCTAAACAAAACATAATAGAATATTATCATCTAAACAATATCCACTCTCAAATAGAGTCCTCATTACATTTATTGTCACACTATTTAACAGAATAGTGAGGACTACTAATGCTATCACCTGGACCGTCACTCCGTTCCCCGACTAGTCCCGGCTACGTCCTCATTTCCTGAAGAGAATAATGAAAGAAAGGGTGAGCTCAACTAGCCCAGTAAGAAATATTATGACTAAGATAATGCAGGATAAATTATCATTAGCCTTCAACAATGTTAAACTGATAAAATACAATAGACATCAAGTTTAACTACAGCGGAATAAGCAATCCATTAGAAGAGTCAAGTAGAGCATGATATCTACTATCTTCTATGATTTAAATGTTTTCATCAATTTTTATCGCTGAGACTCAGCTTAATAAATAAACCACATCATCGAATCATCCCTGCACCACGGGCCAGGGATATTCATTAAATCATCAATGATCATGACTATACCGAATAATCCCTGGTCATAATCATACCAAAAATTGTCCATCAATGCACTACAGGCCACTGAGGACTTTTACCACATCATTTATAACATTACAGATCATGATTATACCGAATGATCCCTGGACATAATCATACCAAGTCCATTTATGCACGTAAGCCAAAGATGACTTTCATCACAATATAAGCATGAGGATGATGACAATGACATAATAATTCAATAAAACAAGTTCAAGAATAAATTTTAAAGATTTATAAGTTAATTTATCCTGAAATCAATTACGTCCAAATTGTCAACATGATACTGCTTTGTGGAGTAAAATTCAAGAATGCTCAAAAGAATATTTCCATGAAAGTTCTTTGGATGAAGCGCAAATATCCGTGATATTCTACTAATTTCATGGAGTATAGAAGCCAAAACTTTAACCAACCGAGTATAATAGAATATATGAAACTGTAAATGGATTTTCGCCTGCCATGCGGTAATCCACGTAGACAGATCATTTCCACAATTTAATAAGGAATGAATACGAAGGATCATTCACCATGCATGCGGTAATTCACACAAACAGGTTATTCTAACAGAATAATAAAGAATGGAACCAGGTCATGCGTAATCCGCACAGACAGGATGTTCCAACAGAATAATAAAGAATGGAACCATTATAATTATTGATACACTATTTTACAGAATAGTGAGGACTACTATAACCACTGCCTTGGAACATCACTCCATACCCCGACTACTCCCCGCTATATTCTCGCTTCCTGAGAAGAAAAATGGAACAAAAAGGAAAAGGGTGAGCTCAACTAGCCCAGTAAAGAATATTATGACTAAGATAATGTACAACAAATTATCCTTAGTTTTCAATAGTGAAAAATATTATAGAATACAATAGACAACAAGTTTTAGATCAACAACTGCAGCGAAAATAATAATTCATTAGAAGAGTTAAGTAGAGACTGAAATCTACGATCATCTATGAATTTAAAAGTCCATCATCGATATTTTATCCCTGTAACATCAATCAATATACATCTTGAATCAAATAGTCATCTTTGCACTCTGTGCCAAAGATATTAATCGGCCGACCATGTTCATCTCAACACCTGTTCATCTTTGCACTATGGGCCAAAGATATTCATCAAGAAATCATTCATCTTTGCACTACAAGCCAAAGATATTCAGTAATATCATCATTTAGGACTGAGGATGATGAAAAATATATTTTAAAGAAAACGAATCCAGTGAGACAAAAGAACAAATATTAGGGATTCGTACTTTAGACAATCAAAGTTCAAAAATACTCCATAATAAACTATTGTGGAGCAGAATTCAAAAATGAAGATCAAAACATAGATCCAATCAAAGATAGGAACCATAATAGACAATCTTGGACACAGAAAAGAAAATTTAATTTTTCTGTGAATAGTGTCGTATACGTGAATAGTACCGTATACGTGAATAGTAACTCCGACACTAAAAGATAGAAATTCCACAAGAAAAATCATCATGCTTCGTGAATAGTGACTCGTAAATAGTAACTCGTGAATAGGAACTCATGAATAGTAACTCGTGAATAGTAACTCATGAATAGTAACTCGTGAATAGTAACTTTGACATAAAAAGATCAGAATTTCACAAGAAAAATCTTATCAATATTCCGGCATAATGATATTGAAAGAAATAATATCATTTTTAAAAAAAATAACATCCCTTACCTCAAAAGAATAGTACTTCTGGCTAGAATATCAGATATAACGCTGAAGGAAACTTGTATCGTATAGCAACACTCAAGATATCAAAATACTCACAAGAATACGCTCGATAATATAGAGAGAGAAAACTTCAGTTTCTGTTGTGATTTTTAATTCTAACCTAAGCACCCTATTTATAGAAAAATGCTTAGAACGCCAAAGTAGAAAATTTAATATAATAATATTATTTATTAAATTTTCAAGCCCACCGCAAAAGAATATGATTTCAGCCATTTAACACATGCCCGCAAATGAAAAAAACGTTTTTCTTTTAAAAAATATTTAAAACTTCAAAAATTAATTATTTTGGAACTTTAGAACATCAATAATTCATAATAAATAGCCCTTTTATCAAAAAAATTAAAACCTTATGTCTTTTTTCATAGGAAATTCCATTCTCTACAACTTTGCAGAAGAAAACTTTTCCAAATTCCAAACAAAAATTGACCGAAATCCACAAACGGGCGATTTTACAGGCTATAATCAAATTTCAGTCAAGAAATGGGGTCCACAAACATGAAAAATATGTTTTTAATATTTATTGTAACAAAAATATTCTTCCTCCTCATTTATTCATATATCACACTTTCATTGTAAAAATATCACCATTATTATATTATTAAAATATAATAATATATTTAAATGAATTAATTTATCGAAAAAGATAAAATATCAATTTTAATAATTATCACATTAAAATTTTCTCCATCTATATCCACATAAAATGAATATTTTCCTTATCATATAAATCAATAATTAATTATCCACAAATAATATTACAGAATCACAATACTGACAACCATGCCGTTCCCAAGAAAGAGGGGGCTTTCTAATAAGGATTTCTCCTTACTGGCGGGAAATTAGGTGACCAAACCTCTCATTAGATAGAACTTTCTAGACATTCCCAATAATGTTATCTAATAATATTATTCCAATAATATGAATTATTGATCTGATAATAAAAAATATTGCGGCGAAAGGACAATTATTGAAACAACAATAATATAAAATATCAACGTAGCAATTATTGAATCAATAGAATAAAATATTGAACAAGAATTCATCGTAACAATTATCGAGTAGTGCCTTTCACGTAAGAATCAATAATTGGTGCAATACTGGTAAAGCTACCGTGTTTTAACCAATTTAGTATTTCAACAAGATAATTGTGAATAACTACGCGTTATTTATAAACAACTTATATTTGTCATTTTCTTCATATAATCATTTTTCTTTATGAGGCCCAATATTAAGATCGCTACTGCCGTATTTAATATTCCCCGACAAAGAAGAATATTCCACGACCAAATGAATATTCCCCGATAACAATGAATATTTTATAATCACTTGCTTATTTAAAATATTTGCGCATTTTACCCACAACTAACCACATTAATCAAATAAACCCTTACTATTTCAAAATAATAAATAAAGGAAATTCCATTTTATTTAAAAAAAATCGGGGTCTTACAATAACGCCCTCTTAAACCTTCTTCTTCACATTCATCAGCTTCGGTTGTGTAGTTTGAGCGGCTTTAACTTTATCGATTAAAGTCGATTTTACTCATATATTCATTATCTTCACGTGGGTCCCTAGATTGTTTAACTCTATCTTCATCATTTGTAAGTTATACGAAATGGGTTTTGTGTTAACAACATCGCACTCAGAACGACACGATCTTCTACTCAACGATCGCCTACCACGTCATTTTCTTCCACGATGATATTGAATGGTATAGTCATAATCTTCAACAGCTCGAGCCAACATCTTTGGCGCATAATACGTTCATTCTAGGTGAAGAAATATTTAAGGGTTTTAGAAATGGGTTTTGTACTGAGGTCAATACAAAATTCGATTTCACGCTAGGGGTACGCTAGGAAGTTCTTCAAGAATACGTCAGGAAATTTATTAAAAATAGAAATACCATTCAAAACTGTGACTCTCATCTAAGACTTGGATAGTACGTCACATTGATACCTATCAACTTGCAATCGTCATTCACAATGTCCCCTACGAATAGTCTGGCTTCGGTGCCTTCCACACAAAGAGGTCACCAACGAAAAGCTCGGGACTCTTTACTTATGGCTTGATATGATAGTGATTGACTTTAGGGTTTGGTTGCTTGAATTCGTATAATAGGTTGGTTATGAATATGAAAGCTAACAACCTTACGACAAGCTTGATGAGTAGTTAACCAATTAATCCCTAAAATCGCATCAAATGCAAGTATTTTCAAAGAAATAAGATCGACAGGTAAAGTGAAAGTGTCAATTTGAATCAACAAGATTTATAAACAGTGGAGGTAATGACGGTTTCTACTAACGAAGTTTCAACCAATAAGTCAAAGTCTAACTTCTCCAAAGTCAAATTTAAATGTTGAACGCAAGCAAGAGAGATAAAATAATGGGTAGAATCGGTATCTAATAAGTTATAGACTTCGCAATAATTTATAATTAACTAACACGTGCTAACTTCATTCAGGTTACTCGCTTTTTGAGAAGTCATGAAAAATGCTCTTCCTGAAACCACCGACTTTGTTTTGTCCGTATCCGCCTTTAGTTCCACCGTCCCAGCTGGACTTGACTTTGGTGCACGAAAAAATCGGGCTAGGTGATCTTCTTTTTCACAATTATAACATGCTTTTGACTGCATCACGCAATTTAGACTGATATGTCCCTCCCCTCCGCATTTAAAACATATGACCGACGGTCATTCTCCTTCCTTTGAAACGGGTGCTGGTGCTGATGTCTTTCCATCATTATTGAACCTTCTTTTTTTGAAATTTCCACTTCTATTATCTTGGCCATACTTACCACCGAAGTGGTTACCATTCTTGGCATGATAATTTCCCCCACGATGGTTATCATTGTTCTGATGGTCGTTGCCACCGGTACGATTATTATCGTATTGTTGCTCGTTACCTTTTGGTTGTGCTGACTCATTATCGCGCTCCAATAACTGAGCCATATTCACAACATCAGAATATAAACAAAGTTTGTGAGAAATGAGGTATTGACATATTTCGGGTTTCAAACCTCTTAGAAACATTCGTGTCATTCGCGACTCATTACCGACCAAATGGGATGCAAACTGGGACAACTCGACAAACTTAGCTTCGTACTGCGACACGGTCATATTGTTTTGCTCCAACTTGATAAACTCCACCTCCTTCATGTGATGAATACTTTTGAGAAAGTACTTGTCGTTGAATAGTTCTTGGAACTTCTCCCAAGACATCTTGAAAAGGCCAGTCGGGTATCGCTTTTACAGATTCCCACCAGTAATCTGCCTCTTCACGCAATATAAAGGTGGCAAAGGGAGCCTTTTGCTCCTCGGAGCATCCCAAGACATCAAATATCTTGGTGAACTTAACAACGTCTCCGCCTTAAGTGGTTCTGGCTTTCTAAAAAACTCCGGTAGTCCCAGCTCCTTGAACTGCTTAGCGGTGACCGACCGTGGGTTGCCATTATTTCCACCTATATTTTGAACAAGAGTCTCTCTTACCTGATTTTGCATGAATTGCATAAAGCCTCTGAACATCTCATCGTTCATCATTTGATCGATGTTGTTATTTTCCTGAGGATTATTGTCTTCCTGTTGCACATTATCCTGGGTATTGATCGTTGGTGACTCAACGGTCTCATGTGCTTCATTGCTAATCTCAACATTTTCAGATGCCATTTTCAAACACTGTCACAAAACAAGGGTTAATTGACATATCACATATTATCCCTATACTCTGACCGACCAATTAAATACCAAATAAACTTAGGTAGGTCATATTAGCGAAGGAATTCCCCGTCTCTCCCCTCTTAGTTCTTGTCTCACATCTCAGCCAGGGATCATATCCCTAAGCTTTGATACCAACTGTGATGCCCCCAGCATAGGTATACATCATCCATCTTGGGTCGCCAAATACATGGTACATAAATTCAAATACAACTTTAATTATACAACATAGCTAAACAAAACATAACAGAATATTGTCATCTAAACAATATCCACTCTCAAATAGAGTCCTCATTACATTTATTGTCACACTATTTAACAGAATAGTGAGGACTACTAATGCTATCACCTGGACCGTCACTCCGTTCCCCGACTAGTCCCGGCTACGTTCTCATTTCCTGAAGAGAATAATGAAAGAAAGGGTGAGCTCAACTAGCCCAGTAAGAAATATTATGACTAAGATAATGCAGGATAAATTATCATTAGCCTTCAACAATGTTAAACTGATAAAATACAATAGACATCAAGTTTAACTACAAATGAATAAGCAATCCATTAGAAGAGTCAAGTAGAGCATGATATCTACTATCTTCTATGATTTAAATGTTTTCATCAATTTTTATCATTTGAGACTCAAACTTAATAAATAAACCACATCATCGAATCATCCTCGCACTACGGCCGTGGATATTCATTAAATCATCAATGATCATGACTATACCGAATAATCCTCGGTCATAATCATACCAAAAATTGTCCATCAATGCACCATGTGCCACCGAGGGCTTTTACCACATCATTTATAACATTACAGGTCATGATTATACCGAATGATCCCTGGACATAATCATACCAAGTCCATCTATGCACGTAAGCCAAAGATGACTTTCATCACAATATAAGCATGAGGATGATAACAATGACATAATAATTCAATAAAACAAGTTCAAGAATAAATTTTAAAGATTTATAAGTTAATTTATCCTGAAATCAATTATGTCCAAATTGTCAACATGATCTTCGCTTTGTGGAGTAAAATTAAAGAATGCTCGAAGAATATTTCCATGAAAAGATATTGGATGAAGCTTAAAATATCCAGGATATTCTACTAATTTCATGGAGTATAGAAGCCAAAACTTTAACCAACCGAGTATAATAGAATATATGAAAGCGCAAATGGATTTTTTTCGTCGCCATGCGGTAATCCATGTAGATAGACCATTTCCACAATTTAATAAGGAATGAATAATAAGGATCATTCACCATGCATGCAGTAATCCACATAGACAAAGTTATTCCAATGTAATAATAAAGAATTGAATAATGTAAGAATTCACCAAAGCGCTCGTAATCATACGCACGCATAAAAGTTATTCTAACGAATAATAAAGAATGGAACCAGTCATGCATAATCAAACATGCACGGGATGTTCTAACAGAATAATAAAGAATGGAACCAGTCATGCGTGAATTCGCATGCATGTGATGTTCCAAATGTAATAATAAAGAATGGAATAACAACAGAATTCACCGTGCATGCGATAGATCAAGATGCATAAAGTTATTCCAATAGAATAATAAAGAATGGAATAATGTAAGAATTTCACCATGTATGCAAGATTGCTTTGCACAGAAAAGTTATTCCAACATAATAATAAAGAATGGAATAACAACTCTTACGAGTATTGAAAAAAAAATAACTCTCTTCATGAATACGAAAGAATAATGCCCCTTACCTTAGAAAAAACTGGATACTGGAATAGTGAGGTAGCGGAGACTTCTCTTCTTCTTTCTCTCTATAATAATTGCTCTATAGCTTTAGTGAATTGGTGAGAAATGAAGGAAGAATGAGCTTTTATTTATAGGAAAATATAGTTTTGATAATTGCACGCTTTTGGGGCTCAAAATATTACAAGATAATACCTTCCTCTTTTCTTCATTTTTAATTTAGTCCCGCAAGTATTATCAAACTTGCACCACCTCCCTAATAGTAAATAATGTGAATCAATATTTCAATCATGTGAATCAATAGTTATAATCATGTGAAAATACGAATTACAAGATATAGTACCTCCATCTATACCTCCATTTTTAACTTAGTCATGCAAGTATTATCAATCTCATGCCAACTCCCCTAATAGTACAAGAATGTGAATCAATAGTACACACATGTGAACAAATAGTTATAATCATGTGAATTAATAGCAATTAATTGCTCATTTATCCAGTGAATTACCCGACTAGTCAGTATAACTTTCAGACATCAATTAATATCAAAATAAATGTCGATTTCCACTAACACTAATAATTACAACACAATGGAACTATCAATTTCATCTTTAATCTACACGAACTTATTCGTCATTAATATTATAATTCACAATATTTAACAACTGTGTCGCTCTCGTGAAAGAGGGGCTTTTTCGATAAGGATTTCTCCTTATTGGCGCGTAATTAGATGACCAAACCTCTCCTTGACAGAACTTCTAGACATTGTAAATATTGCAATTTAATAATATGAATAACTTTGTCGTCTCAATTATTGATTTAATAATATATCATATTATGTAGATGATACTGTGACAATAATCGAATCAATAATATGAGAGATATGATGCAAAGAATTATTGTAGCAATAATTGAGTATAAGCGAGTGACTTCTCACGTAAGCATCAATAATCAATATTGTGTGCTACTATGTAACCCGCGTATATTATCGTATTTTTTACTAATGGGTAGTTCATCAGCTTTAACGGCAAAACTTTCGCCGTTATTTTTAATAAAAGACAATTCTGTCATTTTCTTACTACGACAATACTTCCGTTGTGGGGTTCACCAATAATTGTGCCGTCGTACGAATATTCCCTGTTAAAACGAATATTCTTCGACCAATCAAATATTATATAACCACTTGCTTACTTTGCAAAATTTGTAAATATTACCCACAACTATAACATTATATCAAATCCACACCATAATATTTTTAAAAAAAATATTTTGAAAAATTTAAATCTTTATTCATAAAATTTGGGGTCTCACAGTTGACATTACCAAAACAGTTTAGATTTGTAGTGATTTAGAGGATTATAAATTCAAAATATTAATTTGGGATTAAAAAAGTAGTGATTTTAGGAGATAATAATTAAATTAGTAATATTAATATTAGAACAGTTAACATTATCAGAACATTTTAGATTTGTAGTGATTTAAGGGATTATAAATTCAAAATATTAATGTGGGATTTAAAAGTAGTGATTTTAGGAGATAATAATTAGGGTCCTTAACACTAATATATAACAATTAGAAAGTATTTATAAAAACAATACATACACAAAATAATTACAAAAATAACGCAATTCACATTAATAAGGAAACCTAAAATCAAGGAGAAATAACTATCATAAATAATAATTCAAATTCAAGTATTTGAGATCTAACAACAAAAAAAAAAAATTAAATTCAAATCTTGATCTTCCTCACAGTAGCCCTCTCCTCCGCTACTCCGCCGTGAATCTCCTTCTTCACAGATTGCCCTCTCCTCCGCTACTCCGCTGCGAATCTCTGTTGTCCAAAACGCCAATGAGAAGAAGAAGAAGAATATTCGCCCTACAAAAATTTTAAAAATAAATAGATGTAACTCTTACTGTTTTGAAATTTTTTTTAGGACTATTTGGTTACCCAAAAAAACTAAAATGGTTACCTTTGTATGAATGGTTGGTTACCAACTGCATCACATTCAAACTAAATTTGTAACTTAATAAAACCGAATTGGTTACTTTGCTTTGAAGGTTTGGCAACGCCATCTTCCTTCTCCCCCTTCAATTGTGAGACATAGCGAGAGTTAACGACAAAATGGTCGATGGGATAGAGAAAGGAGGCGAATATTTAATTTTTCACAATTTTTTCATGTCCGAAAATTCCAATTCCAATTTCATGTCCAAAGGAAAATAAGAACACTGCATAGGAAAGAGAGAGATAAGAGAGTGATGTCTAATGTAATGTTGATAACCAAACATTCATACCAAGGTAACCAAACTTCTATACCAGGGTAACCAAAACTTTATACCAAGATAACCAATCTACGTTCACACCTATAGTATGATTTGGTTACCTTGGTCTGAAATTTTGGCAACCAACTGCATGAAGGTTTGGCTACCAATTGCATCACATTCAAAAAAATTGATAACTTAATAAAACTGAATTGGTTAACTTGGTATGAAGGTTTGACTATCCACTGCATGAAGGTTTGGCTACCAATTGCATCACATTCAAAATAAATTGGTAACCTAATAACACTGAATTGGTTACCTTGGTATGAATGTTTGGCTAACAACTGCACTATGAAAAAATTATAGGTGTGGATGTAGATTGGTTACCTTTGTATGAAGGTTTTGTTACCTTGGTATGAAGGTTTGGTTACCAACTGCACTATAAAAAAACTGAAGGTGTGGAGGTGGATTGGTTACCTTGGTATGACAGTTTGGTTACCTTGGTATGAAGGTTTGGTTACCAACTGCACTATGAAAAAACTACACGTTGGACATGCGAGACATCTATACCAACTTGAGGGGAGTGTTAGAAGATACAATCATATTCCATTATTGTAGTCAATCTTATCCCATAATCAGTGTGTATACATTGTTGTAAATTAAAATAGAATAGCTGTAAATTAGGGATTACTACATTGTAAACTTGTGCATATAAATCAATGTAAATATTTACAGCAGAAAGTGTGAATAATCAACCCACATCAGTTTCTTTCTTTCTACAAAAAGTAATTCCCATAATCCAATTATGAAAAAAATGTCTGCAATCTCATAAACACGATGACAAAAACAAAATATATACATCTAAAATATAACAATCACCATAGTTGAATAAACAAATTCTTTGTCAAAATTCAGAGATATTTTATGTATTAAACAACATCAAAGTGGGAGAATGACTACATGCATGTCCACAGATCGTGGAAAGGAAATTAAAAAGATGGGTGCTAGTTATGCATCAACCAAAGATCATATACATGACCAACTGTAATAAATCCAGAAATCAAGACAAGGTTTCAGTTTATCAATGCTTCTCTAGTATTATCTTCTTTTTTTCTTCTAAATCTGCATGCACATTTATATCATAAACAAACTTCGGAAGAGGAGGACGATTCGGGAGGAGAGAGAAGTAGTAAGGGCTGAGAGAGAGAGGCCGAACGAGAAGGGAGGGTTTCAGGAAGATGGAGAAGCGTGTTGGGTGGAGGATAAGGAGTGAAGAGTTTGCAAGCATGGTTATTGGTAATGATCAACAGAGTGGGAGAAACCACAACCACAATTAATGGGAAGAGATAAGGGAGATAATCGTGGGCTACAATTAAAGGATACCCAGATGTATTAATTTTGTAAATAAATATGGAAAAATATATTACTTTTGTAATTATTTTATCTATGCACCATTATTGTAATTATTTCTAAAAATGTACTAAAATATGTAATTAATCCTAATAATTAAGTAGCGATAATATAAAAACTAGAATAATTGATGAGCACATTAATTAGGTAGGACAGGTGTTGCAATTTGGGACTGACAAAGCTAATGAAATGGTGATATGTACTGCAATTTAGTATATTTAATAGACTAGATATAAGCCCGCGCGTTGCGGCGGGATTATTTAATTTGTTAATAATAAATTTATACGTGCAATTAATAAATTAAAATATAATAAGATGGTAGATTGTTGTGTGATGATCAAATTTTGATAGCATATGTTACATAGAGTTGGGTAAAAATTTTGTGCGTAAATACATATCCAAGTATAGAATTATATAACAGTTGTGTTTATATATATATATATATATAGTTTCATCCACGAAGAATCGTTTGTCGTGGAACAACCCTTTTGGCATTTGAAAATTTTATTTTTATTTATTTTGCTCCAAATTAAAATTTCCATGAGAAAAAAGGGGTTGCCCACAAAGAACCTATTCTTGTGGATGGAACCCCATATATATATATATATATATATTAATTTCTTGATAAAAATATTTATAATGTAACCAATAACGTTAAAAATGGGTACCTCTTTCATTCTAAAGCATTAACAAATATTTAGAAAGTGTAATGCACAATGTTATCGAGTTGTTATATGGATATGATTGTTATTGGCATATTTGAATTATGTCACATTACACAAACCTCACCAAGCCTCAAATATCTGACACAAGTACTTGATGTATTTTAAATAGTCCATGTCTCATATACGCTTACTTTCCACTGAATTCAAGCATCCAAACGAAAGGGAAAACAGATGAAGAATGTCCCAGTTTCGGTCCTTAGACCTTAAGGGAAATTACATGTTACATGCAAAAACTGAAAAGCGCGAGCATTAATAATTATGTTGGATCTTCATGTCAAACAAACATCGTGTCGAAAAACATAGCAATATAGTATCGTGTCAGACATAACGCAATGTTATAGTTAAAAAATGAATACATTGTCTCATTAGTTTTTTTTATCCATTTTTAGCAATTGTAGAGGCACTCACAATATTATCATAATGCCAAAAAAACTATTAATGATGATGAAAATAATTTACCGAATGCTAGTACTTAACAAATCATGCAAAGCTACAATCTAGATAATAAAATGCAATAGATGAAGAAGCCATAAATATAAACACTATGAGATATAGTCTAAAAATGAAACTATAGCCTCTCCCATTCAATGCACTATCACCATAATCTGAAGGTCTCTATATAACTCCTTTGCACTTTCAACAGTATTTAGAATTGTTTGTAGCATGAATTATTGCGTAATAGTTGGTATGTATTTATAGGGAGAAATTAGGTTAAATAATGAAGAATAATGATAATAGCTCAATTTCGGCTGAATGGCACTTCTGTCCCTTCAAGTTGTCACCCACTTTCAAAGTCGTCTCTAAAGTTTAATTTTCGTCAGTTAGGTCCTTAAAGTGGCATTTTGTTGGCGTTTTCGTTCCGTCAGCCCAATTTGATCTCAACCCGACCCAGTTTGACCTAACCCAAAACTTTAATATTTTAAAATATAAAATTATTTTTAAAATAAGTTTAAAAAAATAATTATCTTTAACATTCTTATGTAATATTTTTGAATCTATATTTTATGAAAGTTTACACATTTTTGAAAAAAAAATAAAAGTTTCTAATATTTTTCCTTATAATAATAATTATCTTTATAACTTTTTTAAAATAATATTTTATTTTAAATATAAAAATAAATATTATTTTAAAATATTAAATATAATAATTATTATTTTCAAATTATTTTTAAAAGATATTTTATTTTAAAATATTAAATATATATATTTTTTAAATATTAAATATAATTATTATTTTAAAAATAATTTTATATTATAAAATATTAAAATTTTGGGTTGGGTCAAATTGGATATGGGTGGCAACTTTGAGGGATAGAAAGTCGTGATTTTAGGATATAATAATTAAATTAAAAAGGATAATATCATAACAGTTGACATTACCAAAACAGTTTAGATTTGTAGTGATTTAGGAGATTATAAATTCAAAATATTAATTTGAGATTAAAAAAGTAGTGATTTTATGAGATAATAATTAAATCAGTAATGATAATATTAGAGCAGTTAACATTATCAAGACAATTTAGATTTATAGTGATTTATGAGATTATAAAATTAAAATATTAATGTGGGATTAAAAAGTAGTGATTTTAGGAGATAATAATTAAGTAACAATAATATAAAAACACTACTAAGCTGTTCTAATAATGTTAAATGTTCTAATATTATCATTACTAATTAAATTATTATCTCCTAAACTCACTATTTTTTTTAATCCTAAATTATTATTTTGAATTTATAATCCTCCAAATTACTAAAAATCTAAACTATTTGGTAATGTCAACTATTCTGATATTATTCTTTTAAATTTAATTGTTATCTCCTAATATCACTACTTTATGATATTATCATTATTGAGATATTATAATTACTCTCCGTTATTTAACCTAATTTCTCCCTATAAATACATACCAACTATTACCCAACAACTCATGCTACAAACAATTCTAATTATTGTTGAAAGTGCAAAGGAGTTATATGGAGACCTTCAAATTATGGTGACAATGCATTCAATGGGATGGGCTATGGCTTTATTTTGTGGACTATATCTCACAGTGTTTATATTTATGACTTCTTCATTTATTGCATTCTATTATCTGGATTGTGGCTTTGCATGATTTGTTAAGTACTAGCATCCGGTAAATCATTTTCATCATCATTAATAGTTTTTTGGGAAAAAGCACATTTACCCACTGTGGTCTACGTGTTTTAAACAATTAGTCACTGTAGTTTAAAAAAATTCAATTGGCCCACTGTATTTTTTAAAAATGGTTAATCAAGCCATTCCGTCCAATTTTACTCACGGATGTTAAAAAATTGGACCAATTTTCCTATGTGGCTTTTGAAAAAAAAAACAAGTTATTTTCTACGTGGCAAGCTAGTCAGCCAAATTTCTAATACTTGAAAATTGGGAAAAAAAAATACCTTTACCCTATTATGTTCGTCGAGTTGTAAGTATTGAGCCACTGTACTTTAAAAAAATATAATTGGCCCACTGTGGTGTTAAAAAAATGCATAATTGGGCCATTTTTTCAAATTTAGTGGATGTCTGTTTATTTATTTCTTATATGACATTTTAAAAAAAGAAATTCAAGGAAATGACGTGGAATTAAATAATCAAACACACGTGGATATGGTATGCAAATGCTTAAAATGATGTAGGAAATATTTATCATATGTATAATATTAATAAAAATTAATTGTATAATGTTTATAATATGTATGTTTTATTATAAAATAAAATAAAAATACTTTTATGTTTTAAAATACTTATAAAATTTTTAAAAATAAAAATACCTTTATGTTTTATTTTCTTTCTTTTCTTTACCTAAATATTTATAATATGTATAATATTAATAAAATTAACATTATAATATTTATAATATGCATGTTTTATTTTAAAAATAAAAATAAAATACTTTTATGTTTTAAAATACTTATAAAATTTTTAAAAATAAAAATACTTTTATGTTTTATTTTCTTTCTTTCTCTTTACCTATTATTTCTCTCTTCTATGAATTTGGGGGAACATTTAGGGTTTCGATTTTTTTCATTTTGGATTCTCCCCCAATAGATAATAGTTAATGATTTTGCCCTTCTCTGTTCTGGGATCCTTTCCTTCTCATGCCATTAATGGAGATAATAATTGTGACGCCCCCAAAATAGGTATATATCACCCATCTTGGGTCGTCAAATACATGGTACAGAATATAAATACAAACTTAAATATACAACATGAGCTGTGAGTTTTAATACAAATATTGTCTTCTAGACAGTATTCAAACTCAAAATAAGTTCTCAATACATTTATTATCACACTATTTCACAGAATAGTGAGGACTACTAATGCAAACATCTGGACCGTCACTCCGTTCCCCTAACTAGTCCCAGCTATATTCTCATTTCCTGAAGAGAACAATGAAAGCAAGGGGTGAGCTCAACTAGCTCAGTAAGAAATATTATGACTAAGATAATGCAGAATAAATTATCGTTAGCCTTCAACAGTGTTAAACTGATAAAATACAATAGACATCAAGTTTAACTACAGCGAAACAAGCAATCCATTAAAAGAGTCATGCAGAGTATGATATCTACTATCTTCTATGATTTAAAAGAATTTATCATCAATTTTATCGCTGAACCTCAGGTTAATAAATAATCCACATCATCCCTGCACTACGGCCAAGGATATTCATTATTATCACAACCACAAATTTTCCATGCACTACGGGCCAAGGATATTCGTGTTTTCATCAATGGTCATGATCATGCCAACAACTGTCCATCGATGCACTACGGGCTAATGAGGACTTTTACCACATCATTTGTAATATTACAGTCATGATTATACCAAATAATCCCTGGTCATAATCATACCAAGTCCATCTATGCACTACAGGTCACAAATGACTATCAACATAATATGAGCATGAGGATGATGACAATGATATAAGAATTCAATTAAAAGAAAGCAAATGATAAATTTTTAAAGATTTATAATTTAATTTATCCAGAATTCAATAATGTCCAAATTGTCAACATGATACTGCTTTGTGGAGTAAAATTCAAGAATAATATTGTACCCAAAAATTATTTGGACCAAAAATGAATCAATTTTTATCATGAATAGTACCCCGAGTGAATAGTACTCGAGTAAATAGTACCCCGTGAGTAGTACTTCATGAATAGTAACTCGTGAATAGTACTCCGGCATAAAAAAGTTAAAACTTATCAAGAATGCTCAGAATAATATTTCCATGAAACGATACTTGATGAAATACAAATTTTAAGGATATTCTACTAATTTCATGGAGCATAGAAGCCAAAACTTTAACCAAATGAGTATAAAATTCGAAATCTGAAACGAAATAATATTACTTACATACTACAGAGTATGGAAGAAAAAATTATTTCAAGCGAATATTGAACAAAAATAACATCCCTTACCTTGAAAAGAAGAGTATTCCAACTGGTATAGCGGGGATATTCTTGAAGAAAACTTTCACTATTTTCTACACTCAAAGCTTTCTAAAACTCGAAAGAAATACACTCAATATTATAGAAGAAGAATTCTCTAATTCTGGTGTGATTTTCAATTCTAACAAAGCATCATATTTATAGGAGAATGTAAAGGATACTATTTGAATTTTAAAAATCACGGACGCACAGTAAATTCGGATGAAACAAATTACAGAATCACAGACGCGAATTTATTTTTCTCAGTCGTCCAAATTTTTTAAAATATTAATAAAATATTCAATAAAATATAATATATTTTATTTTCACAAAAAAAAACTTATTATAATATATATATATATATATATAATAAAAATAATGTTACCCTCCTCCTATGATTTCTTCCTCCCCCCCCATTCTTTTCTTTCTCTCTCGATAAAAAATTTCTTCCCCCCACATCAACATCATCAAGATATATATATTTATATTTATATTTATATATATATATATATATATATATACATTATTGCACACACTATTTTGAAAAATGTGTAGATGGATGTTCAAATAATACGCCGATATTTACAACAAATACATCATAAAAATCACCTCAATATTTTTAACAACATTTATCATCATTATTATAATTCGCAATATTTAACAACCAGGTCGGTCCCAGGAAAGAGGGGGTTTTTCAATAAGGATTTCTCCCTATTGGCATGCAATTAGGTGACCAAACCTCTCCCTGACAGAACTTCTAGACATCGTCAATATTGCAAATAATAATATTAATAACTTTATCATCTCAATTATTAATTTAATAATATAAAATATTATGCTGATGATACTGTGACAATAATTGAATCAATAATGTGAGAAATATGATGCAGCAATTACTGTAGGAATAATTGAGTATAACTGAGTGACTTCTCACGTAAGCATCAATAATCAATCTGATTGTGCTACTACGTGAAACCACGCCAGACATTGTACTTTTAACACCAGTTATTTCAACAGTTTTAACGGTAAACTTCTGTCGTTATTTTATAAAAAGATATTTTTGTCATTTTCTCATTCCGAAAATAATTCTGTTGTGGGGTCCACCAATGATTGTGCCTTCGTACGAATATTCCCTGTTAAAACGAATATTCCCCGACCAATCGAATATAATATAACAACTTGTGTAATTTGCAAAATTTATAAATATTACCCAGAACTATAACATTATATCAAATTCACTCCTTAATATTCAAAAATTATATTTATAGAAAATTCATCTTTATTCATAAAAGTTGGGGTCTTACAACCTCCCCTTCTTATAAAATTTCGCCCTCGAAGAAATTAGGGTACATACCTAGTATGACGAATAGGTGAGGATACCTTGATTTCATTTCAGATTTTAACTCCCAGGTCATTTCCTCAACATCGTGGTTTCTCCACAAAACTTTGACTTGAGGTATAACCTTGGAGCGTAAAATATGTTCCTTCTTATCCAAGATTTTAACAGGTAACTCTTCATACATTAAATCTTCCGCTATCTCGTCTGGTTCTAATTCAATAATGTGGTTCAGGTCTTTCACATATTTACGTAACATAGATATGTGAAAAACGTTATGAACACGAGACATACTTCAAGGAAGGCGAGTCAGAGGCCACAGATTCCTACTCGATCGAGGATTAAAATGGGCCAATGAATCGAGGATTGAGCTTTCGTCTCTTTCCAAATCTCGTAACTTCTTTCCATGGAGCAACACGTAACAACACATGATCTCCAATATTGAATTCCACGTCCTTTTGATGAAGATCAGCATAACTCTTTTGTCGATCTTGTGAGGTTTTTATACGTTTTCGGATCATTTGAATCTTTTTCGTAGTCATACATACCAACTCCGGTCCCAACAACGTTTCTTCACCCACCTCATCCCAGCATACTGGAGAACGACACTTGAATGGAGCCATGCCAATACTTGCTTAATAACTATTGTTGTAGGAAAACTCCACCAATGGTAAGAATTTGTCCCAACTTCCTTTGAAGTCAAGGACACAAAATCTTAATAAATCTTCAAGAGTTTGAATAGCCCGTTTTGACTGCCCGTCCATTTGAGGATGATAAGTTGAACTAAATCGTAAATCCGTGCACATAGCTTTTTGCAAACTAACCCAAAATCTTAAAGTGAATCTTGGGTCTTGATCAGAAACTATGGATACTAGTATACCATGCAATCTTACAATCTCGTTTATGTACATACGAGCAAGACGTTCGAGTGTATAAGTTTCCCGTATAGGTAAGAAATAAGCAGACTTGGTCAATCTATCAACAATGACCCAAATCGCATATATACCTTGAGAAACCATTGGAAGACCAGTAACGAAATCCATGGTAATGTGCTCCCACTTCCATTCTGGAATTTTAAGTGGTTGCAATGGACCTATTGGTACTTGATGCTCCGCCTTGACTTGTTGACAAGTTAGACACCTTAAGATAAACCGCGCTATCTCTATCTTCATATTGCTCCACCAAAATGTATGTCGAAGATCACGATACATTTTGGTACTCCCGGGATGGATTGCAAATGGTGTGTTGTGCACCTCCATCATGATTTTATACTTCAAGTCAGAATCGTTAGGAACATAAAGTCTTGAGTTGACTTAAAGTATTCCTTCTTCATCTATTCAAGCTTCTGGAATAGCACCTTCTTGTACTTTCTTCCTCATATGCATCAGCTCCAGGTCTGGAGCTTGAGCAGCTTTAACTTTATCAATTAAATTCGGTTCTACTCGTATATTTGCCATCATCACGTGGGTCCCCTGAAGTCTTTAACTTTATCTCCATCCTTTGAAAGTCATACAAAATGGGCATTTGCATTGACAATAATGCATTCGTACCTACATATGATCTTCTACTCAATGTGTCAGCTACCACGTTTGCTTTTCCAGGGTGGTATTGAATGGTATGATCATAATCTTTTAACAGTTCGAGCCAACGTCGTTGCCGCATGTTGAGTTCCTTTTGGGTGAAAAAATATTTGAGGCTTTTATGATCCGTATAGATTTCACTTTCTCCCGATACAAGTAATGCCTCCAAATTTTAAGTGCAAAGACAACAGCTGCCAACTCTAAATCATGAGTAGGATAATTCCTCTCATATTCTTTGAGTTGTCGAGAGGCATAGGCTATGACTTTCCCATGTTGCATGAGAACACATCCTAACCCTTTTCTAGAAGCATCATCAGATGACAAATCCTCTCGAGCCAGATGGTATTGTCGAAACAAAGTCTTTGAAATGAGTCTCCTCTTGAGTTCTTGAAAACTCTTCTCATATTCCTCGCTCCAACCGAATTTTGTATCTTTTCGAGTCATTGAAAGTTAATGGAGTAGCGATTCGAGAAAATCTTTCCACGAATCTCCGATAATAACCAGCTAAGACCAGAAAGCTACGTACTTCGGTCACTAACTTAGGTTGCTCCCAGCTTTGAATTGCTTCAATCTTCATGGGGTCAACAGATATTACATGATTTGATATCACGTGCCCAAGGAATTCTACTTCCTCAAGCCAGAACTCGCATTTCTTCAACTTGGCATATAGCTTGTTTTCACAAAGCTTTTGGAGTATCAGCCTCAAGTATTGCTCATGATCTTCATAGCTTTTGGAGTATATGAGGATGTCATCAATAAAGACAACCAAAAAATGATCCAAATATTCCTTGAATACTCGGTTCATCATGTCTATGAAGGCAGTAGGAGCATTAGTCAATCCAAAAGACATGACTAGAAATTCACAATGCCCGTACCGAGTTCTAAAAGTCGTCTTAGGAATGTCATCAGTTTTAATCTTCAATTCGTGATATCTGGAATGAAGATCAATTTTTGTATAGAATTTGGCGCCTTGCAACTGGTCAAACAAGTCATCAATACGAGGTAACGGGTACCTATTTTTGACAGTGACATGGTTCAATTCCCGATAATTAATACAAAGTCGCATACTCCCATCTTTCTTTATCACGAATAGAACAGGAGCACCCCAAGGAGATGTAATAGGAAGAATGAAACCGATGTCTAACAATTCCTGTAGTTGGGTCTTTAACTCCTGAAGTTCAATAGGAGCCATTCGATATGGGGCTTTGGAAATGGGTTTTGTACCGGGTTCAAGGTCGATACAAAATTCAATTTCTCGCCTGGGGTAGGCCGTGAAGTTCTTCGTGGAATACGCCAGAAATTTATTAACAATAGAAATATCATTCAAAATCGGCGTATTTTTGTTTAAACTGTGACATGAGCTAAGAAAACTTGACATCCGCTTTTTTAATAAACGAATAGCTTTATGGCTTGAGATTACAAAGGTGATTGATTTTAATGGTTTGGTTTCTTGAATTAGCATAATAGGTTGGTTAGGAATATGTAAAGCTAACAACCTTATTTTAAAATAATCAATTTTTTGCATGATGAGTAATTAACCAATCAATTCCTAGAATTACGTCAAATGCAAGTATTTTCAATGAAATAAGATCGATGTGTAATGTGAGGGTACCGATTTGAACCAAATAAGACTTATAAACAAGTGGATGTAATGAAGGTTTCTCCCAACGGAGTTTCAATAGATAAGTCAAAGTCTAATTTCTCCGGAGTCAAATTTAAACGTTGAGCGCAAGTAGGAGAAATAAAAGAATGGGTAGAACCGGTATCAAATAAGGTATAGACTTTGCTAGAGTTTATGATTAGCTTTATCTGCGGATAACCTCGTTCGGGTTCCTCACTTTCCGGGAGGTCACGACAAATGCTCTCCTCGAACTACACGGCTTTGACTTTTCAGGATGACTACTTTGGTGCCTCCATCCCAGCTAGACTTGTCTTCGCTGCACGACAAAATCGGGCTAGGTGACCTTCTCTTCCATAATTGTAACACGCTTTGGACTGCATCGTGAAGTTTGGAATAATGTGTCCCTCCCCTCCACATTTGAAGCATATGATAGGTGGTCGTTCTTCTTCCTTAACAACGGGTGCTGGTGCTGACGTCTTTCCATTATATTTGAATCTCCTCTTCTTGAAATGTTCACTCTTATTGTCTTGGCCATGATTAACACCAAAGTGGTTACCATTTTTGGCATGTTGATTCCCTCCACGTTTGTTGTCACCGCTTCGATGACTGCTACCACTGGTATTATCGACTTGTCGGCTGCACTCTCTTGTTTGGGTTGACTCATTATCGCGCTCCAATAACTAAGCCCTATTTACAATATCTGAATACAAACATAGTTTATGAGAGATAAGGTATTGACGTATCTCGGGTTTCAAACCTCTTAGAAACATCCACGTCATTCTTTCCTCGTTATCAACTAAGTGGGACGCAAATCGGGACAACTCGGCAAACTTGGCTTCGTACTGCGACACGGTCATATTGTTTTGTTCCAGCTTGATGAACTCTACCTCTTTCATGTGATGAATACTTTCGGGAAAGTACTTGTCGTTGAACAGTTCTTGGAACGTCTCCCAACATATTTTGAGTGCGGCAGGCTGGGTACGCATTACAGATTTCCACCAGTAATCTACCTCTCCTCGCAACATGAAGGTGGCAAAGGGAACCTTTTGCTCCTCAGAGCATCCCAAGACATCAAATAACTTGTTGATCTGCTTTATCCACGTCTCCGCCTTAAGTGGTTTTTGCTCTCCCAAAAACTCCAGTGGTCCCAGCTCCTTGAACTGCTTAGCGATGACCGTCCGAGAGTTGTCAGTGTTTCCACCTGAATTATGAACAGGAGTCTCTCTTGCCTGATATTGCATGAATTGCAGAAAGCCTCTGAACATTCCATCATTCATCATCTGGTCCGTGTTGTTGTTTGCCTGAGGATTGTCGCCTTCCTGATGCACATTATCCTGATTATTGATCTGTGGAGACTCAACGGTCTCCTGTGCACCATTGCTAATCTCAACATTCTCGGATGTCATTTTCAAATACGGCCACAAAATAAGGGTTAATTAACATACCACATATTATCATTATACTCTGATCGACCAATTAAATCCAAATTAAACTTAGGTAGGTCATACTAGCGAAGGAATTCCCCGTCTTTCTCCTCCTAGTTCTTGTCTCACATCTCAGCCAGGGATCATATCCCTAAGCTTTGATACCAACTGTGACACTTCCAAAATAGGTATACATGACCCATCTTGGGTTGCCAAATATATGGTACAAAATACAAATACAAACTTATATATACAACATGAGCTGTGAATTTTAATACAAATATTATCTTTTAGACAGTATGCAAACTCAAAATAAGTCCTCAATACATTTATTATCACACTATTTCACAGAATAGTGAGAACTACTATTGCAAATATCCGACAAATACTCGCTTTCCCCAACTAGTCGACTATATTCTCATTTCAAGAGAACAATGAAAGCAAGGGTGAGTTCAACTAGCCCAAGAAGAAATATTATGACTAAGATAATGCAGAATAAATTATCATTAGCCTTCAATAATGTTAAACTGATAAAATACAATAGACATCAAGTTTAAGCTGCAAGTTTAACAAGCAATCCATTAGAAGAGTCATGTAGAGCATGATATCTACTATCTTCTATGATTTAAAAGAATTTATTATCAATTTTATCATCGAGTCTTACAATAAATAATCCACATCATCCATGCACTACTACCAAGGATATTCATTAGTATCACGACCACAAATTATCCATGTACTACTACGCCAAGGATATTCGTGTTTTCATCAATGGTCATTATCATGCCAACAGTCCACGGCACTACGGCCAATGAGGACTTTACCACATCATTTGTAACATTATGGTCATGATTATACCGAATAATCCCTGGTCATAATCATACCAAGTCCATCTATGCACTACAGGCCACAGATGACTTTCAACATAATATGAGCATGAGGATGATGACAATGATATAAGAATTCAATTAAAAGAAAGCAAAGGATAAATTTTTAAAGATTTATAATTTAATTTATCCAGAATTCAATAATGTCCAAATTGTCAACATGATACTACTTTGTGGAGTAAAATTCAAGAATAATATTGTACCCAAAAATGATTTGGACCGAAAACGAATCAATTTTTATCATGAATAGTACCCCGGGTGAATAGTACTCGAGTGAATAGTACTTTATGAATAGTAACCCGTGAATAGTACTCCAGCATTAAAAAGTTAAAACTTATATCAAGAATGCTCAGAATAATATTTCCATAAAAAGATACTGGATGAAACACAAATTTTAAGGATATTCTACTAATTTCATGGAGTATAGAAGCCAAAACTTTAACCAAATGAGTATAGAATTCGAAATTTGAAACGAAATAATATTACTTACATACTACAGAGTATGGAAGAAAATATTATTTCAAGAGAATATTGAACAAAAATAACATCCCTTACCTTGAAAAGAAGAGTATTCCAACTGGTATAAGCGGGGATATTCTTGAAGAAAACTTTACTATTTTCTACACTCAAAGCTTTCTAAAACTCGAAAGAAATACGCTCAATATTATAGAAGAAGAATTCTCTGATTCTGGTGTGATTTTTAATTCTAACTAAGCATCCTATTTATAGGAGAATGGAAAGGAACTATTTGAATTTTAGAAATCACGAACGTATAGTAAATTCGGATGAAACAAATTACAAATCACGAACGTGAATTTATTTTCCTCAGTCGTCCAAATTTTTTAAAATATTAATAAAATATAATACATTTTATTTTTCATAAAAAAAACAAAACTTATTATAATATATATATATATATATAATACAAATAATGTTACCCTCCCTCCTACGATTTCTTCCCGCACCCCACCCCCACCCCCATTCTTTCTTTTCGTGACAAAAAATTCTCCCCCCATCAACATCATCAAGATATATATATATATATATATATATATATATATATTATTACACACACTATTTTGAAAAATGTGTAGATGGAGGTTCAAATAATACGCCGATATTTACAACAAATATATCATAAAAATCACCTCAATATTTTTAACAACATTTATCATAAGTATTATAATTCGTAATATTTAACAACCAGGTCGTTCTCAGAAAAGATGAGGCTTTCCAATAAGGATTTCTCCCTATTGGCGCGCAATTAGGTGACCAAATCTCTCCTTAACAGAACTTCTAGACATCGTCAATATTACAAATAATAATATTAATAACTTTGTCGTCTCAATTATTAATTTAATAATATAAAATATTATGCAGGTGATATTGTGACAATAATTAAATCAATAATATGAGAGATATGATGCAGCAATTACTGTAGCAATAATTGAGTATAACTGAGTGACTTCTCACATAAGCACCAATAATCAATATCGCGTGCTACTATTCAATCATGCGTATTAATGTACTTTTAACACCGGTTATTTCAACAGTTTTAACGGTAAACTTCCGCCGTTATTTTTATAAAAAGATATTTTTGTCGTTTTCTCAATCCGACAATAATTACATTGTAGGGTCCACTAATGATTGTGCAACGCATTTAATATTCCCCGTTAAAATGAATATTCCCCACCAATCGGATATAATATAACGACTACGTACTTTTGCAAAATTTATAAATATTACCCACAAATATAACATTATATAAAATTCACTCTTTAATATTCAAAATGATATTTATAGAAAATTCATCTTTATTCATAAAAGTTAGGGTCTTGCAATAATCAATAACAAAGAACCCCAATTATCAATTCATAACCTATATTTCAAAACTCATAAATACTTCCATATATATATATATATATATATATATATATATATATATATATATATATATATATATGCAATATATGATACAAAAATGGGCTTGTCTTCTCCGATTATTTTATCTTCTTCTGCAAGTCAATCTCATACTGGGTGTTTAGTTATGTGCTTGGAAAAGAATTAGGTTTGCCTGATTCTTATAATCGAATAAGTTTACCTTACTTTCTTTTTCTCCAATCTTTTTAGGTTTGTCTGAATAAGCGAACTAACTGACATAATTTTGGTGTTACCCCGAATTAGAGAATAATAATCAAAATATTTTTCCTCGTACGCTTTAGACGTTTTGACCACCAACATGTTACAATATTCTTCTCTGCCGCTTCCAAAAACCGCGTCAATGCAGTGCCTGATCTGATCAATTTCATACACATGAAGATAAATTGTAAGACCCCGAATTTTATGAAAAAAAAAGTATTCAATTTTTTTATTTGGTAAATAGTTAAATTGATAAAAGTTTAAAGTTAAGGGTGATATATGTAAATTTTTTAAAATAAACAAGTGGTTATAAAATATTTGTTTTGTCGGGGAATATTCGTTTGGTCGATGAATATTCTTTTTGTCGAAGAATATTCGTACGACGGTGCAGTCATTGGTGGACCCCACGAAATGAATGTCGGATATAGAAAGCGACAGAAATAACCTTTTTATAAAAATAATCAGTAAAAGCTGCTATCAATTAAACCTGTTGAAATACCGATGGTTAAAAAAATCTGATATCTGTGGTCGTGTTACAAGAAGACACGATATTGCATAATAATAATCTAATTATTGATTCTTATGTAAGAAGTCACTACTCAATAATTGTTATAGTAATTACTGTATAATATTTTATTTTATTGATTCAATAATTGCTACGTTGATATTTTATATTGTTGATTCAATAATTGTCACTACACAATATTTTTCATTATCAGATCAATAATTCGTATTATTTGAATAATATTATTAGATAGCATTATTGGCAACGTCTAAGGAAGTTTTGTCTGGAAAAGAGATTGAGTCACCTAATTGCGCGTCGGTAAGGAGAAATCCTTATCGGAAAGCCTCTTCATTCCTGGGAACGACCTAGTTGTCAATATTATGGTTTTGTAATATTATTTGTGAATAATTAATTATTGATAAAAAAATGATAAGAAAATATTTATTCAATTGGGATATAAATGGAGAAATTTTTAGAAAAGATAATTATTAAAAATTGATATTTTATCTTTTCTGATAAAATAATTCATTCAAATATATTATTATATTACATTATAAATGTATAATGTGACAATATCACA
Source organism: Panax ginseng (assembly GCA_020205605.1). Lineage (NCBI taxonomy): Eukaryota > Viridiplantae > Streptophyta > Magnoliopsida > Apiales > Araliaceae > Panax > Panax ginseng. The sequence goes on along the minus strand of CM035128.1, from coordinate 32,920,436 downwards.
ATATAATAATGGTGATATTTTTACACTAAATTCACGGTATATGTTGATTCTTGTTGGCCAAAGTGGGTGTGCGGTGGATTTGATCCGTACGTAAATTTTCAAGGATGGAATGCTATGAGATTTCATCCGTATGTAAATTCAGGTCATTTTTCATTCGGAATTTGAAAAAAAATTCTTCTACAAAGTTGTAGAGAATTAAATTTCATATGAAAAGGACAAGTGTGGGGCCCAAGAAAAATATAAATTCTATGTCCTTTTGCCTATTACAAATACTGAAATCTAATTTTCAAAGTGGGCGTAAAATATTTTTATAAATAATAATATTTTATTAAATTTTCTGCTTAGGTGTTCTAAGCAAATCCTATAAATAGGGTGTTTAAATTAGAATTGAAAATCACACCAGAATCAGAAGTTTCTCTCTCTATAATATCGAGCGTATTTTTATGAGTATTTAGATATCTTGAGTGTTGCTATACAATGCAAGTTTCCTTCAGTATTATATCCGATATTTCAGTCAGAAGTGTTATTTTTTTTAGGTAAGGGATGTTATTTTTTCATAAATGATATTATTTCTTTTAATATCATTATACCGAAATATTGATATGAATTTTATTGTGAAATTTTTATTTTTTTCGTGTCAGAGTTACTATTCACATATACGATACTATTCACAGAAAAATTAAATTTTCTTTTCTTTGTCCAAGTTGTCTATTATGGTTACTATCTTTGATTGTATCCATGTTTTGATCTTCATTCTTGAATTTTACTCCACAATTGATTATTATGGAATATTTTTGAACTTGAATAAACTAAAGTACGAATCACAAATATTTGTTCTTTTATCTCACAGGATTCATTTTTTTTAAAATATTTTTTATCATCCTCAGTCCTAAATGGTGATATAACTGAATATCTTTGGCCTGTAGTGCAAAGATGAATGATTACTTGATGAATATCTTTGGCCTGTAATGCAAAGATGAATGATTACCTGATGAATATCTTTGGCCTGTAGTGCAAAGATGAATGATTACCTGATGAATATATTTGGCCCGTAGTGCAAAAATGGACAGGTGTTGAGATCAACATGACCAACTGGTAATACAAATGAATATCTTTGGCCTGTAGTGCAAAGATGAATATTTGGTTCAAGATGTATATTGATTGATGTTATAGGGATAAAATATTGATGATGGACTTTTAAATCATAGAAGATAGTAGACTTCATTCTCTACTTAACTCTTCTAATGAATTGTTATTTTCGCTGCGAATATTGATCTAAAACTTGTTGTCCTTTATATTTTATCTGATTTATTGAAGACTAACGATAATTTGTTTTTCCTTATTTTAGTCAGAATATTCTTTACTGAGCAAGTTGAGCTCATCATTTTCCTTTTGTTCCATTTTTCTTCTCAAGAGGCGAGAATATAGCTAGTACTAGTCAGGGTGTGGAGTGATGGTTCAATATAGTTATTATAGCAGTTCTCACTATTTTGTAAAATAGTGTATCAATAATTGTAATGAGGAATTTATTTGAGTTTGAATATTGCTACAAGATAATATTTGTACTAAAACTCAGCACATGTATTGTCGTATTTTGCACGACAATTATATTAATAAAATTTGTATTAAGTTTTCATACCATGTATTTGGCGACTCAGAATGGGTTGTGTAGACCTATTTTAGGGGTGTCACAATTGGTATTAGAGCTATAAGTAAAGAGCCCTGAGCCTCTCGCTAGTGACTTCCTTGTGTGGGATGCACCGAAGCCATTCTCTCCGTAGGGATGCCGTGAATAACGGTGGCAAGCTGATAGGTATCATTATGAGGTGCTATCCAAGGTTGGGATGAGAGTCACAGTTGGTATCAAAGTTTAGGGATATAGTCGCTGGTGGAGATCTGAGTCTAGAACTAGGATAGGAGAGACGAGTAATATACTTCGCTAGTGTGTGACTTACCTAAGCTGAATTTTTTTTACTTAATAAGTTGACAAATTGTGATATGTCAATTAACCTTTATTTTGAGCTGTATTCTAGAATGAGCAATGGAGAAATCATGATGATAGGGAAGATGGAATCTGAAATGAAAGCAAGGTATTCTCAACTCTTCAAAATACCAGGTACGTAAATTTTGAGGACGAAATTTCATAAGGAGGGGAGATTGTAAGACCCCGAATTTTATGAAATAAAAGTATTCAATTTTTTTATTTGGTAAATAGTTAAATTGCTAAAAGTTTAAAGTTAAGGGTGATATATGTAAATTTTTCAAAATAAGCAAGTGGTTATAAAATATTTGTTTTGTCGGGGAATATTCGTTTGGTCGATGAATATTCTTTTTGTCGAGAAGAATATTAAAGACGACGATTGCATTCATTAGTGGACCCCGGAATGAATGAATGGGATGATATAAAAATAACAAAAATAACTTTTTATAAAATAACGGTAAAAACTCATCACCGATTAAACTGTTGAAATACCCGATGGTTAAAATACAAAGAATGTCAGGCGGTATTAAAGTAGCTTTACCAGTATTGCACAATAATTCTAATTATTGATTCTTACGTAAGAATTCACTACTCAATAATTATTATAGTAATTATTGTTCAATATTTTATTTTATTGATTCAATAATTGCTACGTTGATATTTTATATTATTGATTTAATAATTGTCACTGCACAGTATTTCTCATTATCAAATCAATAATTCATATTATTTGAATAATATTATTAGATAGCATTATTGGCAATGTCTAAGGAAGTTTTGACTAGGAAAGGGGTTTGATCACCTAATTGCGCACCGGTAAGGAGAAATCTTATCGGAAAGCTCACTCTTTCCTGGGAACGACCTGGTTGTCAATATTGTGGTTTTATAATATTATTTATGAATAATTAATTATTGATAAAATAAATGATAAAGAAATATTTATTCAATTGGGATATAAATGGAGGAATTTTTAAAAAAGTGACAATTGTTAAAAATTGATATTTTATCTTTTCTGATAAAATAATTCATTCAAATATATTATTATATTACATTATAAATGTATAATGTGATAATATAATAATATAATAAGGGTGATATTTTTACACTAAATTTACGGTATAATAATGGTGATATTTTTTTTCAATTGTTAATGAAGTTTGTATTTAGTTTTCATACCATGTATTTGACGACTCAGAATGGGTCTGGAAGAGGGTATGTAACGTCTGGGTTCGTAAAAGTATGAGCTAGAAAACTTTCGGCTGTCACGCTGCATGTTTTGAACCGAACAACCGGAACATCATGTGATGAAGCTACTATTTCTGGCCATTGAAATAAGTTATCACAAATGAGTAGATCTGGTTTCAAAGTGTTTAGGGTGTTGGGGAAGGATAATTTTGACATTTCAAATGTCTTTAGAAGAGTAGAATTGAGATTTGGTGGGAGGCCATCGGTGGAGTGGGAGCGAGGAGGAAGTTCAGGTAAGGTTGGTAGATTGTGTTCCACTAGTTGTATTGACTTGGTGGTATTTTGATTATCATTACCACTAAGTTTTTTCTTTATGGAGATGAGATTTATAGGTATGGAGCAGAAGTAAATAAAAAAGTTTCTTTTTTAAAGTTCAGTGACTCAATGCTTACAACTCGACGAACAAAATGGGGTAAATGTGTTGTTTTCCAATTTTCAAGTACTAGGAATTTGGCTGACTGGCTTACCACGTAGGAAATAACTTGTTTTTTTTTTTAAAAGCCACGTAGGCAAATTGGTCCAATTTTTTAACGTCCGTGAGTAAAATTGGACGGAATGACTTGATTAACAATTTTTTTAAAAACACAGTGGGCCAATTGAATTTTTTTAAAACTACAGTGACTAATTGCTTAAAATACAATGACCACAGTGGGGTAAAGGTACTTTTTTCCATAATTTTTTTTGGCATTATGGTAATACTGTGAGTGCCTCTACAATTGCCAAAAATGGATTAAAAAACTAATGAGGCAATATATTCATTTTTTAACTATAACATTGTATTATATATGACACAGTGCTATATTGCTATATTTTTGGACATGATGTTTGTTTGACATGAAGATTCAACATAATTATTAATGCTCGTACTTTTGAGTTTTTGCATGTAACATGTAATTTTCCTTAAGGTTTGAGGACCGAAACTAGGACGTTCTTCATTTGTTTCCTCTTTCGTTTGGATGTTTGAATTCTGGTGTAAGTAAGCGTATATGAGACATGAACTTTTTAAAATGCATCAAGTACATGTGTCAAATATTTGAGGCTTGGTGAGGTTTGTGTAATGTGTAATAGATTTCAAATATGACACTAATTAACAATCATATCAATATAACAACTCGATAACATTGTGCATTATACTTTCTAAATATTTGTTATTGTTTTAGAATGAAAGAGGTACCCATTTTTAACCCTATTGGTTATATTATAAGATTTTTATCAAGAAATATATATATACACATACACACATATACACACACAACTGTTATATAATGCCATAGAGTTTAGTGATCAGATTAATTTTGTACTTGAATATGTATTTGCGCACAAAACTTTTACTTAACTCTACGTAATATATGCTATTAAAATTTGATCATCGCACAATAATCTATCATCTTCTTATTATATTTTAATTTATTAATTACACATATAAATTTATTATTAACTAATGAATAATCTCATCACAATGCGCGAATTTATATCTAGTTTGGATACTATTTTTGACTTTGTTAATGAATAGAGCCGAATATATAAGGTTACACAATATAGAGAACAGCTTGTATATTCACAATGTTATTTTAAATGTCATTGATTGATGTTTAAACTTTTGATTTTTCCTTATAAATGAGGTCTTAACTATAGGCTTGTTTGTATTTTTCTGTTATAATTGAGAGAATATTGATTTTGGTAATAAAATTCATTTGTTTTTGTAATGATATCTAAGTCCTGGTTAAAGGTGTAAATGAATCGAGTCGAACCGAGTATTGAGTTGCTTAGATTTAGTTCATAAAATTTATCGAGTATAAAATAAGGTTTGATTAAAGTTCGTTTAGCTACAAGTCGAGTACGATCTCGAATCGAGCCCGAATAATTTAAACTTTTCGAACGAATATAATCCGAGTATCAATAGAAAATTACAATTTGAGGATGTTCGAGTAAATTATCGAACTTAAATTTTTTGACTCATTTATATTTCGAGTTGAGCTCGAATCGAACTTTTAGTCAAGCGAATACGAATCGAACCAGAATTATTTACTCATTTTACAACCTTAATATTGGTAATACAATTTATAAATTTTGGGTCAAGCCAAATTTAATTAGAACTATTGGGTTGGTTAACTATTTTATAAGAGTTAAGTTGGTTAAAATTTAAAATTATATTTTTGAAATAAAAAGTAGATCCAAACTGAATAACTATATTTTAACATATTTTCATGTTCATTCTAAATTTCTAATTTTTCAAATTTATGAACCGTGTTAGAAACTCTGCCGCTCCTCTGCAATGTGGGGTTTAAAAGGGAGATGATTACGGTTTCTTCATATACAATTTTATAAGGATTTGTCGTATTTACTAATATACCCTCCATTTGTTCCCTTCTTTTTTTGATTTTGGGCCAGTGTTGATTATTACCTTCGCACTATGATCCCTGAGTTTTTAAGAAGGGAGAGGGGGTGGTATAATTTTTTTTGTTTGTTTCATATTGATATTGAGTTTATAAAAAAAAAAAAAAATTAAGTTTTACATTTAAAATACTTCTTCTATTTTTAAATTTAAAATTATTATTGACTTTTGAACTAATTTAAAATACTTTTAAATTTAAAATTGATATAAATTTATTTAGTTTTAATCAATTCAATGAGATTTATTATTTTATAATTTTTATTGAATCATTTTAATTTTAAATTTAAAAATATATCAAATTAATTATTAAAAGTCAATAATAATCTTACTATTTTACTCTTGTATTAGTTTTATTGTGTTTATATTGTAAGGGTACAATAGGTATTATAAAAAAAATTGCTTGTTATTTAAATTTTTCGTCTAAATCTGTCTATTTTTGAAAGAAAAAAAAACTTAGATAAAAAAAATGATCAAGATTTTTTTGTCAATTTCTTGTATTTTCTATTCATCAAAAAACTCAGTAAAATAAATAAAATAAAAAAGTTGTTATTCCTCCTCCTCCCGTGACTCCCTTTCCTCTTCTCCTCTCGTGATCCTCCTCTTTTCCTTGCCTATATAAGGATTGATCCTGAAGAAAAAATGAATAATAAACTTCTCTGAAGATTTTCCCTGAAGAATTTATCTCTTTTCTCTTGCTTATTCTCTCTAAATTTATGCAGCAATTATAAGAGTATATTTATATACTTTGCTAAAGTTTTATAACACGTTATCAGCACGAAACTCTAACCAACTGAGACGGTAAAATTAAATTCTTGTAATTTATTATTATATTACCGGTTTGGCTATGCCACCAATAATATAATTTTATTCTTATAATTGCCTTTAAATTCTTGCAATTTATTATTATACTACCGGTTTGGCTATGCCACCAATAGTATAATGTTATTCTTACAATTGGCATGGCTTTGCCGCCTATTATATTCTTTAACTGTCAAGTTATATTTATGTTTTATTGTCCATTTTTAAATTATGTTATTTATAGAGGTACCATCTATCCTTGTTGATCTTACGAGACTTGGTGGGAACCTTTTTACCATTAAATTCTGTTATTTACAATGGTACCATCTATCCTTGTTGATCTTACAAGACTTGGTGGGAACCTTTTTACCGCTTATTAAATTATGGGAATAACCTGTATATGCGAAATACCGCATACCTGGTGAATAATCCTTTGTATTCATTTCTTATTAAATTATGGGAATAACATGTATATGCGGAATACCGCATACCTAGTAAAATTTTTCTGTTATTCCATTCTTTATTATTCTAATGGAATAACCTGTCAACGCGGACTATCGCATGCATGGTGAAATTCTTCTGTTATTCAATTCTTTATTATTCTGTTGGAATAACCTGTCTATGCGAACTACCGCATACCGGGTGAAGATCCATTTGCATTATGATAATAACATAAATATAAGAATATTTATATTTGCATTTTATCACCACTTGAGGTCGTGACATAGTTTATTTTTCTATATCATACATGCAATTATATATATTGTTTTAATAAATAATAAAATTATGTTTTAACCCAGAATAGATGGCAAACTTGGCAAAAATATATTTTTCTATTTTGAAAATCTCTGGAGATAACTATTTGGCTTGGGCACTTGATGCAGAATTGCACCTTAGTGCAAATGAGTTAGAAAAGACCATTGAATTAGGAAATACAGCTACTTCGGCACAAAAATGCAAAAGTCATAATTTTTCTTCGTCACCATATTGATGAAGGATTAAAGACTGAGTATTTAACAATCAAAGATCATTTGTCTTTATGGACACAACTGAAGGAAATATTTGACCACCAAAATTTGATTGTTCTCCCTAATGCCAAATTTGAGTGGCTTAATTTAAGGCTACAAGATTATAAATCAATTACGGAATATAGTTCCAATGTTTATAGAATAACCTCTACTTTGGCTTTGTGCGGAGATCCAGTTTTTGAAACCCAAATGTTAGAGAAAACTCTCTCAACTTTTCATCCCACCAACATGATTCTGTCACAACAATATAGACAGAGTAAGTTCACAAATTCAGTGACTTATTGTCTATCCTCCTTGTTGCAGAAAAGAATAATGAATTGTTGTTGAAAAACCATCAAGTACGGCCAACGGGTGCTACCCCATTGCCAGATATTAACAGCACGCCATTCCAGCAGAATAAACGTGACAATAGATGGTCGTATAATAAGAAGCCTTGGGGGCGAAAGAATAAGTGAGGCCATCATAACAACAAATTTTAGAACTGCGATAATTCGGGCCACCAGAAGTGGCAAGTGTCTGGGTCGGATAAAAATAAAGAAACTACAACACATATAAAGAACAAACCAGATGTTTGTTTTAGGTGTGGGATGAATGGGCATTGATCGCGTACTTGTCGTACGCCGAGACATCTGGTTGATTTATTCCAAGAGTCTCAAAAGAACAAAGTAATGGAGGCAGAAACAAACTTTATTAATCATCAATTGGATATTGTTAATGTTCCACCAATGACCAACAATGAGAAAAATGTTGTTGATATTACTGGACCTTCTGAAAGTATCTTTTGGGATATCTTTTAAATTTTGTTTTAATTAAACATCCTGCATGTATAATATTATTAGTTTTTATTCTATAAGTGGTATGTGTTTCTTATGAATAAAACTATAAATGAAATGTAACTTTTTTTTATTTATGTTTTTACATATGTCAGACCATCTTTAATGAATATCTTCTCATCACTTCTACTATTTCTGAAAAATAGAATATCCTAGAAAAACTTGATTCAATTTCTTCTGGATTATATACTATGAAAATTAGAGCAATTGAGTCTCATACTGTTATGATTCCAAAAATCCTAGATCCCAAATCCTTTATGCTTTGGCATAAAAGACTCGGTCATCCAGGTACTTCTATGATACGTCGTATTATTGAAAATTCTATTAGTCATCCTCTCAAAAATAAGAAGATTTTTCCTAGTAGTGAATTTCCTTGTGCTGCGTGTTCTCGAGGAAAATTAATTGTTCAACCATCACCAATAAAAGTTTATAAAGAAGCCCCAAAATTCCTAAAGAGAATTCAAGGAGACATTTGTGGACCTATTCACCCATAGTATGGCCTATTTCGATATTTCATGATTTTAATAGATGCTTCAACTAAATGGTCTCATGTTTGTTTTCTCTCTTCTCAAAATTTTGCCTTCTCAAAACTTCTTGCTCAAATAATCAAGTTACGGGCTCAGTTCTCAGATAATCCAATCAAGTCAATTCAACTTGATAACGCAACTGAATTTTTATCAATGACTTTTAATGATTATTGGAATCTCCGTTGAGCCTTTAACTAGAGATATTTTTACTGCACGTTATGTAGATTGTCATTTTGATGAATCTGTATTTCCACCATTAGGAGAAGGGAAAGTTTTAAATAAAAAACCCTCTAACATATCATGGAATGCATCAGAATTAAATTCACTTGATCCTCGTACAGAACAATGTGAAATTAAAGTTCAAAGAATTATTTATTTATAAAATATTGCAAATCAAATGTCAGATGCTTTTAATGATGTTAGAAAAATGATAAAGTCATATACACCTGCAGTGAATATACTCCAGCAGAGATATAAATACCTATTGAAAAATCAATTCCTGGAGAATTGACAAATAAGGTAATAGAATAATCTAAACCACACCAGAAGCGTGGAAGACCGGTTGGTGCAAAAGACACCGTACCACGAAAATCAAAAGCAAATAAGGGAATTCCATAAGGAATACCTGCTCCAGAAGTAGCACATATTCCAAGAGTGGGAAAAGCCCCAGAAGAGGTTCAAAATCTCAGTGAAGGGATAAGAACTGAACACCAAGAGATCTCAATAAATTATGTACATGATGAAAAAATATGAGATCGAAGCAAAGTCATGATTGATGATATATTATTTTGCTTTCTCTATAGCATAAGATATTACTTTGATTCTTGACACGGATCCTGAACCACAAAACGTGGAAGAATGTCAGAAAAGAAAAGATTGGCCAAAATGGAAAGATGTTATTCAAACTGAGCTACAATCTCTATTGAAAAGAGAAGTATTTGGACCAGTAGTTCAAACACCGCTGGGTGTAATCCCAGTTGGAAATAAAATCTTTATTAAAAAGAGAAGTATTTGGACCAGTAGTTCAAACACCGCTGTTTGGAAACAAATGGGTATTTGTACGAAAGCGAAATGAGAAAAATGAAATTGTGAGATATAAAGCCCAACTTGTAGCTCAAGGATTTTCACAAAAATCTGGTATTGATTATCAGGATACAGACTCTCCAGTACGTAATGGATGGAGTCACCTTTCGCTTTCTGATAGGTATGGCAACCATGGAAGGTTTAGAAACACGTCTGATGGATGTTGTAACAGCATACCTATATGGCTCACTTGATAGTGAGATTTATATGAGAATCCCTGAAGGATTGAAAATGGCTGAATCACAAAGGCCCAGTCACATATATTCAATCAAGTTACAACGCTCATTGTATGGGTTAAAATAGTCTGGTCGTATGTGGTATAATCGACTTAGTGATTATTTAATAAAAGATGGATATATAAATGATCATCTATGTCCATGTGTTTTTATTAAGAAATCACAAAGTGGATTCTCCATCATTGTTGTATATGTGAATGATTTGAATTTTGTAGGTACTCTTGAAAAATCACAAGAACTGCTACTTATTTAAAAGATGAATTTGAAATGAAAGATCTTGGAAAGACAAAATTCTGTTTGGGAATACAAGTGGAACATTTAGCATCTGAAATTTTTGTTCATCAATCCACATATGCTGAAAAGATTTTCAGTCGTTTTCATATGGATAAAGCTCATCCTTTGACTACCCCGATGGTTGTTCGATCCTTAGAAGTTGATAAAGATCCATTTCGGCGTCTAGAAAGTGGGGAAGAAGTTCTTGGACCTAAAGTTCCATACCTAAGTACAATGGAAGAAGTTCTTGGACCTAAAGTTCCATACCTAAGTGCAATATGTGCTCTTATGTATCTTGCAAACTGTACACGACCTGATATTACTTTTTCTGTCAACTTGTTAGCAAGATACAATTCTTCTTCGACTAAGAGACATTGGGATGGGATTAAATATATTTTGAGATACCTCCGTGGAAGTATTGATCTTGGGTTATTTTATCCAAGAGATTCAACGTCGCGATTGGTTGGATATGCCGATGCAGGATATTTATCAGATCCAACCAATGGAAGATCACACATAGGTTATGTATTTACATATTGTGACACGACTATATCCTGGAAATCCACAAAGTAAACCATGACAGCTACATCTTCAAATCACTCAGATATTCTCGCTATACATGAAGCAAGCAGAGAGTGTGATTGGTTGAGATCAATTATTCAGCATATTCAAAAATCATGTTGATTACCATCAATCAAAGACATTCCTACAATTCTGTATGAGAATAACGCTACATGCATTGCTCAACTTAGAGGAAGGTACATCAAGGGAGATAGAACAAAACGCATTTCACCTAAATTCTTTTTCACACATGAGCTACAAAAGAAGGGTGATATAGATGTGCATCAAATTCGACCATGTGATAATCTAGTCGACTTATTCACAAAGTCGCTACCAAATGCAACGTTTGCAAAACTTCAGAAAAATATTGGAATGTGTCGACTGAAAGACTTATGACAACATTTCATCAAGGAATAATGAATTCCTTTTGAGGGGAAGACTGTACTCTTTTTCCTTAGTCACGGTTTTTATCCTAATGAGTTTTTTCTGACAAGGTTTTAACGAGGCAGTCAATTAAGATATTTATGTAAAAGATATGTACTCTTTTTCCCTTCGTTAAATTTTTCTCATTGAGTTTTCTTAACAAGGTTTTTAATGAGACATAATCTTCTATCGTAGGGAATCAGAGGAAGTGTTATAACATGTGATGATTCCCTCACGAAGAGGGAACCCGTGATCCCTTCTCTCTCCTTTTTCCTCCTCCTCCCATGACTCCCTTTCCTCTTCTCCTCTCGTGATCCTCCTCATTTCCTTGCCTATATAAAGATTGATCCTGAAGAAAAAATGAATAATAAATTTCTATGAAGATTTTTCCTGAAGAATTTCTCTCTCTTTTCTCTTGCTTATTCTCTCTAAATTTATGTAATAATTATAAGAGTATATTTATACACTTTGCTAAAGTTTTATAACCGTTTAAATTTTAAGTCTATATTTTTTCCATCAATTTTATAACTTAGTAACACAATATCACTGCTTAACACTGTATTATCTGAATTTAGTTTAGAAAGAAGACAGAGAAATTTGAAAACCTTAACAATATTAATAAATATATATAATTCTAAAATATCAGATGAAATTTTGATATATAAATTTTCAAATCATATATAATCAACACCGGTGAAAGTCATAAATTTAAACATAATAAAAGAAGTGAAAGAAGCGAATTTGAACAATGTAAAATGAAAATATAATCAGATTTTAGATAGAGAAAATATAATCAAATTTAAGAGAAAGAAAATGTAATCAGATTTTAGAGAGAGAGAGAGAGAGAGAGAAAATGTTACAGATTTTAGAGAGGAAATTTCCAGAACTTTAGAGATAAAACATTAGAGATGGGTGTGTATAAAAAATTTTACAGAGAGAAAATCTAAAAAATTTAGAGAGTAAAAATCTAAAAATTATAGAGTGTATATAAATATTATTAGAGAGGAATAATGTATAAAGCATTAAAAATAGAATGTGAATGAATATGTAAATTAAATAACATAAATAATTTATTTAATTAGACTATAATAATGATTAGCTTGAAATTTAAAATATGGGTTGACCTATATTTGACCCATATGCTTCTAAACATATACAACTCGTATTAAAAATAGGTAATGCGATTTTAGTTCTTAAATAAAATCATAACCAAATTTTATAAATTAAAACTAAGTCATAACCATATTTTGTCAGCCCTAATGATATCCCTCTAAAGTGACGTGTTAAACAAAAAAAATAGTATCTGATTTTCCTTTAAAAATTATTTACCTCTTCTTTGTCATTTACTAATGTATATTACACCCTTAATTTTATTAGAAAAAAATATGAATGATTAACTTGTTTTGAAATGCATAAACAAGGTATTTTCAATAACTTCTAGCTAAAGAAATGGACAGTACCATTGTTGCGTGCACTGCATAAATTATAATAATTGAGCTTCTTATTCCTTCTTACATAATTCATCATCCTCTCCTATTAGCTTTTATATATATATATATATATATATATATATATATATATATATATATATATATATATATATAGGGTTAATGAAGTTGCACATTTGTACTAACTCCCAAATGTACAATTTACGATCGTGAGAGTTAAGTCACTTTACGTTTTACGGTAATAGAGCGATTACTCTACTATCGATTCGATGATTACTTTTTACGATCATAGGGTGACTTAACTCTACGATCGTAGATCGCATATATTTGAAATTTGCACGTTTGTACCTTCATTTTCTTATATATATATATATATATATATATATATATATATATATATATATATATATATATATATATTAAGAAGCGTAAAGCTAGTTTTTATTGGGGAAAAAAAGAATTAAAAATACAATTGAGCAACATTTAATTTCTACCATGTGGAATTGAAAAAGATTTACACAATATTAAAAGAAAAAGATTTAAACATCTATTTTTAACATCTGACGCCATCAAAAATATTTAAACAGACTTTGAAAAGTGTTTTCATAAATATATATAATTTTAGAAAAATATTTTGAGCCACCTGATTTGATAGGAGCCAACCCAAAGTAATTAGAGCCAAGTGAAAAAGTAGGGAGAGGCATGCATCTATATGGATTTTGACATTTGGAATAATTTGTTGAATTTAGATAAAAATTAAGTTATGTTGGCCAGATTAAGAAAATTGTAATATTGTGATAGTAGTAAGAACCCCATGAAAAGGCCAAAAGTCAGAACCATGCTATCAGGTGGAGCATAATTTCAACATCACCCACTTCCGTGTTTAGACCTGGTCCTTTTGATTGGGATACAATCTTTTGCATTTATAAATTATAATAATGCTTAAACATGGATTAATACTTTGATTTTTAATTTTTTTATTTTGGATATTGTTTTCTCAATTTTTTCAATTAGGAGATTAAAATTTTAATTTTTTTTCCTCTTTGGGGGTTGTCTTCTCATTTTAAAATTTATTCAATTAATTTTTTTGTACTAAAAAGGGTAAATATAAAACCATTATTAGTTTTTAAAGTGAATTTAATGAAAATTTTACCCTTTTGGTATAAAATAATTAATTACATTGACTATTGATGATTATGAAATAAACTTAAAGTTTTGGGTATTAATCTATATTTAGGCCTTAATTTTTTATACCAAAAGGTAAAATTATCATTATATTGATTATTATGAAATAACAATATTTTAATTAGTAGTACATTTATACATTTTAAAATATTTATCATTATATTTATTATTGATGATTTTCTTAAGTTGAGTTTGTAATGTATTAAATTTACTTTAAAAAATAATAATGGTCTTATATTTACTCTTTTTGGTATAAAAATTAATGGAATAAATGTTAAAATGAAACTCAATATTACACATTAGTATTTTTTTAGTCACATGTCGTTGTCATGTCAATAATTTCTGACGTGGTAGTATAAATTAGACGTAATCAGAGAAAATTAAAATTTTAATCTCCTAATTGAAAAAATTGATAAGACAATTCCTAAAGTGGAAAAATAAAAATAAAAGTTTAGAATATTAATCCATATTTAGGCCAATTTATTATTATTATTATTATTATTATTATTATTATTATTATTATTATTATTATTATTATTATTTTAAGGAAAATACTACGTAAAAAGAGGGAAGTTGTCTATTTTATTTGGATAAAGTTTTATATGATTGTACAGTATAATTATATAAAATTTATTTCACATAAATTTGATAACTTCTACCTAGTTAACTAGTATTAATATTTTTTTAAGTAGTATTAACTTTGAGCTGCCTTTTGCACATCCTTATTCACTACCGAATCAATCACAAGCCACCATAGCTTGTATACAATTTTTAAGAGAGTGAATATAATTACAACCGATAACTATGGGATTTCCAGCAAGAACAGTATATGAACAAGGTAAGCGTAATTTGCTAGAAAAGCTTTCTGTATATCAGTTGTTTTTATGATTGAGAATCGTGTGTCATTGACACATCAGCCGTGAGAATATATAAATGAAGAACAGAACGTTGGAGTAATTTGCTAAAACAAATCCTTTAAATTATATGGAAAGATTTTATATATAGGAGGATGATAACCTGAATCTTTGTTTTTTAGTAAGACAGAAACACATTCGAAACGAATCAGGATCTTCTATAAAGATTTCTCTGTGAGGATTTTGTGAATGTTTTATTGTGAGGTTGACAACACATTAAAAAGGAGATTCAACGGCTCACAAATTTTTGATAAGAATTTTTTTTACAAGTTGACAGAAAATTAAAAGCCACCAAACGCGTTTATTTTTATATATAATTTTTTTAAAATTTCTTGATAAAATTTGTGAGCCGTTGGATCTCTTTTTTAATGTGTTGTCAACCCCACAATAAAACCCTCACAAAATCCTATAGAGGATCAAAGTTATCCTCATTCGAAACTTTGTAGGTATAAAGGATTTGAAAGTCTGTTTGAGAAAGATTAGGAAGTAAAATGCGCATATTCACTAAGCAAATTAGTTATGGAGAAAACTAAATACCATAATAATAGGGATAGAGTTTGATTGTTTTACTCCAAAACAATATTTTGTTTTAATAAGAATTCCAACCGGATGGAGAAGATGTAGCAAAATGATTTTTTTTTTTTTAATAAAAACATGACTTTTAATTAAAAGAATTTCTAGCATAAAATAAATTGCCTAGTAAATATAAAATCCAGCAATAAACATTACATGTTTTTCCTAAGGGAGTGTTTGTTTAGAGCTGAATGGCTGAATCGGTCAGCCATTCAGTGCGTTTATTTTGAATAAAAATCGTCTAAATGGGTGAATCGGTCATATTTTTTGGGCTGAATGGTCAAGTATAATTTTTTTGACTGGATGAAATATTTTATATTATTTTTTACAATATTAACTATTAACTATTATATTAAGTAATATTAAATAAATTTACAACAATTTTAAATTTTTTCAGAGGGGTAAAATAATAAAAATTTGTTATTCAGATGTTTCAGATATGTCAATTATCAAACAATTTTTTTTATTCAATATTCAGAATTTTATTTTATTCAACTCATGCATTTAGATTACTTAAACATTCAGAGTTATTTTATTTAATTTTATCAACACCCACTAAGTAATCTTAGAAGCCTAATCCAGTAGGTTTCTAATTTTCAAGATTCTTTGTTGGGACTCTAAAAGAACTAGGACATATTTGGCAGCATATGAATGTTTCCAGCCCAAACATGTTAATCAAAAAAACTACGAGTCTAAACAAGTTATAATTAAAACTTACAAACCTGTAAACCAACACTTCCCCCATTTTTTATGATGACAACCCACAGAATATTTTAACCACCCCTAACTCTAATGCTCCCCTTAAAACTATGCATATTCATCCAGTTAAGAAATTGAATCAGAAGAACTCTATTAAAAACTGTCTGAAACAACTTGTCCATAGCCACCTGTTTTAGGCCAACAAATCCAAATATATTGAACAATAAGCATGCAGTATGGGAAGAATATAAGCAAGAATAAAAGTAGCACTCTTAGGAACGGACGTTTATAGACGTTTGTTTTTTTTAATACACATTGTTAGAGCATTTACAACGGTTTCTCTAATTAACTCTTTATCCCTAATTTTGAAGAATGCATCAACAAATTATTATCCTACAGCTTCTTTATCCTTATTTGACTCTCTATTTTAATCTCTATATAGGATTTTATTCCCCAAAGTGAGGGAGTCAAAAGATCATTCTCTATATATACAAAATGACATTTCACACCCTCATTTAAGTGGACAACTCATCAATCATACACATCTTGACATTTTTTACTACTTTATTTTCAAATTATAAACTTAATATTGACTTATATTTTAAAAATTAATTTCAAACATATTCAAATTAAAAGCGATATAAATTTATTTAATTTATGTCAATATAATTATAAATATTATAAACGTAATAATAATTATAAAAATTTTATTTTCAAAATTTAAATGAATCATATTAAATTTAAATTTAAAAATATCACAAATTAACTTTTTAAAAGTTAATATTAATCTTATGTACATTTGCAACTACAAATCCATTCAATCCTCACTTCATAAATTATAAGATTATTACTAATTTGATATTTTGACTATTGAAAATTTTAACTTTTAACTTTTAAGTTTGCTTATTTAAGGAATCAATATAAGGAATCTGTTGGGTACATAGTGAAAAAATTGAATCTCTATTTTACAAATGACCCAATAACACTGCAGAGTAGGGATAAAGATAAGGAAACTGCTATGAATGCTCTAAGTCTGTGTGAAAATTGGAACGGCGTTAAAATTACGTGTAACTACCAGCCCAATAGTATAATAAAGCTCCGGCAAAAAGTACATTTACTTCTTTGTGTTCGTCGACTTGTAAGCATTGAGTCATTGAGGTTTAAAAAAATATAATTAGTCCACTGTATTTTTTAAAAATTATTAATCAGGTCATTCCGTCCAATTTTGCTCACGGACGTTAAATAAACAAGCTAATTTTTTTACATGGCTTTTTAAAAAAAAACAAAATACGTGTATTTGTTGATGTGTGCATTAAGACCAATACATATATAAACAAAATACATATACTTATTCTAAATATATGTAATTCTTCAACAAAATTAAAAAAAAATACAAAATTAAAAATAAAACAAAATTCAAAAAAATACAAAATCAAAAATAAAACATACCATGAGCTTTTTTTATTGGAAAATCATTTTTTAATAAGCTCAAAACAAATAAAATAAGAAACAACGAATTCTGAATAAGATTAGAAAAAGGCAAAACAAATAAAAGAAAGTTGACTAATTTGAGAGAACCAAATCACAAAAATCACAACTTTTCTCTATTTTCTGTTTTGTAAAATAATTTGACCCACATCCATCCCACCACCGTCTTCTTTCTTCATACCAAGACCTAAAATCAATTAACAATTCCCTTCTTTATACAACAAATAAACGGTGAGAGAAAAAAGAAGATAAACATATCTTAGTGTGACCGACTTTAAGAGTACAAACTAGCTAGAGACGATGGTTAGTAGTGAGATCTATGATGCACGCAGATCTATGATGCAGATTTCCTTTTCATTTTTCTTGGTGTTGGGTTTCATGATGTTGATGTAGTTACTGATGGTGGAAAACGGATGAACATTAGGTTAGGTTTTTTTATTAAGTCTGCTTGCGTAATGGAGTTACTGGGAAAAAATTACTCAGCTCCCTCCTAGCGTCTCTTCCCTGTTCTCCTTGGCCTTCCCATCCTCCCTTGCTATCTCCACAGTGACAGAATAATCAAAGACTCTCATTCTCTTATCAAATATGTGCGAGATGTTTTGTTAATTGACAGAGAGAATTCCCACTGAATCAAATTCCACTGAGCTTCAAAGCATCACCTGGAGGTACTTCGCTCTTAAACAATACCCTAGATTGGTGATGAAGAATTTGAATCACCCCTAATTGGCAGATAGATTTGACTTGAGTATCTTGTAGAAATAAAAAAATAAAATCAGACAAATTAATTTATCTAATACAAACTAATTGAAATTGGATTCATGACTCAGTAGTGGAACATTTTTATTTGTTCAGATCTGCTTGATCTTTTGATTTATTTTTGTGAAATGAATAACATGTTGTAATAGATTTCATTGGTACACAAATTTTGATATATTATTTGTATTATTTAGAAGTAAAACAAGAGAGTTATAGTTTTTGACCCGTTTAATATGTGCACGGGTCGGGTTGATCCGACTGAAGGTTGAAGATAAGTCACCTCACCATTTACACGTCATTTCCTTATTTTCAAGCCATGTAGGAAATTTGGACAATTTATTTAACGTCCGTGAGTAAAATTGGACGGAATGGTCTGACTAAAAAAAATTTAAAAATACAGTGGGCTAATTGCTTTTTTTTTTTTTAAACTTCAGTGACTCAATACTTACAAGTCAAGCAAAATTAGACAGAATGGTCTGATTAATAATTTTTTAAAAATACAATGGGCTAATTGCTTTTTTTTATAAAGTTCAGTGGCTCAATGGTTACAAATCGACGACCACATAGGTAAAGGTATTTTTTTGGACTGAATGACCAAGTATAATTTTTTTTGACTGGATAAATTATTTTATATTTAATTTTTTTTTACAATATTAACTATTATATTACGTAATATTAAATAAATTTATAACAATTTTGAATTTTTTCAGAGGGATAAAATAATAAAAATCTGTTATTCAGGTATTTCAGACATGTCAATTATCAAACAACTTTTTTTATTCAATATTTAGAATTTTGATTTATTCAGTTCATTAGATTACTTAAACATTCAGAACTATTTCATTCAATTTTATCAAACATCCACTGTGACGCCCCCAAAATAGGTATACATCACCCATCTTGAGTCGCCAAATACATGGTATAAAATTCAAATACAACTTAATTATACAACAGTCGTGTAAAATACGACAAAATATATGCTGTGAGTTTTAATACAAATATTGTCATCTAGACAATATCCACACTCAATTGAGTCCTCATTACATTTATTATCACACTAGTTAACAGAATAGTGAGGACTACTAACGCTATTATCTGGACCGTCACTCCGTTCCCCGACTAGTCCCTGCTACGTTCTCATTTTTTGAAAAGAACAATGAAAGTAAAAGGGTGAGCTCAACTAGCCCAGTAAGAAATATTATTACTAAGATAATACAAAATAAATTATCGTTAGCCTTCAACAGTGTTAAACTGATACAATATAACAAACATTAAGTTTTAGCTGCAATGAACAAGTAATCCATTAAAAGAGTCAAGTAGAGAATAAAATCTACTATCTTTTATGATTTAAAAGGTTTTTCATCACTTTTATATTGGGACTCAAATTTTAATAAATAATCTACATCATCTCTGCACCACGGCCAAGGATATTCATTAGTATCACAACCACAAATTATCCATGCACTACGAGCCAAGCATATTCGTGTATTCATCAATGGTCATGATCATGCCAACAACTGTCCATCAATGCACTACAGGCCAATGAAGACTTTTACCACATTATTTATAACATTACGGTCATGATTATACCGATTAATCCCTGGTCATAATCATACCAAGTTCATTTATACACTACATGCCACAGATGACTTTCAACATAATATAAACATGAGGATGATGACAATGATATAAGAATTCAATAAAACAAGTTCAAGAATTAATTTATCCAGAACTAATAACGCCCAAATTGTCAACATGATACTTCTTTTGCAGAGTAAAATTCAAGAATGCTCAAGAATATTTTCATGAAAAAAATCTTTGGATGAAGCGCAAATATCAAAGATATTCCACTAATTTCATGGAGTATAAGTCAAAACTTTAACCAATTGAGTATAATAAAGAATGGAATAACAAAAGAAATCACCAAGCATGCGATAGATCAAGATCGACGAGTTATTCCAATGAATAATAAATAACGGAACCGGGTCGATTTAAATTGCATGCCGGCTGAGATGTTCCAACAGAATAATAAATAACGGAACCAAGTCACGCGTAAACGCACAGACAGGATATTCCAACAGAATAATAAAGAATGAGATAATAGAAGAATTTCACCATGTATGCGGTACTTCGGATATACATGTTATTCCAACATAATGATAAAGAATGGAATAACAAAAAAAATTCACTAAGTATAGGGTAGACCGCGTATACAGGTTATTCCAACAGAATTAAAAAAATAGAATAACAGAAGTTCTCTTCATAAATACGAAAGAAATAATACCCCTTACCTTAGAACAAACTGAATATAGGAGTAGTGGAGTAGCAGAATACTTTTCTTCTTTCTCTCTATAGTTTCTCTCTCTAGAGTTTCAGTGAATTCATAAGAAATAATAAAGGAATGAGCTTCTATTTATAGGAGAATGAACTGAATAATAACTAATTCCTGAACGGTCCAGATTGATTTACTTTTAAACGGACGGTCCAGATTGGTTTACTATAAAATATTCTAATAAAATAAAATCTTTTAAATAAAATATAATATATTCTATTTATAATCTAATAAAACGAATAACTTTATAGAAGTATTATGTTTTATATAAAAAAAATTTACTATGCAAAATATTATGCAGGCACTATGCAAACACTATGCATAATAGAATATAATATATTCTATTTATAGTCTAATAAAATGAATAACTTTATAAAAGTATTCTGTTTTATATAAAAAACTTTTCTGTTTTATTACATTAATAATGCTAATAAAACAAAACTTCATCATCATTATTATAATTCACACTATTAATCGACCAGGTCGTTCCCAGAAAAGAGGGAACTTTCCAATAAGGATTTCTCCCTATTGGTGCGTAATTAGGTGACCAAACCTCTCCTTGGCAGAACTTCTAGACATCGTTAATATTGCAAATAATAATATTAATAACTTCGTTGTCTCAATTATTGATTTAATAGTATATAAAATATCGACAATAATTGAATCAAATAACGTGAGATACTATGCAACAATTACTATAGCAATAATTGAACAAAACTGAGTGACTTCTCACGTAAGCATCAATAATCAAAATTGTGTGCTACTATGCAACCACGCGTATTACTGTACTTTTAACACCGAGTGTTTCAACAGTTAACGGTAAAACTTCCGCTGTTATTTTTATAAAATATTTTTGTCGTTTTTTCAATCCGACAATAATTCCATTGTGAGATCCACCAATGATTGTGTCGTCGTACGAATATTCCCTGTTAAAACGAATATTCCCCGACCAATCGAATATTATATAACTTGCGTACTTTACAAAATTTATAACTATTACCCACAACTATAATATTATATCAAATTCATTCCATAATATTCAAAAATGATAATTATAAAAAATTCATCTTTATTCATAAAAGTTGGATCTTACACCCACTAAATATTCTTAGAAGCCTAATCCAGTAGGGCTTCTAATTTTCAAGATTCTTTGTTGGGACTCTAAAAGAACTAGGACATATTTGGCAGCATATGAATGTTTCCAGCCCAAACATGTTAATCAAAAAAACTACGAGTCTAAACAAGTTGTTAAAATTAAAACTTATAAACCTGTAAACCAACACTTCCCCCATTTTTTATGATGACAACCCACAGAATATTTTAACCACCCCTAACTCTAATGCTCCCCCTGAAACTATGCATATTCATCTAGTTAAGAAACCGAATCAGAAGAACTCTATTAAAAACTGTCTGAAACAACTTGTCCATAGCCACCTGTTTTAGGCCAACATATCCAAATATATTGAACAATAAGCATGCAGTATGGGCAGAATATAAGCAAGAATAAAACTAGCACAGTAGCATTTAAACAAATAATCAGCCCAATAGTAATAATAAAGTTCCATAGCAGCCTAAATAGAAATAACAATGTCATAGTAGACTACTATAGAAAAAACCAATACAAGAACATGAAAACCCAAAAATCAATATCCAAAAACCAATACCAGCAGCAGCCAGCAACATTAACATCCAATCCAAAAATCTCTCCCTCTTTGTCATTATCAAAAATAAAAACTCAACCCTCTTGGACTTCTTCCAAACAAGCGTCGTCAATCTTCTTTTCCAAACTAGCAATCCTTTCTTCAACCTTGTCAACCTTGAGAAGTATGGCATGTAGAAGTGTGATAATCTCATAAGTAGAAGATGACGCCTGCGGGACTGTGTTAGAGGTGCCGTGGGTATCAGCCATGGGAGAAATGTTTGGAGAAAGGAGTGGAGATAGATTTGGTGAAGACTGAAGAAACATGAGTAAATGGGTGTTCATTTAGATATTCAGCAGTAGATGAAGGAATAATGTGTTCTATAATATCCCAAAATAAGTTCTCATCATCTGTGATCCCAAGTTTAGAGTTTTTAAACACTTCTTCATCAATAAATTCATTAAGTTTAAAAACTATTTCATGTTCAAATGTAATTTTAAAATGCTTCAAAATGGTAGTAATAAAACCACCATAAAGATAGCACTTTGTTTTGTTTTGCAAACAACTTGCCATGTGCTTAATCATCATCAATGCAAAATTGAATTTATACCTTCGAGGATCATAGATGATAAAGACCAAATCTCGGTAAGTCATATTGTACCACCAGTTCTAGGAATCAAAGTTTGGTCGAATGATTTTGTGAATCACAGTCTTTAATAATTCTCAATCGGTCAAGGGCATTGAAATTCTTGAATTCATATGACCCTTTAAGAGTGAAAGGACAGACTCCAGAATGTGGAATTTTAAAAAGAAGTCCAAACAACTTTTCATCCACAGTAATGATAATGTTTTGATCCATAAACACTAGTTTATCTAATTTGACTTGCATATTACCATAAAATTGCTTGCTTAATCAAGGTTGGATAAGCATTTTCACCAGGAAATAACATATTATCCTAACCAACCTTTTAAAGCAGATTGCTAACACCAATTTTTTGAAAAAGGAGTGTGTCAACATTTTTTCCATAAATAATCTGTTTGTTAGACATGGTAGAATGGAAATTCTTAGCAAATTTAGGAGCACGAAAGGTTAAAAGTATGGTTGATACCTTAGGAGTAGGAATTGGAGAGTCATCATGAGGTGAATCAGGAATAACAATAGATTCAGCCGATATCTTTTGTGATTTGTGTGAATCTCCTTTTTGTTTCATCTTCTTTGAGGAAATCCCCAAATGTACTGCCGCCTTTCTCAGTGATCGAGTAGCCCTCCGTTCATCGCGCGAAGAGCTGTTTGTTACCTCTGTAATTTCTTCAACCGATGCCGGACGTCGTTCGGTGGAAAAAGTTTTCCTATAGCCGCCCCTTGTTTTGTCCATTAAAGCTTACACCGATTTTGTAGAGAAAAGAAAAAGTGACACCGCCGTAGATAATCATAATAACACTCACATTCTTCCATTCTTCTAGTTTTTTAAGTAACAGTCAGTACCCTCTAATTTATAATGTGTAACATTCACTATCCCTAATGTGGTTGACCAACTAATATTTAAAAATATTTTTAATATAATGTCTAATACACCCTTCAAGTTATAATCTTTAATTTCTCCACTAAATATAAATTTGTATATCATAATTTTTACTTTACTTGATCTAATTAATTAAATTATAAAATTGTGCAATAAATAACATAAAAGTCAAAAAATAATAAATATTCATTTTATAAGGAAAATAAAGTTATACAATTTTTACTAATTAAATTTCTCAAATATTAAAATTTACGTGATATATATTCAAATATTTTTTTATAATTAAAAAGTATAATGTTAATACCCATAAAATTATAAATTAAGCATAAAAAATAATAATTATTTTTTTCAAATATTAAAATTTACGTAAAACAAACTTATTATTACAATTTAAAGCGAATCTTATTACTCATATAAAAAAGGATTAAAATTATATTAATTATTTTTCTCATATATTAAACTAAACATAAGTAACACTTAAACATAATTATTTACAATAAAAATGACAAATGTTGTTACTCAAAAAAATATAAAAAATATATTAAAAGAATTTCTTTTTACAAGATAGAGGTAGTAATAAATATAATTATATTTTTTTATTTAATATTACATAAAAACAACGTCAATTGTATACTAAAAAATGTAATCAAAATCATAAACATCCCAATTTTTATATATACTCAATAAAATTTAACATATAAAAATTATAATATGAAACTAAAAATTCAAATAATATTTTTTGTTGTTAAGCACCAAAAACTAAACTATCAATATACTCAATCACTCTAATTAGAATAGCTTCATTAATAATTTAATTAAATTTTTTTAATATTTGTATCACTTATCCAAAAATATGTGTTAATTAAACTAAATTAGTTTTTTATAAGTTACCAACAATTTAAATGAGATAGTTTTAATTATAAATAAAACTATAATTAAAATGTATTGTATTAAAAAAGGATAATTAACACACACACACACACACATATATATATATATATATATATGTGTGTGTGTGTATATATATATTATTTAGTAATTAAAATTTAATAAAATACATGGGTAAATATGTAATTTTATCTATTTAGTCAACCCTAAAAATTTGCAGGGGTACTAACTGTTACTTAAAAAACTAGAGGGGATGTGAATGTTATTATGATTATCTAGAGGGGGTGTCACTATATTTTACTCAAAAGAAAAAGAGACATTCAAACCCTAGATTAGCTTTCAACAGAGAAGAGGAATGAATATGAAGGGTCTTGGCTTTGAGAAGAAACACTGAGAGTTTCAAATGAAATTGAATTTAATGAAAACTCTCTCGATTCCCGCGAATTAAAAACGTGGATGGGTAATATGTTAATTTATGTGGTGTTAGATTTTAATGGACAATATATTTTATATAAAGCCTTAAATGAGTAGGTTGAGTTTGTGAAGGTCCAACTTGTATTTAAAGTTTCATAAAGATGTCTATTAAACTAGGTCTTTTAAGAAATCATTTGGGGAATTATATTAGATTTTCTAGTCCAAAATTTTTAATTACAACATTTTATTTAATTACTGAAAACCTATAAAACTTAACATGGATTAAAATACTAAAATTATGGAAACACAATAATTCAATCAACTAATTTAATTGGGATTCTATCAACTTTATCACATCCAATCTGTTTGCTGATATTCTTCCCTTAAATTAAGTTTTTTTAAATTTTTTTATTTTGAAAATCAAAATCTTTGAAAAGATATCTTGTCATATCCGTTGAGTTCCTTTAGGAAATGGTAGGTTCTAGGGTGAGATGGTCCATTAAGAAATGGTATAACAATTTCAAATCATATTCGGTACATATGATTTGAAATTGTTCTGAAAATGACAATTTTATACGTGTTTCCATAAGGAAGTGGTAGGTTCAGGGGTGAGACGATGTATCAGTTCTTGAAGAAGACGTAGAACAGAGTTTGTAATAGGGGTGAGCATGGTGCAGTTTGGTGCGGTTTGAACTGCGATTTGATAAATTCAAAATCGCACACGAAATCGCTTGTGATTGGTGCGATGCGGTTTCAAACTGTGCGGTGCGGTTTCAATTGTTGCGATTTCTGTTCCAAAACTAATTGAAACAACAAAAAGGTCTAAGACTTCAATATAATTTAACACAGCTGACATCGAGCAATTAACTTAGTGACAGAGTCGACAATGAAAATTATATCAAGTATAGAACTAAAGCTCCTTCTGCTAAACATGTCAAATTCACCATCAAATTATAGAACAGTGAGACACAAAATAATTTTAGTTTATAATAAAAGAATGATGCTTTAAAACTAAAACATACGATATACAAAACAGAGAAGACCATTTATTCGATAACAAATAAGAAGGTTTATCTAGTTCTCCAAAAATTAAAAATATATACTGGAGATAGAGTAAAATTCTATCCTATATATTGTAGGGAGGATTTATAAAATATAATTCTAACTGTACGTAATTTGAAAAATAATCTATTAGACTATTACTATTATAACATAGACCTTAACTAATGCATCAAGTGCTCGAACTAATGAATTTGACTCCTCATCTATAAGCCCCTCCAATAACCCATCAAACAAATTCCAAAATCCAAATACTTAATTTTTGATTTTATAACCTCTAACCATCTTCTTTTAATTTGTGAAAAAATGACAATGCAAGATCAACTGAGGTTTTTTCTGAGCTTGTTCAAGTGAAAAGTAACTTTAGAATTTACTAGAGATAATACATACACACACATGGTGCGATTTTGATTTTATGCGTGCGATTTTGACTAGTAACCAAACCAGAACCGTAAATTTGGTTATTCAACCCAACTAAAACCGTCACATACGCCGGAACCATTGGTGTAGTTCGTGCGATTTATGGTGCGGTTTCGGTTCTAATTTGGTTACTTGCTCAGCCATAGTTTGTAGGTCTGTTTGTCCAAGGGAAAAGAGTTTCTTATAAAGAAAACAATAGATATGCCTACTTTCGAATTAATTGTAACAAGTCCTTCACGTTTTCTGTCTATAGGGCACAAATTTTAGGTTGCGTGGTTTCATACAATGTTTTCAAACCCGAACCGTTCATCGAATCGAAAAAGATACCGGATGGATGGGCCACTGGTCCAACCAGTGGTCGAACCTTTATTGACCCAGTGACGTCATTAATATATAAAAAATAAAAAATAATTAAATACATTAATGATTATTATATAGTATATATAATATTTAGTAAATATATAAAATTAATCAATTTATCTACACAAAATATTAATATTATATTTACTTTATACAATTCAAATAAATACTAAATGTATATGAAAAGAAAAATACTAAATCAAATAATACAAATAAACATAAAGGAATATGCTTTTGCCAATTTGGAAAATTTGGACTATAATTAATAGATTGGGTTGCATGGTGTTTATTGTTTATTAATGTAGGAGGCTATACACCGATTGTTTGGGCCTCCATATTTGATTAAAGGTCGGCTTACAAACTGCATACAAAAATACGTTAATAACAACTCATTGTTAGGTTTGTAATATTCATGTACACAATCAAATTGCGTCAAAGTAATAGAATTATGGTAAAAAAAATAATTAAAATTTTACAAACCATATACCCGAATCATACTTTATGCACAATTATTAATTAACGAAAGAGATGAAGAATAAGATTCATACCCTTGTAGAAACTAGCTTTTTCAGGTACGAGTTCAACTCCAAATCCTTCTCACGTTCAACTTGAATCCTCTAGATTTGATTCCTTCATTTGATAAATGTTAGTCACCCAAGTGTTTGGCCTCTAGAGGTGATCCACCAAGGAAAAACATTTATTCAATAAGATGGGTGTTTGGCTAAACCTTAATTCTATCTTTAAAGAATATATGTGTACTCTCCCAACTCTTGGAACAAAGTGTGTAACCTTATCCATAATAAGACCTTATTTATAGATGTTGGCAACCTTCCTAAATCATTTAGAATAAGGTTTTGATTTAATTAATTAAACTCCTTTAATTAATTATGCTTCCTAATCTTATTAGGAATATGCGAGAGTACTTATATAAATTAATTCCCAAAGTCCTTTAGTAATTAACTTAATAATAATAGTAATAATAATAATAAGACTCATCTTATTAATTTATATTTAATATTTTTAAAATATTAAATAATAAATATTAAGCTATTTAATTTATTCTATTACCCTAGATTAAATTAAATACACTTAACTTATTATTACAATTATGTCATTTACTTCTTAAATAAATATTCTTCCTTTTATGGTGTGACCCTTTAGGTTCTCCATATTAAACCGATTGTGAATAAATCAATTAGAACAATTCTAATCTAATTTAAATAAATAAATTAATAGTTTAATTTATTTAAATAAATAATATTTATTCTACAATAAAGATAAGCCTCCTTAGCGATGAACGACTTTCCAGATAATATAGATTTCAACATTAATTATCAAAGAACCTTTAAGTAAATAATTACCGTACAATTCAATCTTTCCACCATACAATGTCCCAATTAAATATAAGACATGGAATTACTGTCAAGTCTTATTTTATTTAATTATATGTATTTCGATTCACAAATGCACAACTCCAAATAATGCAAATTAAAAACTCCTTTCTAATTTCATTCCACCTTAGTCAAGGATTCCTGGGTTGTCATTTATCGAATCACATAGGACATTTCTCTTCTTTTACTAGAAGCGGTAGATTTTTTATTGATCGTTCATTATCTCCATATATAACTTATTACACCCAAGTATACCCTTTGATATACTCTAAGGGTCTTAAGGGACATGTCAAAGTATAACTTTCATACACAAGATATTATAACGATCTCAAGTTTAAGGATCACTTGTACTACTATCACTTTAGGAATTCCTATTGACAGACAAGTAAAACTCCATTATGTATTCCTTAGTGAGCCACGTTCAGTGAACTTATTCTCTAATAAACACTTCCATACTTGCTTTACTGTCTCCACAAAAATGCTCATGAGATCAGTCATCCTCATCCAATGAGCAAGCAACGTATGTACTAATCTATTCGGATTCACTAATCCCCTTTTTAGTAATCCATCGATTGGGAATATTTTAGTTTTTAAGCTATCTAAGAATTTATCTCATCATGATTCTAAAAGCATTGCTTAAAACTATGGGTTTATCACATATTATTAAAACAACACCATGTAGATAATTAAAGGCCTTTAATAAATTAATGTTTTTATTAATAAATGAATAAGATTGTTTATAAAGTATATGTTTTATCATAAAACATGATTGGCTTATATGCATACTACTTTCATTCTCCCACTTGCACTAAAGTCAATCGCCATGGTATCTCATACCCATTTATTTAATTGACGATCGAACTGCTGTTGTGTTAAAGCTTTAGTAAATGAATCTGCAATGTTATCGTGAGATATCACACGCTCCAGGGTGACTTCTCCTCTTTCAATGATTTTTCTAATAAAATGAAATCGCCGCAACACGTGTTTGGATTTCTGATGAGACCTAGGTTCCTTAACCTTTGCAACAGCTCCGGTGTTGTCACAGTATAAAGGTACTGTTCCTCTAATGCTAGGAACCACACCAAGTTCGGTTATGAACTTCTTCATCTAAACAACCTCTTTTGCAGCTTCACTTGCAGCTATGTACTTTGTCTCTGTCACTGAATCAATAACTGTTTGTTGTTTGGAACTTTTCCAACTCACTACACCACCATTCAAGGTAAACACATACCCCGAAATGGATTTACTGTCATCTTGGTCTGTTTGAAAACTTGATTATGTGAAGCCCTCTAATTTTAATTCAAACCCACAGTAGAAAAGAAACACATCATTGGTTCTTCTTAAGTACTTTAGGATGTTTTTCACTGCTTTCTAGTGCTCTTCTACTGGATTCGACTGATATCTGCTTGTTATACTAAGTGCATTAGCGACATTCGGTCTATTACATATCATATCATATATGATAGATCCTATTACTGAAGCATAAGGAATCTTACTCATAAGGTCTCTCTCCTCAGGTGTCTTTGGTGCCTGTTTCTTGGAGAGATGTATTCCATAGATCATCGGCATGAGACCTTTCTTGGAATCTTCCTTTCTAAACTTCTTTAGCATCGAGTCAATGTACGTTCCTTGGCACAACCCAAGCATCCTTTTAGATCTATCTCTATAGATCTTTATCCCCAAAATATAGGATGTTTCTCCAAAGTCCTTCATGGAGAAGTTTTTAGATAACCAAATTTTGATCGATTGTAGCATAAGAATATCATTCCCTATCAGTAATATATCATCAATATATAGTACAAGGAATGAAACAGCTCTCCCACTAACCTTCTTGTACACACATAGTTCATCCTCATTTTTGATAAAATCAAACTCTTTGATTATCTCATCAAAACGGATGTTCCACCTACTAGAAGCTTGATTCAATCCATAAATGGATCGTTGCAGCTCACATACTTGATTTTCTCTAACTGCTGAAATAAATTCCTCTGGTTGTGTCATATACACATTCTCCTCAAGTTTCCCATTGTGGAAGGCCGTTTTCACGTCCATTTGCCAGATTTCATAGTCATAATAAGTTGCAATCGCAATCAAAATCTGAATGTACTTAAGCATAGCTACTGGTGAGAAGGTTTCATCATAGTCAACTACTTGTCTTTGTTTGAAACCTTTTGCAACCAGTCGGGCGTTATATGTCTCTACCTTGTCGCCCGCTCCATTCTTTCTCTTAAAGACCCATTTGCACCCAATAAGCTTAATGTCTTCAGGTGATGAAACCAAAGTCCATACTTAGTTCTCATACATGGAGTCCATCTCAGATTTCATGGCTTCCAGCCATTTCTCTGAGTCTTTACTACTTATAAACTGTTCGTAATTTAATGGATCATCATTCATGATGTGTACCTCATGGTGCTGTTTTAATAATACGTGATAAAACCATAGTTTTGAGCAATGCTTTTAGAATCATGATGATGATCATGCTAATGAGATCT
The DNA here is from genome assembly GCA_020205605.1 of Panax ginseng. NCBI lineage: Eukaryota > Viridiplantae > Streptophyta > Magnoliopsida > Apiales > Araliaceae > Panax > Panax ginseng. The sequence continues at coordinate 32,889,471 of CM035128.1, read as the reverse complement.
AAATTCTTAGATAGCTCAAAAACTAAAATTGTTCCCAATCGTTGGATTACTAAAAGTGGATTAGGGAATCCGAATATATTGGTCCATACGTTGCTTGCTTATTGGATGAGGATGATTGATCTCATGATCATTTGTGTGGAGACCCTATAGCAAGTATATAGCTCACAGACTAAAATTGTTCCCAATCATCATTTGCTTGCTCATTCCTGTAGTGATAGTAGTACAAGTGATACTTAGACTTGAGATCGTCATAATATCTTGTGTATAATGAATTATACTTTGACTTATTCCTTAAGAACCTTAGGGTATATCAAAGGGTATGCTTAGATGTAATAAGTTATATATGGAGATAATGAATGATCAATAAAGAATCTACTATGATGCCCCCAAAATAGGTATACATCACCCATATTGAGTCGCCAAATACATGGTACAAAATTTAAATACAACTTAATTATACAACAGTCGTGTAAAATACGACAAAACATAATCTAAGAGTTTTAATAAGAATATTGTCATCTAGACAATATCCACACTCAATGGAGTCCTCATTGCATTTATTGTCACACTATTTAATAGAATAGTGAGGACTACTAATGCTATCATCTGGATCGTCATTCCGTTCCCCGACTAGTCCCGGCTACGTTCTCATTTCCTGAAGAGAACAGTGAAAGAAAGGGTGAGCTCAACTAGCCCAGTAAGAAATATTATGACTAAGATAATGCGAATAAATTATCATTAGTCTTCAACAATGTTAAAGCGATAAAATACAATAGACATCAAGTTTAAGCTGCGGTGAATAAGTAATCCATTAGAAGAGTCAAGTAGAGCATGATATCTACTATCTTCTATGATTTAAAATATTTTAATCAATTTTTATCGCTGAGACTCAGCTTAATAAATAAACCACATCATCGAGTCATCCCTGCACTACGGGTCAAGGATATTCATTAACTCATCAATGGTCATGACTATATCGAATAGTCCCTAGTCATAATCATACCAAAAACTGTCCATCAATGCACTACAGGCTACTGAGGACTTTTACCACATCATTTATAACATTACAGGTCATGATTATATCGAATAATCCCTGGTCATAATCATACAAAGTCCATCTAAGCACGTAAGCCAAAGATGACTTTCATTACAATATAAGCATGAGGATGATGACAATGACATAATAATTCAATAAATAAAGTTCAAGAATAAATTTTAAAGATTTATAAGTTAATTTATCTTGAAATCAATTACGTCCAAATTCGACAATAATCTTCGCTTTGTGGAGTAAAATTTAAGAATGCTCAGAAGAATATTTCCATGAAAAGATACCGGATGAAACACAAATATTCAGGATATTCTACTAATTTCATGGAGTATAGAAGCCAAAACTTTAACCAGATGAGTATCATAGAATATATGAAACTGCAAATGGATTTTCACCCGCCATGCGGTAATCCACGTAGACAGATCATTTCCACAATTTAATAAGGAATGAATACGAATGATCATTCACCATGCATGTGATAATCCATATAGACATGTTATTCCAACAGAATAATAAAGAATGGAACCAGGTCATGCGTAATCCGCACAGACAGGATATTCCAACAGAATAATAAAGAATGGAATAACAGAAGAATTCACCATGTATACGATAGACCGCATAGACAGGTTATTCCAACAGAATAATAAAGAATGGAACCAGGTCTTCAAGCGCTTGATACGCAAAGACAGGATATTCCAACAGAATAATAAAGAATGGAATAACAAAGAATTCACCATGCATGCGATAGACCGCATGCAGAAAAGTTATTCCAGCAGAATAATAAAGAATGGAACTAGGTACAGCATAATCCGCATGCAGACGGGATATTCCAATGTAATAATAAAGAATGGAATAATGTAAGAATTTCACCATGTATGTGGTACCCAGCATAGACAAAGTTATTCCAACATAATAATAAAGAATGGAATAATGTAAAGCTCTCTTCATGAATCTGAAAGAAATAATACCCTTACCTTAGAAAGAAAACCGGATCTTTGGAGTAGAGAGGTAGCAGACTTCTCTTCTTATTTCTCTCTATAATTTCTCTCTATAATAATTGTTCTAAAGCTTTAGTGAATTGGTGAGAAATGAAGGAAGAATGAGCTTCTATTTATAAGAAAATATAGTTTCGATAATTGCACGTTTTGGGGTTCAAAATATTACGAGACAATACCTTCAACTTTTCTTTCATTTTTAATTTTAGTTCGCAAGTATTATCAAACTTGCACCACCTCCCCTAATAGTAAATAATGTGAATCAATAGTTCAATCATGTGAATCAATAGTTATAATCATGTGAAAATACGAATTACAGTATAGTACCTCCATCTATACCTCCATTTTTAACTTAGTCATGCAAGTATTATCAATCTTGCACCAACTCCCCTAATAGTACAAGAATGTGAATCAATAGTACACACATGTGAACAAATAGTTATAATCATGTGAATTAATAGCAATTAATTTCTCATTTATCCGGTTAATTACCCGACTGGTCAGTATAACATCCAGACATCAATTAATATCGAAATAAATGTCGATTTCCATTAACACTAATAATTCCAACACAATGGAACTATCAATTTCATCTTTAATCAACACAAACTTATTCATCATTAATATTATAACTCACAATATTTAACAACCAGGTCGTTCCCAGGAAAGAGGGGGCTTTCCGATAAGGATTTCTCCTTATTGGCGCGCAATTGGATGACCAAACCTCTTTTTGACAGAACTTCTAGATATTGCAAATATTGTAATTTAATAATATAAATAACTTTTTCGTCTCAATTATTGATTTAATAATATAACATATTATGCAGATGATACTGTGACAATAATTGAATCAATAATATGAGATGTATGATGTAACAATTACTGTAGCAATAATTGAGTATAACTGAGTGACTTCTCACGTAAGCATCAATAACCAATACCGTGTGCTACTATGCAACCACGCGTAGACATCGCATTACTTTACTACTTAGGGTAGTTCAAGGTTTTTAACAGTAACACTTCCGCCGTTATTTTTATAAAAAGATAATTCTGTCGTTTTCTTATTACGACAATACTTCCATTGTGGGGTCCACCAATGATTGTGCCATCGTACGAATATTCCCCGACCAATCGAATATTATATAACCACTTGCTTACTTTGCAAAATTTATAATTATTACCCACAACTATAACATTATATTATATCCACACCATAATATTCAAAAATATATTTCGAGAGAAATTAATCTTTATTCATAAAAGTTGGGGTCTTACAACCTCCCCTTCTTATGAAATTTCGTCTTCGAAATTAGGGTACATACCTGGTATATCGAAGAGGTGAGGATATCTTGACTTTATCTCAGATTCTAACTCCCATGTCATTTCTTCCACATCGTGGTTTCTCCATAAAACTTTGACTTGAGGTATAACCTTGGAGCGTAGAATATGATCCTTCTTATCCAAGATTTTAATAGGTAACTCTTCATACGTTAAATCTTCCTCTATCCCGTCTGGTTCTAATTCAATAATGTGGTTTGGGTCTTTCACATATTTACGTAACATAGATATGTGGAAAACGTTATGAACACGAGACATACTTGGCGGTAAGGCGAGTCTATAGGTCACAGTTCCTACTCGATCGAGGATTAAAAATGGGCCATTGAATTGAGGATTGACCTTTCCTCTCTTTCCAAATCTTGTAACTCCTTTCCATGGAGCAACACGTAACAACACATGATCTCCAATATTGAATTCCATGTCTTTTCGATGAAGATCAACATAACTCTTTTGTCGATCTTGTGAGGTTTTTATACGTTGTTGGATCGTTTGAATCTTTTCCGTAGTCATACATACCAAATCCGGTCCCAACAACGTTGCTTCACCCACCTCATCCCAACATACTGGAGAATGACACTTTCTTCCATACAACGCCTCAAATGGAGCCATGTCAATACTTGCTTGATAACTATTGTTCTAAGAAAACTCCACCAATGGTAAGAACTTGTCCCAACTTCCCTTGAAGTCAAGGACACAGAGTCTTAATAAATCTTCAAGAGTTTGAATAGTCCTTTCCGACTATCCATCTGTTTGAGGATGATATGCTGAACTAAATCGTAAATTCGTGCCCATAGCTTTTTGCAAACTAACCCAAAATCTTGAAGTGAATCTTGGGTCTCGATCAGAAACTATTGATACCGACATACCATGCAATCTTACAATCTCCATGGTAATGTGCTCCCACTTCCATTCTAAAATTTCAAGTGGTTGCAATGGACCTTTTGGCACTTGATGCTCCGCCTTGACTCGTTGACACGTTAGACACCTTGAGATATACCCCGCTATCTCTCTCTTCATATTTCTCCACCAAAATGTATGTCGAAGATCACGATATATTTTGGTACTCCTAGGATGGATTACAAACGGTGTGTTGTGCGCCTCCATCATGATTTTATACTTCAAGTCAGAATCTTTAGGAACACAAAGTCTGGAGTTGACTCGAAGTATTCATTCTTCATCGATTCTTGCTTTTGGAATAACACCTTCTTACACTTTCTTCTTCATACGCATCAGCTCCAGGTCTGTAGTTTGAGCAGCTTTAACTTTATCGATTAAAGTCGGTTCCACTCGTATATTCGCCATCATCACATGGGTCCCTGGAGTCTTTAACTCTATTTCCATCCTTTCCAAGTCATACAAAATGGGTCTTTGCGTTGACAATCTTTCACTCGTACCCACATATGATCTTCTACTCAATGTGTCAGCTACTACGTTCACTTTTCCAGGATGGTATTGGATGGTATGATCATAATCTTTCAAAAACTCAAGCCATCGTCGTTGTCGCATGTTGAATTCCTTTTGAGTGAAGAAATATTTGAGGCTTTTATGATCCGTATAAATCTCCACCTCTCAAAGACAAGTAATGCCTCCAAATCTTAAGCAAAGGGCATTTACGCTAACTCTAGATCATGAGTAGGATAATTCCTCTCATATTCTTTGAGTTGTCGTGAGGCATAGGCTATGACTTTCCCATGTTGCATGAGAACACATCCTAACCCTTTGCTCGAAGCATCACCAGAGATGACAAATCCTCCGAGCGGATGGTATTTTCGAGCAGTCTTGAAATGAGTCTTCTCTTGAGTTCTTGAAAACTCTTCTCACATTCCTCGCTCAATCGAATTTTGTATCTTTTCGAGTCATTTGAGTTAATGGAGTAGCGATTCGAGAAAACCCTCTACGAATATCCGATAATAACCAAATTAAGTCGAGAAAGCTACGATACTTGATCAATCGACTTAGGTTGTTCCGAGCTTTGAATTGCTTTAATCTTTGCCGGGTCAACAGATATTCCATTATTTGATATCACGTGCCCAAGGAATGCAACTTCCTCAAGCCAGAACTCGCATTTCTTTAACTTGGCATAAAACTTTTTTTCACGAAGCTTTTGGAGTATCAGCCTCAAGTGTTGCTCATGGTCTTCGCGGGTTTTGGAGTATATGAGGATGTCATCAATAAAGACGACCACAAATTGATCCAAATATTCCTTGAATACTCGGTTCATCATATCCATGAAGGCAGCAGGAGCATTAGTCAATCCAAAAGACATGACTAGGAATTCATAGTGCCCGTCATCGAGTTCGAAGCGATCTTTGGAATGTCATCGCTTTTAATCTTCAATCGATGATATCCTAACTAAGATCAATCTTTAAAAAGAATTTGGCTCCTTGTAAATGATCAAACAGTCATCAATGCGAGGCAGCGGTTACTATTTTTGATGGTGACATGATTCAACTCCCGATAATCAATAAAAAGTCGCATACTTCCATCTTTCTTCTTCTGAATAGAACAGAGCACCCCAAGGAGACGTATTAGGAACGAATGAAACCGATGTCTAACAATTCACAGTAGTTGGGTTTTTAACTCCACGAAGTTCAATAGGAGCCATTCGATATGGGGCTTTGGAAATGGGTTTTGTGCAGATTCAAGGTCGATACAAAATTCAATTTCACGCTCCGGGGTAGGCGAGGGAAGTTCTTGAGGGAATACGTCGTCGGAAATTTATTAACAATAGAAATATCATTCAAATCTGACGTATCTTTATTTAAATCCGTGATATGGGCTAAGAAAGCTTGAATTATGGAGTATTTTTAAACTTGAATTACTCCAGTATGGTTTATTATGGAGTATTTTTAAACTTGAATTATCTAAAGTACGAATCTCTAATCTTTGTCCTTTTATCTCACTGGATTCGTTCTCTAAAATGTTTTTCATCATCCTCAGTCTTTAATGGTGATACTTGATGAATATCATTGGCCTGTAGTGCAAAGATGAATGATTACCTGATGAATATCTTTGGTCCGTAGTGCAAAGATGAATAGGTGTTGAGATGAACATGACCAACTGGTGATATAAATGAATATCTTTGGCTCGTAGTGCAAAGATGAATATTTGATGCAAGATGTATATTGATTGATGTTACAGGGATAAAATATTGATGATGGACTTTTAAATTCATAGATGATAGTAGATTTCATTTTCTACTTAACTCTTCTAATGAATTGTTATTTTCGCTGCGAATATTGATCTAAAACTTGTTGTCCGTTATATTTTATTTGATTTGTTAAAGGCTAACGATAATTTTTTGTACATTATCTTAGTCATAATATTCTTTACTAGGCTAGTTGAGCTCACCCTTTTCCTTTTTGTTCCATTTTTCTTCTTAGGAAGCGAGAATATAGCAAGAAGTACCAGTCGGGGTATAGAGTGATGGTCCTAGACAGTTGTTTTAGTGGTCCTCACTATTTTTGTAAATTAGCGTATCAATAATTGTAATGAGGACTTTATCTGAGTGTGGATATTGTCTAGAAGACAATATTTGTATTTAAACTCACAGTTTATTTGTTGTCATATTTTGTGCGACAATTGTATTAATGAAGTTGTAGTTGTTTCTGTACCATGTATTTGGCGACTCAGAATGGGTGGTGTATACCTATTTTGGGGGCGTCACATAAGAGGAGTCTTATTATGGGTGAAGTTTGATGTTTTCACAAGACATGTGAATGATTTTTTCAAGAGTTGGGAGAGTACGCATTTTCTATAGAGAAAGAAAAACTAGGCTTTTGCCAATTACCCATATTCTTGAATACTTCTTCTTTCTTGGTTGATCACCTCTAAAGGCTAAACACTTGGGTGGCTAACGTTGATCAAAGGAAAGAATCAAACCCGGTGAATTCAAGTTGAACACAAAAAGAATTTGGAGGTGAACTTGTACCTGGGGAAGCTTGAATCTTCAAGGGTATAATTCTTGTTTTTTATCTTTTTGATTAATTAATAATTGTGCATAAAGGATGATCTAGGTAATTGGTTTGTTAAATTTTAAAATCTGATTTTTACGCTTCCGCTTTACTTTGATGCAATTTGATTGTGATCATGAATATGACAAACCTAACAGTTAACATCAAGTAAACGACGCAGTGAAATTGGTGAGTTTGACATTTTCAAATTTTTGCATGTGAAAACACCATTTTAGCATACATTAATAAATTAATTAATTACCAAAATAAATTAGGTCTTATTTTAAATTGGTATCTCTCATTATTTTCTTCAAACTATATTACCCTTACATATATAATTCGGCAATCTAATTAAAGATTTTCTAGTGAGAATAAGGATCACATTTTAAATATATACAGCCTTGTGGTGACTTAACAAACTATATATAAATAAACAGGTAGACATCTCTTGTCAATTACATCATTACGTAACTCCTTTTATTTTGTCTCTTAGATTATTTTGATCAAGTGGTGACACATCCGAATCAAAATTATCCAAGTTAAGTCCAACCTAGCACTTCCATATATTTAAAGAGAAAAATACCATCCTTGTGGTGACATAACAAACTCATATTAAATATTTAATACTCTATTAATTTTTATCATGCTAGAAGGCGATGTTCGATATTCTAAATATCTTTGAACGCTTCAGAATTAATATAATTTCTTTGAGGGGTTTGTTATTAATTATTTTATCTTGCTTAGCGTGCATGCACACACACACACACACACACACACACACACACACACACACACATATATATATATATATATATATATATATATATATATAGTAGAAGCATATATATATAGAATACTATATTCTACCCAGATTGATTATGGACTTTATTCTAGTTTGGTTCACTGGAGCCACCAAGTGAACCAAAGGATCAAACCTAGGGTGTGACGCCCCCAAAATAGGTATTCATCACCCATCTTGAGTCGCCAAATATATGGTACAAAATTCAAATATAACTTAATAATACAACTGTCGTGTGATATACGACAAAACATAAACTGAGAGTTTTGAGTGAATCATCGCCTGTAAGACAATATTTGTTTTAAAACTCTCGGTTTATGTTTTGTCGTATGTCACACACTACAACAGATATTATTAAGTTGTATTTGAATTTTGTACCATGTATTTGGCGACGACTCAAGATGAGTGATGTATACCTATTTTGGGGCGCCACATATAAAATCAAGAATTAAATTTAAATATAACTATTATATTTAAATTCAGGCTCCATTACAAACGGGTCTTCAAGCACTCCTTGCTCCTTGGTTTCCAATTCTTCAAGATAATTCTAACTAATCTTATTACAAAAACTATTTATATAAATAGAAACCTTGATCATCAGTCAAAGGAAGGTACATAGGAGGGATATGGAATTTACATCAAGAAAAAACTAGAGAAGACGAGGTACGCAAACCCTATTTAATAAAACACATACATTCATGCATCTAACTAAAATAAAATCTAATTACATTGGTCAATAATCCATAATCGATCTCATTTATTGTCATACATATCAACATATGCATCAATAAATAACATTCATCTCATGAATAATAAACATTTAATATACACATTGATATCGATTTAATGGGCAATTATAGTTAGCATAATATCCAATTCCAATTAAAATAAACATACTTATTTTAATCCAATTTCAAATCAAAATAAAATCATTTATTATTAATTTAGAATTATTGAAAAATATGAAATTCAATTTTATTTAAAAAAAAACCTTTTATCTTAATTAGAAAGCAAAAGAAAAATGAAAAAAAATTAAATCTTGGGAATCGGCGTGTTGCAGTGCTGAGAATGAACTTCCTTCTGGCGCTGCAGCGCCATGTCACCTTTCAAATACACGAAGCCCGGTGACTACGCACCGTGATTATCAAGAATCAAGTACTGTATTTCGATCTTCGTAATCAATTTATTTTCATTCATTAATGAATTGTGCAGTTTTTCTCCAAATACATGATTCTATGCCAATAATTATGCTCAATAAAATTGTTCTAAACATATATTAACATACATATCAAATCAAAATAATTAATAACTTGCATAAATTTTTGACTCTGATACCACTGTTAGGTTTGTAATATTCATGTACACAATCAAATTGCATCAAAGTAGCAGAAACATGGTATAAATAGAGTTTTAAATTTTACAAACCATATACCCGGATCATAATTTATATGCAATTATTAATTAACGAAATAGATGAAGAATAAGATTCATACCTGATAAGTAGGTTTTATACCTACTTATTAGTTACTAACTCACTGAAATTATGCTCAACTCGAGTATTTTTATTATATTTTATTTACTTGTCGTGTCTATTTTGTAGTGTGCATAACTGGAACTCCCATAGCAACTTAAGGCATGGAATGGCATGAAATGGCATGAGCTAGCAAGGACATGGCAAGGTGGACTTGAGCAAGAGTGTAGATTGTAGCTGAATTGGAGCAGGTGAGGAGGAGGATCAATGAAATGGTGAAGTGCAAAAGAGAGGAAATGAAGAGCAAACAAGTAGCAGACAAGAAGTAGAAGGATGCAAAGTGCAGCACCAGAATACAAAGTGTAGCAGCAGCAACAGAATGCAAAGCGCCCGCGCCAAAGAAAGTCTGCGTAAACAGATATAAATATATCGCGTAGCGCTCAACAACAAATGGGCCATGGCGCCTGCGCCATGCACTCTCTGAACAACCCTATAGCGGCGTCTGCGCTTTCGATTTAGAAGATGTCTTATCAGCAGCGCCTTGGCCGGTCTTATTCAGTTTAAAAAAATGATTACTTTTTGTAATTTGAAATTGAGCATGTTTTGCTCATCTGAGACGATATGGTTAGTACCAAGACGTGGTTTTGAAGTATTCATTATTGTTCTTAGGTTTAGACTAATAGAGAGAGGGTTTTGAGCACTTGATTACTACATTTTAGCTCCTCTCTTTATCTAGATTACTTAATAAATATACTTTTCATTTCTGGATATTTTTGGGTGATTTGGACAAGCCTGGAAACAGAACTTGCAGCAGGAATTTAAAATTTTGATCTCTCATTTCTTCCATAACTCATGTTTTCATTTCTTATTTTAATGGTTTGCTTTAATCCCATAATGGCTTTTGGTTCAGAAATGAACTAAACTCTATTATGGGATTCTAATGCGTAGTTTAAACATGTATGACTGATTGTGATGTTGCTTATTTAATATTGGATTGCCCATTATAGTTGTGCTAAATGTATGAATTCTTGATCACCATTCACACTAATTGCTTGTATGGATTTGAAAAATAAAATATAAGTATAGATTAGACCATAATGCCATATGTTCATAAGGCTTATTTGTGTTAGGCTTTGTGATTCGTGACCCGTATAGGCATATACCGTTTCATCATTTGTAGTCATTAAGAGAGTTTGAGCTTAAATCATATTTGCTATAAATTCACATAGACATATAGTGAGTTTAGTAATTGTGATGCTTACACAAATTCTATCAATTTTGGATTTTGTGTAAATTGGGCATAGTTCATTGAAAAATGGTTGTGTTTCACTTATGTGTTCTCGACTAGCTTTTCATATTTTATAAGTATACATAACATGAGGCGTACATTTTAGATGAAGCGTAAGATGATATTAGAATCCCATATCTTTCCAATTTGATTACCTCCTCTTAGTAATATCTATTTATTGTGTTGATAATTAATTTAAATATAAATTCATTTATTGATTAATAGTTTGAGTATATAGAAATAGTGATTAAGTTATTGCATGATAATTTAGATTTATCACCTTTCTCCGTGGGATCGATACTTTCTTACTCTGTACTACTTGTTGACTCATGTATACTTGCATGAGTTAGAGTCCATTTTGTTAAATCAAAAAGGAGGCAACAATACCGTTGTAGAAACTAGCTTTCTCAAGTACGAGTTCAACTTTAAATCCTTCTCACATTCAACTTGAATCCACTAGATTTGATTCCTTTCTTTGATTAACGTTAGCCACCCAAGTGTTTGACCTCTAGAGTTGATCCACCAAGGAAGAAAAGTTATTCAAGAAGATGGGTGTTTGGCTAAACTCAAATTCTATCTCTATAGAATATGTGTACTATCCCAACTCTTGGAACAAAGTGCGTAATCTTAATCCATAATAAGATCTTCTTATTTATAGATGTAGGCAACCTTCATAATCCATTTAGAATAGGGTTTTGATTTAATTAATTAAGCTCTTTTAATTAATTAGGCTTCCTAATCTTATTAGGAATATGTGAGAGTACTTATATTAATTAATTCTCAAACCCTTTTAGGAATTAACTTAATATTAATAGTAATAATAATAAGACTCCTCTTATTAATTTATATTTAATATTTATTAAATATTAAATAATAACTATTAAGCTATTTAATTTATTCTATCACCATAGATTAAATTAAATACACTTAGCTTATTATTACGATTATGCCATTTACTTATTAAATAAATATTCTTCCTTTTATGATGTGACCCTTTAGGTTATCCATATTAAAACGGTTGTGAATAAATCAATTAGAACAATTCTAATCATATTTAAATAAATAACATTTATTCTACAATAAGGATAAACCTCCTTAGCGATCAATTACTTTCCAGATAATATAGATTTCAACATTAATAATAAAAGAACATTTGAGTAAATAGTTACAGTACAATTCAATCCATCCATCATACAATGTCCCAATTAAATATAAGACATGAAATTACTGTTAAGTCTTATTTTATTTAATTATATGTATTTCGATTCACAAATGCACAACTCTAAATAATATAAATTAGAAACTCCTTTCTAATTTCATTCTACCTTGGTCAAATATTCATGGGTTGTTATTTATCGAATCACATAGAACATTTCTCTTCTTTTAGTAGAAGCGGTAGATTCTTTATTAATCATTCATTATTGTCATATATAATTTATTACACAAAAGCATACCCTTTGATATACCCTAAGGGTCTTAAGGAATATGTCAAAGTATAACCTAACATACATAAGATATTATGATGATCTCAAGTCTAATGATCACTTGTACTACTATCACTTCAGAAATTCTTATTGACAGGCAAGTAAAACTCTATTAGGTATTCTTTAGAGAGCCACCTTTAGTGAACTTATTCTCCAATAAGCACCTATATACTTATTTTATTGTCTCCACACAAATGTTCATGAGATCAATCATCCTCATCTAATGAGCAAGCAACATATGTACCAATCTATCCGGATTCACTAATCTCCTTTTTAGTAATCCATCGATTGGGAATATTTTAGTTTTTAATCTATCTAAGAATTTAGATCTTATTAGCATGATCTCATTATGATTATAAAAGCATTACTTAAAACTCATTATTAAAACAACACCATGTAGATTGTAAGACCCCAACTTTTATGAATAAAGATTTAATTTTCTCGAAATATCTTTTTGAATAATAAGGTGTGGATTTGATATAATGTTATAGTTGTGGGTTATATTTATAAAGTTTGCAAAGTAAGAAAGTTGTAATAAAATATTCAATTGGTAGGGGAATATTCATTTTATCAGAGAATATTCGTACGATGACACAATCATTGGTGGACCCCACAACAGAATTACTGTCAGAGTTAGAAAACGACAAAAATATATTTTTATAAAAATAACGGCGAAAGTTTTACCGTTAACTGTTGAAATACCCGGTGATAAAAGTACAGTAATACGCTTGGTTGCATAGTAGCAAACGGTATTGATTATTGATGCTTACGTGAGAAGTCACTCAGTTTTTGCCACAGTAATTGCTGCATAGTATCTCACGTTATTGATTCAATTATTGCATAATATTTTATATTGTTAAATCAATAATTGAAACGATAAAGTTATTTATATTATTATTTTCATTATTGACGATGTCTAGAAAGTTCTGTCAAGGAAAGGGGTTTGGTCACCTAATTGCGCGCCAATAGGGATAAATCCTTATCGAAAAGCCCCCTCTTTCCTAGGAATGATTTGGTTGTTAATATTGTGAGTTATAATATTAATGATGAATGTTATTAAAAATATATTTTGTGAAGCCAAGTGAATTGAGATAAATAGAGGGAATTTTTATAAAGTATTTGTTGTAAATTTGACATTATTTGGACCCCCACTTACCCACCCATTTTCAAAAGCGTCGGTGAGAAAGTTATCTCAGCTTTTGTTTTATATATATATATATATATATATATATATATATATATATATATAATAAAGTTTGGGGGGGGGGGAATCTGAGGAGTCACGGGAGGGAGTAATTATATATATATATATATATAATATAATAAATTTTGTTTTTTATGTAAAATATAATATATTTTATTTTATTATGCATAATGTTTGCATAATATCTGCATAGTGTTTGCATAGTAAAAATTAGAAATTTTTAGAATTCGTCAGTGATTATTACTATTCACCCGTGATTTTTCCTACTGTGCATCCAAATAGTATCCTTCCATTTTCCTATATATAGGATTTTCATTTTAGAAAAGAAAATCACACCAGAATCAGAGAATTCTTCTTCTATAATATTGAGTGTATTTCTATAAAATGCAGGTGGAAACACTGGTAACTCTCAGACGGTCACCGCTAAGCAGTTCAACGAGCTGGGACCACCGAAATTTTTGTGAAAACCAGAACCACTTAAGGCGGAGACGTGGATAAAGCAAATCACCAAGATATTTGATGTCTTGGAATGCTCAATGGAGCTAAAGGTTCCCTTCGCCACCTTTATGTTGTGTGAAGAAGCAGATTACTGATGGGAATTTGTAACATGTACTCAATCTGCCGCACTAAAGATGTCTTGGGAGAAGTTCCAAGAATTGTTCAATGACAAGTACTTTCCTGAAAGTATTCATCACATGAAGGAGGTGGAATTCATCAAGCTGGAATAAAACAATATGACTGTGTTGCAGTACGAGGCTAAGTTTGCCGAGTTATCCCGGTTTGCATCCCATTTGGTTGATAATGAAGAGCAAATGAAGCGAATATTTCTACGAGGTTTGAAACTCGAAATAAGTCAATACCTTATTTCTCATAAACTTTGTTTGTATTCAGATATTGTGAATAGGGCTCAGTTATTAGAACATGATCATGAGTCAGCCCAACCAAAAGGGAACGACCAACAACACGATAATAATCATACCGGTGGCAACGACCATCAGAACAATGATAACCATCACGGAGAAAATTATCATGCCAGAAATGGTAATCACTTCGGTGGTAATCATGGCCAAGATAATAAGAAAGGTGAACTAAGTGGGAACAACTTTAAGAAGAGAAGATTCAACAATGACGGAAAGACATCGACAGCAGCACCGACACCCATTTCCAAGGAAAGAGAACGACCACCGGTCATATGTTTCAAATGGGGATAGGAGGGACACATCCGTCCAAACTGTACGCAGCAACCCAAAGCGTGTTTTAATTGCGAAAGAGAAGGTCATTTAGCTCAATTTTTTCGTGTAGTGAAGTCAAGTCCAGCTGGGATGAAGACACCAAAGGCTGTTCCAAACAAGTAAAAGTTGATAGTTTAAGGGAAAGCATTTTTCGTGACAAGGAACCCGGAGGAAGTTATCACAGGTAAGCTAATCATAAACTCTTGCGAAGTCTATACTTTATTCGATACCAGTTCTACTCATTCTTTTATTTCTCCCACTTGCGCTCAATGTTTAAATTTAACTCCGGAGAAATTAGACTTTGACTTATTTGTTGAAACTCCGTTAGGAGAAACCTTTGGTACATCCACTATTTATAAATCTTGTTTGATTCAAATCGACACTTTCACGTTACCTGTCGATCTTATCTCTTTGAAAATACTTGCCTTTGATGTGATTTTAAGAATCGACTAGTTAACTATTCATCATGCTAAAATTGATTATTTTTGTAAGGTTGTTAGTTTTCATATTCCTAACCAACCTGTTATGTGAATTCAAGCAACCAAACCACTAAAGTCAATCACTGTCATATTAAGCCATAAGTAAAGAGCCACGAGCCTTTCATTGGTGACTTCCTTGTGTGGGATGCACCGAAGCCAGACTTTCTGTAGGGAACGCCGTGAATAACGGTGGAAAGTTGATAGGTATCATTGTGAGGTGTTATCCAAGTCTTGGATGAGAGTTACAGTTTTGAATGATATTTCTATTGTTAATAAATTTCTTGACATATTCCCCGAAGAACTTCCTGGCCTACCCCCAGAGCGTGAAATCGAATTTCGTATTAACCTTGAACCCGATACAAAACCCTTATATATTTCTTCACCCAAAAAGAACGTAACATGTGCCAAATACGTTAGCTCGAGCTATTGAAAGATTACGATTATACCATTCAATACCATCCTAGAAAAATGAACGCGGTAGCTGACGCGTAGAGTAAAAGATCATATTCGATTAGGAGTGCGACGTTGTTAACATAAAGACCCATTTCGTACGACTTATAAAAGATGGAGATAGAGTCAAAGACTCCAAGAACCTACATAAACATAGCAAATATACGATTAGAACCGACTTTAATCGATAAAGTTAAAGCCGCTCAAGCTACAGACTCAGAGCTGATGAATGTGAAGAAGAAGGTGCAAGAAGGTATTATTCTAGAAGCAAGAATCGATGAAGAGAGGAAATCTAAACCCTCAATTTTATTGGTCTATTTGAAATCCTCAATCGAGTAGGAATTGTGGCCTATAGACTTACTTTACCGCCAAGTATGTCTCGTATTCATAACATTTTTTATATATCTATGTTACGTAAATATATGGAAGAACCGAACCACATTATTTAATTAAAACCAGACGAGATAGTGGAAGATTTAACATATGAAGAGGTACCTGTTAGAATCTTGGATAAGAAGGAGCATATTCTACGCTCAAAGGTTATACCTCAAGTCTAAGTTTTGTGGAGAAACCACGATGTTGAGGAAATGACCTGGGAGGTAGAATCTAAAATGAAATCAAGGTATCCTCACCTCTTCGACATACTAGGTATGTACACCAATTTCGAGGATGAAATTTCATAAGAAGGGGAGGTTGTAAGACCCCAACTTTTATGAATAAAGATTTAATTTTCTCGAAATATCTTTTTGAATAATAAGGTATAGATTTGATATAATGTTATAGTTGTGATTTATATTTATAAAGTTTGCAAAGTAATCAAGTTGTCATAAAATATTCGATTGGTCAGGGAATATTCGTTTTATCAGGGAATATTCGTATGACGGCACAATCATTGGTGGACCCCACAACGGAATTACTGTCGGAGTTAGAAAATGACAGAAATATCTTTTTATAAAAGTAACAACGAAAGTTTTGAAAGTAGTATGCACATAAGCCAATCATGTTTGATGATAAAACATATACTTTGTAACAATCATATTCATTTATTAATAAAAAGTATTAATTTATTAAAGGATTTTAATTATTTACATGATGCTGTTTTATAATATGTGATAAACCCATAGTTTTAAGCAATGCTTTTAGAATAATGATGATGATCATTCTAATGAGATCTAAATTCTTAGAAAGCTTAAAACTAAAATAGTTCCCAATTGTTGGATTACTAAATTGGGGATTAGTGAATCCGGATAGATTGGTACATACGTTGCTTGCTCATTGGATGAGGATGATTGATCTCATGATCATTTATATGGAGACACTAAAGTAAGTATGCAGGTGCTTATTAGAGAATAAGTTTACTAAATGTGGCTCGCTAAGAAATACCTAATGGAGTTTTACTTGTCTATCAATAGGAATTCCTGTAGTGATAGCAGTACAAGTGATCCTTGGACTTGAGATCATCATAGTATCTTGTGTATGATGAGTTATACTTTGACTTATTCCTTAAGACCCTTAGGGTATATCAAAGGGTATGTTTGGGTATAATAAGTTATACATGGAGATAATGTATGATCAATAAAGAATCTACCACTTCTAGTAAAAGAAGAAAAATGTCCTATGTAATTCGATAAATGACAACTCAATAGTCCTTGGCCAAGGCAGAATGAAATTAGAAAGGAGTTTCTAATTTGCATTATTTGGAGTTGTGCATTTAAGAGTCGAAATACATATAATTACACTACAAAAAAATGGGCCTTTAGCAATAATTTTTCGGGCAACGACTTTATAAGTCGTTGCTAAAAGTATATGTTTAGAAATTCGTTGCAAAATTTTCGGCCACTTGCTTTCTCGTCATCGTGGGCAACGAAAGTTTTTTTGTTGCTAAAAATGGAGCTTTAGCAACGTTTTTTCATGCAAAGTCGTTGCTAAAAGTGTATGTTTAGCAACAAAACTTGGCCTTCATTGCAGATTGTGTCAGGCTTTCACTTTTTTCAACGAAATTCATAAGTAGTTGCAAAATTTGGAAACAAAATTCGTTAGAAATTCATTGCAAAATTTCTAACCACTTGATTTCTCCTCATCGTGGGCAACAAAAAAATTTTTGTTGCTATGTTTCGTTGCCTAATATGGACCACATTCATTGACAACAATTTTTATTTTCAAGTGCATATTTTATACAACTTTTGGTAACGATTATTAAAATGTTGCCTTAAATTAACAACAACAACAACAACAACAACAACAACAACAACAACAACAACAACAACAACAACAATAATAATAATAATAATAATAATAATAATAATAATAATAATAATAATAATAATAATAATAATAATAATAATAATAATAATAACAACAACAATAATAATAGTACTAATAATAATAATAATAATAATAATAGTAGTAGTACTACTACTACTACTACTACTACTACTACTACTACTACTACTACTACTACTACTACTACTACTAATAATAATAGTACTAATAGTAATAGTACTAATAATAATAATAACAATAATAGTAATAGTAATAATAATAATAATAATAATAATAATAATAATAATAATAATAATAATAATAATAATAATAATAATAATAATAATAATAATAGTACTGAAATTCAAAAAGCCTTCTTAACTTTCGTCATATCAGTGCTAAGAGCTTGTGAACATGGTTCACTGTCAGATAGCTCACAGCTAAATAATTCTTCATGAACTACTTTTGAAAGAGAAGAGAACCCTTGCTGACTTTCATATTCAGGCCTTGTCAGCTGAAGTTCACAACTGATACAACCGAAACCGTTGGAAAGAATCGTCCCGGTCGGAAGGGCCGGTGAATAATGTACACCCCTCAATGGAGGAATGGATAAAGTGAGAGTCAGACGCCCCCTTTTGAAATATGTGTTGATAGTTGCCTTCTAAGCCAAAACGAGAGAAAAAGTGTGTTGGTCATTCTTTAACATATAGTACTTGGTATTATTTAGTAGTATTTTGGAGTCTGAAATCAATTTTTTTTTTGTTGGCAACTTTATTCAGTTCACCTGTCTCTTCGAATTACATGCCAAATTAGTTGAGTATAAAATAAAACTATGAATGATGACTTTTAACAAACTTTTTTCTTTAAAGATCTCTGTGACTTTGACTGATTGTTCTACAATTTTTGGTATATGCCTTCAGCGACCCTGGTCTAAAGCATCTATGATTTATTCAGCACATAAAACTCAAAACAACATGAACAGTAGTTACTTTATTAGCGAAAATGAACACCAATTATTTATACAGCAGCATGCTAACAATTACCAATTAAGATTAAAAATACTAAAAATGACATGTTTTTAACTTAAACAAGCTAGGGGTTGAGATGTGGGAGGAACTGTCTAGGATCACTGGAACTTTACAACCACACTGGAAATGTCATCAGTGCTCTTCCTTGCAAATGCCTCTTCGGTAAGGTGTTTTGCTATTGATCGAGCATCCTTAATGTGTTTGATACAATCCACGGCTTCTTGATTTGACAAAACCTGATACCACATGATAAATGTATTAAACCTAATCCAATAATCAAGAACAAAAGATGGTTTTAAGCCAGCCCACATTTATCGATGTTATGCCAATTAACTTAGTTATAGAAATCGTTCTTGATATCTTGCTAGACTAATCCTTTAGCACTGGAAAATACTACCACTCCAATTTTTTCCATCTTTCGTAAGTACTCCATATAAGCCCCGGTTAATTTTTAAACAAAAATTCATTGCAAAATAAAAAACTGAATAAATAAATCAAATTGTTTCAGAGATGGAATTAAGAAACACTATTACATCTGTGATCTAGAGTAGAATGATTTGCACATGTATGCAACCTTCAAATGTAATTGCTTTTCTGTTATGTAGATACTACACGTGTATCAGAAAATGGAATTACACTAGAGTTTCAAATGTAAGTTGAGCTCTACCAATTAATCAATGAATATTTGAATAAACTTGCAATACATCATTAAAGTGAACACATTTGCAACTCTAGTTTTAATTGCTACTGTCAAATGTAATACTTAATTAGTATTCTTTGAGGTGCCATTCAAATATCATTTCAAGACATGCTTTTGCTTTTCAAGATAAAAATAAACTGGACTTCTTATCAAAATATAATTTCCTTTTTAATTCCATACTCTAGAATTACCACTTCCATCAAAACAACTCTCAAATCACAAATTTTCAATGTATTTTCCCAAATATTTGTAACTTGTAAGTACAAAATGGATGATAATGGTGATTGATCAGCCATAAAGGGCATGGCCAAAAGAATCAGCAACTCAGGGATGAAATAAGAGAGTCACATATGAGAGACAACTTGAAATTTATGGCAGTTAAAAGTGATAATGGGATGTAGACTTACCAAAATTCATACAGCTGCAGACACACATCAAGCAAAAGCTACATCTGACCGTAAGACATACTTGACACCCTTCGTAGCGTTCTGTGCTTTATGCAACATACACATGTCTCCGTGAATATGAAGTAGAGCCATCCCTTCAGTAGGAGCCACCTACAGAAAGTTGCATCATTTGTGTCAGTGAACACTTCTTAATCTACACTATACAACTTACTGTAAACCTATAAGAATGCAGAACTATCGTGGGGGAGAGGGGGGGGGGGGAGAAGATAATATGGCTAGAAATATTGTAAGAAATAAGACAAAGAGTGTGTCATGTGTGTCTGTGGTGAGAGAGAGAGTGAGGGAATTACAGATCTAAATCTAAATGGAAATAACATGGTGTAGTTTTAACTCTCTGAAACCTAGCATTAGTATGGAGTCCAAATTTTAACAGGTGAATGATATCTTGAGTAATGGACTGGGTTGGGATAGCATTGTTAGTAATTATCCTAGCATTGAGTTCCTGCCAAATTTTGTAGACAACAGCAAAACTAACGTGCAACAGGCTATGCTAAAATTGGGTCTGAGAGCAGGATATGATATAATCAGTGATAGTTGACCATCCTGTACTAATACTTTTGGAGGTTTGCCATCAGTTCCTCCCCCACATAAGCCACATTGCCTTCCATCGGTCTTAGAATTTGGCTCTACTGCCTCTGTGTTAGTCTCACTTGGTCTATGTACATCCTCAACCTCAACATCCACTTGCTCTGCAGCTTCATCTTTTAGGTCTTCTAGTACAGCAATATGATGTCAATCATCCCAAAAAAAAAATTACTAATAGATAATACAAAAGTTGTTGCTAGACCACATTACAGAAGAACAGACCCAAATTCAAAAAAAAGGCCTTTAGTGGTCTTAGTACAGTACCTCATACCACATTGGTGTGTCTTAAAAGCAAAAATTAAATCAAACCATCCATTATACTACCAATTTTTGGCCTGAAATAAATTAAGAACTCTAATAATAGCAAACCATCAACTACAACAATAGCTTAACTAATATCACTGTGAGAGTACTACTCTCAACCTAAGACATCGCATAACACTCTTACAACATTCATAGTACTTAACTAATTTTATTTGAAGAAATAAAATAATTGTTTGATTTCGCAGGTATTACTTGGTTGGTGCATGGTCAAAGTAATCAAAAGGCTATTAATATGTCAATTTATACAGTATTAGTGTTTTTAGATTCTTCTTAAGTTAATAACTAAATAAAAATTCTAAGGAAGCTACTTTGATTTCAGATTGTCAATTAGAACAACAAAGGCGAGGATATTACACGACAGATTTGGTTGCTGCAGAGTTTGATCAACAGCTGGAGGTTGCTGAAACTAGTTTCCAAATGGTTCAAGAAAATCAAATAATTTTTGTGATGGTTGACAAGAGAAGAAGACTGAGATTGAGAAATTTTGAGAAGAATAGGTGAGTGTTTATGTCACACATAATCAATTCATCAAAAAATTGTAGGCAACTAGAGTTGAAGCCAGCCAATTGCTAGTGAGATGTTAAATATAATTTATAACTAAGACACAATACATACCACAATATCAAGCCAGCCAATTGCTAGTGAAGATGATACAACTTCCCAATACTTTGGATCACCTTCAACTGCCTGAAGAATACAGTTAAGATTAAACTTTATACTACCCTAACCTCATAAATATCTATAAGCACACCATTAATTACTTGAAGAACTAAAAGAAGAAAGGAAAAACAAACGTCATTTAAAGTTCATATATACTGAATCAGTATGAACAGGCAGCCATCATAATCTTTTCCAATATAGTACATCCATCAAGTTTAAAGTGTGGAAGAATTGCCATAACAGTCTCGTCTCTTTCTTAATGAAAACTCATGGAAGCAACTATGATGAACATCAGGACATGGTCAAACCTGTAAAGTAACAATTTTAATTTGAAAATCCACAAGTTTTGAATGCACTGTTTGTTGTGCTCCAGTGAAAAGACTATCAAAAACCTATTGAGAAATATAATTTTTAATTTGACAAAAGCGAAGATGCCTCAGGAAAACGAGTAATGTCAAAATGCATCAATGTGACAAACTAAATGAATAAAACAGGGGAAAAAACTCACAGCTAACCAATCAACAAGCTGTTCAGGGATCCTAGATTGTGGTTGCTTGGCAGCATAAAATATTTCCATTAGTTCCCATGCAGCTTTCAAAAAGGTTGGCTCCTCAACTTTATAAGTAAAAATTATAGAGAGGTAATTGTTTATTACGGAAGCTTTCATATAAAGACGTATCCTTATAATTATATGGTCAAGATTAATGGACAACCACCCAAAATGCACCAAAAAATCTGAAACCAACTCAAGGGACACAACACTACCTGTAAAATTATTCTCTCAACAATTTTTTCAAAATACTATGAGAAATAAAAAAAAAATTGGGCGAAGCTGAGAGTATTAGTATTATGGTAACCAACATATATGGGGATGAGCAAGTTAAAATTATAAATACCTTCAAACCAACATCAGGATGTGAGGTAATATGCCGACCAACAAGTTTGAGAGCTATTTCTGTAACAAATATAGAAGAGTCGTAGAACCTTCCTTCAATAAAAGTTTGAACAAGCTTATCAAGCAAAGCCTCTGGATCAGCTTCAACAATAATACTAATTTGCTCTCATGAAAAACAAGGAGCACATGAAGTAAGTCCACAAAAAGAAAGATAGTAAGTGGTCACCGCAATAGCAAGTGACTTGAGAATTCATTGACACTTCTACTTACTGCTCGTAATGCCTTAGCACGAATCACATGTGAGTTCTCCTTTAAACTTGCCTGAAATAAGATACATGGTAATGTTGATGAATCCATATTCCAACAATGCTGAATTTGAACATTTATGGGACCCAAGAGGCATAGACAAGTTAAGATAGTCCAAATAAGTTAACAAATTCATAGCAAGATAGTCCAAACAATATAAAACATAGACAAAACCAACCAATTTTTGTCCTAAAACAAGTTAATAACTGTAACAATAGCAAACCATCAACTACAACAATAGATTAGCTAAATCAAATCTTTCCATCAGATTTAACCAAAATTAGAAAATCAAAATCCAAATACCATCCATTATACTATAAATTACTGATTTACCAAGTCTAACATAAAGTTCAACATTAATATCCAAAATATTAAGTAGTGTTCACAACAAAAGTTCTAACAGTTTTGAATGTCCATAAATATCGATCAAGAGTTGTTTCCAACTCTTTCTGTCCCTGAGCTGCTATTGCCTTGAATCAAATGTAAAAATTGTGGATTGTCGGCTAACTTGTTAAGTAAATTCTCAAGATTATCCATCCGTTTTCCTTGTGCCTGAATGGTTGCTTCAAGCTCTTCATTTTTTTGTGAGACGCTTCTAACTCTGCTGTCAATGCAACTTTTTCTTTATCGATAGATGAAGACTTCTCTGCTCGTGGTCCAAATCCAAAGCCATTCAATCTCCCTGCCTTCTTACCCAATACTCGAGTCATAATCTCCCTTTTGTCATTATTGTCAAAATTTCCAGATTCTGCGTTCATCTCAGAGGTGCATTCAGACTCAAGTAATTTCATTTCATTCTGTGAAATTAATAACAAATGTAACTAATTAATTACATAATCCCAAATTTAAAAACAAGATAAGGTTTGTATAACTTACGTATGCAGCTTCATTTTTAGGTTGTATCCAGTCGTTTGTTTCCTTTTTCTGATGTGTGCTCTTGTAACCTTCAATTGGATCTCCCTGAAAATCAAATTAGATTAATTAAAAATAAAAGAATTATTGTATAATTTTCTGTACAAGGAACATGAATTAAGGCTTAATTATCCTGGTTTTCTACTTTCAAGCATAGCCTCAGTAGGGTCAACCACCGCAACAGACATCTTTGCAGGATCAGGTTAGGCCCTCATCACCCTACTGTTTATCCTCCTTATATGTCTAGTCAAGCAGCAAACCCTTCTCCTTTTAAAGTTGTTTGTTGCTATTTCAAAATCAATGATTAATTTAAATTTTTACATCATGTAGATTCATCATCTTTGGAATACCACATCAAATGTCATTAGTGATCAACTATTTGCATTAGCAAGTGGTCCAAATTTACGAGTATGGAAATATAAAGGATGCATTGTAAATGGAGTAAGGTTTATTGTCAAAGATCGTGACAATCATAGGCAAAGACAAAATAGTGGAATAACATATGAAGGAGAACACGATGGAAAAAGTATCGACTTTTTTGGCTTATTAAATGATATTAATCAAAATAGAGTATGGAAAAGGGTATAATGTGTTTATATTTTCTTGTGAGTGGTTTGATTTATCTAATCGTCATATGGGTATTAGGAAGGATACACACTTTACAAGTGTAAATGTAAGTAGCACATGGTATAGAAACGACCCATACATATTAGCTTCTCAAGCAAAACAAGTTTTTTGTTGATGATTTGAAATTAGGTCAAGAATCGGAAAATTGTTCAAAGGTTTAACCACCCACACGTATTCTTCATTAGGAGGATGAAATGGACGAGATTGAAGAATATACCACTGACAATGTTGTTAACCTTGATGATGACTCACCCGATATTGACATTTTTATTTAAGATCGGGATATAGGGCCAATGAATAGAGATGATGTTGATTCAGAAACAATAAATAACAGTGTCTTAAGACAAAGAACTCAAAAAATTAACATTGAACACAATATCTTATTAGATGGAGACATAGATGATGATGTCGATGAGGATGATTTTGAGGAGGATGAATTCGATGAGGGGTGTAGTGAGGATGATACACTTGTAGATTATCGTAGTGAAGAAGAACAAAGTATGGACGAGGAAGAGAAAGATGATCAGAACAAGCATCAAATAAGGTATTCCTTTCATCTTATCAAAGTTGAAACATTTGAATGATGCTTAATTATTTAGTTTAGTCAGATTGTCGTTCTGGTTCAGGAGTCCAAACATCTCATTCTATCAGCTCCTTAGAACAACCTCTTTCTGCCCGTTCTAATGCAGCTGGCCATCCCAATTTAGGAGTCAAGGCAGTTCCTATTATACCTCCAAGCGTAGCTTTGTCACTTGGGCCAAATGCACCTGAATAAAACTTGGTATTATTCTACTTCTTAACTTTGATTTATTGACTTAAATATGTTATCGGTTTATGTTATTACATATTCTGGTCCTCCAATTTTTTGGAAGTTGAAAGTAGTATGCAAACAAGCCAATCATGTTTGATGATAAAGCATATACTTTGTAACAATCTTATTCATTTATTAATAAAAAGTATTAATTTATTAAAGGCTTTTAGTTATCTACATGATGCTGTTTTACAATATGTGATAAACCCATAGTTTTAAGCAATGCTTTTAGAATAATGATGATGATCATTCTAGTGAGATCTAAATTCTTAGAAAGCTTAAAACTAAAATAGTTCCCAATCGTTGGATTACTAAATTGGGGATTAGTGAATCCGGATAGATTGGTACATACGTTGTTTGCTTCATTGGATGAGGATGATTGATCTCATGATCATTTTGTGTGGAGACACTAAAGCAAGTATGTAGGTGCTTATTGGAGAATAAGTTCATTGAGCGTGGCTCGCTAAGGAATACCTAATGGAGTTTTATCACTGTCAATAGGAATTCTCAGTAGTGATAGTAAGTACAAGTGATCCTTGGACTTGAGATCATCATAGTATCTTGTGTATGATAAGTTATACTTTGACTTATTCCTTAAGACCCTTAAGGTATATCAAAGGGTATGCTTGGGTATAATAAGTTATACATGGAGATAATGTATGATCAATAAAGAATCTACCACTTCTAGTAAAAGAAGAAAAAATGTCCTATGTGATTCGATAAATGACAACTCAAGAGTCATTGGGTAATAGTAATGAAATTAGAAAGGAGTTTCTAATTTGCATTATTTGGGGTTGTGCATTTAAGAGTCAAAATACATATAATTAAATAAAATAAGACTTGACAGAAATTCCATGTCTTATATTTAATTGGGACATTATATGGTGGAAGGATTGAATTGTACGGTAACTATTTACTCAAAGGTTCTTTTATGATTAATGTTAAAATCTATATTATTTGAAAAGTCGTTGATTGCTAGGGAGGCTTATCCCTATTGTAGAATAAATATTATTTATTTAAATAAATTAATAGTTTAATTTATTTATTTAAATAATATTAGAATTGTTCTAATTGATTTATTCACAATCGGTTTAATATGGAGAACCTAAAGGGTCACACCATAAAATGAAGAATAATTATTTAAGAAGTTAATGGCATAATCGTAATAATATGTTAAGCATATTTAATTTAATCTATGGTGATAGAATAAATTAAATAGCTTAATATTTATTATTTAATATTTTAGAAATATTAAATATAAATTAATAAGAGGAGTCTTATTAATATTATTACAATTATTATTATTTTAATTTCTAAAAGAATTTAGGAATTAATTTAATATAAGTACTCTCATTTATTCCTAATAGGATTAGGAGGAAAATTAGTTAAAGGAGTTTAATTAATTATCCCTAATAAGATTTAGGAGCCCATTTAATTAAAAGAGTTTAATTAAATAAATAATACTTTATTTTTAATAGGGTTACTTGATATCTTTATAAGAGGAGTCTTATATCAGATATTTAACATACGTTATTCCAATTGTTGGAGAGTACACGCCTTTTCTATGAGAGATAGAAAAACTAGGATTTTGTCAAATATCCATTTTCTTGAATTCTTCTTCTTCCTTGGTGGATCACCTCTAGAGGCCAAACACTTGGGTGGCTAAAGTTGATCAAAGGAAGGAACCAAACCCTGTGGATTCAAGTTGAACGCGAAAAGGATTGGAGGTGAACTTGTACCTGAGGAAGCTCGGATCTTCAAGGGTATGATTCTTATTCATGTCTTTTCGTTTAATTAATAATTGCGTATAAAGGATGATCCGAATTTATAGTTTGTAAAATTTTAAAACTCTAGTTTTTCCACGTTTCCGCATATTTTATGCAATTTGATTGCGTTCTTGTATATTACAAACCTAACAGTGGTATCAGAGTCAATCCTTTATGCGAATTATTAATTATTTTAATTTGATATGTATATTGATATGTGTTTAGAACAATTTAATTGGGCATAATTTTATTATATAAAATTAAAAAAAAAAAATCGCAAACTTTTTTTTTTATTATTCTCCGCGTGGTTCATTCTTTTTTGAAATCTTGATCCATATATCAGTTCTTGCGTTGGTCTTTAGATATATATGTTATCACTTATCAGGAATACTTGTATATATATTAATTATATTAACATGATCCTGTTCCTGTATATGTTTCACTTGGAATTAAAGGATGACATGCATGGAAATCAAGGAGACAAAAGTTAACAGGATTCTTTCAAATAGCCAAAATTCGGTTATGTTATATATATATATATATATATATATATATATATATATATATATATATATATATATATATATATATATTAATCTTATTATTTTATAATTAAAATAAAATGTTTATTTTAATTTTAAAATCAAAGGTTTATTTTAATTTTAAAATAAAATTTATTTTAATTTTAAAATTAAATTTCATGCTAACTAATTAGAGTTAGAATTGGATTCCATGATAACTAATTGGAGTTGAAATTAGATTCTATGTTTTCTTAAATAAAAGAGTTTATTTAGAGATTTCATATTATTCAAAATAAAAGAGTTTATTTGTGAATAGGAAAAGTGAATCCATCTTTCCTTAAATAAAGGAGTTTATTTAAATATGGAATAAGATTTCATATTATTCAAAATAAAGGAGTTTATTTATGAATAGGAAAGAGAATATGTGTTTCCTTTAAATAAAGGAGTTTTTTTTTACATAGAATTGGATTCCATAATTAATTAAAATAAAGGAGTGTATTTTGATTAAAATAAAATAGTTTATTTTATTCAAAATTGGATAAATTAAAATAAAATAGTTTTATTTTGATTTAAATTTGGATTAAAATAAAGGAGTTTATTTTGATTCAAAATTAGATTTTATACTAACTAAATTTGCCTATTAAATGATATCAATATATATATATATATATATATATATATATTAAATGTTTATTATTCATGAGATGAATATTATTTATTGATATATATGGTGATGTGTATGATAATAAATGGGATTGATTATGGACTATTGACCAATGTGATTGGATTTTATTTTAGTTGGATGCATGGATGTATGGGTTTTATTAAATGGGGTTACTGCGTACTGCCTTCTCTAAATTTTTCTTAATGTAAATTTTATCTCTCTCCTATGTACTTCCCTCGATCACGATCAAGGTTTCTATTTATTTTAAATAGTTTTGTAATAGGAATAGTTAGAATTAAATTTTAAAGAATTGGAGATCAAGGAGCAAGGAGTGCGTGAAGACCCATTTGTAATGGAGCCCGGGTTTAAATGTAATAGTTATATTTAAATATTAATTCTTGCACCCCTAGGGTTTGACCTTTTGGTTCACTTGGTGGCTCTAGTGAACCAAACTAGAATAAAAATCCATAATCAATCCAGGTAGAATATAGTATTCTATATGTGCATGCTTATACTATATATATTATATATTATGCAAACATGTTTTGCATGTTAATTAATATGACGCGTATTTTATATATATATATATATATATGTGTGTGTGTGTGTGTGTGTGTGTGTGTGTGTGTGTGTGTGTGCATGCGCGCTAAACAAGATGAGACATTTTAATAACAAACCCCTCAAATATTTTATATTAAGTCCTAAGCGTTCAAAGATATTTGGAATATCGAACGTCGCCTTCTAGCATGATAAAATTAATAGAGTATTAAATATTTAATATGAGTTTGTTGTGTCACCACAAGGCAAGTATTAAGTATTTAAGATGTTAATTTATCACATTTGATGCTTATAAAGAAAATTGAACAATATTGTTTTGTTGTGTCACCACAAGGATGATATTTTTCTTTTTTGAATATATGGAGTGCTAGGTTGGACTTAACTTGGATAATTTTGATTCGGATGTGCCACCACTTGATCAAAATAATCTAAAAGGCAAAATACAAGGAGTTGCATAGTTGATGTAATTGACAAGAGTTGTCTACCTATTTATTTATATATAGTTTGTTGTGTCACCACAAGGCTATATACATTTAAAATGGGATCCTTATTCTCACTAGCATATCTTTAATTAGATATTGCCGAACTATATATATATTGAGGGTAATATAGTTTGAAGAAAATAGTGGGAGATACCAATTTAAAACAAGACCTAATTTATTTTGGTAATTAATAAAAGAATGTATGTTAAAATGTTGTTAATTA
This sequence comes from Panax ginseng, assembly GCA_020205605.1. Taxonomy (NCBI): domain Eukaryota; kingdom Viridiplantae; phylum Streptophyta; class Magnoliopsida; order Apiales; family Araliaceae; genus Panax; species Panax ginseng. Next base: position 32,859,939 of record CM035128.1, on the reverse strand, counting down.
CAAATTCATTTACAGAATTTTACAATGTCTAAATTACTATCACTGCGTAGCATATTAGATGCTAAATTAATCGGACCGAATTAAATAGATTAGTTAAGGAAATTGAGAATAGTTCTCACGGCTGAAAAGCTATCTTATATCCTTAATATGCCTATCCCTGTAATGGTTGCAAATAATGCCTCTGAGGAAGAGATTGATACTTTTAGAAAGTGGCAAGATGATGCACAGTTGGCTCAATGCATCATGCTCGTATCCATGAGTAACAAGCTACAGCGTCAGCCTGAAACTATGGATACTCCTACTATAATCCTGCATGTCAAGTAGTTGATGGTGAGGAAAGTAGGACTAATAGATATTAGATATCTAAGGAGCTCTTCCGATCTAGAATGACCGATGACACTATATTACAGATAAAAGTCCTTAACATGATCAATTTGATTGAACAATTAGGACAATGGGTTTTGTCATGGATGGAGAGTTGAGCCAAGATTTGATCTTGCACTCACTCCCGGACTCCTTTCACAATTGTTGTGAATTTTCATATGAACAAGCTAGATATCGACCTCATTGATTTGCTTAATATGTTGAAAAATGTTGAGTCACTTTCCAACCAAGAAAGACCATGTCTTACTGGTAGGGGCCAAAGGATCTTCTGAAAAGAAGAACAATTCTAAGAAGGTAAATTGAAAGGGCAAAAACAAAGGATAATAAGAACAAAAAGCGACACGGATGATAAAAGGAGTTTGTTTCCACCGCAATAAGCACGGACAATCGAAAAGAAAGCTGCGAGAAGTACCTGCAGAGGCTAACCAAAGAAGCTTAGTGAAGTTTGATTTATAAATACAAATTTGTTCATGATTTAAAATAAATTTTCTTTAAGTCAAGGTTCTACTTGGGTATTGGATACCGACTTTGGTTATCATAAATATAGATTTATGAAGGGACCAAGCAGAAGTAGAAAGCTAAACAAAGATAGGTAATCCTATGTGTGGGAAATGAAGCAAAGGTTGCTACATTAGCTATAGAAACTTATAGTTTAGCATTGCCTACGGGCAAATCTATTAAGTCAATAAGTTGTTATTGTATTCCAGTTCTTGTAGAAACATTATTTCCATTTTATTGTTGGACAATGAAATCTTTGGTATTATAATTAAGAACAATTGTTGTTCTATTTATAATAATAATGTTTTGTATAGAACTGGAATATTACTTAATGGATTTTGTATACTTGACTTACGTGAAAATAATTTTGTAAATTGAACAAACTAGTATAAGAAAAGGAGATGATCATTCAAAGAGTTGAATGTATGTATTTGCTGAAATACAAGTATGAATTATTTGAAAGGTTCAAAGAATTCGGAAATGAAACAAATTGACAAAGTATTAAGATTCTTTGATTAGATCAAGGAATAAATACTTGTGTAATAAGTTTCTAGATCATCTCAAATGGTTTTCTCATAATGGACGCCTCCTCATAATAATAATTGATGATGTATCTCGAATGGAAAAATCGTACCTTGTTGGACATGGTACGGTCCATAATGATTTTACTGACATTCCAGTATCCCTCTAGGGTCATGTCCTAGAAATGGCTGTATATCTACAAAAAAGTAACCTCAAAATCCGGCCCCAAGACTCCATAAAAGTTATGGAGAGGGAGGATTCCTAATCTTAAGTATGTTAAGATAAGGGGTTGTCCAACTTATGTGAAAAGATTTCAAAGGATAAGCTTGGGACAAGATTTGACAAGTGTCGATTTGTGGGACATCCTAAAGTAAGTTTAGGGTATATGTTCTATAATCCTACTTAGCGAAAGGTGTTTGTTGTGAAAAACGCTTCCTTCTAAGATAAAAGTGTTTATCATTGAAGGGGCTAGTGGGAGGATAATAGATCTTGAAGAGTTCAAGAATCACAAAACACTATAAGTCAAATAAGAGAAACCTGTAGATAGACCTATTGTACCATAACCGAATCGTAAATATGGAATAGTACCGAAGATACCTAGGAGGTATGGATTCATCATGGATGATGATGATGAGGTACGCATCATAGAAGATGATGATCCACAGTTACATACGATGAGGTAAGAGTTCTAGTGTGTACAAAAGGGTCAGTGGGAGCATTGTGACATTCCTAGTATTATATGTTGATATACTACAGATAAGGAATAACACACCAATGCTACAATCAGTAAAGATAAAGTTGTCTAAACATTCCTCCATGAATGATTTGGGAAGAGTATCTTAATTGGGGATGCAAATCTCTATAGATAGATTTAAGATGATGCTCGACTTAACCCAATGAACGTATATTCATTTGATGCTAAAGTCGTTTAGCATGGCAAGCTCTAAGAGATGTTTCATGTCCATGGAGTGTATCTCTCTTAATAGTCCCCACAGACTCCTGAAAAGAGAGATCGCATGAGTGACAATCATGTATGCAATGAAATATCGAGAGACACGATGTTGATCACCATATTCGAGAAGTTCACGTGAGGAGCGGTGAAAAACATCTTAAAGTACTTAACCGGCACTAAGGATGTGATTAAAATTTATGGCGGGTCTGAATTAAAACTAGAGGGCTTAACAGACACAAGTTTTTTAGACAGACCAAGACAACAGAAAAACCACTTTAAGGTAAAGCGTTACCTTGATCAGTGGTGCAGTGAATTGGAAAGGTTCCAAATAGTAAAGAGTTGTTGGTTTAGTGATAAAGACAAAGTATATAGCTATAAATGAAGCTGCAAGTTGATTGTTTAGATTAAAAGTTCATTACAGAACTAGGAATAGTTCCTAAGTCTCATCTTGGATCTAAACATGTGTTGTGGCACTTTCATTTGATTATAAAAATCATTGAAAGATGGGAAATCACTATAGAGATAGTGGACTCTCATGAACAACATTACATATCCATATACTGAAGCTTATCCAACAGCAGGATAATCGTCACTTAGAGAAGAAGAGTATGAGATACCATGACGATTGGCTTTAGTGCAAGTGGGAGATTGAAAGTAGTATGCAAACAAGCCAATCATGTTTGATGATAAAGCATATACTTTGTAACAATCTTATTCATTTATTAATAAAAAGTATTAATTTATTAAAGGCTTTTAATTATCTACATGATGCTGTTTTACAATATGTGATAAACTCATAGTTTTAAGCAATGCTTTTAGAATAATGATGATGATCATTCTAGTGAGATCTAAATTCTTAGAAAGCTTAAAACTAAAATAGTTCCCAATCGTTGGATTACTAAATAGGGGATTAGTGAATCTGGATAGATTGGTACATACGTTGCTTGCTCATTGGATGAGGATGATTGATCTCATGATCATTTGTGTGGAGACACTAAAGCAAGTATGTAGGTGCTTATTGGAGAATAAGTTCACTGAACGTGGCTCGCTAAGGAATACCTAATGGAGTTTTACTTGCCTGTCAATAGAAATTCCTGTAGTGATAGTAGTACAAGTGATCCTTGGACTTGAGATCATCATAGTATCTTGTGTATGATGAGTTATACTTTGACTTATTCCTTAAGACCCTTAAGGTATATCAAAGGGTATGCTTGGGTATAACAAGTTGTACATGGAGATAATGTATGATCAATAAATAATCTACCACTTCTAGTAAAAGAAGAAAAATGTCCTATGTGATTCGATAAATGACAACTCAGTAGTCCTTGGCCAAGGCAGAATGAAATTAGAAAGGAGTTTCTAATTTGCATTATTTGGGGTTGTGCATTTAAGAGTCGAAATACATATAATTAAATAAAATAAGACTTGACAGAAATTCCATGTCTTATATTTAATTGGGACATTGTATGGTGGAAGGATTGAATTGTACGGTAACTATTTACTCAAAGGTTCTTTTATGATTAATGTTGAAATCTATATTATCTGAAAAGTCGTTGATCGCTAGGGAGGCTTATCCCTATTGTAGAATAAATATTATTTATTTAAATAAATTAATAGTTTAATTTATTTATTTAAATAAGATTAGATTTTTCTAATTGATTTATTCAAAACCGGTTTAATATGGAGAAACTAAAGGGTCACACCATAAAAGGAAGAATAATTATTTAAGAAGTTAATGGCATAATCGTAATAATATGTTAAGTATATTTAATTTAATCTATGGTGATAGAATAAATTAAATAGCTTAATATTTATTATTTAATATTTTAGAAATATTAAATATAAATTAATAAGAGAGTCATATTAATATTATTACAATTATTTTTATTTTAATTTCTAAAAGAGTTTAGGAATTAATTTAATATAAGTACTCTCATTTATTCCTAATAGGATTAGGAGGGAAAATTAGTTAAAGGAGTTTAATTAATTATCCCTAATAAGATTAGGGAGCCCATTTAATTAAAAGAGTTTAATTAAATAAATAATACCTTATTTTTAATATGGTTACTTGATATCTTTATAAGAGGAGTCTTATATCAGATATCTAACATACGTTATTCCAATTATTGGAGAGTACACGCCTTTTCTATGAGAGATAGAAAAACTAGGATTTTGCCAAATACCCATTTTCTTGAATTCTTCTTCTTCCTTGGTGGATCACCTCTAGAGGCCAAACACTTGGGTGGCTAACGTTGATCAAAGGAAGGAACCAAACCCGGTGGATTCAAGTTGAACGCGAAAAGGATTGGAGGTGAACTTGTACCTGAGGAAGCTCGGATCTTCAAGGGTATGATTCTTATTTATGTCTTTTCGTTTAATTAATAATTGTGCATAAAGGGAGATCCGAGTTTATGGTTTGTAAAATTTTAAAACTCTGATTTTCCACGTTTCCGCATATTTTGTGCAATTTGATTGCGTCCAAGAATATTACAAACCTAACAGAAGCATGATGTTTAAATAAAACGATATTACTTTTCCTCAACCTCTTTGTTCATATGCATGATATTGCCAAATTTGAGTAAATTATCTAAAATTTAAAAATTTTGAAAATCATCTAGATTTATAAACCGAGCAATTTGAACAATTATTTTGAATTAACTTGTGTTTTTCATATTATTTTTTGCTATAATTATTTGACTTTTATTTTATATTTAATCCTTTTTTTCCATCTTGTTAAATAGATTCTCTCTAGATATGGGTAGTATGAACTTTAGTTAATTTAGCAAGCAGCGTTCAACTTCTGTTTTACAAGATGAGGTATGAAAAATGTCAAGATGATGATGCATCTGCTTCTTAGATGTTGTCATTATTGAGTAGTGAATATGTGTTGCAGGTCGACATGCTACAAGAAGAAAATGAAAGTTTACTTAAAAAGGTGATGCAATTAAAACTTATACTTCTTTCATAAGCCGTGGATTACATGAATTGTATTTTTGTTTTTGTTTTGTTTGTCTGGAGAGGTCTGATTTAGAATCATGCATATTAATCTTTGAAATACGGCTCACCTTGTGTAATGTCTAGAAAGGGGAGGGAAATAGGAAGTTGAGGGAAGTTATATGTAGTGTGTTTTGTTGATTCAGCTATAGCAAAAAGTGTGCCTCGAGTCCCTCAACCAATACCAGCTCCATTAAGTTGACTTGATTTGGGATTTCATTTGAAGTTGCACAGCATTGTATATCAATAACTCTATTTGGTTGCTGCAATATTTGTGTTGTATTCAGTTCTAAGTTTTTATCCTTCATTGATTGAGTTATAGTGATAAATGTGCCTCAAGCCCCTCAACATCTGCATGCTCCTGCAGGTGAGATTAAATTTTGTCATGTTCAAAGTTCTAATTCACTTCTCTTTTTCTAAAATGTTTGGCATAGGCAGGTTGTGGCAAAAATTTTCTTTACTTGCACTGATGAGACATAACACTGATCTGCCCATTCTTTTTGCTCTATATAGTCGAGATTCATTAGCTTCTGGGATAAAATGGTGGAGCAGCTGACTGAATTCACATTTTTTCAATCCTTTTTAAGATGTTACACTCCTGTTAAGTGACCTAGGTACAGCCGTACAGGAAACCTGTACATTATAAAATTGTTAACATAACATTTGTGGTAAGAAATGTGGGCACTAACTCATGTATAATTACTATTTCTAGAGGGTTGTGCTTGTGTAGATTTTCCCAGTTCAATGCATGTTCACGTCTTTTTGAATTTACCTAGTCACATTGCTTTTATGTGGTGTTAGCATTCGTGCTGGAGGTGTTGGTGTTAATCTTCAAGCTTCTAATATTGTGATAATTTTTGACACAGATTGGAACCCTCAGGCAGTATATGAATACCAAATCATATGAAATTGTGAATCCATTGGCACCTTAAGATTAATTCTTAATCCATCTCTTTTCACACTGTCAGGTTGATCTGCAAGCCCAAGCTAGGGCTCATAGGATTGGTCAGAAAAGGGAAGTGCTTGTTTCTTTGCCATTGACTTGTGATTTGGTTGTTGGCATCATAATGTGAAGGTTATAGATAGACATGGAGCTAATTCAACTTTCGTAGGCACAAATTTTGTTGTTGACACCTTAGGGCGTAATCTACTGGCCACTCAAGGAGATGCGCTAAAATGATTCTCTATAAAGGATGTGGAGGAGGATGGTGACAAGTATGATACAATAGAATCAAAGCCTTCATCTGAATCGGTATTTGAAGAATCTGATGTTCTTATGGATATGGACGGTGCGGTTGTAGACGTTGAGTCCATGGTTAGAACTTGTCTTGATGTTTATAAGGTACAATCAAATGGTATTTTTAGGTTTTTACAAATTTTATGCTTTAAATATTTCATTTTTCATTTTGTATGTAAATGTTGATTTTTGTCAAAAGGTCACTTTCCCACCATCAGCAATGTTGAGCCTCTTAATTCACCAAAAAGTGAACAAGAAGTATCAGGTCTCGAAGCTGTGGAGGATGGCTCCAAGAAGATACCTTCAGAGTCGTGCGTCTTTCTAATAGAGAAAGGCTTCTTTTGCGATAAAAAGCCCTTGGAATGAAAAAGCGCCCGGTTCTTGCTGTGGGTAAGATTACAGATCTTGTCAAATAAATAAGTAATGTACCTTTTAACAGTTTACATCAATGTTACCCGGATCGCGGTTCTGTACTATTGTTACATTTGTCGAATTGTCAAATTATTTATATGATTCTACTTTCTAGAACTTATCTTATTACTATTTCATGGTCATTTTGACATGTTTTTAGCAACCTTGTGGAGTATGATACCAAATGAGAAAACCCGTCACAATTAAAGTTTCTGTGCACTTCTATAATTTATCAGGGAAGAGAAATATTGTCATCGGAGTTGCTAAAACAATCAAGAACCACTTTCAAAAACATCCTCTTGCAATAGTGAATATAAAAGGTAGAAGCGAAAAGGACTTGATCCGAGGAGAGGTGGTGTCGAATTAGAGGTTCGCATATAGATTCCCTTTGTTTTCATGTATAGCTTTGAGCAAATCAAATGAAAAGAAAGTTTTGCCATTATTTTCCTTGCAGACAAGCCACGGTGTAGTTCTAGTCTCTCAGAACCCAACAAAGTCATACTCTATAGGGGTTGGGGGGCCGGCGATCAACCTGGAAAACCTAAGGGGAAGGATACAAGAGATTTGGGGAATACACTAACAGGCCAAGAAGATGGAGTTTGTTAGGTAATCTCTCCTGAGCTCGTGTCAGAAATCAAACTTGATTGTGAGGGTGCGACAATTTTCTGGAATCCATTTGGTGATTACTATACAATTTTTAGATTCATGTTTTATTGATTTTTTTTAACTACTGTAAATAAGGTACAAACTGTGGAAGAACAAGTTAGAGCTGCAACTGAGCATAAACTTGGAGTTGCTAATCAGAGCATTACTGCTGGCTTCTTTGACAATAACACAAGGTAGTGTTATATAACTTGATTTTGTTATATTTTCCCAACTGTTGCAAAGCTTGTACTAAATAGATTCTGCTATATTCTCACAGTGCAGAAGACCGGAGAGAATATTTGGAATCCCTTCTGCGAGAGTCTAAGAAAGAGAAAGTTGCACATGTTTTACATGACTATGCTTTAAATGATCTCATAGCCCACAGGTATATGGTTTTTTTAGTATCATAATCTGCTTGCCTTCTTTATTTTTTTTTACATGTTCTTATGTGTTATTCAGAGAAGCCTTTGTTTAATTTATGTTGCATTTCCTTTTGAACTGTCTGTGTGATTGAGAAATGAGAATGAGTACACAATAGGTGCAACATGGCCGATTAAGATTTCAATTTTTTCTTGTAACAGAGCAATCATATAGTTGCACTAAAGGTTCTTTTTCTATTTGAATTTGTAGCAAATGATATTGTGATTGCCTATTTGTCTTTTTCTACTTATGAGCAATACGGTATACATTAGTACCACGTAGCAACTCTATTGTCTTTGTGTGATTTTGGCACTAAGTGCCTCTGGTGACCTATTTGCTTCATTTTCCCGACTTGCTATTATTTTTAAATATGTGCAGAAAGATTGCTTCTACGACCTGCCTTACAATACTGGGTATCAAATTTCCATGCTACGTTTACGGAAGATAAGGGACGAAATTATGAAGTGTACTCTCTTTATATATGTAGATATATACTTTGATTTAAGAACTGTGGTAGCTTTAGATGGTTAATTGTAAAGATAATGAATGATTATGTAGTGGATGATTTTATTAAGTTAATAATATTTTTGTTTTTTGTATTTTTGCCATTATTTGCTATGGGGACATTGAGCCAGCCAAGTACACAAAAAGAATGTCAAATTTTGATTTGGCAACAATATAATTTGTTACCAAAGCATTGAACAAGTTTTAATATAGCAACAAATTTTTATACATTTAGCAACAAATTTTCGTTGCTAATGGCATTAAAAATATAATATTTGGCAACAAAAAATTAACCTAATAACAATGGAGAGGATATTGTTGCTAATACTAAAATAAAAGGCAACATTTTTAATTGTTGCACATCATATCAATTTTCATTACACATATAAAGAAACGGCAACATAAAATGTCGTTGCTAATCGATGACTTTCGTTGTTATTGAAAAATAACCAGCAACAAACATTTTCGTTGCTGATTCAGCATAATGTCGTTGCCAAATAATATAATCAGCAACGAAAATCATTGCTAAAAAGTCTACATTCCGCAACGAAAGTAAGCTTAGGCAACAATTTTCATAATTTACTGCAACGAAAAGTGTCGTTGCAAAATGGTGTCAATTACAATGAAAATGCATTGTCATTGCAAAAAAAAAGAGTTCAATTCGTTGCCAATTAGAAGGCTTTTGCTACGAAATGGGCTTTTTAGCAACGAAATTTTAATTATTCTGCAATAATATGTTTTGTTGCTAAAGGATCGATGTCTCTGTACGAAAGCTAAATTTCGTTGCAAAATATATTATTTTTGGCAACGAAAAAATATGTTCATTGCGGAACAATTAGCAACGCTCATTGCACAACGAAAGACGCAACGACAGTAAAGTCGTTGCCAAAACCCTTTTGCAACAAAATTTGGTACCTTTAGTAACAAAAATCTGTTGTTGCTGAAGCCCCATTTTTTTTGTAGTGTTAAATAAAATAAGACTTGACAGTAATTCCATGTCTTATATTTAATTGGGACATTGTATGGTGGAAGGATTGAATTGTACGGCAACTATTTATTCAAAGGTTCTTTTATGATTAATGTTGAAATCTATATTATCTGGAAAGTCGTTAATCGCTAGGGAGGCTTATCCCTATTATAGAATAAATATTATTTATTTAAATAAATTAATAATTTAATTTATTTATTTAAATAAGATTAGAATTGTTCTAATTGATTTATTCACAACTGGTTTAATATGGAGAACCTAAAGGGTCACACCATAAAAGGAAGAATAATTATTTAAGAAGTTAATGGCATAATCGTAATAATAAGTTAAGCATATTTAATTTAATCTATGGTGATAGAATAAATTAAATAGCTTAATATTTATTATATTTTGAAAATATTAAATATAAATTAATAAGAGGAGTCTTATTATTATTATTACTATTATTATTATTATTTAATTCCTAAAGGAGTTTGGAAATTAATTAATAATAAAAGTACTTCCATATTCCTAATAAGATTAGGTGACAAATTAATTAAAAGAGTTTAATTAATTATTCCTAATAAGATTGGAAGCCTAATTAATTAAAGGAGTTTAATTAATTAAAATAAAATCCAATTCCTTAATTGTTAAGGAGGGTTGCCCACATCTATAAATAAGAGGAGTCTTATTATAGGTGGGTGTGGTTGACGTTTTAATAGAATATGTAATTCTAATAGTTGGGAGAGTACGCTCCTTTTCTATGAGAGATAGAAAAACTAGGATTTTGCCAAACACCCATCTTCTTGAATCTTTCTTTTTCCTTGGTGGATCACCTCTAGAGGCCAAACACTTGGGTGGCTAACGTTGATTTAAGGAAGGAACCAAACCCGATGGATTCAAGTTGAACGTGAAAGAATTTGGAGGTGAACTTGTACCTGAGGAAGCTCGAATCTTCAAGGGTATGATTCTTGTTCTTTATCTTTTCGTTTAATTAATAATTGTGCATAAAGGATGATCCGGGTATATGGTTTGTAAAATTGTAAAATTTTAAAACTCTGATTTTCCATGCTTCCGCTTATTTTGTGCAATTTTATTGCGTTCATGAATATTACAAACCTAACAAGTTTTACCGTTAACTGTTAAAATACCCGGTGATAAAAGTACAGTAATACGCGTGGTTGCATAGCAGCACACGGGATTGATTATTGATGTTTACGTGAGAAGTCACTCAGTTTTTGCCACAATAATTGTTGCATAGTGTCTCACATTATTGATTCAATTATTGCATAATATTTTATATTATTAAATCAATAATTGAGACGATAAAGTTATTTATATTATTATTTGCAATATTAACGATGTCTAGAAAGTTTTGTCGAGGAAAGAAGTTTGGTCACCTAATTGCGCGTCAATAGGGAGAAATCCTTATCGGAAAGCCCCCTCTTTCCTGGGAATAATCTGGTTGTTCATATTGTGAGTTATAATATTAATAATGAATGTTATTAAAAATGTGTTTTGTGAAGCCAAGTGAATTGAGAAAAATAGAAGGAATTTTATGAAGTATTTGTTGTAAATTTGGCTTGTTATTTGGACCCCCACTTACCCATTTTTCAAAACTGTTGATAGAAAGTTATCTCAGTTTTGTTATATATATATAAGTATTATATATATATATATATATATAATAAAGTTGGGGGGGGAATCCGAGGCGTCACGGGAGAGAGTAATTATTATATATATATATATATATATATATATATATATATATATATATTATAATAAGTTTTGTTTTTTATGTAAAATAGAATATATTATATTTTATTATGCATATTATTTGCGTAGTATCTGCATAGTGTTTGCATAGTAAAAATCAAAAAATTTCAAAATTCTTCCGTGATTATTACTGTTCACCCGTGATTTTTCCTACTGTGCATCCAAATAGTATCCTTCTATTTTCCTATAAATAGGATGTTCAATTTATAAAAGAAAATCACACTAGAATCAGAGAATTCTTCTTCTATAATATTGAGCGTATTTCTTTAGAGTTTAAGGAAGCATTGAGTGAAGAAAATAGTAAAAGTTTTCTTCAAGAATATATCTGCTATACCAGTCGGAATTGCTCTCTTTTTGAGGTAAGGGGTATTATTTATTTCATAATTGCTTACGATATTATTTTTCGTATTCATAAGGAATTTTATTTTTGTTCAATATTCGTAAGGAATACTATTTTCGTTCAATATTCGTAGGGATGTTGTCTTCGTTTAATATTCGTAAAGAATATTATTTTCGTTCAATATTCGTAAGGAATATTATTTTGGTTCAATGTAAGAAATAATATTTTCTTCCATACTCTGTAGTATGTAAGTAATATTATTTCATTTCAGATTCCAAATTCTACACTCATTTTGTTAAAGTATTGCTTCTATACTCCTTGAAATTAGTAGAATATCCTTGAATTTGCGTTTCATTTAGTATCGTTTCACAAGGATATTTTTATGAACATTCTTGTTAAATTTTAAGCTTTTCATGCCGGAGTACTATTCATGGGTATTATTCATATATACGACACTATTCATACATACGGTATTATTCATACGTATGACACTATTCATGAAGTATTATTCACATGGTACTATTCATGAAGTACTATTCACGGGGTGCTATTCACTCGAGCACTATTCACCCAGGGTACTATTCACGACGAAAAAATTTATTCTTTTCTGTCCAAATTATATTTGATACGTGAATATTATTCTTGAATTTTACTCCACAAAGCAGTTATCATGTTGACAATTTGGACATTTTTAAATTTTGAATAAATTTAAAGTCTTTAATATTTATCCTTTATTTTATTTAATTAAATTCTTATATCATTTTCATCATCCTCATGCTTATATTGTGATGAAAGTCATCTTCGGCCAAGGGTGTAAAGATGAATTATTGATTGGTATAATTATGACCATGGATTATTTGGTATAATCATGACCTGTAATGTTACAAATGATGTGATAAAAGTCCTCATTGGCCCGTAATGCATTGATGGACAGTTATTGGTATGATCATGACCATGCGTTCTCTTTGGCCAAGGGTGAAAAGGCGAATTGTTGTTTGGCATGTTCATGACCATTGGTGAAAACACAAATATCCTTGGCCCGTAGTGCATGGATAATTCAGTGATGTGGATTATTTATTAAGCTGAGTCTCAGCGATAAAATTTATGATAAACTTTTAAATCATAGAAGATAGTAGATATCGTGCTCTACTTGACTCTTCTAATGGATTGCTTGTTCCACTGCAGTTGTTGATCTAAAATTTGTTGCCTATTGTATTCTATCAGTTGTTATACTGTTGAAGGCTAACTATAATTTATTCTAGATTATCTTAGTCATAATATTTCTTACTCGACTAGTTGAGCTCACCCTTTTCTTTCACTGTTCTATTCAGGAAATGAGAATATAGCTGGGACTAGTCGGGGAATAGAGTGACGGTCCAGATGGTTGCTTTAGTAGTTCTCACTATTCTGTGAAATAGTGTGATAATAATTGTAATGAGTATTGAATTTGAGTTTGGATATTGTCTAGAAGACAATATTCGTGTTAAAACTCAGCTATTGTGTTATCGTATTTTGCATGATAGTTGTATTAATTAAGTTTGTATTTAAGTTATGTACCATGTATTTGGCGACTCAGAATGGATGATGTAAACCTATTTTGGGGGCGTCACATAGATAATTAAATATCTTTAATAAATTAATACTTTTATTAATAAATGAATAAGATTATTTACAAAGTATATGTTTTATCTTCAAACATGATTGGCTTATATGTATACTACTTTCACTCATCCATTAATTCCAAAACATAAATCGTGAGTTTGTGGCATCATATCATTTTCCCTAAGTTTTCTCTGTTTTCTCTCTCTTCTTCCAATTCTCTAAAGAATCGCAAATAAAAAGTCTGTAATTTTAATTCTTCATTTTCAATATGACATGATTTCGATGTTTTTAACTTTTAAGGTTTTGTAGCTTGCATAAAGGAATTGGGGAAAATCACTTATTTTAAGGGGGAAGAAGTAATTAGAAATGGAGGCTAGGGTAGGGGTGTCTAGCCATGGAGGTGCGAGAAAGTACTTACAACAACATGATCTCCACCACCAGCAGCACAATCACCAACCACCGCAGTCTCAGATAGGTTTTTCCAATTCTCAACCATAAAGAGATTATTTCTTCTTCTTTTCTTTTTGATTTTTTTGTTTTGGCTCAGATCTGGATAAAATTTTCTCATCGTTTTGTGATTATTATTTGTAACTACTGTAAAAGCTTATTGGGTATGTATAATGGGTTTGGAACGGAACAGAGAAGAAGAAGCAGAAAATGAAGGGCTGAAGTTTTTTTCCTTCTGTAAAGTAGGTAGAGAATTAGTTTAACTCGCGAACCAGTCACTGATTCGCTGGGTTAGGCGGTCAATTCTCCGGTTTTGAACGGTTTTTGAAAAAAAATGGTCATTGATCTAAACCGGATCGGAGGACTGACCAATTTTTGTTTTTTCGGTTCGACCGTCGGGTTTCATACATGCTAATTGATCCTCAAAAGAAGTCATCTAGTAAGACCTTTTAAATAATTTAAAATAACTATGATTATATTACGAAAATTAATGAATTTATATAAATTTTAAAATTGAACTTAACATTAAAAAAATATCAAAACGAGATTTATTGTTGTGTAGCGGATGGAGTAATGTTTGCATCAATAATCCTTTTTATACTATAGTGTTTGAAGCTTGACGGCAAACTACCACAATTGACAATGTTTGATCACTAAGAATATACGACCAACAAGTGTTATGCTAATAAGGGTTTACTTAATAACTTATATATTGCATATTAATAATATTTATAATATTTAATGGTAAATTTTACTTCTTGTTTTTTATATAAATTATTTGTGCATAATTTTTTTGTGTAATTTATATGCATAGCTTAATCTTAATTCTTATGGAGTAGATTTAGCATGTTTAGCATTACACTTTTGTCAATTTATTTTTGAATTTATATTGGATTGTTTTCAATTAAATTTGATTTTACTATATCATTACTCTTGTTTCTTATATGGGATTTTCAATTACTCTTTCCATTTTATAAAAAGAATCACATTTGAGTTTGATCTAATTAATTTGCAAAATTTTAAAATACAAATTATACTGTAAATTCTTTTATTTTGCAAAATAACAAATTTGTATTTAGTAATATTTTTAAATTAGATTACAATGTTAACTACTCCCACCGTTTTAAAATTAGATATATAATTTGATTCTTGAGGTTAAACGATGACATATTAAACTTGAAATTGATGTGAATATATTTAATTTTAGTTGATACAATTATTATAATTGTATAGTATATAACAAAAATTATTAATCATAAAATTTATTTCATTATATACTTTTCTTAGTCATACCAATTTTGAAGTTTAATATATTTTTGTTTGACTTCAAAAGTCAAATTATATCTTTAATTTTGAAACCGATCGTGGATTGATCAAAGTGTGTTTCATCATGTTGCCACAGAAACTAAAGTCTATGCTCTATGGCAGAAATTGGGGACATGTGTAAGACCCCAACTTATTATAAACGAAAATAAATCTCCTCTATTTATTATTTTGAAATAGTAAGAGGTTGATTTGATTAATGTGGTTAGTTATGGGTAAAATGCGCAAATATTTCAAATAAGCAAGTGGTTATAAAATATTCATTTTTATCGAAGAATATTCGTTTGGTCGTGGAATATTCTTACCGTTTGGGAATATTCGCATTTACAGTGCAATGCGACCTTGTGTGAGCCCCATAATGTAAATCGATTGGATGAAGAAAACGACAAATACAAGTTGTTTATAAATAATTCACAGAAGTTGTTACCAAGTTAATCTTGTTGAAATACTCGGTGGTTAAAACACAAAGAAAGATTACGGTATTGCACCAATTATTAATTCTTACGTAAGAAGGCACTACTCAATAATTGTTACGAGAATTCGCTCAATATTTTATTTTATTGATTCGATAATTGCTACGTTGATATTTTATATTATTGTTGTTTCAATAATTGTCGCTACACAGTATTTTCATTATCAGATCAATAATTCATATTATTTCAATAATATTATTAGATAACATTATTGACAATGTCTAGAAAGTTCTGTCTAAGAAGAGGTTTGGTTACCTAATTGCGCGCCAGTAAGGAAAAATCCTTATTGGAAAGCCCCCTCTTTCTTAGGAACGGCCTGGTTGTCGATATTGTGATTCTGTAATATTATTTGTGAATAATTAATTATTGATTTATATGATAAGGAAAATATTTATTTTATGTGGATATAGATGGAGACAATTTTAAAGTGACAAATTGTTGAAAAATTGATATTTTATCTTTTCTGATAAAATAATTCATTTAAATATATTATTATATTTTAATAATATAATAATGGTGAAATTTTTACAATGAATTTGGGATATATGAATATATGAGGAGGAAGAATATTTTTTGTTGCAAAAGTTGTTTGAAACATGTTAAACATGTCTGTGGGCCCATTTCTTGACTGAAATTTGATTATAGCTTGTAAAATCGTTCGTTTGTGGATTTCGGTCAACTTCTGTTTGGAATTTGGAAAAATTTTCTTCTGCAAAGTTGTAGAGAATTAAATTTCCTATGGAATGGACATAAGATTTGAATTTTTCTAATAAAAGGGTTATTTATTATGAATTATTGAAGTTCTGAAGTTCCGAAATAATTGATTTTTGAAAGTTTTAATTATTTTTAATAAGAAAAATGTTTTTGTAAGTTTTGTGAGGTGGGCTACTTGGTGGTGATGTTTTGGCAAAATATAAGGGTGCGAGGAAATTTAAAAAAATATATTAATATTTTATTAAATTTTCTGCTTTGGTGTTCTAAGCATTTTCCTATAAATAGGGTGTTTAGGTTAGAATTGAAAATTACATCAGAAATTGAAGTTTTCTCTCTCTATATTATCGAGCGTATTCTTGTGAGTATTTTGATACTTTGAGTGTTGCTATACGGTGCAAGTTCCTTCAGCGTTATATCTGATATTCCAGCCAAAAGTACTATTCTTTTCAAGGTAAGGGATGTTATATTTTTTTTAAAATGATATTATTTCTTCTAATATCATTATGCCGGATTATTGGTAAGATTTTTCTTGTGAAATTCTTGTCTTTTAGTGTCGGGGTTACTATTCACGTATACGGCACTATTCACGAATACGACACTATTCATAGAAAAATTAAATTTTTATTTTTTGTCCAAAATATCTATTATGGATACTAGCTTTGATTGTATCCATGTTTTTATTATTCTTGAATTTTACTTCACTATGATTATTAATGAAGTATTTTTGAACTCGGATTGTTTAAAGTACGAATCCTTAATATTTGTTCTTTTGTTTCACTGGATTCGTTTTCTTTAAAATATTTTTTATCATCCTCAGTCCTAAATGATGGTATTACTGAATATCTTTGCCCTTAGTGCAAAGATGGTTGATTTTCCTATGAATATCTTTGGATCGTAGTGCAAAGATGTACAGGTGTTAAGATGAACATGACCAACTGATGAATATCTTTGGCCTGTAATGCAAAGATGAATATTTGATTCAAGATGAATATTGATTGATGTTAGAGGGATAAAATATTGATGATGGACTTTTAAATTCATAGATTATAGTAGATTTCATTCTCAACATAACTCATCTATGAATTATTATTTACGCTGTAAATATTGATCTGAAACTTGTTGTCTATTGTATTTTATCTGATTTTTCCATGTTGAAGACTAACGATAATTTGTTCTATATTATCTTAGTCATAATATTCTTTACTGGGCTAGTTGAGCTTAACCTTTTCCTTTTTGTTCCATTTTTCTTCTCAGGAGGCGAGAATGTAGCGAGTTCTAGTCGGGGTGTGGAATGATGGTTCTAGAGAGTTGTTTTAGTAGTCCTCACCATTTTTGTAAAATAATGTATCAATAATTGTAATGAGGACTTATTTGAGTGTTGATATTGTCTGAAGACAATATTTGTTTTAAACTCACGCTTTTTATGTTGTATTAATAAAGTTGTAGTTGTTTCTGTACCATGTTATTGACGACTCAAAATGGGTGATGTATACCTACTTTGGGGGCGTCACAGTTGGTATCAGAGCTTAGGGATATGATCTTTGGCGAAGATCCTGGAATAGAACTTGGAGGGGAGAGACGAGTAAAAGGTTCGCTAGTGTATCTTACCTAAGCTTATTTGTTGGTTGGTCAGTATATAGGGATATTATGTGATATGTTGATTTCTTTAATTAACCCTTGTTTTATGGCAGTATTTGAGAATGTCGACTGAGAATGTTAATAGTGGAGTAAATGAGACGGTAGAGACACCTTTACTCACCAACGAGGAGAAAGTGCAACAGGCTGGCAATGTTCCTCCTGTAAACAACACCACTGATCAGACGTTGAACGATGGAATGTTTAGAAGCTTTTTGCAGTTCATGCAAAATCAGACGAGGGAGACTCGTGCACAAAATACAGGTGGAAATGATAACAACGCATGATTTGTCACAGCCAAGCAGTTCAAACAGTTGGGACAACCAGAATTCAGGGGAAAGCTGGATTCGATTAAGGCAGAAATGTGGGTCAAAAAAATTACCAAGATATTCGATGTCTTGGGATGCACGGAGGAACAGAAGGTTCCATTCGCCACCTTTATGTTCTGTAATGAGGTAGATTACTGGTGGGAATCTGTGAAGCGTACCCATCCAGCCGCACTCAGAATATCTTGGGAGAAGTTTCAGAAACTTTTCAATGACAAGTACTTTCCTGAAAGTATTCGTCATATAAAGGAAGTGGAGTTTATTAGATTGGAACAAAACAACATGACGGTATCCCAGTACGAGGCGAAGTTTGCAGAGTTATCCAGGTTTGCACCTCATTTGGTGGAGAATGAGGAACGTATGACGCGGATGTTTCTGAGAGGTTTGAAACCCAGCATACATCAATATCTCATTTCTCATAAATTTTCTCTCTATTCAGATGTTGTCAACAGGGCTCAATTATTAAAGCGAGATAACGAGTACGTTCCTCATTCTCCACCAAATGAGGTGCAAAGACGTCAACACCAGCAGCAACTGGTTCTAAGGGAGGAGAACGACCACCGGTTGTATGCTATAAATGCGGGAAAGAGGGACATATCAGCCCAAACTACCCACAACAGTTCAAGGTATGTTATAATTATGGAAATGAAGGAGGACATATCGCTTGAATTTGTACAGCAGCGAAACCAAGTCCAGCGGGGATGGTAACTCAAAAGGCTATCCCAGAAAAGTTAAAGTCAACGGTTCCTGGAAGAGCGTTTGTCGTGACTGGTCAAAATGCAAGGAACCCAAACGAGGTGATCACGGGTAAGCTAATCATAAATTCTTACGAAGTTTATACCTTACTAGATATCGGTGCTACCCATTCATTTATCTCTTCTGCTTGTGCTCAACGTTTAAACATAACTCCGGAGAAATTAGACTTTGATTTATCTGTGGAGACTCCGTTAGGAGAAACTTTCATCACATCCACTGTTTATAAATCTTGTTTGATCCAAGTTGGCACCATCACATTACCTGTTGATCTTATCTCTTTAAAGATACTCGCTTTTGATGTGATATTAGGGATTGATTGGTTAACTACTCATCATGCCAAAATTGATTATTTTCGTAAGGTTGTTAGTTTTCATATTCCTAACCAACCTGTTGTATGAATTCAAGCAACTAAACCACTAAAATCAATCACTGTCATATAAAGTCATAAAGCTATCCGTTTATTGAAAAACGAATGTCAAGCTTTCTTAGCCCATGTTATGGATTTGAATAAAGACACGTCGGATTTGAATAATATTCTCGTTGTTAGTAAATTTCCGACGTATTTTCAAGAACTTCCCGTCTACCCCCCCTAACGTGAAGTTGAATTCTTTATTGATCTTGAACCCGCACAAAGCCCATTTCTAAAACCCCATATCGAATGGCTCATATTGAACTTCAGGAGTTAAAAGTCCAACTACAGTGAATTGTTGAACATCGCCATTCGGCCCTAGTACATCTCCTTGGGGTGCTCCTGCTTTATTTGTAAAGAAGAAAGACGGGAGTATGCGACTTTGTATTGACTATCGGGAATTGAACCATGTCACCATCAAGAATAAGTATCATCTACCTCGTATTGATGACCTGTTTGACCAGTTGCAAGGAGCACAATTCTTCTCAAAGATCGATTTTTGTTTTGGATATCATCAGCTGAAGATTAGAACTGAGGATATTCCAAAGACTGCCTTCAGAACTCGGTACGGGCATTATGAATTCTTAGTCATGTCTTTTGGATTGACTAATGCTCCTACGGCTTTCATGGATATGATGAACCGAGTATTCAAGGATTATTTGGATCAGTTTGTTGTTGTCTTTATTGATGACATTCTCATATATTCCAAAAGCCGTGAAGATCATAAGCACCATTTAAAGCTGGTACTCCAAAGGCTTCGTGAAAATAAGCTATATGCCAAGTTGAAGAAATGCGAGTTCTGGCATGAGGAAATAGCATTCCTTGGGCATGTGGTGTCAAAACATGGAGTATCTATCGACCCGGCGAAGATTAAAGCAATACAAAGTTGGGAGCAACCAAGTCTGTGGATCAAGACGTAGCTCGGGTTTAAATTGGTTATTATCGGAGATTTGTGGAAGGATTTTCTCGAATTGCTACTCTGTTAACTCAGCTGACTCGGAAAGATACAAAATTCGTATGGAGCGAGTAATGCGAGAAGAGTTTCCAAGAGCTTAAGAGGAGACTCATTTCGGCACCTGTTCTGACAATACCATCTAGTTCGGATGGATTTGTTATCTACTGCGATGCTTCAAGCAAAGGGTTAGGGTGCGTTCTCATGCAACATGGGAGTCATAGCCTATGCCTCGCGACAACTTAAAGAATATGAGAGGAATTATCCTACTCATGATCTTGAGTTGGCAACAGTCGTTTTCACACTAAAGATCTGAAGGCACTATCTATATGGGGGGAGAAAGTGGAGATATATTCAGACCATAAAAGCCTCAAATATTTCTTCACCCAAAAGGAACTCAACGTGTGGCAACGACATTGGCTTGAGCTGTTAAAAGATTATGACCACACCATTCAATACCATCATGAAAAAGCAAACGTGGTAGCTGACGCGTTGAGTAGAAGATCATATGCAGGAACGAGTGCGATGATGTCAAGTATACACATAGAACCAACTTTAATCGATAAAGTTAAAGTTGCTCAAGCCACCGACCCGGAGCTGATGCGTATGAAGAAGAAAGTACAAGAAGGTGCTATTCTGGAAGCAAGAATTGATGAAGAAGGAATACTTCGAGTCCACTCTAGACTTTGTGTTCCTAACGATTCTGATTTAAAGAACAAGACCATGATGGAGGCACACAATACACCATTTGCAATCCATCCTGGAAGTACCAAAATGTATTGTGATCTTCGACATACATTTTGGTGGAACAATATGAAGAGAGAGATTGCAAAGTTTATCTCGAGGTGTTTAACTTGTCAACGTGTAAAGGCGGAGCATCAAGTGCCTAAGGGTCCATTACAACCACTTGAGATTCCGAAATGGAAGTGGGAACACATTACCATGGATTTCGTTATGGGTCTTCCCACGGTTTCTCAAGGCATAAATGCTATTTGGGTTATTGTTGATAGATTAACCAAGTCTACTCATTTCTTGCCGATACGGGAGACTTATTCCCTTGAACGTCTTTCTCATATGTATGTAAATGAGATTGTGAGATTGTATGGCATGCCAGTATCCATAGTTTCGGATCGTGACCCAAGATTCACTTCACGATTTTGGGTTAACTTGCAAAAAGCTATGGGCACGGATTTATGATTCGGGCCGCATACCATCCTCAAAAGGATGTATAATCGAGAGGACTATTCAAACTCTTGAAGATCTATTAAGACTCTATGTCCTAGACTTCAAAGGGAGTTGGGATAAGTATTTACCATTGGTGGAATTCTCCCACAACAACAACAGATTATCGTGCAATATAGTGTGGCTCCATTCAAGCATTGTATGGACGAAAGTGTTGCTCTCAATATTTTGGGATGAGGAGGGTGAAGCAACTTTGTTGGGACCCGAGTTGGTACGTATGACTACTTAAAAAAGAACCAAATGATTCGACAACGTATACAAACCCAGCAGACAGGATCGACAAAAAGAGTTATGCGGATCTTCATCGAAAAGGACGGAATTTAGTATTGGGGATCATGTATTGTTGCGTGTTGCTCCATGGAAGGGAGTTACAAGATTTGGGAAGAGAGGAAAGCTCAATCCACGATTTATTGGTCCATTTCTGATTCTTAACCGAGTAGGAAATGTAGCCTATAGACTCGCGTTACCTCCAAGTATGTCTCGTGTTCATAATGTTTTTCATATATATGTGCTTCGTAAATATGTGAAAGACCCGAACCACGTTATTGTGTTAGAACCGGATGAGATAGCCGAAGACTTAACGTATGAAGAGGTACATGTCAAGATCTTGGATAGGAAGGAGCATGTCCTACGCACAAAGGTCATACCACAAGTCAAAGTTTTATGGAGAAACCATGCTATTGAGGAAATGACCTGGGAGTTAGAAACGAAAATGAAAGCGAGGTAGCTTCATCTTTTCGAAACACCAGGTACGTACGTCAATTTTGAGGACAAAATTTCATAAGGAGGGGAGGTTGTAAGACCCCAACTTATTATAAATGAAATTAAATTTCCTCTATTTATTATTTTGAAATAGTAAGGGTTGATTTGATTAATGTGGTTAGTTATGGGTAAAATGCACAAATATTTCAAATAAGCAAGTAGTTATAAAATATTCATTTTTATCGGAGAATATTCGTTTGGTCGTGGAATATTCTTACTGTCGGGGAATATTCGTACGACGGCGCAGCCTTGTGTGGGCCCCATAACGGAAATCTATTGGATGAAGAAAATGACAAATATAAGTTGTTTATAAATAACGACGTAGTTGTTACCGTTAATACTATTGAAATACTCGGTGGTTAAAACACAGTAGCACACGGTATTGCACCAATTATTGATTCTTACGTAAGAAGGCACTACACAATAATTGTTTCAGTAGTTACTGTTCAATATATTATTTTATTGATTCAATAATTGTTACGTTGATATTTTATATTATTGTTGTTTCAATAATTGTCGCTACACAGTATTTTCATTATCAAATCAATAATTAATATTATTTGAATAATATTATTAGATAACATTATTGACAATGTCTAGAAAGTTCTGTCTAAGGAGAGGTTTGGTTACCTAATTGCGCGCCAGTAAGGAGAAATCCTTATTGGAAAGCCCCCTCTTTCTTGGGAACGGCCTGATTGTCGATATTGTTATTCTGTAATATTATTTGTGAATAATTAATTATTGATTTATATTATAAGGAAAATATTCATTTTATGCGGATATAGATGGAGACAATTTTAAAGTGACAATTGTTGAAAAATTGATATTTTATCTTTTCTGATAAAATAATTCATTTAAATATATTATTATATTTTAATAATATAATAATGGTGAAATTTTTACAATGAATTTGGGATATATGAATATATGAGGAGGAAGAGTATTTTTTGTTGCAAAAGTTGTTTGAAACATGTTAAACATGTCTGTGGGCCCATTTCTTGAATGAAATTTGATTATAGCTTGTAAAATCGTCCGTTTGTGGATTTCGGTCAACTTCTGTTTGGAATTTGAAAAAACTTTCTTCTGCAAAGTTGTAGAGAATTAAATTTCCTATGGAATGGACATAAGATTTGAATTTTTCTAATAAAAGGGTTATTTATTATGAATTATTGAAGTTCTAAAGTTCCGAAATAATTGATTTTTGAAAGTTTTAATTATTTTTAATAAGAAAAATGTTTTTTGTAAGTTTTGTGAGGTGGGCTACTTGGTGGCTGATGTTTTGGCAAAATAAGGGTGCATAGGAAATTTTAAAAAAATATATTAATATTTTATTAAATTTTCTGCTTTGGTGTTCTAAGCATTTTCCTATAAATAGGGTGTTTAGGTTAGAATTGAAAATTACATCAGAAATTGAAGTTTTCTCTCTCTATATTATCGAGCGTATTCTTGTGAGTATTTTGATACTTTGAGTGTTGCTATACGGTGCAAGTTCCTTCAGCGTTATATCTGATATTTCAGCCAGAAGTACTATTCATTTCAAGGTAAGGGATGTTATATTTTTTTTTTAAAATGATATTATTTCTTCTAATATCATTATGCTTGGGATTATTGGTAAGATTTTTCTTGTGAAATTCTTGTCTTTTTAGTTTAGGGTTATTATTCACGATACTCAAGACTATTCATTTAATACTTAATAATTATTCATAGAAAAATTAAATTTTTATTTTTGTCCAAAATATCTATTATGGATACTAACTTTGATTGTATCCATGTTTTTATTATTCTTGAATTTTACTTCACTATGATTATTAATGAAGTATTTTTGAACTCCGGATTGTTTAAAGTATTTAATCCTTAATATTTGTTCTTTTGTTTCTTTGGATTCGCTTTTCTTTAAAATATTTTTTATCATCCTCGACCCTAAATGATGGTATTACTGAATATCTTTGCCCTTAGTGCAAAGATGGTTGATTTTCCTATGAATATCTTTGGCCCGTAGTGCAAAGATGTACAGGTGTTAAGATGAACATGACCAACTGATGAATATCTTTGGCCTGTAATGCAAAGATGAAAATTTGATTCAAGATGAATATTGATTGATGTTAGAGGGATAAAATATTGATGATGAACTTTTAAATTCATAGATTATAGTAGATTTCATTCTCAACGTAACTCACCTATGAATTATTATTTCCGCTGCAAATATTGATCTGAAACTTGTTGTCTATTGTATTTTATTAGATTTTTCCCTGTTGAAGACTAACGATAATTTATTCTATATTATCTTAGTCATAATATTCTTTACTGGGCTAGTTGAGCTTAACCTTTTCCTTTTTGTTCCATTTTTCTTCTCAGGAGGCGAGAATGTAGCGAGTTCTAGTCGGGGTGTGGAATGATGGTTCTAGTGAGTTGTTTTAGTAGTCCTCACCATTTTTGTAAAATAATGTATCAATAATTGTAATGAGGACTTATTTGAGTGTTGATATTGTCTAGAAGACAATATTTGTTTTTAAACTCACAGTTTTTATGTTGTATTAATAAAGTTGTAGTTGTTTCTGTACCATGTTATTGACGACTCAAAATGGGTGATGTATACCTACTTTGGGGGCGTCACAGTTGGTATCAGAGCTTAGGGATATAATCTCTGGCGGAGATCCTGGAATAGAACTTGGAGGGGAGAGACGAGTAAAACGTTCGCTACTGTATCTTACCTAAGCTTATTTGTTGGTTGGTCAGTATATAGGGATATTATGTGATATGTTGATTTCTTTAATTAACCCTTATTTTATGGCAGTATTTGAGAATGTCGACTGAGAATGTTAATAGTGGAGTAAATGAGACCGTGGAGACACATTTACTCACCAACGAGGAGAAAGTGCAACAAGCTGGCAATGTTCGTCCTGTGAACAACACCACTGATCAGACGATGAACGACGAAAAGTTTAGAAGCTTTTTGAAGTTCATGCAAAATCAAACGAGGGAGACTCGTGCACAAAATACAGGTGGAAATGATAACAACGCATGGTTTGTCACAGCCAAGCAGTTCAAACAATTGGGACAACCATAATTCTGGGGAAAGCTGGATTCGATTAAGGAAGAAATGTGGGTCAAACAAATTACCAAGATATTCGATGTCTTGGGATGCACGGAGGAACAGAAGGTTCCATTCGCCACCTTTATGTTCCAGAATGAGGCGACATCGTGGGAATTGTGAAGCGCACTCCATCCAAATTGCATCGGCATGTCTTGGGAGAAGTTTCAGAAACTGTTCAATGACAAGTACTTTCCTGAAAGTATTAGTCATATGAAGGAAGTGGAGTTTATTAGATTGGAACAAAACAACATGACGGTATCCCAGTACGAGGCGAAGTTTGCAGAGTTATCCAGGTTTTCACCTCATTTGGTGGAGAATGAGGAACGATGACGCGGATGTTTCGAGAGGTTTGAAACCCGGATACATCAATATCTCTCATTCTCATAAATTTTCTCTCTATTTAGATGTTGTCAACAGGGCTCAATTATTAGAGCGAGATAACGAGTACGTTCCTCATTCTCCACCAAATGAGGTGCAAAGACGTCAACACCAGCAACAACTGGTTCTAAGGGAGGAGAACAACCACCGGTTGTATGCTATAAATGCGGGAAAGAGGGACATATCAGCCCAAACTGCCCACAACAGTTCAAGGTATGTTATAATTGTGGAAATGAAGGACATATCGCTTGAGATTGTACAAAGAAATAAACCAAGTCCAATGAGGATGGTGACTCAAAAAGTTGTCCCAGAAAAGTCAAAGTCAATCTGTTCCTCTGGAAGAGCGTTTGTCGTGGATCGGTCAAAAATGCAAGGAACCCAAACGAGGTGATCACGGGTAAGCTAATCATAAATTCTTACGAAGTTTATACCTTACTAGATACCTTAAGCTACCCATTCATTTATCTCTTCCGCTTGTGCTCAACGTTTAAACATAACTCCGAAGAAATTAGACTTTGATTTATCTGTGGAGACTCGTTAGAGAAACTTTCATCACATCCACTGTTTATAAATCTTGTTTGATCCAAGTTGGCACCATCACATTACCTGTTGATCTTATCTCTTTAAAGATACTCGCTTTTGATGTGATTTTAGGGATTGATTGGTTAACTACTCATCATGCCAAAATTGATTATTTTCGTAAGGTTGTTAGTTTTCATATTCCTAACCAACCTGTTGTATGAATTCAAGCAACTAAACCACTAAAATCAATCACTGTCATATCAAGTCATAAAGCTATTCGTTTATTGAAAAACGATTGTCAAGCTTTCTTAGCCCATGTTATGGATTTGAATAAAAACACGTCAGATTTGAATAATATTCCTCCTGTTAGTAAATTTCCGACGATTTCTCAAGAACTTCCGCCTACCCCGTAACGTGAAGTTAAATTCTTTATTGATCTTGAACACGTACAAAGCCCATTTCTAAAACCCCATATCGAATGGCTCCTATTGAACTTCAGAGTTAAAAGTCCAACTACGGTGAATTGTTGGACATCGGTTTCATTCGTCCTAAGACATCTCCTTGGGGTGCTCCTATTTTATTTGTAAAGAAGAAAGACGGGAGTATGCGACTTTGTATTGAATATCGGGAATTGAACCATGTCACCATCAAGAATAGGTATCCTCTACCTCGTATTGATGACCTGTTTGACCAGTTGAAAGGAGCACAATTCTTCTCAAAGATCGATTTTCGTTCTGGATATCATCAGCTGAAGATTAAACTGAGGATATTCCAAAGACTGCCTTCAGAACTCGGTACGGGTATTATGAATTCTTAGTCATGTCTTTTGGATTGACTAATGCTCCTGCGGCTTTCATGGATATGATGAACCGAGTATTCAAGGATTATTTGGATCAGTTCGTTGTTGTCTTTATTGATGACATCCTCATATATTCCAAAAGCCGTGAAGCTCATGAGCACCATTTGAAGCTGGTACTCCAAAGGCTTCGTGAAAACAAGCTATATGCCAAGTTAAAGAAATACGAGTTCTGGCATGAGGAAATAGCATTCCTTGGGCATGTGGTGTCAAAACATGGAGTATCTGTCGACCCGGCGAAGATTAAAGCAATACAAAGTTGGGAGCAACCGAAGTCGGTGACCGAAGTACGTAGCTTTCTGGGTTTAGCTGGTTATTATCGGAGATTTGTGGAAGGATTTTCTCGAATTGCTACTCTGTTAACTCAGCTGACTCGGAAAGATACAAAATTCGTATGGAGCGAGTAATGCGAGAAGAGTTTCCAAGAGCTTAAGAGGAGACTCATTTCGGCACCTGTTCTGACAATACCATCTAGTTCGGATGGATTTGTTATCTACTGCGATGCTTCAAGCAAAGGGTTAGGGTGCGTTCTCATGCAACATGGGAGTCATAGCCTATGCCTCGCGACAACTTAAAGAATATGAGAGGAATTATCCTACTCATGATCTAGAGTTGGCAGCAGTCGTTTTCGCACTAAAGATCTGAAGGCACTATCTATATGGGGAGAAAGTGGAGATATATTCAGACCAAAAAAGCCTCAAATATTTCTTCACCCAAAAGGAACTCAATATGTGGCAACGACGTTGGCTCGAGCTGTTAAAAAATTATGACCACACCATTCATTACCATTCTGGAAAAGCAAACGTGGTAGCTGACGCGTTGAGTAGAAGAACATATACAGGAACGAGTGCGATGATGTCAAGTATACGCATAGAACCAACTTTAATCGATAAAGTTAAAGTTGCTCAAGCCACCGAATCTTGACCGGGATGATGCGTATGAAGAAGAAAGTACAAGAAGGTGCTATTCCTAAGTAAGAATCGATGAAGAAGGAATACTTGAGTCCACTCCGCACTTTGTGTTCCTAACGATTACGATTTAAAGAACAAGATCATGATGGAGGCACACAATACACCATTTGCAATCCATCCTGGAAGTACCAAAATGTATCGTGATCTTCAACATACATTTTAGTGGAACAATATGAAGAGAGAGATTGCAAAGTTTATCTCGAGGTGTTTAACTTGTCAACGTGTAAAGGTGGAGCATCAAGTGCCTAAGGGTCTATTGCAACCACTTGAGATTCCGAAATGGAAGTGGGAACACATTACCATAGATTTCGTTACGGGTCTTCCCACGGTTTCTCAAGGCATAAATGATATTTGGGTTAGTGTTGATAGATTAACCAAGTCTGCTCTTTTCTTGCCGATACGGGAGACTCGCGTTACCTCCAAGTATGTCACGTGTTCATAATGTTTTTCATATATATGTGCTTCGTAAATATGTTAAAGACCCGAACCACGTTATTGAGTCAGAACCGGATGAGATAGCCGAAGACTTAACGCATGAAGAGGTACCTGTCAAGATCTTGGATAGGAATGAGCATGTCCTATGCACAAAGGTCATACCACAAGTCAAAGTTTTGTGGAGGAACCATGCTATTGAGGAAATGACCTGGGAGTTGGAAACGTAAAAGAAAGCGAGGTAGCCTCATCTTTTCGAAACACCAGGTACGTACGTCAATTTTGAGGACGAAATTTCATAAGGAGGGGAGGTTGTAAGACCCCAACTTATTATAAATGAAATTAAATTTCCTCTATTTATTATTTTGAAATAGTAAGGGTTGATTTGATTAATGTGGTTAGTTATGGGTAAAATGCACAAATATTTCAAATAAGCAAGTAGTTATAAAATATTCATTTTTATCGGAGAATATTCGTTTGGTTGTGGAATATTCTTACTGTCGGGGAACATTCGTATGACGGCGCAGCCTTGTGTGGGCCCCATAACAGAAATCGATTGGATGAAAAAAACGACAAATATAAGTTGTTTATAAATATCGTAGTAGTTATTTACCAATTAATACTATTGAAATACTCGGTGGTTAAAACACACGATATTTACCAGTATTGCACCAATTATTGATTCTTACGTAAGAATGCACTACTCAATAATTGTTACAGTAGTTACTGTTCAATATTTTATTTCATTGATTCAATAATTGCTATGTTGATATTTTATATTATTGTTGTTTCAATAATTGTCGCTACACAGTATTTTCATTATCAGATCAATAATTCATATTATTTCAATAATATTATTAGATAACATTATTGACAATGTCTAGAAAGTTACGTCCAAGGAGAGGTTTGGTCACCTAATTGCGCCAAAGAAGGAGAAATCCTTATTGGAAAGCCCCCCTTTTTGGGAACTACCGGTTGTCGATATTGTGATTCGTAATATTATTTGTGAATAATTAATTATTGATTTATATGATAAGGAAAATATTCATTTTATGTGGATATAGATGGAGACAATTTTAAAGTGACAATTGTTGAAAATTGATATTTTATCTTTTCTGATAAAATAATTCATTTAAATATATTATTATATTTTAATAATATAATAATGGTGATATTTTTACAATGAATGTGGGATATATGAATATATGAGGAGGAAGAGTATTTTTATTGCAAAAATTGTTTAAAACATGTTAAACATGTTTGTGGGCCCATTTCTTGACTGTAATTTGATTATAGCCTAAATAAATCTAGTTTGTGGATTTTTTGGCCAACTTCATTTGGAATTTG
Source organism: Panax ginseng (assembly GCA_020205605.1). Taxonomy (NCBI): domain Eukaryota; kingdom Viridiplantae; phylum Streptophyta; class Magnoliopsida; order Apiales; family Araliaceae; genus Panax; species Panax ginseng. Next base: position 32,830,048 of record CM035128.1, on the reverse strand, counting down.
GAAAAACTTTCTTCTGCAAAGTTGTAGATAATTAAATTTCTTATGGAATGGATATAAGATTTGAATTTTTCTGATAAAAGGGTTATTTATTATGAATTATTGAAGTTCCAAAGTTCTGAAATAATTGATTTTTGAAAGTTTTAATTATTTTTAATAAGAAAAATGTTTTTTGTAAGTTTTGTGAGGTGGGCTACTTGGTGGCTGATTTTGGCAAAATAAGGGTGCGTAGAAAATTTAAAAAATATATATTAATATTTTATTAAATTTTCTGCTTTGGTATTCTAAGCATTTTCCTATAAATAGGGTGCTTAGGTTAGAATTGAAAATCACACCAGAAACTGAAGTTTTCTCTTTCTATATTATCGAGTGTATTCTTGTGAGTATTTTGATACTTTGAGTGTTGTTATACGGTGCAAGTTCCTTCAGCGTTATATCTGATATTCCAGCCAAAAGTACTATTCTTTTCAAGGTCAGGGATGTTATATTTTTTTTAAAAATGATATTATTTCTTCTAATATCATTATGCCGGATTATTAGTAAGATTTTTCTTGTGAAATTCTTGTCTTTTTGTGTCGGGGTTACTATTCACGTATATGGCACTATTCACGTATACGGCACTATTCACGAATAAGGCACTATTCACAAAAAAATTAAATTTTTATTTTTTTGTCCAAAATATCTATTATGGATACTAGCTTTGATTGTATCCATGTTTTGATAATTCTTGAATTTTACTTCGGTATGATTATTAATGAAGTATTTTTGAACTCGGATTGTTTAAAGTACGAATCCTTAATATTTGTTCTTTTGTTTCACTGGATTCGTTTTCTTTAAAATATTTTTCATCATCCTCAGTCCTAAATGATGGTATTACTGAATATCTTTGGCCTGTAGTGCAAAGATGGTCGATTTTCCTATAAATATCTTTGGCCCATAGTGCAAAGATGTACAAGTGTTAAGATGAACATGACCAACTGATGAATATCTTTAGCCTGTAGTGTAAAGATGAATATTTGATTCAAGATGAATATTGATTGATGTTACAGGGATAAAATATTAATGATGGACTTTTAAATTCATAGATTATAGTAGATTTCATTCTCTACGTAACTCATTTATGAATTATTATTTTCGCTGCAAATATTGATCTGAAAACTTGTTGTTTATTGTATTTTATCAAATTTTTCCTTGTTGAAGACTAACGATAATTTGATCTATATTATCTTAGTCATAATATTCTTTACTGGGCTAGTTGAGCTCACCCTTTTCCTTTTTGTTCTATTTTTCTTCTCAGGAGGCGAGAATGTAGCGAGTTCTAGTCGGGGTGTGGAATGATGGTTCTAGAGAGTTGTTTTAGTAGTCCTCACCATTTTTGTAAAATAATGTATCAATAATTGTAATGAGGACTTATTGGAGTGTTGATATTGTCTAAAAGACAATATTTGTTTTTAAACTCACAGTTTTTATGTTGTATTAATAAAGTTGTAGTTGTTGTTGTACCATGTTATTGACGACTCAAAATGGGTGATGTATACCTACTTTGGGGGCGTCACAACATGTATGAAAGGAAGACGGCGCAAAATAAAGCTTTTGTGATAAGGAAGCTTGTGAATTCTAAGTTCAAGGATGGAAACTCCATTGTAGAACACTTGAGTGATTTTCAGAGTTTGATAAATCATGTGACGCCCCTAAAATAGGTCCATTCCATCCAACCTATTCTGAGTCGCCAAATACATAGTACAGAAAACAACTACAACTTTATTACTACAATTGTCGTGAAAAATACAACAACACATATACTATGAGTTTTAATACCAACTATGACTCATGTCCCAACTATGGACATCACCTTACATTGATACATTACATAAAGGTACAGTCAATAACTGTTTTAAAAATTAAAATCTTTGGGAAATGCTCAAGGAAACCTTCGTACATAGGAGGACATGAATCTAAGTTATGATAGATATCATATGTCCAGAGAATTATCCTTGGTTGATCCAATAGACCCCAAAGAAAAACGAGAAGATTACTATCATGTTTCTTCCAATTGTGAGTCTTCTCTTGAGATATAACTATCTCCACCGTCTGCAATTGAACGTTATGTTTCAACTAAACTCTAAGATCATATAGGTAGTGCTCGTAGATATACTCAGCAAGTGGATGTGCACAACCCTGTCTTATGATAACACGAGGTTGTATGGCATTAGACATCTTGTATGATAGTGACAAAATACCCTTCCCAAGTTGGGTTCGCCTCACCCTATTCGGTTCACCAAAATTAAATATCAAATGACGTATACAATACGACACACTTATATAAAGTTCTCAATAAAATTATTTCCATACTATTTAGGGAGAACCTCATCAGCTATAGACCACCGTTCTATTTCCCTCATTACCCCATTTCAAACCCAAAGCCTACACTCTTGTTACCTGAAAGGAATTGTGAAGCAAAAAGGTGAGCACAAATAGCCTAATAAAGAATATCATGACTAAAGATAATTAAATTATCAATAGCCTTTCACAAGAATAAATCGTAGATTTAAAACATATGGTAGATGATAAAACTTTTCAACCATAGTTGCGGTGAACGAAGCAATCCATTAGAAGAGTCAAATAGACCATAATATCTATTATCTTCTCTATGTTAAAAGTCCACCAACAATATTTTATCCCTGTAACATCAATCAACAGTTCCTGTCCACAATCATATGAATAACTCATAATCATATTTGTGATTCTAAATTCCTCTTCTCATCCAGGACGAAGATAATTTTCATCACTTGTCTTTACCTGAAACATCAAAGATCATGGTTATACCAAATCACAGTTCCTGTTCATAATCATACTAATAAATTCATCTTTGCACTACGGGTTAAAGATATTCATTAACAGTTCATCTTCGCACTACAGGCCAAAGATATTCAACAACAGGTCATCTTTGCACTACAGGCCAAAGATATTCAACAAGTCATCTTTGCATTACAGGCCAAAGATATTCATTAATAATTCATCTTTGCACTGCAGGCCAAAGATATTAACATCTCAAAGAAATACATAATCATTTCAAAATTTATATAAACCATAATTATAACCATGTTGATCAATTCACCTTTTCACTTAAGCTAAAAATATTCAATTTTAAATTCAATGGTCATGATCATACCAGTCAACGATTCAGTTTTGTACTAATGGCCAAAGAGAACCCATAGTCATGATCATACCAATAATCTACCAATCTTTACACTCAAGTCAAAGAGAAATTTCTTCACCAAGATTATAAAAATGTTATATATAATAATAAAAATAATATGATCAAAACATGGATTTAATTTCAAGAGTAAGATTCATAAATCAACGATAATTTGGTCAAAAAAAAAACTAATTTTGTCGTGAATAGTACCCCGTGAATAGTAACCCCGATACGAAAAGATAAAGTTTCACAATAAAATCCATATCAATATTTATATCACCTTAATCCAAATGTTATCAATCACTTAATAATCTCATAATCTAATATTATTAATATTACAACAATATTTTAATCATTTCTTAAACTTATAAATAATTTATTTTAATTGTTTACGCTTTACTAATTAATGCATTTAATCATCCTAAAATGCCAAACTCATAAAATTTCATCACCAATAACCAAAACCCTCATCAAAAATCTGCATATACCTCATATAGGATTCTCAAGCCATAAAATCATATTTTCTAATTTTCTTACTTCACATAACATATTTAATTAATTTACTCATAACTAGTCCATTTTCATGAAAAATACCAAATCAGTACAAACAAATTTTCTTTTCTGGGATTTAGCAGAATATAGTTTCATATTGAACATATATTTTTCTCAAAATTTTTAAAATTCATTTACTATTTTTCATATGGCCAAAACTGCCGAATACTTAGACATTTATCATAAATTGTACTTTTATCCAAAAATTCTGAATTTACAGGGTATACTGATATTATATAGATGTACTCCCAATAAAAATTTCATCAATTTTGGAGTTAACCAGAAGGAGTTATAAGGGTTTACTTTTAAAATAGTCTTTTCTCATAAAATTCATAACTCTTAATCTATACATCCAAAAATCACCATTTTTGGATACAATTAAGAAAACTCATCTTAATATCATTTCAAATTTTTTCAGAATTTTTGAAGGTCAGAATAATTATGAAACTGAAGAAACATAATAACCCTTACAATCCCTTACCTCAAAAGAGCAGTACTTCTGACTGGAATATCGGATGAAAAGCCGAAAGAAACTTGCACTGAAAAGCAACTCTCAAAGTATCTAAATACTAAAAAAAATACGCTCGATAATATAGAGAGAGAAAACTTATGTTTCTGGTGTGATTTTCAATCCTAACATAAGCACCTATTTATGGGAAAATGCTAGAACGCCAAAGGAGACTAAAATAATAAAATATTATTAATATTTTTTCTTTTCAAACTTCCACGCCTCCTCCTTGAATCAGCAGCCATTTTTGAACCAAAAAATAGCAGCCCACATGTTATTAACAAAAGTGGGTCCCACCCATTTTTAATAAAAAATATTTTATTTTCCAAAACTTCAGTAATTCATAGAAAATAGCCCGTTTATCAGAAAAATACGAATTTTATGCCCATTCCACACGAAATTGAATTCTCTACAACTTTGTAGCTTTAAGTTTTTCCAAATTCCAAACCAAAAATATCCGAAATTCACAAACGGATGATTTTTAATACCTCATAAAATTCATAACAAATCATACGTTAATTTTTAACGGTTCAAAATTTGTGGATATATACTCAACTTATATATGTATAACATATCCAAAAATCACAACGATCCAACGGTCGGATTAAAATTATAACTCACGCAATAGAGCTTTAAGAACACCGATTTGATCTTTTAATACCTCCAATCCGACAAAATACTGATAAAACACCTCAACATTAATTCCTTCATTTATAACCACATAAATAAATCCATCATTTATATCTGCATCAAATAAATATTTTCTTATCATATAAATCAATAATTAATTATTCACAAATAATATTACGAGAATCACAATAATGATGACTGAGCAGCGGTTCTAGGAAAGAGGGGCTTTCCAGATAAGGATTTCTCTTCTCATCGCGCGCAATTAGGTGACCAAACCTTTCCTTAACTGAACTTTCTAGAAATTGCCAATAATGCTATCTAATAATATTATTCAAATAATATGAATTATTGATCTGATAATGGGAAATACGGTGCAGTGACAATTATTGAAACAACAATAATATAAAATATCAACACAGCAATTATTGAATCAATAAAATAAAATATTGAATAGTAATTATTGTAACAATTATTGAGTTGTGCCTTCTTACGTACGAATCAATAATTCAACAATACTGTGCAATACCATGTCTTCTTATGCAATCACGCAGCAGACATCGTATTTTAACCACCAGGTAACCCAACAGTGTTAACGGTAACAACTACGCCGTTATTTATAAAAACTCAAACTTTGTCGTTTTTTTCATCCGACAGTTATTCCGTTTGGGGCCCACAAATGGATGCGCCGTCGTACGGATATTCCCGACAAAAAGAATATTCCACGACCAAACGAATATTCCCCGATAACAATAAATATTTTATAACCACTTGCTTATTTTGAATTTTTTTTTATATATCACCCTTAACTTTACTCTTTATCAATTTAACCATTTACTGAATAATAATTATAAGAAAAATTGAATAATTTTATTTCATAAAATTTGGGGTCTTACAAATCAGTTGAGTACGATGAAGATGGTCATTGACGATGAGATACAGGCTTTGTTGTTGTTGAGCTCTTTGCCTGATAGCTAGAAGATATTGGTTGTATCGCTGAGTAACTTTGGTCCTAGTGACAAGATGACTATGGATACAGTCAAGGATAGTTTGTTTAATGAGGAACAGAGGCAAAGAGATACCATGGTTAGTGCTGAATCACAAGTTTTTGTCCCGCAGAGTAGGGTCAGCAAAAAATAAGGAAACTCACCTGAAGATGACAAATTCAAGGGAAAGTCGAGAGATTGAAGAGAGATAATTTATTTTAACTTCCATAAATCGGGTTACATAAGGCGAGAGTACAGATTTTTAAAGAAGGAACAATCTAAGGAAAAAGATGAGGATAAAGATTCGATTGTGTATCTATCCGACGTTGATGTAGCCATTGTTTGTTATGATAAACCTAAATACCATGTTAATGATTGGATTATTAATTCGGGTGCTTCGTTCCACGATACTTCGCGTGGTGAGATCTTCACATCCTACAGTAGTGGTGTGTGACGCCCCCAAAATAGGTATACATCACCCATTTTGAGTCGCCAAATAAATGGTACAAAAATCAAATACAAACTTAATTCATACAATACGACAAAACATAACTGAGAGTTTTAATACGAATATTGTCTTCTAGACAATATCCAAACTCAAATGGAGTTCTCATTACATTTATTATCACACTATTTCATAGAATAGTGAGGACTACTATAGCCGCCATCTCGGACCATCACTCCATTCCCCGACTAGTCCCGGCTATGTTCTCATTTTCTAAAGAGAACAATGAAAGCAAAAGGGTGAGCTCAACTAGCCCAGTAAGAAATATTATGACTAAGATAATGCAGAATAAGTTATCGTTAGCCTTCAACAATGTTAAACTTATAGAATATAATAAACATCAAGTTTAACTGCAGTGGAACAAACAATCTATTAGAAGAGTCAAGTAGAGCATGATATCTACTATCTTCTATGATTTAAAAAGTTTATCATCAATTTTATCGCTAAGACTCGGCTTAATAAATAATCCACATCATTAAATTATCCATGCACTACTGGCCAAGGATAGTCATTAGTATCACATCCATGAATTATCCATGTACTACGGGCCAATGATATTTGTGTTTTCACCAATGGTCATGATCATGCCAAACAACAATTCATCTTTGCACCCTTGGCCGAAGAGAACGCATGGTCATAATCATACCAACATCTGTCAATCAATGCACTATGGGCCAATGAAGACTTTTACCACATCGTTTGTAACATTACAGGTCATGAATATACCGAATAATCCCTGGTCATAATCATACCAATCAACAGTCCATCTATGCACTACGGGCCAAAGATGACTTTCATCACAATATAAGCATAAGGATGATGACAATGATATAAGCATCAATCAAACGAAATCGAGGATAAATATTAAAGACTTTAAATTTATCCAGAGTTTAAAAATGTCCAAATTGTCAACATGATAACTGCTTTATGGAGTAAAATTCAAGAATAATATTCACGTATCAAAAATAATTTAGACAAAAAAGAATTAATTTTCCATCGTAAATAGTACCCCGGGTGAATAGTACCTAAGTGAATAGTACCCGTGAATAGTACTTCATGAATAATATCCGTACGTATGAATAGTACCATACGTATGAATAGTGCCGTATAAATAAATAGTACCCATGAATAGTACTCTGGCATGAAAATCTTAAAAGTGAACAAGAATGTTCAGAAAAATATTTTAGTGGAACGATACTAGATGAAACGCAAATTTCAAAGATATTTCACTAATTTCATGGAGTATAGAAGCAATACTTTAATAAAATGAGTGTAGAATTCGGAATCTAAAATGAAATAATATTACTTACATACTACAGAGTATGGAAGAAAATATTATTTCTTACGAGTATTGAACAGAAACAATATCTCTTACAACTGTTGAACGAAAATAATATTCCTTACGAATATTAAACAAAGATAATATTCCTTACAAATATTGAACAAAAATAATATTTCTTGCGAATATTGAACGAAATAAAATTTCTTACGAATACGAAAAATAATATTGTAAGCGAATATGAAATAAATAATACCCCTTACTTCAAAAAGAGAGCAATTTTGACTGGTATAGCGGATATATTCTTAAAGAAAACTTATATTATTTTCTACACTCAAAGCTTCCTAAAACTCGAAAGAAATACGCTCAATATTATAGAAGAAGAATTCTCTGATTCTGGTGTGATTTTCATTTCTAAACTGAGCATCCTATTTATAGGAGAATGGAAGGATACTATTTAGGAAAATAATCACGGACTGCACAATGGGGAAGTTCACGGGCGAATTCAATCGGCTAAAAAAAAATTTGATCTTACTATGCAAATACTATGTAGATACTATGCATAATAAAATATAATATATTCTATTTTTCATAAAAAAATAAAATTTATTATAATATATATATATATATATATATATATATATATAAAGTGAGATAACTTTCTCTCGACTATTTTGAAAAATGGTAAAGTAGGGTCCATACAATAAGCCAAATTTATAAAAAATACTTCATAAAAATTCCCTCTATTTATCTCAACTCACTTGGCTTCTGTGACACCCCCAAATCTAAGTACTTCATTCCCACAAGACTTAGTGTTCACCTTTCATGCATTCACATCTAACTACCCAAATATAATAAAATTTAAACCATAAATCCTCCCATTAAAAGGGTTACATCATTAAACCAATATGTCTCCTAGGTTATCTAACCTTTAACATACATTAAGTGAGGAAAAAATAAAATAATTACATCACATCATTTAAAACAAAATCTATCATCATGACATTAAATAAAAGTACAGTTCTTCAACACTTGTTCATTTTCCCTTTTCCTTTGCTAGTGATAGGTTCATCGACCTTCTCAACCTTAGCTGCAATAATTGTATATATGCAAGAGTGAGCAAAAGAAATGCTCACTTAGAATAGCAATGAATAACAACAACATAATAACCACCAATGATTAGGCTAAATAGAATTGAAAAATACTCTATTAAAGATAAACAAGAACAAAAATCATAATATGAAATATATCTGAGGGTCACAAGACCACGAACTATGTCCAAGGTTATAAGTAATCTTTCAACTTTAACCTAAACAATCATATTGTAGGGACTCCCTGTACTTAGGGTGATCAACCCTTCGTACCATGTATTATGCACAAACATCTAAATGTATCGCGTAAAATAATTCCCCTATAATAGGGTTGTTCTTCTCAGTTTTAGAGTACAAGTCTGCACCAAAGAAAGTTTGGTTTGGATAAGCTTCAAGGGTAATTTAGAGTTTAACGATCATCAATTAAAGGATTAGTTGCATCGACAAAGTTTGATAACACTACGAATGATCAATAACAACATAATGTGGAATAATTATGAATCACAGGTGAACCAACATTATATATCGAACTCATGCTTAAAAATAAACTAAAAAACATATGTATCGAATAGAACAATAAACATTGCTTGAACAATATTAAGCTAAGGCTATAATCTTGTCGAATAAGAAAATTGAATTATTGAAAATACATTAATAAATAACAAGCTGGAAGTAAAACTTGCTCAATATGACAATAAGATTATAACTTGTGTAAAGTAAATGAAATAAGACAACATAATTAGAGATTAGAGTTCAAGAACTTGCATTCAGTATAAAAAAATAAAACTAGGGAAACTTGTTTAACTATAAACAAGTTAAGATAAATCAAAAAATGATTAGGGTTCAAAGCTTGCTGAAATAAAATTACTTTAGAGCTTACTCAAATAAAGTTTAGGGTACAAAACTTGCTCAAATAAACTTTAGGGTAAGGAACTTGCCTCGTGCGTAAGCTATAATTTACAACTCACGTTCACCTACACATATTATTAGAATCACAACATCTATTAGACATACTAACATCCACTTTCCAAAATAGAACTCACTTTTAGTTAAACTTGTTACTTTAGTACAAGTTTCAATTCACACCATATATACTTCTTGAAATCACAAGTTTTAGATTTGGTATCTTCCAACCCGTAGAATTGCGCCATATATGGTGCTACACTCAGTACTCATAATAATATCATGAATCATCCACAAAAAAATACAACAAAATGAATGAATTACTATCTTCAAATTATTACAATCAAAGTATAATCCTTCCTGTGTTCATAAACCGATTACATCGTTTGTTGTTCATAATATATAATACATACAAACATACTAATCTATTACACAATGGCTTAAGTATCCATCTTAGCTTTATAATGCTTACTATCTCTCTTAGCATTTCAAAGACGCTTCATCCGTTCATAATAATTGCAATTATATAATTCACGCAAGAAGTGAGCATAACAAGCTCAACAAGTTTAACAAAGGATAATAAAAATAATACCACATTCGTGAATTATATAACAATTCATACATAACTCAACAAATAGTTATGAAGTATTATGAAACAATAATACTTTTAACATTTCATAACATCAATTCCCAAAGTATAGAGTAGATTAGAATTTTGAAAACCTACGATAGACCATGAATAATAGCTTTCTATTTTCATACTTGAAAAGGATATCACAAAGACTAAGGTCAGACATCCGCATTACTTATTTAAGAGCACTTCTTAGGTGATCAAATTTATAGTACTCTATGTTGATCAACACTCATTCGTTAAACGATTTACATTTAACATTTGGCAACTTCATGTGCCCATCGAATAATCGATGAAAAATACTTTTGTTTGTTCATAGACAAACCTTACCTTCACATCCGTACTCAATTACTTGGCATAGGATAGCGTTAACATTTCTATATAGAAAGATATGAATATCAATCAATCTATATCTTACGAGTAGTCTAGCCGAAAGTTAAACTGCATCGAACTTTCTTAAAAAACAAGTCATGCAATTCAAGACAATGAATCACATAAAACTTGGCTAACTTGAAAGTTAGACATGTTGCTAAGAAAACTTGCCTTTCAAAGATCTTCAAATAACTTAATCGATCGACCACAACCTTTACGTAATCTACATGATATATTCACATAAGACATCGTAATTAGCTATCAAACAATTATTCACATTGTTCCTACCAACTTCTTTCTCTTCTATGTCTTTGTTAACTTAATATCATTAATAAAGTCAACTCGATTTATTACCCTTCATTCCGACTTATTAATCAACTTACGTTATTAATCGGACTCTAACATTGTTGGCAAAGTACCAACGTTGTTTACCGATTAAGGTTCATCGACAACACTTTGTGTTCTTTCATTCATACATTATTAACATGCATTCAATTCCTAAGTTCAATACCATATACATTAGTATAGGTAGTATATAGAATAGTTTTAATACACTTATGAAGTGCATAAACTTTACTCCTATAGGTCCTCGAACAATTGAAGTTCAAAACCTAAGTCATCTATCAAAACTCTGCCGCACTCTGCCATGCAATGGCATGACATCTTTAGTTCAAGATCATGCAGGCAGGCCATTAGCTTATAATACCTGTGTCCCGGCTCTGGCATCACATGCACATGAGACTTTATTCTATATTGGCATGGCATGCAAGGCCATTTTCAAAAGAGCTAACTACACTGCATCGGCACAAGCAAGCGCATTTAACATTTATCACACTGTCTCAGCGCTGCATGGCGCTGCACTCTCAGCACCGTATAATTTTTAAAAAGATAAAAATTTTGGTGAGATTCTTGAGCCATAACTTCTTCAAGTTATAAGTCCGATTTGGTCCGCTCAAAAGCCTACACATCATAAATGACATACTCTACGCTGCTCATATAAGAATTGACACTTTTTCAACATTAACTCAAAATTCACTATCGAGTTCATTTTTAAGCCGCTCATAAACGTTAATGAGCGCTCAATGCTCGCTTTTCTTCGTTTTAAGTCTAAAATCGACGATTCTTGAACCCACAACTCTTAAATACCCTATCTCACGTGTTGACATTGAAAACAATGTTTTCAAGTCTCACACAACAACTTTCGACTACCAATCCGAATTTCAACATTTTCGACGCTTAACGCCTATTTCGTGAAATTCGCCATAACTTCGCTATTAACGTTCTCTAAGCCAAATCACATGGAATACTCCATGGACTTCATATCTACATCCTAACCAAGCAAGATGCACATATTAACGTATTGATGGAGTTCAATTGTTTATCAACAATCAATCTCAACAATCAATATTTTCATGGTTTAAAACTATATCAAACCTTATGATTTCTATGATTTCATGACTGATAGAAATTGAATCTATAATAAGTCATTCTTATTCCACCATACTAGATATACACCACCCATTTATGATTCTCCATGTTAAAAGAAAACCAAAAGAGATGGAATTAGAATTAAAGAATATTACCTTAAGAACTCTTAAGTAATCTTGAAAACTCTTAAGCAAAGCTTCAAAGTGTAAGATTTGGTTGAGTCTAGCTCTCTCTCTCTCTCTCAATAATCTAGGTTGGCAATTTAGAAAACTCACAAAAGACCAATCCTAGCTTTCATTTATAGAAAATGAAATGGAGGGCAAATTGGACAATACACCACCACCTCCTTACTATTCAACACTTTGTCACCAAGTAAAATACTTGGTGACCAAGTGTTAGGCTTGCCTTGCACACCAAGGGCCGGCCCACCATGCCCATGGGTTATCCCCATGGGTTGCCCCCATGGTTTTACCCATTCGGTGACCCACCGCTCGATCCACTGATTCGGCTTTTCTTACATTGGGCTTAACCAATCTAATATTGGGCCTCGACTTGGGCTTAACACCTAATCCCTGGGCTTGTTTCATTCAATTGATTGGACTAATCATAATCCAACCCAAATGAATTAACATTAAGTCTTAACTTAATTCTATAATACAAATCGTATTTTATACGATAATTCACGTATTCTCTCCAGATAATAATACTCAGATAATAATCGATTGTACTTCAGATTAACTCATCAGATATATATAGATACTAAATAGTATCATCCTAGTATAACACACGCTTTTAACCATAACGCAATTCCTTCTACGATTTCATTTCCTTCTGAAATCAATATACTCAACCCTTAGGTTTTAAGTCCAGCAGCAAAAACTTTGTTTGCCATAAATGAAATATTATTAGATATTTCATCTTATCTCGATATTCTATCATTACGCTTTTCTAATTTCAAAATAATTCCCTAATGTAAAACTGGATGAATAGTGTTTTTACGGGAATTTCTCTAAAACATTTATTTTCATCTTTGAAATTCTAAACAATTAATTCTAGCACGTAGCTGCATTACTAACCACATTAACACATTCTAGGTCATAGAACCACCTTCACATAGCTTACTCATTAAAATAAATCAATTAAATTCATTTAATTCACATAATCAAATAAAAATTTAATTGTCATAAAAATCCGATTTTCTCATGCTACATTCTCTCCCCTTATAAGGATTTTATCCCTAGTAATCTAGCTTATAATTACATAAACAAATGAGGAAAATCTTCCTTCATTTTACTCTCGAGTTCCCACGCTGCTGTTTCTTCAAAGATTGTGGTTTCTCCATAACACCTTCATCAAGGTATTACCTTATTTCTTAATACTTGTTCCTTCCTATCAATAATTTGAATCGGAAGTTCTTCATATGATAAATCTTTTCTATCTCGAATAGATTCATACTCTATTACGTGTTTATAGTCCCGTTTATAAGGGATAAACGTATATACACATGAAACACATTATGAATGCTGCTCCATTTCTCTCGAGGTAAGGCTACTTCATAAGCTACCTCTCCTACCCTTCTTAAAATCTCAAAAGGTCCTACAAACCTTGGACTTAACTTCCTTTCTTTCCAAAACGTATCTTCCCTTCCAAGGCGATACTTTCAAAAAGACAAAAGATCCTACATCAATTCTCTCTTTTCTCCGTGAGGATCTCTCAGATACTTTTTCCGCTTATATTGGGCCGCAACTAATCGAAACATATTATATCTTCACCATGTCCGCCGCTTTATTGTACCATCTCAGTCCCAACATCCGACGCTCACCCACCTCATCCCAAACACAATGGAGAGTTAAGCACTTCCTTCCATACAACGCTTCGTAAGGCAAGCATGCCATATACTAGCGTGAAAACTATTGTTGTACAAAAATTCCACCAACGGTAGATATTCGTCCCAACTCCCTTTGAAATCCATAACGCAAGATCTTAACATATCTTCAAGCATTTGAATTGTCCGCTCACTCACTCGACCATCATCTCGAGGATGATACGCCAGACTCAATCTTAATCGCTGCTCCCATTTGCTCTTGCAAACTCCTCCAAAAGTTCGATGTGAATCGTGGATCACGATCCGACACAATCAAAAACAGTACTCCATGTCCGGAAATAATTTTCTCGACATACAACTTAGCTAAATCGATCTAGGTTATACCTAACTCCTATTGGTAGAAAATGAGCCGATTTCATCAATCGATCCACTATCACCCAAATAGCATCGTATCCTTTTCTTGTTGTGGAAGTCCCACCACAAAGTCCATTGTGATGTGCTCCCATTTCCACTGAATTTCTAACGGTTGTAATAACCCGCTAGGTCGTTGGTGTTCAAATTTTTAACTTTTGACAAGTTAAGCACCTACTAACGATTCTCGCTATCTCCCTTTTCATGTTTGGCCACCAAAAGTTTCGACGAAGGTCTTGATACATCTTCAGATTCAATGGATGTATCGAGTACCTTTAACTATGAGCCTCCATCATTATTTCTTCCTTTAATTCAGAATCATTTGGAACCCAAATTCTTCCTTCAAAACGAAGTAATCCCTCCTTATCGAGGTTATACTTAGTCTTTTCTTCATCTTCTATCCTCTTCTTCATCTGCTCGCATTCCTCGTTGCTCAAATGTACTCCCCTAACCCGCTCCACTATGGTTCATTGGGTTTCCATGGAAAATAACATTTCCACCGCTTCCTCCCAGAACTTAACTTCTAACTCCATGTTTGTCATCATTGTTATCAACTCATTCTCGAAGTTGTTAACATTGATAGTTTCTCTCACCCTTCCTACTTAGCGATCGGCTACTACATTTGCTTTTCCCTGATGATATAAAATATCACAACCATAATCTTTTATTAACTCTAACCACCTTCTCTCGCTCTCTCATGTTCAACTCCTTCGTGTGAAGATATATTTCGAATTTTTGTGGTCCGTGTATATCTCACACTTCTCACCATATAGATAATGCTCCATATCTTCAAGGCAAAAACTACAATGCCAATTCCAGATCATGAGTAGGATAGCCTTCTCATAATCCTTCAATCGACGCGACGACGATACGCAATGATGATTTTGCCACATGCCGCATGAGCACGCAAACCCAGTCCTTTATGCGAAGCATCGCTATACACTATAAAATTTCTCAGATCGTCTGTAAGGACAAATACAGTGCCTCACTTAACCTCTTCTTCAACTCCCTAAAACTGTTCTCACATTTTTCAATCCACACATTTCACCGATTTTCATCGATTTGTCAATGGAGTAGCTATTTTAGAAAAGTCCTAATGAACCTTCTATAAGATCCCGCTAACCCCGTAAAACTCCTAACCTCGCTTGGCATTTTTGGTTGCTCCCACTCATTAATCGCTTCTACTTTTGTCGGATCCACGTAAATGCCATCTTTATCAATAACATGTCCTAGAAATCAGACTTCTTCAAGCCAAAATTCACACTTTGTGAATTTCAGATACAACCTTTTTTCCTTCCTTAGTGTTTCCAACACTATCCTTAAATGTTCGCATGATCTTTCCACGCCTTTGAATAGACTAGAATATCATCAATGAACACTACGACAAACTTGTCCAAATATTGTTTGAACACTGCTCATCATATCCATAAATATGGTCATGATTAGTCAACCCAAACGACATCACCGTAAACTCGTAATGACCATAACGAAGTTCTCAACGCTGCATTTTAGGTACATCCTCCTTCCTCACCTTTAATCGATGATACCCCGCGCATAAATCTATCTTAGAAAAATACTTTGCCCCTTTCAATCGATCAAATAGATCATCGATCCCGGGCAACGGGTATTTATTCTTAATCGTTAACTTGTTCAACTCTCGATAGTCGATACAAAGTCTTAACGACCCATCTTTTCTTTTTTACAAACAATACCGGTGTTCCCAAGGAGACACACTCTTGGTTGAATGTACTTTCTATCTAATAGTTCTTGTAATTGAACCATTAACTCCTTCATCTCAATCGGGCGCCATTCGATATGGTGCCCTTGAAACCCGTGCCATTCCCGATATAATGTATCAATTACAAACTCAACCTCCCCGTCCCTATGGAATACCCGATATACTCCTCCGAAAATACATCCGCGAACTCTTGCACTATAGGTATCTCGTCCAAGGATGTTCCCACTCTTTGGGTATCCACAACATGGCACAGATAACCCACACACCCTTTTCTCAACATCTTCCTAGCTTGTCAGGTCATCGACAGACAACAAGAGCGCCTCTTGATTTACTATCAAGAACACTACCTTGGTTTTCTTAGAAAGTCAAGGTTTACACTTTTCCTATGGCAATCTATTATCGCCTTTATGGTTAACCAACCAATCCATACCAAGAATTACATCGAATTTTTTTAACCTTATTTGCACTCAAATCTACCGATAACTTATTCCTCTAATATCTACGCAACAATCCTTATGAATATGTTCAATGGGGATTATCTCTTCGCTTGCTACCTTAACATCTAAAGGTATTGGTAACTTTTCGTGGATTAAACCTAATCGCTTAGCAAATTCACATGCTATATAAAAGAACAAGTAGACCCGAGTCAAATAAAGCACATAAGCATTTATCTCATCGACCGGAATGATACTCGCTACCACATCCGCTGATGCAACCGCATCTTGGATAATCATATTAAACGACGAGCCGAGGGTCTACCCATCGATGGTGTTGGTCCAAGAATGGCTAATTTACCACTACCGTAACCCTTATTTCCTCTCTAACCTTTCTTCGGGCAATTTTTTGCCATGTGGTCCAACGACCATGCATAAAAACACCCCGGTTCTTCTTAGGTTAGGACAAGTTGGGTGACAAATGTCCCTCCCCGCCCACAGCTTGTAACAATAATCGATTTCCTTTAAGAAGACTCCCATGTGAGTCTTTTCCGCATGTCTTGCATGCCTCCGCCCTTCGCTTTAGATCTCCCTATTTTACCCCAAAGATTCCTGTGGTTAAACTCTTCTTTCTTAGGCAAGTGTCGCTCGCTCACCGGCAACTTCAAATTTTTTACTACCTCCTTCTAACTTACTCTTATTCTTTCGCTTTTTGTGGTAATCGAGACAATGCCTCACCACCACCTTCTCGCTATTATCGCCTTTTCCGTAATGGTCCCGTAGGAAGCACTCTAAAAACCGATATTCTATATGTAGAGCTGTGGTTTTAAGCCCGCGCTCAAACTCGCGCGCGCTTTCTCTCTTCCAGATCCAATTGATGTGGAGCAAACCTCGCCAATTCATTGAATTTGGCAAAGCATATTGGGAACTCACATATCCCCTCGCTTAAGTTCTAAGAACTTAATTCCATCCTACCTTGATGCTAGTAGGGAAGTAGTTCTCAAAGAAGACCTTCTTAAACTGCTCCCACGTAATGCCTTTGGTCCTAGCCCCACCCTCGGTGAGCCTCCCACCAAAGAGTTGGCTTCCTTCATCATCATGTAAGTCGCAAAAGAAGTCTTCATGCTTTCACCCACGCTTGTTATCACAAACGCCTTTTCAATTTCTTTTACCCATGTCTGGCTTCTAATGGGTCCGCGCTGCTCTCAAACTCGTGGAGGACCCACACTCTTAAATTCCTTAAAGGTAGTTGTTCTTACTACCCCAGAGCTGTGAATCCCTCCCCAACTTGGTTAAATGCAATGCTGCTAATAAATTAACGAACTCTTGCATAGGTTATTAGGACCCTCGATTCTCATTATGAGACTCTACTCTTGGTTACGTTGTCTCCTTCAAGTGGCATAATTCGATTAAATAAATAAAGTTTTGTTATTATCTATTTAACTACTTGGTTATCATTCTCAAACAACAACAACTCATACCACAACAAGCACATTAAATAAAAACTTCATTATATTAATATGCTTTCATAGTCAAAACTATTTACATCATGTTCCCTTAGCCAAAAAGCTATTACATACAATCCCGCGCTTTCTAAAAATTGGGATTTACAAAAAAAGACTACCCTTTAATTATACAAAAGAGGGTTTTACGTCACTACTATATACAAAAAGATCTAACGATCTACTAACACGTCGAACGACATTCTCATAT
The DNA here is from genome assembly GCA_020205605.1 of Panax ginseng. Classification (NCBI taxonomy): domain Eukaryota; kingdom Viridiplantae; phylum Streptophyta; class Magnoliopsida; order Apiales; family Araliaceae; genus Panax; species Panax ginseng. Next base: position 32,811,849 of record CM035128.1, on the reverse strand, counting down.
TTCGATTTGCCAAGATCGACACAATATCTCGATTTTATGGTATGTCGAGTCCGCCCGACTCAATGGAATAACAAGCAATTTTCACTTTGAAATCCTCATGAGCACATTCGTGGATGTATGACATCCTAGCTATTTTCTCGGTCTTTTTCAACAAGCTTTTTTCAAGCTCAATGGCCTCTTCCTTATAGTCTCGTGCCTTATCCATCATAAGCACTTTCTCATCGTGTTCGACTCAAAATCCGCCTCGCAGATTCCTTCGCTCATATATAGGTGGTTATCTCCTCATCTCATTCGTGTCTGCACCACAAAGCGCAGATGCACATTCCTATCCAACACCGCCAGATACAATGATCTCATCAGATCCGGAGGTGTTGGTCCTCGAGTAGGTATCACCGTGTTAATCGATGTTACCTCCATCTCCTCCTCCACATCAATCATCATATTTAGATATGACGCTATCCCCATTGTCTCCTGAGAGTATTCCTCCTCGAGATGTACTCCTCAATATCGAGTCTTCTAGTAACCACTAATCTGCATTCTCCGCCATCGGCATGGTACTATCTCCACTTGGTTCATCGACTTTCACTTACAACTTCAATGTCTCTAAACATCAAGCTATCGATCGACATCTAAAAACACATAACACGTTGATTAGTACATAATACACAATAGTATAAGCACAAATCACATTTAATTTATTTAAGATTAATTTTCATCTTTTAAATCTTTTGCATCGAAGTTTTCTCAATACCTTATTAATTCATTTGACTTGAATTTCATTCTTCTGACTTTTTACCTTCCTTACGAGGTTATTAGCCCAAGGTTCTTTCCCCCTTAAGTTTTATAACCTAATGCTTTGATACCAACTCGTGACGCCCCAAATTCGTGTATCTTCCAACCCCATATATGGTGCTACACTCAGACTCATAACTATACAATCATTCCATTGAAATACAAACATAATGAATGTAATTTACTATCTTCTTATTACAATCAAAGTATAATCCTTCCTGTGTTCATAAACCGATTACATAGTTTTTGTTGTTCATAATGTATAATACATACAAACATACTAATCTATTACACGATGGCTAAGTATCCATCTTAGCTTTGCCCTTATCTCTCTTAGCATTCTCAAGACGCTCATCCTTAATCGCAATCATATAATTCACGCAAGAAGTGAGCATAACAAGCTCAACAAGTTTAACAAAGGATAACAAGAATACCACATTCGTGAATTATATAACAATTCATACATAATCGAACAAATAGTTATGAAGTATTATGAAACAATAATAATTTTTAACATTTCATAACATCAATTCCCAAAGTATAGAGTAGATTAGAATTCTAAACCCATCGATAGACCATGAACAATAGTTTTTTTGCTTTTCATACTTGAAAAGGATATCACAAAAGACTAAGGTTGTACATCCGCATTACTTTACGAAAGCACTTCTAGGTGATCAAACCTATAGTACTCTATGTTGATCAACACTCATTCGTTAAACGATTTACGCTTAACATTTGGCAAACTCATGTGCCCATCAAATAATCGATGAAAAATACTTTTGTTTGTTCATAGACAAACCTTACCTTCACATCCGTATCAATTACTTGGCATAGATAGCGTTAACATTTCTATATAGAAAGATATGAATATCAATCAATCTATATATCTTATTTAGTAGTCTAGCCGAAGTTAAACTGCATCAATCTTTCTTTAAAAAATCACGCGTGCAATTCAAGACAATGAATCACATAAAACTTGACTAACTTGAAAGTTAGACAAGCTGCTAAGAAAACTTGCCTTTCAAAGATCTTCAAATAACTTAATCGATCGACTACAACCTTTACGTAATCTACATGATATATTCACATAAAGACAATCGTAATTAGCTATCAAACAATTATTCACATTGTTCCTACCAACTTCTTTCTCTTCTATGTCTTAGTTAACTTAATATCATTAATAAAGTCAACTCGATTTATTACCCTTCATCCCGACTTATTAATCAACTTACGTTATTAACCTGACTCTAACATTGTTGGCGTAAAGTACCAACGTTGTTTACCGATTAAGGTTCATCGACAACACTTTTTGTGTTCTTTGTTCATACATTATTAACATGCATTCAATTCCTAAGTTCAATACCATATACATTAGTATAGTAGTATAGAATAGTTTTAATACACTTATGAAGTGCATAAACTTTACTCTTATAGGTCCTGAACAATTGAAGTTCAAAACCTAAGTCATCTATCAAAAACCCCTCGCACTCACTACATGGACGTGACATCTTATTAGTTCAAGACCAAGATGCCATGCGCAGCCAATTAGCAAGACATTTGTAGTCCTCCCGCCTCTGCCATGCAAGACGAGACTTCTTCTATCAATGGTGTCATGCAACGCGCCACTTTCAAAGTATCCAACTACATCATGCGTCAGGTCATGTGCGCAAGATTTATTTACATAATCGTTCTGGCGCCGCACGCTGCTAACTCAAGCAGATCGTAATTTTCCAACAGATAAAAAATTTTAGTGAGATTTCTGAGCCATAACTTCTTCGTTATAAGTCCGATTTGGTCCGCTCAAAAGCCTACACATCATAAATGACATACTCTACGCTGCTCATATAAGAATTCAACACTTTTGAATCCGTTAACTCAAAATTCACTATTGAAGTTCATTTTTTAAGCCGCTCATAAACGTTAATGAGCGCTCAATGCTCGCTTTTCTTCGCTTTTAAGTCGAAATCCGACGATTCTCGAACCCACAACTCTTAAATACCCTATCTCACGTGTTGACATTGAAAAACAACGTTTTCAAGTCTCATGGCAACTTTTGACTATCAATCCGAATTTCAACATTTTGACGCTTAACGCCTATTTTCGTGAAATTCGCCATAACTTCGCTATTAACGTTCTTCTAAGCCAAATCACATGGAATACTCCATGGACTTCATATCTACATCCTAACCAAGCAAGATGCACATATTAATTTATTGATGGAGTTCAATTGTTTATCAACAATCAATCTCAACAATCAATATTTTCATGATTTTAAACTATAACAAACCTTATGATTTTTATGATTTCATGACTTATAGAGATTGAATCTATGGTAAGTCATTCTTATTCCACCATACTAAGACATACACCACCCATTTATGATTCTCCATGATAAAAGAAAACCAAAAGAGATGGAATTAGAATTAAGGAATATTACCTTAAGAACTCTTAGAAATCTTTGAAAACTCTTAAGCAAAGCTTCAAAGTGTAAGATTTGGTTGAGTCTAGCTCTCTCTCTCTCTCTCTCAATAATCTAGGTTGGCAATTTGAAAACTCACAAAAGACCAATCCTAGCTTTCTATTTATAGAAAATGAAATGGAGGCAAATTGGACAATACACCACCACCTCCTTATTATTCAACACTTTGTCACCAAGTAAAATACTTGGTGACCAAGTGTTTAGCTTGCCTCAGACACACCAAGGGCCACCACCACCATGCCCATGGGTCATCCCCATGGGTTGCCCCATGGGTTTTACCCATTCTAAGTGACCCACCGGCTCGATCCATGGTTCGATTTTTCTTACATTGGGCTTAACCAATCTAATATTGGGCCTCGATTGGGCTTAACACCTAATCCTTGGGCTTGCTCATTCAATTGATTGGACTAATCATAATCCAACCCAAATGAATTAACATTAAGTCTTAACTTAATTTTATAATACAAATCGTATTTTATACGATAATTCACATTATTCTCTCCAGTATAATACTCGTATAATAATCAGATTGTATCAGATTAACTCATCAGATATACATAGATACTAAATAGTATCATCCTAGTATAACACACACATTAACCATAACGCTAATTCCTTCTACTCGCTTTCATTTTCTTCTAAAATCAATATACTCAACCCTTAGGTTTTAAGTCCGCAGCTTAAAACTTCATTTGCCATAAATGAAATATTATTAGATATTTCATCTTATCTCGATATTCTATCATTACGCATTTCTTAGAATTTCAAAATAATTCCCCAAATGTAAATGGATGAATAGTGTTTTTACTAAAAATTTTCCCGGGCATTGAAAACATTTATTTTCATCTTTGAAATTCTAAACAATTAATTCTAGCACGTAGCCACTAATTACTAACCACATTAGCACATTCTAGGTCATGAATCTGTAAACCTTCACATAGCTTACTCACAAAATAAATCAATTAAATTCATTTAATTCACATAATCAAATAAAAATTTAATTGTCATAAAAATCCGATTTTCTTATCCAACCTTAATTAAATAAAAAATTAATTACAACTAATTAAATAACTTCTCCACTTAACCAATTACCACAAAATTATAATCTCATTATAATTTTATTTAATAAATTAAGATATCATTTTAATCATTAAATTAAATTAACGTAACATTATAGCAATTCATATATCCTGTAACGCCCCGAAATCCGGTCTATCTTCACACCCGAATTTTGTACGTCACGGTCTCATCTCTTGCCAAACATACATCATTATATAGCTAAATATAACAACATACATTCTCAAATCACAGGTTCTAATACCTTATAACCTCGTTCATTACAAATAATGATAATTACCTTATTCTTTACATCTTACAAGAGTGACTTTTATCCGCCACCAAGGATACATAATAGTTCATTAAACTAATCTATAGTTCAATTAAAATATTATGCATTACAAGTCTTGGCTTGATCTTCACGCTCATTCATATACTGAATGGCACTTCATCTAGATACCGATCAGCTTGATCTTTACGGGATCCTTAAGTTCTTTCTAACATCGTTCACTGGAAATGATTTTATTTAAAGCAAGTGTGAGCATTCAATTTCTCAGCAAGTCATAGAAGTTGAATAAACAACTTCAAGAATTTAAACATTCTTTTAAGACTTCAATAACCGAACAAAGGTTATGAAGTAGCTTGAATAATAGGAATAATTTAGATTCTTATCATTTTAAAACATTAGACACATTCACTTTGAAATACTTTCAATCTTCTACCTTTTTCATACACATCCTGTCTGGCTAGAATCTTTAGCACAAACTTAACAATAACGGTTCATGTATAAACAGAACATTCTCATATTGAACAGTTCAATCACATAACAGTTCATCTCATAGAAACACAGAAGTGTTAAAATTGTGGCACAAGGCCTTATACAATCTACCAGCTTGTACAAATATCGCACATTTTCACATCGATAAAACTTCTCATGTTCAACATCTGAGAAGTTTAAGAAACTAGCATTCATTTAAAGTATGAATGAAGTTAGGAAACTTGCCTTACGCACAGCTACAATTTATAGTTTACGCTGAACTATTTACCGCAATCCCTATATAACACATAAAGAAATAGCACATACACCAATTAGTCATATACTTGACTTTACGCATTGGTTTACTTAACTTTACTTCTTAGAGTTCGCGTTCTTGTAATCTAAGTTTAAGCGACCAACTTCCTTTACTACCGATATACGTCTTCATGACATACGGAGATGTCTTACTCATACGATCATCATCTTTGATGATTTACATTCTTATCTTCTTCTTATAACTCTTCTAGGACTCAGCACACATCGTGTCTTTCACAGTGAGTTAAATCGGTTGCCAGTTTCATATATACCTTCGCCCTCTGAAGGAATTGTTTAGCCCAGCTCCCATATGTCAACCATCAAAGGTTAAGATTGTACCACAATCTAAACTCATATTAACTTATCCTAACCATTAAAACTATAATGTTCGTTAAGTCAATTTCTCATTCCTTATGGCTTTCTGGAAACTAAATGTCATACCTCAGGATTTATTCTTTATCGTCTAATTCATACAGTCTTTTGTATACTCAGAACGATTATTCAATGTTAATACTATTTGATCATAGCGTTAAGCATCTTACCTTACCTTATTCATATCTTATAACATCCGGTTCATTCGACTTGGAACGTCAACCAAGTTATAATCCTTACTCGGCTTCTTAACGATATACGTCGTTGTCTTTAATTCAGTTCTTCACCGTTCATAGGTTTAATCATTATTATTCATTACCTTACGATCAAACCACACACGGTGTGTAGGTTCATCCCGTTTAATATTCGCGTACACTCAACCTTTACATCGGCTAAAGTGTTTGACGCTTACATTTCATTCTAACATTCTCTATCCGACTCACATTCGGACTTCTATTAATCTTATTACCATTCACTACGGCTTTCTTGATAAATCATATCTTACTTACTACCATTGTCAACGTTTAAGTCATACAACCAATGTATACTTAGAACGCTTGCCCGATGCGAATACGATTCACGAGAATCGTTTACGTATTCAGCATTCACGTTGCTCATCTCTTAAACTCTCATTCAACCTTTACCCAAGGTTTTAATTGCTTTCATTTGTTATCCATTATATGAACCCCACGTTCATCATTATTTCTTAATGTCGAAGCCATATTGTTCGTTGTATGCTAAGATCGATCGTTCATCGCAACTACATTGCGTTCACATTATCTATACGCTTTACACTTATCTCTCATTACTACAACATAACATTGAAATATTATTCATTACCCTCATCACTCAATGTCTAAGGAATCACAATTATAGCAATCCCCCAAGTTCGTTTTATCGCGACTATGGTCCTCGAATATCGGTTCCATAATTTGCGTTTACATTCTTTATCTTTTAATCCCATTTAATTTCCGTTCAACCTTCACTAAAGGTTTAAATTCACTTAATTAAGTGTTACATTAGGCGAACTATATGTTCTTTATCTTCCCTTACACTTTCCCCAAGAGTTGAGTAGTTCAAAGCTCTTCTATGGGCCTTGCCTCAGACCTTGGCCATGCGCAGTCCCTTCCTTTCTCCCCACGCTTGAGGGCCACTCAACGATGGTGATTGCTCGGAGTTAATGCCTATGACATCGCCTCCCAAGGCTTAATCATACTGTGGTGCCAGGCCTAGAACTTGGAAAATTTTTCTAAGTCTTGTATTGGTTTGAGACGCTTACTTCAAAATCTCATAACTTCTTCATTATAACTCGGAACGAGGTCGTTCCAAAGTCATTTTCTTCCTTATCTTACGTACTTCAACTTCCCTTAGACAAAAATTTATTCTGAATCCGTTAACATTCCATTCAATTGGCTTAAATTTCATTACTCATTCGTTTTATATTCTTAACGCTCTTCGTTCGTTCGTCCGTAATTCGGTCATCCGAACTCGGAACTCATTCGTTCTTGAGTCCATGACTCACATTTTCTACGTTCTCTTACATTCTTATGAAACCCTACATCTTCGGGTTCATTTACACACTTTCTAGTTCTCGTTTGTCTTTTACGAAATTTTTGCCATAACTTCGTTATAGCTAAGTTTAATTCATTCTTCATGAACGTTTCTACCATTCCTAACCAAGCAATAAGCAACTAACTTATACGCGATGGTTTTAAAATTTTTCATCAACAACAAATTATACTACGATAGTTTTAAATTTGTCCATCAACAACGTTCTTCGTGTTCTTCGCGTTCTTCATTCATTCGTTATTTTTAATCGATATTTTGTTTACGATTTCACTTTTTCTTGGAATTTGGTGTTATAAAACACCATTCCTTACTTATTTCACCAAAGTGTTCATATAATTCATTCGGATCACTCAAATTCATTACGAAACTCATACTTCCTTAAAAAAAATTTAAACTAAACTTCTTATTCTTATTTCTTCTTTTTCTCATGATTTCAACCATATGAAAATCATTCCTAACATCTTTTACTTCAATTTTCATTAAGCTATGTTTCTAACATAGAAAGCTTAAAGAAAATTTATCTTAATCTAGGTTTTGGATTACCTTTCTTCTTTAATCTTCTTCCGTTGGACAAAGTTTGCACTCGGGCTAGCTTTTCCTCTTCCTTCTCCTCTTCATCCGACTTCTCTCTCTCTCTCTCTCTCTCTCTCTCTCTCTCTCAAGTGTTGGTGAATTTTTCATTAACCAACAAATGAGCTTAAACTTCTTTTATATAGAAAACCAAGATTAGGGGCAAAATAGTCATTTCGCCCCCAAATTTACTATTCTCACCTCCTTACTATTTACACCTTACTATTCACGAAGTTTCTACTTCCGTTTTTTGGAATTCGTCTGACAGTTCAAAAATTACGATTCTTGGAATCCAAATATTTTTGGATATTTTGTCTTTCCTTTACAGTTTAACTTTTATGTATTCTTCAGATATCCAAAAAGCTGAAAAATACTTTTTGATGTTAAGCATTTTCCATCACGTTTCCCCTAGCGTAGCTAAACGAATGAAAAGTACATAACAGTACTTTTCGTCGTTTTTATTTCGTCCGATTTATGCACGTTTTTTGGTGAAAAACTTTATCGGCTTACTTAACTTTTCACGATATATTATCGTCAAATCTTTCGGCGGAATGTCATTTCAACATACCGAACCCTCGAAAATGCGAAGGTTATTCAAACCCTAACCCTTGGGGCTTCGTCGGGTGAATAGTGCCTATTTCATTTTTTTTCTCGAAAATATTTTATTCCCGAAAAATTTTTATTTTCGTCTTGAAAATTCTTACTTGATCAGTCTAGCTCGTAGCCAGAATCCTCCCGTATTATAATCATCCTAGGTTCTAGAACGATTAATAAACACATAGCACATAATATTATTAATAAAAATTCATTTTATTAATAACTAATTCTTTAAACATAAATTCTGGATAATCCGATTTTTTGGGTTGTCATATATCCTTATCAACTCTCTAATTATTAAATTAAATTAAAGTATTATCTCATAAATTTAATTCACAAATAACTACTAACAACAACCACATCAATAAAAAATATTTATTTAATTTAATAAATATTTGAAATTACAATAAAATTTCGAATTGTTACATCTTCACTAAACAAATTTTTAATAACATTCATCATTAATATTATAACTCACAATATTAACAACCAGATCATTCCCAGGAAAGAGGGCACTTTTCGTTAAGAATTTTTCCCTATTGGCGCGCAATTCAGTGACCAAACATCTTTCTTCGACAGAACTTTCTAGACATCGTCAATAATGCAAATAATAATATGACTAACTTTGTCATCTCAATTATTAATTTAATAATATAAAATATTATGACAATAACTGAATAAATAACATGAGATACTATGCAGCAATTACTATAACAATAATTGAGTATAACTGAGTGACTTCTCACGTAAGCATCAATAATCAATACCGTGTGCTACTATGCAACCACGCGTATTACTGTACTCTTATCACCGGGTATTTCAACAGTTAACGTTAAAATTTTTACCGTTATTTTTATAAAAAAGTTATTTCTGTCATTTTCTAACTCCGACAATAATTCTATTGTAGGGTCCACCAATGATTGTGTCATCGTACGAATATTCCCTGACCAATCAAATATTTTATAATAACTTGCTTACTTTACAAAATTTGTAAATATTACCCACAACTATAACATTATATCAAATCCACACCTTTTTATTCAAAAAAATATTTCGAGAAATCAAATCTTTATTCATAAAAGTTAGGGTCTTACAACCTTTCCTTCTTATGAAATTTCTTCCTTGAAATTGACGTACGTACCTGGTATGTCAAAGAGGTGAGGATACCTTATTTTCATTTCAGATTCTAACTCATGAGGTATAACCTTTGAGCGTAGAATATGTTCCTTCTTATCCAAGATTTTAATAGGTATCACCTCATACGACAAATCTTCTGCTATCTCATCTAGTTCTAATTCAATAATATGGTTTAGGTCATCCACATATTTACGTAACATCGATACGTGAAAAATGTTATGAACATGAGACATACTTGGCGGTAAGGCGAGTCTATAGGCCACAGTTCCTACTCGATCGAGGATTTTAAATAGACCAATAAATCAAAGGTTTGAGATTTCCTATATTCATCGACTCTTACTTCTGGAATAACACATTTGTGTACTTTCTTCTTCATATTCATCAGCTCCGGTTGTGTAGCTTGAGCGGCTTTAACTTTATCGATTAAAGTTGATTCTACTCGTATATTTGATATCATCACGTGGGTCCTTGGAGTCTTTAACTTTATCTCCATCTTTTGTAAGTTGTACGAAATGGGTCTTCGTGTTAATGGTGTTGCACTCGTAACCACATACGATCTTCTACTCAACGCGTCAGCTACCACGTTTTCTTTTCCAGGATGGTATTGAATGGTATAGTCGTAATCTTTCAATAGCTCGAGCCAACGTCTTTGGCGCATGTTACATTCGTTTTGGTGAAAAAATATTTGAGGGTTTTGTATCGGGTTCAAGGTCGATACAAAATTCGATTTCACGCTCTAGAGGTAGGCCATGAAGTCTTCAGGGAATACGTCAGGAAATTTATTAACGATAGAAATATCATTCAAAACTGTGACTTTTATCCAAGACTTGGATAGCACCCCACATTGATACCAATCAACTTACCACTGTTATTCACAGCGTCCCATACGGAGAGTCTGGCTTCGGTGCATTCCAAGACTTGGAAGTCACCAGCGAAAGGTTCGGGGCTCTTTACTCACTACAAAAAAATGGGGCTTCAGCAACAACCGATTTTCGTTGCTAAAGGTGTCAAATTTCGTTGCTAAAGGTTTTTGGCAACGACTTTTATCGTCGTTCTTTTTCGTTACTTGTGAATGAGCGTTGCTAATTGTTCCGCAACGAACGTATTTTTTTCGTTGCCAAAAGTAATACATTTTGCAACGAAATTTGGCTTTTGTACAGATACATCGATCCTTTAGTAACAAAATGTATTGTTTCAGAATAATTAAAAAATTTTTGCTAAAAACCCCATTTCGTTACAAAAGTCTGCTAATTGGCAACGAAATGAACTCTCTTTTTTTGCAACGACCATGCATTTTCATTGCAATTGACACCATTTTGCAATGACATTTTTCGTTGCAGTAAATTATGAAAATTGTTGCCTAAGCTTTCTTTCGTTGCGGAATGTAAACTTTTTAGCAACGATTTTCATTGCTGATTATATTATTTGGCAACAACATTATGCTGAATCAGCAACGAAAATGTTTGTTGCTAGTTATTTTTCAATAGCAACGAAAGTCGTCGATTAGCAGCGACATTATATGTTGTCGTTTCTTTATATGTGCAACGAAAGTTGATATGATTTGCAACGACAAAAAATATTGCCTTTTAATTTAGTATTAGTAACAATATCCTCTCCGTTGTTATTAGGTTAATTTTTCGTTGCCAAATATTATATTTTTGAATGCCATTAGCAACAAAAATTTATTGCTAAATGTATAAAAAATTATTGCTATATTAAAACTTGTTCAATGCTTTGGTAACGAATTATATTATTGCCAAATCAAAATTTGACATTCTTTTTGTGTACCTAGCTGGCTCAATGTCCCCATAGCAAATAATGACAAAAATACAAAAAACTAAAATATTATTAACTTAATAAAATCATCCACTACATAATCATTCATTATCTTTACAATTAACCATCTAAAACTACCACAGTTCTTCAATCAAAGTATATATCTACATATATAGAGAGAGTACACTTCATAATTTCGTCCCTTGTCTTCCGTAAACGTAGCACGGAAATTTGATACCCAGTATTGTAAGACAGGTCGTAGAAACAGTCTTTCTGCACATATTTAAAAATAATAGCAAGTCAAAAAAATGAATCAAATAGATCACCAGAGGCACTTTTTCTTAGACAACTCAAGAAAATTACAATCACAGTAATTTGGGGACAACAAATTTTAAAAATGAAAAATAAAAAGAGGTCCTTATATCAATAAATGCAACTGGCCCCTTTATTCAAAGAAAACATAATATGAGTACAATAACTAAAATGCACTGATTAATATCATGTTCTGACCTCATTAACACAAAACCTTGACACATAATCTCATATATCTAATAAAGCTAAAATAATTTGATACTTTGTTTAAATGAAGTGTCAGGTTGTTTCTAATTTTGTTAGCGGCTATAAATTTCACGGTAATAATGAAATGAAAAATTTACTTTAAATTTAGGACTCTCATTTTCAAACAATGGGAATTCATGATTTGACATATTGTCAGCATTTGATATATTCACATATAAACTGGTATATAGCCATAACCAAGTTCATCATTGTAATACAGTCAATCAGTGTCGGTTTATCAAATAAATTGGATAAAAATTGAAATCGATTAATAAACAACAATATTACATTCTCACCCTTGTTAAGAGGGAAAACAAAACACCCAATTAAGAAATGTCAAGAACCATAGCCAGATTCATATTTGTATCACTATAATATGTGATACCATGTAGACAATAAAAATAATAATCTAGGCATACATATATCATTTAAACAGCAAGTGTAACAACCAACAAATCAACAAAAAAAAATAACGAAAAGTTTTTAACAAAAAGAGACAATCACAACCTTATACATATAACCATCAAGTTGACAGTTCCAAAAATGCATTTAAAACTGCAAAATCTAAATAAAAAGGCATTAATGATGTTTATTGGACAGTTAGCGTTCAAATAAAGCCTTAAAAACAAGCTGGTTAAATTGGCACAGATAATCGACTTGGATTATTCCATTGCACATATCTGTTTGAAAAGAAGCAAGCATGGTGCGTGTTCAATACTTTGCAATTAATTTCATCAATAGACATAGTCTTTGCCAAGTTTAATTGGAGGGAAGAACAACCTATTCCCCTCCACCAAAAATAAACTCCACTGAATTCAAGCCCAGAAACTGAATTTGATACCAGAAAAGAGAAACATTAATATCATTTTATGGGATTTTAAAATTACTACTAAGAAAGACAAAGAGCACTAATAATAATATCATTTTTTGGGATTTTAAAATTACTACTAAGAAAGACAAAGAGCACTAATAATATCAAAAGAGTTGGCAGAAATAAAACCTAGCTTCGACCCTTATTTTCTCTTTAGAAATAGAAAATAGGTCCTGAAAAGGTAAGTATTCAGTCATACTCTCAAGCGGTCTCGCTCTGAGGATTGGCATAGGCTAAAAACAAACTAGATAGGAGATAACTTAACTATTATTAATGTGCATAAGATAATCATCACTATTAAAAATATTTGAAAGCACAAACAAAAATAAATGGTGTATTAATATTATAGCTACTAGGAACACAGATCTAGCAGAGTGAAGACATAAAAAAGGAAAAAGTATGCTTCAACAAGAATTAAGTCTAGATCTCAGATATATGGAAGTCGAAAAACAGGATTTCATACATTTAAACAACAAATCACAACATTAACATAAATTTTCACAAAATCCTGCAAAGATTCTATTAAGCAAATTATTTGCTTAACATAAAGATAAGTAAAAGGGTATTTTAGTAATTTCGCACAAACATTTAGCAAATAACTTTAGCAAGTAAAGACTGCACAATATCCTGCAAAGATTCTATTAAGGGACAGATTATAAAATCTATTAGCTACAATATGGTATTTCAATATAGTGGATTAACCTCTTTATTACCCGTGGACATAGTCCAAAAGCAAACCACATAATTCTTGTATTCTTATCTGTTATGTTTTCCGTTTTCATTGTTTGTTTAGGATAATAATTGTGTTTTTTATAACAATAATCTGTGGGTAACAAAACAAACAAAAAGGTAATGTAGATGGTGTTGAGCAGTAAAGAGAAAGAACTTATTGCAAACAATATTTGTTTAAGTTTGAATATATGCTCTGATAATGTAATTTTTGTCCATGTCTCACCAAAAAGCCCATTTGATTCCCATGTGATTATGTAGCTATTATTGAACTTTATGTGGTTAAGCCTCGTAACTTTCAAACCAGGTAGATAGATAAGGTAGTATTTCGTACCTCTCCAAAAGCAGTATTGAATTCCCTCTGTTGGCAGGCCTAACATACATCGCGATTCATGTTGAGTCAGTTTTCCAAATCACTACTCTAGTTCAAAATTCAAAAGAAATAAGTCAATTATGAACGAATTATAATTCCTTTTACCATTAAAAATTGATTTTACAAAGGTTACAAAGTACACTACAGATTTAATTCCATTACTCGCCGCTGCAGCTTCCAAGTTTGTGGTTAGATTTGAATGTAGTGTCTGCATCACAAATATCAGATCATTATATGTAGCCAATTGATAAGTATCAATCACCTATAAACATCAAGAAATTATTGATCTGTAATCACCAACAATTACTTCAATTAAAAATGATAATTTTTCAGCCTCTATGTTGGTACACCTCCACAGGGTCACAAGAGAACACAAAATTAGGTCCTTAATCCAAATTAATAGTATCTTCAGTCATTAAAATAAATAAATAAGAAAACACTTAAGTCACAATTACTTGGACCGAGTATTTTCTAAACAGAAGTCTGTATATCAGTAGCTACCTTGTTTTTCCTCTTGGCCTATGTTTAAGTCAGAGAAGAATTGAGACAAGACTGAGCACTACCATATGGATGATTGTACAAGATCAAACTGATATCTGATGACAGCAACGATACATCAGTACCACAAAAAAAAAATACAAAAAAAAACAATATGCTTCCTATATGTATATGACCAACAAATTAGTCAAGTACCATTGTTGAAATTGTAACAACTATCTGCCAAACAACATGCTTACAATTGAAGAAAACCCTCCATATCAGCACTCTAAAATACCAAGCTAAAAATGAAAAGAACTATAAAACAAAAGAAAAGATAAACACACACCCATTATACAAAGAAGATTTTTTAGGTACTAACATTAAAATGGCATTTCCTTACAGCTGGGTACAACCTACCCTTTCCAATTTTCAAGGAAGCATCCTGGATGGCATCATTCTGCTTCTTAAAGGATTCTTAGAACAATTAAAAGTGCCTCAAATTATGTGGAACTCTTCTCCTCTTCTACTCTTTATGGTTGATTTAATTATGTAAATTATACTTAAATTATCTTATAATTCATGTATGCTTACTATTTTACCAAAATCACCACTCAATTCTCATGTTTTAGCAAAATAGCCTCATTTAGGAATTTTAACAAACATGTGATATACATGTTTATAAAGCTCAGATTTCATGTAAATTCAAACATGTGAACATCCAAACTCTATAAAATCCCTCCTTATATCTTCAGAATCCATCAATACAACATCCCACAATAACAATTCAGAATAATAACAAACATTAATTATCAAATTTCTATAAACTAAGCAAGAGAACATATCATACCTCTTATTTGGTATTATAACCAAATCTTTACTTTCAAACTTGGAAGCCCTTCAAAGTCAGAAGCATCCTAGCAAACCCTAACATTTGCATCCAAAACATCAGATTCCGCCATCCCAATCATAGATTCGCCTAAACCATTAAGGGGAATAGTCGAATCCGAGGGGTTAGAAAACCCAATAAATGGCATACCAACCAGAAGAACAAAAGACTAGGGTAACCCCTCCGAGAGGAGAGAGGGGCTCACCATATGAGCTGAGATCAGAATCAGAAGAATGGAAAAAACGAAAACGATAGATGATCATATAGGAAAAAAAGTAGAGAGAAGGGAGAGCGAAAATACTAGACAGAAAGAAATAGTTGATCTTGTAATTTATTAAAGGCGTAAAATGCAAATTCGACTGGGTATTGATATTTAGCCCTTTTTCTTTTTGTCAATGTAAATTGAGTCTTTTTTATTAAAAAATATTTGGAAAATTAGTCCAATAACCAACTGAACTACATGACTTAATTGTTATGATTTTATAAGGATTAGTACTAATAATAATAATAATAATAATAATAATAATAATAATAGTAGTAGTACTAATAATAATAATAATAATAGTAGTACTAATAATAATAATAATAATAATAATAACAATAATAATAATAATAATAGTATTTAATAATAATAATATTAATAATAACAATAATAATAATAGTAATAATAATAATAGTAGTACTAGTACTAGTATTAATAATAATAATAATAATAATTATTATTATTATTATTATTATTATTATTATTTGTCCTGCTATTATTATTATTATTATTATTATTATTATTGTTGTTGTTGTTGCTGCTGCTGCTACTATTAGTAGTAGTAGTAGTAGTAGTAGTAGTAGTAGTAGTATTACTATTACTACTACCACCACCACGACCACCACCACCACCACCACCACCACCACTATTATTATTACTGTTATTGTTATTATTATTATTATTATTATTATTATTATTATTATTATCTTAATTTAAGGCAACATTTTAATAGTCATTGCAAAAAGTTGTATAAAATATGCAACGAAAATAAAAATTATTGCAAATGAATGTGGTCCATATTAGGCAATGAAAAATAGCAACAAAAAAACTTTCGTTGCCCACGATAAGGAGAAATCAAGTGGTTAGAAATTTTGCAATGAATTTCTAACAAATTTTATTTCCAAATTTTGCAATTACTTATGAATTTCATTGCAAAAAGTGAAAGGCTGACACAATCTGCAACGAAGGACAAGTTTCGTTGCTAAACATACATTTTTAGCAACGACTTATAAAGTCGTTGCCTAAAAAATCGTTGCTAAAGCCCCATTTTTAGCAACAAAAAAACTTTCATTGCCCACGATGACGGGAAAGCAAGTGGCCAAAAATTTTGCAACGAATTTCTAACGAAATTTTTTCTCGCCAATGAATTAGCAACGAAATTTTGCAACGACTTATGAATTTCGTTGCAAAAAGTGAAAGCCTAACACAATCTGCAACGAAGGACAAATTTCGTTGCTAAACATATACTTTTAGCAACGACTTATAAAGTCGTTGCCCGAAAAATCGTTGCTAAATGCCCATTTTTTGTAGTGACTTATGGCTTAATATGACAGTGATTGACTTTAGTGGTTGGGTTTATTGAATTCGCATAACATGTTGGTTAGGAATATGAAAACTAACAACCTTACGAAAATAATCAATTTTAGCATGATGAGTAGTTAACCAGTCGATTCCTAAAATCACATCAAAGGCAAGTATTTTCAAAGAGATAAGATCGACAGGTAATGTGAGGGTGCCGATTTGAATCAAACAAGATTTATAAACAGTGGAAGTACCGAAGGTTTCTCTCAATGGAGTTTCAACAGATAAGTCAAAGTCTAATTTCTCTGGAGTCAAATTTAAACGTTGAGCGCAAGTAGGTGAAATAAAAGAGTGGGTAGAACCGGTATCGAATAAGGTATAGACTTCGCAAGAGTTTATGATTAACTTACCCGTGATAACTTCGTTCAGGTTCCTCGACAAACGCTCTCACTTAAACGGTATCATGTGCTCCATTACTTATCTCAACATTTTCAGATGCCATTTTCAAATAATGTTACAAAATAAGGGTTAATTGACATACCACATATTATCCCTATTGTGACGCCCCCAAAATAGGTATACATCACCCATCTTGAGTCGCCAATTACATGGTACAGAATATAAATACAAACATAATTATACAACTATCGTGTAAAATACGACAAAACATAGTTAAGAGCTTTAACAGGAATATTATCTTCTAGACAGTATTCAAACTCAAAATAAGTCCTCATTTATTATCACACTATTTCACAGAATAGTGAGGACTACTAATGCAAACATCTGTACCGTCACTCCATTCCCCGACTAGCCCCGGCTATGTTCTTATTTCCTGAAGAGAACAATGAAAGCAAAGGGTGAGCTCAACTAGCCCAGTAAGAAATATTATGACTAAGATAATGCAGAATAAATTATCGTTCATTATCTGACACAATCACCTTTGGTTGTCCATATCAATAAATGACATTATTTCTGATGAAACCAATGATAACTTCTTTAGTATTCCGGGGGAAGGAGGCTGCTTTTACCCACTTGGTGAAGTAGTCGATCATGGTGAAGATAAACTGATGCCCATTACTGGCTTTGGGCTCGATGGGCCCAATCACGTTCATTCCCCACATTGAGAAGGGCCAGGGCGAACTCATATTGTGGAGATCCCTTGGAGGGGCGTGGATAACATTCCCATGAATTTAGCATTGGTAACATCTCCTGGCGTGATCATCACAACCAACATTGAGAGAGAGCCAGTAATGCCCTGTTCTTAGGATTTTCTTGACAAACCTTCAACAGTGTTAAACTGATAAAATACAATAGACAAATACAATTAAATACAATCAAGCGGAATCCGATTTTGATGCAACGAATTTTTTTTTTTTATAGAGAGAGGTTGAGTAAGGGGGGCGGAGAAACGGATTCGTAAACAACAGATAAGAGATATACCCCAGATACCATTTGAACCAGAGCTGAACCATGGAATTACCGTCATGGCATGCTCAATTATCTCTTAACTTAGCTATGCAAAGGAATTGACGGGGGCCCGCACAAGCGGTGGAGCATGTGGTTTAATTCGCTGCAAATATTAGCTTGGCTCATTATTGCCGAGATAATGGTCTACTTCTTCACATCCATCGTGCAATGCATAACCACAGTGGAACAAACAATCCATTAGAAGAGTCAAGTAAAGCATGATATCTACTATCTTCTATGATTTAAAAAGTTTTTCATCAACTTTATCGCCGAGACTCAGCTTATTAAATAAACCACATCATCGAATCATCCACATTACCACGCCGAGGATATTCATGTAATCATCAATGGTCATGATTATACCGAATAATCCCTGGTCATAATCATACCAACAACCGTCCATCAATGAACTACAGGCCAATGAGGACTTTTATCACATCATTTGTAACATTACGGGTCATGATTATACCGAATGATCCCTGGTCATAATCATACCAATCAACAGTTCATATATGCACGTAAGCCAAAGATGACTTTCATCATAATATAAGCATTAGGATGATAACAATGATATAAGAATTAAATTAATAGAAACAAAGGATAAATTTTTAAAGATTTATAATTTAATTTATCCAGAATTCAAAAATATTCAAATTGCCAACATGATACTGCTTTGTGGAGTAAAATTCAAGAATGACATTGTATCAAAAATGATTTGGACCGAAAAAAAATCAATTTTTATCATGAATAGTACTGTGGGTGAATAGTACCCCGTAAATAGTACTTCGAGAATAGTACCCCGTGAATAGTACTTGGTGAATAGTATTCGTGAATAGTACTTTGTGAATAGTATTTTATAAATAGTACTTTTGTGAATAGTACCATATAAATGAATAGTACTCATGGACAGTACTCCGGCATGAAAAGCTTAAAATTTAACAAAAATGTGCAGAAAATATCCTTGTGAAACGATACTAGATGAAGCGCAAATTTCAAGGATATTCTACTAATTTCACGGAGTATAGAATCAATACTTTAACAAAATGAGGGTATAATCAGGAATACGAGATGAAATAATATTACTCACATACTACAGATTATGGAAGAAAATATTATTCCTTATGAATACTAAACAAAAATAATATCCCTTACCTCAGAAGAAGATTAGATATTGGAATAATGAGGTAGCAGACTTCTCTTCTTCTTTCTCTCTATAGCTTCTCTCTCTATAAATGCTCTTTTGAGTCTTAGTGAATTGGTGAGAATGAAGGAAGAATGAGCTTCTATTTATAGGAAAATATAGTTTCGATAATTGCACGTTTTGGGGCTCGAAATATTACAGTATAATACCTTCATCTTTTCCTTCATTTTTAATTTAGTCCTGCAAGTATTATCAAACTTGCACCACCTCCCCTAATAGTATATCATGTTAATTAATAGTACATTCATGTGAATCAATAGTTCAATCATGTGAAAAAATAATTACAGTATAGTACCTTCATCTATACCTCCATTTTTAATTTAGTCATGCAAGTATTATCAATCTTGCACCACCTCCCCTAATAGTAAATGCATGTGAATCAATAGTACACACATGTGAACAAATAGTTATAAGCATGTGAATTAATAGCAATTAATTTTTCATTTATCCGATTAATTACCCAATTGGTCAATATAACTTCCAAACATCCATTATTATCGAAATAGATGTCAATTTCTACTAACACTAATAATCCCAACACAATGGAGCTATCAATTTCATCTTTAATCAACACGAACTTATTCATCATTAATATTATAACTCACAATATTTAACAACCAGGTCGTTCCCAGGAAAGAGAGGGCTTTCCGATAAGGATTTCTCCTTATTGGCGCACAATTAGGTGACCAAACCTCTCCTAGACAGAACTTCTAGACATTGTCAATATTGCGAATAATAATATGAATAACTTTGTCGTCTCAATTATTGATTTAATAATATAAAATATTATGTAGATGATACTGTGACAATAATTGAATCAATAATATGAGAGATATGATGCAGCAATTATTGTAGCAATAATTGAGTATAACTGAGTGACTTCTCACGTAAGCATTAATAATCAATACCGTGTGCTACTATACAACCACGCGTATTACTGTACTTTTACTACTGGGTAGTTCAACAGTTTAACGGTAAAACTTTCGCCGTTATTTTTATAAAAAGATAATTATGTCGTTTTCTAACTACGACAATACTTCCGTTGTGGGGTCCACCAATGATTGTGTCGTCGTACGAATATTCCCTGTTAAAACGAATATTCCCCGACCAATCGAATATTATATAACCACTTGCTTACTTTGCAAAATTTATAAATATTACCCACAACTATAACATTATATCATATCCACACCATAATATTCAAAAATATATTTCGAGAAAATTTAATCTTTATTCATAAAAGTTGGGGTCTTACAACCTCCCCTTCTTATGAAATTTCGTCCTCAAAATTAGGGTGCGTACCTGGTATGTCGAAGAGGTGAGGATACCTTGATTTCATTTCAGATTCAAACTCCCAGGTCATTTCCTCCACATCGTGGTTTCTCCACAAAACTTTGACTTGAGGTATAACCTTGGAGCGTAGAATATGATCCTTCTTATCCAAGATTTTAACAGGCAACTCTTCATATGTTAAATCTTCCTCTATCTCATCTGGTTCTAATTCAATAATGTGGTTCGGGTCTTTCACATATTTACGTAATATAGATATGTGAAAAACGTTATGAACACGAGACATACTTGGCGGTAAGGCAAGTCTATAGGCCACAGTTCCTACTCGATCGAGGATTATAAATGGGCCAATGAATCGATAATTGAGCTTTCCTTTCTTTCCAAATCTCGTAAATCCTTTCCATGGAGCAACACATAACAACACATGATCTCCAATATTGAATTCCACGTCCTTTCGATGAAGATCAACATAACTCTTTTGTCGATCTTGTGATGTTTTTATACATTGTCGGATCGTTTGAATCTTTTCCGTAGTCATACGTACCAACTTCGGTACCAACAACGTTGCTTCACCCACCTCATCCCAAATCTTTGGAGAGCGACACTTTCTTCCATACAACGCCTCAAATGGAGCCATGCCAATACTTGCTTGATAACTGTTATTGTAGGAAAACTCCACCAATGGTAAAAACTTGTCCCAACTTCCCTTGAAGTCAAGAACACAGAGTCTTAATAAATCTTCAAGAGTTTGAATAGTGTGACGCCCCTAAAATAGGTATACATCACCCATTTTGAGTCGTCAATAACATGGTACAGAAACAACTACAACTTTATTAATACAATACATAAATTGTGAGTTTAAATACAAATATTGTCATCTAGACAATATTCACACCCAAATAAGTCCTCATTACAATTATTGATTATCTTACAAAAATGGTGAGGACTACTAAAATAACTTCCTAGGACCTTCATTCTATACCCCTACTAGTACTTGCTACATTCGCGCCTCCTGAGAAGAAAAAATGAAACAAAAAGGAAAAGGGTGAGCTCAACTAGCCCAGTAAAGAATATTATGACTAAGATAATATAGAACAAATTATCGTTAGTCTTCAATAGAGAAAAATCTGATAAAATACAATAGACAACAAGTTTCAGATCAATATTCGCAGCGAAAATAATAATTCATAAATGAGTTACGTAGAGAATGAAATCTACTATAATCTATAAATTTAAAAGTCCATCATCATTATTTTATCCCTGTAACATCAATCAATATTCATCTTGAATCAAATATTCATCTTTGCACTACAGGCCAAAGATATTCATCAGTTGGTCATGTTCATCTCAACACCTGTTCATCTTTGCACTACGGGCCAAAGATATTCATCAGAAAATCATTAATCTTTGCACTACAGGCCAAAGATATTCAGTAAAATCATCATTTAGGACTGAGGATGATGAAAAATATTTTAAAGAAAACGAATCCAGTGAAACAAAAGAACAAATATTAAGGATTCGTATTTTAAACAATCTGGGTTCAAAAATACTTCATAAATAATCATAGTGGAGAAAAATTCAAGAATGATCAAAACATGGATACAATCAAAGCTAGTATCCATAATAGATTTTTTGGACAAAAACGAAAATTTAATTTTTTTTGTGAATAGTTTAGTATTCGTGAATAGTGTAAGATATCGTGAATAATCGAGTATCGTGAATAGTAACCCGACACTAAAAGACAAGAATTTCACAAGAAAAATCTTACCAATATTACGACATAATGATATTAGAAGAAATAATATTATTTTAAAAAAAATTAATATCCCTTACCTCGAAAGAAAGATTTCGACGGTGAAATATTGGATATAGTCTTTGAAGGAACTTGCACCGTATAGCAACACTCAAAGTATCAAAATACTCACAAGAATACGCTTGATAATATATAGAGAGAAAACTTCAGTTTCTGGTGTAATTTTCAATTCTAACCTAAGCACCCTATTTATAGGAAAATGCTTAGAACACCAAAACAGAAAATTTAATATAATAATATTATTTTTAATCAAAATTCTTACGCACACCTTTGAATCTGATTTCAGCCATTTAACACATTTATATCACATGTGGGACACTCACCAAAAACGTTTTTCTTTAAAAAAATAATTAAAACTTCAAAAATCAATTATTCTGGAACTTCAGAACTTCAATAATTCATAAAAAATAGCCCTTTTATCAGAAAAATTCGAACCTTATGTTCTTTTCATAGGAAATTCCATTCTCTACAACTTTACAGAAGAAAGTTTTTTCAAATTCCAAACATAAGTTGACCGAAATCCAAAAACGGGCGATTTTACAGGATATAATCAAATTTCAGTCAAGAAATGGGGTCCACAAACATGAAAAACATGTTTTAAATACTTTTTAGTAACAAAAATACTCCTCCTCCTCATATAGTCATATATCCCACATTCATTATAAAAATATCACCATTATTATATTATTAAAATATAATAATATATTATTTTATCAGAGAAGATAAAATATCAAAATTTCAACAATTGTCACTTTAAAATTTTCTCCATCTATATCCACATAAAATGAATATTTTCCTTATCATAATAATTAATAATTAATTATTCACAAATAATATTACAGAATCACAATATCGACAACCGGTAGTTTCGAGGAAGAGGGGCTTTCAATAAGGATTTCTCCTTCTTGGTAGCGCAATTAGGTGACCAAACCTCTCCTTAGACAGAACTTTCTAGACATTGCCAATAATGTTATCTAATAATATTATTAAAATAATATGAATTATTAATCTGATAAAGGAAAATACTGTGTAGTGACAATTATTGAAACAACAATAATATAAAATATCAACGTAGCAATTAATGAATCAATAAAATAAAATATTGAGCAGTAACTACTGTAACAATTATTGAGTAATGCCTTCCTACGTAAGAATCAATAATTGGTGCAATATCGTGTACTACTTTGTTTTAACCACCAGGTATTCCAACAGTATTAACGATAACAACTACGCCGTTATTTATAAACAACTTATACTTGTCATTTTTTTCATCCAATCGCTTTCTGTTATGGGGCCCACACAAGACTGCACCGTCGTACGAATATTCCCCGACAACAAGAATATTCCACGACAACAATGAATATTTTATAACCACTTGCTTATTTAAAATATTTGCGCATTTTACCCATAACTAACCACATTAATCAAATCAACCCTTACTATTTCAAAATAATAAACAGAGGAAATTAAATTTCATTTATAATAAGTTGGGGTCTTACAAATAGTCCTTTCCGACTGCCCGTTCATTTGAGGATGATATGCCGAACTAAATTGTAAATCCGAGCCCATAGCTTTTTGCAAACTAACCCAAAATCTTGAAGTGAATCTTGGGTCTTGATCAGAAACTATGGATACTGGCATACTATGCAATCTTACAATCTCGTTTATGTACATACTAGCAAGACGTTCAAGTGTATAAGTTTCTCGTATCGGTAAAAAATGAGTAGACTTGGTCAATCTATCAACAATGACCCAAATCGCATCTATGCCTTGAGAAACCTTGGGAAGACCAGTAACGAAATCCATGGTAATGTGCTCCCACTTTCATTCTAGAATTTCAAGTGGTTGCAATGGACCTTTTGGCACTTGATGCTCCGCCTTGACTCGTTGACAAGTTAGACTCCTTGAGATAAACCCCGCTATCTCTCTCTTCATATTGCTCCACTAAAATATATGTCAAAGATCACGATACATTTTGGTACTCCTAGGATGGATTGCAAACGGTGTGTTGTGCACCTCCATCATGATTCTATACTTCAAGTTAGAATTGTTAGGAACACAAAGTCTGGAGTTAACTCGAAGTATTCCTTCTTCATCGATTCTTGCTTCTGGAATAACACCTTCTTGCACTTTCTTCCTCATACGCATCAGCTCCAGGTCTGTAGCTTTAGCAGCTTTAACTTTATCGATTAAAGTCGGTTCTACTCGTATATTCGCCATCAAAACATGGGTCCCTGGAGTCTTTAACTCTATCTCCATCCTTTGTAAGTCATACAAAATGGGTCTTTGCGTTGTCAATATCGCACTCATACCCGCATATGATCTTCTACTCAATGTGTTAACTACCACGTTTGCTTTTCCATGATGGTATTGGATAGTATGATCATAATCTTTCAATGGCTCAAACCATCGTCGTTGCCGCATGTTGAGTTCCTTTTGAGTGAAGAAATATTTAAGGCTTTTATGATTTATATAGATCTCCACCTTCTCTCCATACAGGAAATGCCTCCAAATCTTAAGCGCAAAAATGACAGCGGCCAACTCTAGATCATGAGTAGGATAATTCCTCTCATATTTTTTGAGTTGTCATGAGCATATAGGTGTGACTTTCCCATGTTGCATGAGAACACATCCTAACCCTTTGCACTCAAGCATCATTTAGAGATGACAAATCCCTCCGAGCCAGATGGTATTGTCAGAACAGGTGCTGAAATGAGTCTCCTCTTGAGTTCTTGAAAACTCTTCTCACATTCCTCGCTCCAACAAAATTTTTTGTCTTTTCGAGTCAGCTGAGTTAATGGAGTAGCTATTCGAGAAAACCCTTCTACGAATCTCGATAATAACCATTAAGTTTAGAAAGCTACGATTTTGATCACTAACTTAGGTTGCTCCCAGCTTTGAATTGCTTCAATCTTTGCCGGGTCAACAGATATTCCGTGATTTGATATCACGTGCCCAAGGAATGCAACTTTCTCAAGTCAGAACTCGCATTTCTTCAACTTGGCATATAGCTTGTTTTCACGAAACTTTTGGAGTATTAGCCTCAAGTGTTGTTGCTCATGGTCTTCACGGGTTTTGGAGTATATGAGGATGTCATCAATAAATACGACCACAAAGTGATCCAAATATTCCTTGAATACTCGGTTCATCATGTCCATAAAGGTAGCAGGATTATTAGCCAATCCAAAAAACTTGACTAGGAATTCATAATGCCCGTACCGAGTTCTGAAAGCCGTCTTTGGAATGTCATCAGTTTTAATCTTCAACTGATGATATCTGGAACGAAGATCGATCTTTGAAAAGAATTTGGCGCCTTACAACTGGTCAAACAGATCATCAATACGAGGTAACGAGTACCTATTTTTTATAGTGACATAATTCAACTCCCGATAATCAATATAAATTCACATACTTCCATCTTCCTTTTTCACGAATAGAACAGGAGCACCCCAAGGAGACGTACTAAGATGAATAAAACCGATGTCTAATAATTCCTGTAGTTGGGTTTTTAACTCCTGAAGTTCAATAGGAGCCATTAGATATGGGGCTATGGAAATGGGTTTTGTACCAGATTCAAGGTCGATACAAAATTCAATTTCATGCTCTAGGGGTAGGCCAGGAAGTTCTTCAGGGAATACGTCAGGAAATTTATTAACAATAGAAATATCATTCAAATCTGACGTATTTTTATTTAAATCCATAACATGGGCTAAGAAAGCTTGACATCCATTTTTCAATAAACGAATAGCTTTATGGCTTGATATAACATTGATTGACTTTAGTGGTTTGGTTGTTTGAATTCGTATAATAGGTTGGTTAGGAATATAAAAGCTAACAACCTTATGAAAACAATCAATTTTAGCATGATGAGTAATTAACCAATCAATCCCTAAAATCACATTAAATGCAAGTATTTTCAAAGAGATAAGATCGACAGGTAACGTGCGATTACCGATTTGAATCAAACAAGACTTATAAACAGTGGATGTAATGAAGGTTCTCCTAACGGAGTTTCAACAGATAAGTCAAAGTTTAATTTCTCCGGAGTTAAATTTAAACGTTGAGTGCAAGTAGGAGAAATAAAAGAATGGGTAGAACCGGTATCAGATAAGGTATATACTTCGCTAGAGTTTATGATTAGCTTACCCGTGATCACCTCGTTCGGATTCCTCGCTTTTTGGGAGGTTACGACAAACGCTCTCCCTTGAACTACTAGTTTTGTCTTGTCTGGGACTGCCTTTGATGCCTCCATCCCAGCTGGACTTGACTTTGGTGCACAATAAAATCGGGCTAGGTGACCTTCTCTTCCACAATTATAACATGCTTTGGACTGCATCACGCAGTTTGGACTGATATGTACCTCCCCTCCACATTTGTAACATACGACCGACGGTCGTTTTCCTTCCTTAATAATGGGTGTTGGTGCTGACATCTTTCCATCATTGTTAAATCTCCTCTTCTTGAAATGTCCACTCTTATTGTCTTGGCCATGATTACCACCGAAGTGGTTACCATTTCTGGCCTGATGATTCCCTCCACGATTGTTGTCACCGCTTCGATGACTGCTACCACTGGTATTATCGATTTACTGGCTACTATCTCTTGGTTGGATTGACTCATTATCACGCTCCAATAATTGAGCCCTATTTACAACATCTGAATACAAACACAGTTTGTGAGAAATGAGGTGACGTATCTCAAGTTTCAAACCTCTTAGAAACCGGGACAACTCGGCAAACTTAGCTTCAGCTTGATAAACTCTACCTCTTTCATGCGACGAATACTTTTGGGAAAGTACTTGTCGTTGAACAGTTCTTGAAACTTCTCCCAAGACATCTTCAGTGCGGCAGGTTGAGTACGCTTTACAGATTCCCACCAGTAATCTGCCTCTACTCGCAACATGAAGATGGTAAAAGGAGCCTTTTTCTCCTCAGAGCATCCTAAGACATCAAATATCTTGGTGATCTTCTTTATCCACGTCTCCGTCTTAAGTGGTTTTGGCTTTCCAAAAAACTTCGATGGTCCCAGCTCCTGAACTGCTTTAGCGCGGTGGCCGTCGAGAGTTGCGGTGTTTCCACTGCATTTTGAGCAGGAGCCGCTCTACTTTGATGTTGCATGAATTACATAAAGCCTCTGAACATCCCATCGTTCACCATTTCATCGGTGTTATTGTTTACCTGAGGATTATTGTCTCCTTGTTGCACATTATCCTGGGTATTGATCGTTGGTGACTCAACGGTCTCATGTGCTTCATTGCTTATCTCAACATTTTTGGATGCCATTTTCAAATACTGCCACAAAATAAGGGTTAATTGACATGTCACATATTATCCCTATACTCTGACCGACCAAATAAATACCAAATAAACTTAGGTAGGTCATACTAGTGAAGGAATTCCCCGTCTCTCCCCTCTTAGTTCTTGTCTCACATATTAGTCAGGGATCATATCCCTAAGCTTTGCTACCAACTGTGACGCCCCCAAAATAGGTATACATCACCCATCTTGAGTCGCCAATTATATGGTATAGAATACAAATACAAACTTAATTATACAACTATCGTGTAAAATATGACAAAACATAGTTAAGAGCTTTAACAGGAATATTGTCTTTTAGACAGTATTCAAACTCAAAATAAGTCCTCATTTATTATCACACTATTTCACATAATAGTGAGGACTACTAATGCAAACATCTAAACCGTCACTCCATTCCCCGACTAATCCCGGCTACGTTCTTATTTCCTAAAAAGAACAATGAAAGCAAAGGGTGAGCTCAACTAGCCCAGTAAGAAATATTATGACTAAGATAATGCAGAATAAATTATCGTTAGCCTTCAACAGTGTTAAACTGATAAAATACAATAGACATCAAGTTTAACTGCAGCGGAACAAGCAATTCATTAGAAGAGTCAAGTAGAGCATGATATCTACTATCGTCTATGATTTTAAAAAAAATTCATCAACTTTATCGTTGAGACTCAGCTTATTAAATAAACCACATCATCGAATCATCCCCGCACCACGACCAAGGATATTCATGAAATTATCAATGGTTATGATTATACCGAATAATCCCTGGTCATAATCATACCAACAACTGTCCATCAATGAACTACAGGCCAATGAGGACTTTTACCACATCATTTGTAACATTACGGGTCATGATTATACCGAATGATCCCTGGTCATAATCATACCAATCAACAGTTCATCTATGCACGTAAGCCAAAGATGATTTTCATCATAATATAAGCATTAGGATGATGACAATGATATAAGAATTCAATTAATAGAAATAAAGGATAAATTTTTAAAGATTTATAATTTAATTTATCCAGAATTCAAAAATGTTCAAATTGCCAACATGATACTGCTTTGTGGAGTAAAATTCAAGAATGATATTGTATCAAAAATGATTTGGACCGAAAAGAAATTAATTTTTGTCATGAATAGTACTGTGGGTGAATAGTACCCCGTGAATAGTAATTCGAGAATAGTATCCCGTGAATAGTACTTTATAAATAGTACTCGTGAATAATACTTCATGAATAGTACTTTATGAATAGTACTTTGTGAATAGTATCCGTGAATAGTACTTTTGTGAATAGTACCGTATAAATGAATAGTATTCATGGACAGTACTCCGACATGAAAAGCTTAAAATTTAACAAGAATGTGCAGAAAATATCCTTGTGAAACGATACTAAATGAAGCGTAAATTTCAAGGATATTCTATTAATTTCACGGAGTATAGAAACAATACTTTAAATGAATGAGGTATAATCGAGAATATTTAGGCGAAATAATATTACTCACATACTATAGAGTATGGAAGAAAATATTATTCCTTATGAATACTGAACAAAAATAATATCCCTTACCTCAGAAGAAGATTAGATACTGGAATAGTGAGGTAGCAGACTTCTCTTCTTCTTTCTCTCTATAGCTTCTCTCTCTATAAATGCTCTTGTGAGTCTTAGTGAATTGGTGAGAATGAAGCAAGAATGAGCTTCTATTTATAGAAAAATATAGTTTCGATAATTGCACGTTTTGGGGCTCGAAATATTACAGTATAATACCTTTATCTTTTCCTTCATTTTTAATTTAGTCCTGCAAGTATTATCAAACTTGCACCACCTCCCCTAATAGTATATCATGAGAATTAATAGTACATTCATGTGAATCAATAGTTCAATCATGTGAAAAAATAATTACAGTATAGTACCTTAATCTATACCTCTTTTTTTAATTTAGTCATGCAAGTATAATCAATGGAGCTATCAATTTAATCTTTAATCAATACGAACTTATTCATCATTAATATTATAACTCACAATATTTAACAACCAAGTCGTTCAAAGGAAAGAGGGGGCTTTCTGATAAGGATTTCTCCTTATTGACGCGCAATTAGGTGACCAGACCTCTCCTTGACAGAACTTCTAAACATTGTCAATATTGCAAATAATAATATGAATAACTTTGTCGTCTCAATTATTGATTTAATAATATAAAATATTATGAAGATGATACTGTGACAATAATTGAATCAATAATATGAGATATATGATGCAACAATTACTGTAATAATAGTTGAGTATAACTGAGTGACTTTTCACGTAAGCATCAGTAATCAATACCGTGTGCTACTATGCAACCACGCGTAGACATTTGTATTTTTACTAGGGGTAATTAAACAGTTTAACGGTAAAACTTTTGCCATTATTTTTATTAAAAGATAATTCTGTCGTTTTCTAACTACGACAATACTTCCGTTGTGGGGTCCACCAATGATTGTGCTGTCGTACGAATATTCCATGTTAAAACGAATATTCCCCGACCAATCGAATATTATATAACCATTTGCTTACTTTGCAAAATTTGTATATATTACCCACAACTATAACATTATATCATATCCACACCATAATATTCAAAAATATATTTCGAGAAAATTTAATCTTTATTCATAAAAGTTGGGGTCTTACACCTATATTCTGACCGACCAATTAAATAACAAAAAAGCTTAGGTAGGTCATACTAGCGAAGAAATTACCTGTCTCTCCCCTCCTAGTTCTAGTCTCACATCTTAGCCAGGGATCATATCCTTAAGCTCTAATATCAACTGTGACACCCCCAAAATAGGTATACATCACTCATTCTAAGTCGCCAAATACATGGTACAGAAATCAAATACAAACTTAATTCATACAGTACGACAAAATGTAGCTGAGAGTTTTAACACGAATATTGTCTTCTAGACAATATCAAAACTCAAATGGAGTCCTCATTATATTTATTATCACACTATTTTATAGAATAGTGAGGACTACTATAGCCACCATCTCGGACCATCACTCTGTTCCCCGACTAGTCCCGGCTACGTTCTCATTTCATGAAGAGAAGAATGAAAGCAAAAGGGTGAGCTCTACTAGTCCAGTAAGAAATATTATGACTAAGATAATGCAGAATACGTTATCGTTAGCCTTCAACAATGTTAAACTGATAGAATATAATAAACAACAAGTTTAACTGCAGCGGAATAAACAATCCATTAGAAGAGTCAAGTAGAACATGTTATCTACTAGCTTCTATTATTTAAAAAGTTTATCATCAATTTTATCGCTGAGACTCAGCTTAATAAATAATCCACATCATTGAATTATCCATGCACTACGGGCCAAGGATATTCATTAGTATCACATCTATGAATTATCCATGCACAACGGGCCAAGGATATTCGTGTTATCACCAATGGTAATAATCATGTCAAATAATAATTCATCTTTGCAACCTTGGCTGAAGAGAACGCATGGTCATGATCATAACAACATCTGTCCATAAATGCACTACGGGCTAATGAGGACTTTTACCACATCATTTGTAACATTACAGGTCATGATTATACCGAATAATCCCTGGTCATAATAATATCAATCAACAGTCCATCTATGCACTACGGACCAAAGATGACTTTCATCACAATATAAACATGAGGATGATGACAATGATATAAGCATCAATCAAACAAAATCAAGGATAAATATTAAAGACTTTAAATTTATCAAGAGTTTAAAAATGTCCAAATTGTCAACATGATAACTGATTTGTGGAGTAAAATTCAAGAATAATATTCACGTATCAAAAATAATTTGGACAGAAAAGAATCAATTTTTCGTCGTAAATAGTACCCCGGGTGAATAGTACCCGAGTGAATAGTACCCCGTGAATAATACCCTTACGTATAAATAGTGCCTTATGTATGAATAGTGCTGTATAAATGAGTATAGAAGCAATACTTTAATAAAATGAGTGTAGAATTCAGAATCTAAAACGAAATAATATTACTTACATACTACAGAGTATGGAAGAAAATATTATTTCTTACGAGTATTGAACAAAAATAATATCCTTTACAATTGTTGAACAAAAATAATATTCCTTACAAATATTAAACAAAGATAATATTCCTTACGAATATTGAACGAAAATAATATTTCTTGCGAATATTGAACGAAATAAAATTTCTTACGAATACGAAAAATAATATCGTAAGCGAATATGAAATAAATAATACCCCTCACCTCAAGAAGAGAGCAATTCTGACAGGTGTAACGGAGATATTCTTGAAAAAACTTTATACTGTTTTCTACACTCAAAGCTTCCTAAAACTCGAAAGAAATACACTCAATATTATAGAAGAAGAATTCTCTGATTCTAGTATGATTTTCATTTCTAAACTGAGCATCTTATTTATAGGAGAATGGAAGGATACTATTTAGGAAAATAATCACGGACTTCATAGTGGGGAAGTTCACGGGTGAATTCAATAAGCTGGAAAATTTTTTGATTTTACTATGCAAAATAAAATATAATATATTCTATTTTTCGTAAAAAACAAAATTTATTATAATATATATATATATATATATATATATATATATATATATAGGGGTTCTATCCACAACAACCGGTTGCTGTGGAGCAACCCCTTTTTTGGCTTGTTGAATTGTTTTTTTTTTTGCTCCAGCCGAAATTTTAATAGGTCAAAAAAGGAGTTGCTCCACGCTGTGGATGGAACCCCATATATATATATATATATATATATAAATTTAGTCATATGGGATGGGGGGGATGATTCTCACGGGTGGAGTATTATTGTGATTGTATATATATATTCAACAAAAACTTAGATAACTTTCTTCCGATTATTTTAAAAAATGGGTAACTGGGGTTCATACAATAAGCCAAATTTACAACAAATACTTCATAAAAATCTCCTCTATTTTTCTCAACTCACTTGGCTTCACTAAACACATTTTTAATAACATTCATCATTAATATTATAACTCACAATATTAACAACCAGATCATTCCCAGGAATAAGGGGGCTTTTCGATAAGGATTTCTCCCTATTGGCGCGCAATTAGGTGACCAAACCTCTTTCCTCAACAGAAATTTTTAGACATCTTCAATAATACAAATAATAATATGAATAACTTTGTCGTCTCAATTATTGATTTAATAATATAAAATATTGTGACAATAATTAAATAAATAATGTGAGATACTATGCAGCAATTACTGTAGCAATAATTGAGTATAACTGAGTGACTTCTCACGTAAGCATCAATAATCAATACCGTGTGCTACTATGCAACCACGCGTATTACCATACTTTTATCACTGGGTATTTCAACAGTTAACGGTAAAACTTTTACCGTTATTTTTATAAAAAGTTATTTATGTCGTTTTCTAACTTTGACAATAATTCTGTTGTGGGGTCCACCAATGATTGTGCCGTCGTACGGATATGTCCTAACCAAAAAGAATATTCCCCGGCCAATCGAATATTTTATAACAACTTGCTTACTTTATAAATTTTATAAATATTACCTACAACTATAACATTATCTCAAATCCACACCTTTTTATTCGAAAAAATATTTCGAGAATTTAAATCTTTATTCATAAAGTTGGGGTCTTACATGGTGATTTTGGCTATGTACGGATGGAAAACGAAAATGCATCCAAAATTATAGGTATTGGAGATATTTTTTTGGAAACTAACAGTGGTTGCAGGTTAATGCTGAAAGAAGTCAGACATGTTCCGGATATTCGTCTTAATTTGATTTCTACTGGTAAGCTTGATGAGAATGGTTATAAAAGTTACCTTGGTGAAGGTCAATGGAAGCTCACTAAAGGGTCTCTAGTGGTGACTAGAGGTAAGAAGATAGACACTCTTTACACGATACGGGTGCATGTGAGAGGTGTTGAAGATGGGGGAGTTAGGCGAAAAAATGTGTGGTACAAAGCCGTGCGAGATGGGAAAAAAGCCTTGCATGAGAACCACGAGAGGAAGACGGGTATGGCGGAGACGGGTATAGATGGGTTAATAATGGTGGAGCCTTAACCTAATAAGTTAACCTTTTAGGTAAAGAGGTAATCCAACATGCTTATTAGGCCAGTCTACACAAATGTGTGATGAATTAATTTGGGATGAATCGTATAATTTCCCTACAAGTGGTATCAAAGCTCATGGTTAGTTGGGCCCAAGTATCAAGTTGACACTCCAAGGTGGAGCATTCGCAGGCCACATATTACTCAATTTGCGCAGTGGAGCAAATAGAGTTGAGTAAGGTAGAGCACAAGATGATCACTTATGCGTTTGGCACCACGCAGTGCAAAATATGATTTTAGTCAGGTGGAGCGGGCTCAGGATGGCTTTGAAAATATTGCTCAGAGTGAAGGGTTCACAAGGAGCAAGGTTGTACTAACACATTTGCCTCAGGCGTGGTGGAGTAGTATTAGAGTCTAGGAGAGCTCTTGAAAGGACTTAAGGAAGATGTGCTTAATGATGACTACTCTGGGATGATACTTGTAATGAGTATTCAAGTGAAAGGTGGAGATTGTTGAGATATTTCACATAAATTCCACATCAGATAAATTCAAGAGTATAGATGTGTTAATAAGTATGGTGCTGTCTTAACCTAATAGGTTAACCTTTTAGGTAGAAGAAAGTACAACATGCTTATTGGACCAGTCTACACAAGTACGAGATGAATCGTACAATTTTCATATACGAGTGAGGATTAAATTAATGAAAATCAAATAAGTTCACACTAGTTAAGAATTTTAGAATTTCGTAAAGTGACTTATAAAAATTAAATGAGAATTTTTTTTTTTTTTTGGAATGGAGAGAGTATATTTTTATTTAAATACTCCCAGGTGTAACTGACAATCTTCTGTTTGGGCTAAGAATATGCTTATTGTCATTATAGGCTTTAAGATAATTCCACTCCGATATTTGGACCATGGGCTAAAAGCCTAGCCCATCACACTTCAATCTCAATACAGCAGAAACGATAATTCAGATTCTCTCAGAGTATTACACCCAAGAAAAGAGTCTTTCTTTGTAATTTCTAAAAAAAAAAGATAATGATATATTTGATTCATAAATATGTATGTATGTATGTATGTATATATATGTGTATGTATTAATAGACACATAATTTCTATATTTTATTATCTTTAATTTTATTCTTTTAATTATATTAATTTATTAAATTAATATATTTTATTTTATTTTGTAGGATTTCATATTTTGTTGCAATAAAATCTAAATCTTGGGGATCAATTAGTATTTAATACTCTTATTCATGTAACAAAATATCTACAACGAGAAGGAAGGAGGTGAAACAATATTTAGTTAGTTTATTTATTTTCATGTTTAGTTAATTTTTTTAATCTAGGATGAAGATGAAATTAAATAATTATTTATGATAATATTTTTATCTTTTCTATTATTTATACCTTAATGTTTAATTAATTCCGTCTTCATGTTTGGTTATTGAAATATCTTCGTTTTATAGTTCTTATGCGATTTTAAATTAATTAAAATGTTTTTATATTTTATTGTTAATATACAAGTTTTTTATAATACATGTTTGCTCGAAGAAGTTTTGATGAGTTATAGTTAATCTTTAAATTTTTATATTTTATGTTTGCCCACGTTAATTGTAAAATTACTAAATTAAATGGAAGGAAAATCAAAATCATAGTTAAGTTATAAAAATAGAAAGATTGAATTATTTGTTATGTTTATTATTTAATAGATTCGGTTTCCTAGATTGCTTTATTATTAGTTAGTTAGTTTAATTATAGTTAATCGATTTTAAATATTTATTTCTAATTCGTCTAAAATAGATATTAAGGATACATTAAAATTAATTAGTCTCTGTGGTTCAACATGTATGCCATCGATTCTTCAATTTTATATTGTACACTTGCAGTTATATATTTTTTTATCACATCATATATATATATATATATATATATATATATATATATATATATATATATATATATATATATATATACGATCAGGATCTTAAACTTCACCTTTTATCTAACATACCTTGTTCACCCTTCTTTAGTAGCAGATGATGACGATTCGATCGTCATCACTATATATAGAGAACGTGCTAAATTTAGCTTTTAGCGATGTGCATAAATATATACGTACGCATACGTATGACATATAGCGGCGGTTCTATATATAGCGACGGATCGAATCGTCATCATCCATCGCTAAAGAGGAATGAGCAATATATATTAGATAATAGGTGAGTTTAAGATCCAATTATATATATATATATATATATATATATATATATATATATATATATATATATATATATATATATATATAACCAAGAAAGAAAATGAAAGGCATGATGGTGACTAAGATGAATAAAAATGATAGCCATCATGATTCATGGCTATTTGTGAGTTCGAAAGTCATTTTGCATGCCACCGTGAATTTGCAGTAGCTAATAGCAGGCAACCTTCACGGACTTCTGAGTGTTTCTGTGACAAAGAAAGGATGGAAAATTAAAATGATAAATCAAAATGCAAATTCCATAAAAGTGATACTTTCACATTGATTACAAATGTAATTTGGCCTCTGTTTTACGGAAATGATTAATATAAAATTAATTTTGATCATTGATCAATACAGTGTTGACACGCAAGACAGAAAGTGATTTTTCTCTGCGTGTCAATACTGTATTGGTCAATTAATCAACTTACCATCAAGTTAACTTCATAATAACCGAATCCCTATTTTAGGCATTACTATTTGTTCTTAGATAATTAATTTTTCAAGTTTAGTCTATCAAAGTTTGTTTTATTGGTTTGGGACGACTTGTAAAAACTTAGAGACCGAATTAAAATAGTGATAGTCAAAGGGCTAAAGTTTGTTTCAATTGGCCATGCGATTCATTTAATTTTAAAAATAATAAATTTTATAATTAGTAATATTATTCAAATAATATAATGCAAATAATTTATAATTTATAATTTATGTACTTGTATTATTTAAAGTCATATTAATTCATCTATTTTATATTAAAAATATTTTAATTATCTTAAAAAAAATGATGTCGACACTTATATTTTGATCCATTGAATAATCTTGGCAGGCAAATTGGACCGTAAGGGTCCTGGTAACCTCTTGTTTCTTTGTGTCGACTTGTTATTAATTGTTCCTGGTAAATCAACAGTTCACCTTCTAGAAGTGGTACAATACTCTCTCATACCAAATGTAATTTTGAGGACATCTCTTTATGTGTTTTTTAAATAAAACTTTAATATGTTTTGCATGAGATATATCTGGCCTCCTTTTGCCTTTTTTTTTTAAATGTAACCTTAATATATTTTTGTAATTTACATTGCTTAGGGGTCAGTATCTTAATACTCTATTCAAGAATTTTTTTGACTCAAAGCTGAATTTTATTCAGATTTAGATAATATTTTTTGTACGTGTACACAAGGACAAAGACATGAAAGTTATGGGAGCAAATGACTAATAATGATGGTCTGATGTGAGAAATGATAGTTTAAAATTATAATTAATTAAAAATATTATTTTATAACTAAAAAAAGAGGGCACGGGAGGTGAGAGTTAACTCACACTTTTGCAGGAAATATCCCTTTATAATAATAATATTTTGATAAATTATAAAAATACTCTTTTGTACGTAATATGGAGAGGGAGTACATTCAATTATGCAACACGATGTCGTTTTATATTACTACTTCCTCTATCCTCAAAAGAATGTTCGAAATATATTTTTTCACACAAATTAGAGAAAGAGTAAAAAAAATAGAAATAGTTTTAAATTTAAATTGAAAAAGTTTTAAAAAAATATTGTACCTTAAGCCATCATTTTAAAAATGGAAGGAATATTATTTTTATTTTATCTTTCAAATTAAAATTTTAATTTCTTAAAATTAATAAATTACAAACGCAACACATCTGCCTATTTCTAGCCCTAGCTAGTTTGCATATCTTGGGATCAATATTCAAAAAAATTCTTTTAAATGCACTATATTATTGTGGAGGTGCGTATTTAAAATCATCTCATGAAAAATTTAATCTCGATTAAAATTTTAAACTAATCCAATAATATTTTTACAGTTCAAAAAAAAAAAAGGGTATATAATCAAAGAAAGTTATTGACACTACAATACCCCATGCTTCGGAGTTGTACTTCCACTCTATTTATAATAATATGTCGACAATCAAGATGATCCTCCTCATCCTCAATTATTGAATTATAATATTCTCTTGGCAACTGACAGTTGCAGCATATATAAATATATCTTCAACACAAGAATATGATTATCCATTCATAAATATATTTCAAATAAAAATATGAAAAATTGAGAGACAACTCACTTTTTTATTCATGAATTGCCCCTCAAGATAACAGTGTTTCGAAAAATTACAAAACACTCATTTTTACACTACATAAGAGGAATATATTTTTTATATAATTAATTAAATAAAATGACGTCGTTTAGTGCGATAACTCATTTAATTATATATAGCCTCCTTCACCAACTTTTTTCCTTTCATATATACGAAATTCTCATCCTCCTAAACACAAAAATGTGCTTGAGTTTAACGAAATCTTGGATGGTTTCTATATAGAATATTAATTAAAAATTCAATAATGGCGGTGTAATTTTAAAGATGACACTAGGAAAGTAATTGCACATTAGAAAAATCATTCCACTTGTCAATTGTTAAATTTCTTTTAATCATTTTCAACGCTTAAAGTACTTTTAAAAATTGTAATTTTTTTGCAGAATTGATTTCTATATTCTTAGTTATCCACTAATATATTTGAATTATTATTAATAAAGATATTTTGACAAAAAAAGTGTATTAGCTTAAATTAAAGGAAAATTTTTAATCAAAAAGAGTCAAGGTCAAACTATATATCTTTAATTTCAAAATAAAAATAGTATAGAATTAAGAGGAATGTATGTGTAATTTTCCATAATTGAATTATTTATAGATAATGATTGCGTAAAAGGATACTTTAGTCGAGCTAACGCATGCTTATCTTTATTTTAATCTAAACTTATATCATGGTTAATGGCATTCTTCAACTCCTCTCTTAATTGTATTTAAAATGTTTGTTGAATTTCTGTATTAATTGTTTATTTGATTTATTTATATGGAGGGTGTAGTCTTGGACAGCACACTGATCTCCGACAATTACAAGTGAGAAATACTTTAAACAATATTTCCATATTAACCCAACATAAGTGTGTGTGTGTGTGTATATATATATATATATATATATATAACAGGTCACAGATGACTTTCAACAAAATATAAACATGAGGATGATGACAATGATATAAGAATTCAATAAAATAAGTTCAAGAATTAAATTATTCAGGAACTATTTCTTACTGGGTTAGTTGAGCTCACCCTTTCCTTCACTGTTCTCTTCAAGAAATGAGAATATAGCTGGGACGAGTCGGGGAACGGTTTGACAGTTCAGATGAGCCAAAGATATATAATTCCATATACAACAGTCCATCTTCGCACGTAAGCCAAAGATAACTTTCATCACCATATAAGCATGAGGATAATGACAATGATCCCTTGTTATTCCCGCTCGATCCAGCTACACTCTTATTAACTGAAAGAAATTGTGAAGCAAAAGAGTGAGCACAACTAGCCTAGTAAACAATATGAGGTTATTCCAACATAATAATAAAGAATGAAATAATAGAAGTTCTCTTCATGAATACAAAAGAAATAATACCCCTTACTATAATAATAATATCCCTTACAAGTCGAAAACTTTTATTATCTACCATATGTTATAAATCTCTGATTTATTCTGATAAAGGCTGTTGATAAATTACTTATCTTAGCCATGATATTCTTTACTGGGCTAATTAGTCTTCAACAATGTTAAACTGATAAAATACAATAGACATCAATACTTTATTCCAACAGAATAATAAAGAATGGAATAATAACAGAATTCTTCTATAATCTTGAGCGTATTTCTTTAGAGTTTAAGAAAGCTTTGAGCGTAGTACAAATTTTCTTCGAGTGTATCCTCGCCCTACCAGTTGACTTACATAAAGGTACAGTCAAAACTGTTTTAGAAATTAAAATATTTGGAAAGTGCTCAAGGAAACCTTCGTACATAGGAGGCCATGAATCTAAGTTATATATATATATATATATATATATATATATATATATATACGGGCCCGTTCACAAGCATTCTCTTTAAAGAGTAATACTCTCTTAAACAGCATTCTGTTTTAAAAACCCATGTTTTTTATAACATATCTCTCTCCTCGCTCACTTCACTCCTCCTTACTGCTAAATCGGTTCAAGCGATTTCAGTTCACTTCACTTCACTCGACTTTCTCCTCACTTCACTCGACTTCCTCCTCACTGCTAAATCGACTGAGGGAACGAGAAATATCGATTGCAGCGATTTGAGAAAGCCAAGCCAAGCCCTAGAAATCCGATTGCAGCGATTTGAGAAAGCCGATCCCTAGAATCGCGATCTTCGTTTGATTCGGTAAGAACTTGCGATTTTATCTATCCTCGTCTCTCTTTTTTCTCCTTTTCAGAGTTGTGTACCGTGGGCAGTTGCTACAAATGTTGACACTATATGATTATTTAAGTAATTGTCGATTGAGAGAGAGGTAACTCACACACATACACTATGATCAGTGTTGTCATCTGTATGCACTCTTGAAAATGCATTTGATTTGTCCTTTAAATTGAAATATCTATTTGCAATCTTTTAATGAAATTTACATTTTTGAAAAGACATTCCATTTTGCTTGGATCTGGATTGGAATGGACATCATTTTTTGCAATATGATGGATGATCACGCTTGATTTCCTTCTTCTCATCCCTGATTAATTTTGCTAATCTTACTGGAGGCCAACTGCAATTAATAGAGTAATAGACATAGCTATTTAACAAGGTATCCTAGTAAAGAGGCCACTAACTTTGCAATGGAGTGGATAGGATATAGTCTAAACATGACAACTGCTGCTATTTAATTGTAATGTATATTTCAAGTGTGTATTCTTTTGTTTGTTCGTTTGATTTATTTTGATTATGTTGCATGCACCACATCCCAACACCGGAAAGAGTCAACTTAAATGGCCACAGTTAACCACTGTCATTGTCATCGCCCGGCTATGTTGATAACTTCTTGGATTGATTTGAATCCTGGTCATCGATTCTATGGATGTCAAACTGCAAGAGTAAGTAATTTATATTCAATTTCCTTTGATATGAAGTTCGTTCTCAAAAAATTTCTTTTTGATGACCTCATGTAGTTATGGTATTTCATGTGGTATGATCCTCCGATGTGCGTGAGAGCCATTCAAGTGATTCCTGGTTTGTTGAGGAAGTTGAGGACTCTTGAAAATGAAGTTCAAAATGTTAGACGCAAACGTAGGATTTACTTGATAATCATGTGGGTTTCCTTGATTTTGCTACTTTGGAATTTCTTTGGAAACATCTCTATCCTAGAAGATGCTTAAATAGAAAAAATTTGTAATTATAATTTTGGGAGATGTAATGAATTGATTGTAATAAAGCAAAGATATTAGGAAAATAATTTGTAATGTCTCTTTTGAGTTCTGTGCAATGAACCTGCCATTGATGATTTGTGTAGATGAATGAAAATTGACAACTTGTGTTGTGCCATGTCTCTTTTGATTATCTGAAATCACTGTTACATCAAAATTGTGCATATAGTACTGAAACATTACAGATAAATTTGGAATCATCGTTACATCAACATTAAACATATAGTACTAAAACTCTGTCTCAAAATGCAAGATAGACACATAGCCCTATTAGATAAAAAGCTCAAACATGAGCATTTTAATTTGAAGCTCCAATACAGAAGCCAAACCCCTGTTACGTTGACCAATATAAACATGAGTTAGAATTTATAACTGCATCACTACAACTACAGATGCTCAACTTGAAACAGACCCACTAGCAAAGAGAAGCAACTCAAATAAGCGTTGAACGAGAGGAACAATCGGCAGCAGATGGGACTCGAGTGTTATATAGAAGCGGAAGAAAGCAACTCAAATAGCAAAGAAAGCAGAGGAAGGAATAATCAGCAGATGGGACTCAGAGTGTTATATAGAGCAGCAGAGCAACTCAAATACCAGCAGCAGAGGAACAAGCACAACACTCAGAGTGTATATAGAACAGCAGCAGCAACAACACAAATAGCAAAGCAGCATCACAGCAACACAAATAACAGCAGCATCCCAGAAACACAGCAAGACCTAGCCCAACTTGAAACAGATCCATTTAACTAGTAGAAAAACCAAACTTAGCAATTGCCTAAACAGACAGCACAATAGCAAAACCCAGCACAACAGCCAAACCAAGCAAAAAAGGACAGCACACTTGATAGAAGGAGAAATTGCCAAACATAAAACTATATAAGACTCAACACAGAACCTAGTGAGGTTGCAGATAAACATATGTAAGAGTTTATTCTGGCAACAAGTACCTAGTCAGGCTACAGATGAGCAAAGTCCTGATTATTACAATTTTGAAGGACCCTCTGTAAAAAAAAATTCCACTTGATTAATAGCAAAGTCAGTTATACAAGTGTTGTTATAGCAATCTGATTTCCACCTGTGGGTGAATCACAGTCATCATCTACACTTGGATCTTGCGTAGCATCAACATTTGATTCTCCAATTCTATATTTTGCACAAATAGCAAAGTCAGATTTAAAGTAATAGCAAAGTCAATTGTAAACAAATATCAAAGTAGTAACAAGTAAGAATGTTTACCAATTATTAAGCACCGGACAGTTTCTTTTGTCGTGTGTGATACCAACTTGGCAACATCCATGACAACGTCTCCCTTTGGGATTTTTTGTTTTCCCCAAAGCTCTTTCTTTGCCACCCTTCAGTCTTTTGCCACACCCTTTTGTACACACTTGGTTCGGCTCAATGTAATTAGGTTTATAACTCCCAGTCATGTTAACTAACTTGGATGCACTCATGTCCCTTCAAGTCATTGCGCTTGTCTCTTTCAAAGTTATACAAATCTCGTTGCGTGCAACCAATATTTTCAAAACCTCCCGCCTGCACTGCAAGAAGATTGTATTGTTTGTATTGTGGTATATTCATTGTGATAAGTTGCTGAGACAAAGATTTTTAGGCAATTGACACATTACGATGCGATCGTAACAAATGCCTCTTATGTGGGGTTGACAATGGATGACAGTGACCCTCCTCAATTTTAGTAATTATGTACAACTCATTTCTTTTTACCACTATAATTTTTGCACCACAACCTTCTTTTGTAGATCCACGTTTTCTTTTTACAACCACATCAGCTAATACTTTGCCCTTACCTTGCTTAGAACACACATACTCCTTCCTATAAATCTCATCACTACCCGACCTTTTTTTCTCATTAAACTTTCGTACACTAAATCCAACATGCATTGCATATGAATTGCAAAACGTATGAATATCATCTAATGTTTGAAATTCTGGACCAGGCTTAGGCGTAAACTCATCTGCTACTTGAGGATAGTAGACAACAGTATTAGTATTGTTCATATTCAACCCCTCTCCACTCGAGTCATCCCCATCCATTTCTATTTCTAAATTCATTTCTACATTATCCCTGCAACTCCCTATTTCATGGGACATGTCATCCATTATATTTACACCTGGATAAACAAAAATTTATAAAAAATAAAGCTTGATTCTTTTCACAGACACATACCAAAACAAAAAAAGGAAATCTTTATGCCAACTACTTTAGGATCTTCTAGGAAGAATTTAACCAGAGTAGTAATATGAGGAATCTTATGTATTTCACACCTGAGTTTTCAAATTAGTTATCAATATGCTCAGTATCTGTTATATCTTTTTGGAAAAGATGACTTATGATGAATGCTATCCAAATTAATATAATCTAGAAACATAACTACTTCTTGGGATGTTGACTTGTACATATCGCTTATAGTTCTCGGATTAATCGATACTTCATGTATATTACTAAAGTTGTCAAACATTTTCACATTGCGTGCATAATTTAAAAATATAGAATCTTTCAATTATGACCAGTATCTGGAAATTCATGGAAATAAACCAGTATCTTTCAGTCTTTGCTTGTCAGAGTATAATATAATGCACACTAAGTTGTTCTATTAACAACAAAAGAACCTAAATTAAAAAAAAATCAGGAATGAAGAATCCGATTTGAGGGCATTACTCTGAGAGCTTCCCCAATTTGTGAAGAATCCAATTTTCAAGGGCCACGAACTCTGCTTCGAATTTCTGAACTCGATTTTCAAGGGCCACGATCTCTGCTTCGAATTTCTGGACCTAGGGCTTGTGAGATTATGATCTCTCTTCGATTTGCATAAGATTTGGGAATCAAGGGCAGTGAAATCTGTCGTTCCCCTT
This sequence comes from Panax ginseng, assembly GCA_020205605.1. Classification (NCBI taxonomy): domain Eukaryota; kingdom Viridiplantae; phylum Streptophyta; class Magnoliopsida; order Apiales; family Araliaceae; genus Panax; species Panax ginseng. Next base: position 32,767,387 of record CM035128.1, on the reverse strand, counting down.
AGTCTCGTTCCCTCAGTCGATTTAGCGGTAAGGAGGATTTCGCTTGAACCGATTTAGCAGTTAGGAGGAGTGAAGTGAGCGAGGAGAGAGATATGTTATAAAAAACACGGGTTTTTAAAACAGAATGCTGTTTAAGAGAGTATTACTCTTTAAAGAGAATGCTTGTGAACGGGCCCGTATATATATATATATATATGTATATATATATATATATTAATATGGAAAAATGTTGAAGACAAGATAATTGTGATAAATTTAGTCATACTTCATATGTGAATTAAATAAGAGTAAAATACATTTTAAATCAACCTAAGATGATTGATCTTATATCACTTTTAATATAATATTATTTAATAGTTAGTTTAATAATTTAACCATTTGAATATAATGATCCTACAAAAATATGAAGTTATGTAAAATTTCGTTTGATTTGAGATTATGTATCAACAACTAATTTATAACAATAAAAATTACTAAAATCTGAGATGTCAAAATATATACTTATACACAAATTATATACATTATTATAAAAATTATATTTCGATGCTTCAAATCAAACGAAATTTTACATAATCACAACAAGAAAAAGTCTCAATTCCAAATAGCCTTATTTTGTCGAAATAAATTTATTTTCGACGAAATATTCCGTCAGTAATTCAGTCGGATATAAAAGCGTCAAAATTAAGTCCGTCAAAAATTCGGTCAAAAATAAATAAATTCGACAAAATAATTCCAAATAATTTTCAGTCGAAAATAGGATATCTTTGACGAATATTTTTGCCGGATTTATTTCGGCGATTTTAAGTTGGATTAAGACCGACGAAAGTTTCCATTGGTAATAGCCATTTTTAGCGAAAATATGTATTTTTTAAAAAACTATTAAATTAAAATCTTGACGGAATTTTTGGTCGAAAATACCTTATTTCGTTGAGATTACCAGATTTTTAAAAAATATATATATTTTTTTAAAATTATAGTTTTCAAGTTTTTAAACCCCATTTTTGTACATGTAACCTATTTTATCCAAAAAACACATACAATAATATATTTCACATAAAACATAATTATAAAAACCTATTTTATCTCATCAAACATGTACATACATTAAGCTAACAAATGTCAATATGAACTACTTATCAACAATGACAAATATTCGCTAGAGTTCCATAATTTAGCCAATATGATATACAAAACTCCTACAGACTCAACTAAACTATATTTTTTTATAATATGTACAAATGATCTACAATTTAGTGAATAAAATCTATCAAATGAACTATAAACTAGTAGGAGCTAGGATCATCGGGCGGGTGTAAGACCCCAACTTTTTATGAATAAGGATTTAATTTTCTCTAAATATTATTTTGAATAATAAGGTGTTGATTTGATATAATGCTATAGTTATGGGTGATATGTGCAAATTTTATAAAGTAAGCAAGTTGTCATAAAATATTCGTTTGGTCAGGAAATATCCGTATGATGACACAATCATTGGTGGACCCCACAACAGATGATTGTCAGATATAGAAAGCGACAGAAATAAACTTTTTAGAAAAATAACGACAGAACTTTTACCATTAACTGTTGAAGTACCGGTGATAAAAGAACAGTAATACGCGTTGTTGTTGATGCTTAAGTAAGAAGTCACTCAGTTTTATTTAATTATTGCAACAATAGTTACTGCATAGTGTCTGATATTATTGATTCAATTATTGTCACAGTTTCATCTGCACAATATTTTATATTATTAAATCAATAATTGAGACGACACAATTATTCATATTATTATTTGCATTATTGACAATGTCTAGAAAGTTCCTTCGAGAAAAGTGGTTTGGTTATTTAATTGCGCGCCAGTAAGAAAAAATTCTTATCGGAAAGCCCCCTCTTTCTTTGGAATGATTTGGTTGTCAATATTGTGAGTTATAATATTAATGATGAATAATTGTTGAAAAATTAAAAATGTGTCTAAAGAAGATAAGTGATTTGTAGTAAATATTTATTCAATTTTTGATATAAATAGAGGGGTTTGTCATGAAGCGTTTGTTGTAAGTTTGGCTTATTATTCCATGGGGAGATGTATTAATTTTTCAGACCGTTGGTTGAAGTCTTAATAGTACATCAATATGGACCATTGGTTGAAGTTTTAATAGTATATCAATATGGACCGTCAGTTGAAGTTTTAATAGTAAATCAATATGGACCGTCGGTTGAGGTTTTAATAGTAAATTAATATGGACCGTCTGTTTTAATAGTAAAGCAATCTGGACCGTCCATGAATCAGTTACTATTTAATCCATTCTCCTATAAATAGAAGCTCATTTCTTCATTCTTTCTTACAAATTCACTAAAACTATAGAGAGAGAAACTATAGAGAGAAAGAAGAAGAGTATTTTGCTACTTCACTATTATAGTATCCAATCTCCTACTAAGGTAAGGGATATTATTTTTTGTATTCATTATTTATTAATATGCGGGAGTAACCTGTCTACGCGGATTACTGCATGCATGGTGAATAACCCTTCGTATTCATTCTTTATTTATCTGCGGGAGTAAACTGTCTACGCGGATTACCGCATGCATGGTGAATAACCCTTCATATTCATTCTTTAATATGTGGGAATAACCTGTCTACGCGAATTACCGCATGCATGGTGAATAACCCTTCGTACTCATTCTTTATTTGTGGAAAAGATCTGTCTACGCGGATTACCGCATGACGGATGAAAATTCATTTGCAGTTTGGTATATTATTTCTTTTCATATTCCTAAATCTAAACTTACTATGGTAAGTATTGCTTCTATAATCCCTGAAATTAGTAGAATATCCTTGAGTTTTGCGCTTTATCTAGTATTGTTTCATTGAAATATTGGTCTGAACTTTCTTATTAAATTTCATTATTTTCATTCGGGATACTATTCACGGAGTACTATTCACGGGGTACTATTCTATCAGGTACCATTCACTCAGGTACTATTCACTCGGGGTACTATTCACGACAAAATTAGTTTTTTTTCTGTCCAAATTATTTTTGATACATGGATATCATTATTGAATTTTACTCCTTAATTAATTATCATGTTGACAATTTAGACATTCTTGAACTCTGGGTAAATTGAATTATAAATCTCCAATATTTATCCTTGATCTCACTTGATTAATTCCTTATATCATTGTCATCATCCTTATGTTAATATTGTGGTAAAAGTCATCTTTGGCCCGTAGTGCATAGATGGACTGTTGATTGGTATGATTATGACCAGGAATTTTGTATTGGTATAATCATGACCTGTAATGTTACAGACAATTATTGTGGTGAAAGTTCTCTTTGGCCCGTAGTGCATAGGTGGACAATTGTTTGGCATGCTCATGACCATTAGTGATACAAACGAATATCCTTGGCCCGTAGTGCATGGATAATTCGTTGATTTAAAATATTTATTGATTGGTGTTACTGGGATAAATATTGATGATGGACTTTTAAATCATAAAAGATAGTAGACATCATGCTCTACTTGACTCTTCTAATGGATTACTATTTCCACTTTAGTTGTTGATCTAAAACTTGTTGTCTATTGTATTCTATCAGATTTTTCCCTGTTGAGGACTAATGATAATTTGTTCTACATTATCTTAAAGTCATAATATTCTTTGCTGGCTAATTGAGCTCACCTTTTTCCTTTTGGTTCCATTGTTCTTCTCAGGAGACGAGAATGTAGCTGGGACTAGTCAGGGAGTGGAGTAATGGTCCAAGATGGTTATTTTAGTAATCCTCACTATTTTGTAAAATAGTGTGACAATAATTGTAATGAAAATTTTATTTGAGTTTGGATATTGTGTACGAGATAATATTTGTATTAAAAATCACAGCGTATATTTTGTCGTATTTTACACGATAATTAATAGTTGTATAAATGAAGTTTGTATTTGAATTCTATACCATATATTTGGCGACTCAAAATGGGTTGTGTGGACTTATTTTAGGGGCGTCACAATTGGTATCAGAGCTTAGGGATATGATCTCTAGCGGAGATCTGAGGTTAGAACTAGGAGGGGAGAGACGAGTAAAACCTTCTCTAGTATGTCCTACCTAAGCTTAATTGTTATTTAATTGGTCGATCAGAATATAGGGATAATATGTGACATGTCAATTTATTTAATTAACCCTTATTTTGTGGTAGTATTTAAGAATAACATCTGAAAATCAAGAGATGAAATCATATAGAGTTTTAAGTGATGAATTGAGTAGATTCATTTAAAGAAAAAATATTGGAGTATAATATCTTGTTATAAAATAAGGATTTTTATTGGGGAGTACTAATTAAGTTATTAAACTTGATTATAGGATGTCAGGCGAAGAAGAAATTAGAGATATCCATGTGGTGAGTTAAGAATTAATAGTTGCACCCGAGCTATTCGCAGAGGTAGCAGCTGAGAGTGAGAAAGAAGAGGAACCTGCAGAGAATTTATTAGGAGAATTTTATGATCAAAATATAGAACTGCAAGATCGTATTCGTGAGTTAGAAGAGCAAGGTAAAGAACGGCAGACGGTCGTGGAACAAATGGATGCAACAATTCAAGATTTTGCTACCCGATATGCGAAACTTGAACAGAAGTTCTCTTTAGCAGAGTATATGATAATAGAGCTAGAATCTGAGAATGCAAATGTCAAATATCAGTTGAAAGAAGAAATAACTAAACGAGTGAGAATAGAAGATGCATGGGTAAAAGTCGCACGACGCTTTGATATTGTAGAAAGAGACGTTCGATCCAAGAAGGCTAAAATAGATGATATGTATTTCTCTTTTTGGACAGTAATTGGGAGAATCCAACATCGAGTATTGAATTACCCTGTATAGAGTGGTCAACCCCAATTCGATATGGATTGAAGATTAATGATTTAGATCATGGATCAGGAGTACGCACTACAAGAAAAAGTATTAATTCCAACGGAATTAGGCTCAACGGACTATATTCAGTTAAAAATAAGTTATTTTTGATAACATATTCTGTCGACCATAATTCCGTCAGAAGTAAGTTATTTCTGAGGGAAATCCGTCGGAAGTATAAGGCCTGAACTGGCGCCAAGTTTCCCGCCAGCGCGAAGCTTAAGTTCGACGACACTATAGTTATTTTCAAGGGAAATTTCGTCGAGGATAACTTAAGTTTGACGAAAGTAAATCCAACGAAAATAAGTTTTAAAACCTAATTAGCAGCGTCTTCTTCAGCGCCTCCCTCATTTCATTTCTCTCTTTCTCTCTCCGCACTTCCTCACTCTCTCACTCTCTCTGCACCTACTCCCTCTCTCTGCACCTCATCCTCTCTCTGTACCTCACTCTCATCTCTCCCACTCTCCCACTCTCAGCCTTAGCTCGCCGAACGTCACCAACGCCGCCACAAGCCGCCGCCGTCCACCTCCCAACCTCTGCAGTCCACCTCCTTCTCCTCTTTAGTTGGATTGCAAACTTTAAACTAAGGTTTGTTTAACTTCTGTCCAATAATATTGTATATTTAGGGTTAATTTTTTCCTTATAAAATTTGTGTATTTTCTGTCCAATATTGTGCTTATTGCTTATTTTCGTGTGCTTGATGAAATTGGGACCTTAATTTCGTGTGCTTAATTTCTGTCCAACATTGGACCTTAATTTCGTGTGCTTGATGAAATTGGGACTGTAGTCGAATTGTTACTAAAATAGCTAAGCATTGTTTTTGTTCTGCAAATGTTGTTGTTGAAAAATGGGATTATTTCTGTCCAATATTTTGTGCAATTGCAGCTTCTTTATTTTGTGCAAATGTTGTTGCAATTGCAGCTTCTATTATTTTAGTTTAATTACAGCTTTTCTGTATGCAATTGTAGCTTATTACAATGTATGTTCATAATTTGTATGTTGGGACAGTGATATTTGATATTTTTGACAGAATTTTCGACGGAATTTTTGTTAGAATTCTTCAATTCCAAATTTTGTGGGCCCATGTAACTATTTAAATATGTTACTTAATTTTCCAATACTAAAATGAACTAAGTACTATTTACTTAGTTTTGTACTACAAAATAAAATAAAATAATATTATAAATAATATAAATTTAAATAATATAATATAAGATAATATAATATAAAATAATAAAATTAAATAACATAAGATAAGATAATTAAGATAAAATGAAATGAAATGAAATAAAAAAAAATAATTAAAATAAAATAAAATAAGTTACTACATGAATTATAACTTAAATTATATCTAATAAATAAATAAATACATTAAATTAAATAATATAATATAATATAATATGAGTAAAAATAAGATAAAATAAAATACATAATAAAAAATTATAATAATTTAAATTTAATAAAATAAAATAAAGTAAATAATTTAATTTAATAAATTAATTAAATTTAATCAAAAATATGTAAAAATATTAGATATAATACAAATAAAATACAATCTAATAAAACATATTAAAAAATAAAAAATGAAAATAAAATAAAATAAATTTAATTTAATTTAAATAATTTAAAATAAATTAAATTTAACTAATTAATTTAATTTCATAAAAAAATTTAAAAATTATATAATATAAAATAAAATAATAAATATAATTAAATTAAATATAATAAAATAAAATAATAAATACAATTAAATTTTATGAAATATAATAAATAATAAATATAATAAAATAAAGTAATAAATACAATTAAATTAATTTTATAAAATAAAATAAAATAATTTAATAGTAGTATCCATATATATTCCAAATAACAGTTCTTAGAAACTAAGTAGCACTTACTTAGTTTTTCATTGGCAAAATAAACTAAGTAGCATTTACTTAGTTTGCCATAATTTTTAATAAACTCAATAATACTCTCCCTACATATATGTACTATAATATGAAATTTAGAAACTCGTTTGACAAGTAGGAGTGAATGTCGAACAGTAGTCTCTATAGATTCCAAATAACAATTCTCATAAACTAAATACCATTTACTTATTTTATCATTGGCATAATAAACTAAGTAACATTTACTTAGTTTGCCACAATTTTCAATAAACTCAATAATACTCTTCCTACATATATGTACTATAATATGAAATTTAGAAACTCGTTTGACAAGTATGAGTGAATGTCGAACAGTAGTCTTCATATATTCCAAATAATAGTTCTCAAAAACTAAGTAGCACTTACTTAGTTTTTCATTGGCAAAATAAACTAAGTAGCATTTACTTAGTTTACCGCAATATTCAATAAACTCAATAATATTCTCCCTTTAATCTTCAATACACTCAATAATATATGTACTATACTTTGGAACTTAGAAACCCGTTTGACATTCACTCAGTAGAAGTGAATGTCGAACAGTCCCCAATTTGGGACTGTTACTGGATGTTATGTCTCTCACTTAGGCCAGTGTCAATACGAAATGGTACATTTATGTTATTTTGAGGATTTTTCGACCGTTAGTTCTTCGAGTGCATACTTAGATTAAGTTATCATAGTCTATTTCGTGTGCTTGGAGACCATGGGGAGGTGCTGCCGAAATTTTCTTAAAACTCATGAAACGTACTCAACGTGTTGGCACTAGTGACGAGATGCATCCAATAACGGTATAGAAGCCTTACCTCTGTCCTATAGAGTGGAGATACTAGGTAAATATAATTCATGCATGAATATCCAAATTAACTGAATGCGTCTTCTGTGTAGTTAAAAATGTCAGCCGACCGGAGTTGGATGTACCATAGGATACCCAATGATGGGAGGGGATTAGTCTCAGCTTATCGTGTTGGGGTGTCAAATTTCTTGAACAAAGCAATAGAATATATTGATGATCCGAACAGGAAGATGTGATGCCCCTGTGTAAAGTGTAAAAACCTGATTTGGAAGAAAGTCGACGAGATTAAATTTGACTTATTTTCCTGTGGATTTTTGGATGGATACTTCGTATGGACTCATCACGGGGAATCAGAAGTGATTGAAAATATTGTAGAACAACCAATTCTACGGGATTCATACGTCGAAAACTATGATCTAGTGGAGATGTTGGTCGATGCTTATGGCCCTACTAATATTGACTGGGCTGAAAATGGGCCTTCTTAAAGCAATGCTAAGCAAGTGCCAAATGATACAATTGTTGCCTTTTATAAGTTGCTATCTGAATTTGGGGTCGCATTGTATCCAGGAAATGATACAGACACCAAGATTTTTGCAGTGATGTTGCTCTTACGCTTCAAGAATGAGCACGACTGTAGTGAGAGAGGTTTCAACGATTTCCTTACTATAGTTGGACAGTTCTTACCCAAGGATCATACTCTTTTTGCAAATTATTATAAAGTGAAGAAGATGGTCAAGGGGTTAAATATGGGGTATCAGAAAATTGATGCTTGTGAGCAGGATTGCATGTTATACTATGGGGAGGACAGAGATAAGGGACAATGTGATATATGCAGCTTACCACACTACAAGGTGACAAAACATGGGGGAAGGAGAAATATGTTCTAAGAAAGATCTTACGGTACTTTCCTCTTGCGCCGAGGCTTCAACGGCTATTCATGTCGTCTCATATGGCTCAACATATGAGTTGGCATCGAACAAGGGATGTCGTGCCTAGTCAGCTGACTCACCCAGTGGATGGAGATGAATGGAAGAGATTTGATGCAAATTATCCTGAGTTTGCGGAAGAAGTTAGGAATGTTAGGCTTGGCATGGCTACTGATGGCTTTTGCCCTTTTAATAATTTTAGCCAGCCGTACTCAGTTTGGCCAGTCATTATGGTCAATCTTTCGCCATCAATGTGCATGAGGGATCCATATTTGTTCTTGACTTTATTCATTCCGGGGGATCAAAGTCCTACAAAAGACATTAACGTGTACGTTCAACCGTTAGTGGATGAACTAAAGATGTTGTGGGAGACAGGGGTCCAAACGTATGATGAATTGATATGCGAGAATTTTGTGATGAAGGCAGCCCTGTTATGGACTATCACTTACTTTTCGGCTCTTGGGATGGTTAGTGGTTGGTCAACTCACGGGAAGCTGTCATGTCCAGTGTGTATGGGGGATGTGCAAGGCAACCAGTTCCAGCATGGGCGTAAATGTAGTTTCTTTGGAACTGTTCGTAGATTCTTGCCTCTTGATAAAAATTACAAAAAGATGTCTGCACAGTTCAATAGAAAGACAAAGAAGAAGGGGGTTGTTGGTCACTATCTAAGCGGTGAGGTCTTAAATTTGGTTGAACCAAATTTTGATTTTCCTTTCTTTCGGGTAAGGAACACGAAGAAATTAAGAGCGACCAGTGCACGGAAGACTCATAACTGGACACACTTGCCCATATGGTTTGAGTTGCCGTATTGGGGCACACTTTCAGTTCGTCATTGTATAGATGTCATGCATACCAAAAAGAATGTTTTCGAGAAATTGTTTTACACCGTGTTAGATGCGAGTGGTAAAAACAAAGACAATGACAATGCTCGAAAAGATTTGGAGGCGTTGAATATTAGGCTAGAATTGTGGCTTCGCCTTAACACTACGAAATCTAAAGCTCCATTTTGTCTTACTAAGCAACAAGTTGAAGACGTGTGTAAGTGGGTTAGTGGGTTGAAGCTCCCAGATGGATATGCGTCGAACATAACACGTTGTTGTAAGGTTGAGCAACTGAAAATTTCTGGATTCAAGAGTCACGATTTTCATGTATTCATCCAGAACTTTCAAATTTCTTTCGACATCTTTGCTGAACTGTAATTAAGTACAGTGATTTCGAGCAGATGGAGAACAATATTGTGCTTACCATTTTCAAGCTCGAAATGATCTTCCCTCCAAGATTCTTTGACTCAATGGAACATCTGCCTATTCATCTACCTTATGAACTCAAACTTGGAGGACCGGTGCAATATCGATGGATGTATCCTTTTGAGAGGTAATATAAACTACTAATTGCTTTATGTTGCTCATATTAATAATACTCATATTTGTTGGAATATTTATCTTAGGTATATATGTCAATTAAAGCAAAAGGTCAAGAACAAAGCTCGTGTAGAGGGTTCTATTGTTGAACGCTATACGGAGGAAGAGCTTCTCAACTTCTGCTAATTGTATTTTGACGATGTTGTCTCAACGAAGTACAACCGTTTAGGAAGAAATGAGGTTATTGGTCTAATTTCTCATGCTGATGATGAGTTAGCTGTATTCACATATTCGGCTAAGCCATTTGGCCATGAGACGCTGACTTACTTAAGCGACAAAGAGTTGAATATTGTATCTACATACGTGATTCTAAATATGCCCGAAGTATCATCATACATCATGTATGAATAATTATTTACAGTATTTAGTGAAATTTATAAGTGTAATCATCTATATATGTTAAAGACATTTTACTATTTTCGCAGTTCATTCAAAGAGGAAATGTATGCTTCTAACCCAGCTTTTACTGCAGCAGAGTTGGAAACATTCACTAATGCTAATTTCCAACAGTGGCTTAAGAAAAGGGTTGAAGCGGAGGACATTTTTGAGCGTTTTATAGATGTCATCCAAGGACCTTACAAAATTGTTAGTTCTTTTCCCGATTGCATCGTGAATGGGTACATATTTAGGGTCGATAACTTGAATGAACTCACATCAATCAATTTTGGGGTTGTGGTGTTAGGAAGCTGCTACTAAGATTCTGAGTCCAATTACTATGGTCGTTTACAGGATGTGGTTGTGCTCAATTATCATGGGGGTAAAAATGTAGACACTCAAATTTTTCTGCATACCTGTTACTAACATTACAGGAAGGCGGATTCGTCTTTCGGACATAACCCTGGAAGACAGCTCACATCCATTCTGGATACTACCAGATGTTCTGTCCCAACCCCGGAACACACACCGGAAGGATCATTTCCAACCTCGGAGATAACCCCGAGTTTCATCCTTGGCGATAACACCAAGGAATGCTGTTGCAGTTCTGGCGATAACCCCGGAAATGCTTGTTTCAAATGCATGCGATCAGCTTCAATCAGACCTCCCACTGAGGCACTCATACCTCGGATCTTGAGCTAACACCGTAGACAAGCATTCTCACAGATGACACATAAGATTCAAACAAGCAGTATCAATCTCAGATGTAACTCTGAGCAACGTCTGCTTTCAACTCAAATCGGCGATAACCCCGGTGAGGAGTCACATGTCATCTTGCTACCTCAACACTTGCACATCGTCTCAACACTTCAGACATACATACATACAATAATGTCCTACAAGAACCAAGGAGTTCCAATCCCGAGTGACTATTACGTATGGCAGTACAACGGATAGAATTTGAAGTTTGAAGACCATGGGCATGGTCCCCTCTTCCTGACTTCGTACAACCTCTAATCCATGTCATTGCATAAATCTCGACACAAGCAGCCCGAAGAAGGTCATATATACCTCGTTCGGATGCTCGAATTGAAGTTCTGCAAGTTTGAGCGGACATTACAGTGCACGAGTGCACGTACTTTGAGACAACGGGACCAAGAAACCCGGGGCATTTCGGCAAATTATTAGTGCATCTGCTGCAGCCCACAGTGTGCATCTGCATGGGCCGCCAGCAGTACACTGCGGCTCCCCCCTCTATAAATAGAGGGCTTGGGGTAACCATTTTGCAAAAAAAGAAAAGGCGAGGAATCCTTGTCCAATTTTCTCTGTACACACCATATATTGAGTGTTTCCTTATTTTAAAAACCTGTTAGCCCACATACAGTTATATATTTACCGGCGGGAGTTGAGTGTTTATCCATTTAGAGTTATAGAAGCCTACATTGGCAGCCCACTGTAAGCCTTCTTATACTCTATAAAGCCTTTCTCTTCATATTTGTACACACTATTCTACACATTGAGAGTCATGTTGTGTGCATATGCCCAGACTTCGGTCAGTGGTTTTCATTTCTGTCTGTATATATATACTTATATATGTATATATTTTTATATGAACTAACATTATCGAGTTATGCCTCGATTGAGCCTAGACTTATGTCTGGAGCGTTTACTCGCTTTTTATATATATATATATATATATATATATATATACATACTTATATATATAATTATTGTCAGACATATCTGATGAGCCTGGATTTTGCATCCAGAGTGTTTATTGCTTTTATATATATATTTGTATATATATATAATTGTTGTCGGACATATCCGATGAGCCTGGATTTTACATCCGGTGCATTTACTACTTATATATATATATTTACATTTACATGGGGCAAGTTCGGAGTTTACTTACGTGGCCTTTCTACTTTTATTTACATTTCGTCTGCTCTAGAGTTTACGTCGTGTAGTTGATCGCTTTTATGCCTTTATTTACATTCAAGTCCCTTTGGAGTTTACTTCGTGGTGGTTGATAGCATTTATCGCTTTATTTACATTTTCGATCCCCATGGAGTTGCTTTGCAGTGGTGGATCATGCACACACACACACACACACATATATATATTTACAATTTTTATATATATATAATCGACATCGCTTTCTATACAAACTGCAAAGATTATGTGAGCCTAGGAATCATGTGATCACAGATTCGATCTCATCAATCTAGATTGGGCCTCGTGATGGACTTTTTTCAATTGTAAGAAAGCTTTTGTACATTATCGACAAAGGTATTTAATTTCCTTGGATGGTTGTCATGCCCATGAGGAGTTCTAAGATCGCTATATATTATTTTCTCAAGATGCCTCAGATCTCAAAATAAAAGCAAACAATTTAACATAATAATAATAAAATGGAAGTATGAAAAGGTCTCAATTCCTATTGAGCATGGGGTTTGAAAACCTCTTTTTATAAAACTTCATTGCTATATCTTGGTTAAAATTGAATTTTTCTATAAATTCAAACCTTGTGTATATAGGTGCAAACAAGGCCTCGCACTACTTTCAAATAATTGCACATTAACACACACACACACACACATTCATATAACAGATTTCTTTGAGAAGTGGCGGTCACAAGTGGTAACACGGATGTTCTGGGTGCCTAACACCTTCCCTCAAAGATAATCAAGCCCCCGAACCCAAATGAATCTCGGTTTCACAGACCCATTTAGCAGTGTTACATCACTGGGTCAATGTGCAAACCTTTTTGGTTGCGTTGGTGCAACCAGTTAAAAACACCAACTGGCGACTCTTAAATTCAAATCGTCGACATTACACTTGTCGAACCTTTTTCACTTGGTTTTTCAAATAAATCTCACATTAACATGAGAACACCAAAGAACAAGTAACGAAAAGGGACTCCTAAAAATCCCAACGTCGACAGGTGGCGACTCTGCTGGGGACTCCAGTAAGAGGGCTTAAGCTGCTATTACAAGCTTTTCAAAATTGTTATATGCTTGTGTGTGAATGTTGCATTTACATTTATGATGAATGTGTATGAATGCATTTTACTTACTGCACTGCTAATTATCTATCTGTGATATTAGTGCTTCGCACATGTCATCATTTTGCATAAACGGTGAGACACATTATATGTGAATGTATGTTGTGTGGTCCCTCCACCAGGAGGCTATCCTGTCGGTGTTTGATTACTGGACTCGTAGGAAGACTAATTCCAACGAGGCTCAGGAAAGGCACCACCCATATTCGCTCCAGTTGAAAGACAGGATTAACTTCCCGGCAAGTAGATTGTGATGATCTGGGAACCTTCATGCCAAAAAGCCGCGAGAGTAACCCTAAGATAGGTCAACCTCTGATAAACCAAACGCAGAGGAAAGTCTCTTTATGATTTTCATTTTCAATTACTCGTAAAAGCATTTACTTATAATTTTATTCCATGATCATCTATATGTAATGGAAAATATGAAGAATACCTATGCATACATGACATGTTATCAATTAACAACCGTTTTTGCAGGACCATATTCCTAAAATGGGCACATCATGATAACATTTACATTATCCCTAAGACTAAACTATATAAGTCTTTTGTAAGGAAGTAATTAGGTCTGTTACCCGCTCAAAATCCAAAAAGGCCACGAGCCTACAACCAATCATGTCTTCTTCTGACAAGTCTAATACTGTTTCCCAAGAAAAATTTGACGGATTGAGTAAACAAATTACAGATTTGGCTGTTCTGCTGAAAGAATTGCATCAATCTGCTCAGGGTACAAATATGCCTACACATACAAAATCCTCTTCACAAGGAGGAGCTCAAGGTTTGGAAAAAACCATTCCAGAACCTCAGTTGGATACAACCAACAAAGACCCTAAAAACACCCATCTCAAAGGAGATCCAGACACCGGTGACATCAGGAAGAAGGTCCTCCAAATGGAGGAAACTATCCATGTTCTCAAAGGGATTGGAACACATGGAAGTGTTTTACGCTGACCTTTGCATATTTCCTAGGGTTCATTATCCAGAGAAATTCAAAACCCCCGATTTTGAAAAATATGACAGATTAGGGGATCCTTATACACATTTAAAAGTGTTCATTAGAGAACTTGGATCTTATATGGAAAATGAGAAGCTCAGAATGTAGCTGTTCCAAAAGAGTCTGACTGGAGAAGCCCGTTCATGGTATACCAGATTAGACATCTCAAAGATCCATAGCTGGGAAGAGCTAGCTCACGCCTTCCTCACTCAATACAGTTTTCAATCTCAGATGGCTCCTGACCGGTACCAAATTACCAAGGTCAAGAAACAGTCTAATGAGTCATTCAGAGAGTATGCTCAAAGGTGGAGGCGCCTTGCTGCTCAAGTTATTCCTTCCAGGACAGAATCAGAAACGGCCATGACTTTCATAGATATATAGGAAGCTCCTTTCTATGAAAGAGTTTTAGCCGGTATCGACAAACCATTCTCTAAAATAATTAAACACGGAGAAATGGGATTGAAGTTTGGTAAGATTCAAGACCTAGCTACTCTTAAAGCCGTTGCTGAGAACATCCAATCCGGATCTTATGGAAATAACCTCCGGAGGGTCCATAAAAAGAAAGAGGAGGATGTTTCCTTGATACTATAAGGACAGAAAGGCAGTCAGAACATGCCTATATAGAGGAGAAACTACTCCCCTTTTCAAGCACAGTCTTCAAACCCTCCATTGACTAAAAGTGGAGAACTAAAGCGTCCTCGAACGTTCACACCCTTAGGGGACTCGCTCGAGAATATTTTGGCTCTTCTGACTACTCAAAAGAAAATCACACATCTTTTTCCACCAGCCAACCCTAATGGGAGGGGTTTTAATGCTACTCGGAAGTGTGCTTATCATGCCGGAGCACCTAGACATAATACTCAAGATTGTTGGGCCTTGAAACATAAGATCCAAGATTTAATAAATAACGGTGAGATCGTGGTCACCAAACCAGATCAACCCCATGTGCAAGACAACCCTCTTCCTCAACACAAAGAAGAAGAGGTTAACATGATCAGTTGGAGCACTGGACAGAGTTCCAGTTTCAACAGCAAATTATCCCCGACCATCAAAGACGGTGTTGACAAATGGGATTATGCAAAGTTCCAGTTTACTATGGAACAAAAGATGAAAGCTCTTTGCAAACAAATTGAGCAATTGGCAGAACTGGTGACCCACCATCATCAAGTCACACGCCAATTAATCAGACAGGAACATGCCTATCTCCTTCCATTTGTTATGAATGCTCCACCATCACCTTTAGAAAGCGAACCTATGGAGGATAAGGTTGTAAAGAGAGAAAATGCTAAAGCCCATCGGGATTTTGCCAATCAGAGGGAGTTTACCTATCTGGGCCAATCTATGGAGGAAATATTTCAAATGTTGATCAATGAAGGAAGAATTACATCCCTTTTACGTCCAATCAATCCCTATGCAGGACGATTTAATGCCAATGGAGTGTGTCAATATCATTCCTATTCTCGCGGTCACAGCACAAACGAATGCTGGGCACTTCGCCATCTCATTCAAAATCTTATTGATAGCGGTGTCCTGCAAATGGCAGACGATGACACTGTGCAACTTGAGGGTGGGAGTGCATGTCCTACAAAATGGAAGGGATCAGTAGCAGTTATATCCAACGAGGATTATGAAACTATCAAAGCATTTCCCATACAAACAATTCAACACAAAGGAGCTGACAATCCTTTGAAAGTGGCTGCACCAGAGCCAATTTCTTTACCTTTCAGACCACAATATCCTGTTGTCAGCTTACACAAAGTTCCATGGAATTATGGAAAAGCTGAAGGATCCGCGTCTCATACTACTGCTACTGTCTCGAAGGAAATTCCACTGTATCTTCCTTAGAGGGTGATAAAGCCTATTCTCAAAGCAAAGGGGAAGATTCCCATGGAGAAGATTAAAAAATTCCTCCGCAGTATGGGCCATAATGAAGCTAAGGTGGTTCTAAGCTTAAGAGAAGTTCCACATCAGATATCAATACGGGACTTGGTTTTCTCTTCCGAGGATCATCGAAAGATTTTATTGAAGGTTTTGGAAGAAGCCTACTTACCGAAATCAGTGGATGTGGAAAAATTTCAACATATGGTTGATCTCATTTTCAACAACAATGTGATATCCTTCACTGATGACGACATACCTCCAGAAGGGACTGGTCATTGCAAGCCATTGCATATTACAGTTTTATCTTCCGGGTATATGCTAGCTGTAGTTTTGATAGATGGAGCTTTGTCTATGAATATCTGTCCTTATGCCACCTTGGTGAAGATGAATGTCAATCTCAAACGGATCCAAAGCAGCCATACGCTTATCAAAGCTTTTAATGGATCCCGACGAAATTTTGTCGAAAAGATTTAGCTGCCAATTGAGATTGGTCCAAATACATTCAATGTATCCTTCCACGTCCTCAGGATAGATTCAGGATACAACCTGCTATTGGGGAGACCATGGATACACATGGCTGAAGCTGTTCCCTCCATACTACATCAACAACTCAAATACTTTATCAACAACAGTCTAGTCACTGTTAACGCTAAGCCAGAATATCCTGAACAAGGAAATCTGCCAATCATCAACTTCAACTCAGAAGTTAAGCCAACCAGTTTTCATACCTTGGAAGTGAGTAACACTCAATACCATCCTATTGGAGCACCACTTCCCGTACCCAATATTTTTGCCGAGGTTATGTCGGCCACTCAAGAAATGATGTCATTGGGTCATCAGCATGGACAAGGCCTTGGTAAAAATCAGCAGGGTATTAAGCACCCTATTCAAATGTCCAGTCAAATTGGAACAGCCGGACTAGGCTATGCTGCCAGTTCCAGTCATAGGAATCCTCATAAGCATAAGCAGGTTCTTCAAGCTTCCGCCACACGACGATCTCTTCCATCTGTACCGCATGAGCTGATACAGTCTCTAGTAAAGGTGCCAACCCATGTTATGGCTATGCTGTTTCCCAAGCCAGTACCATTCAAAGCAAAAGAGGTGATGATTCCTGATCCCGAAGTGGAAGAAAAGGAGCGGAAACGTAAACATGACATCGCTTTAATGATGTCAGGCATACGTGTCATTGTTCATGATGAACATATAAACAAATATACCCAGACGATGATTGCCCAGATGTCATGGTTATCATTCAGGAGAAGGAGGACAATGAAAACCCCTCCATCACTGCAGTCCATCAGAACTTTGCCCTCGACAATTGAGCAAAGACTCCATGCATTGGTCGACGAGGGTAAAACGGTAGAAAATCCCTACCCTCAGAGATAACTTTAATTGCTTGCTTTTCTATACAAAGATTAGCGGTTATTTTATCAGTACATGCTAACACTTTTTATGATTAAACAGTTTCATATATTAAGTGAAAGCATCTTTTGATTTTAGGACTCGAATTTAGATGTGCTCAGATTTTAGCGATGAGGTGCCTTCTCTCCACTGGGTGTAACTTTGATGCAAAGTTGGATTCAGACTTGATGGACATACAAGAGGACATTGAGACACCTCAGGAGATTAAGGAATGGGTCACAGAAAAGCCTAAACCCAACCTTGACCAAACCACTTCTTTCAATATTGGAACCTTAGAAAACCCTAAGCTAATCCAGATTGGTTCAGACCTCACCCCAAACCAACGGAATGACATGGTTGCACTATTAACCCAATTCCAGGATGTGTTTGTATGGTCTCATGAAGACATGGCGGGTTTTTCCACTGACATTGTTCTTCATTGCCTTCCAATTAAAGAAGGATTCAATCCAGTTAGACAGAAGCTCAGGCGATTGAAACTTGAGTGGAGTTTAGAAGTCAAAGAAGAAATTGTGAAACAATTTCAAGTTAGCATTATCATGGTGTCTACATATTCGAAGTGGATATCTAACATTGTTCCCATGCCTAAAACTAGAGGAAAGGTGCGAGTTTGCGTGGATTACTAGGATCTGAACAAAGCTTGCCTTAAAGATAGCTTTCCCATGCCCTTTATCCATATTCTCATTGACAATACTGCTCAATACGGCATGTACTCCTTTGCGGATTGCTTCACAGGATACCATTAGAATATGGTCGCTGAGGAAGATTGTGAGAAAACTGCTTTCATCACGTCTTGGAGAACCTTTTGCTACAGACGGTTGTCATTCGGCCTCATCAATGCCGGGGCAACCTACCAGCGAGCTATGATGGCTCTTTTCCACGATTTAATGCATAAAGAGATAGAGATCTACGTGGATGACATCATTGTCAAATCCCGAAAGGAGGAAGACCACTTAGACCATCTCAGAAAGCTATTCAACAGGTTGCATAAGTACAACTTGAAGTTGAATCTAGCCAAGTGCGCCTTTGGTGTCAAGTTGGGCAAGTTGCTAGGTTTCCTAGTCAGCCACAAAGGGATTGAACTGGATCCTACCAAAATCCAGGCCATCAAGGAAATGCCCATTCCTCAGACAGAGAAGGAAATACGGATTTTGGGAAGAATCAACTTCATTAGCAGGTTCATCTCTCAACTCACAGCAACCTGTGAGCCCATCTTCAAGTTGTTAAGGAAGAACTCCTCCATGAAATGGAACGATGAGTGTCAGAAAGCCTTCCTTAACATTAAAGAGTAGCCGGTTAACGCTTCTGTTTTGGTGCCACCCAGGGATGATGTTCCCCTGTTCATGTACCTGTCCATTAATGACAATACCATCGGCTGCATGCTGGGGGCAAAAAGATGATAGTGGCCAAGAACGAGCTATCTATTACCTCAGCAAAAGATTCAACATCAGTGAACACAAGTATACTCTGATTGAGAAGACTTGTTGTGCTTTAGCATGGGCTTCCATGAGGTTACAGCATTACCTCCATGGTCACACAACTCATCTCATATCCCGCGTGGATCCTCTCAAGTATGTGTTCAGTAAGCCCATACTAAATTGTTGGCTGTCTAGATGGCAGTTGATCCTACAACAATTTGACATCGTCTACATAACGCAAAAGTCTGTCAAAGGTCAAGGAATTGCAAATCAACTGGCCGCCACACCTGTAGGGGATTATAAACCCTTAGAAACATACTTCCCCGATGAAGGGGTAATGACAATTCAGCAACACCATCAGCACGATGCATGCCACACATGGAAAATGTATTTTGATGGAGCTGTTAACACAGAAGGCTTTGGAGCCAGAGCAGTTCTAATATCCGGTACGGGGGAGCAGTATCCCATCGCTGTCAAATTGTAGTTTTTCAGCACCAACAACACAGCTGAGTATGAAGGCTGTATCATGGGGCTAAAACTTTCCCGTTCAATGAGCATCAGGCGGTTAACTGTCTTTGGGTATTCCGAATTGGTGATCAAACAATCCACAGGAATCTATCAAACCAAAGAATTACATTTACTGCCTTACCATCGGCAAGTTTTACAGATGGCTTTGGCGTTTGAAGAAATCTTCTTTCTACACATTCCTCGTAATAGGAATGATTTTGCAGATGCACTAGCTACGTTGGCCTCCTTGATTCACATACCTGACATGGAAAACATGCCAAGCATCACATTTTCTCTGCAAAAGGCCCCAACTTATGGGAACTATGTTGGAGAAGTATCAGATGAGCTACCTCCCATCCAAAACCCTTGGTATCAACATATCAAGGAGTATCTGCGAGATGGATCTACACCCGCTGAGGCAAGCCTAACTGAGAAGAGGCTGATCCGTCGACTTGTTATGAAATTTTACCTGAGCGGAGATGCACTCTACAAAAGAGATGCAGGATTAAGTCTCCTCAAATGTCTGGACAAAGACCAAGCTCAGAGGCTCATGGATGAGATCCATGGTGGAGTATGTGGCCCACACATAAGCGGCCCCTTACTTATCAAGAAAATTCTCAGAACAAGGCATTATTGGCTTACACTCAAAGCTGACTGTGATGATCATGTCAAGAGATGCTATCAATGCCAAATTCATGGGAATGCTATCCACGCCCCTCCAAGGGAACTCAATAATATGAGTTCGCCATGGCCCTTCTCAATGTGGGGAATGGACGTGATCGGGCCCATCGAGCCCAAAGCCAGTAATGGACATCGATTCATATTCACCATGATCAACTACTTCACTAAATGGGTAGAAGCAGCCTCCTTCCCCAGGGTTACCAAAGAAGTAATCATTGCTTTCATCAGAAACAATGTAGTCTATCGATATGGACAACCAGAGGTCAATGTGTTAGACAATGCTAAGAACCTTAACAACAAAATGATGGAGGAGTTATGCAGTAAATTCCACATCAAACACCTTAACTCCGTCATCTACCGTCCAAAGATGAATTGTGCTGTTGAAGCGGCTAATTAAAATATCAAGACGATCATGCAGAAAATGTCCGCCAATCATAAAGGATGGCCTGACCTCTTGCCTCTGACTTTATTAGCCTACAGAACTTCAATGCGTACTTCCACTGGGGAAACCCCCTACTCATTAGCCTATGGGATGGAAGTAGTGCTCCCCATACAGGTGGAAATGGAATCCCTCAGAGTTTGATGGATGCTCAGTTGGATGAAGACCAATGGGTACAAGACATGTATCACCAATTGTCTCTAATAGACGAAAGGCGAACCGTGGCTATCTTCCATGGTCAGTTATATCAGCAAAGGATCGCACGATCCTACAATACAAAAGTCCGACTACGGCAGTTCAAACAACATGAATTGGTTTTGAAGAAGATCATTGACAACCAAGATCAATCTAAGGGAAAATTCGCTCCTAACTGGGAAGGCCCGTTTGTTGTCAAGGAGGTATTGACAGGAGGCGCTCTTAGACTACATGAAATGGATGGCGATTAATTTCCATAGCTAATCAACTCGGACTCCATGAAACGGTACTATGTCTGAAGTTACCATCAAGCAAACATCCTGGTATTGATCACCCAATCACCAGTTATTCCGGTTTTGAACCCTCTCTTTTTACAAACTCTTCTACCCGTCAAGGAAACATATATTTCAAACTAGCAGCCTGGTTTAACTTCATTTCAAACCTTTCATACAATTTCGATTATCCTAAAACAGGATTAAACTTTTCACACCTGTAGTTTATCCTGAAAACAGGATTAAACTTTTCTACGCTTGAAGTTTGTCCTGAAGACGGGGTTAAACTTTTTCCACACCTGCAGTTTATCCTAGACACAGCAAGCAAGCGAAATTTGGTAAAGCGTGTCAGGGCCAAAATGGCCTTGGTTTTGGTGGGCTAAAAATGTAAGGTCGTGGTGGTCATTTAAATACCATGCTTCTCCCTTTAATTTTTTTTATTACACCAAAAATAGTAATAATAATAAATATTAAAAATAATAAAACGAACAACAAAGAATAAAGCTACAAGTCCCGAAGCGGAATATGAAGCCATTTCTACTTCTCCTTTTATAATATATAAAATTATAACCGTTGCATATCACCATGTCTTATAACATGGTTTGAACATGGTTATAAAATTATAATTTATATTTCAGTTTTCTCTTTCTTTTGCAATATGCACATCATTATAGAGCTTTGATAAGCTTTTTAGAAAGGCTATCTGATAGGTAATCTGACCAAATTTACACATAATTGTTGGGAATTGAATTCAAATAATGCTTCCATTCCAAATATTACGAGAAGCATTGCCAAATATGAATTCTTGTCAAAGAAAATTGCAGTCTGCATAGGATAAAGCTTTTTCAAAAATTTGATTGCAAATTGATTTTACAATTCATGATTTAGGATAATTAACTTGAGCATGTATTTGTTATAAGACATGGTGATATTCAAAGCTAGCAATTGTTTATGCCTACATTAACTACATATCTTAATTATAGTTTTCAATTATAGTTAAAATATATTGAAGATTGCATTAAAAACAAATAGTTGTTGTAGCTCAAATTGTTTGAACTTTTATTTATTTACTTACAAGTATTGTGTTCAAGCCTCACAACCCACAAGTAGCAACATTTTAATTTTTTAAAACATAAGTTGCGCAGACACTGGTAAGCCAAAATAGACTGTGCCAAAAACGCAGCAGCACTTTCATGGGCTAAACAACTGAAGCCCAATGCCTACCATGGCGTGGCGAAATACCCCAACCGCTGGTGCGGGCCTTCTTTGCCAGTCTAGTTTATCCCCATTAAGGGATCAAACTTTCTTCTCCCTGCAGTATAGCCTGCACATGGGATTCATACTTCTATTTGGCTACGATTTGTCCTGAGGGGCGAACTACGTCGACCTGATTTCCTTGATACCCGGGAGTACGTAGGCAACCATATTCTATATGGTCCAGTCGTAATAAACAAAAAAACAACAAAAAAATTTATGCCCTTTCTCTACAAAAAATAAAAACAACAAAAATACTTCTACACCCATCTGCCTTTCACATTCAGCGTTGAACCTCTTACACCAGGTTCGAACTACGTAGACTTGATCTCCTCTTCAATAGGAGTACGTAGGTAGCCATTTATGGTTCAGTCTAACCCCTACCAGAACAAAAATGCTTGTCACACGGTACTGGGATTAACCTTCAATCTACCACATTTCATCGGCTTCAGACCAAGGGGATGGAATTACCCAACCTCTCCTCACAAATAGGAGATTCGGTGACCATCTAAGCTGCGGTTGTGCCTCGAAGAACAACACCAATCCATAAGAGATGGAATTAACTAAGCTTCTCACAAATAGAAGTACTGGCGACCATCTGTGGTGCGGTCAATCTCAAAGAGGAAAAGCTACACTCCTCTCCATATTTCCATACAAATACCAGTCCCAAGACACCAAAGACGGAAGGGATACATATAGTTCAATGATCCGTTCTGAGAGATCCTGTGATGACTCAATGTCCACATATCAAGGATAAGTTCAGAATGCATCAAGATCACAAGGCCTTGAAGAAACATGCAAATATCAAGCAATTATCCAGGCATAACTGAAAGGGAAGTAAATCAAAATATATTTCTCTGCCATATATACTACTGTTTGATATATACATCTGTGCTGTACATGACAAAATGGCTAAGCTAGTCTGTGCATAAAAATAGAAAGCTATCTACAGATCTATGTGTATGCGAACTATCAGATCTAACATAGCATCCCTCTCTAAAGACGGAGGTAAAGCTGCAAGCTCCTGCCCAATGGCATCTACATGAGCTAGCAGATCAGAGGTTAACTTCATGGTGGCATGATGCTCATCTATGTATGCACTCATATCAGCAAGGATGCCAGTCGTAAGGGATCTCACTGAGGTACTGTCTGCAATGGCCACTTCCCTAGCAGATAGAGCGGCATCCCACTCCACAATCAATGCATCCATGGCTGATCTAGCCCCATTACTCTCTAATAGAGCGGTGTCTCTCCCATCAAGAGCTGTCAACATCGCGGCCCTAGCCTGATCTCTATCATAGGTCATCAGATGTAAGCTCTGCTCCAAATGTTGTCTTTGAATCTTGAGTAATGTGATGGCACTTTCGGGGTGGGAGAATCCATCACAAATCTTTGGCGACCCAATCTGATCAAGTCCCCATCGATGGGAATGTACGCCTCCTCCATAGGCTCCTCATCGTCGTAATTAATATATCCGTGATCGTGGATACTACCATAGTCGATGCAGATCTCTATCTCCATCCATCTTTGAATACTCGTAGAATAACCCGGGATGGTCGATGAAAAATCAGCTAGCTCTCGCTGATCCCAATAGGCATACAACCTGGATCTGTCAGCTGATGATAAGTGGCGAGAATCGAAACGCTGAATCACCGCCCCCTCAAATGGGTGGAAATCTTGTAACTGGTCAAACTGACACATCACGACGATGGTGAGTGGTAGGTGATCATCCTCTCAAACCCGACTAGAGGTAGATAATCCATGCCCCGAGCATGAGTAATGAATTCGTAGGGTGAGCTAAGCTACAGATAACGGCAATATAATGAATGGATCTCAATCCTCGCTAGGAAAAGTGACCAAGATGCAAGAAGATCTGTGACACTCCATGAAGTTGAAAGGAGTATGACATGGCTATATCATGGGTGAAAAAATATCCATGCCGTTTGAATGTGCCAATCGGTCCCAAGTGTGACATAAACCACACGTACAGCATGACCGAGTTGCCTATGAACACTCCTGCAGGATAAGTGCAGCAATATGTAGCCGACCTCAGAGTCTCTGCCATAATTATCGGTAGGATGGTGTGACCCTCCCGAAGAGCTCTCACTGCCATAATGACACCGATGTCCAACTCATCCATGTACCGTGGCATGTAGACGTATGACAATACGCACAGCAGTAAGTACATCCATTTTGGCCAAACGCCACTGATCCTTCGATGTGGTGAAATCCCCAGAATGCCGTGCATAACTATCCTCAGATCCAAATCTGTCAAATAGAAAATGCTGGGATATCACGTGGCCGGATGTAATTTCGTCCTGGACCACTTTATGCCTCAAGCCGGTGAGGGTTATGAACTGTCTACTCATGTCTCCGATCGCCATGTTCACGCAAGGTCTGTCCAACGGCAGCATCATCAACCGTGCATACTCCTCCAAAGTAGGAGTCAACTCTCGGGTCCCGAATCGGAAGACCTGTCTCTCTTGTACCTAATGCTCTAGCATACCATCTATGAACCCTATGGGAACCTGAAACATCAACAAGGTCATAGTGTGCTGCAGCAAATCATCTACGGTCACCCTGTCTGGTGGTGACATACTATCATACCATGAGCGCATACCAGATGCCACCAAAAATGGTGGGGTATGATCAATACGGCTAACTGTCGAAGAAGACATCTGTACGGGCCGTGTCATAAGACCATCCAGGGGTCAATGCTGAATATCTCTAGATATACATACATATGCATAATATAATAACATGCATGATACAATAGATGACAATATGATATAGGGAATGGAAAACTGTACATACATTCCTAAGTATATCATCATCTAATACATCTCTGTACAGCTAAAATACAGGGAAATGGGGCGAAGCTATCCAACATCTCAATAGAGGCCTATCAAAAGATATAGCGAGAATGGGGCGAAGCTACCCAGCAGCTAACAGAGGCCTATCAAAAGAGATAACAAGAAAAATACATCAGAAGAAGTCGATGGTATGTCCACTTGATGTAACTCCTCATGAGTCACTGGATCTCTATCTATAGGGACGTCAGGCCTATACAAGGGAGGATCTGCACCAACAAAACCATATGGGTCACCTGAGGGGCCAACGCCAGAGCTGGAAGGATCAAAAGTATCTTCCTCTGAAGGATCTCTACCCAAGTGACGGATAAAGAAATGTGCCCGGTCCAACTGTCGGGTCGAATTGTCAATCTGTGTCACATGAGTCGGATCTCTGACACAGGCTAGCCAATCCGTCATTAGCACGGATCCCGGAACCATATCCCCCATAAACTGTGTGGCGTAGGTCTGAGCTCCAATGGTACGAGGGAACCACCAATCCTGAGTGAAGGGGCCCTCTGATAATGTATAACCATCAATCCCCAACAATGGGATGTCAATGACGGGTGACTGCGAAACAGGCCAATAACGCCTGGCAGGAGGCAAGATCGGCATGCGAATTTCTCTTGTAGTGCTCTGAATAGCACACTCTCCTAAATAGAGCTCCCATCCTCCATATGTGAAGAGAGGAATCCTACGGGTGGACATAATGTACTCAACTCCAGTCGGGTACCCATCCTCAAATCCAACACTCAAGTGCTCCCCAGAATAGGGAACCCATGTGATGACATCCGCTGTCAACAACTCCAGCTGTAGGCGGCAATAAGTGAAACCCTCAGCTATAGGGACCTCCGCCAGTATGGAATGATGCCATCTCCGTCCTCTTGGATAGGTATCTAAACCTAACACGCTCACAGGACGCAAACATGGAAGCCTCTCATAGGCCCAAAACTGCCAACACAAAGGCAAACATCTGTTGTCAGTCAACACTCTTAACCTGTACATGGGAAAAGAAAAGAGAAATACTCATCAGCAGAAACGGGTAGAATCCTAACCAAGCCTCGGTTAAGCCTTGTGATCGCATGCGCATTCCCCTGAGGAAGTAGGCAAAGGTGTAGGAACCCCAATTATAGTCTCCTATATGGTCCACGTGTCGAGTGGCGCTGATCAAAGAGAAGGACACCGTAGAAGATTTATCTGCTATGAAGCAGCCCCTAATGATCATCAGGAACAATCGTCGAAGAATGCGATCCCTGACTCTCACATCATTGGGTATAGGCTCACTCAGTAGCCCGCTCATAGAATCTACGCTCAAAGGACCTGTACGAATAG
This sequence comes from Panax ginseng, assembly GCA_020205605.1. Classification (NCBI taxonomy): domain Eukaryota; kingdom Viridiplantae; phylum Streptophyta; class Magnoliopsida; order Apiales; family Araliaceae; genus Panax; species Panax ginseng. The sequence goes on along the minus strand of CM035128.1, from coordinate 32,740,752 downwards.
TCCTACCCTTGAGCGCCTCCGCCGGAACTCCCAACAAGGATCTGACGGCAGTAGGGGTAATATTCGCCGTACAAGGCACTAGATCCCCTCCAAACTCCATACCTGTGATAAACTGCCAATCCATCGGCGTCATCATCACCTCACGAGCCCAAAGAATGGAGTGGATCGAGTGCAGGTGAAACCACCGCTTTCGAACAATGCCCTAAGGTAACCCCAGGGACAACGACAGGGAAGAATGGAAAAGAACGTCCTGAATCCCCAGCCATGTACAATCTCTCTATAGTCATCATGCAGAGCCTGATACATAGAGTGGATGCTAAACCAATTCCCTTGAGGCTGTGTAAAGCCGGGAACCTACATCAAAAGCAAATCAACATCAGAACCCTTTACTCCTCATTAATAGGAAACAAGGAAGATTAAGATCTAACTTCATACCTCGTTTGCGTGCAGGTATACTAAAGGATGTCGACTCAAGTCACCCAGAAGATCTGGGTTCGCCACTTGAATACCTGGCAACTCCCTACGGGGAACACGTGCATCAGGAGCAGGAACCTCAATCAGTACATCCTCCTCCTCGTCCTCGACATCCAGCACTTCAACCCGGATAGGATGAATCACCGTCTCCACTAAACGACGTGGCTGTCTAATAGAAAGGGGTCGAGGTACTTTAGAAGCCCTCCTCCGTACACCAGAAGTAGTCCTGCGGGAACTACTTGGCTGATCCGGATCCATAATATCTGGACAACAAGTCTCCAAATCACCTCAGAAAGGGTGTGGTAAATTCTTACCTGGAGCTTTTCAAAATGCATTTTATGATTACATACATGCATGCATCGTTTTAACATACATCTACAGTAGAGTTAAAAATGTATGACTACACAGTGCCTACATTTTGGAAATTTTTGCCATAGCCCCCTTTGTAAATGGGACTATCCACATGCACATAGGCATGACTAGGTGGCCATTCAGTAGCACACCTACCAACAGTCATATACATCCTAAATGCATTTAGTATACTGCAGTAAAAAATCCGTAAGTGTAGTTTAATTACCAGGGTTATTTTACTTTTTGACCTTTACTCATTTGTCCTCAAATAGGATAAGAAATGACAGTAAAAGGTACCAATTTGACTGCTTCAAAAGTCAAATTTTTTCACATCATTATGTTCAGCATGGTTTAATACTAACATTTGCTGTGTTGAATATTTTTTGCAAAGTAATATCAGCATGCATATTCACTACTATGTGTCTAAATACATTTCATGTGATAAGTCGTTTTCCAACGGATAGAAATTGAAAAAAATACATGCATACGTTACCAGGACAGTGAGGAACGCTTGTATGGTAGCAGAATATGCAGAAAGTTGCCCGAACTCAACAAGTCTGAAGAAGAGCTGTCAGATTTCCTTCATCGCGCAGCTTGAAAATGACTTATGAAAGCAACCCGTAGGCTTTGTATAGCCACGGTTGGCCACAGGTCCACCTGTGGCTGCTGCAGGTGTACCTACGGCACCCCTTTGTGGGTCCCCCACCTCTGGCTCGTTCCAGTTAGAGTTGCAAAGGAGGTCTCGCAAGCTGAAAAGGCCAAATCAGGAATAAAAGTGCTACGCGATTGAGCGGAATAGCCTGAAATCCTAGTTTTCATGGGCCGCAATCTGGCCCCATTTCTCTCATTGGTATTCGCCTGTGTACAAGGTATACTATACCAATGGCCTCAGCTTTTACAAATTATGCTCAGAAATACCTCACAAATGTCCGATGTCCGTCAGGTGGTCACAACCTAGGCGTATCCCCCGGGGGGTTACAATAGAAGTTATGAAATAACGACGTATCCCCAGCGGGGTTTACAACGCCGAAGCTACGAAATAATGAAGTATCCCCGGCGGGGGTTACAACGCCGAAGTTACAAATCATCCAGGTATCCCCGGTGGGGGTTACAACGCAATTCAGCTATTGATACACACATCAATGAAGGTCAAGCAACCTTGACGTTATATCAGCCGATGACAAGTAAACCCATTGAAGCAACCTTCTCCAGAAAGGATCACAACGCTGCAACCATTGATACACACATCAATGAAGGTCAAGCAGCCTTGACAATGCACCCATGAGGAGGATCTATCCGATTGATACACACATCGTCAAGGTCAAAAAATACGACAAGTGCATATTGTTGGCAGTAACTCTGACAGGATGATAGGATATGTTATACACATCCTCAAATAGACAAAGCTTTATCCCCACAGATATCTTGTACACAAAAGGCACCTCTATGGAGAATGAAGTCTCTGTCTAGGATTCAAGACTTTGGTGATAGCCCCAACGTCAACATCCTTGAAGACTTGGATCACATGTCCAAGACTTCAGTGATTGTCATCCCAATAGGACTAACCGACAATCATGCATCATACATTTGCATCATGTTGCTGCATATAACATCATGTTTATCTTGTTGCATTTCAAGTGTCTAGGATTCTTTATCCTATCCATGCCTTGCATTGCATGCATATGATAAAGAGGGGCATTTGTAGACACTCAAAATTTTCGCGTACATTGCTACTAACATTCGCAGAAGGCGATTAAATCTTTCGGACATAACCTTGGAAGACAGCTCACATCCATTCTGGATACTACCAGAAGTTCACTCCCAACCCCAGAACACACACCGGAAGGATCATTTCCAACCTCGGAGATAACCCCGAGTTTCGTCTTTGGCGATAACACCAAGGAATGCTGTTGTAGTGTAAAGCCCCTGAATCTAGGTACTTGAAACCCGAATTCAGTGCTTCACGATACCATTTCTATGAGCGGAATAATACTAATAATAATAACAATAATATAAATATTAAACTTAATTTTCATAATTATCAGAGTCTAGCTCCCAAGTACGTAACCTTTAATCATTCCTTACAGTACATGATAATAAATATATAACGTTGTCTTAATTTTATTAAACTATTATATAAGATAACATTGAAATCATTCAGCAACCTTTCCCTTTCCCTTGTTTCTAGCAGAGCCTTCAGGTTGTTCACACTTAGCTGAAAATATTTAAATTAAGCAAGGATGAGCATTTGAGTGCCCAGCAAGTAATAACAATTATATATATAAGCTGAAAGAATTTAAATATTTTCTTTATACTACCCTTCTACAACAAATCAATAGTTGTGAAGTAATCTGAACCCATAATAATAACATAACAACCCTCTTTCAAATTTTTGAAACTACGTACTGACTATAAATAGGGTTAAGGGGACATACTATGAACATTGTTTTCATTTTCGAAAAGGTTAAACAGAACATCATCTGTAAACCGTCATAACTTACGGGCACGGGGGTGATCAACCCGTTGTACCCTGTATTGATCAATACTACATGCAAGAACGATGTTATCGTTCACTCTGTCTACCTTGGGTGCATAAAAATTTTTCCCATGAAAGGGATGTTCATACTTGTCGGGGTTCTAAACCAAGGCAATTCGGTTGGATAATAATAAGATTTTATCTTGTTCAACAATAATCTATAATTCATATATATATATATATATATATATATATATATATATATATATATATATATATACGGGTAATTAACAAAGGTGTATCAACATGTGATTAAATGCAATGATTATCCAGTGGGACACTCATATAACCATTTATAGAAATTAATGAAGCAGAATATATATCCGAATTACCATATACTAACATGTTGACAATCAATGGCGTATATAATATAGGATTAATAATGCATGCAGTAATAATATAATTCTGAAACATTCTTACTCATGTCCATTGCATAAAGAAAATGCAAAGGTAAGATACTTTCATGATCCGCTGCTTACAATACACAACTTAGTTTTATCTTTTATATCACGACCTATCATTAATCAGATCATTCGTTCTATTAGAACAATATACTATAACATATAATATTACATTTCACAGTCAGCACATAACCTAATCACATTATCACACATGTTCAACAGTTATTGCATCACAAACAAACGTTAATCTGACCAAAACATCTAAGTTCGAGATCAATTTTTTGAAATATGATTGTCACAAAACAACTTTCTCGAGTAATTATCGAAGTCTAAGACTCTATTCGTAACTCAATATCTGTAAATATCGATTCATATTATTTTAAATGACTCAATAAACATTTATTAATTTATCACGAATTTTCAAACATCGAAATCATTATTAAATGATTCAAATATCAAATAATTCTATTATCATTTAATTATTATTTAACTATTAATGAAACCATTGCCAAAATATTAAAGTTATTTATAATAACTTCAAATATTTTAAAACATTGATATTACCCTTAAATGATTTTTAAAATATTTAAAATCATTGTTAAATAATTACCATTAATATTAAAATATTAATGTACTATTTCTTAAAATATTAAAAGTCATTAAGTATAACTTCAAATATTTTTAATTCACTTAATATTATTAATTCTCTTAATAATATTTTAATCATGCATTAATATTATTACTTTAATAATATCTTACTTATGCTTTAGTATCATTAATCAATTAATAATACTTTTATTCATTTACCAATCATATTAATATTTTATTCATTTACTAATATTATTAATCATTTAATAATATTTTATTCCTTTACTAATGTTATTATATTTTTAATAACATTTTATTAAATCTCGAATATTATTATTTACTTAATAATATTTTAATTATCAATAATACTTTAATTTAATATTATTAATCTTTTAATAATATTTTAATCTAAGATTAATTATTTAATAATATTTTAATGAAGCTTTAATCTTAATATTTTTATTTACTTAACAATATCATATTCTAATATTATTAATATCATAATAACATTTTAATAATTTGTTTGATCAATAAACAATTTATTCTAATTGTTCACCCTTTACAAAACCACTTATTTAATATCTATAAGAAGTCATAAATAATATTTCTTATTATAAATTATCAAAATGCCCTAAAATAGTCATAATATTATATATTGGGAGTATTTAAGCATTAAAATCACATTTTTCTTATTTAAGACATCATTTAACTATTTATTTCCTTTTATTCATAACTTCATCATTTTTAGGAAAAATACCAAACTGATTTCAAAAATTCTTCTTTTTTGGTTTTAGACAGTATATGACCCAACAATGTTCCCCAAATATTTCTGGAATTTTAGAAAGTGATTTACTAATTTTAAAGTGCCCAAAACACTCGGATCTTGCTTCATTTTTCATAAATCGAGTTTTGCTCAGAAATATCTGAAATTTTCAGGGTATACTCTCATAACATGTATGAACACACTGTAAAATTTTTGGAATTTTCCAGTGTATACACTGTGAGAAATTTGGGTGTTAATATTTAGGAGTCCTTTACGGAAATAGCCATTACGCACAACCTATAAATCGAAATGTGTCTGTTCTTTTTCCTACACGTAGATAACTTCTTAAGGCACCTTTGTGATTTTTCCCAGATTTTTAAAAGACTTGAAACTGTCCGAAACAGCCCTAAGAAAAACAGGGACAATAGCTTTTTAGGGTTTTGAAACTTTAGCTTTCTATGTGGATTATTTTGGGGAAAACAGCCCCCATGGCTTCAATACTTGCTAGATTTATGTTCTACCACTTGGGTTTACTAGATAACTCATGTATCTAGCACCCCCCTTCGACGGATCACAAATCCAAGTTGTAAAACTTGAATTACACAAGATTTAGTGGAAGAAAAACAAGGGTTTAACCCCTAGGAGAACATATGCTCATTTTCATCCTCTAAACCTTTGATCTAACACTCAAGATACTTAGTTCCATACATGATGATATGTAGAACTAGGGTATCTTGAGTATTAGTTCATAACCCCAACAAATCAAGTTATAACACAAAATAGAAGAAGAAGATGAAGATTAGGTTATACCTTGATCTAGTAGCAACCTTCTTTGATTTACCAAAGTAATATAATCTTAGGGTGCAATACACAAGCTAGTACACTCCTCTCTTACTCTTCTAAAAACCGAACCCCTCTCTCTCTTTTCTCTCTTAGTATTTGCTAGATTGGGAGAAAAATAGAAGAAGAAGAATAAGAGAAAATGAGATGTCTAGCAAATGAATGTGGTGATTTAGCTAAGATCCCCCATACTTTTGTTGTCCCTTGGATAAAAGGCTTCACCTTATCTCTTTCAATTAAGCCTAATCATGTGATTAAAGGTGCTAAGTAGATTTTCAACCAATGGGAGATGGACACACTTGTACTTGATGTAAGAGTTACTAATTAAGGAACTTGATTAGCATAATTTTGTTGCCTAAAATGGCCTAATATGGCCGGTCCCCCTTGCCCCAATATCTCCTCCATTTTGCTTTTATTTTAATGCACAAATTTGATTAATCAAAAGTTTAAAATACCCTTAATCAAGTGGGCTAAGTATTGACTTGCATTTTATTTCTTTTGGGCTTCTCCTTTAATTGTTTTGGGCCATGTAATGAACATAGTCTAACAATTTTAATATATATTACCCAAATTATTTATTAAGGGTTTCTATTTCCAAACTTATGAAATTTAATTACTTATACATGTGACTTTAGCTCATAACCTAATTAGGTTTACTAGAAATAGGTTTAAAATTATTAGTCACTTGAAATAACAAGATTATCCACTTAAGTTAGTATACATATTAAATACTAACCTTTCATTAATACCATAACCCTCAGGTTATTTAATTGACTCACCTAATGTATAATTAGGTTACGAAGCTTTCATTTAGGGTTTAAATAAAATAAAATTAGTTTCTAAAATTTGTAATTAGGGTTTCACACAGTAATACAAGGGTTTGTCACATAACACCATAATTGACCAACCCTTATCGGTCCACATATATAGTACATATTTATAGCACTGAAAAATCAAAATATAATTAATATTATATCATTATTCTCATGCCTTGATCAAAATCCAAAAATTAGGGTTTGGATTCCATATCTGATTTATTTGTCATACTTAACATTATTAATGAAGTTAAAAATAATTAACTTAATAATCTGAACAAAATTCATATAATAAAATAATTATTATAATAATTCAAAAAAATCATTTCATATATTATATAAATAATATATGATTATATTTTCATAAAAATAATTAATAAAACATTTCTACTATAAAATTAATTATGATAAGAATATAATTTATAATGATCAATAATTCTAAAATAAAATTATTTGTAAATATTCATATTTTTATTTATCACATAAATACATATACACATTATCTTGGCACATATTCCCCATATTTATTTTAATAAATACAAAAAAAAATTTTATACGCAAAATTTCTAATTTATTTGTATAGAAAATATTGGGTTGTTACATGCAGTTCCGGCGATAACCCTGGAAATGCTTGTTTCAAATGTATGCGATCAGCTTCAATCAGACCTCCCACCGAGGCACTCATACCTTAGACCCAGAGCTAACACCGGGCAGACAGGCATTCTCACAGATGACATTGCAGCATTCAAACAAGCAGTCCAATCTCAGATGTAACCTTGAGCAACGTCTGCTTTCAACTCAAATCGGCGATAACCCCGGTGAGGAGTCACATGTCATCTTGCTACCTCAACACTTGCGCATCGTCTCAACACTTCAGACATACATACATACAACAATGTCCTACAAGAACCAAGGAGTTCCAATCCTGAGTGACTATTACGCATGGCAGTACACCAGATAGAATTTGAAGCTTGAAGACCATGTGCATGGTCCCCTCTTCTTGACTTCATACAACCTCTAATCCATGTCATTGCGTAACTCTCGACACAAGCAGCTGGAAGAAGGTCGTATATACCTCGTTCGGATGCTCGGATTGAAGTTCTACAAGTTCGAGTGGACATTATTTCACGAGTGCACGTATTTTAAGACGACGGGATGCGCGGAACCCGGGGCACCACGGGCAGCCGCAGGTGTATCTGCGGCTTCCGCAAGTACACCTGTGGCTCCCCCCTCTATAAATAGAGGGCTTGGGGTAGCCATTTTGAAAAAAAATGAAAAGGCGAGGAAACCCTGTTTAATTTGCTCTGTACACACCCTATATTGAGTGTTTCCTCATTTTAAATACCTGTTAGCCCACATATAGTTATATATTTACCGGCGGGAGCTGAGTGTTTATCCATTTAGAGTTATAGAAGCCTACATTGGCAGCCCACTGTAAGCCTTTTTATACTCTATAAAGCCTTTCTCTTCATATTTGCACACACTATTCTACACATTGAGAGTTATGTTGTATGCATATGGCCGGATTTCGGTCCGTGGTTTTTATTTCTGTCTGTATATATATACTTATATATGTATATATTTTTATATGGACTAACATTATCGAGTTATGCCTTGATTGAGCCTAGACTTATGTCCTGGAGCGTTTTTACTTTATATATATATATATATATATATATATATATATATATATATATATATATAATTGTTGTCGAATATATATCGATGAGCTTTAATTTTACATCCTGAGCGTTTATTGCTTTTATATATATATAATTATTATGAGACATATCAGATGAGCCTGGATTTTACATCCATATGCGTTCTTGCTTTATATATATATATATATATATATATATATATATATATATATATATATATATATGTATATATTTAAATTTCTATCGGGCACAGAGTTTACTTGGCGGTTGATTGGTTTTGACTTTATTTACATTCAAGTCACTTTGGAGTTTACTGTGGCGGTTGATAGTATTCTTTGCTTTATTTACATTTACGATCCCCCATGGAGTTGCTTCGTGGTGGTGATCATGCACACACACACACACACACACACACGATATATATATATATATATATATATATATATATATATATATATATATTCTGACTTCTATATATTTATAAGCGCTTACTACTTTCCATATAAAAGCTGCAGATTATCATGTGAGCCTAGGAATCATGTGATCACAGATTGATCTCCATTGAATCTAGATTGATTCCGTGATGGACTTTTTTTTCAAATTGTAAGTGACTTGTTCATTATTCTGAGTGTCTACGAATTTCCTTGGATGGTTGTCATGCCCATGAGGAGTTTGGCACTGCTATTGTATATTATTTTCTCGAAGATGCCTCGCATCTCGAAAATAAAAGCAAACAAGCCAAACATAATAATAATAAAATGGAAGTATAAAAGGTCTCAATTCTATTGAGCATGGGTTTGAAAAACCTCTTTTTATAAAACTTCATTGCTATATCTTGGTTAAAACTGAATTTTTCTATAAATTCAAACCTTGTGTATATAGGTGCGAATGAGGCCTCGCACTACTTTCAAATAATTGCACATTGACACACACACACACACACACACACACATTCATATAACAGTTTCTTTGAGAAGTGGCGGTCACCGTGGTAACACGGCTGTCGGGGGGTGCCTAACACCTTCCCTCCGCATAATCAAGCCCCCGAACACAAATGAATCTCAGTTTCACAGACCCGTTTAGCAGTGTTACATCACTGGGTCAATGTGCAAACCTTTTCGGTTGCGTTGGTGTAACCAGTTAAAAACACCAACTGGCGACTCTTAAAGTCAAATTGTCAACATTACACATGTCGGACCTTTTACACTTGTTTTTTCAAACAAATCTCACATTAACATGAGAACACCAAAGAACAAGTAACGAAAAGGGACACCTAAAAATCCCGACGTCGACAAAAAGGTATTTACATTTAAGTATAGCTAGTTTGATACTGAAAAGGGGGTTAACATTGATCATAATAGAATCACAACTGTAGATATCAAGTCGGTGTTAAAGTCTGATGATGTGTTCGTGTTAGAAAGTCAAGCAACTCAAGTGTATTACGCTCCTAATGTCATAAATACTCGAAGCCCCTGGTACACAGTAGTCACAACTAAAACACGTTCATTTAATGTTGAGAACATGTTTGGTATAGATGAAGCGTTGTAAGAAGATTTTAACAACCCTTTGGTCGTAGTGTTCCATGCTGAAGATGTGATGAGTACTGATGTCATTGACGTACCTGACGATGAGAATGTGGAGGAAAATGTACACATGAATGATTATGTAGTCATTAAGGATGATAACGATGACGAAATTGATCTCAAAATTGAGGATGAGGAAGATACCGAATCCGAGAATGATATACACATTGATTCTAATGGGTTTGATGATGTACGTAATTGAAAACGAGCATACATATTAGTACATACCACATATTGTTAAACCTTATATATTCATAATCTACTAATTTGGTTATTGCAGTAGGATATTCATGGCCAGACATAGCGGTGGAGGTTGCCGAGGTGGTGGGCGATCCGGTACTGGAGACGGTAGCCACGATGGAGGCTCTTCTTCAGGCGCTAATAAGTTATCTTAACTAGGATTTAAATATATCTCAAGCTGTATTAGTTTATGTTTATTGACTCAGTTAAATACAATTATTATAGATGCACCTCATCGACGACACCGAGGGATGAACCTTGGTATCTTTGGTCGTCCGCCTGCAGTGCCACATATAATACCGGTTGATGTCGCTTCCGGATAGTAAGTGTTAATATATTGGTAATATTTCTGTCAGTTATTGTAAAACAAAATTCACATAACATATATTGTTATATTTTTCTGTATTATACTAGACCCAGTGGCTAAGCACAGCCTATACACAATTTATTTGATGCATATCCCGAGAGGGTGCATGCGGTTCAGCCAGTATGTGCGGTACGATGCCACCTTTATGTAGACCATCTTGCGGGAGTTTCACATAAGTTAAGCATACTATATTAATTACTACATAGTTGTATTAGGATGACGAAATCAATTGTTCCTAATTTTTAAACTTTTGTTATAGGTTTATTATAGATTTGACCCGAGCATCTCTCAGTCAGCTGGCGACGATGTGATTATTTCACATATTACTGCGAATTACTCTTGCTGGCTATATGAGATGCGCTAGAGGGCAGCCCGGGCAGTTGAGGACCAGCTTGGGACCACCATCAGAGATCACCAGCCCCGCATAGTCCCCGATTTAGCCTGGGAGGCTATGCGTGCTTATTGGGAGGCTGATGACTTCAGGAAAATGTCAGAGCAGGTGAAGAAGAACCGTGGTCAGCTCCGGATAGTACACACCACTGGTTCTCAGTTGTTCGAGGAGGTGAAGACCGTAAATGCGTTGTATTTAGTTGTTTAGTTATCAATTTCTCACACAAATACTTAATAACTGTTTTATGAATGTTTTTATTAGGCCTTGAGGAGGACCTTGGGCCGAGATCCTACTATTTTAGAGTTTTGGGATCGAGCCCACACGCCTAAGGCTGAGTGTGCATTGTCTCAAGCAGCTTTAGCTATACGGGTAAAACTCATCTTACTATTTAGCTTTTAGTAATATTAAATTGTAAATAAAATGATATAATTAACATACGTATACAAAATAAATTACAGGACCAATTTCAGAGGCTTCGAGACGAGCGTATAGCTGAGCTGGAGGCTACTAGGAGGGGTTCTGAGCCGTTAGATTTCACCACCCCTCTTCCTGATATTGTATTAGATCGAGATGAGGAGCTGAGACTATGGGTCGCGTCTCAAGATCCCCCTACTAGCAGTATCGACAGATATAGAGTGTTGGGTCTGCCGAGGATACCCGAATATACCCTTCCTGAAGGTAATATTTATTATGTTTCACGAAATGATCCGAATTTATCACATTATATAAATTATTATTAGTAATTGAATTTGTATCTTTTTATAGGCTCCAGCCAGTGCCAGCATCCGATAGCACATGTCGAACCACTCATACAGGCGCTGGCTTGGATGGTGAGATCTTCCGGCGGCTGATAGGGGCCGTGTCGGATATGTTCCATACCAATCCGGTCTTTCAGCATCAGCAATTTCCTACCACTTCTCGTCTTCACCAGACTGCTCAGGATATTATAGCAGGGTCCTCCGCAGAGAGTATGAGATTATCGTGCGAGCAGTTCGACGCTTTCAGCAGCGCGATGCTCCAGATGGTGATTACCTTCTTGGAGGAGGATTTTTGTCCACCCCCGCCTACTCAGGCATTCTTATTATTTATGTTTTTTTCAATTAAGGCTAGATTGTTAATGATATAAAGAGATGCTGAGGAAGTGTCCACATCACGGTATGCCAGATTGGATGGTGATCAACATATTTTATAATGGACTGGGATGGCAGTCAAGACCTATTATAGATGCAACCGTAGGAGGGGCATTATGGGCTAAGAGCTATGAGGAGGCCTATACCCTCATTAAAATAATGGCTGCAAATGATTTTCAGAATCCTACAGCTCGGATGCCACAGCCCAAGGTTGTAGGTGTGTTGGAGGTAGATGCTATTATTACTCGGTTGTAAGACAGATGCAAATGCTATGGCAAAGAAGATAGATACTTTGGCGAAAAGCGGGGAATTAAAACAGTTGCCTTCGTATGTGAGATTTGTTCGGGGTCACACTCCACAGATCAGTGTGCTATCACTGAGTCGAGACGAGACGTGAGTAATTACAGGAAAGACCAATGACAGTTTCAGAATACATACCACCCCAACAACCGAAATCATCCAAACTTCAGTTGGTCAAGCAATCATGGGAATCAGCAGAATCAGTTTCAACCGAATCAACAATTTCAGTCAAAGCTGTCTCAGCCACAGTTTACACCAAAATCACTGTTTCCACCGGGATTTTCTCAACAACAACATCACACTCCAGCTGCCCCACAGCCAGAAAAGAAATCAGAAATGGAGGAGATGATATTGAAATACATGGCAAACACGGAGGTGATGATCAAAAGCCAAGCAGTGGCTATCAAGAATCTGGAGACTCAAATGGGGCAGATGGTGAGCATGCTTAACAATAGGCCCCAAGGTTCTTTGCCAAGTAATATAGAGACAAATCCAAGAAGAGATGGGAAGGAACAATGCCAAGCAATCACATTAAGATCTGGGAAAGATCTTGTAGGTATTATTAGCCGCGTGCTCGTGCATGATTACACTAAGGAAGCCGCGCGGCCGCGCGAGGCAGAGCAGGTGATTGAAGAGAAAGAAAAGCTGGAAAATTCTGAGGTATAACATGAAGAAAAAGATAAAGCAAGGTCAGTTGAGAAGCCTATGAGTTCAGTACCACCAGTTTACCCACGAGTTTCGTATTCGCAGAGATTAAATAAGCAGAGGGAAGATAAGCAATTCAACAAATTTTTGGAGGTATTTAAAAAGCTGCAAATCAACATACCTTTCGCTGAGGCATTGGAACAAATGCCAAGCTATGCAAAGTTCATGAAGGGTATATTGTCAAGGAAAAAGAGATTAGATGAAGTTGAGACAGTAGCCTTGACAGAGGAGTGCAGTGCAGTGCTTAAGCAAAAATTACCTCCATTTGAAGGATGAAGGGCAACTTCACCGTGCAAATGCACAATCGGGAAGATGAGCTTTAATAAGTGTTTATGTGATCTTGGGGCAAGCATAAATTTGATGCCCTTGTCAGTATTCAATCAGTTGGGATTGCCGGCCCCATGGCCGACAAACATATCATTACAGCTAGCTAACAGATCCATCACGTATCCACGGGGAATTGTTGAAGATGTGTTGGTTAAGGTGGACATGTTTATCTTTCCGGCTGACTTCATCATCTTAGATTACGAAGAAGACAAAAGCATACCAATCATACTGGGGAGACCATTCTTAGCTACAGGCAGGACTTTAATAGATGTGAAAAAAGGGGAACTTACGATGCGTGTATATGATCAAGAGGTCACCTTTAACGTCTTAAACCCATGCAGTTCCCAACAGATGAAGAAGAATGTTTTTGGGTTGATTTGGTGGATCGAGGCCTAAATGATGAGGTACAGAATTGGGTAAACTATGAACCATGGAGTTGTGTACTTAGTGAAAATCCAGAGTTGAAGGTAAAGCCATTGTGAAAAGTCAAGTCATTAAATTGGGGTGAGGTGGGGACAGCGAGGAAGTCACCTCAATTCTTCCTTTGACTTGAGATTCAGAGACAATCAAGCTAATTGATTATAACTTAGCGCTGGATGGGAGGCAACCCATTATTTCTATCTCTATTTTCTTTTTAATCATTCACTTAGGTTGCTTTGATTAACTCATTTTTTTCATTTGTGATAATTTATCTGAGTTGTATGATTAAGTGTGTAGCAGAATTTGCATTGAGAATGTTGAAAGCGGGTTAGAGTTTATTTGGTTATTAACTCATGCCTTAAAAATGTGCATTAATGTCTATGTAGGTATCAGCATTTGATGGCATCACTAATCTGCAGATTGGAGTTTAACATCAGCAGTGCAGATATCAGGATCGCGCGGCCGTGCAAGGAATGCAATACAAATGCGTGCGCCCGCATGACAGGAAAATCAAAGACCAATTCAGACTCGCGTGCCCGAGCACTAAACACAATGAATACCCGCGCGGCCGTGCGAGACACTAGACTGAGACAGACTCCAATGTTTTAAAAACGTGTTGGAGCTAAGTGGGACTCTCATTTAAAATTAAAACAGACGCAAAATCACAGTGCTCTCTCCCACAAACGCACGTTTCCTCATCTTCCTCTCTATCAGTTATAAATCAAAGCCATTAATCTCAACACATACCCATGATTCTCTCCATGATCAAAGCTCAAACCCACGCTCTCATCCACTGCTATAAAGCTAGGGTTTTGATTGGGATTGCAGCAACGAGTTTGGAGATATTGTCATCAGTCGCTATTAGTCATTATCAAGCATATCATTTTCAGTTCTCTCTCAAAGCAAATGGGTCCTAAGTGAGCTCGCTCCATTTCATCTTCTTCATCATCTTCCTCCGGCAGTCAGGGGGAAGATATTGTCGACCACAACAAATTTCTGAATTTAGAAGCTCAACAGGAGTATTACAGAATTGTGGCAAAGACGTTTGTCAAGGAACGAGGTTTCCAACCAGAGGGGCAAGATGGTCAATTATGTGCCATGATTCACGAGAGAGGCTGGGGTGGATTAACTGCCACTCCCATGCCTATTCCGTTGAGCATAGTCCGAGAGTTTTATGCCAATGCCAATCGCGGGTTCGAGATAGATTACAGACCTCCTGCCATCTGAGCAATTTTTAGGCTTACCGATACACCACCAATAGGAGCTGCCAATTGGGTCACTGGTGTATATATGGAAATAGACACAGAATTGGTCATTCTTTGAGTTCATGCGCGTTAAAGACGAATGGACATGTAAAGCAAGACGAACCGACCTTGGATATTCCCAAAGACCATACTCGAATCGATATGCAAAGGCTTGGAATTTGTTCATCTGTGCCAAACTAGTGCCTTCATCTCATCAACACGAGATCACAGCGGAAAGGGAAATTATTCTGTGGGATATTATCACCGGAAAATACATTGATGTTGGCCATCTCATCCATCAGAATATGCTACAATATCTGTGAGGGAGCACCACTGGGAGCATTCCACACGCATAAGTGGTTGCTATGCTATGTGCTCATCAGGGATGCAACTGGGGCAACGAACAAATGCAATACCCAAGCCAAGACATAACTCATGCCACCATTGCAAAATTTGAAGATTGGGCAGGAGGCGAACGACACCCACGCGGATGAGGATTTATTCTCTGAACCACATTCCCAGAGCCATCACAGCATCCCTCTCCGACAGATGAGGTGGGCCCGTCGACACGACCACATGCTCCTCTTGGTGATCGCTAGCTCCGAAGTTTGGAACGAAGGGTTGATTCCATATACGATAATTTTGGAGCGTTTGCTATGGGTCTCACGAGGGCCTTGGCCGAGGATTTTGCATAGCAAGGCACAATGCTAGAGTGGCCTCAGTTCGGGACAACAGTGCCATATCCACCACCAGATTCACCACCCAAGGAGGGTGGTGCTGCCGATCATTAGGGGAGTTTTCTTTTCCCTTTACCTTCATTCAATGGGGCATTGAATATTATAAGTTTTGGGGTATTGGGGTGTAGGATAGTTTCATGTAGTTGTTGCCTAATTAGTTTAAAATTTTGAATGTTTATTTGTTATGTTGCATGTTTAGTTTATTTGTTTATGTGTTAGAAATTTTTTGTTTTAGTTAGTTTGCATGTCTCACAAAGTTCTAGCTTTATGGAAATTTTTGTCTAGCCAATGATGATAGTGAATTGTGAAATATTTTTGAATATTTAGGATAACATGAATGTAGTTATAATGTTTTACACGATGTAATTCATGTTGCTGTTTAAATACTTTCGGTATGCACGGAGGTGTTCACAATCACTTGTAGGTATAAGAAGTATGTGTTGCATTGCTCGATAGGAAATGTAGTGTCCAAAAAAGAGAAATATATGGAACATGGATGTAGACTTGCAAAACATTGACATTCAAACTTTGGAAAAACATGGGTATTGTGAGACCCCGGATTTTATAAATAAAGATTTAATTTTCTCGAAATAATTTTTTAATATTATGGTGTGGATTTGATATAATGTTATAGTTGTGGGTAGTATTTATAAATTTTGAAAAAGTATGCAAGTTGTTGTATAATATTCGATTGGTCAGGGAATATTCTTTTTGTCGGGGAATATCCGTACGGCGGTACAATCATTGGTGGACCCCACAACGAAATTATTGTCGGATTGAGAAAACGACAAAAATATTTTTATGAAAATAATTTGGCGTAGAAGTTTTACCGTTAATACTGTTGAACTACTCGGTAGTAAAAGTACAGTAATATGCGTGGTTGCATAGTAGCACACGGTATTGATTATTGATGCTTACGTGAGAAGTCACTCAGTTTTGTTCAATTATTGCTATAGTAATTGTTGCATAGTATCTCACGTTATTTGATTCAATTATTGTCAATATTTTATATATTATTAAATCAATAATTGAGACGACAAAGTTATTAATATTATTATTTATTGCGCATAATAGGAGAAATCCTTATTGGAAAGCCCCTCTTTCCACAGGAACGACACGGTCGATTAATATTGTGAATTATAATAAAGGTGATAAATGTTGTTAAAATTATTAAGGAGATTTTTATGAAGTTTTGCTTATTTTATGGACCCCCATTTTGACATTTTTTCAAAATAATTGGTAGAAAACTATTTAATATAATAATGGTGGGGCCCACGTGTGGGACCACATGTGGGGCTCATATATGTTGAATATTTGAATTTGGGAAGGGGGGGGGGGTTGGATAAAACGTAAAGGAAAGGGAAATTATATATATAGGTATGTGATGTGTGTTTTATGTATATATATATATATATATATATATATATATATATATATATATATATATAATTTAATGTGAGTGGAAAGTGGTGGAAAAGTGATAATATGAAAGTGATAGGTGTAAAAGGTGTGTGTGTGTGTGATAGTGATGTGTGTGTAATATTAGTGGAGGATGTTGGAAAAGGTGGAGTGTATTATATATATATATATATATTTTATGTGGTGTGTGTAATTTATTTATATATATTATATGTGATGAGTGTGTGTGTGTTGAAATTTAGAAAAATGAAAGGAATCTGACATGTGGGGTTGTGGGAAGAATTATGTGTGGGGAAAAAGAAATGCTTAGTCACGGGTGGAAGATTGATGGAAATGGAGGAGTGAAATGTTAGTATTATATATATGTATATATATAATTTTTGCATGTGAAAATGACTTGGGGGGGGGGGGGGAATCTTCAAATTTTTCACGAGAGATGATGTTTTTCAAACCAACATGTGGTTATATATATATATTTATATTATATTTTTTTATTAGTTAAATTTATTGAATTCTTGTAAAATGAAGGTTGCGTATGATATCAGTAAGTTGATGAATTATTTCGTCTGTGAGAAAAATCCCTACACAGTGCATTTCTATTCTCCTATAAATAGAAGCTTATTCCTTCATTATTTCTTACGAATTCACTGAAACTCTAGAGAGAGAAAATTATAGAAAGAAAGAAGAAAAATTTTCTACTACTTTACTACTCCTACATCCAGTACTCTTCTTCTTAAGGTAAGGGATATTATTTGTTGTACTCGTAAGGGGTATTTTTTTTTTTTCATATTCATGAAGAGAACTTCTATTATTCCATTCTTTATTATTCATTGAAATAACTTCGTGATACGCTGCGATTCACCCTATACTTGGTGACTTACATTGTTATTCCATTCGTTATTACTCTGTTGGAACATCTCATGCTCAGACGTTATATACGGACTGGTTTTCGTCTTTATTATTACATTGGAATATCTTGTCGTGTATTTTACACCGAACAACTCGGTTCCGTCTTTATTATTACATTGGAATATCACATACATTCATTTTACGCTGACACTGATTCCGTTATTTATTATTCTATTGGAATAACTCGTCTATGCAAAGTACCGCATGCATGGTGATTACATTGTTATTCCATTCTTTATTATTACATTGGAATATCTTATCGTGTATTATACACCTTGACACGGTTCCGTTATTTATTATTCATTGGAATAACTTCATCTGAAGCACCGCATACATGGTGATTTCTTTTGTTATTCCATTCTTTATTATACTCAATTGGTTAAAGTTTTGATTTCTATACTCCATGAAATTAGTGGAATATCCTTGATATTTGCGCTTCATCCAGTATCTTTTCATGGAAATATTCTTCTTAGCATTCTTGAATTTTACTCCACAAAGAAGTATCATACTGACAATTTGGACGTTATTAGTTCCTGAATAAATTAATTCTTGAACTTGTTTTATTGAATTCTTATATCATTGTCATCATCCTCACGTTTATATTTTTTTTTGAAAGTCATCCGTGGCACCGTAGTGCATAGATGGACTTGGTATGATTATGACCGAGGATTATTGATTGTAATCATGGTAAGTAATATTACAAATGATGTGGTAAAAGTCCTCAATGGCCCGTAGTGCATTGATGGACAGTTGTTCGCATGATCATGACCATTGATGAATACACGAATATCCTTGGCCCGTAGTGCATGGATAATTTGTGGTTGTGATACTTATGAATATCCTTAGCCGTAGTACAGGGATGATGTGTATTATTTATTAAGCTAAGTCCCAGCGATAAAAGTGATGAAAAACCTTTTAAATCATAAAAGATAGTAGATTTTATTCTCTACTTGACTCTTTTAATGGATTGCATGTTCCGCTATAGTTAAACTTGATGTCTATTGTATTTTATCAGTTTAACGTTGTTGAAGACTAAAGATAATTTATTCTGCATTATCTTAGTCATAATATTTCTTACTGGGCTAGTTGAGCTCACCCTTTCTTTCACCGTTCTCTTGAGGAAATGAGAACGTGGCGGGACTAGTCGGGGAGCGAGTGTGGTCGGAAGATAGTTTTAGTAGTCCTCAACATTACATTAAATAGTGTGAAAATAAATGTAATGAGGACTCTTTTGAGTGTGGATATTGTCTAGATGACAATATTCTTATTAAAACTCTCAGTTTGTATTTTGTCGTATTTTACACGACAGTTGTATTATTAAGTTGTATTTGAATTTTGTACCATGTATTTGGCGACTCAAGATGGGTGATGTATACCTATTTTGGGGGCATCACAGGTATGCTATGTATGAAAAAAAAATTAAATAGCAATAACATGGCTAGTCTTATTTCGGGGCCCTGGCTACTTGAGTAAGTACGCCCGAGGGGATTGTCTATACACGTAGCACCCTAAGGTCTTTCATGGTCTGGGAGTCGTTGGTTGAAATCTCGCTAAGGGGTAGCAGTGTTGCCTAATGGAATAAGGCATTGCACAGTCATGTGAAAAAAAAAATGAAAAAAAAAAATATAGCAATAAACACCGTGAGAAAGTGCGAAAATCACCCTCGTGAGTAGCAATAAAGCAGTTAAGCCCATTGTTGAACCTTAGTTTGTTTTGATATGTTGGAACAGTCTAAGTTGCATAAGTATACATGAGTCTAGATTTAGACTCTAATTTTCTGTTTTGAGTAATTTAGCATGTGTATTCTTTGCTTAAATAAAGTTTTGGTGAACACAACACACACACAACATCTCTATAACATGTATGAATTATCTGAGTGTATGATATTATGCTTATTATTTGGTTTGAATTTATATTCTTGAATCTGGATAAGTCGTTGAGGCATTTTGGACTGAAATTCTGTTAGAGTTGGAACAATGTGAGACAAGTTTGCATATTAATTTAATTGCATAGTAGTGCTTTTGCATTTTCATTGTTATTTAGCATGCATTGCTTGAGGGCAAGCAATAGTTCAAGTTTGGGGGTATTTGATAAGTGAGTTTTACACCTACTTATTGGATATTAATTTACGCGAATTATGCTAATCTCAAGTACATTTTAGTATGTTTTTAGCTGCATTCCATGTTATTTCGCATTGCATTTACTTAAAACTCCTTTGGTGGAACAATTGCAGGATATGGCATGATTGGTGGTGTTTGATGGCATGAGGCTAATGGATGCATGGCGTGAGGAGCTAGTGGAGCAAAGGGACTGAGAATAAAGGAATGAATGAGAAGAATGAGCGATGGCAATGACAACACTGCAGAACCGAGAACCGAACAGAATCAATACCGAATGCAGATCTGAAGAAGCATGGCTACTACGAGCCTACACATACGCTCCCTCGCGATGCCCCGAATTTGCCAGATTTCAAGACGCATACCGCATGCGAGAATTCTGAAAGGAAGGTAGCCAAGACATATGATCGCCGATCGTTGAGTTTGTTTATTTAAACTTTTAATTTTGAAGAGTTGTAATCAATTAAAAAACTATTCTGACTATTGTCAGACGCATCATTCATTACTTTTTACGTATTTTCATATTGGTAACTAGGGTTTACACTTTGAGAGAGATTTCAACGTAGAACGATGCCTAAACTCCATCTTTTCTAATTCTTCGTGGGATTTTCTATCATTGTGGGTTACTATTGTTATTTTGCTGGAATTATATGAGGATTTGAACGTTAATATTGGATTGTAATCAACAATTGGGTTTGATCATTTCTATCCCTTCATCTATCAATTATTTGCTTATTAGCCATGTTTAGCTTTGATCCTATAATGGCTTTTGGTTCAATCATGAACTAAACTCCATTATGGGATTCTAACGGATTTTAGTATATAGTTTGGTTGCATGCTTGATTGCTGGGGTTGTTTTACATATCATGTGGGATTTCTATTATGATTGTTTTGCATGTATGAATGCTTGATCACCATTCATTTTCAGTACTTGTATGAAATTGACAATGAACATGCGAGTATGAATTGCAATCACGATAGCATACGTATATGGGGCTGTTTTGTATGGCTTGTGTATTTCTTGAACCAGATAGACATATACTGTTTCACCGTATGAGTTAAAATAAGGGCTTGTGCTTAAATTCAGTATGATTGCAATTTCACATAGACATATAGTGATTTTGGTTATATTGATGATTACATGGAGTCTATCGCTTGTGGATGCTGTGTAAGTAGGTCATAGTACATTGAAAATGGCTATGACTCTATTAGTTCTCTTGACTACTTTTCTTTGATATGTGAACAATTCTTGCATGATAGTGGTAATTAGATGAAGTATTAAATGAAGTTAGGATTCCATTATTTCCAGACTTGATTTATTATATTTTTATTCGTGTTTTAGTTGATATTTGCAATTAGAGTAATTCAAAAATATAGTCATTAGTTTAAGCATATAAGTTTAGTGATTTAATTGATGCATAGTAGTTTAAATTTGACAACTTTCTCTGTGAGATCGATACTCTACTTACTCTGTATTACTTGTTGACACATGTATGCTTGCATGAGTTAGAGCACTTTTATCAGAACTAAAAAAGAGGCAACACAACCCATGACCAGCATGCCAAATCTAAATTTTTTTTGCAGCCCACATGTTTAAAACAAAAGTGGGTCCCACCCAATTTTAATAAAAGTTATTTTATTTTCTGAAACTTCAGTAATTCATAATAATAGCCCTTTTTTCAGAAAAATATGAATTTTATGTCCATTCCACACTTAAATCTAATTCTCTACAACTTTGTAGCTTTAAGTTTTCCAAATTCAAATGAGAAAATATTGAAATCCACAAGCGGATGATTTTTAACACCTCTTAAAATTCATAATAAATCATACGCTAATTTTTAACGGTTCAAAATTTGTGGACATATACTCAACTTATATATGCATAACATATCCAAAAATCACAATAATCCAACAATCGGATTAAAATTATAACTCACGCAATAGAGCTTTAAGAACACCGATTTGAGTTTTTAATACCTCCAATCCGACAAAATACTGATAAAATATCTCAACATTAATTCCTTCATTTATAACCATATAAAATAAATATTTTCCTAACCATCATTTATGTCCACATAAAATAAATATTTCCTTATCATATAAATTAATAATTAATTATTCACAAATAATATTACAGAATCACAATAATGACAACCAGGCCGTTCCCAGGAAAGAGGGGGCTTTTCGATAAGGATTTTTCCTTATTGGCGCGCAATTAGGTGACCAAACCTCTCCTTGACAGAACTTTCTAAATATTGCCAATAATGTTATATAATAATATTATTCAAATAATATGAATTATTGATTTGATAATAAAAAATATTGTGCAATGACAATTATTGAAACAATAATAATATAAAATATCAACGCAACAATTATTGAATCAATAAAATAAAATATTGAACAGTAATTACTGTAACAATTATTGAGCAAAACTGAGTGACTTCTCACGTAAGCATCAATAATCAATACTGTGTGCTACTATGCAACCACGCCAGACATCGTGACTTTTTCTACTAGGGTAGTTCAACAGTTAACGGTAAAACTTCCGCCGTTATTTTCATAAAAGATATTTCTGTCATTTTCTCATTCCGATAATAATTACGTTGTGGGGACCATCAATGATTGTGCCGTCGTACGAATATTCCCTGTCAAAAAGAATATTCCCCGACCAATCGAATATTTTATAACCACTTGCTTACTTTTTAAAATTTATAAATATTACCCACAACTATAACATTATCTCAAATCTACACCATAATATAAAAGAAAATATTTTGAGAAAATTAAATATTTATTCATAAAATTTGGGGTCTCACACTTTTACTAGTTTATAGTTCATTTGTATTCATGTTATTGTAGAACATTTGTATATATTGTAGTGTCTAATTGCGTCTGTATAAGTATTGTAGAACATTTGTATATATTGTAGTATCTAATTGCTTCTGTATAAGTATTGTAAATTATATTGTTTATCATTTATAGAACATTAGCTTATATTTATAATTGTTAGCTCAGTAGTGTTGATGATAATCAGTTAGTAGATTACGTTTTGCTGGATGTGTTGTGACAACCGATATTTTGTAATTTAATTTAAATATTTATTGGATTAAATAAATATTTTTTGATGAATTAATTATTAGATTAATTAATTAACTGATAAAGTTGTGATAGATTAATTTAATTATATGTGTTATATTTATTAAATTGAAGTGGAGAATTTTATTATTCGATGTATGTATTTATGTGAGCTTATTGAATTAAAAGAAATATTTAATAAGCCTTTGTTATTTTAATTAATTTAATTATTAATTAGAGATTTAATAATTGTTATTATTATTAAATGAGAAAATTTAATTATGTGACTATGTGCATTATTGAGAAATCATTATATTTTATTTCAAGTAAATTAAATAAGATATTGATTTATTTTATAAAGGAGTGTGACATTATTTAAACTATATGATAAAGTTTTATTAAATTAAATGATTTTTAAAACCTATTCTAACTAGCCAAACATGGCCTTGGTGGGAGTTGAGGGAAGTTACCCATGATGGGGGGTAATGACCTCTCTCTTCGTCGATTATTCTCCTTTATTCTCAGACGTCTTCTCTTTTCTTATTATTTTTCTAAGTCTGGCAAAAACAGAGAGGAGAAAGAGAGAGAGAGAGAGAGAGAGAGAGAGTTTGAAAGTTCAGAGATTATTAAGAGATTGTGAGAGTTAAGAAGAAATTGGGAAAGGTTTCAATCTTACTAATCTACGCTTGGGTAATTCTCTTCAACCCAAATTCTTATTTTACGTCTTTTAAGTTTCATGAATATGGCTTAAAGTCTTCTGTGAATCTCTGCAAATTGGAAAGTTGTTATAAGAATATATGTAATAATTTGAGTAGTGGCATGTTTTATTTATATACTGCATAATTCCATATCATCAGTTTTATGAAATTTTACAGTATACAATTACAGAGTAGGTGATATGGCCATATGGCCTTATACGTGATTTTTATATGTCAAATATAATTTATTTTGCAAAATTCACACATTGATATGATTATGCATGTTAAAATGAACAAAATGAAACTTGAATGGTTGGATTTGACTTTATAACGAATCCGTAGCATTAAAATCCATGTTTTTGTTCAAGAACTTCAAGAACATCAAGAACAGTACAATTTGCATGCTCTAATTCTATGATTATGTGTTTTAATGTGTTAAAATCACTCTATATATGTTGGGTAATGGTTATGTATAAATTCTAGCATGTGGGTATATTTAAATTGGTGAAATTAATGATCACGTAGAGTTTATTTCGCTGAATTCTGTGTTCTTCGCGAACTAGAAATTCAGAATCTGGAGACTTGTCTTGTGACACCTGCCATGGCCATGCCAGACACCCTGCAACAAGACACCAAGATATAGTATAAAAGCGGCGTAAAACTTACTTAGCGAAATGGTCGAAATGAGTTTTTAAAAGTGTACAAGTATGGAAATGTGATAAAGAACTTAGTCTAATGATTATAAAACTTGTTAGACCTATAATGAGATGTTAAAATAAATTCTTAACATGTCCATAACACAATTACGTGTGGATTGAATGATCGAATGCATAATTAGTTTATTTTTTCGTGACGTCTTAATTTTACACTAAGTGTAATAATTGACTAAGTATAGTCATGAATTCGAGTTAAACAAAGAGTAAAGTTATGCTGTTAGTACATTGTTATTGACTGGTATTGTGAACGTAATTGGTATGTAGGATTTAATTCAAAGAACGAGTTTTTTTTTAGTGTAATCTACACACGAGGCAAGTTTCTAAACCTTATCTTGTTACATTGAGCAAGTTTTCCAACTCTACATTTACGTTGAGCAAGTTTCTTACCCTAAACTTTCGTTGAGCAAGTTTCCTAATCCTACTTGTTATTGTTATATAAGTTGATTAATTCATCTTTCGATATTGAGCAAGTTCCCATTATTATTGATCAAGCCTGTCTTATACATTAAAGCTTATTAATCTTCAAGCATGATGTTGTTATACAACAATTATTCTATTATATACCTTTTTAGATGTTATTCAAGTTAAATATTCATTCAACATTAAACCTTGTTAGACTAGCGAACCCTTATTGATTCGACTAGTCCATAGTTGATGAGCGTTCTAAATTTGAGAACCCTTGATGAATTATCCAAACCAAACTTCCTTTGAGTGCGGACTCGAATGTCAAAAGCGAGATGAACAACCCCGTATAGGGGATTATTTACACTTTAGCGTTAAGATATTGTGTATGCGATGATGGTACTAAGTGGGTGATCCCCCTAAGTATGAGAAGAAGAGTCCATAGTCTTATGATATTAAAGGTTTCAAGTAAAAACACTTGATGACTAGGACATAGTTCAAGGTCTTATGACCCTCAGAATTTCTTTTGATTCTTGTTATTCATTCTTGATTCAAAAGTTGAGCTTTATATCAGAAGTTATTATTTCTCTCGCATGTTTTTATTCATTTTATATTGTTATACTCGTGGGCAATCGTGCTCACTCTTGCGTAATAATAACATTGCAGTTAAGAACGAAAGAGCAGACGAACCTTCCACTAGTAAGGGAAAGGGCAAGCTTAGCAAGTAATGAAGACTATTTATTTATGTGATTATGTAATGATAGTTAGACTTGATGTTACTTAAGACTTATTTGTTTATGTTTTCTGCACAGATGATTTAAGGTTAGAGTAACCTGGGATATATTTATTATTCAGTTGATGTAACCCCATAAGGGGAGAGATTTTATTATTATTTCTATATATTGTATGGTTTGCATTTTATTTACGGGTAGATAGATAGATGATGTTTGTACAGTGAAAACCAAATCCTGTGGAAATGGAAGTACCGGATTTGGCGGTGTCACAGGTTGGTATCAGAGCTGTAGGTTATGAACCTTAGGTGGGGGAAACAACCTTAGGTAGTAAACTTGTAGGAGATCGAGAACACAGTGGTGATAAACTCTTATCGAGTTCTAAGAAATGAATTTCTAAATTCATTGAAGATAATAAAAGACTTTATGTGCTTATGTGTTAATCTACGTGTTCGCTATACGGATTAGTAACTAAAACTTAAAATTTTGTTGTCGTGGATGTCGGATGTTGGAGGAGCTAGTCGGTGGGAGGAGGAACCCGATTACCTATAGAGGAGGAGCCCCAAGACATTCATGTCATCAGGGATCGACTTGTATAGAGAGAGCCATCTCCGTTGATCACTGTTATTGGTCAGGAGCATGAGCCTGAGACTGATCCAGAGGAGGATCCTGAGGAAGAAGAGGAAGAAGAGGAGTTCCCACCAAACTCCATTGATGCTGAGATGTATGATGCACTCTATGATCGTAACGTAGAGTTGTAGGATACTGTTCGGGATCTAACTGAGCAGGCGATTAGTCAGCAAATTACTATTGAGCAGAAGGATAGGGAGATTGTGACTCTTCACACACGTTTAAGAAACGTGGAGTGGGATTTGGTTCATGAGAGGGGTCAAACCGAGGATAAGTCCGCAGAAATAGAGAAGTTAAAGAAGGATCTAAAGGAGAGCTCAGAGAGGCTTGCCATAGCAGAGGAGGGCTGGGTACGAGAGTCACGTCATGCCGATCGTGCAGAAGAGGATCGCCGTGCGAAGAAGGCTAAACTTGAGGAGACGTACTCTACACTACAAAATGCAATGGATGCGGTCCAAGATCGAGTTAGGAAGTATCCAATTCAATTTGAGGATCTACCATCATATATGCTAGATCGCAGAACGATGTCTAGCATCATGGAGGAGGAACGTAGCAAGGCTATCCAAATACTTTTAATGCATATACAATGATAGTATTAGTTTAATTATGTGAAAATTATTTGATAGTTAATGATGTAAATTCCTCTGTGATTATAAACGAAGGAATATTGTGATGTTTTAAATCCTGTAGATTCTTTATCTCGGGATAGTGGATTTAAATAGCAGTGATGCTATCTTATGATGTAAAGACTTTTGAATTAAATGAATATGTCAAAGTTTATTTGAATTGATGTGTTAAGTGAGTTATGATTAAATGTTTAGTTAAGTCTTAAACGTTTTAGAGATTGAGTAAAGACCTAATAAGCGTATATTCTTAACAGAAATATGCCGCCTAGAAGACAAAATCGTCAGCAAGCCAAGGAAGGGTCAACAAACAATAACAATGACGCCAACGCTAACCCGGTTCAACAATTGGTGAACCTTTTAGCTGGAGCACTTAATAATCAACCTCAAGCTCCACCAAATACTTCGTTGAAGGACTTTAAGGCGGTGGGACCGCCAGAGTTTAAGGGTTCCATAAACCCAATTGAAGCTCAGACGTGGGTAATGGAGATGGAGAAGGTGTTTGATGTTTCTAGGGTAAGGGAAGATCAGAAGACTGCTTATGCAACGTTTATGCTAAAGTCCGAAGCCAGCTATTGGTGGCAGGCAAGCAAGGTGAGAAGAGGTGGAGGCGTTATATCCTGGGAAAGATTCAAAGAAATGTTCTTCGAGATGTACTTTCCGGCGAGTTCACAAAATCAGATGAAAGTCCAGTTTCTAGAGTTGAAGTAGGGAAGTATGTCAGTAGCTGATTACGCGGCAAGGTTTAACGAGTTGGCTAGGTTCGCCACATACCAAGTGCACACTGATGAGAGGAAGGCAAGACAATTTGAGAAGGGTGAAGCCACGGTTGTATAGCAAAGTGTCAATGTTCCAATTGAACACTTTTGGAGGAGTGTTAGAGAAGGCCATACTCGGCCGAGGTGGAAGCGATGCGAGAACGAAAGTATAATCGAGAACGAGAAGAAGAAGAAGAGTGAGAAGGAAGGTAATAACAAAACGGGTGGGAGTAGCACTGGAGGTAATCACAGTCAGAAGAGGAAGTGGTCTGATAATTTATTGGCTGGAAGTCAACAGGGAGAACAGAAGAAGAAGATTGAACCGTGCCCAACCTGCGGAAAAACGCATTTGGGAGTTTGTCTGAAGGGGAAGCGAGTGTGCTACAATTGTGGTCAGGAAAGCCACATAGCACCAAACTGTCTGAACCCAAAGAAGGGTGCCTGTTTCACATGTGGCTCAAAGGACCATCTTGCAAGAGATTGTCCTAAGAATGGATCGGGAGGGACGAGTTCAGGAGGAAATAGAGGAAATACTGGTGGAAGCACTCTGACAATCGCATCACCAACCGCAACCAACCGACCGACTGCTAGAACATTCAACATGACAGTGCAAGACGCAGTGCAGTCTCGCGATGTGGTGTCAGGTATCATTCCGATTAATAAAGTTAATGCTTATGTGTTATTTGATTCGGGTGCTACTTGTTCATTTATATCCGATGACTTTGCTAAGAACTTAGAATTTCTTAAGGACGTGTTAGAATTCCCCATGAACATAGAAATTGCGAATAGAGAAATTATCCCTATTAAGTATGTGCACAAGAACTGTAGAGTAGATATTAAGGGTAATATCATGAACGTAGACCTTATCCCTATTCAACTTGGAGAATTTGATGTTATTTTGGGTATGGATTGGTTATCCAATTATGGGGCGGTAATTGACTGCCAGAAGAAGCGTATTAACCTTATGACTTCGTTAAAGGTTGTGTTTTATAGTAGCAAGTCGCATAGACAAGCGAGTTGTCTGACGATGATGCAGGCCAGGAGATTGTTAAGACAAGGCTGTGTAGGATATCTAGCTTACATAGTCGATAGTCGTAAAGAGAATCCGAAAATTGATGAGATTCCAGTAGTGAAAGATTTCGCAGATGTATTTCTGGATGATTTGCCGGGACTTCCTCCAGATAGAACAGTTGAATTCGTTATCGATTTGGCTCTAGGAACGGCCCCAATATCAAAGGCACCGTATCGAATGGCACCGGTAGAGATGAAAGAACTGATGGTCCAACTACAAGAATTACTGGATAAAAAGTATATTCAACCAAGCGTATCACCGTGGGAAGCGCCGATTTTATTTGTTAAGAAGAAGGATGGAACGATTCGGCTCTGCATCGACTACAGAGAACTGAATAAGGTCACAATTAAGAATAGGTATCCATTACCACGAATCGACGATTTATTCGATCAATTAAAGGGAGCAAGATACTTTTCGAAGATAGATTTGAGAAGTGGTTATCATCAACTGAAGGTGAGACTAGAGGATGTACCGAAGACAGCATTTAGAACACGATATGGTCACTACGAATTTCTGGTAATGTCATTTGGTCTAATGAATGCTCTTACAGCATTTACGGGCTTAATGAATGGAGTGTTCAAGCCGTTTTTGGACAAATTCGTAGTGGTATTTATAGATGACATTTTAGTATATTCGAAAACCAAGGAAGAACACGAAGAGCATTTGAGGTTGACATTAGAGACATTGAGAAGGGAGAAGTTGTATGCTAAGTTTTCAAAATGTGAATTCTGGATTAAAAGAGTGCAGTTTCTTGGACATGTGATTGATAGGGACGAAATTTCGGTGGATCCCTCCAAAGTTGAAGCTGTGATTAATTAGGATCGGTAGAAGCCGCAAAAGTCAAAAAGTAAGAAGTTTTTTGGATTGGCGGGGTTATTACGGAAGATTCATTCAGATTTTTCCAAGATAATTAACTCATTGATTGAATTTGACTAGGAAATCGGTGAAATTCGTTTGGACGGAGAAGTGTGAGGAAAGTTTTCGAGAATTAAAGAAGAGGTTGAGTACATCACCTGTGTTATCTCTTCCGGATGATACAGGAAATTTTGTGGTTTATAGTGATGCATCACATAAAGGACTTGGCTGTGTGCTTATGCAAAATGGTAGAGTCATTGCGTACACATCACGACAACTGAAGGATTATGAGAAGGGGTATCCGACCCATGACTTGGAGTTAGCTGCAGTGGTTTTCGCTTTGAAAATCTGGAGGCACTATCTTTACGGGGAGAAGTGTGAAATATATACATACCACAAGAGTTTGAAATATATTTTTACATAGAAAGACTTGAATATGCGCCAAAGAAGGTGGTTGGAGTTGATTATGGATTACGATTGTGAGATTTTATACCATCCGGGTAAGGCAAATATGGTGGCCGACGCCTTAAGTAGAAAGGGTCGGGAGAAATTGATGACGTTGACTGAACAGGAGGAGTTAATTTCAGCAATGGAGAAGTTGGAATTGGAAGTGAAGTATCCTATGGAGATTAACGAGAAGCTGTTCCAGATGCAATCTGGTACAACTCTATTAGATAAAGTTAAGGAGGCTCAACTTCAGGATGAAGAATGTGAGAAAGTGAGAAAGAAGATATCTGAAGGGACTGAACCGAGATTCAAAATAGATGGTGAGGGACTATTAAGATTTAAGAGCAGAATTTAGGTACCGCCAGTACCAGAGATTAAGGAAGAAATTTTTAGTGAGGCTCACAACTCGAGATATTCGATACACCCTGGTAGCAACAAGATGTACCAAGATCTTCGACAACATTTTTGGTGGCCAAATTTGAAATGAGAAGTCGCAGAATGTGTTGCCAAATGCCTGACATGTCAAAAAGTTAAAGCAGAACATCAGAGGCCGAGTGGGTTACTACAACCTTTAGAGATCTCAAAATGGAAATGGGAACATATTACGATGGATTTCGTGGTTGGCCTATCGACAACTCAGAAAGGCTACAACGCAATATGGGTTATCGTTGACCGATTGACAAAATCCGCACACTTCCTTCAGATCAAAATCAGATTCAACTTAGATCAGCTGGCAAGGTTATATGTGAAAGATATTGTTTCAAGGCACGGAGTTTCGGTGTCAATTTTTTCTGATAGAGATCTGCGTTTTACGTCGAACTTCTGGAAACGTCTACAAGAATGTATGGGCACACAGTTGTGAATGAGCACAACATATCACCCTCAGACAGATGGACAGAGCAAAAGAACAATTCAGACATTGGAAGATATGTTAAGAGCTTGTATAATGGACTTTAAAGGAAATTGGGATGACCATCTACCGCTCGTAGAGTTCGGCTACAACAACAATTATCACGGTAGTATTGGCATGCCACCTTATGAAGCGCTATACGGTAGAAAGTGCAGAACTCCGCTATATTGGGATGAAGTGGGCTAAAGACAATTACTAGGCCCGAAATTGGTACAACAAACAGCAGAAATAGTCAAAGTGATCCGAGCAAGATTGACAGCAGCTTAAGATAGACAGAAGAAATATGCTGATCTGCACCGTAAGAATGTTGAGTTCGAAGTCTCTCCTTGGAAGGGAAAGATCAGATTCGAAAAGAAAGGAAAATTAAGCCCAAGATTCAATGGACCCTTTGAAGTTCTACGAAGGGTCGGAGAAGTTGCTTATGAGGTAGCCTTACCTCCAGCTCTAAAGAATGTCCACAATGTTTTCCATGTCTCAGTCCTACGACCCTACAAACCCGATTACAAGCACATGATTGAATGTGAACCCCTACATTTCGACAAAGACTTATCATACGAAGAAATTCCTGTTTAAATTGTCGACCGCAAAGAACAAGTTCTGAAAAATAAAGTAATACCTTCGGTTAAGGTAATGTGGAGGAACCACAACGCTGAAGAAGCTACGTGGGAACTCGAAGAGAATATGATGAAAAATTATCCTCATTTGTTTACTTAAATTAGTATAAGCGATTATCTCGGGGATGAGAATCTTTGTAAGGGGGGAGAATGTACAGATTTAATTATTAAGTTGTGATTCGAGGATGAGAATCCTTTTAAGAGGGAAAGATGTGACAACCGAGAGATTTTGTAATTTAATTTAAATATTTATTAGATTAAATAAATATTTTTGATGAATTAATTATTAGATTAATTAATTAATTGATGAAGTTGTGATAGATTAATTTAATTATATGTGTTATATTTATTAAATTGAAGTGGAGAATTTTATTATTCGATGTATGTATTTATGTGAGCTTATTGAATTAAAAGAAATATTTAATAATCCTTTGTTATTTTAATTAATTTAATTATTAATTAGAGATTTGATAATTGATATTATTATTAAATGAGAAAATTTAATTATGTGACTATGTGCATTATTGAGAAATCATTATATTTTATTTAAAGTAAATTAAATAAGATATTGATTTATTTTATAAAGGAGTGTGACATTATTTAAACTATATGATAAAGTTTTATTAAATTAAATGATTTTTAAAACCTATTCTAACTAGCCAAACATGGCCTTGGTGGGAGTTGAGGGAAGTTACCCATGATGATGGGTAATCAATTCTCTCATCACGTCGAGTTTTCTCCTTTATTATCGACGTCTTCTCTTTTCTTATTATTTTTCTAAGTCCGGCAAAAGCAGAGAGAGAGAGAGAGAGATAGAGAGAGAGAGAGAGAGTTTGAAAGTTAGGAGATTGTTAAGAGATTGTGAGAGTTAAGAAGAAATTGGGAAAGGTTTCAATCCTACTAATCTCACTTGGGTAATTCTTTTCAACCCAAATTCTTATTTTACGTCTTTTAAGTTTCATGAATATGGCTTAAAGTCTTCTGTGAATCTCTGCAAATTGGAAAGTTGTTATAAGAATATATGTAATAATTTGAGTAGTGGCATGTTTTATTTATATATTGCATAATTCCATATCATCAATTTCATGAAATTTTATAGTATACGATTACAGAGTACGTGATATGGCCATATGGCCTTATACGTGATTTTTATATGTCAAATATAATTTATTTTGCAAAATTCACATATTGATATGATTATGCATGTTAAAATGAACAAAATGAAACTTGAATGGTTGGATTTGGCTTTATAACGAATTCGTAGCATTAAAATCCATGTTTTTGTTCAAGAACTTCAAGAACATCAAGAACAGTACAATTTGCATGCTCTAATTCTATGATTATGTGTTTTAATGTGTTAAAATCACTCTATATATGTTGGGTAATGGTTATGTATAAATTCTAGCATGTGAGTATGTTTAAATTGGTGAAATTAATGATCACGTAGAGTTTATTTCGCTGAATTCTGTGTTCTTCGTGAACTGGAAATTCAGAATCTGGAGTGTCGCGCCGAGGCGCCAACTCTAGGCTCGAGAGACTTCAAGCCATGCATATATATAGCTTATATGCCCACATATAGCCATGGCCATGACATGGGACACTCTTGCCATGACCAAGACATTATATAAAAGTGGTAGCAAATACCTACTATAGCGAACGGTCAAAAATGAGTTTTAAAAGTGTACAAGTATGGAAATGTGATAGCAACTTATTCTAATGATTATAAAGACTTGTTAGACCTATAATGAGATGTTAAAATAAATTCTTAACATGTCCATAACACAATTACGTGTGGATTGAATGATCGAATGCATAATTAGTTTATTTTTTTGTGAAGTCTTAATTTTACACTAAGTGTAATAATTGACTAAGTATAGTCATGAATTCGAGTTAAACAAAGAGTAAAGTTATGATGATGTTAATACGTTGTTATTGGTGGTATTGTGAACGTAATTGGTATGTAGGATTTAATTCAAAGAACGAGTTTGTTTAAGTGTAATCTACACACGAGGTAAGTTTCTAAACCTTATCTTGTTACATTGAGCAAGTTTTCCAACTCTACATTTACACTGAACAAGTTTCTTACCCTAAACTTTCGTTGAGCAAGTTTTCTAATCCTAGTTGTTATTGTTATATAAGCTGATTAATTCAACTTTTGATATTGAGCAAGTTCTCATTATTATTGATCAAGCCTGTCTTATATATTAAAGCTTATTAATCTTCAAGCATGATGTTGTTATACAACAATTATTCTATTGTATACCTTTTTAGATGTTATTCAAGTTAAATATTCATTCACTGTTAAACCTTGTTAGACTAGCGACCCCTTATTGATTCGACTAGTCCATAGTTGATGAGTGTTCTAAATTTCAGAACCCCTTGATGAATTATCCAAACCAAACTTCCTTTGGTGCGGACTCGAATGTCAAAACTAAGATGAACAACCCTGTATAGGGGATTATTTACGCTTTAGCGTTAAGATATTGCATGCGATATGGTACTAAGGGGTGATCTCCTATATGCACGAGAAGAAGAGTCCATAGTCTTATACGATCATTAAAGGTTTCAAGTAAAAACACTTGACAACCTAGGACATAGTTCAAGGTCTTATGACCCTCAGAATTTCTTTTGATTCTTGTTATTCATTCTTGATTTAAAAGTTGAGCTTTATATCAGAAGTTATTATTTCTCTGGCATGTTATTATTCATTTTTATATTGTTATACTTGTGGACAATCGTGCTCACTCTTGCGTAATAATAACATTGCGATTAAGAAACGAAAAGCGTATTTAACCTTCCACTAGTAAGGGCAAGGGCAAGCTTAGCAAGTAATGAAGACTATTTATTTATGTGATTATGTAATGATAGTTAGACTTGATGTTACTTAAGACTTATTTGATTATGTTTTCCATTGAGATGATTTAAGGTTAGAGTAACACGGGATTTATTTATTATTCGATTGATGTAACCCCATAAGGGAGAGATTTTATTATTATTTCTATATATTGTATGGTTTGCATTTTATTTATGGGCAGATAGATAGATGATGTTTGTACAGTGAACACCAAATCCTGTGAAAATGGAAGTACCGGATTTGGGGGTGTCACATGTGTTGCTATCGTTTTTAGCACTAAGTTAAATATTTGAATGTGAGATAAAGGTTTATATTACTGTGTATTGTGATGTGACAGGTTACAAGTACGTAAATGGGTTTAAACACCATGAAACTGCAGTTTTCAAATCTGTATAAAAAAACAGTTAATTTCGACGAAATAAGGTATCTCCGACGAAAATTTCGTCGAATTTAATAATTAGCCATTTTATTTAATAAATATCGATATATTTTAATTTTCATTCAGAAATAGGTTAATTCTGAGGGAATATGTTCGTAAGAAATAAGGAATATTAAACTCGAAGGAAAGTTTCGTCCTATTTATTCAGTTGTAGATAGCTTATTTTCGACAAAATTCCGTCGGAGATAAACTGTCGAAGATAAGATAGGTACGAAGAAATTTGTGAAGGATGGTATCTTCGACGCGTATATATACGACCGAATTTCTGCTGGAATAGTCCGTCGGAAATAACCTATTTTTGACTGAATAGGCTTATGTCCAAGGGAGACTTTCGTCGGAAATAAGGCTTTTCCTTGTAGTGACGACGAAGCAGTTGAGGGTGGAATGTGCCCTATAGCGAAGTCAAGTCCAGCGGTAATGATGACACCAAAAGTTGTCTCGGACAAGTCAAAGTCGATGGTATTGGGAGATTGTATATTTAAAATTTGATGTTGAAAGTTAATATTCATGATTATATGTAAAGTCCTTCAAAGGAACACATGTACAAGGACTTAGTGAAAGATTAAATTTGTTAGGTTGATCTGGACTTCAATGTTTATCATTCTGTAAATGAATGTATAGAATAAATGATCAAAGTTGTTAGGTTGATCTATATCTTGAGATGTAATAGATATGCTTCAACTGAATCGTAGTCTATCAAGATGATCAAGAGATTGCAGAAGAAAAGGCAGAATCATAGAGCACCGAGGATCGTAGTGTATCTGCTTTGAAGGGCCTCTCTGAAGTCGTAGCGTAGTCCTAACGTTTGTTGAGCCAAATCAGAGGTCGTAGAGTGCTCTTGAAAGCGTAGAGTCTGCAAGTCAAGCAAGTGAAGATCGTAGTGTACCAGTACTTAAGAGAAATCATAGTGTTCTCATCTATCAGCACCAGATCAAGTACCAAGGTGGCAAGACACCACGATTAGAATCGTAGAGCTTCATTTGTCTGTGTCAGAAGCATCGAGCCTCGTCCATTTGTTTAAAGATAAATCACAACAAATATAGAATGAGCTATAGACGTTGAAGACCTCGGGAGTCCCAATGACACAACAGTCATCCTTAGTATATAACAAAGAAACATATTGAAGAAGTTAAGGAATTTACTCTGACTTAGTAGAAAACACCTTTTCAGGTGTTAGGTGAAATAGCAGTCTGCTGTGTTAGTGGGCCAGTCTGTAAATCAGAAGTTGTGCAAAACGTCTCCATCAAAGCTCAGAAATGTCAAATGCATTTAATGCTTCAACGGATGTCTTCAACAGATACATTTCAAAGGCATCATATATACAAAACATCAGCAGATGAAAGAATTAAGCAAGCACTGAACAAAAATGCTGAAGAACACTCAAAGCTCAACTCTACGATCTGAAAAAGAAAGCTTGCTCAGTTCTTTCGAACTCAAGCTTAACAGCAACTGAGTAGCACCATTCAAGAACTCAACTACTATCAAGTGAAGGAAGAAGTTCCAAGTTAGAAGGACTTGAAGAGTTCTAAGTGAACTGAGAAGTACCAAGTCTGCTAGACTTGAAGAGTTCAATAGTGAACTAAGGAGTTCCAAGACTGCTGGTCTTGAAGGAATCTGTGAGATTCAGAAGTTGTAAAGATATCCTTAGTGGATTTCCTACTCGAGGAGTAAAAGAGTGGACTAGCAACTTTGAATGCTCTGAACCACTTAAAATCACTGAGTCTCTTATATTCTTGCCATAACTGCTATAACTGTCATAACTGCTTTACTCCTATTAATTCATTATATCTTGAAGGGAAAACAAACAAATCTTAATTCCGTTGTGCTTAAATCATTATCAAAACTAACAAGTATTTTGAAAAGAAAGAATTTAAAATATATATTCAACCCCCCTTCTAGATAACTATTATGCCTCTGGGAACTAACAATTGGTATCAAAACAGGTTCTATCAAATAGCTTACAAAGCTTAAGTAGATCCAATGGCACATCTGATAAGCGAATCAAAGACTGAAGAAGGCAGCAAGCCACCTATGTGTAACAATGATAAATTAGCCAACTGGAAAGTTCGTATGGAAGCCTACATGGATTCAATAGATGAAGATCTATTTGAAACTGTTCAAAATGGGCCCTAAATTCCTACCAAGCTTGCTCCTACTATAGACGACCCAAACAGAATTCAGATCAAGGTCAAAGAAGAATGGACTGACAACGAAAATAAAGCTATCCAACTCGACAAAAAGGCCAAGAACATCTTGTTTCAATCGTTAAAAGATGATCTGTTTGAAAATGTGGTGAACAACAAAACATCAAAGGAATTGTGGGAGGCATTACTCATCATGCATAAAGGAACAAAAGAAGTCAGAGCAAACAAGCAATCTCTCCTAACTCAACAATATGAAATGTTTGCACATATTCAAGGAGAAAATGTCACTTCCACTTATGAAAGATTCAATGTACTGCTCAACTCTCTCCGAGCCTATGGAAAGATCTATCCAAATAAAGATCTAATCATAAAATTCATGAGAGCTTTACCTAGAAAGTGGGATGCCAAAACCACTGCCATCAAAGAGTCAAAGAATCTCCATGAAATGACTGTTTAACAGTTATATGGCAACCTTCTCACATATGAACTGAAGCTGACTCAACGAGCAGAAAATCTATCTGAAGGAAGAAAGAAAGACAAAGGAGTTTCTCTAAAAGCAACAGACAACACTTCCAAAACTAACATTGAGAATGACTCTGACTATGATGAAGATGATGATGAGGACTTTCCAATGTTGGTGAAAAGACTCGAAAGGTTCATGCGTCAAGGCAAAAGCAGCAAACCTAAGAAGTTCAACAACTACAACAACCAGGAACAAATAAACGATTTATGCTACAACTGCAAAAATCCTAGCCATTTCATTGCAAACTGCAACAAGCTTCTCAGAGAAGAACTCAAGAAAAGATCAAATTTAAAGAAAGAATTCAAAGGCAAAAAGAGGCTCCAGAAGAAAGATAACGGTCTTGTGGCCGAAGGATCGTGGAGTGACTTAGACAACGACTCAACTCCTGAATCTGGAGATGATGAAGATCCTCAAATGGCAAATCTTTGTCTGATGGCCAAACATGCAAAGGATAAGAAGAGCTCTGACATACTTGAAGTAAGTATAGATGAGGTATTTGACTTTAACTCTCCTGATGTAGACATTGATGACTTAAGAACTGCTCTACATGGCATAACATTTGATCTGCATCAATGCATGAAATGGTTCAGAGTTCTGTCCAAAGATTATTCTCTTCTTCAAAAAGAGAAACAGAAAGTTCAAGAAGAACTGGAAACAGCTCTTCTAAGTACTAACTCTCTCTCCAATTTTGAAGTTGAGAATAAGTTCTTAAAATAGACCAATGAACTAAATGCAAAAAGAGAGTCAAGTCTGACCTCTAAAATTGAGGAACTAGAAAGGAAAATCTCTACATGGAATAAATACTCTTCTTCCACGGACTCCCTGATCTTCAGTCAGAGAAGTGCATCTGACAGAACAGGTTTAGGTTTTGGGGAACCCACCTCAGAACCATATGTGGAAAAGATAAAGGAAACTAGCTCTAGTAATGTTTCAAGTTTTAGTAGAAGCATTACATTTGTGAAATCCTCACAGAAGGAAGAACCAGTCCAACCCTCCTCTTCAGATCTAACCTATGTTCCAAGGAATAAAGGATCTCATGCTGGCCTAGGTTTCAGAAGAGAGAAGAGTAACTCAGTCTCTACTCTCCAACCTCGAAGGGTCATAGAGTCGAGTAAAATTGACTCCACGAACCAACTGGGAAGGAACAGTAGAGTTAAGCCTCACTTTTCACGAATCATGAAACATAAGGACACATGGAAAAAGGAAAATAAGTATAAAGGAAGGATTGCTGAAAAACCACATAAGTCCAAATGGAAGATGAATCCACACACACACACACACAAGCATGCATCATATTAGATGCTTTGTATGTAATAAGACTGGTCATAAGGCTGCAATATGCTACCATAATCCTATGCATGTGAAACCCAAAATTAAGCAAATTTGGGTTCCCAAGGGTACTAACAAAGTAGGACCCATGCAAGTATGGGTACCAAAATGAGAGTTATATCTTACCACAGGAACTAAGCTCCACGATCACAACCTGGTATCTGGACAGTGGATGCTCAAGGCACATGACAGGGAGCAAAGCGCTTCTTTCTAACTTCGTAGAATAGGAGGGTCCAACAGTCATCTTCGGAGATAATAGCTCTGGAAAGACAAGAGGATATGGCTCAGTTGGGAATGGAGCAGTGTCCTTCAGTAAAATGGCCTATGTGGAAGGTTTACAACACAATCTTTTGAGCATAAGCCAACTCTGCGACAAGGGTCATCAAGTCACTTTCCTCAACAATTAATGACAAGTCAGAGATCTGAACACATCCTCTATAAAGCTGACTGGAACAAGAGAAGGCAATGTCTATACTGTCAATCTTGATCAACTAAGCTCAAATAAGACGATATGCTTTTTGGCTAAAACATCTAAAGAAATGAGCTAGTTACGACATAGAAGATTGTCTCATCTCAACTTCAAAAGCATGTCTAAACTGGAATCCAAGGATCTAGTAGTAGGCTTACCCAAGTTTAGCTTTGTCAAAGAAAGGCCATGCAATGCCTGTCAGCTTGGAAAGCAGACTAAAAACTCGTTTAAGAGCAAAACTGTCAACTCAATTGACAAACCTCTGCAACTGCTTCACATGGATCTTTTTGGCCAATTCCAATAACAAGCCTTGTAATGAGAGAGAAAGGGGAGAAAATCAAGGCTATAAGAAGTGATCATGGTAGAGAATTCGACTTCTCTGAGATGGAACAGTTCTGAACAGACAATGACATTAGTCACAACTTCTCAGCTCCACGAATCCCTCAACAAAATGGAGTAGCTGAGAGAAAGAACAAAATGTTGATAGAGGCTGGAAGAACTCTAATAGCAGTAGGCCATCTGCCTGAATACTTTGAGCATAAGCTGTCAACACTGCATGCTACACTCAGAACAGATCTCTTGTACACTCTATGTTAAAGAAGACTCCCTACGAACTGTGGAGGGGAATAAAGCCAAGTGTCAGCTACTTTCATGGGTTTGGCTGTTCATGCTATATACTCAACAATGGAAAACAGTATCTGACAAAGTTCCAACCCAATTCTGATAAAGGAATCTTTCTCGGATATGCCACAGACAGTAAAGCTTATAGAGTATTCAACAAGAAGACACTAAGTGTTGAAGTCTCAATTCACATCATCTTTGATGAAATAGACTTGGACAAAACAATGTCTCAAGGCACTACGAACGATATTTCAGACACTACGAACGAGGTCATCGAGCTCAACACCACGATCGTAGTTCCAGAAAATGAAATCGTCGAGCAAGAAGAGGAGAT
Organism: Panax ginseng; assembly: GCA_020205605.1. NCBI lineage: Eukaryota > Viridiplantae > Streptophyta > Magnoliopsida > Apiales > Araliaceae > Panax > Panax ginseng. The sequence continues at coordinate 32,700,187 of CM035128.1, read as the reverse complement.
TATAGAGAGAATTACGCAAGACAACGAACCTCCACATCAAGAAGATAAAATTGATCTTGAAGGTCTAAGACAAGAAGGCATCAGGACAGATGTTCCAATAAGAAATAGATGGGAAAGAGACCACACTCAAGACTTAATCATTGGAGGCCCAAATGCAAGAGTCAAAACAAGAGCCGCCACCCAAAATGAGTGTTTCTATCTAAGCTTTCTGTCACAAATGGAACCCAAGAAGATAAAAGATGTTATGGAAGACTCCAGCAGGATAGAAGCCATGCAGGAAGAACTAAATTAGTTTAAAAGAAGCAAAGTATGGAGATTAGTTCCAAGACCAAAGAGTCATCCTGTCATTGGCACCAAACGGGTCTTCAAAAATAAGATGGATGAAGATGGAGTAATAACAAGGAATAAGGCAAGACTAGTGGCCAAAGGTTACTCTCAAGAAGAAGGCATTGACTACGAGGAGACCTTTGCACCTGTTTCCAGATTAGAAGTCATCAGAATATTTCTTGCCTTTGCTGCTCACATAAAATTTAAAGTCTTTCAGATGGATGTCAAAAGTGCAATCGTAAATGGTGAACTTCAAGAAGAAGTATATGTGGAGTAACCTCCAGGTTTCATCAATCCAACTCTCTCTAATTATGTCTATAGATTAGACAAAGCCTTATATGGTCTTAAACATGCACCTAGAGCATGATATGAAACATTAACTAATTTTCTTATTAAAAATGGGTTCACTAAAGGTAGAATAGATACCACATTATTTCTTAGAAAGCATAAAGACAAAGTCTTATTAGTTCAAATATATGTTGATGACATTATCTTTGGCTCTACTGATGAAAAATTGTGTAAGAGATTTGCCAAGCTTATGCAGAGCAAGTTCGAAATGAACATGATGGGTGAGCTGAACTTCTTTCTTGGATTGCAATTAAAGTAGACTGATGAAGGAATCTTCATAAACAAAGCCAAGTACATTAAAGTCTTACTTAAAAAGTATGGCATGGAATCAGCCTCTCCCATGAAAACCCCAATTGCTCCAGCAACCAAGCTTGACAAAGATGAAAAAGGTAAAAGTATTGATATAACTCAATACAGAGGTATGATAGGCTCTTTTCTATATCTAACTGCCAGTAGACCAGACATAATATTTGCAACATGCATATGTCCTAGATTTCAAGCTAATCTTAAGGAATCACACTTAACTGCTGTAAAAAGGACTTTCAGGTACCTCAAAGGCAAACCTCACTTGGGGCTTTGGTATCCCAAGGAGTCCTCTTTTGAACTGACAGGATATACAGATGTTGATTTTGAAGGCTGTAAAATAGACAGAAAAAGTACTAGTGGCACATGTCAGCTGCTGGGAAACAGACTTGTGTCCTGGTTTAGTAAGAAGCAAAACTCAGTATCTACATCAACAGCAGAAGGTGAATATTTTGCTGCTAGCAGCTGTTGTGCTCAAATCTTATGGATGAAAAATCAACTAGCAGATTATGGGTTTGATTTCAAATCTATACCTATTCATTGTGATAACACAAGTGCCATAGCAATAACACACAATCTTGTCATGTATTCTAGGACTAAGCATATAGAAATAAGATATTATTTTATTAGGGATCATGTTCAAAATGGAACCATATCTTTACAATACATCCTGATGAGTGAGTTTTATACCCATAATTGAGTGCATTTGAGCTTAATCTTTTGGATGTTTTTAAGTGTTTGTGTCTATTCATGCATGTTTTACATTGTTTTGTAGGTATTGAGACAAAAGTTACTTGGATTGACGTTTGGGGTGGCTAGATTCGCATTTTCGGCTTGCCATTTACACAACCGTCACTTCAGAGCCAATTTGACTATAGCTCCGGACCTTATTTCGAAAACCTCAAAGAATTAAAGTTGTAGATCTACTTTTCCTCTTTCCGGAACATCTTGAATCATCAAAATCGGAGTTCGAACGAAGAAGTTATGACTATTTTTCCAAAGGACGTTAGAGCAAAAAATGTTGGAAAAAGGGGACAGCGCCGGGGCGCTATTTTTTGGCCTATGGACAGCGCCGGGGCGCTAAGGAGCAGTGTGTGAGCGTCAAGCCCAGTCTTTGAGGTCTTTGGGGAAGAGGTTGGTTGGGCCTGGACGCGTTTTGGACGAATTTTGACACCTTTTAGACTCCAAATTGGATTGGGTTTGTTCCTAAGCTCAAAATTAGACTTGTAATCTATAAATACATGATGTAAGACATAAAATAGGAGGAGATTACATAGCTTAGCTTAGGGATTACATAGCTTAGCCTAAATTAAACACTCCTTTATATTAGAACATAACCCTAGTTCTTATTAGTTTTGGAGATTGAAGCAACTTGGAGACCATTGAAGATTCAAAGCAGGAGCAAAAGAGGAGTTTCAAGGCTACTGACAATAGATTATATTCTCTTCTCTTCTCTTACTTTTATCTTTTAATGTCTATTCAATTGTGGATTCTTGATTTTAATTCATTAATTATGAACTAACTCTTTCATTGAGATTTCAATTGAACTTTTTATGATTATGAATTGATTATTTGATTTATTCTAATTATTTATGTTGAAGTGAATTGTTCATCTTGTTTTGTGCTTATTGATTAATTATCTGATCAGTAATTACCTTGTTACTCTAGAAGGAATTGAGAAAGGAATTCTAGGGTTAGAACTGGGCATGGTGAAATGTGACTTAGTTATTTGCACAGTGAATAATTAGGTTTGTGAATAGAATGAAAATATCTATTTGCCGCATGTAACACATAGGGAATTGGGATTGTAGCGAGTTTAATTCAATTGTTTTGCATAAAGATATAGCAAAATTAATCTGGGTTAAATAGAAGGCAATTGATCACTCGAGAGAGGGCTTTTGGCATTTGAGAATTCCTGTTAACAATTCAGTAGACATAATAATTGAGATAATTGGTTTATAGTTCATAATTGGGGATATTGGAGTCTTAGCCTTTATTTATTTGAATTCATTTATAAAGTAACCTAGTTTTAATTGATTAATTTAGTTTTATTAATTAGAAAAATCACGATTTGAGATTGTTTAAATAAAATTAGTTTGGTTAAGAATTAGTACTTGGTGATTTTTATTAAATAATTCTTCGTGGGAACGATACTCTACTTTCACTTTATTACTTGTTGACCGTGTATACTTGCACATATTCATTGATTGCGAAATTGATCAACACATCCCTACTGAAAATCAACTTGTTGATGTTTACAAAGCCTCTATATGAATCCAGATTTAATAAATTAATAAGTGAGCTAGGCATGCTAAATCTACAACCATAAAATCTATGCTCTAGTTTGTGCTAACTATGCAGATATAAATTTTATGTTCAAAATCATAGACATGACCAAAGAAAATTCACGATCATAGAGTTGCAATGACATGAAAGACCACGATCGTAGAGCCTCCTCAACATGACAAAGAAGCATCCTGTGATGACAAAAGTTCTAACAAATCCAAGCAATCTCTCTGTCAAGCACCTCAGGGACAAACCTAATCCTTAGTTAATTCTAAGAGGTTGGCCCGTACTGAGCTACCTTAACTCGGAAGAAATGATAAGTTAAAAGTTCATCACAAGGAACAAAGCATATGATGCCCCCAAAAATGGTTATACATCACCCATCTTGAGTCGCCAGATACTTGGTACAAAATTCAAAGATAACTTAATTATACAATAGTCATGCAAAATACGACGACATATATACTGTGAGTTTCAATACAAATATTGCAACATATATAATACGATAATATTCATACTCAAATTAATACATGCCATATAAAGTACAACAACAAATATTTCAAGTCTCCAAAGGGACACGAGAAGATTTTTGTTCTCTTCATTTTATCATGGTGCACTTTCGGCGCTTTCGTGGTTTGGGGTTCTCATCACCCTATTGTTGTTCACCAAAATCAATTATTAAGTGACGTATAAAATATGACACACATATCTTAGGTCCTCAATACAATTATATATTGCATGTCATGCCATAGTGAGGACTACTAATGCTATTATCTGGACCGTTACTCCATTCCCCGACTAGTCCGAGCTATATTCTCATTTCCTGAAGAGAACAATAAAAGAAAGGGTGAGCTCAACTAGCCCGGTAAGAAATATTATGACTAAGATAATGCAGAATAAATTATACTTAGCCTTCAACAATGTTAAAAAGTACAATACACATCAAGTTTAACTGCAGCGGAATAAGCAATCCATTAGAAGAGTCAAGTAGAGGATGATATCTACTATCTTCTATGATTTAAAATGTTTTCATCAATTTTTATCGCTGAGACTCAGCTTAATAAATAAACCACATCATCGAGTCATCCCTGCACTACGGGCCAAGGATATTCATTAAATCATCAATGGTCATGACTATACCGAATAATTCCTGATCATAATCATACCAAAAACTGTCCATCAATGCACTACAGGCCACTGAGGACTTTTATCACATTATTTACAACATTACAGGTCATGATTATACCGAATGATCCTTGGTCATAATCATACCAAGTTCATCTATGCACGTAAGCCGAAGATGACTTTCATCACAATATAAGCATGAGGATGATGACAATGATATAAGCACTAATCAAATGAAAACAAGGATAAATATTAAAGACTTTAAATTTATCCAAATATTATCAATCACTTAATAAACTCATCATCTAATATTATTAATATTATAACAATATTTTAATCACTTCTTAAACTTATAAATAATTTATTTCAATTGTTTACACTTTACCAAATATTGCATTTAATCATTCAAAAATGCCATACTCATAAAATTTCATTACTAATGATCAAATCTCTCATCAAAAATCTGCATGTACCCTATATAGGATTCCCAAGCCATAAAATCCTATTTTCCAATTTTGTTACTTCACATAACATATTTAACTCATATGTTTGTAACAAAACCATTTTCATGAAAAATTACCAAATCAACTTATTATTTTTCTATCATTTGTCCAAATATATAAACATATATTTCATACACAACAAGTATTTTTTTTTTTTATAATTTTCAACTCCCTTAAGTATTTTTCAAAAATCAATTTCTAATTAATTCCTTAAGAAATTAGCTACCTCAAATTTAACTCCAGAAATTCCCAAATCTTGGCAGGATCTACACATGTTAACGTGAGCTTCCAGTTTAAATTTCATGGTCATCGGAGTTATAGAACTCCGATTATAGCATTTTTCGTCGAAAAAACCTAAATATTGAAATAGTCATAACTTGTTTATTTTAAGTCGGAATGAGCTTATTTTTTGACAGGAGGTACTTTATACCATATATTTCCGTGTCCCAAAGGCCAGAATTTTTCTCACAAATTAAGTGGCCAAAAATGCCCTTTTAAATTTCTGGACAGTAGCTTTTTGGTACATTACAGTTTTTGACTCCTTTGCTAAATTCAGTACATACAAAAATCTACAACAACTTTTCCAGTGATTCCACTTGGATAAGTTAGAAAACACATAGATCTAACTCTAGAACTTGACCACACTCAAAAATTCGAAATTTAATAGGAGATATGGTCAATTGAATTTCATGTTCCATTTTCACCAAAATCTGATTTTCAACCCTTTGTGATTTCTAAGAAACTTTTATGTTTTCACATAATAACCAACATAATTCATCATAACACTTAATAATACTACATATACCCATGATTTTCATCAGTCCAATGCTTTTATTATGACTTTCATCATAATCCACGTAAACAGATCATTTTCATAATTTAATAAGGAATGAATACAAAGGATCATTCACCATGCATGTGGTAATCCACATAGACAGGTTATTCCAACAGAATAATAAAGAATGGAACAACTGAAGAATTTACCATGCATGCGATAGATCGCACAGACAGGTTATTCCCAATAGAATAATAAATAATGGAACTATGTCATGCGTAAACGACGCATGTGATATTAAATCACTGAATAATAAATAATAGAACGGTGGTCATGCGAACGCATACCAGATGTGATATTCCACGAATAATAAAGAATGTAATAATAGAAGAATTTCACCACGATATGCGGTACTTGCGCAGACGAGTTATTCAACATAATAATAAAGAATGGAATAACTGAAGAATTTCACCAAGTATAGGGTAATCCGCATATACAGGTTATTCCAACAGAATAGTAAAGAATGGAATAATAGAAGTTCTCTTCATGAAGACGAAAGAAATAATACCCCTTACTAGTACAACAAATAATATCCCTTACCTTATAAAGAAGAAATTACTCAAACGGGTGAAATTTGGGATATACTTGAAGAAAACTTGCACTACGCTCAAGGCTTTCTTAAACTCTAAAGAAATACGCTTAAGATTATAGAAGAGAATTCTCTGAATTTCTGGTGTTATTTCAATTCTAACTAAGCATCCTATTTATAGGAAATAGAAAGGATACTATGCAATAAAATATAATATATATATATATATATATATATTATTTAAAATCTAATAAAACAATTAACTTTATAAAAGTATTCTGTTTTATATAAAAAGATTTTACTATGCAAACACTATGCAGGCACTATGCAAACACTATGCATAATAAAATATAATATATTCTAATTGTTGTCTAATAAAATAAATAACTTTATAAAAGTATCCCTTTTTATATAAAAAGATTTTACTATACAAAACACTATGCTTAATAGAATATAATATATTCTATTTATAGTCTAATAAAACAAATAACTTTATAAAAGTATTCTATTTTATATAAAAAGCTTTTCTGTTTGATTACATTAATAATACTAATAAAACAAAATTTATATATATATATATATATAAACTTCCGTGACTTCATAAAAAGACACCTCAATATATTTAACAACATTTATCATCATTATTATAATTCACAATATTAATCGACCAGGTCGTTCCCAAGAAAGAGGGGCTTTCCAATAAGGATTTCTCCCTATTGGCACGCAATTAGGTGACCAAACCTCTCCTTGGCAGAACTTCTAGACATCGTTAATATTGCAAATAATAATATTAATAACTCTGTCATCTCAATTATTGATTTAATAATATATATTATATCAACAATAATTGAATCAAATAACGTAAGATACTATGCAACAACTACTGAATCAATAATCAATAATTGAACAAAACTGAGTGACTTCTCATATAAGCATCAATAATCAATACCGTGTGCTACTATGCAACCACGCATATTCCTGTACTTTTAACATCGAGTTTTCAACAGTTAACGGTAAAACTTCCGCCATTATTTTCATAAAATATTTTTGTCATTTTCTCAATCCGACAATAATTTCGTTGTGGGGTTCACCAATGATTATGTCGTCCACCAATGATTGTGTCGTCGTACGAATATTCCCTGTTAAAACGAATCTTCCCCGACCAATCGAATATTATATAACAACTTGCGTACTTTGCAAAATTTATAAATATTACCCACAACTATAACATTATCTCAAATCCATACCATAATATTAAAAAAAAATATTTCGAGAAAATTAAATCTTTATTCGTAAAATTTGGGATTTTACAATCTCCCCTCCTTATGAAATTTCGCCCTCAAAATTTACGTTCCTTCTCTTTGTCGAACAAATGAGGACACTTCGTCAGATTCTTACTCTTGAGGTATAACCTTTGAGTGTCGAATATGATCCTTCTTATCCAAGATTTTCACACGTATCTCATCATACGTTAAATCTTCTGCTATCTCGTCTAGTTCTAATTCAATAATGTGGTTCGGGTCGTCCACATATTTACGTAACATCAATACGTGAAAAATGTTATGAACAAGCGACATACTTGGTGGTAAAACGAGTCTATAGGCCACAGTTCCTACTCGATCAAGGATTTTAAATGGGCCAATTAAAATCGAGGTTTGAGATAACGGCTTCTTGAACATTCATCAACTCCAGGTGTGTAGTTTGAGCGGCTTTAACTTTATCGATTAAAGTCGATTCTACTCATATATTCATTATCTTCACGTGGGTCCCTAGAGTCTTTAACTCTATCTTCATCATTTGTAAGTTATATGAAATGGGTTTTTGTGTTAACAACATCACACTCGTAAACACATACGATCTTTTACTCAACGCGTCAGCTACCACGTTCTCTCTTCCACGATGATATTGAATGGTATGATCGTAATCTTCAACAGCTCGAGCCAATTTCTTTGGCGCATTATACGTTCGTTTTGGTTGAAGAAATATTTAAGGGTTGAAGAAATGGGTTTTGTACTAGGGTCAGTACAAAATTCGATTTCACGCTCTGGGGTAGGCCAAGAAGTCTTCAGAAATATGTCGAGAAATTTATTAACAATAGAAATATCATTCAAAACTGTGACTCTCATCCAAGACTTGGATAACACGTCACATTGATACCTATCAACTTGCCATCATCATTCACAACGTCCCCTACGAAAAGTCTGGCTTTGGTGCATTCCACACAAGAAAGTCAACAATGAAAGGATCGGGGCTCTTTACTTACGGCTTGATATAACAGTGATTAACTTTAGTGGTTTTGTTGCTTGAATTCGCATAACAGGTTGGTTAGGAATATAAAAGCTAACAACCTTACGAAAAACATGATGAGTAGTTAACCAATCGATTCCTAAAATCACATCAAAGGCAAGTATTTTCAAAGAGATAAGATCGACATGTAACGTTAAAGTGTCGATTTGAATCAAACAAGATTTATAAACAGTGGAGGTAACGAAGGTTTCTTCCAACAGAGTTTCAACAGATAAATCAAAGTCTAATTTCTCAAGAGCCAAGTTCAAACATTGAACACAACTAGGTGAAATAAAAGAGTGGGTAGAACCGGTATCTAACAAGGTATAGACTTCGCAAGAGTTTATGATTAACTTACCCGTGATAACTTTATTCAGGTTCCTCATAAAAAAAATGCTCTCTCTTAAACTACCGATTTTAACTTGTCTGGGATATCCCAGTTAGACTTAACTTTGCTATAGAGTACATTCCACCCTTAATTGCTTCGTCACATTCCTGATCCATGATTCCAATCATTACTCTCCGATCCATATCAAATTGGGGTTGACCGCTCTGCACAGGGTAATTCTAAATTCGATGTTGGATTCTCCCAATTGCTGTCCAAAAAGAAAAATCCATTTCATCTATTTTGGCCTTATTGGATCGGACGTCTTTTTCTACAATATCTACGCGTCGTGCGGCTTTTACCCATACATCATCTATTCTCATTAGATTCGGTTGTTTCTTCTTTCATCGAACTTTGATCATATCATTCTCGATTCCACTCTAATATCTTATACTCGCCAAAGAGTGCTTACATTCAAGCATCGCACATCGGGTAAACACAATTTTGAATTGTTACATCTCTTTGCTCCATGACCGCCTGTCGTTCTTCAGCCTGCTCTTCTAACTCATGAATACGATTTTGTAATTCTAAATTTTGATCATAAAATTCTTCTTACCAATTCTCCTCAGGTTACTCTTCTTCCTCTTCTTCCTCACTCTCAGCTGCTACCTCTGCAACTAGCTCAGGTGCAACTATTAGTTCTTCACTCACCACGTAGATATCTCTAATTTCTTCTTCGTCTGACATCACATTAATCTGGTTAGTGATTAAAGGTGTCTCAACGGTCTCATGTGCTTCATTGCTTATCTCAACATTTTCGGATGCCATTTTCAAATACTGCCACAAAATAAGGGTTAATTAATATATCACATATTATCCCTATACTCTGACCGACCAATTAAATACCAAATAGACTTAGGTAGGTCATACTAGCGAAGGAATTCCCCGTCTTGGGTGGTCAGATACCAACTGTGACGCCCCCAAAATAAGTATACATCACCCATCTTGGGTCGTCAGATACAAGGTACTGAATACAAATACAAACTAATTATACAACAGTCGTGCAAAATACGATGACATATATACTGTGAGTTTCAATACAAATATTGTAACATATATAATACTACAATATTCATACTCAAATTAATACATGCCATATAAAGTACAACAACAAATATTTCAAGTCTCCAAAGGGACACGAGAAGATTTCTGTTCTCTTCATTTTACTGCGGTGCACTTTTGACGCTTGTGGATTGGGTTCTCATCACCCTATTGTTGTTCACCAAAATCAATTATTAAGTGATGTATAAAATCGACACACACATCTTAGGTCCTCAATATAATTATATATTGCATGTCATGCCATAGTCAGGACTATTAATGTTATTATCTGGACCGTCACTCCATTTCCCGACTAGTCCCAGCTATATTCTCATTTCCTGAAGGGAACAATAAAAGAAAGGGTGAGCTCAACTAGCCCAGTAAGAAATATTATGACTAAGATAATGCAGAATAAATTATACTTAGCCTTCAACAATGTTAAACTGATAAAATACAATAGACATCAAGTTTAACTGCAGCGAAATAAGCAAATCCATTAGAAGAGTCAAGTAGAGGATGATATCTACTATCTTCTATGATTTAAAATGTTTTCATCAATTTTTATCGCTGAGACTCAGCTTAATAAATAAACCACATCATCGAGTCATCCCTGCACTACGGGCCAAGGATATTCATTAAATCATCAATGGTCATGACTATACCGAATAATTCCTGATCATAATCATACCAAAAAATGTCCATCAATGCACTACAGGCCACTGAGGACTTTTATCACATTATTTACAACATTACAGGTCATGATTATACCGAATGATCCCTGGTCATAATCATACCAAGTCCATCTATGCACGTAAGCCGAAGATGACTTTCATCACAATATAAGCATGAGGATGATGACAATGATATAAGCATTAATCAAATGAAAACAATGATAAATATTAAAGACTTTAAATTTATCCAAATATTATCAATCACTTAATAAACTCATCATCTAATATTATTAATATTATAACAATATTTTAATTACTTCTTAAACTTATAAACAATTTATTTCAATTGTTTACACTTTACCAAATAATGCATTTAATCATTCAAAAATGCCATACTCATAAAATTTCATTACTAATGATCAAATCTCTCATCAAAAATCTGCATGTACCCTATATAGGATTCGCAAGCCATAAAATCTTATTTTCCAATTTCGTTACTTCACATAACATATTTAACTCATATGTTTGTAACAAAACCATTTTCATGGAAAATTACCAAATCAACTTATTATTTTTCTATCCTTTGTCCAAATATATATATACATATATTTCATACACAACAAGTATTTTTTTTTATAATTTTTCAACTCCCTTAAGTATTTTTCAAAAATCAATTTCTAATTAATTCCTTAAGAAATTAGCTACCTCAAATTTAACTCCAGAAATTCCCAAATCTTGGCAGGATCTACACATGTTAACGTGAGTTTCCAGTTTAAATTTCATGGTCATCGGAGTTATAGACCTCCGATTATAGCATTTTTCGTCGAAAAAACCTAAATATTGAAATATTCATAACTTGCTCATTTTAAGTCGGAATGAGCTTATTTTTTGACAGGAGGTACTTTATACCATATATTTTCATGTCCCAAAGGCCAGAATATTTCTCACAAATTAAGGGGCCAAAAATGCCCTTTTAAATTTTTGGACAGTAGCTTTTTGGTACATTACAGTTTTTGACTCCTTTGCTAAATTCAGTACATACAAAAATCTACAACAACTTTTCCGGTGATTCCACTTGGATAAGTTAGAAAACACATAGATCTAACTCTAGAAGTTGACCACACTCAAAAATTCAAAATATAATAGGAGATATGGTCAATTGAATTACATGTTCCATTTTCACCAAAATCTGATTTTCAACCTTTTGTGATTTTTAAGAAACTTTTATGTTTTCACATAATAACCAATATAATTCATCATAACACTTACTAATACTACATATACCTATGATTTTCATCAGTCCAATACTTTTATTATGACTTTCATCATAATCCACGTAAACAGATCATTTTCACAATTTAATAAGGAATGAATACAAAAGATCATTCACCATGCATGTGGTAATCCACATAGACAGGTTATTCCAATAGAATAATAAAGAATGGAATAACTGAAGAATTCACCATGCATGCGATAGATCGCACAAACAGGTTATTCCCAACAGAATAATAAATAATGGAACTAGGTCATGCGTAAACGCTTTACGCATGACAGACATGATATTCCAACAGAATAATAAATAATGGAACCAGGTCATGCGTAAACGCACAGACAGGATATTCCGACAGAATAATAAAGAATGGAATAACTGAAGAATTCACCATGCATGCGATAGATCGCACAAATAGGTTATTCCCAACAGAATAATAAAGAATGGAATAACTGAAGAATTTCACCAAGTATAGGGTAGTCCGCATATACAGGTTATTCCAACAGAATAGTAAAGAATGGAATAACAGAAGTTCTCTTCATGAAGACGAAAGAAATAATACCCCTTACAAGTACAATAAATAATATCTCTTACTTTATAAAGAAGAGTACTCCGACGGATAGTGCGGGGATATACTTGAAGAAAACTTGCACTACGCTCAAAGCTTTCTTAAACTCTAAAGAAATACGCTCAAGATTATAGAAGAGAATTCTCTGAATTTCTGGTGTGATTTCAATTCTAACTAAGCATCCTATTTACAGGAAAATAGAAAGGATATTATGCAATAAAATATAATATATATATATATATATATTTATATATTATTTAAAATTTAATAAAACAAATATCTTTATAAAAGTATTCGCATTTTATATAAAAAGAATTCACTATGCAAATACTATGCATGCACTATGCATAATAAAATATAATATATTCTAATTATTATCTAATAAAACAAATAACTTTATAAAAGTATTACATTTTATATAAAAAGATTTTACTATGCAAAACACTATGCATGCACTATGCAAATACTATGCATAATAAAATATAATATATTGTAATTATTGCCTAATAAAATTAATAACTTTATAAAAGTATTATGTTTTATATAAAAGATTTTACTATGCAAAACACTACGCATAATAGAATATAATATATTTTATTAATAGTTTAATAAAACAAATAACTTTATAAAAGTATTCATTTTATTACATTAATAATACTAATAAAACAAAATTTATATATATATATATATATATATATATATATATATATATATATATATATATATATATATATATATATATATATATATATATAAAACTTACGTAACTTCATAAAAAGACATCTCAATATATTTAACAACATTTATCATCATTATTATAATTCACAATATTAATTGACTGTGTCAATTCCCGTGAAAAGGGGGCTTTCAATAAGGATTTCTCCCTATCAAGACAATTAGGTGACCAAACCTCCGTTGGCAGAGCTTCTAGAACATCGTTAATATTACAAATAATAATATTAATAACTCTGTCATCTCAATTTTTGATTTAATAATATATAAAATATCAACAATAATTGAATCAAATAACGTGAGATACTATGCAACAATTATTGAAGCAATAATTGAACAAAACTGAGTGACTTCTCACGTAAGCATCAATAATCAATACTATGTGCTACTATGCAACCACGCGTATTCCTATACTTTTAACACTAGGTGTTTCAATAGTTAACGGTAAAACTTCCGCCGTTATTTTCATAAAATATTTTTGTCGTTTTCTCAATCCGACAATAATTCCGTTAATAGGTCCCTGAATGATTGTGGTCGTCCGCACGAATATTCCACGACCAATCGAATATTATATAACAACTTGCGTACTTTGCAAAATTTATAAATATTACCCACAACTATAACATTATCTCAAATCCATACCATAATATTAAAAAAAAATATTTCGAGAAAATTAAATCTTTATTCGTAAAATTTGGGATTTTACAAAGCAGATAATGTTCGTAGAGCAGATTCAGCAGTGGACTCAACAATCACAATGACAACCTCAACGACCGTAGTGCTACCTCGACGATCGTAGTCCTCCCAAAGACTACACTACCTCAGGAGGAGCTAAGGGCAAATCAGTATTTTCCACACAAGTTAAAATCGTGGAGCCAAGCAGAACTCGACACATGTCCCACTACGCAGATCGAGTGGAGGGAAGTTACAAGTGTAGGTTAAAAAGGGCTTTTTGAAAACTTACCTCAGAAGTTCAAAAAGCTTATTTCTCTCTCTATACAAGCAGAAACCCTAGCCTTCCAAAAAGCTCAATCAACTTCAGTGCAGAGAAATCAATGGTGGCTTCAAGTATTATCACTGGTTACCGACTCTGTTTTGACGAGTTCAAGACAACTGACTCTCAATTCCACAAGATTCTGTCTCTGGTAAAGAAAGTTGGTCTTGAGGAGGCTCTGGGCACCAACACATGGATCTACCCAAAGCTAATAAAGGAATTTTATAGCAATGGAGTTTTTGAGAACAACATCATCACCACAAGAGTCAGGGGAGTACAACTTAAGCTCAAGGCTGAAGACATAAATCTAGCCCTAGGCTTCAATTCAAAGGGACTCCTATCGATAGAGGTCATCAATTTCCATGATGGACTGAAGAAGATTCATCACAAAAAGAATCAGACTGTCAAGGGGTACAAGAAGAAGGACTTTCCCCAAAAAATGGGTTTTTGGCTGACATTGTTGGAAAGTGCATATGTTGCAAAAGCTCTAGCCACGACTCAGTAAATGAAGTACAACTGAAGCTTATGACAAAAATCTGTTATGGAATCCAACTCAACTTTGGAGCCCTAATCATTGATTGGATTGGGAAGTGGATGCTCAATTCAAAGAAATCAAAGAGCTCTGGTAAGATGCTCTACGGGCGGTTTATAAGAATCATCCTGTAATCAGCACTAGGTGACAAAATTGGAGATAATGAAAGAGAATCCATTAATCCTAACAGGACGATGACCCAAAAGATATTTGAAAACTGGAAAAAAAATCCAGCTAAAAATGTCAGAATGATATCTGAGTCCAGTGGAAGAACTGGTGATGCAAAGGAGACTGGAATACCAGTAAATATGTCTGTTGTAAAAGAGACTGAAGAAGAAGAAGAAATCAACAAGGAAGAACCCATTGCTTTAATCAGAAAAAGCAAGGGCAAAAGAAAAATAAAGGCTCAAATAGCAGAAGAGCCTCAAGGCTTGACTACTGAGGCACCTCAAGAGAGTTCAGGTACTGAAACTCTAAAGAAACTGAAAAGTAAAAAATAACATTCAGAGGAAGAAGAAGACAGAGCTACCATCTCTCAGTTGCTCAAGAAAGGAAAGCGGAGTCACAAGTCAAAGAAGCCCTCTTTCTCTTCGATCGTAAAGTCCCCACTGATCATATAATCCAGACTTGACACCACTCCAGAAGAAGATACTGCAACAGCTTCTCAGTCTGATCAACCTTTTAGAGCTGGAGCTGGAAAAAGTAATGAGGATGTAGCTCAGCCTAAAAGGTCAAAGAGAAAACTGGTCAAGAAGTACATCATTGTCAATAAAAAGGTGTTAAAAGAGGAAGACAAAAGGATAGCTGCTGACAAAGGACTATCCGAAGTTAATAAGGAGAATACAGTTCAAGCTGAGGGGGAGCTCCCTGAAGTTCTTTCACTAGAGAATGCTCTAGCTGAGGGGGAGCCGTTTAAAGTTCAAATGGATGATCAAGTTGAGGGGGAGCCTCATGAAGTCCATGTGTCAGAAAAGACTGTAACTGAGGAAGAATTTCTAAGATATCATCATGAATCCTCCACAGTCCCTCAAGAGAATCTAGATGCAGTAACTGTTGAAATGGAAATGATTGAAGCCATGGAGGATGTGAGAGCAGAAGAACAAAAAAGTCAAATGGAGATAATTGATGTGGTGGAAGTTTCAAATGAAGACAGAGAAGAAGAAGAAGAAGAAGAAGAAGAGGATGACGAAGTTGAAATCATTGTTGTGGGATGTGATGGATATAGGAGAGCCAACTACAATTAATTGTTCTCCTATCTACCTATGATGCCATTTCACAGAGCCCAAATCCTCAACTCCTAGGATCATATGTTCTAGACCTTCAAAGCCTATCCAGCAATTTTAGTTATACCTCATGGATTCCTAGGTAAAATCAACATTGCCCAAAAATTGATCACCAACAATCCCTCTTCAGAATATGGGCATGAGGTACAAATTATTCCTATCTCTTTTAGGGTAAATCACTGTCCACCATCATTTTTCAATTAATTCTATGAATCACCAAGGTGGTTGGAAGTGATACTTCATCCACTCAATTAATTTCCAGTTATAGAATCCCAACATTCGGTAACTGATGAACCAAATGTGCCAAACTTTGTGTTGATCCAATCTCCTATCATCTCTCCCTCTACGATTATTGAGCCACATCCAATCGTAGAGTCACCAGCACAAGTCTTTGAGTCACCTGTTAAGATCGTAGACTCAATCCCCTTTTGAAGCTCAACCTCACACACCTGCCCCTCCATCAGACATACCATCTTCCTCAACCAACGACTATTTCAGTCTTGATCTTGCTCTCTACCAAATGCAAGGTCAACATTCAAGAGCCTCTCCTCCAAATAATCTGAAACTCCTTGAACTTATAACTGATCTCCCCACCAAAACGGAGTTGTCAGAAGCAACTAAGAAATTGACCAAGGACATACAAGAAGATCTTGAAGTTCACTCCAAACTTGTTCATATGAGGCTGACTCATTTGATTGATGCTGCCAATACTCTCCCAAGCAACCTAAGTTCTGAACTAACAAAGAAGCTTAGGGAGATAATAAAAGAGATGATCCAGAGTATCAATGAAACGGATCAAATCCACTTTTTAGATACCAAGAAGCACAGGGATGCTGTTCTTATTTTTCAAAATACTCAAGAATCCCAAAATCAACTTCTGATGGAAAATCTCACGAGTTTAAAGACCCAAATGAAAGAATTCCAAGCATTCTCTATGGGTCAAATGCAACAAACAAAAAATGTCTTGTCCATTCTGCAAAAGAGAGAAGCTCGAACTAACTCTCTGATTCAGGAAAATCGTGCAGACATTGTTCAATCCCAGACTCAACTTAATGAACTAGTCCAAGGCATGACTCGCCTATCTGAAGATATTCGAATCCTTGATACTGACATAAAGGGGAGAATAAAGGGGAAGGAGGCGACAAAGGAAGAGGCAAAGGAGGCAAAGGCAAAGTCAAAATTGCTCAATTCTCCAGAAGTTCTCCCATGAGTTCTCCTGCAAGACAGTCTCGCCATTAGACTCCATGACCTGAACAGCAGCAAATTCTCATGGCACAACCACTAAGGAGTCAAAGGCCTTCTCCAAGCTCACAAGAGGTGACCACCACAGGCCTAAGAATGCCAATTGGAGATCCTACATTCATGAATAGACACGATCATTTGGAATGGCTAAGTCAAAGAGAGATAGAAGATATAGCATGGAGAGACGAAGTCAGCAGGAGAAGAAGAGCTCAAGAGTATGCAAATCCTCCAAGGAACAAAAGGCAGAAAAAATAGAGATAAGTTGAAACTCATTTCTTATTGATATAACTAAGCTTAATTGTAATATCTGTCTTTACAAACATCAATAAATTCATGCTTATTCTCTAGAGGTTTCAGCTCTCACTGAAACACTAAGTCATATTTACTTTCTAGCAACTGCATCTAGAAATTAATAACCATGATAGAAATCTCCTTGGTTATGTCAACATCAAATAGAGGGAGATTGTTTCGAGATTGCATTTTTAAAATTTGATGTTGAAAGTTAATAGTCATGATTATATGTAAAGTCCTTCAAAGGAACACATGTACAAGGACTTAGTGATAGATCAAATTTGTTAGGTTGATCTGGACTTTAATGTTTATCATTCTGTAAATGAATGTATAGAAGAAAAGATCAAAGTTGTTAGGTTGATCTATATCTTGAGATGTAATAGATAGGCTTCAACTAAATCATAGTTTATGAAGATGATCAAGAGATTGTAGAAGATAAGCCAGAATTGTAGAGCATCGAGGATCATAGTGTATCAACTTTGAAGGGCCTCTCTGAAGTCGTAGCGTAGTCCTAACATTTGCCGAGCCAAATCAGAGGTCGTAGAGTGCTCTCGGAAGCGTATAGTCTATAAGTCAAGCAAGTGAAGATCGTAGTGCACCAGTACTTAAGAGAAATCATAGTGTTCTCATCTATCAGCACCAGATCAAGTACCAAGGTGGCAAGACACCACGATCATAATCATAGAGCTTTATCTGTTTGTGTTAGAAGCATCAAGCCTCGTCCATTTATTTAAAGATAAATCACAACAAATATGGAATGAGCTATAGATGTTGAAGACCTCAGGAGTCCCAATGACACAACAGTCATCCTTAGTATATAACAAAGAAACATATTAAAGAAGT
Source organism: Panax ginseng (assembly GCA_020205605.1). Taxonomy (NCBI): domain Eukaryota; kingdom Viridiplantae; phylum Streptophyta; class Magnoliopsida; order Apiales; family Araliaceae; genus Panax; species Panax ginseng. The sequence goes on along the minus strand of CM035128.1, from coordinate 32,681,793 downwards.
TAAGGAAAGTACTCTGGCTCAGTAGAAAACACCTTTTCAGGTGTTAGGTGAAACAACAGTCTGTTGTGTCAGTGGGCCAGTCTGTAAATCATAAGTTGTGCAAAAAGTCTCCATCAAAGCTCAGAAATGTCAAATGTATTTAATGCTTCAACGGATGTCTTCAACGGATACATTTCAAAGGCATCATATATACAAAACATTAGCAGATGAAAGAATCAAGCAAGTACTAAACAAAAATGTTGAAGAACACTCAAAGCTCAACTCTACGATCTGTAAAAGAAAGCTTGCTCAACTACTCAGTTCTTTCGAACTCAAGCTTAACAACAACTGAGTAGCACCATTCAAGAACTCAACTATTATCAATTGAAGGAAGAAGTTCCAAGTTAGAAGGAATTGAAGAGTTTTAAGTGAACTGAGAGGTACCAAGTCTACTGGATTTGAAGATTTAATAGTGAACTAAGAAGTTCCAAGACTGTTAGTCTTGAAGGAATCTGTGAGATTCAGAAGTTGTAAAGATATCCTTAGTAGATTTCCTACTCGAGGAGTAGAAGAGTGGACTAGGAGCTTTGAATGCTCTGAACCACTTAAAAATCACTGTGTCTCTTATATTCTTGCCATAATCGCTATAATCGCTCATAAGCGCTTTCTCCTATTAATTCATTATATCTTGAAGGAAAACAAACAAATCTTAATTTCATTTAGTGCTTAAATCATTATCAAAACTAACAAGTATTTTGAAAAGAAAGAATTTAAAATATCTATTCAACCCCCCTTCTAGATAACTATTGTGCCTCTGGGAACTAACAGATGGTTCATGGAAGAGCGTTTTCGTGACTTCCCAAAAAGCGAAAAACCCAAACGAAGTTATCACGGGTAAGCTAATCATAAAATCATGCGAAGTCTATACCTTATTAAATACCGGTTCTACCCACTCTTTAATTTCACCTAATTGTGCTTAATGTTTGAACTTGACTCCTAAGAAATTAGACTTTGACTTATCGGTTGAAACTCCATTGGGAGAAACCTTCATTACATCCACCATTTATAAATCTTGTTTGACTCATCTCTTTGAAAATACTTGCATTTAATGTGATTTTAGGGATTAATTGGTTATCTACTTATCATTCTAAAATTGATTACTTTCATAAGGTCGTTAGTTTTCATATTCCTAACATACTTATTATGCGAATTTAAGCAACCAATCCACTAAAGTCAATCACTATCTTATCAAGCCATAAAACCATTCGTTTATTAAAAAATGGATGTCGGTTTATCTTAGCCCATGTCACGGATTTAAACAAAAATACGTCAGATTTGAATTATATTTCTATTATTAATAAATTTCCTGACGTATTTCCTGAAGAACTTCATGGCCTACCCCCGGAGCGTGAAATTGAATTTTGTATTGATCTTGAACCTGGTACAAAAACCATTACCAAAACTCCATATCAAATGGCTCCTATTGAACTTCAAGAGTTAAAAACCCAAATGCAGGAACTGTTAGACATTGGTTTTTTTCGTCCTAGTACATCTCCTTGTGGTGCTCCTATTCTATTCGTAAAGAAGAAAGATGGGAGTCTGCGACTTTGCATTAACTATCGAGAGTTGTCACCATCAAAAATAGGTACACATTACCTTGCATTGATGACCTGTTTGACTAGTTTCAAGGTGCTAAATTCTTTTCAAAGATTGATCTTCGATCCGGATATCATCAGTTAAAGATTAAAACTAATGACATTCCAAAGACTATTTTCAGAACTTGGTACGGGCATTACGAATTCTTAGTCATGTCTTTTGGATTGACTAATGCTCCTGTTGCCTTCATGGATATGATGAAACGAGTATTCAAGGAATATTTGGATCATTATGTGGTTGTCTTTATTGATGACATCATCATCTACTCTAAAAGTCGTGAAGATCATAAGCAACACTTGAGGCTGATATTCCAAAAGCTTCGTGAAAACATGTTATATGCCAAGTTGAAGAAATGCGAGTTCTGGCTTGAGGAAGTAGCATTCCTTACGCATGTGATATCAAAACATGGAATATAAGTTGACCCGGAGAAGATTAAAGCAATAAAAAGTTGGTAGCAACCTAAGTCAGTTATCGAAATACGTAGCTTTCTAGGCTTAGCTAGTTATTATTGGAGATTCATGGAAGGATTTTCTCGAATTGCCACTCCATTAACTTAGCTGACTCAAAAAGATACAAAGTTAGGATGGAGCAAAGAATGTGAGAAGAGTTTCCAAGAACTCAAGAGGAGACTCATTTTAGCACCTGTTCTGACAATACCATCAGGTTTGGAGGGATTTGTCATCTACAACGATGCTTCAAGCAAAGGTTTAGGATGTGTTCTCATGCAACATGGGAAAGTCATAGCCTATGCCTCACGACAACTTAAAGAATATGAGAAGAATTATCCTAGTCATGACTAGAGTTGGCAGCAGTCATTCTCGCGCTAAAGATCTATGATCTGGAGACATTACCTGTATGGGGAAAAAGTGGATTTCTATACAGATCATAAAAGCCTCAAATATTTCTTCACCCAAAAAGAACTCAACATGCGACAACAACGTTGGCTTGAGCTGTTGAAAGATTACGACCATACCATTCAATACCATCCTGGAAAAGCGAACGTGGTAGCTGACACATTGAGCAGAAGATCATATGCGGGTATGAATGTGATATTGCCAAAATAAAGGCCCATTTTGTATGACTTACAAAGGATGGAGATACAGTTAAAAACTTCAGGGACCCACGTGATGATGTTAAATATACAAGTAGAACCGACTTTAATCGATAAAGTTAAATCTTCTCAAGCTATAGACCCAGAGCTGAGAAATATGAAGAAAATGGTGCAAGAAGGTACTATTCCAGAAGCAAAGATTGACGAAGAAGGAATACTTCGAGTCAACTCTAGACTTTGTGTTCCTAACGTCTTTGATTTTAAGTATAAAATCATGATGGAGGCACACAACACACTGTTTGTGATCCATCCTGGAAGTTCCAAAATGTATCGTGATCTTTGACATACATTTTGATGGAGAAATATGAAGAGGGAGATCGCTGAGTTTATCTCAAGGTGTTTAACTTGTCGACGTGTCAAGGCAGAGCATCAAGTGCCAAAAGGTCCATTGCAACCACTTGAAATTTCAGAATGGAAGTAGGAGCACATTAACATGGATTTTGTTACTGGTCTTTCCAAGGTTTCTCAACGCATAGATGCAATTTGGGTCATTGTCAATAGATTAACCAAGTCTTCTCATTTCTTACCTATACGAGAAACATATTCACTTGAACGTCTTGCTCGTATGTACACAGATGAGATTGTGAGGTTGCATGGTGTGCCAGTATCCATAGTTTCTGATCGAGACCCAAGATTCTGCATATCATCCTCAGACGGATGGGTAGTCAGAGAGGACTATTCAAAATCTTAAAGATCTTTTAAGACTCTTTATCCTAGAATTCAAAGGAAGTTGGGACAAGTACTTACCATTGGTGGAATTCTACTAAAACAACAGTTATCAAACGAGTATATGCATGGCTTCATTTGAGGCGTTGTATAGACGAAGGTGTCCTTCTTCAGTATATTGGGACGAGGTGGGTGAAGCAATGTTATTGGGACCAGAATTGGTACGCATGACTACGAAAAAGATTCAAATGATCTGGCAACATATACAAACCTCACATGATCGACAAAAGAGTTATGTTGATCTTCATCGAAGGGACGTGGAATTCAATATTGGAGATCATGTATTGTTACGTGTTGCTCCATGGAAATGAGTTACGTGATTTGAAAAGAGAGGAAAGCTCAACACTCGATTCATTGGCCCATTTTAAATCCTCGACTGAGTAGGAATTGTGGTCTATAGATTCGCTTTACGGCCAAGTATGTCTCATGTTCATAACATTTTTCACATATCTATGTTACGTAAATATGTGGAAGACCCGAACCACATTATTCAATTAGAACTAGACGAGATAACAGAAGATTTAATGCATGAAGATGTACCCATTAAAATCTTGGATAAGAAGGAACATATTCTACGCCCAAAGGTTATACCTCAAGTTAAAGTTTTATGGAGAAACAATAATATTGAGGAAATGACCTGGGAGTTGAAATCTGAAATGAAAACAAGGTATCCTCACCTCTTCGTCATACCAGGTACGTACATCAATTTCGAGGACGAAATTTTATAAGAAGGGGAGGTTGTAAGACCTCAACTTTTTATGAATAAAGATTTAATTTTCTCTAAATATTATTTTGAATAATAAGATGTTAATTTGATATAATGCTATAGTTATGAGTGATATGTGAAAATTTTATAAAGTAAGCAAGTTGTCATAAAATATTCGTTTGGTCAGGGAATATTCTTTTTTTCGGGAAATATCCGTACGACGGCACAATCATTGGTGGACCCCAAAATATAATGACTGTAGGATATAGAAAGTGACATAAATAACATTTTTATAAAAATAATGGCAAAATTTTAACCGTTAACTGTTGAAATACCGATGATAAAAGAAAACGATGTCGCATTATTGCACAAATGGTAAGCACTTCAGAAGTGTGCAGTATCTCTCATTATTGATGCTTATGTAAGAATTTACTCAGTTTTATTCAATTATTGGAACCGTAGTTGCTGCATAGTATCTCATATTATTGATTCAATTATTGTCATAGTTTCATCTGCACAATATTTTATATTATTAAATCAATAATTGAGACAACACAGTAATTCATATTATTATTTAAATTATTGATAATGTCTAAAAAGTTCTGTCGAGGAAATGGGTTCGGTTATTTAATTGCTTGCCAGTACGGAGAAATTCTTATCGGAAAGCCCCTCTTTCTTGGGAACGATCAGGTTGTCAATATTGTGAGTTATAATATTAATGATGAATAATTGTTGAAAGATTAAAAATGTGTTTATTGAAGATAAGTGATTTGTGGTAAATATTTATTCAATTTTTGATATAAATAGAAGGGTTTGTCGTGAAGCGTTTGTTGTAAGTTTGACTTATTATTCCATGGGGAGATATACTAATTTTTTAGACCGTTGGTTGAAGTCTTAATAGTAAATCAATATGGACTGTCGGTTGAGATTTTAATAATAAATAAATATGGACTGTCGGTTGAGGTTTTAATAGTAAATCAATATGGACCGTCTGTTGAGGTTTTAATAGTAAATCAATATGGAGGGTCGGTTAAGGTTTTAATAGTAAATCAATATGGACCGTCAATTGAGGTTTTAATAGTAAATCAATATGGATCGTTTGTTTTAATAGTAAATTAATCTAGACCGTCCATGAATTAGTTACTATTTAGTTCATTCTCCTATAAATAGAAGCTCATTTTTTCATTCTTTCTTATGAATTCACTAAAACTATAGAGAGAGAGAAACTATAGAGAGAAAGAAGAAGAGTATTTTGCTACTTCAATATTGCAGTATCCAATCTCCTACTAAGGTAAGGGATATTATTTTTCGTATTCATTCTTTATTAATCTGTAGGAGTAACCTGTCTACGCGGATTACCGCATGCATGGTGAATAACCCTTCGTATTCATTCTTTATTAATCTGTGGGAGTAAACTATCTACACGGATTACCGCATGGATAGTGAATAACCCTTCGTATTCATTCTTTAATCTGTGGGAATAAGCTGTCTACGCGGATTACCGCATGTATGGTGAATAACCCTTCGTACTCATTCTTTATTTGTGGAAAAGATCTGCTCACGCAGACACGCATACTGGATGAAAATCCATTTGCAGTTTCGTATATTATTTCTTTTCATATTCCTAAATCTAAACTTACTATGCTAAGTATTACTTCTATAATTCCTGAAATTAGTAGAATATCCTTGAGTTTCGTACTTCATCTAGTATCATTTCATTGGAATATTGGTCTGAACTTTCTTATTAAATTTCAATATTTTCATTCGGGGTACTATTTATAGGGTACTATTCACTCAGGTACTATTCACGGGGTACTATTCACTCGGGTACTATTCGCTCAGGTACTATTCACTCGGGATACTATTCATGAGGTATTATTCACGACAAAATTGGTTTCTTTTCTGTCCAAATTATTTTTGATACATGAATATCATTATTGAATTTTACTCCATAATTAATTATTATGTTGGCAATTTGGACATTCTTGAACTCTGGATAAATTGAATTATAAATCTCTAATATTTATCCTTGATCTCACTTGATTAATTTCTTATATCATTGTCATCATCCTCATGCTAATATTTTGGTAAAAGTCATCTTTGGACTGTAGTGCATAAATGGACTGTTGATTGGTATGATTATGACTAGAAATTGTGTATTAGTATAATCATGACTTGTAATGTTACAAAAAATATTGTGGTAAAAGCCTCTTTGGCCCATGTGCATAGATGGATAGTTATTTGACATGATCATGACCACTGGTGATACAAACGAATATCATTGGCCTGTAGTGCATGGATAATTCGTTGATTTAAAATATTTATTGTTTGGTGTTACAGGGATAAAATATTGATGATGGACTTTTAAATTATAGAAGATAGTAGACATCATGCTCTACTTGACTCTTCTAATGGATTGTTATTTCGGAGAGTGGAGTAATGGTCCAAGATGGTTATTTTAGTAATCATCACTATTTTGTAAGTGTGACAATAATTTTAATGAGGATTTTTTTTGGATTTTGGATATTGTCTACGAGACAATATTTGTATTAAAACTCACAGCGTATGTTTTGTCGTATTTTACATGACAATTAATATTTGTATAAATGAAGTTTGTATTTGAATTCGGTACCATATATTTGGCGACTCAGAATGGGTTGTGTGAACCTATTTTTGGGGCATCACAGTGGGGGTGGACGATGGTGCTTCTCTGGTGTATGAAAATCAGCGTCGTCATCCCCCCGCTCACTATCGTCACCACCACCATGCTTTGCATCACCATCCTGCTTGTCATCGCCACTCTGTTGATCACTACAAGAAAAAGGCTCATCTGCGACTGAATATTTACGACCGACTATCTGCGACCGCTAGCAGTCGCTGATATCAATCTGCGACCAAATCCGGTCGTTGATAGGAGTCGCATTTGTTTTGCTCGCTAGATGTCTGTCGATGATCACCATCTACGACCGATGTATAAATGACCAGTAAGTAGCAATGAAACATTCGCCGATTTGAGTCAAATGAGTCGACCTTTTTTGTGACGATGGAGCTATGTGGTAGTGATCGGTAGCAAATAATCGTAGTTGGTCTCTAATATAAAAAAAAAATATTTAGTTCTGCTCGCTGATCAGTAATAGCGACCGCATGAAAAAAATTGGTCATTTTGTGGATTTTCTCAAAAAAATTGTACCTGTTTTATAGCTGCTTTATATCCCAACACACAACAATACCTATAAATAAACCAACATCCCTACAAATCCATCAATATATCCATCCATATATACAAATTAATAAAACTAACACATTAATATAAACATCCACGCATGTTGTGCTCATATATATAAACAAGTAACGTAAAATTTATATACAAATGCCATAACATATAATATATATATATATATATATATATATATATATATATATATGCATCCGTACATTATATATGTTATTACAAAAATTCAAATGTAGATTAATAAGAGATCGAAGAGGGAATAAAAATGTCTTAAGGGATTAATATCGTCCAAATAGGGCTGTAAAAAAAGAATAAAACATGTATTATTGAATGTAAAGTTAAACTAAACATGCAAAGCTAAAGTACTTAAAGCTAAACAATGACAAGATTAATTACATGTTCAGTCTCATCCTGGTCCTGTGCTACTCTAGTCACTGCATCTGCTAACTCCTCAGGACTCAAAGACTGCAGATGCCCGCCAAGTGTAAGAAGAAGATTCTGATCCTTACATATTGCTCTCACACAGTCATCAGGAGTGTGTGACGTCGGATGACACGAGGATTGAGTAGATATTCGGTCGTTGTTGTTGTCCTTGGACTTTGACATAGTTATTGATCACAATCGACATTCTATCTCATAATTCTTGATCAATCTGTGGTCGCGGGGTGCCTTCAGGATAACACTGATTTATTAGGTTCTTATAAGTGTCATGTTAGCAGGTTAAAAATTAAATAGTTAAAAATAAATATAAAATGCTTAAGAATGACGTAAGAATTTATAAACATATCAAAGTACCAATATCTGGATAGCCCCAGGCAAACAATCGCGGGTGGCGACGTATACATCCAGCTAATGGATAGGCTGACCTTGAGACTGAGATTCCTACAAAATATGCTCATATGTAAATATTTAAATATGTGATATAATAAAACTAAAACTAAAACTTTTCAAAATACGTACCCGTGCATCAATATGCTGCAACTGCGATATACTTTCGCCCTTATATATGCCTTTTGCCTTGTTGCCTTCAGGTGCACCTGAGGCTCTGTTAGTGGCGGCAATCTTGCCTCTTTTCACCTAACTTTCAACTCGCCACTTCTCACACATCTCATCGCATATAGGTTGCATGCACCACCAGGGGCTATGCTCGTGCATGTACTCCTCTTTCTGTCCTGGATGGTTGATTGATGCATTATGAATTTTTGCAAAGAAAATAACACGGACTAATATTAAGACAATGATAATGTAATCCAAAACTACTAAACAATATTAGTTAATTCATTAATTATATTATTTATCAAAATTTAAAAAATATACTTAAAATTCAGCCCAAACTACATCCTTGTGGGTGAGAGGTGTGTTCTCCCATGTAATCGTTGGTGTAGGCCAGTTCTTTAAGCATAATTGTGAAATGCACTTCATAATCTCGCTATCTTGAAAATCACTACAATATACAACAATTTATATTAAAGATAAGTAATTTTATTATATTGTGTAAAGAAATTTTTGTTAGTATATATCTAAAACAATGGTAATATAAAATGCTTATATATAATAGCTAGATAATGTACATGTTGTCTGGAGGAGGTCTAATTTGTATAAGAATTCAATCATCCGAATTAGCCAAGGCCTTTGGCACATGATTAGGCCCCTGACTTAAGCCGAGCTTTTTTAATGCTGGTTCAGAAGATATCTATAAATAAAAAATTTTAGGGTTTTATTATGAGTTATACGATATTACATATACAAATAAAATGACAATAATGATAGGTAATTATATGAAATAGTTAACTACGACAACTATAAATAAAATATATACATGTAATTGTATGTAATATAAGTAAAACTAAACATACATTTTATTTTGTTAATCGTTGTCTGAGTCAGAATCATTTTATATATGTATTAGAGATTCATAACCATCATCTTTTTCAGATTCAGTGTCAGTCAATAACTCTTCCTCCTCAATATCAATTTCATCTAACATATGTACTGACTCGGGATCCAATTCATCAGGTTCATCTCCACCCTCTAACTGGATTACGCCATTGTTGTCCTCCACATTTATTATAGGAGGTCTGTGGAACATCTCCTCTTGGTAGAACTCCCCATGTACTAATTTTACATGACTGCGAGCGGGATTATGAATTATAACTTGTCAATCTGCAGCTGGTATATCCCATTTCCTAATAAGACTAGGAGTGTAGTATATTTATATTATTTGATTTGGAAACACAAATGGTGCGTTGACGTACGTGGACCTATATAGGTCAATATCGACGATTCTATGTCGATCGACACGTATTCCCTTTTCTGAATTAAACCAACGACACTTAAACAAGTTCATTTGACCCCATAACTTACATTCTTACACTTCAAACAAGGGAATCTTATCTTGTTCTGACCATTCATACATTCCGCGTGACTATACGCATAATCCAGAAACACTTGGTAACCAGTTCTAAATTCAGCTTTAGCACCTATCTGGGCATTTGACTTGCATCGTCTCATCCAACTATGATCTAAATAGAGGTCCATGATACCACGATACCTACTGTAGACAAGAATTATTGCATTCACCTTGTTAGAGATTTATAATTCAGCCCAATGCAATTTATGATGCTTATAAATACATATAGATGTATATGTACATATAAAACATGAGTGTGCATCATAAATGCTTATTTGAGAATGAAATAAGGATACATAACACAATTAACATTTATATAGCATGAGATTGACTACCCAAAGGTGTGAGACCCCTAATTTTATGAATAAAGATTTAAATTTCTTGAAATATTTTTTTTGAATATTATGGTGTAGATTTAATATAATGTTATAGTTGTGGGTAATATTTATAAATTTTGCAAAGTATGCAAGTTGTTATAAAATATTCGTTTGGTCGGGGAATATTCTTTTTGTCGGGAATATTCGATTGACCAAGACAATCATTGGTGGACCCCACAACGGAAATATTGTCATAGTTAGATAACTACGTAATTATCTTTTTATAAAAATAATGAGAGAAAGTGTTACCGTTAAAACATTGAACTACTCGGTAGTAAAAAGTACGAGAATCTGGCTGTGGTTGTATAGTAGCACACGATATTGATTATTGATGCTTACGTAAAAAGTCACTCATTTATACTCAATTATTGCTACAGTAATTGTTGCATCATATCTCTCATATTATTGATTCAATTATTGTCACAGTATCATCTGCATAATATGTTATATTATTAAATCAATAATTAATATGGCAAAGTTATTCATATTATTATTTGCAATATTGACAATGTCTAGAAGTTCTGTCAAGGAGAGGTTTGGTCACCTAATTACGCGCTAATAAGGAGAAATCCTTATCGGAAAGCCCCCTCTTTCCAGGAACGACTGTTGTTAAATATTATGAATTATAATATTAATGATGAATAAGTTCGTGTTGATTAAAGATGAAATTGATAGTTCCATTGTATTAGAATTATTAGTGTTAGTGAAAATCGACATTTATTTCGATAATAATTGATGTCTGTAGGTTATATTGACCAATCGGGTAATTAAACGGATAAATGAGTAATTAAATGCTATTGATTCATATGATTATAACTATTTATTCACATGTGTGTACTATTGATTCACATTCATTTACTATTAAGGGAGTTGGTGCAAGATTGATAATACTTGCATGACTAAGTTAAAAATGGAAATATAGATGGAGGTATTATACTGTAATTCGTATTTTCACATGTCTAAAACTATTGATTCACATGATTTACTATTGATTCACATGATTTACTATTAGGGGTGATGGTGCAAGTTTGATAATACTTGTAGGACTAAATTAAAAATAAAGGAAAAGAGGAAAGTATTATACTGTAATATTTCGAGCCCTAAAACGTGCAATTATCGAAACTATATTTTTCTATAAATAGAAGCTCATTCTTCCTTCATTTCTCACCAATTCACTAAAGCTATAGAGCAATTATTATAGAGAGAAATTATAGAGAGAAAGAAGAAGAGAAGTCTGCTACCTCACTATTCTAGTATCCAGTTTTTTTCTAAGGTAAGGGGTATTATTCTTTCGTATTCATGAAGAGAGTTATTTTCTTTCAATACTCGTAAGGGTTGTTATTCCATTCTTTATTATTATGTTGGAATAACCTATCTATGTGAAGTACCGCATACATGGTGAAATTCTTCTGTTATTCCATTCTTTATTATTCTGTTGGAATAACTTGTCTGTGTGGACTATCGCATGCCTGTTGAATTCTATTGTTATTCCATTCTTTATTATTATGTTGGAATATCCTGTCTGTACGGATTACGCATGACCTAGTTCCATTCTTTATTATTCTGTTGGGAATAACCTGTCTGTGCGGTCCATCGTTTGCATAGTGAATTCTTCTGTTATTCCATTCTTTATTATTTTGTTGGAATAACCTGTCTATGTGGATTACCGCATGCATGGTGAATGGTCCTTTGTATGCATTCCTTATTAAATTGTGGAAATGATCTGTCTACGTGGATTACCGCATGGCGGGTGAAAATCCATTTGCAGTTTCGTATATTATATTATACTCATCTGGGATATCATTTCTTTTGTACTCATCATGAAATATTGTTTTCTTGGGTATTTTTCTGTTACGAGTTACTATTCATGAGTTACTATTCACTCTAGTATTATTCACTCGGGTATTCGGGGCACTTTCGTGTCGGAGTACTATTCACGAGTTACTATTCATGAGATACTATTCACCCGATTACTATTCACTCTAGTATCATTCACTCGGGTGTTTGGGGTACTTTTCATGTCGGGGTACTATTCACGGGGTACTATTCCCGAAATACTATTCACGGGGTACTATTTACCCAAAAAATATATTTCTTTTCTGTCCAAATTATTTTTGGTACATGAATATTATTCTTGAATTTTACTCTACAAATCAGTATCGTGTTGACAATTTGGACGTTATTGATTTCTGGATAAATTAAATTATAAATCTTTAAAATTTATCCTTGAACTTGTTTTATTGAATTGTTATGTCATTGTCATCATCCTCATGCTTATATTGTGATGTAAGTCATCTTGGGCTTACGTGCATAGATGGACTTGGTATGATTATGATCAGGGATTATTCGGTATAATCATGACCGTAATGTGGAGAATGATGTGGTGAAAGTCCTCATTGGCTTGCAGTTCATTTATGGATAGTTGTTGGTATGATTATGACCAGGGATTATTTGGTATAATCATGACCATTGATGATTACATGAATATACTTGGCCGTGGTGCAGGGATGATTCGATGATGTGATTTATTTATTAAGTTGAGTCTTAGCGATAAAGTTGATGAAAAACTTTTTAAATCATAGAAGATAATAGATTTTATGCTCTACATGACTCTTCTAATGGATTGCTTATTCCATTGCAGTTATTGATCTAAAACTTGTTGTCTATTGTATTATATCAGTTGTTATACTTTTAAAGGCTAAGGATAATTTATTCTGCATTATCTTAGTCATAATATTTCTTACTGGGCTAGTTGAGCTCACCCTTTCTTTCATTATTCTCTTCAAGAAATGAGAACATAGCTGGGACGAGTTGGGGAATGGAGTGATGGTCCAGGATAAATGGCTTTAGTAATCCTCACAATTCTACAGAATAATGTGATAATAATTGTAATGAGAACACCATTGAGAGTGGATATTGTCTAGAAGGCAATATTCTTGTTTAAAATCTCAGTTATGTTTTGTCATATATTACCCGACAGTTGTATAATTAAGTTTGTATTTAATTTATGTACCATGTATTTGGCGACTCAAGATGGGTGATGTATACTTGTTTTGGGGGCATCACAATTGGTATCAAATCTTAGGGATATGATCCATGGCTGAGATGTGAGACAAGAACTAGGAGGGGAAAGACGGGGAATTCCTTCGCTAGTATGACCTACCTAAGTTTATTTGGTATTTAATTGGTCGGTCAGAGTATAGGGATAATATGTGATATGTTAATTAACCCTTGTTTTATGACAGTGTTTGAAAATGGCATCTGAAAATGTTGAGATCAACAATGAAGCACATGAGACCGTTGAGTCACCAATGATCATTACCCAGGATAATGTGCAACAGGAAGACAATAATCCTTAGGTAAACAATAACACCGATGAAATGATGAATGATGGGATGTTCAGAGGCTTTATGCAATTCATGCAACATCAGGCAAGAGAGACTCCTGTTCAAAATGCAGGTGGAAACACCGGCAACTCTCGGATGGTCACCGCTAAGCAGTTCAAGGAGTTGGGACCACCAGAGTTTTTGGGAAAGCCAGAACCACTTAAGGTGGAGACGTGGTTAAAGCAGATCACCAAGATATTTGATGTCTTGGGATGCTCCGAGGATCAAAAGGTTCCCTTTGCCACCTTTATGTTGCGTGAAGAGGCAGATTACTGGTGGGAATCTGTAAAACGTACCCAGCCTGACGCACTCAAGATGTCTTGGGAGAAGTTCCAAGAGCTGTTTAACGACAAGTACTTTCCTGAAAGTATTCGTCACATGAAGGAGGTAGAGTCCATCAAGTTGGAGCAAAAAAATATGACCGTGTCGCAATACGAAGCTAAATTTGCGGAGTTATCCCGGTTTGCATCCCATTTGGTCAATAATGAGGAGCGAATGACGCGAATGTTTCTAAGAGGTTTGAAACCTGTTATACGTCAATACCTCATTTCTCACAAACTTTTTTTATATTCAGATGTTGTGAATAGGGCTCGATTATTGAGCGATAATGAGTCAAGATAACCAAAAGGCAACGACCAATAACACGATAATAATCGTCTTCGGTGGTGGCGGCAACCATGAATAATGATAACCATCGTGGGGAAATTATCATGCCAAGAATGGTAACCACTTGGTGGTAATCATGGCCAAGATAATAGGAGTGGAAATTTCAAGAAGAGAAGGTTCAACAACGATGGAAAGACAATGAAACACCAACACTCGCTTTTCAAGGAAGGAGAACGACCACCAATTGTATGCTTCAAATGCGGAGGGAGGGACATATCACCAAAGCTGCGTGATGTTGTCCCAAAGCATGTTACAATTGTGGAACGAAGGTCACCTAGCTTGGATTTTGTCGTGCACTAAAGTCAAGTCCAATTTGGGGACGGTGGCAAAAAAGCGGATACGGACAAAACAAAGTCGGTGGTTTCAGGAAGAGCGTTTTTTGTGACTTCTCAAAAAGCTAGTAACCAGAACGAAATTAGCATGGGTTAGTTGATTATAAATTATTGCAAAGTCTATACCTTATTAGATACCGGTTCTACCCATTCTTTTATCTCTCTTGCTTGCGCTCAACGTTTAAATTTAACTCCGGAGAAATTAGACTTTAACTTATCGGTTGAGACTCGGTTAGGAGAAACCTTCGTTACTTCCATTGTTTATAAATCTTGTTTGATTCAAATCGACACTTTTATGTTACCTGTCAATCTTATCTCTTTGAAAATACTTGCCTTTGATGTGATTTTAGGAATCGATTAGTTAACTACTCATCATGCTTTTCGTAAGGTTGTTAGTTTTCATATTCCTAACCAACCTGTTATGCGAATTCAAGCAACCAAACCACTAAAGTTAATCACTATTATATCAAGACATAAGTAAAGAGCCCCGATCCTTTCGTTGTTGACTTCCTTGTGTGGAATGCACCGAAGCTAGACTTTCTGTAGGCAACATCGTGAATGACGATGACAAGTTGATAGGTATCAATGTGACGTATTATCCAAGTCTTGGATGAGAGTCACAGTTTTGAATGATATTTCTATTGTTAATAAATTTCTTGACATATTCTTGAAGACTTCTTAGCCTAACCCTAGAGCGTGAAATCGAATTTTGTATTGACCCCAGTACAAAACCCATTTCTTCAACCCTTAAATATTTCTTCAACTAAAATGAACGTATAATGCGCCTATAGACTTGTTTTACCGCCAAGTATGTCGTGTGTTCATAATGTTTTTTTTACGTATCGATGTTACGTAAATATGTGGACGACCCGAACCATATTATTGAATTAAAACTAGACGAGATAACAGAAGATTTAACGTATGAGGAGATACGTGTTAAAATCTTGGATAAGAAGGATCGTATTCAACACTCAAAAGTTATACCTCAAGAGTTAGAATCTGAAATGAAGTCAAGGTATCCTCATCTCTTCGGCATATCAGGTACGTACGTAAATTTTGAGGGCGAAATTTCATAAGGAGTGGAGATTGTGAGACCCCAAATTTTATGAATAAAGATTTAAATTTCTCGAAATATTTTTTTTGAATATTATGGTGTGGATTTGATATAATGTTATAGTTGTGGGTAATATTTATAAATTTTGTAAAGTATGCAAGTTGTTATAAAATATTCGTTTGGTCGGGGAATATTCTTTTTGTCGGAAATATCTGTACGACGGCACAATCATTGGTGGACCCCACAATGGAAGTATTGTCGTAGTTAAAAAATGACAGATTTATCTTTTTATAAAAATAACGGCGAAAGTGTTACCGTTAAAACTGTTGAACTACTTCCTAGTAGTAAAAATCTTTAGAATCTGGCGTGGTTGCATAGTAGCACACGGTATTGATTATTGATGATTACATAAGAAGTCACTCAGTTATACTCAATTATTGCTACAGTATTTGATGCAATATATCTCTCATATTATTGATTTAATTATTATCACAGTATCATCTACATAATATGTTATATTATTAAATCAATAATTGAGACGACAAAGTTATTCATATTATTATTTGCAATATTGACAATGTCTAGAAGTTACGTCGAGGAGAGGTTTGGTCACCTAAATTGCGCTTAATAAGGAGAAATCCTTATCTAAAGCCCCTCTTTCTCAGGAACGATCTGGTTGTTAAATATTATGAATTATAATATTAATGATGAATAAGTTCGTGTTGATTAAAGATGAAATTGATAGTTCCATTGTGTTGGAATTATTAGTGTTAGTGAAAATCGACATTTATTTCGATAATAATTGATGTCTGGAGGTTTTATTGACCAATCGGGTAATTAACCGGATAAATGAGCAATTAATTGCTATTGATTTACATGATTATAACTATTTGTTCACATTCATTTACTATTAGGGGAGTTGGTGCAAGATTGATTATACTTGCAAGACTAAGTTAAAAATAGAAGTATAGATAGAGGTACTATACTATAATTCGTATTTTCACATGTCTAGAACTATTTATTCACATGATTTACTATTGATTCACATGATTTACTATTAGGGGTGATGGTACAAGTTTGATAATACTTGCAGGACTAAATTAAAAATAAAAGAAAAGAGGAAGGTATTATACTGTAATATTTCGAGCCCCAAAATGTGCAATTATCAAAACTATATTTTTCTATAAATAGAAGCTCATTCTTCCTTCATTTCTCACCAATTCACTAAAGCTATAGAGCAATTATTATAGAGAGAAATTATAGAGAGAAAGAAGAAGAGAAGTCTGCTACCTCACTATTCCAGTATCTAGTTTTCTTCTAAAGTAAGGGGTATTATTCTTTCGTATTCATGAAGAGAGTTATTTTCTTTCAATACTCGTAAGGGTTGTTATTCCATTCTTTATTATTATGTTAGAATAACATGTCTATGCGAAGTACCGCATACATGGTGAAATTCTTCTGTTATTCCATTCTTTATTATTTTGTTGGAATAACTTGTCTGTGCGAACTATCGCATGCCTGTTGAATTCTGTTGTTATTCCATTCTTTATTATTATGTTGGAATATCTTGTCTGTGCGGATTACGCATGACCTGGTTCCATTCTTTATTATTCCGTTGGAATATCCTGTCTGTACGGATTACGCATGACCTGGTTCCATTCTTTATTATTACATTGGGAATAACTGCACATCTGTCGGTCCATCGCATGCATGGTGAATTCTTTCATTATTCCATTCTTTATTATTTTGTTGGAATAACCTGTCTATGTGGATTACCGCATGCATGGTGAATGATCCTTTGTATTCATTCCTTATTAAATTGTGGAAATGATCTGTCTACGTGGATTACCGCATGACGGGTGAAAATCTATTTGCAGTTTCGTATATTATATTATACTCATCTGGGATATCATTTCTTTTGTACTCGTCATGAAATATCATTTTCTTGGGTATTTTTCTATTACGAGTTACTATTTACGAGTTATTATTCACCCAGTTACTATTCACTCTAGTATTATTCACTCGGGTATTCGGGGCACTTTTCGTGCCGAAGTACTATTCACGAGTTACTATTTACGGGTTATTATTCACCCAATTACTATTACTCTAGTATCATTCACTCGGGTGTTTGGGGTACTTTTCATGTCGGGGTACTATTCACGAAGTACTATTCACAAGGTACTATTTACCCAAAAAATATATTTTTTTTCTGTCCAAATTATTTTTGGTACATGAATATTATTCTTGAATTTTACTCTACAAATTAGTATCGTGTTGACAATTTGGACGTTATTGATTTCTGGATAAATTAAATTATAAATCTTTAAAATTTATCCTTGAACTTGTTTTATTGAATTGTTATGTCATTGTCATCATCCTCATGCTTATATTGTGATGAAAGTCATCTTTGGCTTACGTGCATAGATGGACTTGGTATGATTATGACCAGGGATTATTCGGTATAATCATGACCGTAATGTGGCGAATGATGTGGTGAAAGTCCTCATTGGCCTGTAGTTCATTGATGGAAAGTTGTTGGTATGATTATGACCAAGGATTATTTGGTATAAGCATAACCATTGATGATTACATGAATACCCTTGGCCGTGGTGCAGGGATGATTCGATGATGTGGTTTATTTATTAAGCTGAGTCTCAGCGATAAAGTTGATGAAAAACTTTTTAATTCATAAAAGATAGTAGATTTTATGCTCTACATAACTCTTCTAATGGATTGCTTATTCCGCTGCAGTTGTTGATTTAAAACTTGTTGTCTATTGTATTCTATCAGTTGTTATATTGTTGAACGCTAAGGATAATTTATTCTGCATTATCTTAGTCATAATATTTCTTACTGGGCTAGTTGAGCTCACCCTTTCTTTTATTATTCTCTTCAGGAAATGGAGTGATGGTCCAGGATAAATGTCTTTAGTAGTCCTCACTATTCTATGGAATAATGTGATAATAATTGTAATGAGGACACCATTGAGAGTGGATATTGTCTAGAAGGAAATATTCTTGTTTAAACTCTCAGTTATGTTTTGTCGTATATTACCCGACAGTTGTATAATTAAATTTGTATTTGATTTATGTACCATGTATTTGGCGACTCAAGATGGGTGATGTATACCTGTTTTGGGGGCGTCACAAAAGGCATGATATATTGTTGTGGATCTTAAATTGAATGAGGTATGGTCCTATATATGTCATCCTATATATTTTAACTTACATCTGCATTAACCTAAATATAATAAATTCCTCTTTTCAAAAAATAAATAAATATATATATATATATATAATAAATTCCTAGAGGTAGAATATGAGTCATTACATCATGCATGGTTTGCATATGCATTGGGATAAGTCTAAATCATTTTTTTGCATATAAGTAGGTATAATATAAATATAAGCTTTTATTCAGTTTACCCAACATATTGAAAAAAATTTGGCAATCTCCCCTATAATATGGACTATGTACATGCACGATGGTATACATATCTGGCCATCTGAAGGAACCCAAGACACAACCCAAGAGAAATATACAAATTCCAAATATAATAAGACCAAAAGAAAAACGAATGGATGCAAAATCAGTAAAAAAAAAAAAAAAGTACCTAAAAACCTAGATACACTATAAGAAAAAGGCCCAATGGCAACCAAGGCTATCTGCCAGGTAATTTTTCAGTGAACCACTATTTATCTTTCTATGAAGAACTAATATTTTTCAAATATGCCTAAGCCTAATTTTATGGTGATTGTCACTCCATGCGAGGGTCGGCCACCATTAAATATGGAGACAAAGTAAGGGGATTATATATATATATATATATATATATATATATATATATATATATATATATATATATATATATATATATATATATATATATATATTGCTTTTAGGTGAGTTTAAGAGGGTTTTTGTAGGGTATCTATAGCGACCCCAAATTGGGTCCTAAATCACCACGGATCACGGTGCACTATTTCTATAACTATTGTGAAAGATATAAACATAAATTGTTTATACATTAAACATTATATACTAATCCCAAGGTCGAGTAACCATAATTTATACAATTCATTATCCTATCTGACATACAAATTTTTTATCATACATTATTGTTATCAATCTATCTGCATATGTAAACTAAAGTTGGAACTGTCTTTAACCTTTCCTTTATATCTGACGCATTCGCCTTAATTTGCAATGTTTTATCATGATATAGCAAGGGTGAGCATGAAAGTTGCCAGCAAGTTTAAATTTTATTTAAGGATGTATCATGATTGAAAGAGTCTGAATAATAAGCTGGCTATAATTCAACAATGTAGTTGTGAATTAGCACGAACAAACTTTTGACTGAACAAGTATTAAACATGAACAAATATATCTGAATCGAATACAGTATCATACCTGACTTATACATACAATATATACAGAGTACAATTCTACATGGGAATCAGCAATGATTAACTATAAGCATATCAACTCTTAATAGGGTTAAGAAAAACTTGTATGTTCCATTGATTACCATTACGAAATATAACTTAGCTTTATCCGAAGACCTAATATAGATAATACCGATCTCCAAATATTAGAATAATATTATCACAGTATAAAATAATCTAAACACATTACCACATAATCCTATCAGTCTATACAGCATATAAAACCTAGTATCAAGTCAAACTATTGCAGTCTGAGTTGAGTTCGGTACTATTCCGACATCCCAATTGCCTAATCGGACAAAAATCGAGTTTAAATTCAATTAAACTATGCCTAAACACTTAACAATTATCTTAGATAATTTATTAATCAGTCAAAATAATTTTCATAGGCCCATAATATTTTTCAAATAATTATTACCATTTATTATGATTTTTCAATCAATAATATCATATTTATATGCATTAAATACTACTTAATTACATTATCATTAATATTTATTTAATATTAAATATTAATGAAATCCTTAACATAATATTATAATATATTTATAATATCTCAAAATATTTTTAATACTTTATTATTACCATTAAATTATTTTAAAGTAATTAAAACCATTATTAATTATCTACCATTAATATTAAAATATTAATATTTATTTATGACAAAATATCAAAAGTTATATTTTATAACTTAAAATATTTTTATAACACTTCAATTATTTTTATATAATTTTTAAAGCATTAATTTATTTTTCCATAATTTATTTAATACATTTATTAAATAAATTAATTACTATTGAAATTCATCACAAATATTAAAAGTCATTAAAATAACTTCAAATATTTTCTTATACCATAATATAATTTTAAATGATTTTTAAGTATTAAAATTATTTTTAAGTAATTTATTTAACATTATAATTAAATACCATTAATATTCCAAAAATACTAAATATTTATGAAATATATTCAAAATAATTAAAAACTAATTTTCAGGCTTTAAAATAATTTTTAGGAATTTATTATGTATTTTTAATAATTAAAAATAATTTAATACTAATTATTTAATAAAAATACTAATTTTGCAATTAATCTGTCGCTAAAGGGCCCTATAGCGACAGAACCGTCGCTATAGGTGTTCTTGAGCATGTTCTTGAGCTGCCCAGAAATGCAAGACAGTGTTCAAGTTTGTGGGTTTGACCGGTTCTAATTTCTTGGTTATAACGTTTCTGGGCTTTTTAAGACATTGATGATGTAGTATGCATGTGATATTACAACTAGAAACTAATTCCCTAGCCAAACTATATCAGATCTGATCATTATAAGCCTTACAAAAGCATGTCAGAGGCTTGCTGGGATTTCTGGGTTTCCCATAAACCTAGTCAGCTTCGAGTGACCACCTTGTGGCTCGCTTTTATATACGTTCTGGTTATGTTTAATGTGATGTTAAGGTTCAGATCTATAGTCGTTATGTCAAGGTACAACAAAAAATCACTACATCAACTTTACAACATCACATAAGTACAATCTGAGCCGGTCAAAGTAGGACAGAAAGACTGTTCTTGAACATTTCTGGAAAACCCAGAAATGTTTTTGAGTTGTTTGGTCAACGGTTGTTTGACCAATAAAATCTTGGGTTCTGTTATGGATCTGTGTAACCTAAAAGCATGATTGTGTAGTATCCATAGCATTCTACAACCTTAAATCAACCACATGACCAAAAACATAAAAATCAACAAGATCTAGAGCCTGCAAAAATTTGTCGGATGAGGCTGAAATGAAGGGCGCTTGAAAAGCGCTTTCGTGATCATCAACTAGGTTTCGACGTGCATAACTTACGATCTAGACATGTTATGACCCTGATTCAAGTTGCAGAACAAAGATCACATGACATACTATAGATTCATAACATAAAACACCATAAACATCTAACACAGAAGAATCTAGAGGCTCTGACATATTACTGTCAGGCCAAAAATTTCCAGTTTTCCAGATTTCATAAAAATGCTATTTCGTGCACTTTGATGTTATGGATCTGGGATTTAACAACCCAGGTCACTAAATGACACCTTATTACACATTTTTAAACAACAAATCACAACATCAAACATCAGATCTAAGGATTTCTAGAATTAGTGTTTATACCTCTATTATGCTTCCATACTTGATTTCTGATCCATGATCTTGATCCTGGCTTGCTAATAATCACACTAGTGACTGATTCACTTAATATTTTCATGGCTAAGGAGAGAGAAAAGTTTGGTTGAGTGTAAGGATGCAAATGAGCTTGGTTTGGTGACTTTCCCTCTCTTTGATCTATATATAAAATGATAAAATGCAATGGCTGATCATGTGATCAGTTGTTGGCTGATTAAAGTTGCTTTTTAGACCACATGGCTAGCCTAGGGTTGGTTACCAACTCCTTACTAGGGCTAGATCTACACTCCACCTTATTAAAATAATAAAAAGAGTAGTTTGGTCATTTGACTTATAAAGTGAATGGCAACTTGGTAACTTCTCATAATCATTAGGTTTTAACCATTAGGGTTTGACCCTAAGGGTTTAACCCTAAGGTTACACAAATTAATATTCTAGTATTTACTAATTAGGTTCTAAAATTATAATTAAGGTTCCCTAATTATAGTAAAGTTTACTAATCACATTCAAGCTTGCTAATTAGGGTTAAGGCTTCCTAATTAACATTAAACTCTATAAATTAATAATTAGGTTTTCTCTAATTGTACATTAGGGTTTCCAACATTAAAAATTAGGGCTTTCTAATTAATCAATTAGGGTTATCCCTAATTATATAAATAACATAAAAACCTTAACACTTATCTTCAAGCTTCCCAATTAGGGTTTTAATAATTCGAATTAGGGTTTCGGATCCCCAGTTCTGAAATTTGGGTTTCCATAGCCGGTAATAGGGTTTCTTATCAATAGTTAGGGTTTTCTAACTGAACGTCGAGGTTCTAAAATATTATTAGGATTTATGACTGATATATATAGTTTATCTGGTCAACCCTTGACCCTTAACCACGTACTGTACACATATATGACCATATACACAAATACTCTTACACTGTAAACCTTCACCAAGAGTTTTTAAATTCACAAAATTTGTTCCCAAAAATGTTAAATACATACACTTATTTTCTGTCTAGGTCTATTATTTAACATCTATTCAATCTTTTAAGATTTTATAAAATTTTCTAAATTCTCGGGTTGTCACATTCACCCCTTCTTCTAAGAATTTCGTCCCCGAAATTCAACTTACACCTCATACCTTCCATACACAGCATCACATGCTACCCAATACATCCCTCACCGAGTAAAAAAATTTCAAATTATGTTGAGGAGTCATATAGACTATTTGTCTGTCATTTCCGAAAAGGTTTTATGGAAATTCATCCGCAAACCGTCACAACTTACAGACACAAAGGGTGATTAGCCTGATATGCCATGTACTGGCCAAGTACTGCTGGTTGGAACAAGTTTTCCCCGTTCCTTCTATCCCATCCGCCTTAGGCGCATAAAATTTCTTACCTCAGTCTTTTTAGATTCCGAACCAAAAGAATTTGGTTCGGGAAATTTCTTTCAATGAACACTAGAGTTTTCATAACATTAGTCTAACTGAATCAATTAGCATAGACTCATATCAATAATTCAATTCAATCGAATTATTTACGTGTACCCAATCCCCGTTGGCAAATTAAATTCTTGAATATTTTTGAGAATGACGTCATGATGTCGTACTATATTAACAGTCCGTTTGAGGATGTCGTCATTGTATGACTTCGTCATAACACATCATAGCATAGTGGAACAATGATTTTTAGATCGAATTCACACTATGAATTCCTGTATTTATAACTCTATCAACTTTTTATCATCTCTGCACCAGGTTACATGGTACATGAGTGATAAATAAAATATAATTTTATATTTCAAATCATTTGCGTCTAGCCGAAATAAGTAGCATAGACTATACTTTAAACCGTTTCAAAAATGATTACGAGTCTACATTTTTTTTAAAAGCACATAGTGCGTATTTAGCTTGATGTCAACATTTTGGAGTTTAGCATAGCTAGGAGTTTTGGAAAACTTATATCTCCACTAATAAGTATTTTTTTAACAGTCTATTTATTCCTATTATCCTCAATACTCCACTCACACTTAGTTCTACCCAGTTCGTCAAACTTACCACACTTATGAGTTCAGGAACTTTTGACAATCATATGAGTTTAAGAACTTGTCCTAGTCAGACCTTTAACGTCCATTCGTTGAGGGGTTCATAAACATTTCATGTAACTATGAGTCACGAACGTAATATAAGTATGAGTTTTAAGAACTCGTACTTAACCTTGTATCCTCTACCTATAACCTATCTATCTGTTATACACATGAGAAAGGAATCACCCTCTCAACACGCATATAGAAAACAGCGCGACACAAACATTTCAAAGATTATCAGTGCTAGAAACTAAGTGGTTTTTACACCAAGTACAATTCCCCGCCCATAACAAGGAATCATAAACCTCAGCTGTCGACATGAGTCCTCAATTGAAATTCCCACCTAATCTTAACTCCCTTCTCAATACGAATTTCATTCAACTCGTATTCATAATCCTTTCCTGAATCTGTACTAATTCATACTGTCAGTGACTGATCAACGACCACAACACAATCACTAATATAAATTGCAAATAAAGTAAAATTCGGTCGCTAATATTGATCATTGTTACTAGTATTAGAGACCAAAAATTATGGTCACAAATATCCTTGGCCGCTCTTAGGGCTTTTTCTTGTAGTGGATAGGATTAAAAATATAAATCATTATTCTGTATATATGTGAGAATTAAAGAGACTGCTAAATGAAAATAAAATAACATGCAGAATAACTGAATAGGTGGTGCTGACCTAAAGCCTCCAATAGTAGGGTAACCACCGTCCGGAGCACCTTGCCACTTAACGCGATAAACTGCTCTTGCGGTAATCCTATACTCTTGACGGTAGTCCCTGATGCAATATCCTAAGCTAGTTGGTGAAAATGGGCACGACTAGGAAACTGTTAACGACAAAAAACTGGATTCGTACAAAACCTATTCAACACCGCCATTATGACCCTCTGGAATAGCTCGTCGTCCAAGCTAGCGCTCTTATGAGATGGTCCAACAGGTGCTCTCGGACGTTAGCGCTAGCTAGATCCTGCAAAAATAAATAGAACATTACGTAGTACATATTAATTTATATTATTTTTATAAATTAAGATATAACGAGAAAAATAAGAAATATATATTATTACCTCCAAGTAGGGTATACGGTGGTATCCTTCGAAGGCCAAACACGTGATACCTGCTGGTACTACTAGTAGGGGGATTATAGGATGCGACTCATAGTATTTGCTCCTCATCTAGAGATAAATTTATCTCGGGCAGTGGAGTGGTGGAATATAACGGCTTAGAATCCTCCCTAGCGAATTTCGCAACTGACTCATTTACGGGCATCCAAAAAGCAAAATTGAAATCGATCCTGTAATTTATTTTATATACATGAGTTAATTATATCATTTTATTAACTACCTAATATTAATAATTGGTTGTCTAATTATATATAAAAATTTCACGCAAGTATACGCGATCGATTATGAAATATAGGGCAAGAAGAGTATCGTTCCCCCGAAGAGCGAATATAACTTCCAATTACTAATTACTAACTATACATCAGTTTAATTCTATTTAGACAAATGAATTCAAGAACTACTGAATTATCACTAAAATAATAAATATTATTTCTATGAAGAAACAAATTAAGGAATTCAATTTCCCCCGACGAATCACGAAAATAACCTTATTAATATTGCATTGAGATGATTAACTGGAATTGCCAACGGAAAATCATTAATAATTAATATAACCATTTTCCAAACAATTAAATTACATAAATATTTTTATTAATTTTACTATATTCCTATGAGAAATAATAATAATAAATTCAGTAAGATTAATTTTCCATAAGTTATTTGCGGTATCTAGGTATATGTCTATCTTATCCACAAATTAGTAGTCACTCCTAAGAAGAATTATTAATCATTGGTTACTACATCCAGATCTCAATTTAGAATCAATATGTCAAATTTCATTTGAATCCATCCAATAAGTGTTGATCAGATAATTATAACAAACATAACAAGATATAATAAACAATCCCATTATATAACCAATTAAATGAACAATATAAATAAATATTAAATCATCACCGGGTTCCATTGATTCCTTAATTAAGAAATTAGTTCATAAATAAAATTAAAAACAATAGAAATTCATTCAAAGTCATTCCAAAATACAAAATATAAGAGTTAAAGAAGAAAGAATGAAACTTTGTAGAACCCTCTGTCTTCTTTCCCAGCTCTTTCTCATCCTTTTAAAAATACTCTGAAAACCCTTATTCTTCTATGTACTATTCTCTACTCTATTTTGAATAATGAATCCCCATAATTATTAGTCTTCTACTAATATCTGATAACAAAAGTGTCCAACACATACAAAAAAGTGTAAGCCAATAAGATGTTAGCCTTTTTAGGAGTTTGAGAACCTCCAACTTTAATAACAATCATCAACTATAATTAGGAATCAGAATAGCTCCAAATTCTCCAGATCGTTTAAGACACACATACATGTCCCAACAAGTCAAGCATTGCGGCTTTGAATTAATTAGCTTCGCGTCTTCGTCAAGCATCGCGACTTCCAACCTCCTGTCCATTTCCTTTGATTTCTTCAGCTATTCTTCAACACTTATGCCCTGTTTGGAGTAACAATCTTTTTCCAAATGACTTTTAATCCTATATAGCTAAGTTAAGGCTAAACTCACAATATTTTGCAACATTTACATTGAAATAAGCTGAAATCCATTATAAACATATAACTTACTAAAATGCAATAAAATAATACTAAAACCTTAAGAATAAGTAAAATAATTTAATTAAAAATACTCAATTCATAGATATAAAATATATTCATCAATAATAGCTCAGAATTAGGATTAAACTTACCCGTATAGTTACTGTTGCGGGAGACATAGGAGAGTCCTTGGGGTGTGGGCTCTATCCCAAAAATTGGTCATGGTAAGACGTCGGGCCAAGCTCCCAAACATGGTCTGATGATAAAGACATTCAAACTTTTATTAAGTATGCTAATGCCAAATGACTAACTAAATAAAAAAAACACAATACTTGCCAACTTCACCTCCTCAAAATATTATGAGCCAGTCGTGTATAAGACTCGGAGCTGGCTATGATTTTTCTTTGCCTGCTTTGACTTCTTCTAGAACTCATCATCAGCCCATTACCGACACATAGCCTCCCAAGATGGATCAGAGACTATGGAGGGGGGGCTGATGATCTCTAATTATAGTCCTGGGCTGATGATCCCCTATATTAGAGTTGTTCATCTCAGTTTTACATTAGGATTTCCGCAATAAAGAAGGTTTAGTTTGGAACTAACTTAAAAGTGGTTCTAGAATTTTAGAACACTCATCAAATATAGATTAGTCCAATCAATAAATATTTGTTTGCTATTCGAAGGTTCAACACGATAATACAAGATTGAACAACGATACTTAAGTCAAAGATTGAATATTAACAATATACAATTGAATAGACATGGTATAAATAAGGTATTATATCCAAAAGAGTTAGAAAACTCATTTGGAACAATGAACTTAAATAGTTTATGCTTTAAATAGCAAGAACAAGAGTTAGGAATGTGAAACTCGCTCAATGTAAAGAATTAGAATACAAGAGCTTGCATAATCATAAACGAACTTGCTTGACACCAAAAGTTAAATAAAGTTATGAAACTTGCATTCATTATAAAGAGAATGAAGTTAGGAAAACTTGCCTTGTACGTAAGCTACACAAGTTTAATAAACGTTCGCCAAACACCCTACATATACCATTAGAGTTACATCATCGATTAGCTATACTATCATTAACTTTATAGGTTCAATTCTTATAACCTTTAACTTAAGGTCTAACCATATTGGTTAACCACACCACACGAATCTGAAAACTCACTATTATACAACGTAAAGCTTTAGCATTCAATTCTTCTCTCTACCTTTTATAAACATTGAATTTAAATCATTATATAACTTGTTAAGTAATAACTTACAAATCTTCATTTTTGGTATTACAACACCTTACAATTTGTTATTATATCTTATGAGATGATTTAACATCTTATCATGCATACAAGGCTAGGTTGAGTCAACATATAATAAACTACAATTAACAAAATATATTGTCTCTCTTTCGAGTGCAGTGCAGAAACTGCAAGGCCGCTTCAAGCCTTAAGATCAAGCAAGAAGAAATGCAATTTAAGACCGGTGCTCGACCTCGAAACCTAACAAACAGCAAATGCACTGCTTTCTACCTTTTAGTAATGCAAGAATCGCTATCAGACGCAGTACATGTAAACTACAAAGACTTCACCTGTTACAACCGAACTCCAATTTTTCTCAATTTTTACAGAAATTCATATACCCAAAAGCTAGAATTTTGTTAACAATAACACCAAGCATACATTTCATGATTCTACTAATATAAACATTATATAAAATCAATTTTTAAGGATCAAAAATCATGTTTTTACTAATTTCTTCATATTTCAATACTTTTAGTGAATTCAATCACCAAATCTTTGTTTCTTAACCAAATTAATCTATTTCAATTTCATTGTTTTCGTTTTCCAATATAGTAGCCATATCAGCCATCAATTTACAGATTCTATCATGAAGCCTTAACCAATTTTAGTCTCAAATTGAACCAAAATATATATATTATCTCATATTTCCAATTTCTTCATTTTAAATCATAATTTCTATGAATTTGATCACTAAAACTTACTTATATATGATGATTATCAAATTTTACAAGACCATACATACACATATTCAACAATCCCACACAACTTCCAATTCACAGAGAATAGAAATTACAAAACTACAAGTTAGAATTAAAAATAGATTATACATTTATCCTTTGTTAGCAAGATGATAACAAGGTTTAAGCAATCCTTCCCCTTCCTCTTCACAGAAAAATTCTCAATTTCTTCTCTAACTCTCTGTTAATTTTCTCTGTGTTTTTTTCTCCCTACCTCTCTGTTCTTCTTAAGCCTTAGGATAATATGCAAAGGGAATAAACTGATATAACCTTTCCCACATACATTCGTTAAAAAAACCCAATAGGCTACATCAGTTGGAATACGCCAAAGGCCACAAGGCCATGTTTGGCTACACACAAAACTCCCCCTTCTAATTTATTTTTATAATGCTTATATTATATAATTCCTTGTCACACCATTACTTAGTTAATTTTAATAACTTACAATTACAATTATAATTTCCTTTATAATTTTATTTATGATTAATTAACAAATTACTACATATCTAATTTAATTATTAAATTAAACAAGAACATCATTTAATTTAATTATTTCTTAAATATTAAACAACTCATTTAATTTAATTATTTCATTAAATTAAATATTAAAATAATAAAATTACCATTCATTACTTTTAGTTAACATACACACTTAACTAAATTATTATACCACAATTTTATTAATTATTTATTTATCTCAATAAATAAATCAATTACAATATTTATTTAATCTAATAAATATTTAAAATTAATTATAAAATTCTCGCGTTCAATACAAGATTTATTTGCAAGATTTCGATTATTAATTCAATAATTACTACAATAGAAGTCACTTAGTATTTCATTCAATAATTGTCACAGTAGTTACTGCATAGTATCTCATATTATTGATTCAATAATTGTTACAATAACATCTGCACATTATTTTATATTATTAAATTAATAATATGACACAATAACTTATATTATTTGATATAATATTATTAAATCAGTTAGCATTATTAACAATATCTAGAAGTTATGTCGAGGGAATGGGTTAGTTAATTACATGTCGTTTATATGGAAGGCCCCCTCTTTCTTAGGAACGATCTGGTTATCAATATTGTGACTATGTAATATTAAGTGTGAATAATTATTGAAGAATAAAAGGTGTTGATTAAGGATAATTATAATAATTATTGTTTAGTAGATATTTGTCCAATTTTTGTTACAAATAGAGAGGCTTAGCATGAGGCGTTTGTTATAAGTTTGACTTATTATTCCATGGACCCACCACTTGCCAAATTTTCAAACCGTCGGCAGAAAATTTAATTCAATTTTTGTTTTATTATTATAATAATAAAAATAAAATAGAAAATTGTTTATATAAAACAGAAAAATTTTATAAAGTTATTTGTTTTATTAGAATATATTATATTACATATAAAGTTATTTTTTATATTAAATAATAGAAATCAGACAAAATAAAATTTCAAACATGGCATTCTAAGGTTTCATCTGATGCATTGTAACTTATTGTCAATTTATAATATTTTAAAATTTGAAGTATTGTAACTTAATATTTTAATTAATAAAATATTTATTATTATAAATTATTATTAAGAATAAAATTTTATTTTAAAAATTAATTACACTACAACTTGAATTGTAGGATACTATAAATTAATTAAGAATAAAACTCAAAATTAACTATTTCTCGCAGTAATATATAAGTATTTTATAGCATTTGTGTTCTATTCCACGTAAAAAAATTTATATATTTTTTTCATGGTCAATGTATGGAATTTTAAAGTTTAAATTATTGTAAATTTATTTACTTTAATTAAACAAATAGTCAATATTTAAGTTACTTAAAAAGTATTATTAAAAATAAATTTGTCACTGTAAAAAAATAAATTTATTTATATTATACTTTATATTCCCCAGAATTAATTCTAAAAAAACAAAACTGTGACCAATTTTCTCTTTCGCAAAAAACCTCTGAACAATAATATATATTGACACTACAAGAAAATGGTCTAACAACGACCAATACTTTCAGCGACCGCATAATCTGGTCGGTAATGTCTTAAATGGCGACCGCACGTAAATCTAGTCGCTAGTTTTTATTAACGATCGCATATAGTCGCTATTCGATCGCTGATTTAATTTAGCCGCCAAAAATTTGGCGCAAAAGTTGGCAGGCAGGCTTTTTACGAGCGCTTATTAATAACGACTCCTAAGCGGTCGCCAAAAAGGCCATTTCGACAAAAATCACCAACTTCATGCGGTCACTAATCCTTTTTAATCCCAGACAATCAAACATAACCAAGCATAACAGAAGAAAAAGAAAAAGAAAAAGAAGAGAGGGAGAAGAGAGACCATGCCCATGCGGACCCTGCTCACATCGCCCATGCCGCGCACTACTTCTCTCTCGGTAAAAATCATTTACAAGATACTAGTTTAAGTTTTATATGTTTAATTTCACCCAAATTATTGTATACATTTGAAATGTTTGTTGTTGTTGTTATTAATTAGGGAAATTTATATGTGTGTAAATGTACTATAAAGTTTGTGCATTTTTATAAATATAATTAGTTTTTGTTTGGATAATTTTTAAGTTTGTACCTTGTTGTTGTATTAAGTTTATGCCCTCTATATTCAATTTTAAAGTTGTGATGGACTTTTGTGCACTAAGCAATTTCTTAAAAAAAATTGAACAGAGGGTAAGCTCCAAATTTTTTGATGTGAGGTTTACTCTTTTGTTATGTTGTGATTGGGAAACAATTTCTAACCTCTGAACTAATGTTTTCTATACCAAGAGTTTATGAGGCAGTTGAATTACGTAGCCTCACTTTTCCCCTTCCTTAAATAACAAAGGATGCACTTTTTAGTTTCTTGTTTATTCCTTTTTTGAGTTAGTCGTGGAATGTTAGTTTTCAATCTCATTTGAGTAGGTAAGGGATTATATGTTGGTAGTTTCTCAACTCTGGCATAGTTAAGCTCGCCATGTTTTCGTTTATAGGTTAAAGACGAAGCATGGTGGTAGATTCTTGCTTACTAATACTGTTTATGTAGCTTACAATATTAACTATTGCATTAATCAATTTTGAATTTTAGAATTTTTCAAAGTGACTTTTAATTTGTTGGAACTTTTTACTGCTTCTGCATCCATTCGTTATTGTTTTAGTCTTATTATATTGGAAATTTGTATATTTCTCTTGGGAAGTCTTGGGTGCCTACAAATGGTCATATATGCATACCCTCGTGCATGTGGATAGTCCATATTATAGGGGAGACTCTGAAGAAATTTTTTCATTGGTCGGTTGGGTAACTGAATAGAGAAGTATATTTATATTATAACTACATGATATATATGGATAGTCCATGTTATATATGTACATATACATCGATTTATATGTAAGTCCCTAATTTTTATGAATAAATATGAATTTTATTTCTAAATATGATTTTTGAATATTAAGGTGTGAATTTGTTATAATGTTATAATTGTGGGTAATATTTATAAATTTTGCAAAGTAAGCAAGTTGTTATAAAATATTTGATTGGTCAGGGAATATTCGTTTTAACAAGGAATATTTGTACGATAACACAATTATTTGTGGACCCCATAGCAGAATTATTGTTGGAGTTAGAAAACGACATAAATATCTTTTTATAAAAATAACGACGAAAGTTTTATCGTTAACTGTTGAAATACCCGATGATAAAAGTACAGTAATACGCGTAGTTGCATAGTAGCACACGATATTGATTATTGATGCTTACGTGAGAAGTCACTCAGTTATACTCAATTATTGCTACAGTAATTGCTGCATAGTATCTCACGTTATTGATTCAATTATTGTCACAATAATTTATATTATTAAATCAATAATTGAGATGACAAGTTATTCATATTATTATTTGTATTATTGACAATGTCTAGAAAGTTCTGTCGAGGAAATGGGTTTGGTCACTTTATTGCGCGTCAATAGGGAGAAATCCTTATCGGATAGCCCCCTCTTTCCTGAGAATGATCTGGTTATTAATATTGCAAGTTATATTATTGATGAATAATTGTTGTTTAAAAATATGTTTTGTGAAGCCAAGTAAATTGAGATAAATAGAGGGGATTTTTATGAAGTATTTTGTTGTAAATTTGGTTTATTATTTGGACCCCCACTTACCTATTTTTCAAAACTGTCGGTAGAAATTATCTCAATTTTGTTTTATATATATATATATATATATATATATATATATATGAAATTATTTTGGTGGGGGGAGGGGGTGGTTACCTTATTTAGGGGAGGAGTATTGTTACTATTATTATTATTATTATTATTATTATTATTATTATTATTATTATTATTATTATTATTATTATTATTATTATTATTATATAATAAGTTTTGTTTTTTATTTAAAATAGAATATATTATATTTTATTATACATAGTGTTTGTATAGTGTCTGCATAGTGTTTGTATAGTAAAAAATAAAATTATTCAGACAAATTCGAAATTCGCCCTTGAATCCTATTGTGTGTCCGTGATTTTCCTAAATAGTATCCTTCCATTCTCTTATAAATAGGATGCTTAGTTTAGAATTGAAAATCACACAAGAATCAAAAAATTCTTCTTCTATAATTTTGAGCGTATTTCTTTAGAGTTTAAGAAAGCTTTGAGTGTAGAAAACAATGCAAGTTTTCTTCAAGAATATCCCCACTATACCAGTTGGAATACTCTCCTTTTTAAGGTAAGGGATATTATTTTTGTTCAATATTCGTAAGAAATAATATTATCTTCCATACTTTGTAGTATGTAAGTAATATTATTTCGTTTCAGATTCCGAATTCTACACTCATTTTGTTAAGTATTGCTTATATACTCCATGAAATTAGTAAAATATCCTTGAAATTTGCGTTTCATCTAGTATCTTTTCACGGAAATATTATTCTGAACATTCTTGATATTTTTTAATCTTTTCATGCCGGTGTACTATTCACGGGATACTATTCACGAAGTACTATTCACCTGAGGTACTATTCATGATAAAAATTAAATTTTTTATACAATATTATTCTTGAATTTTACTCCACATAGCAGTATCATATTGACAATTTGGACATTATTAAATTATGGATAAATTGAATTATAAATCTTTAAAATTTATCATTGCTCTCATTTAATTGAATTTTTATATCATTGTCATCATCCTCATGCTTATATTGTGATAAAAGTCATATTTGGCCGTAATGCATAGATGAACTATTGATCGGTATGATTATGACTATGTATCGGTATAATC
The DNA here is from genome assembly GCA_020205605.1 of Panax ginseng. Classification (NCBI taxonomy): domain Eukaryota; kingdom Viridiplantae; phylum Streptophyta; class Magnoliopsida; order Apiales; family Araliaceae; genus Panax; species Panax ginseng. Next base: position 32,647,481 of record CM035128.1, on the reverse strand, counting down.
ATGACCTGTAATGTTACAAATGATGTGGTAAAATTCCTCATTTGCCGTAATGCATTGATGGATAGTTGTTGGCATGATCATGACCATTGGTGATAACACGAATATTCTTGGCCCGTAATGCATGGATAATTCGTGGATGTAATACTAATGAATATCATTGGCCCGTAGTGCATGGATAATTTAGTGATATGGATTATTTATTAAGCTGAGTCTCAGCGATAAAATTGATGATAAACTTTTTAAATCATAGAAGATAATAGATATCATACTCTACTTGACTCTTCTAGTGGATTGTTTGTTCTGCTGCAGTTAAACTTGTTATTTAATGTATTCTATTAGTTTAACACTATTGAAGGTCAACGATAATTTATTCTACATTATCTTTGTCATAATATTTCTTACTGGGTTAGTTGAGCTCACCCTTTGCTTTCATTGTTCTCCTTAGGAAATGAGAACATAGCCGAGACTAGTCGGGAAACGGAGTGATGGTCCGAGATGGTGGATATAGTACTCCTCGCTATTCTATGAAATAGTGTAATAATAATTATAATTAGGACTTTATTTGAGTTTGGATACTGTCTACGAGATAATATCCGTGTTAAAACTCTCAGCTATATTTTTTTGTATTGTATAAATGAAGTTTGTATTTAAGTTCGATACCATATATTTGGCGACTCAGAATGGGTGATGTATACCTACTTTGGGGGCATCACAGTTGGTATCAAAGCTTAAGAATATGATCTCTGGCTGAGATGTGAGACTAGAACTAGGAGGGGAGAGACGGCTAAATCCTTCGCTAGTATAACCTACTTAAGTTTATTTGTTATTTAATTTTTCGGTCAGAGTATAGGGATAATATGTGGCATGTAAATTAACCCTTATTTTATGGCAGTGTTTGAAAATGACATCCGAGAATGTTGAGATAAGCAATGGAGCACATGAGAATGTTAAGTCGCCGATGATCAATAACAAGGATAATGTACATCAGAAAGGTAATAATTCTCAAGTACACAACAACAGGCGAGAGACCAAATGATGAATGATGCGATGTTCAGAGGCCTTCTGCAATTCATGCAACATCAGGCGAGAAAGACTCCTATGCAAAATGCAGGTGAAAACACTAACAACTCATGGATGGTCACTGCTAAGCAGTTCAAGGAGTTGGGTTCACCGGAGTTATTGGGAAAGCCAGAACCAATTAAGGCAGAGACGTGGATAAAGCATATCACCAAGATATTTGATATCTTGGGATGCTCCAAGGAGCAAAAGGTTCCCTTTGCCACCTTCATGTTGTGAGGAGGGGCAGATTACTGGTGGGAATCTGTAAAATGTACTCAATCTACCGCACTGAAGATGTCAGGGAGAAGTTCCAAGAATTGTTCAACGACAAGTACTTTCCCGAAAGTATTCGTCACATGAAGGAGGTGGAGTTCTTCAAGCTGGAGCAAAAAAATATGACTGTGTTGAAATATGAGGCTAAGTTTACGGAGTTATCCCGGTTTGCATCCCATTTAGTTGATAAAGAGGACAGAATGACACGAATGTTCCTGCGAGATTTGAAACCCGAAATACGTCAATACCTCATTTCTCACAAATTGTGTTTGTATTCAGATGTTGTAAATTGGGCTCAGTTATTGGAGCGTGATAATGAGTCAACCCAACCAAGAGATAGCAGCCGACAAAGTGATACTACTAGTGGTAGCAGTCATCGAAACGGTGACAATAAATGTGGAAGAAATCAACATGCCAGATATGGTAACCATTTCGGTGGTAATCCTGGCCAAGACAATAGAAGTGGAAATTTCAAGAAGAGGAGATTCAATAAGATGGAAAGACGTTAGCACCAACACCCGTTGTTAAGGAAAGAGAACGACCACCGATCGTATGCTACAAATGCAGAGAGGAGGGACACATCAGTCCAAACTGTACACAGCAGTCCAAAGCATGTTATAATTATGAAAGAGAAGGTCACCTAGCCCGATTTTGTCGTGCAATGAAGTCAATTCCAGCTGCGATGGATGCACCAAAGGCTGTCCCAAACAGTCAAAGCTGATAGTTCAAGGGAGAAAGTTTGACGCAACCTCCAAAAAAATGAGGAACCCGAACGAGGTTATCACGGGTAAACTAATTATAAACTCTTGTGATATTTATACCTTATTTGATACCAATTCTACCCATTCTTTTAATTCTCCTACTTGCGCTAAACGTTTAAATTTAACTCCAAAGAAATTAGACTTTGACTTGCCTGTTGAAACTCTATTGGGAGAAACCTTCATTACATCCACTGTTTATAAATCTTGTTTGATTCAAATCGGTAACCGCACATTACCTGTCGATCTTATCTCTTTGAAAATACTTGCTTTTGATGTGATTTTAGGGATTAATTTGTTAACTAATCATCATGCTAAAATTGATTGTTTTCGTAAGGTTGTTATCTTTCATATTCCTAACCAACTTATTATGTGAATTCAAGCAACCAAACCACTAAAGTCAATCACTGTCATATCAAGCCATAAAGCTATTCGTTTATTAAAAAATGGATGTCAAGCTTTCTTAGCCCATGTCACGGATTTTAATAAAAATACGTCAGATTTGAATGATATTTCTATTATTAATAAATTTCCTGACGTATTCCCTGAAGAACTTCCTGGCCTACCCCTAGAGCGTGAAATTAAATTTTTTATCGACCTTGAACCCAGTACAAAACCCATTTCTAAAGCCCCATATCGAATGGCTCCTATTGAACTTCAGGAGTTAAAACCCTAACTACGGGAATTATTAGACATCGGTTTCATTCGTCCTAGGACGTCTCTTTGGGGAGCTCTTATTCTATTCATAAAGAAGAAAGATGGAAGTATGCGACTTTGTATTGATTATCGGGAGTTGAATCATGTCACCATCAAAAATAGGTACCCGTTACCTCGTATTGATGACCTATTTGACCAGTTATAAGGTGCAAAATTCTTTTCAAAGATCGATCTTCGTTCCGGATATCATCAGTTAAAGATTAAAACCGATGACATTCTAAAGACTGCTTTCAAAACTCAGTACGGGGATTACGAATTCCTAGTCATATCTTTTGGATTGACTAATGCTCCTTCTGACTTCATGGATATGATGAATCGAGTATTCAAGGAATATTTGGATCATTTCGTGGTTGTCTTTATTGATGACATTCTCATTTACTCCAAAAGTTGTGAAGATCATGAGCAATACTTGAGGTTGATACTCCAAAAGCTTCGTGAGAATAAGTTATATGCCAAGTTGAAGAAATGCGAGTTCTGGCTTGAGGAGGTAGCATTCCTTGGGCATATAATATCAAATCATGGAATATCTGTTGACTCAGCAAAGATTGAAGCAATTCAAAGCTGGGAGCAACCTAAGTCGATGATCAAGACGTAGCTTCTCGGGCTTAATTGGTTATTATAGGAGATTCGTGGAAGGATTTTCTTGAATCTCTACTCCTTTAACTCAGCTAACTCAAAAAGATACAAAATTCGGTTGGAGCGAGAAATGTGAGAAGAGTTTTTAAGAACTCAAGAGGAGACTCATTTCAAAGACTATTACGACAATACCATCACGGTTGAAGGATTTTGTCATCTACAATGACGCTTTGTGTAGAGGGTTAGGATGTGTTCTCATACAACATAGGAAAGTCATAGCCTATGCCTCACGACAACTCAAAGAATATGAGAGGAATTATCCTATTCGTGATCTAGAGTTGGCAGCTGTCATTTTCACACTTAAAATCTGGAGGCATTACCTGTATGCGGAGAAAGTGGAGATCTATACAGATCATAAAAGTCTCAAATATTTCTTCACCCAAAAGGAACTCAACATGCGATAACGACGTTGGCTCGAGCTGTTGAAAGATTATGATCATACCATTCAATACCATCCTGGAAAAATGAACATGGTAGCTGACGCGTTGAGTAGAAGATCATATGCAGGTACGAGTGCGATATTGTCAACACAAAGGCCAATTTGGTATGACTTACAAATGATGGAGATAGAGTTCAAGACTCTAGGGACCCACGTGATGATGGAAAATTTACAAGTAGAACCGAATTTAATCGATAAAGTTAAAGCTGCTCAAACTACGGACCTGGAGTTGATGCGTATGAGAAAGAAAGTGCAAGAAGGTGCTATTCTAGAAGCAAGAATCGATGAAGAATAAATACTTCGAGTGAACTCCAGACTTTGTGTTCCTAACGACTCTGACTTGAAGTATAAAATCATGATGGAGGCGCACAACACACCATTTGCAATCCATCCTGGGAGTGCCAAAATGTATCATGATCTTCGACATATATTTTGGTGGAGCAATATAAAGAGAGAGATAGCGGAGTTTATCTCAAGGCGTTTAACTTGTCAACGTGTTAAGGCGGAGCATCAACTGCCAAAAGGTCCATTGCAACCACTTGAAATTCAAGAATGTAAGTGGGAGCACATTATCATGAATTTCGTTACTGGTCTTCCCAAGGTGTCTTAAGGCATAGATGCAATTTGGGTCATTGTCGATAGATTGACCAAATCTACTCATTTCTTACCTATAAGAGAAACTTATTCACTTGAACGTCTTGCTCATATATATATAAATAAGATTGTAAGACTTCATGGTATGCTAGTATCCATACTTTTTGATCGAGGCCAAAGATTCACTTCGTGATTTTGGGTTAGTTTACAAAAAGCTATGAGCACGAATTTATGATTCAGTTCGGCATATCATCCTCAGACGGACGGGCAATCAGAGAGGAATATTCAAACTCTTGAAGATCTATTAAGAATCTGTGTTCTTGACTTCAAAGAAAGTTGGGACAAATTCTTGCCATTGGTGGAATTCTCCTACAACAACAATTATCAAGCAAGTATAGGCATGGCTCCATTCGAGGCGTTGTATGGACGCAAGTGTTGTTCTCCAGTATGCTGGGACGAGGTGGGTGAAGTAACTTTCTTGGGACCAAAATTGGTACGTATGACTATGGAAAATATTCAAATGATTTGGCAGCATATAAAAATCTCACAAGATCGACAAAAGAGTTATGCTAATCTTCATCAAAAGGATGTGGAATTCAATGTTGGTATTCATGTATTGTTACGTGTTGCTCCACGGAAAGTAGTTACAAGATTTGGAAAGAGAGGAAAGCTCAATCCTTGATTCATTGGCCTATTTAAAATCCTCAATCGAGTAGGAACTGTGGCCTATAGACTTGCCTTACTGCCAAGTATGTCTCATGTTCATAACATTTTTCACATATCCATGCTACGTAAATATGTGGAAGACTAGAACCACATTATTGAGTTAGAACCAGACAAGATAGCAGAAGATTTAACGTATGAAGAGGTTCCTATTAAAATCTTGCATAAGAAGGAACATATTCTACGCTCCAAGGTTATACCTTAAGTCAAAGTTTTGTGGAGAAACCACGATGTTGAAGAAATGACCTAGGAGTTAGAATTTGAAATGAAATCAAGGTATTCTCACTTCTTCGTCATACCAGGTACGTACACCAATTTCATGGATAAAAAATTTCATAAGAAGGGGAGGTTGTAAGACCCCAACTTTTATGAATAAAGATAATTTTTTCTCGAAATATCATTTTTGAATATTAAGGTGTGAATTTGTTATAATGTTATAGTTGTGGGTAATATTTATAAACTTTTCAAAGTAAATAAGTTGTTATAAAATATTCGATTGGTCGGGAAATATTTGTTTTAACAGGGAATATTCGTATGACGGCACAATCATTGGTGGACCCCACAATAGAATTATTGTTGGAGTTAGAAAACAACAGAAATATCTTTTTATAAAAAATAACGACAAAAGTTTTACCGTTAACTGTTGAAATACCCGGTATAAAAGTATTGTTATACCCGTGATTGCATAGTAGCACACGGTATTGATTATTGATGCTTGCGTCAGAAGTCACTCGGTTATACTCAATTATTGCTACAGTAATTGTTGCATAGTATCTCACGTTATTGATTCAATTATTGTCACAATATTTTATATTATTAAATCAATAATTAAGATGACAAGTTATTCATATTATTATTTACATTATTGACAATGTCTAGAAAGTTCTGTCGAGTAAAGGGGTTGGTCACCTAATTATGCGCCAATAGGGAGAAATCCTTATCGAAAAGTCCCCTCTTTCTTGGGAATGATCTGATTGTTAATATTACAAGTTATATTATTGATGAATAATTGTTGTTTAAAAATATATTTTGTGAAGCCAAGGAAATTGAGATAAATAGAGGGGATTTTTATGAAGTATTTGTTGTAAATTTGATTTATTATTTGGACCCCCACTTACTCATTTTTCAAAACTTTCGGTACAAATTATGTCAGTTTTGTTATATATATATATATATATATATATATATATATATATATTAATAAGTTTTTTTTATGTAAAATAGAATATATTATATTTTATTATGCATAGTGTTTGCATAGTGTCTGCATAGTAAAAAATGAAATTATTCAGACGAATTTAAAATTCGCCCGTGAATCCCACTATGCATCCGTGATTTTCCTAAATAGTATCCTTCCATTCTCCTATAAATAGGATGCTTAGTTTAGAATTAAAAATCACACCAGAATCAAAAAATTCTTCTTCTATAATATTGAGCATATTTCTTTAGAGTTTAAGAAAGTTTTGAGGGTAAAAAATAGTGCAAGTTTTCTTCAAGAATATACCCGTTATACCAGTTGGAATTCTTTCCTTTTTAAGGTAAGGGATATTATTTTTGTTCAATATTCGTAAGAAATAATATTTTCTTCCATACTCTGTAGTATGTAAGTAATATTATTTCGTTTCAGATTCTGAATTTTACACTCATTTTGTTAAGTATTGCTTCTATACTCCGTGAAATTAATAGAATATCCTTGAAATTTGCACTTCATCTAGTATCTTTTCACGAAAATATTATTCTGAACATTCTTGATAATTTTTAATCTTTTCATGCCGGGGTACTATTCACGGGATAATATTCCCAAAGTACTATTCACGGGGTATTATTCAGTCAGGTACTATTCACCCGGGGTACTATTTAGAAAAAAATTGATTTCTTTTCGGTTAAAATCATTTTTGATACAATATTATTCTTGAATTTTACTCCACAAAGCAGTATCATGTTGACAATTTAGACATTATTGAATTCTGGATAAATTGAATTATAAATCTTTAAAATTTATCCTTGCTCTCATTTAATTGAATTCTTATATCATTGTCATCATCTTCATACTTATATTGTGATGGAAGTCATCTTTGGTCGTAGTGCATAGATGGAATGTTGATCGATATGATTATGACTATGTATCGGTATAATCATGACCTGTAATGTTACAAATGATGTGGTAAAATTCCTCATTGGCCGTAGTGCATTGATGGACAGTTGTTGTCATGATTATGACCATTAGTGATAACACGAATATCCTTGGCCCGTAGTCTATGGATAATTCATGGATGTGATACTAATGAATATCATTGGCCCGTAGTGCATGGATAATTCAGTGATGTGAATTATTTATTAAGCTGAGTCTCAACGATAAAATTGATGATAACATTTTTAAATCATAGAAGATAGTAGATATCATGCTCTACTTGACTCTTCTAGTGGATTGCTTGTTCCGCTGCAGTTAAACATGTTGTTTATTGTATTCTATCAGTTTAACACTGTTCAAGACTAAGTATAATTTATTCTGCATTATCTTAGTTATAATATTTTTTATTAGGCTAGTTGAGCTCACCCTTTGCTTTCATTGTTCTCTTCAGGAAATGAGAACATAGCTTGGACTAGTCGGAGAATGGAGTGATGGTTCGAGATGGTGGATATAGTAGTCCTCACTATTCTATGAAATAGTGTAATAATAATTGTAATGAGGATACTGTCTAAGAGATACTATTCGTGTTAAAACTCTCAACTACGTTTTTTTTATATTGTATAAATGAAGTTTATATTTAAGTTCGGTACCATGTATTTGGCGACTCAGAATGGGTGATGTATACCTATTTTGGGGGCGTCACATGAGAGCAGCATTGTGACGCTCCCAAAACAAGTATACATCACCCATCTTGAGTCGCCAAATACATGGTACAGAAATCAAATACAAACTTCTTTAATACAACTATCGTGTAAAAATACGACAAAACATAGCTGAGTTTTTACATGAATATTGTCTTCTAGACAATATCCAAACTCAAATTCAATCTTCATTACATTTATTATCACACTAAGTTGTGAGGACTGCTAAACAACCATCTAGACCGTCAATTCATTCCCCGACTAGTCCCAGCTATAATCTCATTTTCCGAAGAGAACAATGAAAGAAAAGGGTGAGCTCAACTAGCCCAGTAAGAAATGTTATAACTAAGATAATGCAGAATAAATTATCCTTTGCCTTCAATAGTATAACAACTGATAGAATAAAATAGACAACAAGTTTTAGATCAACAACTGCAGCGAAATAAGCAATCCATTGGAAAAGTCAAGTAGAGCATGATATCTATTATCTTCTATGATTTAAAAAGTTTTTCATCAACTTTATCGTTGAGACTCAGCTTAATAAATAAACCACATGATCGAATCATCCCTGCACTACGGGCCAAGGATATTCATGTAATCATCAATGGTCATGATTATACCAAATAATCCCTGGTCATAATCATACCAACAACTATCCATAAATGAACTGCAAGCCAATGAGGACTTTCACCACATCATTCTCCACATTACGGTCATGATTATACCGAATAATCCCTGGTCATAATCATACCAATCAACAATCCATCTATGCTCGTAAGCCAAAGATGACTTTTATCACAATATAAGCATGAGGATGATGACAATGATATAAGCATTAATCAAACAAAATCAAGGATAAATATTAAAGACTTTAAATTTATCCAAAGTTTTAAAATATCCAAATTGTCAACATGATACTGCTTTGTGGAGTAAAATTCAAGAATATTATTCATGTACCAAAAATAATTTGGACAGAAAAGAAATATATTTTTTGGGTAAATAGTACCCCGTGAATAGTACCCTATGAATAGTATTTCGAGAATAGTACCTCGTGAATAGTATCCCGACATGAAAAGTACCCCAAATACCCGAGTGAATAATATTCGGGTGAATAGTAATTGGTTGAATAGTAACCTGTGAATAATAACTCGTGAATAGTACTCCGGCATGAAAAGTGTCCCGAATACCCGAGTGAATAATATTTGAGTGAATAGTAACTGGGTGAATAGTAACCCATGAATAGTAACTCGTGAATAGTACTCCATCATGAAAAGATCAATAATTATTAAGAAAGCTCATAATAATATTTCCATGAAAAGATACTGGATGAAGCGCAAATATCAAGGATATTCTACTAATTTCATGGAGTATAGAAGCCAAAACTTCAACAAAATGAGTATAAAATTCAAAATCTGAAACGAAATAATATTACTTACATACTATAGAGTATGGAAGAAAATATTATTTCAAGCGAATATTGAACAAAAATAACATCCCTTACAACCTGTTGAGCGAAAATAATATTCCAACGAATATTTAACGAAGATAATATTCCTACTTAATATTAAGCGAAGATAATATTCTTTACTTAATATTGAAGCGAAAATAATATTCATACGAATATGAAAATAATATCTCTTGTAATATTAAATAAATAATACTCCTTACCTCAGAAGAAGACTAGATACTGGAGTAGTGAAGTAGCAGACTGCTCTTCTTCTTTCTCCCTATAGCTTCTCTCTTTATAGCTTCTCTCTCTATAATTGCTCTTGTGAGTCTTAGTGAATTGGTGAGAATGAAGGAAGAATGAGCTTCTATTTATAGGAAAATATAGTTTTGATAATTGCACGTTTTGGGGCTCGAAATATTACAGTACAATACATTCATCTTTTCCTTTATTTTTAATTTAGTCCTGCAAGTATTATCAAACTTGCACCACCTCCCCTAATAGTATATCATGTGAATTAATAGTACAATCATGTGACTCAATAGTTCTATACATGTGAAAAAAATAATTACAGTATAATACCTTCATCTATACCTTCATTTTTAATTTCATCATGCAAGTATTATCAATCTTGCACCACCTCCCCTAATTGTACATACATGTGAATCAATAGTACACACATGTGAACACATAGTTATAAGCATGTGAATTAATAACAATTAATTGCTCATTTATCCGATTAATTACCCGATTGGTCAATATAACTTCCAGCCATCAATTATTATCGAAATAAATGTCGATTTCCACTAACACTAATAATTCTAACACAATGGAACTATCAATTTCATCTTTAATCAACATGAACTTATTCATCATTAATATTATAACTCACAATATTTAACAACCACGACGTTCCCAGGAAAGAGGGGGTTTTTCGATAAGGATTTCTCCTTATTGACGCGCAATTAGGTGATCAAACCTCTCCTTGACAGAACTTCTAAACATTGTCAATATTGCAAATAATAATATGAATAACTTTGTTGTCTCAATTATTGATTTAATAATATAAACTATTATGCAAATGATATTGTGACAATAATTGAATCAATAATATGAGAGATATGATGCAGCAATTACTGTAGTAATAATTGAGTATAACTGAGTGACTTCTCACGTAAGTATCAATAATTAATACCGTGTCCTACTATGCACCACGCGTATTACTGTACTTTTACTACCGGGTAGTTCAAAAGTTTAACGGTAAAACTTTCGTCATTATTTTTATAAAAAGATAATTCTGTCGTTTTTTAACTACGATAAAAATTCTGTTGTGGGGTCCACCAATAATTGTGCCGTCGTACGAATATTCGCTGTTAAAACGAATATTCCCCGACCAATCGAATATAATATAACAACTTGCATACTTTGAAAAATTTATAAATATTACCCACAACTATAACATTATCTCAAATCCACACCATAATATTAAAAAAAATATTTTGAGAAAATTAAATCTTTATTCATAAAATTTGGAGTCTTACATCAGTGACCGCTTCGGTCTCTATCGTTGGCCACGTCACCTCTGACACCTGACTCACGGTGACTCAGCTCAGCGATGACATCGGTCTCTATTAGGCGGTCGCTACAGATGGTCGATGATGTCCGAACAGCGACCAGATTACGTGTGACCTATATTAGCGACCTTGACGATGGCTATTGTCGACCGTACACGGTCGCAGAAGGGCCTTTTTCTTGTAGTGTGAGTAATAATTCCTTCATTAATAATTTTTTTCCTCGCAAAATTGTATCATAAATTGACTCCAAATATCCTTTTACCACCTCAATTTTGCGAAAGAAAAAATTTTAATTGTGAAAGATATTTATTTTGCTAATAACTATATTGTCATTACATTTTTTTTTTCCTCATAATTCTTTCGCTAGAAAACTACTCACGTAAAAGAATGAATTCCTTCACAAAATTTCTTTTACTACATACATAATTTCTTGTAGTGATAAGATAATCAGTAAAAATAAGATGAATCGAGATAGGGAAAGGTGTTCATTGGTGTCGACCGCTTTGCGTTATATCGGCGAACGGGTCATTTGTGCCACTCTCGGGCGATCTAGGTGAAGAGCAAGGAGGGGAGGAAATGTTGAAAAATGGGTAAATTGTGTTTATAGTTGTTTCTTTGTTGTTGGTAATGTGGTGGTGTTGCGGATAATGCCATTTATGGCATCAATGTAACGTTGCTCAATGGCTTGGGGCTCCATGTTTTGGTTGTCAATTAATGACGGTCGGATTTGTTGGGAATAAGAAGGCTTGGAGCCTTGATGTACCACTGTTGGCGTGACGATTGTATTCCTCTAACATATAGCGGAGATTCTCTTCCGATTTCACAGAAACCAAGGCGTCAAGCTCTTCTAGGATTAACTGGTACTTGAGAATCAGTTCCCCTTCGACTAGACAAGTTAGTTTCTTCATAAGTTATGGGGAAAACAAAGGAATTCATCATCGGAGAAGGCCATGACAAAATCCCTAAATCCATAACCACCGGAACACACCGAGTTGATGCCTCGACAACCAAAATCCCAACAATCATATTCAAACAAAAAGGATAAACATTAAAGGAAAGGAAATCGAACGGGGGAAAATAATTCTTCAAGTCTTTCTAGCTCAGATCCTAAAGAGCAAGCAAATATTTGAGAAATTAAACAAATCTAATTAATCATATTCAAAGGAATAACAACAATTTCTGATAAATTAGATAACTCAAGATTTCGAAGCCAAGACAAGCAAGAAATCAAAGGAAAACCTAACCAACACCACCACATTCCCAGACCAACACAAATCAACACAGCCCATTATAACCCAAATCACCAACCAGATCAGATCCAATCTCTCCAACTTAGGAGAGAATGGGTGGGCAGCAAGAAGGATAGATTAAGATGGATGTTGTCGATGTGGGGATAGGCTGCAGAGGGAGGCAGTGGATTTTTGATTTCTGGTTTGATGAAATGATTTGGCCATTCTATGTATTTGGTTTGATGAAATGTTCAAATTGGGATTTTTGATTTCAAATTAGTATCTGATCAAATCTGTTTATCTTTTGTTGAATATTTTTATTTGCTTTTGTTTTGTCTTCGTGCCTCGTCAACAAAAAATGTCCAGGTGTAAACAAAGTTAGTCTAGGTGGCATGTTCGTTAAGGGCAGGAGCACAGTTGACCTAAAATTTATAACGTCTAGCGTACTTTTGAAAAAAAAAAATTAAGGGGATAAGTGGAACTTCTGGATAAACCACAGGAATTTTTTGCACCTTTAGCCTAAAAGAAAATTAACAAATATTACTTAAAAACACAGATATTATTTCAAAAAAAAAAACTCACGGATATTGAAGTTATGTTTCTTTTTAATGTTTTATTAATGTTAGAATGGTGATTCTTATAATAAATTTTGAATCAATGTATTTGTTTATTAATGTCATTTTTAGTTTTCTTTATAATTTGTTTTAATTTATATATAAGTCATTATAAATCAAATATTTTTACAACTTATTTTAACTTATTTTTTAATTATAAATCAAACTGATGTCAAACTTCTTTTTATATAAGTCGCAATTAAAAAAAATTTATAATTCACTTTAAGTTTTAACTTATAAATCATTTTGTTGTCAAATGGGTGCTTACTAGCTAAGGTTCAACTTGTAGATCAGTTTGGTTCAGTTATACAAAAGTTCACCTGTGAACCATCCATAATAATTTCATATTTAAATGCCACATAAACAACAAGAATAACAAATTAGTAGAATAGACAATTTAAAAATAAGGTTCAATATTCGTTATTGAAATTGGTCTCATAAAAGCTAAGAAAAAGGGTAAAGCATCCAAAAACATAGTGCGAATAATGAAAAGCGGTACCGAATATGTGAAGGAGAATAACGTGCCTACCCACAATACAAATACGGATGGCAAATAAAAATTAAATTACAGAATAATGTGCCTACTCACTATTCAATTACTAATGATAATTAGAAAATTGATATTTGCGTTTTAAATTTATTATTTAAGCTCTACATTCTGTTTCTGAAATTTGAACAAAAAAAAAAGAATAAAAAACTTAAATTAGAACAGAAAAAAAAAAGAATAAAAAAAAAATTTCTGGCGTTTCTGAATTCCAATTAAATGAAAAGAAAAGAAAAATATCAATTTTACAAAATTATCCTTCTATTAATTATAACCATTGAACTATGAATAAAAATATGTAAGATAAATTTAATCAGAGAAAAATTTCATAATAAAATACAAATATCCAAATAAATATTAAACAAAAACTACTTCTACAATGTCATTGTCATACCATACCTAAAAGTAATCAAATATAATCTATATTATTAATACTAACGGAGATTATTCATCAATTTTTTCAAAAAATTCAATCTCCTCTCTAATGGTAACACAAACACTGCTCGTGTCTTGTCTTGATTTTCTAGTAGCCATAAATAGGCTTTCTCAAATACTCCATGGAATCCGACAACAAATGGTGAATCCAGGGATCCAAGTTTTTCAATCTATTGAAGGACATTATGAATATTATTGGAAGAATACTCTACGTAAATCACCTTTAATGCGTAGACGACCCCACTATTGTTGTGACGTACTTTGTAGACGATGCCTGCCCTTGCCAAAGACCTGGACTTTCTCTAGTTTAGATAGACTTCTAACTTCTTAACAAGTATGAGTAGTGACGAAATGATCATTTTTAACATTAGAAAGGCGAGGTTGGGGGAATTGATCAACTACTACTTGCATGTTAAGTATTAAAGGCATTAATGCCATGGAATGGGAGAGTTTCATGTTTGGCTATGGAGTAATACGTAAAACATAAAAAGGGTTTAGACGTATGTGTTTATATACAAATTGGAACATGAGTTATAATTTAAAATTTATTATAATGAAAGTTGAAGATAATATGACAATTATAAAATTATTACTTATTCCAATTTTTTTGTCTGTCCAAATCAGACTAATTTTGGACGGAAAACTTAAACAGAAAAAATGGCCAAGTTTTCTATTCATTTTTTTTCTTTTCCGTTTATTAAAAAACTCAGAAACATAAAAATTAGAAAGAAAACTTAAATTTCCTGTTCATTTTTTTTTTTGTGTATTTTAAAACTTAGAAACAAAATGCTAGAGTAGAGCAAAATTTACACGTTTCGAAAGAATAAATAGAAATACTCAAAAGTGTATATAATTATTTCTCATATTAAAAATACAATTATTATCCGAAGGTGTAAAAAATTTGAAAGTTGTGACAATATTGAGTTTGAACTTTATTTTATTGTATACTATGTTAGCGAACAAACTAACATAGGTATGTGAATGTGTTAAATTAGAGTAAATCATGTTCTGATTTATTATGCTCTATCAAGTTTTATAACGGATCAATAATTTCATACATCATATGATGGATACTTGATCTATAAATCATGATCCAACAATATATTTAGATCATGATTTAAATCGATCTATTTAAAAAAATATATTTATATAATTATATTAATTTATACAATATTATTATTCTTAAAATTATATTAAGTTGTGAAAGAATGTTACTTCATCTCTCTAAAATACTTTACTTTCTCACTACTTTTTTTTTAAAACTTTCTGACATTAAATTTTTTCGCAATATCTAACCTAACTTATTGAATTATGAAGGATTATGAAAGATACTGAAACTATATACTAAAACCTTTTTTTTGTTGATTTTGTTATTTCCTTAAATCCATACTATAAAAAACGAAATTAATGAGTACACATAAATAGACAGCGAAAATAAAATTCATAACTCTATTTTTGGGATATATTGAGTTACGTAATAAATATTACCATAACAAAACTTAACAAAAAGTTAACGAGATGGTCTAGCAATCTTTATTTATAATTAACAGACGACAACACTCCTAGCAGATTGCTTGCTGACTGGGAAGTTTGTAGTTTGTTCTGTTTACTATTTTTGTTCTAGTGGATCGGTGGATTGGTGCGAACTACTAGGCCATAAAGAATAATCTTACCTCGGTTGCAAATATAATTCGGTGTGGGTTGATTAACAGTATAAATGAATCGAGTCGAATCGAGTATTAAGTTGCTTAAATTTAGTTCACAAAATTTATCGAGTATAAAATAAAGTTTGATTGAGGCTCATTTAGCTACCGAATCGAGCACGATCTCAAATCGAGTCCGAACAATTTGAACTTTTCGAACGAATATGATCCGATTATCAATAGAAAATTTTAATTTGAGGAGATTCGAGTAATTTATCGAACTTTAAAATTTGCTCATATTTGAATCATTTAAATTTCGAGTCGAGTTCGAATTGAACTTTTAAACGAGCGAATACGAATCGAGCCCGAACTGTTTGCTTATTTTACAGCCGTAGGGTTGTTATATGCATTAACCACTCTTCTTGAGTACCTAATTTTTTAAGGTGAGACAAAGAGGTTAAGGATTGTATCATTTGTAATTTCATTGAGAGTTTATACTTGCAAGTCGGGACTCGTAAAACAATAGAATGAGAAAAGGTGTTGGGAGTCGGTGTCGCTAGGATGAAGCCATCATAACTGGGTATCTAGATGTCATATTAAAATACTAATAGGTGCATGATATAGGCCTTAACTTCTCCCCTTGAGTACCTAACTTTTCAAAATGGGACAAAAAGGTTGAGATTTGTATTATGAACCGAGATAACTGGGTAGATGAGCCAACGAGTACGTCAGCTTTGCAAGGTGGGTGTATTGATGTGAATTTCATACTAGACCGTATGAAATATTCTCACATCAGTTGCAAATGTAACTTGGTAAGTAATAATCCCACATCAGTTACAAATGCAACTTGATGTTGGTTGATATATGCCTTAATCTCTCCTTTTGGGTAATTAGTTTTTCAAGGTGGACAACTTGGTGTGAGTTGGTTAGGTACCAAGCCACTCATGGCTCGATGGTAAAAAATTACTCAAAACACTCGAGTGCATTAGATCTTGAGAATATTGAATGTTAAATTTCAGTCAAATATAAAAAAATTTAAAAAAAAAGAGAGTTAAGGTATCTATCATAGATCAAATCAAATCGGATCCAAAAAAAAAGAGAAGAAGTTTATTTAGATATGAAATAGGATTTTTTATTAATCAAAATAAAGAAGTTTATTTTGTTAGGAAATTGGATTCCACATATGTTGTTTTTCCACAAAAACGTTTTTAAAAATAAAATAAAATAAAATAAATGAGTTTATTTTGATTTAAATTTGGATTAAAACAAAGTAATTTATTTTGATTCAAAATTAGATTTTATGCTAACTAATATTTGACCATTAAATCGATATAAATGTATATATTGAAAGTTTATTATTCACGTGATGAATGTTATTTATTGATGCATATGATGATATGTATGATAATAAATAGGATTGATTATGGATTATTGACCAATGTGATTGGATTTTATTTTAGTTGGATGCATGAATATATGAGTTTTATTATATGGGGTCTGCGTACCTCGTCTTCTTTAATTTTTTTCTTAATGTAAAATTTATCTCCCTTCTATGTATTACCCTTTGACTGCTGATCAAGGTTTCTATTTATTATAAATAGTTTTGTAATAGGAATAGTTAGAATTAATTTTGAAGAATTAAATATCAAGGAGCGCTTGAAGACCCGTTTGTAATGGAGCCCGAGATTTAAATGTAATATTTATATTTAAATTTAATTCATGCACCCTAGAATTGACCTTTTGGTTCACTTGGTGGCTCTAGTGAACCAAACTAGAATAAAGTTCATAATTAATCCAGGTAGAATATAATATTCTATATGTGCATGCTTATAATATATATGTGTGTGTGTGTGTGCGCGCGCGCATACACGCTAAACACAATGAGACAAATAATAATAAACCCCTCAAGGAAATTATCTTAAGCCTGAAGCATTCAACGATATTTGAAATATCGAACGTCGCCTTCTAGCATGATAAAAATTAATAGAGTATTAAATATTTAATATGAGTTTGTTGTGTCACCACAAGACAAGTATTAAATATTTAAGATGTTTTATTTTATCACATTTGATGCTTATAAAGAAATCGAACAATTCTGTTTTGTTGTGTCACCACTAGTACAATGTTTTTCTTTTTGAATATATGGAAGTGCTAGGTTGGACTTAACTTGAATAATTTTGATTCGGATGTGCCACCACTTGATCTAAATAACCTAAGAGGTAAAATAAAAGGAGTTACATGATGATGTAAATGACAAAAGTTGTCTACCTATTTATTTATATATAGTTTGTTGTGTCACCACAAGGTTATATACATTTAAAATGGGATCCTTATTCTCACTAGCAAATTTTTAATTAGATTTTGTCGAACTATATAAGTGAGGGTAATATAGTTTGAAGAAAATAGTGGGATATACCAATTTAAAACAAGACCTAATTTATCTTGGTAATTAAATAATTAATAAAATAATGTATGCTAAAATGTTGTTAATTATAAATTCATTTACATAATTCTACAGTGTCTAAATTACTATCACTACGAAGTATATTAGATGATAGTTAACTGGACCGAATTAAAAGGATTGGTTAAGGAATTTGAGAAATATTCTCAAGGTTGAAAAGCTATCTTATGTCCTTAATAGGCCTATCCCTGCAATGGTTGCTGATAACGCCTCTGAGAAAGAGATTGGTACTTTTAGAAAGGGTAAAAATGATGCATAGTTGGCTCAATGCATCATGCTCGCATCTATGAGTAATGAGTTTCAGCGTCAGCATGAAACTATGAATGCTCTTACTATATTCCTGCACATCAAGTAGTTGATGGTGAGGAAAGTAGGACTGATAGATATCAGATATCTAAGGAGCTCTTTCAATCTAGAATGGCCGATGACACTACAATACAGATAATAATTCATTAACATGATCAATTCAATTGAACAATTAGGACAAGAGGTTTTGTCATGGATGGAGAGTTGAGCCAAGATTTGATCTTGTAGTCACTCCCGGACTCCTCAAATTTTTTGTGAATTTTTCATATGAACAAGCTAGATATCAGCATCGCTGATTTGCTTAATATGTTAAAAAATGTTGAGAGTCGTTTTCCAAACAAGAAAGATCAAGTCTTACTTGTAGGGGCCAAATGATCTTCTGAAAAGAAGAATGATTCTAAGAAGGTAAATAGAAAGGCAAAAATAAAGGATAATAAAAAAATTGATAAGGATAGAAAAGAAGTTTGCTTCCATTGCAATAAGCTAAGACACTGGAAAGGAAACTGCGAGAAGCATCTTGCAGAGGCTAACCAAATAAGCTTAGTGAAATTTCGATTACACATATAATTTTGTTCATGATTGAAATAAATTTTTCTTTAAGTCAAGATTCTACTTGGATATTGGATATTGGATATTGGATATCGGCTTTGGTTCTCATAAATATAGATTTATGAAGGGACCGAGTAGAAGTAGAAAGCTAAACAAGGAATAAGTAATCCTATGTGTGGGAAATGAAGCAATGGTTGCTGCTTTAGCCAAATGAACTTATAGTTTAGCATTACCTATGGGAAAGTCTATTAAGTCAATAAGTTGTTATTGTATTTCAGTTCTCGTTAAAAATATTATTTCTATTTTGTTGTTGGAGAATAATATTTTGGTATTATATTTAAGAACAATTGTTGTTCTATTTATAATAATAATGTTTTGTATAGAACTAGAATATTACTTAATTGACTTTGTGTACTTAACTTAAATGAAATGTTATTTTGTAAATTGAACAAACTAGTATTAGAAAAGGAGATGATCATTCAAAGAGTTGAATATTTTTATTTGATGAAATACAAGTCTGAATCATTTGAAAGGTTCAAAGAATTCAGAGGTGAAACAAATTGACAATGTATTAAAATTCTTCAATTGGATCGAGGAAGAAATACTTGTGCAATAAGTTTCTAGATAATCTTAAATGGTTTTCTCACAATGGATGCCACCTAATACGCAATAATTGATTGATGTATCTTAAAGAAAAAATTATACCTTGTTGGATATGGTGCAGTCCATAATGATCTTTACCGACATTCCAATATCCTTCTGGGGTAATGCCTAGAAATGGTTTCATATCTACGAAAAGGTAACCTCAAAATTCGACCCCAAGACTCCATAAGAGTTATGGACATGGAGGATTCCTAATCTTAAGTATATTAAGATAAGGGGTTCTCCAGGTTATGTGAAAAAGGTTTCAAAAGGATAAGTTTGGGATAATATTTGACAAGTGCAGATTTATGGGACATCATAAAGAAAGTTTAGGGTATATGTTATATAATCCTACTTAGTAAAAGGTGTTTGTTTCGAAACACGCTACATTCTAAGATGAAGGTGTTTATCATTGAAGGGGCTAGTGGGAGGATAATAGAATCTTGAAGATTTCAAGAACCACAAGGCACTTTAAGTCAAATAAGAGGAACCTGTAGATAGACCTATTATACCACAACCGAATTGTAAATCTAGAATAGTACCGAAGATACCTGGGAGGTATGAATTCATTATACATGATGATGATAAGGTATGATAAGTAGGTTTTATACCTGTTAGTTCTTAGTAGGCACACAATAGATCTAGAAGGGGGATTAAATAGATCCTTTTTAATTCTCAAATACTTTTCTCTTTTATTTTGTATTGCTAATGAATTAGCATATGACAAACATAAGAATCTTTTCAAGCATAACAAAATAAGTAAAAGATCCCCTTCATTGATATATTCATAATCATTCAGACATTGTTCTTAGAATTAGTTAAGTTGTAAGCAGTTAATACATACATAACAATTATAGCAGTTAAGTACATAATATAAATGACATAAAGTAAATAACACAAAGGATTTTAAGTGGTTCAGAGACTCAAGCTCTTAATCCACTCTTCTGCTTTAAAGTAGCAGGATTTCCACTAAGGAAGGGCAGCACCCTGAATCACTAAGATTCTTTCGAGCCCAACAACCTTGGAACTTCAGTTCACTAAGAACTCTTCAAGCCCAGCAGGCTTGGAACTTTATTTAATCCCTCCGGACAAGGACCCCTCAGGCCCTGGCTTCTTGTTGTTGGTTGTTGTTGTTGTTGTTGTTGGTGCCTTACTGCTAAGGTGTCCTTTAAGCTCTTCATCTCTGAATGCTTTGAAGCTTGACGTGATCATCCTTGAGGTGCAGTTGCGTGTTGCATGATGCTCAGCTTCTTAAGATACTCAACCTCTTCTTATGATCCCTTGTTAAACTGCAGTGAAGATCATTCTTCTTGATACTTGATGGCTACACATGATGAGTTTCTAAGATGTCTGTAGGCTCTTCTGTTAGGTACTTAGAAACTTTCTCATGCTTGACATCATGATGACGTTGGTGATCTTCTTCCTTGATACTTGATGCCTTCTTATGATGGACTTGCTAAGATGACTATAAGCTCTTCTCCCTAGTACTTAGAGTCTTCCCCTGATAGACATCAAGATGACATTAATGCTCTTCTTTCTCTTGGCAATTTAGAACACTCTTCTTGTAGTAGAACTCTCACTTCTACATCGTAGAACTCTCACTTCTACAACGTAGAACTCTCACTTCTACTTCTTACTCTGTTTATCTCCAAGTGTTTTTGGTGGATCGTAGAGTGAGCTTTCGGACCTTCATTGGTCACTCACTATTTTACGTTATTTTGATCAGTCCACCATCTCTCCAACCTCAACAACTTTTTCAACGTCAGCTACTTTTGATCTTTGAAGCTCTGGCTGATATATACTCCTTCCCAATCTTCCCGTTGGAATATAGCCATTGAAAGTAGTTTGAACTGCCTCACAGATCTCGAGTTATTTGATGTAGACTGCAGATGTGATATGACATCCCCTTTTTCATCTTTTTGACACTGCAATCTACTGTTTCACCTACCACGTCAGAGATGTCACTTTGATGCCTTGGGCAGGTAGTCTTCTTTATTTTTCCTTTCTGACTTCTTGATTAGAACGTCAGGATCTATCCTTTTGTATCGATGCTCTCAATAAGCCATATTCGAATATCACTCTTCAGATTAAATTGTTGCCAATGCTTCAATCTTCAGATGAACGAACTCTACGATTTTGATGCATATTCTTGGACCTGATCGTAGTGTCATGTTGAATGTTTCTCATCGATCGGTTGAGACAACACTACGATCCTGAAGAGTATTCATTCGATTCTCAATTTAGAAAACCTCTTCATTCTCTTGTGCAGTGCTTCAACACTTTTGTTTGCTTCGACTGATCTCAGACACTGATGGCTTGTTCCTTGTTCTGGCCTCTTCTGAATAGTAAGACACTTCAAATTTGTGGCATGCCCAGCTCGCTTTCCTTATAATCTCCCATTCACTTATCATTAATAAACTGACCTAGTGCTTAATGACTTTAACCTTGTTCTTCAAAAGCTGACCAGTATCTTCGTGTACACTCCATCAGTTCTTTCTTTGTTTGGCAAACACTACAATCCTGGTTACTTCCAAGATCGTTGTCTTCTGTTCACTTGACAGCTACTACATTGTTGACTTTCCGTAGTCAGTTTCTTTGATTGAAGTCTTCTTCTGATCAACTTGTGAAAGACTTCATCTTGAATGGTTTCACAACTCAATCTGTATGTTGATTGGGTTGGTACTTAGATCTTCTGTTAGCTTGCATGTTATTCGTTGAGTGCTCTCTGGTTTCCCTTAGGTGGAATGTATCTTTGTAGCTCAGACCAGAGGCTTCATTACTTTGGATATTCTGGGAGTGCTCATTTGTTGAGAATCATGTTTGCTCTACGATTCTGCATTGGCGTTGTGAGAACATCTGTTGAAGCCTTAGTTCTGCACTCTACGATTCTGCCTTGGGTTGTGCAGACACTACGACTCCGAGATCAAATCTTGACACTCTACAATTTCTGTCTTTATGCTCGTTGTCTTCATCTGATCTTGCTCGACTACGATCTCTGTCTTTGAATTGATCAGTAGACTCTACGACTCCGAGTATAGTCTACGATTCTTGACTTGGCTTTGGCAGATGCTCGGTCGGCTCGTAGACAGGTTGTCTCTACGATTCTGAATACGACAACCTCAGCAGACTATGGCTTCGAGGATGTTCTTCTCGACACACTACGATCTTTCCTCGTCTCTCCTGGCAGTATAAGAACTCCGAGATCTACTATCTTGTAGACTACGATTCTGCCTTGATAGCTCTCGAGTTTTCCTTATCTCTCCTGACAGACTACGATTTCTGGTGCAGTGCTTGACGATTAGACAAGCCTATCTATTACATTATAAGATCAACCTAACAAGCTTGATCTTTCTATATTTATAGTCCTTGTACATCATTTCTTTTTAAGGACTTTACAAAGTTGTTTTGCTTATGTAGGATCAACCTAACATAATGCAATCATACTTTCCTATTATCTATCAAAGGAGTTTACAGCTTTTCTTAATGCAAGCATACTTTCATATTCATTCATATATATCATAATCAAATCATATATAAATAGAAATATCATTCGCATGCTTATTACTAACAATACCTACTTATCTGGTATCTATTACTTGAATTAGTTTCTTAAACCTATGTTTCTTATTTACTTTTCATACATTTTATGTTATTTTATAGGCGATGACATAACATTGGCATGAAGAAGCAAGGAAAAGCAATTCGGACATCTTTTGGACTAAAATATGCAAACAAATAGAAGAAGGGAAGATTGTAGGGCTTTTAACACTAAGTTAGATGCATGTTCTTGGCTTGTAACATGGATTATACTGTAGAGCTTCTTCTTAGCTTTTCGGAACATCTTGAATCATCCTAATCGGAATTCAGATGCGAGAGTTATGGCTTTTTTATCAACGAAGATCAAAGCTAAGAGTTCTCATGCTTACAATTTACATAACATACTTCAAGCCCGATTTCGATCTTGTTTAGGCTAGAATCATTTAATTCTCAAAGAATGAAAGTTTTATAGCTCGTCGAGAGCTTCGATTTGATATGTGGCAGGCCTCGTAACTCCTCCAAGATCAAAAGTTATGGCCATTTTACCAGAGGATACTATGGCTGAAAAAGGACCCCCGCTGGGGTGTTGCCTCCTTTTTAGTTCTTAACAAAAGGACTCTAACTCATGCAAGCATACACGGGTCAACATGTAATACAAAGTAAGTAAAGTATCGATCCACGGAGAAAGGTTTCAAAATTTAATTATTATGCATCAACTATATCACTATCTATATATGCTTAAACAAACACTATAATTTTGAATTAATCTAAACTCAATTAATAAATAAAAGAAGAATACTAAAATGATAAATCAAATCTGAAAATAATGGGATCCTAACTTCATTTAATAGTTCATCTAAATACCACCATCATGCAAGATTATTCACATAGCACAGAAATTACCCAAGAGCACGAATGTAGACATAACCATTTTTCAATGTATTATGACCTACTTACATAACATCCACATACAATAGAAATCATGTAATCATCAATAAAACCAAAATTATTATATTTCTATGTGAAATTGCAGCCATATTGAATTTAAGCACAAGCCCTTATGTTACTACACACGGTGTAACAGTATATTTCTATCTGATTCACAAAATATAACGCTAGACAATTCAGCCTCATACACGCATGCTATCATGATTACAACCATACTCGCATGTCATTTTTCAATTCCATACAAGTACATAAAATGAATGGTGATCAAGCATTCATGCAATCAAATCAATCATAATAGAAATTCTGATGATACACAAACAATCAAGCAATCAAGCCATCAATTAAACTACATATCAAAATCCGTTAGAATCCCATAATGGAGTTTAGTTCATCGCTGAACTGAAAGCCATTATGGGATTAAAGCAACACATGGAAAATAAATAAAAACAATTGAGAGAGAAGATAGAATCGATCAAACCCAATTGCTAATTATATTCCAAGAGTTCTGTTTAAATCCTCAATAATCTCCAGCAACATAAAAGTAGTTTGTACTCAATGATTGAATTCTAAAGAAGAAGTATAAAATATTAATTCTATGCTTGGATCTTCATTGGAATTCGTTCAAAGCGTAGAACCCTAGTTCCTATCTTATGAAAAACTCATAAAAACTAAAGATAATCGCGTCTGGTACCAACCAAAGTAGTTTATACCAACCCAAACACTTCAAATTTCAAAATTACAAAAAAGTCAACAACTGCAGTCGATTACGCGCACGGCAGCACGCGATTCTTTTGTAAAACCAACGCGGGCACGCGTGTATGCAAAATAGGCTTCTTTCGGTTGATGGCGCGGGCGCGCGTGTTCTAACTTGTGTAGCCGCGTTTCTACATTTTGAATCCTCAAGTTCTGCTGCTGTTGCTTCCTTGTCATGCTTCTCTTGTTCCTTTGACATGCTACTTTTGCTCCTTTATCCATCAATGCTCAGTTCCTTTTCTCCACTCGACCCTCGTGCCATGCCTTCACTGATCTCATGCCACCTACCAACACTGAGCTATACCATTTCCTACATTTTCACACTAGAGGAGTTCTCAGTACATGCAATGCAAAATAACACGAAATGCAACTAAAAACATACTAAAATGTACTTGAGATGGGCATAGTTCGCGTGAATTGATCGATATCCAATAAGTAGGTAGAAAACCTACTTATCAAATACCCCCAAACTTGAACTATTGCTTGCCCTCAAGAAATGCATACGACATAAAACACGAACAATGCAACTACATGCTATGCAACTAGATTATGATGCAAATGAGTCTCACATTCTCCAGCTATAAAAGAATTTCAATCCAAACTGCTTCAGCGAATTATCCAGATTCGAGAATACAAATTCAAACCAAACTATAGGCATAATATCATACACTCAAATAATTCATATATACTATACAGATGATGATGTGTGTGTGTTGTGTTCACCAAAACTTGATTAAAGCAAGAATACACATGTTAAACTGCTCAAAATAGAAAATTACAGTCTAAACCAAGATTCATGTATACTTATGCAACAAAGACTGTTCCAACATATCGAAACAAATTGAAGTTCAACAATGAGCTTAACTGCTTTATTTCTATTTACGAGGGCAATTTTCGCACTTTCCCGCGGTGTTTATTGCTATTATTTTTTTATTTTTTTATTTTTTTCCTTTTTCTTTTTCTTTTTTTATTCACATGACTGTGCAATGCCTCATTCCATTAGGCTAACAATGCTACCCCTTAGCGAGCTTTCAACCAACGACTCCCTGCACCATAAAAGACCTTAGTAGCGCTTAGGTGTTAAGACACTTCCTCTCATGGCGTATTTACTTAAGTAACAAAGGCCCCGAAATAAGACTAGCCACGTTATTGCTTTTTTATATATATATATATATATATATATATATATATATATAGCATACCCATGTGTTCCCAAAGTTTGATTATCAATGTTTTGTACAGTCTAAGTCCATTTTCCACATAATTCTCTTTTTAAAAACCACATTTCCTATCAAGCAATGCAACACATAATTCTTATGCCCACAAGCAATTGTGAACACGGCAGTACAAACCGAAAGCATCTAAACAGCATCATGGATTACATCATTTAAAATATTATATCTAAGCTCATGTTATCCAAAATACTCAACAATCCTTCACAATTCACTTTCATCATAGGCTAAACATAACTTCCATAAAACTAGAACTGTGAGACATGCAACTAAACATAGAATGCAACTAAACATATACTAACATAAGTAATAATGACTAAAAACCGAAAAATTTTCTGCAATTGTTATCTAACACATAAACATGCAAAATTTAAACTAATCATGCAAACACTATATGCAACTACCCTACTACCCAATACCCCCAAACTTAAAAATATTCATTGTCTTAGTGAATGAAGGTATAGGTTAAGAGAAACTCCCCTATTGATCATCTGCACCACCTTCGTCGGGTGGTGAATCCGGTGGTGGAAATGGTACGACAATCCCAAACTGTGGCCACTCAAGCATCGTCCCCTGCTGTGCAAACACCTCTATTAGTGATCTCGTCAAACCCGTTGCAAACGCTACAAAGTTGTCGTACATAGCATCGACCTTTCGCTCCAACCTTCGGAGCTATCGATCCCCAAAGAAGCAATTGTAGCTTGGGTTGGGTTGGCGTGCCTTCATCTGTCTTTAGAGGGTCATGTGATGGTGTAGACGATGTTGGGCGAAGAATAAATCCCTTTCCTCTGGGATGCAGTGTACCCCCTTTCCAATCTTCAAATCTTTCCATGGTAGCATACGTAATGTCCTGGCTTGGGAAGTGCAACTGCTCATCCGTCCACCGAATTCCTACCTTGGCACATAAATGGGTCACTATGGAGGCATGTGGAATACTGCCCGTGGTACTTCCCCACATATATCTCATCATGTTCTGATTCATCAAGTGACCTACGTCGATATACTTGGCCACGATAATCCCCCATAGTATAATTGCTTGCTCAATTGTAATCTCATGCTGATGAGAAGATGCCATGATTTTTGCACAGACAAAGAGATTCCAGGCCTTAGCATAACAATTTAGTGTGGAAGCCAGAAAAGTCTTGGGGTGATTAGTGCCCAGAGTGCATGTCCACTGAGTCCCTGGAATGCACAAATCAGTGATCACCACGTCCAAATCGGTCTCTAAACGCTCTACCTCCACCCAATTTGTTCGCCCAGCCGGAGGGTCGGGTAAATGGAACAATTGACGAATAGTTCTTGCCCTATAGTCCACTTGAATTCCACGAACAAAAGAGAACCCATTCATTGTTTCTCTCGCATTAGCATAGAACTCCTGCACAACAACCTTAGGTGTAGCCACTAGCGTAGAGCACACACCATGCCAACACATTTCTCTAATCATCTAAACTAATTGGCCATCCTGCGCATTTGGCTTGAACCCTCGCTCACGAATAAACGACTTCCCCACAATGCGATAGTATTCAATTTGAGCATCCAAGTTGATAAACTTTGTAAAATCAACATTGTCCCCGCTTTGACTGCTAGCCGATGATGACTTAGGGGTACGTGACCTCGCATGCTTAGGACCTATTGAAGACTGATAACGAAGAAGAAGACTTGCTTGACAGTGAATAATAGCCGATGACTGAATAACCCCCAAACTGATTTTGCATAACCACTCTGAAACCCTAGTTTTTAATAATGTAGCTATCGATCATGGGTATGAGATCTGATGCGACAATCACGTAATGGAGAAGAGAGTTATGGCTTCAATTTGTAAATGATTAGAGATGAGGAGACGTGCATGTAATGGAGAGCAAGGAATAGACTCTCTGGTATTACGCACGATGGTAGATATAGGTTAAAACACGTCTCTAAAGACCCAATTTTTTTTTAAAATCCGGTGTCGAGTGCGGCCGCGCGGCTTTTCAATGGGGATATGGCGTGGGCGTGCGAGTGGATTTTTTTCTCTAGTACAAACATGCGGTATTGTGGTAGCGCGATATTACAACAATTCCATCGCTTTCGGTAGCAAGGCGTCCTGTTTCTGACCGCCAACTTTCATTTCCAATACTTCAAGACAGTACTAACTTCAGTCCAAGACACCTACATAGACATCAATAAACACTGTCAAGGCCTGAATTACTGAATAAGCATGAGTGTTTATCTTAACACCATCATTTCTATGCTATGCACAAATATAATCAGATCCACATTCAGCTACTAAGATATTTATGCAAAGCTATCAAACTATCATGACTACACATAAAACTGAACTAACGAAAAAAAAACTAAACAGAAAAATAAACAGTAGAGATAGAAACAATGGGTTGCCTCCCATCAAGCTCTAAGTTATAGTCAATTAGCTTGACTGTCTCTGAATCTCATGTCGAAGAAAGAATTGAGGTGACTTTTTGTCTGTCAACCTCGCCACCAAAGTAATGCTTCAGCCGCTGTCCATTCACTTTAAACGGCTTATCCGAGAACTTATCGAACACTTCTATTGCACCATGTGGGAAAACATTCTTCACTGTAAATGGCCCTGACCATCTTGATTTTAGCTTCCCGGGAAAAAGTTTAAGTCTGGAGTTGAAAAGCAAAACTCTTTGTCCCGGCTCAAATGTTCTCTCTATGATCTTGCGATCATGCCATTTCTTCACCTTCTTCTTGTACAGCTTAAAATTTTCATACGCCTGTAATTGGAATTCATCCAACTCGTTGAGTTGGAGTAGGCATTTCTCCCCTGCAGCTGTCAAATCAAAATTAATCTTTCAAATCGCCCAATATGCCTTATGTTCTAGCTCCATAGAAAGGTGACATGCTTTGCCGTAAACTAGCTGGAAAGGTGACATGCCCAACGGAATCTTGTACGTAGTCCTATATGCCCAAACATCATCATCAAGCTTTAAAGACCAATCTTTTCTAGTGGGATTCACAACTTTTTCCAGAATTCTTTTAACTTCCCGATTTGAAACTTCTGCTTGGCCATTCATTTGTGGGTGATAAGCTGTAGCAATGCGATGGTTCACCCTATATTTAGCCAACAAAGTTATAAACTGCCTGTTGCAGAAATGACCTGTGACGCCCCCAAAATAGGTATACATCACCCATCTTGAGTCGCCAAATACATAGTACAAAATTCAAATATAACTTAATAATACAACTGTCGCGTGTAAAAATACGACAAAACATAAAGCGAGAGTTTTAATCTGAATATTGTCTTCAGGCATGTATTCAAACTCAAAGGAGTCCTCAATACATTTATTATCACACTATTTCATAGAATAGTGAGGACTACTAATACTATCATCCGAACCGTCCACCCATTCCCGACTAGCCTAGTCCCGCCACGTTCTCATTTCAAGAGAACAATGAAAGAAAAAGGGTGAGCTCAACTACCCCAGTAAGAAATATTATGACTAAGATAATGCAAAATAATTGGGAGAAGGTTCAAAAATGCCCCTGACTTTTACCGCGATGTCTACCGAGCACCCTATACTTTTTTTTTTGTCCAAAAGTATCCCTAACGTTACATTTTTTGGTTCACCCGTGCCCCTGCAGTTAACAGGAGACAAACGGGGTTAAAATTTCGTTGACGTGGCTGACAGATGGAGACTTAAAGGGAGAAAGTTCAAAAATACCCCTGACATATATAAATATGTCATTTAATCAAAAAAATACTAAAATTCAAAATAAAAAAAGCATAACATATTTACATCATTTAATCAAAATACTAAAATTCAAATTATTTTGTTACCTAACCAAAACAACTAATTAAATAAAATAAGTTGTATAACATATTTACATCATTTAATTAAAATATTAAAATTCAAAACATAACATATTTACATCAAATACTAATTAAAAAATACTAAAATCAAAAAAAATAAAAAAATTAATTTTTTTTTTAAAAAAGCGTTAATTTTGATATAAAAAACATTAATATTTTTGATATAAAAAATGTTAATATTTTATTAATATTCTTTGATATTAAAAAAGTTAATATTTTAAAAATATTAAATTTTTTGATATGAGGTTAATATTAAAACGTTAATATATTTTGATATAAAATATAAATTATTTTAAATTTTTAAAAAGCGTTAATTTTTGATATTAAAAACTTTTATATTTTTTTATATTAAAAAGCGTTAATATTTTATTACTATTTTTGATATTAAAAATGTTAATATTTTAAAAATATTAAAAAATTTTGATATGAGGTTAATATTAAAACGTTAATATTTTTGATATAAAAATATTACAATATTATAAATTTTAAAAAATGTTAATTTTTGATATTAAAAAACGTTAATATTTTTATATTAAAAATATTAATATTTTATTACTATTAACGTTAAAAGTAAATATTAGTTGAAAAACGTAAATACTAATATTACTGCAAGTGACTTAGTATTTTAGTATTACTAATATTAGTACTTAATAATATGAAAATATTAAAATTTAATAATATTACTAATATTAAGAAAATATTAGTAACTAATATTACTAATATTAAGAAAAATATTAAAATTTTAGTACTTAATAATAAGAAAACGTAAATACTAATATTAAAGCGTTGTATAACATACTAACATATTTAAAGTTGTATAACATATTAAAATGTTAATATTTTACTGCGACTTTTTAACGTAAATAAAAACGTTAGTATTTTAGTTTTTTTTAATTAGTATTTGATGTAAATATGTTATTTTTAATTTTAGTATTTTGATTAAATGATGTAAATATGTTATACAACTTATTTTATTTAATTAGTTGTTTTGATTAGTTAACAAAATAATTTGAATTTTAGCATTTTGATTAAATGATGTAAATATGTTATGCTTTTTTTATTTTGAATTTTAGTATTTTTTTTTGTTTTGATTAAATGACATATTTACATATGTCAGGGGAATTTTTGAACCTTCTCCCTTTAAGTCTCCATCTGTCAGCACGTCAACGAAATTTTAACCCCGTTAGTCTTCTGTTAATGGCAGGGACACGTGTGACCCAAAAAATATAACGTTAGGGGTACTTTTGGACAAAAAAAAGTATAAAGTGCTCGGTAGACATCGCGGTAAAAGTCAGGGGCATTTTTGACCCTTCTCCCAGAATAATTTATCGTTAGCTTTCAACAGTGTTAAACTGATAAAATATAACAAACATCAAGTTTAACTACAGCAGGACAAGCAATCCATTAGAAGAGTCAAGTAGAGAATAAAATCTACTATCTTCTATGATTTAAAAGGTTTTTCATCACTTTTATCGCTGAGACTCAGCTTAATAAATAATCCACATCATCCCTGCACTACGGCCAAGGATATTCATTAGTATCACGACCATAAATTATCCATACACTACGGGTTAATGATATTCGTGTTTTCATCAATGGTCATGATCATGCCAACAAATGTTCATCAATGCACTACGGGCCAATGAGGACTTTTACCACATCATTTATAACATTACGGTCATGATTATACCGAATAATCTCTGGTCATAATCATACCAAGTCTATCTATGCACTACATGCCACAGATGACTTTTAACATAATATAAGCATGAGGATGATGACAATGATATAAGAATTCAATAAAATAAGTTCAAGGGTAAATTTTAAAGATTTATAATTTAATTCATCCAGAATTAAATAATGTCTAAATTGTCAACATGATACTGTTTTGTGGAGTAAAATTCAAGAATAATATTTCCATGAAAAGATACTAGATGAAGCGCAAATATTAAGGATATTATACTAATTTCATGGAGTATAGAAGCCAAAACTTAAACCAAATGAGTATAGAATTCAAAATCTGAAACAAAATAATATTACTTACATACTACAGAGTATGGAAGAAAATATTATTTCAAGCGAATATTGAACAAAAATAACATTCCTTACGAATATTGAACGAAATAATATTCTTTATGAATATTAAACGAAAATAATATTCATTACTTAATATTGAAGCGAAATAATATTCTTTATGAATATTAAGCGAAAATAATATTCATTACTTAATATTAAACGAAAATAAAATTCATACGAATATGAAAAAAAATATCTCTTCAGGATATGAAATAAATAATACCCCTTACCTTGAAAAGAAGAGTATTCCAACTGGTATAGCGGAGATATTCTTGAAGAAAACTTTTACTATTTTCTACATTCAAAACTTTCTAAAACTTGAAAGAAATACGCTCAATATTATAGAAGAAGAATTCTCTGATTCTGGTGTGATTTTCAATTCTAACTAAGAATCATATTTATAGGAGAATGGAAGGATACTATTTAGAAAAATAGAAATCCTTTGGTGAACAAATTGGAATCACAGTATAACTTCGATCCAATTTGAATTCGTTGAAACTTTGATTTTACTATTCAATACTGTGTAATAAAATATTCTAATAAAACAAAAACTTTAAATAAAATATAATATATTTTATTTATAGTCTAATAAAATAAAACTTATATAATATATATATATATATATATATATATATATATATATATAATATCAACACTGTAGTACTCCTTCCGTGAATTTATTGCACCCTTACGCCCATTTTGTCAAATATATATATATATATATATATATATATATATATATATATATATATATATATATAATACACAATAGTAATCCTTCTCGTGCACCAAAAACTCCCCCCCAACTTGACAACTTTACATATATATATATATATATATATATATATATATATATATATATATATATATATATATATAAGTAATAAAACAAAACAGAGATAACTTTCTCCAAGATTTTGAAAAATGAGAAAGTGGGGGTTCATACAATACGCCAACCTACAACAAATACTTCATAAAAAATTCCCTCAATATTTTTAACAACTTTTATCATCATTATTGTAATTCGCAATATTTAACAACTGTGTCGTTCCGAGAAAGAGGGGCTTTCAATAAGGATTTTCCCTATCGACGCCGTTAAATTAGGTGACCAAACCTCTCCTTGACAGAACTTTTAGACATTGTCAATATTATAAATAATAATATTAATAACTATGTCATCTCAATTATTGATTTAATAATATATTAAATATTGACAATAATTAAATCAAATAACGTGAGATACTATGCAACAATTACTGTAACAATAATTGAACAAAACTGAGTGACTTCTCACGTAAGCATCAATAATCAATACCATGTGCTACTATGAAACCACGCGTATTACTATGCTTTTAACACCGGGTGTTTCAATAATTAACGGTAAAACTTTCGCCGTTATTTATATAAAAAGATATTTTTGTCGTTTTCTCAATCCGACAATAATTCTGTTGTGGGGTCTACCAATGATTGTGCCGTCATACAAATATTCCCTGTTAAAACGAATATTCCCCGACCAATTGAATATTATATAACAACTTGCGTACTTTGCAAAATTTATAAATATTACCCACAACTATAACATTATATCAAATTCATTCCATAATATTCAAAAATGATATTTATAGAAAATTCAACTTTATTCATAAAAGTTGGGGTCTTACAACCTCCCCTTCTTATGAAATTTCGCCCTCGAAATTAGGGTACATACCTGATATGATGAATAGGTGAGGATACCTTGATTTCATTTTAGATTCTAACTCCCAGGTCATTTCCTCAACATCGTGGTTTCTCCCCAAAACTTTGACTTGAGGTATAACCTTGGAGCATAAAATATGCTCCTCCTTATCCAAGATTTTAACAGGAACCTCTTCATACGTTAAATCTTCCGCTATTTCGTCCGGTTCTAACTCAATAATGTGGTTTGGGTCTTCCACATATTTACGTAACATGGATATGTGAAAAACATTATGAACACGAGACATACTTAGCGGTAAAGCAAGTCTATAGGCCACAGTTCCTACTCGATCGAGGATTAAGAATGGGCCAATGAATCGAGGATTGAGCTTTTCTCTCTTTTCAAATCTCGTAACTCCTTTCCATGGAGCAACACGTAACAACACATGATCTCCAATATCGAATTCCACGTCCTTTCGATGAAGATTAGCATAAATCTTTTGTCGATCTTGTGTTTTTATACGTTGTCAGATCGTTTGAACCTTTTCCGTAGTCATACGTACCAACTTTGGTCCCAACAACGTTGCTTCACCCACCTCATCCCAGCATACTGGAGAACGACACTTTTTCCATACAACGCCTCGAATGGAGCCATGCTAATACTTGTTTGATAACTGTTGTTGTAGAAAAACTCCACCAATGGTAAGAACTTGTCCCAACTTCCCTTGAAGTCAAGGACACAGAGTCTTAATAAATCTGTAAGAGTTTTAATAGTCATCTCCGACTGCCGGTCCGTTTGAGGATGATATGCCGAACTAAATCGTAAATCCGTGCACATAGCTTTTTGCATACTAACCCAAAATCTTGAAGTGAATCTTGGGTCTCGATCAAAAACTATGGATACTGGCATACCATGCAATCTTACAATCTCTTTTATGTACATACGAGCAAGACGTTCAAGTGTATAAGTTTCTCGTATAGATAAGAAATGAGCAGACTTGGTAACGTGTTCCCACTTTTATTCTGGAATTTTAAGTGGTTGCAATGGACCTTTTGGCACTTGATGCTCCGCCTTGACTCGTTGATAAGTTAGACACCTTGAGATAAATTGCGCTATCTCTCTATTCATATTGCTCCACCAAAATGTATGTTGAAGATCATGATACATTTTGGTACTCTCAGGACGGATTGCAAACGGTGTGTTGTGCACCTCCATCATGATTTTATACTTCAAGTCAGAATCATTAGGAACATAAAGTCTGGAGTTGACTCGAAGTATTCCTTCTTCATCGATTCTTGCTTCCGGAATAACACCTTCTTTCACTTTCTTCTTCATACGCATCAGCTCCAGGTCTATAACTTGAGCAGCTTTAACTTTATCGATTAAAGTCGGTTCTACTCGTTTATTCACCATCATCACATGGATCCCTGGAGTCTTTAACTCTATTTCCATCCTTTCCAAGTTATACAAAATAGGCTTTTGCGTTGACAATAATGCACTCGTACCTGCATATGATCTTTTACTCAATGCGTCAGCTATTACGTTCGCTTTTCCAAGATGATATTGGATAGTATGATCATAATCTTTCAATAGTTCGAGCCAATGGCGTTGCCGCATGTTGAGTTCCTTTTGAGTGAAGAAATATTTGAGACTTTTATGATCCTTATAGATTTCCACCTTCTCTCCATACAGGTAATGCCTCCAGATCTTTAGTGCAAAAACGACTGCTGCCAACTCCAGATCATGAGTAGGATAATTCCTCTCATATTCTTTGAGTTTCCGAGAGGCATAGGGTATGACTTTCCCATGTTGCATAAGAACACATCCTAACCCTTTGCCTGAAGCATCACTGTAGATGATAAATCCCTTCGAGCCAGATGGTATTGTCAGAATAGGTGCTGAAATGAGTCTCCTCTTGAGTTCTTGAAAACTCTTCTCACATTCCTTGCTGCAACCGAATTTGTATCTTTTCGAGTTAGCTGAGTTAATGGAGTAGCGATTCGAGAAAACCCTTCTACGAATCTCCGATAATAACCAACTAAGCCGAGAAAGCTACGTACTTCGGTCACTGATTTAGGTTGCTCCCAGCTTTGAATAGCTTCAATCTTTGCCAGGTCAACAGATATTCCATGAAGGCAGCAGGAGCATTAGTCAATCCAAAAGACATGACTAGGAATTCATAATGCCTGTACCGAGTTCTGAAAGCCGTCTTTGGAATGTCATCGGTTATAATCTTTAACTGATGATATCCGGAATGAAGATCGATCTTTGAAAAGAATTTGGCGCCTTGCAACTGGTCAAACAGGTCATCAATGCGAGGCAACGGATATCTATTTTTGACAGTGACATGGTTCAACTCCCGATAATCAATACAAAGTCGCATACTCCTATCTTTCTTTATCATGAATAGAACAGGAGCACCCCAAGGAGAAGTACTAGGATGAATGAAACCGATGTCTAACAATTCCTGCAGTTGGGTCTTTAACTCCTGAAGTTCAATAAGAGCCATTCGATATGGGGCTTTGGAAATGGGTTTTGTACCGGGTTCAAGGTCGATATAAAATTTAATTTCACGCTCTGGGGGTAGGCCAGAAAGTTCTTCAGGGAATACGTCAGGAAATTTATTAACAATAGAAATATCATTCAAAACTAACGTATTTTTGTTTAAATCCGTGACATGAGCTAAGAAAGCTTGACATCCATTTTTCAATTAACGAATAGCTTTATGGCTTGAGATGACAGTGATTGATTTTAATGGTTTGGTTGCTTGAATTCACATAATAGGTTGGTTAGGAATATGAAAGCTAACAACCTTACGAAAATAATCAATTTTTGCATGATGAGTAGTTAACCAATCAATCCCTAGAATTACGTCAAATGCAAGTATTTTCAATGAAATAAGATCGACAGGTAATGTGAGGGTACCGATTTGAACCACATAAGACTTATAAACAGTGGATGTAATAAAGGTTTTTCCCAATGGAGTTTCAACAAATAAGTCAAAGTCTAATTTCTCCGGAGTCAAATTTAAACATTGAGCGCAAGTAGGAGAAATAAAAGAATGGGTAGAACCGGTATCAAATAAGGTATAGACTTCACTAGAGTTTATGATAAGCATACCCGTGATGACCTCGTTCGGGTTCCTTGCTTTCTGGGAGGTCACGACAAACGCTCTCCCTTGAACTACCGGCTTTGACTTTTCTGGGACGGCCTTTGGTGCCTCTATCCCAGCTGGACTTGTCTTTGGTGCATGACAAAATTGGGCTAGGTGAC
Organism: Panax ginseng; assembly: GCA_020205605.1. NCBI lineage: Eukaryota > Viridiplantae > Streptophyta > Magnoliopsida > Apiales > Araliaceae > Panax > Panax ginseng. Next base: position 32,610,680 of record CM035128.1, on the reverse strand, counting down.
CTTATCTTTCACAATTATAACATGCTTTGGATTGTATTGCGTAGTTTGGACTGATGTGTCCCTCCCCTCCGCATTTGAAGTATATGATAGGTGGTCGTTCTCCTTCCTTAACAATGGGTGCTGGTGCTGACGTCTTTCCATCATTGTTGAATCTCCTCTTCTTAAAATGTCCACTCTTACTATCTTGGCCATGATTACCACCGAAGTGGTTACCATTTCTGGCCTGTTGATTCCCTCCACATTTATTGTCACCGCTTCGATGACTGCTACCACTGGTATTATCATTTTGCTGGCTGCTCTCTTTTGGTTGGGTTGACTCATTATCGCGCTCTAATAACTGAGCCCTATTAACAACCTCTGAATACAAGCAAAGTTTGTGAGAGATAAGGTATTGACGTATCTGAGGTTTCAAATCTCTTAGAAACATCCGTGTCATTCTCTCCTAATTATTAACTAAGTGGGACGCAAACCGGGACAACTCAGCAAACTTGGCTTTGTACTGCGACATGGTCATGTAGTTTTGCTCCAGTTTAATGAACTCTACCTCTTTCATGTGACGAATACTTTCGGGGAAGTACTTGTCGTTGAAAAGTTCTTGGAACTTCTCCCAAGACATCTTCAGTGCGGCAGGTTGAGTACGCTTTTGCTCGTTGGAGCATCCCAAGACATCAAATATCTTGTTGATCTGCTTTATCCACGTTTCCGCCTTAAGTGGTTTTGGCTCTCTAAAAAACTCTGGTGGTCCCAACTCCTTGAACTTTTTAGCGGTGACCGTCCGAGAGTTGTTAGTGTTTCCACCTGCATTTTGGACAGGAGCCGTTCTCTCCTGATGTTGCATGAATTGCATAAAGCCTCTGAACATTCCATCGTTCATCATTTGGCCAGTGTTGTCGTTTGCATGAGGATTGTCGCCTTCCTGATGCACATTATCACGACATCGATCTGTGGAGACTCAGCGGTCTCTCGTGCTCCATTGCTATTCTCAACATTCTCGATGTCATGTTTCAAAAAATCGCCACAAAACAAAGGTTAATTGACATGCAACATATTATCCCTATACTCGATGCCAGACCAATTAAATACCAAATAAACTTTGGTAGGTCATACTAATGAAGAATTCCCATCTCTCCCTCCTAGTTCTTGTCTCACATCTCGGCCAGGATATATCCTAAGCTTTGATAACAACTGTGATGCCCCCAAAATAGGTATACATCACCCATCTTAAATCGCCAAATACATGTTACAAAATTCAAATACAACTTAATAATACAACTGTCGTGTAAAATACGACAAAACATAAACTGAGAGTTTTAATACGAATATTGTCTTCTAGTCAGTATTCAAACTCAAAGGGAGTCCTCAATACATTTATTATCACACTATTTCATAGAATAGTGAGGACTACTAATGCTATCATCTGGACCGTCACTCCATTCCCCGACTAGTCCCGACTACGTTCTCATTTCCTGAAGAGAACATTGAAAGCAAAAGGGTGAGCTCAACTAGCCTAGTAAGAAATATTATGACTAAGATAATGCAGAATAATTTATCGTTAGCCTTCAACAGTGTTAAACTGATAAAATATAACAAACATCAAGTTTAACTGCAGCGGAACAAGCAATCCATTAGAAGAGTCAAGTAGAGAATAAAATCTACTATCTTCTATGATTTAAAAGGTTTTTCATCACTTTTATCGCTGAGACTCAGCTTAATAAATAATCCACATCATCCATGCACTACGGCCAAGGATACTCATTAGTATCACGACCACAAATTATCCATGCACTACGGGCCAAGGATATTCGTGTTTTCATCAATGGTCATGATCATGCCAACAACTGTCCATCAATGCACTACGGGTCAATGAGGACTTTTACCACATCATTTGTAACATTACGGTCATGATTATACCGAATAATTCCTAGTCATAATCATACAAAGTCCATCTATGCACTACAGGCCACAGATGACTTTCAACATAATATAAGCATGAGGATGATGACAATTGTAAGTGTTTATAAAATTCGATTGGTCAGGGAATATTCGTACGACGGCACAATCATTGGTGGACCCCACAATGGAAGTATTGTCGTAGTTAGAAAATGACATAATTATCTTTTTTAAAAGAACTGCGAAATCTTTATCGTTAAACTGTTGAACTACCCGGTAGTAAAAGTACAGTAATACGCGTGATTGCATAGTAGCACACGGTATTGATTATTGATGCTTACGTGAGAAGTCACCAGTTATACTCAATTATTACTACTGAGAATTGTTGCATCATATCTCTCATATTATTGATTCGATTATTGTCACAGTATCATCTGCATAATATGATATATTATTAAATCAATAATTGAGACGAAAAAGTTATTCATATTATTAAATTACAATATTTACAATGTCTAGAAGTTCTGTCAAGGAGAGGTTTGGTTATCTAATTGCGCGCCAATAAGGAGAAATCCTTATCGAAAAGCCCACTTTTTCCTGGGAACGACATGGTTATTAAATATTATGAGTTATAATATTTAATGATGATAAGTTCGTGTTGATTAAAGATGAAATTGATTGTTCCATTGTGTTGGAATTTTTAGTGTTAGTGGAAACCTACATTTATTTCGATATTAATTGATGTCTGAAAGTTTTAGTGACTAGTCGGGTAATTAATCAGATATATGAGCAATTAATTGCTATTAATTCACATGATTATAACTATTTGTTCACATGTGTGTATTATTGATTCACATTCTTGTACTATTAGGGGAGTTGGTGCAAGATTGATAATACTTTCATGACTAAGTTAAAAATGGAGGTATAGATGGAGGTACTATACTGTAATTCGTATTTTCACATGATTATAACTATTGATTCACATGATTGAACTATTGATTCACATTATTTACTATTAGGGGAGGTGGTGCAAGTTTGATAATACTTGCAGGACTAAATTAAAAATGAAAGAAAAGTTGAAAGTATTGTATTGTAATATTTCGAGCCTCAAAACGTGCAATTATCGAAACTATATTTTCCTATAAATAGAAGCTCATTCTTCCTTCATTTCTCACCAATTCACTAAAGCTATAGAGCAATTATTATAGAGAGAGATTATAGAGAGAAAGAAGAAGGAAAGTCTGCTACCTCTTTACTCTAGTATCCAGTTTCTTTCTAAGGTAAGGGGTATTATTCTTTCGTATTCATGAAGAGGATTATTTTCTTTCAATACTCGTAAGAGCTGTTATTCCATTCTTTATTATTATGTTGGAATAACTTTGTCTATCTAAATACCGCATACATCTTGAAATTCTTACATTATTCCATTCTTTATTATTCAGGTTGGAATAACTTTCATGCATCTTGTCTATCGCATGCATGGTGAATTCTTTGTTATTCCATTCTTTATTATTACGTTAGAATATCATCGTATGCATATGGATTACGCTTAAACTCGGGTTCCATTCTTTATTATTCTATTGGAATAACATGTAATGTGTATGGTCTATCGCATGCATGGTGAATTCTTCTGTTATTCCATTCTTTATTATTCTGTTGGAATATCCTATCTGTGCGGATTACGCATGACCTGGTTCCATTCTTTATTATTTTGTTGGAATAACCTGTCTATGTGGATTATCACTTGCATGGTGAATGCTCCTTCGTATTCATTTCTTATTAAATTGTGGAAATGATCTTTCTACGTGGATTACCGCATGGCGGGTGAAAATCTATTTGCAGTTTTATATATTTTATGATACTCATTTGGTTAAAGTTTTGGCTTCTATACTCCATGAAATTAGTAGAATATCCTGGTTATTTGCGCTTTATCCGGTATCTTTTCATGGTAATATTCTTCTGAGCATTCTCGAATTTTACTCCACAAAGCAGTATCATGTTGACAATTTGGACGTAATTGATTTCAAGATAAATTAACTTATAAATCTTTAAAATTTATTCTTGAACTTGTTTTTATTGAATTATTATGTCATTGTCATCATCCTCATGCTTATATTGTGATGAAAGTCATCTTTGTCTTACGTGCATAGATGGACTTGGTATGATTATGACCATGGATTATTCGGTGTAATCATGACCTGTAATGTTATAAATGATGTGGTAAAAGTCCTCAGTAGCCTGTAGTGCATTGATGGAGAGTTTTTGGTATGATTATGACCAGGGATTATTCGGTATAGTCATGACCATTGATGATTTAATGAATATCCTTGGCCCATAGTACAGGGATGACTCGATGATGTGGTTTATTTATTAAAGTCGAGTCTCAAATGATAAAAATTGATGAAAACATTTTAAATCATAGAAGATAGCAGATATCATGCTCTATTTGACTCTTCTAATGGATTGCTTATTTCATTCTTTGTTAAACTTGATGTCTATTGTATTTTATCAGTTTAACATTGTTGAAGACTAATGATAATTTATTCTGCATTATCGTAGTCATAATACTTCTTACTGGGCTAGTTGAGCTCACCCTTTCCTTCACTGTTCTCTTTAGGAAATGAGAACGTAGCCGGGACTAGTCAGGGAACGGAGTGACGGTCTAGATGATAGCATTAGTAGTCCTCATTATTCTGTTAAATAGTGTGACAATAAATGTAATGAGGACTCCATTGAGTGTGGATATTGTCTAGATGACAATATTCTTATTAAAACTCTTAGATTATGTTTTGTCGTATTTTACACGACTGTTGTATAATTAAGTTGTATTTGAATTTTGTACCATATATTTGGCGACTCAAGATGGGTGATGTATACCTATTTGGGGGCGTCACAACAATGATATAAGAATTCAATAAAACAAGTTCAAGGATAAATTTTAAAGATTTATAATTTAATTCATCCCTAATTCAATAACGTCCAAATTGTCAACATGATACTGCTTTGTGGAGTAAAATTCAAGAATAATATTTCCATGAAAGATACTGGATGAAGCACAAATATCAAGGATATTCTACTAATTTCATGGAGTATAGAAGCCAAAACTTAAACCAAATGAGTATAGAATTCGAAATCTGAAACAAAATAATATTACTTATATACTACAGAGTATGGAAGATAATATTATTTCAAGCGAATATTGAACAAAAATAACATCCCTTACGAATATTGAACGAAATAATATTCTTTATGAATATTAAACGAAAATAATATTCATTACGAATATTGAACGAAATAATATTCTTTATGAATATTAAACGAAAATAATATTCATTACGAATATTGAACGAAAATAAAATTCATACGAATATGAAAAATAATATCTCTTCAGAATATGAAATAAATAATACCCCTTACCTTAAAAAGAAAAGTATTCCAACTGGTATAACGGGGATATTCTTAAAGAAAACTTTCACTATTTTCTACACTCAAAGCTTTCTAAAACTCGAAAGAAATACGCTCAATATTATAGAAGAAGAATTCTTTGATTCTGGTGTGATTTTCAATTCTAACTAAGCATCCTATTTATAGGAGAATAGATGTGATGCCCCCAAATCTGGGTATCTTCCAACCCGACAGATGGTGCTACACGGTACTCATAACTGTACATTCATTCTATTGAAACAACATCAAATTGTGTGTATCAAAGACATTCTTATTACATTAATAATATTACATCCCGTTCCCAAGTTCTAAAACCATTACATTCTTTGTTCGTCATACTATGATATACACAACTTACTAGTTTATTACAAGGTAAACTAATCGTTCATCTTCGTCTTGCCTTTATCCTTGTCGGATTCCTCGGTTTATTCTGTCCTAGCTGCATTCGTATGGTTTAAGCAAGAGTGAGCATAACAAGCTCAACAAGTACAACAATTTCTTTTAAACGACATGCTTGAAACATAGGAATCGTATATCTTCAATAATTGGATAATAGTTATGAAGTACTATCAATAATTTAAAATAGCACTTCTTTTCCTTCAAAATGTTTTACAATGACAATATTCAATAAAACATTAATTCTGGTCCAAAACCATGAGCATTTCATAATTTCTTTGAAAAGGACAACCCGACACTAAGTCCGTAAGTTCGGTATATCTTACGAGCATTTCTGGGTGATCAGCCCATAGTACTCTATGTTGATCAACACTACATCCGTTAAATGTCTGTACGTTTAAGTTTTGGCAACCTCATGTGCCCATCGAATAATCGATGAAAATACATTTGTTTATTCATACGCATGCTTACCTTGAATCCTTACCAAACAATTGGCGTAGGATAACGTTAACAATTCTATATTGAAAGACTTGTAAATAAATCAATCAACTCTTCAAGATTAGACTAGCCGAGGTAAAACTGGCATCGACCCTTTAGTAAAACAGTTCATGCATCTCATAACTTGAATCACAGAAAATTTGGCTAACACGAAGGTTAAACAACCGTTTAAGAAAAAAACTTGCCAAAGTAAATGCGCTACAAAGAAAAATTACTTTCCCTTTGAGTCTTTACAGTCTCTACAACACATAACCACATAACATACCACAGTAGGTCATGTATTAACATACATGGTTCCTAATGAATCTTACCCCTCTTCTCAATCTAATCCTGTATTAGATTTGTTATTTATTGGTTCCAGCTTGTCATTATCTTTTACATCATTCTTACCAACTTCTTTCTCTTCTATAACTTAACTGAAATTATTTCATTAATACAACTCGTTTTGAGTTAATCATCCTTCCTCACGGCTTACCATCGTCCTTACGTTATTAAATCATTACTCGATCGTCATTTGATTAAGTACGCATATTACATACCGTTCACATTCACATTTAATAGATTTACTTCAACCCTAAATGATCATAATTATGGTTTAAACATGTCTTAACAATGTTATAATTAAACTATAGTTCATTACTAATGAGTTACCGTTCATGCTCTCCTTACAAACATTCTTCAATGTCAAAACCTTAAGGATGGTAATCATGGCGCTTGACTCCCTTTACTTCAAATTGGTCTTGCGCAAGCAACACTCTGTAAACTAAAGACAGGACTCGGCGGTGCGGCGCGAGTCCCCTTCGTTATGACTGCGCTGTGGGGCAAAATTCCAGTAGCTCATAACCATTCTTGGCACTGCGGCGCCACATATTTTGCCTTGATCAGCCTTGGTGGCCCTGATCCTCAAACACCTGAAAAATTTTGATGACAATTTCTTGAGTTAGATTCCCGGGCTCATAACTTCTTCGTTATAAGTCCGAATTGGCTCGTTCAAGAACCTACGATTCAAAAATTACATACTCTACGTGTTCATGCAATAATTTTATCTATTTGACTTTGTTTGCTAAAAATTCACCTATTAGTCCATTTTTAACGAAAATGGTAAACATTCGTGAACGTTCAACGCTCGTTTCTTCGTTCTAAGTCAGAAGTCGGTCATTCTCGAGTTCGCAACTCTATAATGCCAAATAAGACTTGTCTCCATTGAAAACTAATGTTTCCAAGCTCAATATCAAAATTCGACTTCCATTCCAAGAATTTCACGAATTCGACGATTATCGTCCAAACTCGTAAATTTTGCCTTAACTTCATTTCTTATGATTTGTTCATCGTTTCAAATGGATTCAATCCATCATACTAACATCTTGACACACATACTTCATTGACTTATAAACATGATAAGTTATTACTTGTTCTTTGTGAGTTTATAACTTATAAAAGTATAAACTACTTATGACTTCCTTTCTCATGACTTATTATAGATTAAGTCTTTTACCCACCATTCTTGCTTCTTAGTATCATACAATCTTATTAAAGTAAACATATAAGTAGTTCATATAAGCTCTTCATAAGTTCATAACTTAATTAAGTTTGAATTACTTATTCATGACTTATACGGCCTAAGTCCATTGATTAATCATTCTTATCATTCCTTAGAATACATGTTCTACCACTACCCACTTCTCTAACAATGGAAGAGAAAGAGATTAATGGTTTAAGTTCTTACCCTTGATAATCACTTGGTTAATCTTTAATCTTCTTCTTGCTTCTTGAATTCTCAAAGGCTAACTTATTCTAGCTTTTGTAGCTTTTTCTCTCTAACCAATAAGCTATAAGTTATTGGATGAAAATCTAACAACTAACAAATGAGCTAGCAAGCTTCCTATTTATAGGACTTCCTAAGTTAGGGTATAATGGTCATAAAGCCACTCCACCTTCTTAATCACCTCCTTACTATTCCTTTACTTAATTATTAAGTTAACTTGCTCACCACATATACTTGGCCACCACACTTACTTATCCATTAAGTTACTTGCTAGTCATCTAGCTTATCCATTACTTGCTTATCACAACTTTTACTTGTTCACAACACATAAACACTTTACTTGCTTATCACATTAATTACTTGGCCATCATAACACTTAGACATTAAGTTACTTGCTCATTACTTTGGATCACCCATGGGTTGCCCCAATGGATCAAGCTTTACCCATTGGATCTTACCTTGGGCTTTTCATTCAATTAGCTTAATTAACTTATCTTATACATTGGGCTTGTAATTAAACAAACACTTGGGCTTGTTCAATAATTTACATTGGACTTAACATTACAAATATTTGGGATTTAACATTAATTCGTATTGGGCTTTATTATTATTATCCCAATTGGATATTACAACCTCCTACACATTCCTACAAATTCAATACATTTGGCTTAAAGTCTTATAACGTATAATCTACGTATTCATCTCATATTCGTATTCATATACGACATACCATTATTCATAACTACTCGTATAATACTACGTATCATACTCATATTCATTACTTCGTAAAATACTTACGTATTATACAATTATTGCTTTAATTCATTACACGCATTTAAATTCCTTCTCGGAACTCACTTTCCCTAACCGTTAGGTTTTAAGTCCGTAGGTGAAAAACTGCATTTGCCATAACTGAAATATTATTGGATATTCTATCTCACCTCGATATTCTATCATTACGTATTTCTCCGAAATTCAAAAATAATTCCCGAGCAGAAATGCGTGAATAGTGTTTTTCAGAAAATTTCTCGAAAAGCTTTTATTTTCGACTTGGAAATTTAAACACTTTAATTCTACCACGTAGTCAAAATACTACGACATTCGGATATGTCTAGGTCATAGAACGACCTTCAAATAGCTTACTCCCATAATTAATTAATTAAATTCATTTAATCCACATAATCAAATAAAAATTTAATTCTTAAAAATCCAATTTTTCTGGGGTGTTACAATGGAAGGATACTATTTAGAAAAATAGAAATCACGGGTGAACAGTGGAATCACGGGCGCAACTTCGATTGGCTGAATTGGTTGAAAATTTGATTTTAATATTCATTACTGTGCAATAAAATATTCTAAAAAAATAAAAACTTTAAATAAAATATAATATATATTCTATTTATAGTCTAATAAAACAAAACTTATATATATATATATATATATATATATATATATATATATATCAACACAAGATACTCTTCCGTGAATTCATTGCACCCTTCTCGCCCATTTTGTCAAACCTATATATATATATATAAATATTCTATATATATATATATATATATATATATATATATATATATATATATATATATATATATATATAAGTAATAAAACAAAAGCGAGATAACTTTCTCCGACGATTTTGAAAAATGAGAAAGTGGGGGTTCATACAATACGCTAACCTACAACAAATACTTCATAAAACAATCCCCTCAATAATTTTAACAACATTTATCATCATTATTATAATTGCAATATTTAACAACTGTGTCGTTCCTGTGAGAAAGAAGGGATTTTCAATAAGGATTTTCTCCTTATCAAGCGCCATGATTAGGTGACCAAACCTCTCATCGATGTAACTTCTAGACATTGTCAATTTTGCAAATAATAATATTAATAACCCTGTCATCTCAATTATTGATTTAATAATATATAAAATATCGACAATAATTGAATCAAATAACGTGAGATACTATGCAACAATTACTGTAGCAATAATTGAATAAAATCGAGTGACTTCTCACATAAGCATCAATAATCAATACCGTGTGCTACTATGCAACCACGCGTATTACTGTACTTTTAACACTGGGTGTTTCAACAGTTCACGGTAAAACTTCTGCCGTTATTTATATAAAAGATATTTTTGTCGTTTTCTCAATCCGATAATAATTCTGTTATGGGGTCCACCAATGATTTTTTCTTCGTACGAATATTTCCTGTTAAAACGAATATTCCCCGACCAATCGAATATTATATAACAACTTGCGTACTTTGCAAAATTTATAAATATTACCCACAACTATAACATTATATCAAATTCACTCCATAATATTCAAAAATGATATTTATAGAAAATTCATCTTTATTCATAAAAGTTGGGGTCTTACATGACTGCCTTCATCACTAATGATGGCCCTTGGAGTCCCAAACCTCGTGAAGATACTTCTTTGTAAAAACCTGAGGACTACTTTGGCATCATTTGTTGGGAGAGCTACCACTTCTACCTACTTCGACACATAATCCACTGCAAGTAAGATGTAAAGATTTCCACAAGAAGAAACGAAAGGACCCATGAAATCTATCCCCCACACATCAAAAATTTCCACTTCGAGGATTGTGTTCAATGGCATTTCATTTCTTTTCGAAATGTTCCCAACTCTCTGACATCTGTCACATCTCGGGATTTAAATCAGACGCATCCTTGAAAATTGTCGGCCAGTAGAATCCTGCTTGTAGCACTCTAGCCGTTGTTCGCTCTCCACCATAGTGACCCCCATACAAAGAAGCATGACAATCCTGCAGAATCCCCTCGATCTCGCTATATGGGATACACCTTCTTATCATCTGATCAGCACATTGTTTGAACAAATATGGCTCATCCCATATAAACCATTTAACATCATGCAGGAATTTCTTCTTTTTATGACCCACCAAATCAGAAGGTACCATCTTACTCACCAAGTAATTCGCGTAGTCTGCAAACCATGGCACTTCCCCTTTCACCACAAACAACTGCTCATCTGGAAAGGATTCATTAATTATAACTTTGTCGTTTGCGTCCCTTTCGAATTCTCTAGTCGAGATAAGTGGTCCGCCACTTAGTTTTCAGTGCCCTTTCTGTCCTTGATCTCCAAACCGAATTCCTGCAACAATAATATCCATCTAATCAAACGGGGCTTTGCATCCTTCTTTTCCACTAAGTGTCAGATTGTCGCGTGATCCGTGTACACTATCAACTTCGTACCAATCAGATACGCTCAGAATTTATCAAAAGCATACACAACTGCCAGTAATTCTTTCTCTGTGGTGGTGTAGTTCAACTGCGCATCTGTAAGGGTCTTGCTGGCATAATAGATCACATAAAAAATTTTCTCCTTACTCTGACCCAAAACAGTCCCCACAGCATAATCACTGGCATCACACATCAACTCAAACGGCAAATCCCAATCTGGTGTAGTAATAACTGGTGCTAAAGTTAATTTCCCCTTCAAGTGCTCAAATGCCGACACGTAAGCCTCATCAAATTTAAACTGTGCATCCTTCTCTAATAAACTACACAGTGGTTTAGTTATCTTGGAGAAGTCATTGATGAATCTGCGGTAGAAGCCCGCGTGTCCAAGAAAACTGCGAACACCTTTTACTGAAGTAGGTGCTGACAAGTTCTCTATACTTTCTAGTTTAGCCCTATCCACCTCGAGTCCTTTCTTCGAAACCTTGTGTCCCAGAATTATTCCTTCTTGAACCATAAAATGGCACTTTTCCCAGTTCAGTAATAAATTCGTTTCAACACACCTTCTCAAGACCATCACCAAATTCTCAAGGCATAAATCAAAAGAATCCACAAATACCGAGAAATCATCCATGAATACCTCCATATTCTGTTCCACCATATCCGAAAAATAGCCATCATGCATCTCTAAAAGGTGGTTGGAGCATTACACAACCTGAAAGACATCCTTCTGAAAGCAAACGTGCCGTATAGACATGTAAAGGTTGTCTTTTCTTGGTCTTCTAGAGCTATAACAATTTGGTTGTAGCCTGAATATCCGTCCAGAAGGCAATAGTACTCATGACCTGCTAGTCTGTCCAACATCTGATCGATAAATGGCAGTGGGAAGTGATCTTTCCTCGTAGCTTTGTTAAGCCTGCGGTAGTCCATGCAGACTCTCCACCCCGTTACTGTTCATGTTGGAATCAACTCATTATTCTCATTAAAAAGCACGGTCATACCACCCTTTTTCGGTACACATTGCACTAGGCTCACCCATGAACTGTCTGAAATTGGATAGATTATCCCTGCATCATGCCATTTCAATACTTCTTTCTTGACCACTTCTTTCATTATCGGATTAAGTCTTCTTTGTTGCTCTACCAACGGCTTACTATCATCTTCCAACAGGATCTTATGCATGCAAAACGAAGGGCTGCTCCCTTTTATGTCTGTTATAGTCCATCCAATAGCCGACTTGAACTCTTTAAGGACTCGTAACAGTTTCTCTTCCTGAAAAGATGTCAGTGCAGAAGAAATAATCACAGGTAGCTTTGAATCTTTATTTAAAAATGCATACCTCAAATGATCTGGAAGTGGTTTGAATTCAAGTTCTGGAGGTGTCTCAAGAGATTGCTTTAACTTTACTGACGTCTCTCCAGCTTTCTTCAATGGTTCAACAGGAGTTTTGAATTTTCTGAATTGTGGAGCAGTATCAAGAAATTGCACAAGTTCTTCAAATTTCGCATCCTCTAATTCTGAATTTTTAGCAATAAAACTTCTCAACGGTTCATGGCCCATTAAACTCTCTACTTCATCATTTAAGACCTGGTCCACCAAATTAATCCTGAAGCATTCCTCTTCATCTGTCGAAAACGTCATTGCCTTGAACACGTTAAAGGTAACCTCCTGATCATGAACACGTATAGTGAGTTCCCCTTTTTGAACGTCTATCAATGTCCTTCCTGTGGCTAGGAATGGTCTTCCCAGTATGATTTGTATACTCCTGTCTTCTTCAAAATCTAAAATGATGAAATCAGCCGGAAAGATGAATTTATCCACTTTTATCAATACATCTTTAACAATTCCCCGTGGATAAGTAATGGATCTGTCAGCTAGCTTTAGAGAAATATTCTTCGGCCTTGGAGCCGGCAATCCCAACTGGTTGAATACTGACAAGGGCATCAAATTTATGCTTGCCCCAAGATCACAAAGACATTTACTGAAGCTCATCTTTCCGATCGTAAATGGAAATGTGAAACTACCCGGATCCTTCAGCTTTAGATGTAGTTTACGCTAAAGCACTGCACTGCATTCCTCAATCAAGGCCACTATCTCAAAATCTTCTAATCTCTTCTTCCTTGACAAGATACCCTTCATGAACTTTGCATAACTAGGCATCTATTCCAATGCCTCGGTGAACGGTATGTTAATCTGTAGCTTTTTAAAGACCTCCAAGAACTTACTGAACTGCTTGTCTTCCCTATGCTTATTCAATCTCTGTGGATACGGAACCGGAAGGTGAACTAGTGGTGTTTTACTCATGGGCTTCTCAACTGAACCTGCTTTGTTATCCTCTTCCTGCTGTAACTTAGAACCTTCATGGTTTTCTATCTCAGTAGACAAATTTTCATCCTCGCGCGGCCGCGCGTCTTCCCTTTGTAAACATGGCGCGGGCGCGCCTGGTTGATTTCATGCACACTGTTTCCCAGACCTGAGTGTGATTGCCTGACATTGTTCCTTCCCTTCTCTTCTTGGATTTTCCTTTGTAGTACTTGGCAATGAACCCTGGGGACTATTGTTAAGAATGCTCGCCATTTGACCCATTTGAGTTTCCAGATTTTTAATAGCCACTGCTTGGCTTTTGATCATCACCTCTGTATTTTCCATGTACTTCATCATCATCTCCTCCATTTCTGATTTCTTTTTTTGCTGAGGTGCAGCTGGAGTGTGATGTTGTTGTTCAGAAAATCTCGATGGAAAAGGTGGTCTTGGTGTAAACTGTGGCTGAGCTGGCTGTGACTGAAATTGGTGATTCGGTTGAAACTGATTTTGTTAATTTCCTTGATTATTTGACCAACTGAAGTTTCGATGGTTGCGGTTGTTGGGGTTGTATGTGTTCTAAAATTTCCCTTGATCCTTCCTATAATTGCTCACTTACTTCACAGACTCTGAGCTGATAGCACATTGATCTGTTGAGTGTGACCCTGCACAAATTTCACACACAAATGCAACTGTCTTCGCCTTACTATTTGTCAATGAATCAATTTTCTTCGCTGGCTGAGTGATAGCATCCACTTCCAACAAACCTACAACTCTGGGCTGTGGCATCCTGGCTGTAGGGTTTTGAAAATCATTCGCTGCCATTGTCTCAATAAGGTTATAATCTTCCTCATAACTCTTTGCCCATAACGCTCCTCCTGCAGCTGCATCTACAATCGGCCTTGACTGCCATCCCAATCCATTATAAAATGTGTTGATCACCATCCACTCTGGCATACCATGGTGCGGACACTTCCTTAGCATCTCTTTATATCTCTCCCAAGCTTCATATAGAGATTCACCCTGTTGTTGCTCAAACTGAGAAATTGTTGTCCTCATCTTCGCAGTCTTAGCCATTGGGAAAAACTTGGCTAAGAATTTCTGTGCTAGGTCCTCCCATGTAGTAATTGATCCCGAAGGTAAAGAGTGAAGCCAACTTCTCACTTTATCCCTCAATGAAAACGAAAACAGTCTAAGTCTGATAGCATCCTCTATCACCCCGTTATATCTGAACGTGTCACAATTCTCAATAAAGCTCAATAGGTGCTCATTAGGATCATCTGTAGCAACACCCCCAAACTGTACCGAATTCTGCACCATTTGAATAGTGCCTGGCTTTATTTCAAAGGTATTAGCTGCTATCGCTGGTCTAACTATGTTTGACTATAGTCCATTAATGTTCGGCATGGAATAGTCCCTCAAAGCCCTATGCTCCTCTCTTTGATCTTCTCTTTGTCCTTCGGCTGCCATATTAGATGTTGTTCCTTCTAATTCTGCTTGTAAATTTCTACGCACTTTCGCTTTCCAACCTCTCCCGTTTATGTTGTCCTGTACTGGTATCAATTTGGAATTGGATGATCGCATGTGCATAAAATATATATAAGTACCTGAAACAAAAACAAAGACAAAAATAGAAATGAGATAAGAATAGATTTGTCTAAGTCATACAATATAGCTTAAAAATGATGATAATAATAATAAATTTAAATGCCTATCCCCGGCAACGGTGCCAAAAACTTGTTGCCTCCTTTTTATTTCTTAACAAAAGGACTCTAACTCATGCAAGCATACACGGGACAACAAGTAATACAGAGTAAGTAAAGTATCGATTCGCGGAGAAAGGTTTCAAAATTTAATTATTATGCATCAACTATATCACTATTTATATATGCTTAAACAAACGCTATAATTTTGAATTAATCTAAACTCAATTAATAAATAAAAGAAGAATACTAAAATGATAAATCAAATCTAGAAATAATGGGATCCTAACTTCATTTAATAGTTCATCTAAATACCACCATCATGCAAGATTATTCACGTACCATAGAAATTATCCAAGAGCACGGATGTAGACATAACCATTTTTCAATGTATTATGACCTACTTACATAACATCCACATACAATAGAAATCATGTAATCATCAATAAAGCCAAAATCACTATATTTCTATATGAAATTGCAGCCATATTGAATTTAAGCACAAGCCCTTATGTTACTACACACGGTGAAACAGTATATTTCTATCTGATTCACAAAATACAACGCTAGACAATTCTGCCTCATACACGCATGCTATCATGAGTATAACCATACTCGCATGTCATTTTTCAATTCTATACAAGTACATAAAATGAATGGTGATCAAGCATTCATGCAATCAAATCAATCATAATAGAAATTCTGATGATACACAAACAATCAAGCAATCAAGCCATCAATTAGACTACATATCAAAATCTGTTAGAATCCCATATTGGAGTTTAGTTCATCGCTGAACCGAAAGCCATTATGGGATTAAAGCAACACATGGAAAATAAATAAAAATAATTAAGAGAGAAGATATAATCGATCAAACCCAATTGCTGATTATATTCTAAGAGTTCTGTTCAAATCCTCAATAATCTCTAGCAACATAAAAGTAGTTCGTTCAAAGCGTAGAACCCTAGTTCTTGTCTTATGAAAAACTCATAAAAGCTAAAGATAATCACGTCTGGTACCAACCAAGTAGTTTATACCAACTCAAACACTTCAAATTTCAAAATTACAAAAAAGTCAACAACTGCAGTCGATGACGAGCGCGGCCGCGTGATCCTTTTGTAAAACTGGCGCGGGCGGGCGTGTATGCAAAATAGGCTTCTTCCGGTTGATGGCGCGGGCGCGCGTGTTCTAGCTTGTGTAGTCGCGCGGCTGCGCGGTTTTTGCATTTTGAATCCTCAAGTTCTGCTGCTGCTGCTTCCTTGTCATGCTGCTCTTGTTCCTTTGACATGCTACTTTTGCTCCTTTGTCCATCAATGCTCAGTTCCTTTTCTCCACTCGACCCTCGCGCCATGCCTTCACTGATCTCATACCACCTACCAACGCCGAGCTATACCATTTCCTGCATTTTCACACCAAAGGAGTTCTCAGTACATGCAATGCAAAATAACACGAAATACAACTAAAAACATACTAAAATGTACTTAAGATGGGCATAGTTCGCGTGAATTGATATCCAATAAGTAGGTATAAAACCTACTTATCACGGGGCTGGCTTTCTATACACAAAACCCCCGTCGGGGCGGGGGTACAGGCCAGAACAAGTTTTTGATGCATTTTGGGTCAAATTTTGATACTTTTTTGACTCCAAATTGGATTGGGTTTGCTCCTAAGTTAAAAATTAGACTTGTAACCTATAAATACATGATGGGAGGCATAAGAGAGAGAAGAATTCCATGAGATTAGATTATAGTAGATTAGGAACCCTAGATTAGATTAGAACTGAAGATTGAAGCTATTAATCATCATTGGAGAAACAGATTGGAAGCAAGAGAATACATATTTGTTTATCTCAATTCTAATTTCTTTTCTTATATATTTTTATCTTTTAATGCTTAATCAATTATGGATGATGGATTCTAGTTCCGTTATGAATTAAACTCTGTTTTGAGATTACTATGGATCTTATTGTGTAATTTACTTTAATATGCTTCTTTGTTAGTCTTATTAGCTATATTTGGATTGTCTATTATGGTTTGCCCTTAATTGCTTAATTTTCTAGCTAACAATTACTGTGATAATCTATATGAACTCGAGAGACGGATTATGGGTTTAGATCTGATCATAATAGCATGTATTTATGTGTTCTACAAGGAGTTAGAATTCATGATTTGTGCTTAGGATAGAGATATACCGAGGCATTGCATGTAGTCTAATAAGAACTTGTACTTAAACCCTTTTTAATTATAATTCACATAGAGATATAGTGGGTTAGTTAATTAGGGTGTTCAATTTGATTCTATCATATGTGGATTTGATTTGATATAAGTATGGAGCGTTGAGAGATGACCATATTTTACTTTCGTGTTCTTGATTAACAATCCAGTATAAATAACTTGGCTTATCAGAAAGTGTGTTGACTTAAATGAAACAATAAGTGAAATTGTAATCTCGAGTCTTCATTATCTTGTTTCATTCTAGGGATAGTTGGTAATAGTTTAATTAATTATTTTACATTAAAATATTAAATCATTTGTTTAAATAAGATTAAATTGGCTATAGGTTAGTACTTGGTAATTCTTGTTAACTAATTCTCTGTGGGAACGATACTCTACTTTCACTTTATTACTTTTTTACCACGTATACTTGCGTGTTGTGCGTAATTATATTTTACTCAACAAGTTTTTGGTGCCGTTGCCGGGGAATTAGTTTAATATTTTTTGCCAATATTAGCTTCAATCAAATTAGTCCTCATTTAAACATTTTATTTTATTTTTATTTTATTTTATTTTATTATCTTCTTATTTTTCTCTCGTTTCAGGTACCATGATTGGATGCAATTATCAAAGTCCATATTCGAGTATGACTCAACCAAAGGGAGCAAGGATTGATGGACTCAATGTATTTTCTGCATTATCAGTACAACTTGAGACACTTTCGAGGAGGTTGGATGTTATTGCAGCCCAACGTAATCGAAGGATAGCAGTTACTTGCAATTATTGTGTTGGCAATCACCCGAGTAATCAATGCACCACCAGTCTTGGGCCGATAAAATATAGTGGTAATTACCTCAATAACTATTCTTATCCTAGTTATCATCAAGTTTTGGGGTATCACCTGGATTCATCATGGAGCTATAATTATCAAGATCAATACTCTGCTCCAAATCTAACATACACACCGAAATTCTCATGTCCACCTCCATTACAAGAAGAAAGTCACAGTTGGAAGAATTCATGTCAAAAATCATAGCAAACCAAGAGGAGAGGATGATGAGTCAAGTAATATCGAGCAATAATTTTCAGCACCAGATGGAATAACTCATCCCCACTTCAACCCATGGTCCTCAATACATGGATTCCAAAACTGAGACAGATAATTCAAGGTTGGAGTAATTACTGTCCAAGTTAGTAGCATCCAATGAGGAGAGGAGGATTAATCAAGAGATATCAATTCAAAATCTGTAGAATCAGATGGATCAAATGTTCAAAGCCTTGAACAACTGTCCTCAAAAAAATTGGTGTTATGATGAGGATTCCGAGTATGATGAAGTGCCCGAACAAATCTACCATTGGATGAGCCACGAGATGTTGAAAAAGAGGAGACGAGTGGGGATAATGAAAACAAGGTCGGAGAAGAACTAACTGTGAGTACCAACGAGAACGAGCAGATGTTATTAGTGCCCCAAGTGCCTTCTCTACCAAAGATCAAGGGTCCAGTTAGATTTGCACAACCTGTGCTCGCTTGGTAGTCATGTCGTTAGCAAGGCTCTTTATGACATGAGAGCTAGTACAAATGTGAAGCCATGGTGGGATAAGGAGGAGAAGATAGAAGAAAAGCCCATTGTGCTTGCCAAGCCTCAAAGCCCCAATCGAATCATAGGCTCAACGGACGGAAAAGCACCTAGTTATTCAACATTCTCAATTGGGCACTTATTTAAACAAAGCATGCTAGGTGACTTTAATTCGATAGCCATCACAAATGGGAAACTACCAAATGTTACATTATTTCCAATGGATGGAGGATTCCTTAATTATCGAAGAGGAATTGGATAGCATTGACCAGGAAAATTCAGGCTGAAAGACTATAAATCAAGCGCTGACTGGGAGGAAACCCAGGAATTTTTATATTTATTTACCTTGTTAGTTTATTTAGTAGATAGGAATTATTTTGCTTATTAAGTTCTCTTATAATCCAAAGTGCTATTCTAATCCATGTTGTCTCTCTTCATTGCAGGTATTGGCGGTTCAATGGATAGGCAAAAGATTATGGAAAGGGAAGCCACCAGCCTGAGCCCATAACACAATATCCTTCTTCAAATTCCAATGTGGAGGAGTTTTCAGTCTTTGTGCCACGCCACCATCACCACAAGCTTAAATGATTACAAGGAAGTTGTGACGCCCCCAAAATAGGTATACATCACCCATTCTAAGTCGCCAAATACATGGAACAGAAAAATAACTATAACTTTATTAATACAATTGTCGTGCAAAATACGACAACACATACTTGAGTTTAAATACAAATATTGTCTTATAGACAATATCAACACCCAAATAAAGTCCTCATACAATTATTGATGTACTATTTTACAAAAATAGTGAGGACTGCTAAAACATTTTTCTAGAACCATCACTCCATACCCCGACTCGATCCTGCTATGTTCTCACCTCCTGAGAAGAAAAATGGAACAAAAAGGAAAAGGGTGAGCTCACTAGCCCAGTAAAGAATATTATGACTAAGATAATATACAACAAATTATCATTAGTCTTCAACAGGGAAAAATCTGATAGAATATAATAGACAACAAGTTTTAGATCAAGAAATGCAGCGGAAACAGCAATCCATTAGAAGAGTCACGTAGAGAATGAATTCTACTATCTTCTATGATTTAAAAGTTCATCATCAATATTTTATCCTTGTAATATCAATCAATATACATCTTTAATCAAATATTCATCTTTTCACTACAGGCCAAAGATATTCATTTATATCACCAGTCGGTCATGTTCATCTCAACACTTGTTCATCTTTGCACTACGGGCCAAAGATATTCATCAGTTAATCATTCATCTTTGCACTACAGGCCAAAGATATTCAATAATATCATCATTTAAGACTGAGGATGATGAAAAATATTTTAAAGAAAATGAATCCAGTGATACAAATGGACAAATATTAGGGATTCATATAACATTTTATCCAAGATCAATAATACTTCATAATAACCAATTGTGAAGCAGAATTCAAAAATAAAGATCAAAACATGGATATAATCAAAGCAATCAAAGATTGTAACCATAAAAGACATCCGGGATGAAAAAGAGAAAATTTCATTTTTCGATGAATAGTGTCGTATTTGTGAATAGTGTCGTATACGTGAATAGTGCCGTATACGTGAATAGTAGCCCCGACATCAAAGTTCCAAATTTGATTAAAAAGTTCAAACCAATATTTCGGCATAACGATATTGAAGAAAATAATATCATTTAAGAAGAAAATAACATCCCTTACCTCAAAGAATCAAGATTGCTGGAATGAAAGGGCTCAAGTGATCTTTGAATGAAACTTGTACTGAACAACAACTCTCAAAGTATCTAAATACTCACAAAATGCGCTTGATAATATAGAGAGAGAAAGACAGAAAGCTTGTGTTTCTGGTGTGATTTTCAATTCTAACTTAGCCCTCTATTTATAGGAAAATGTTAATTACCAAGCAGAGACTTGACCTGCTACCTAATGGCTTTACCTGCTACTATTGCCACCCACCACATTTGAAATAAAATTCAGCACATTTTTTTCACCAACCACAAGTGGGGCCCACTCAATTCTAGAATTTTCCACCAAAATCAATTATAAACCTAATTTCTGAATCAGTCACCTCTTAAAATTTATAACAAATCATACGTTCATTTTTAACGGTTCAAAATTTGTGGACATATACTCAACTTATTTATGTATAACATATCCAAAAATCACAACGATCCAACGGTCGGATTAAAAATTATAACTCACGCAATATATCGTAAAAATACTGATTTGATTTTTAATACCTCAATTCCGATAAAAATACTGATAAAACACCTCAACATTAATTCCTTCAATTATAACCACATAAAATAAATAAATCCATCATTTATTTCCGCATCAAATAAATATTTCCTTATCAATAATTAATTATTCACAAATAATATTACAGAATCACAATAATGACAACCAGGCACTTCCCAGGAAAGAGGGGGCTTTCCAATAAGGATTTCTCTTTACTGGCACGCAATTAGGTGACCAAACCTCTCCTTAGACAGAACTTTCTAGGCATTGCCAATAATGTTATCTAATAATATTATTCAAATAATATGAATTATTGATCTGATAATGGGAAATACTATGCAGTGACAATTATTGAAACAACAATAATAAAAAATATCAACGCAGCAATTATTGAATCAATAAAATAAAATATTAAAAAGTAATTACTATAACAATTATTGAGTAGTGCCTTCTTACATAAGAATCAATCATTCAAAAATAATGTGCAATATTTGTGTGCTCATGCATGAACCACGCCAGACATCGTATTTTAATCATGGGTATTCTAACAATGTTAATTCAGTAATAACTACGCCATTATTTATAAAAACTCAAACTTGTCATTTTCTTCATTCGACAGTTATTCTGTTATGAGGCCCACGAATGGCTGTGCATTTGCGAATATTCCCCGACAACAAGAATATTCCACGACCAAACGAATATTCCCTGACAAAAATGAATATTTTATAACCACTTGCTTATTTTGTAAAATTTGCATATTTCACCCATAACCAAATTAATATATCAAATTAACTCCTTTGTATTTCAAGATAATAAGTAGAGAAAATTTAATTTTATTCATCATAAGTTGGGGTCTTACAACCTCCCCTCCTTATGAAATTTCATCCTCAAAATTGACGTACGTACCTGGTATTTCGAAAAGGTGAGGGTACCTCGCTTTTATTTCCGATTCCAACTCCCAAGTCATTTCCTCAATAGCATGGTTCCTCCATAGAACCTTGACTTGTGGTATAAGCTTTGTTCTTAGGATATGCTCTTTCATATCCAATATCTTGACAGGTACCTCCTCATACATTAAATCT
Source organism: Panax ginseng (assembly GCA_020205605.1). Lineage (NCBI taxonomy): Eukaryota > Viridiplantae > Streptophyta > Magnoliopsida > Apiales > Araliaceae > Panax > Panax ginseng. The sequence continues at coordinate 32,588,318 of CM035128.1, read as the reverse complement.
TCGACTATCTCATCTGGTTCTAACTCAATAATATGGTTTGGGTCATCCACATATTTACGTAACATCGATACGTGAAAAACGTTATGAACACGCGACATACTTAGCGTTAAGCCGAGTCTATAGGCCACAGTTCGTACTCGATTGAGGATTTCAAATAAATCGAAGGTTTGAGCTTTATTCTCTTCATCGACTCTTACTTCTAGAATAACGCCTTCTTGCACCGTCTTCTTTATATTCATCAGCTCCAGTGTGCAGCTTTTATGGTTTTAACTTTATTAATTAAAGTCGATTCTATTTTAACATCATAACTTGGGTCCCTAGAGTCTTTAACTCTATCTTTATCGTTTGTAAATTATACAAAATAGGTCTTTGTGTTCAATAATATTGGACTCGTACTTGCGTACGATCTTCTACTCAACGTGTCAACTACCACGTTCGCTTTTCCAGGATGGTATGGTCAGAACAAGTGCCAAAATGAGTCGCCTCTTGAACTCTTAGAAAATCTACTCGCATTCCTCGCTCCATACGAATTTTGTATCTTTCTGAGTCAGCTAAGTTAACGGAGTAGCGATTCGAGAAAGTCCTTCCACGAATCTTTGATAGTAACCAATTAAGCCTAGAAAGCTAAATTATTTTGATTACTGACTTAAGTTGCTCTTATATGTGATTCATATCCCAATCTTGGATTGCACGTCATAATGGCACCTATCGTTTTACCACCACACAAATATAGATTTCCCTACGAAGAGTATGACTTTGGTGCATTCCACAAAGGAAGTCACCAGATAGAAGCTTGAGTACCAACTCTTATACTTGGGTTTTTAACTCCTGAAGTTCAATAGGAGACATTCGATAAAAGATTTTAGAAATGGGTTTTGTACTGGGTTCAAAGTCGATACAAAATTCAATATCACACTCTGGGGGTAGGCCAGGAAATTCTTCAGGAAATACGTCAGGAAATTCACTAACAGTAGAAATTTTATTCAAATCTGACGTGTCTTTATTCAAATCCATAACATTGGCTAAGAAAGCTTGACATCCGTTTTTTAATAAATGAATGGCTTTATGGCTTGATGTGAAAGTGTTTGACTTCAATGGTTTTGTTTCTTGAGTTTGCATAACAGGTTGGTTAGGAATATGAAAACTAACAACCTTACAAAAACAACCAATTTTGGCATGATGAGTGGTTAACCAATCAATTCCTAAAATCACATCAAAAGCAAGTATCTTTAAAGAGATAAGATCAACAGGTAATGTGATAGTGCCAACTTGGATCAAACAAGATTTATAAATAGTGGATATGATAAAAGTTTCTCCTAACGGAGTCTCCACAGATAAATCAAAGTCCAATTTCTCCGGAGTCAAGTTTAAATGTTGAGCGCAAGTAGGAGAAATAAAAGAGTGGGTAGAACCGGTATCTAATAAGGTATAGACTTCGCAAAAATTTATAATTAACTAACCCGTGATACCTTCGTTTGGGTTCCTTGCATTTTGGGCATTCACAACAAACGCTCTTCCAAAAACTGCCGACTTTATTTTTTCCATATCCACCTTTGGTGCCACCGTCCCAACTGGACTTGATTTCGCTACAGGACAAAATTGAGCTATATGACCTTCTTTTCCACAATTGAAACACACCTTGAAAAATTTGTGAGCAGTTTGGACTTATGTCCCCCTCCTCTCCGTGATCTCAGAAGATCTAACTAGAGGTCGTTCTCCTCCCCTAAAACTTGTTGCTGGTGCTGGTGCTGCTGTCGACGTCTTTCCGTCATCGTTAAATCTTCTCTTTTTGAAATTTCCACTTAACTCACCTCTTCTATTATCATGGCCACGATTACCACCCGAGTGGTTACCGCTTTTGTCCGTATTCTTCCCTCCTCGCTGGTTATCATCGCTCCGATGACTGCTGTCACCGATATGACCCTGGTTGTGGTCCCTCGGTTGAACATACTCATTATCATGCTCTAATAATTGAGCCATGTTTACAACATCTGAATATAAAAAAAATTTATGAGAGATAAGATATTGTTGAATCTCGAGTTTTAGACCTCTCAGAAACATCCGCGTCATACGTTCCTCATTTTTTACCAAATGAGGTGCAAACCTGGATAACCGTCATGTTGTTCTGTTCCAGTCTAATAAACTCTACCTCCTTCATATAACGAATACTTTCAGGAAAGTACTTGTCATTGAACAGTTTCTGAAATTTTTCCCAAGACATGTTGAGTGCGGCTGGCTGGGTACGCTTCACAGACTCCCACCAATAATCTGCCTCACCACGGAACATAAAGGTGGGAAATGGAACCTTCTGTTCCTCTGTGCAGCCCAAGACATCAAATATCTTGGTTATTTTCTTAACCCACGTTTCCGCCTTAATCGGATCGGGCTTTCCCCAGAAATATGGTGGTCCCAACTCCTTGAACTGCTTGGCTATGATAGACCGCGCGTTACTATCATTTCCACCCGTATTTTATACACGAGTCTCCCTCATCTGATTTTGCATAAACTGTAAAAAGCTTCAAAACATCGCATCATTCATCGTTTGCTCGGTAGTGTTGTTTACAGGAGGAATATTGTCTTCCTATTGCACGTTCTCTTGGTTGGTAATCAAAGGTTGTTCCACAGTCTCATAGACTCCATTGTTAACATTCTCAGCTGCCATTCTTAAAAACTGCCATAAAACAGAGGTTAATTAAACAAATTAACATATCACATAATATTCCTATATTATGACCGACCAACAAATAAGCTTAGGTAGGACACACTAGCGAAGGATTTACTCATCTCTCCCCTCCTAGTTCTATTCCCCGATCTCCGCCAGAGACCATATCCCTAAGCTCTGATACCAACTGTGACGCCCCCAAAATAGGTATACATCACCCATTCTGAGTCGCCAAATATATGGTACAGAAAAACAACTACAACTTTATTAATACAATTGTCGTGCAAAATACGACAACACATACTTGAGTTTAAATACAAATATTGTCTTATAGACAATATCAACACCCAAATAAAGTCCTCATACAATTATTGATGTACTATTTTACAAAAATAATGAGGACTGCTAAAACATCTTTCTAGAACCATCACTCCATACCCCGACTCGATCCTGCTATGTTTTCACATCCTGAGAAGAAAAATGGAACAAAAAGGAAAAGGGTGAGCTCAACTAGCCCAGTAAAGAATATTATGACTAAGATAATATACAACAAATTATCATTAGTCTTCAACAGGGAAAAATCTGATAGAATATAATAGACAACAAGTTTTAGATCAACAAATGCAGCGGAAACAGCAATACATTAGAAGAGTCACGTAGAGAGTGAATTCTACTATCTTCTATGATTTAAAAGTCCATCATCAATATTTTATCCCTGTAATATAAATCAATATACATCTTTAATCAAATATTCATCTTTTCACTACAGGCCAAAGTTGTTTTTAGTTTTGCATAAGTTGTCATGTTTGTTTAGTTTAGGTTTATTATATGTTTGCATTCATGTAGTGTAAGTGAATAATAGTTTGCATAGTAGAGTAGTTTTAAATAGTTTTTATTTATGTCTATAAAAAATTGTTATTTTTTATGTCTAAAAAAATCAAAAATAGAAGTTAGTTACTATGTTCATCTTCATGATTCTAGCTGTTTGATAGTTACAGTCTTTTTTGGCCAATGATGAGATTGGAATTGAGCAGACAAGTATAGTATTGACTATTAGAGCTTTGATGTGATTTCTTGTTATGAATCAAATCTTTTTCTGTTTGAAACTGGTATAACAAGGATAGCACAGTAATAACAGCTTTGTTGATTTATTAGTTCAAATTGATACATAAGGAATTTCTAAAGGATAATGCTAGTTTAAATGAGAGAATGCCAAGGATAGGCAGTGAAGACGAAGAATTAGGCAAGAACTTAAGTTTGGGGGAAAAAGTGGGGTATATAAGCTTCTAAAAAAAGTGAATAATTGAGTCTTGTGGTGGGTTGAGAAGAATCATGAAAAGCACTCCCCATAAACATAGGCGTGAGATGGAGCGTAAAATGCACTCACTATCTATGAAAAAAAGAGAGGAATAAAACGGGAATTAAGAGCAAAAAGCCCTCGTGATTGTAAAAAAAAGAAAAAAAAAGAAAAGAAATCATAAGTACCCTATTTGGACCCTTAATATTGGTAATTGTTTGATTTTAGTTGGATCTCGTCTGTTTTTGAAATTCTTGAGTTTACACTGTATGATGCCTTCAAAGAGATTTGTTATGTATTAAATTTGAATTTAAATCAGTTAGCATGGATGTTGAACACACACACACTATACAAGTAAAAATAGTTTAAGATTTGATGAGTGATAGGAATTATTGATTGGTTTTGATATGAAGTATTGTCGTGTTTGCTTGATTTCTCTGAGGCCGGGTGAATAGATTTGATTCTATCAATACTGTTGGATTCGTAGGCATATAGATTAGTTGCATTTGATTTCATTGCATTGCATTTTTGTTGTGTTGCTTGAGGACAAGCAACAGTTTAAGTTTGGGGGTATTTGATAAGTAGGTTTTATATCTACTTATCTGGTATCTATTACTTGAATTAGTTGCTTAAACCTATGTTTCTTAGTTACTTTTCATACATTTTATGTTATTTTGTAGGCTATGACATAACATTGGCATGAAGCAGCAAGGAAAAGCAATTTGGACATCTTTTGGACTAAAATATGCAAGTAAATACAAGAATGGAAGATTTCAAGGCTTTAACACCAAGTTAGATGCATATTCTTGGCTTAGAACTTGGATTATATTGTAGAGCTTCTTCTTAGATTTCCGGAACATCTTAAATCATCCCAATCGGAGTTCGTATATGAGAGTTATGGCCTTTTTATCAACGAAGATCAAAGCTAAGAGTTCTCAAGCTTGCAATTTACATAGCATCTACTTCAAGCCCAATTTCGATCTTGTTCCAGACCGAATCATTCAATTCTCAAAGAATGAAAGTTGTAGAGCTCGTCGAGATGTTCGATTTGATAGGTTACAGGGCTCGTAACACCTCCCGGATCAAAGGTTATGGCCATTTTACCAGAGGTCCGCATGTGAGAAAAAGGACCTCTGCCGTATGGGCTTTTATGCACAAAACCCCAACCGGCGGGGTACAAGTTTTAAAACAAGAGTATAGCCAGCCGAGGGGGCTTTTTTTTGAGGAAACCACGGGCTGGGTACGAGCCGTAACAAGTTTTGACATGTTTTTGGTCGAATTTTGATACTTTTTTGACTCCAAATTGGATTGGGTTTGCTCCTAAGCTAAAAATTAGACTTGCAACCTATAAATACATGATGGGAGGCATAAGAGAGAGAAGAATTCCATGAGATTAGATTATAGTATATTAGGAACCCTAGATTAGATTAGAACTGAAGATTGAAGCTATTAATCATCGTTGGAGAAACAGATTGGAAGCAAGAGAATACAGATTTGTTTATCTCAATTGTAATTTCTTTTCTTATCTATTTGTATCTTTTAATGCTTAATCAATTATGGATTATGGATTCTAGTTCTGTTATGAATTAAACTCTGTTTTGAGATTACTATGGATCTTATTGTGTAATTTACTTTGATATGCTTCTTTGTTAGTCTTATTAGCTATATTTGGATTGTATATTATGGTTTGCCCTTAATTGCTTAATTGCCTAGCTAACAATTATTGTGATAATCTATATGAACCCGAGAGACGAATTATGGGTTTAGATCTGATCATAATAGCATATATTTATGTGTTCTACATGGAGTTGGAATTCATCATTTGTGCTTAGGATAGAGATATACCGAGGCATTGCATGTAGTCTAATAAGAACTTGTACTTAAACTCTTTTTAATTGTAATTCACATAGAGATATAGTGGGTTTGTTAATTAGGGTGTTCAATTTGATTCTATCATTTGTGGATTTGATTTTATATGAGTATGGTGCGTTGAGAGATGACCATATTTTACTTTTGTGTTCTTGATTAACAATCCAGTATAAATAACTTGGCTTAACAGGAAGTGTGTTGACTTAAATGAAATAATAAGTGAAATTGTAATCTCGAGTCTTCATTATCTTGTTTCATTCTAGGGATAGTTAGTAATAATTTAATTAATTATTTTAAATTTCAATATTAAATTATTTATTTAAATAAGATTAAATTGGTTATAGGTTAGTGCTTGGTAATTCTTGTTAACTAATTCTCTGTGGGAACGATACTCTACTTTCAATTTATTACTTGTTGACCACGTATACTTACGTGTTGTACATAATTAGATTTTACTCAACAAGGTACGCATCATAAATGATGATGATCAGTTACATACGATGAGGTAAGAGTTGTAGACAGTCAGAGAAATGGAATCAAAAATAGAACATTCGTTTTGATGAGACAATCAAAAGAATTTGATTTTATCAAAAAAAAGAATGAACATAGTGTGTACAAAAGGGTCAGTGAGAGCGTCTTAACATTCCTAGTATTATATGTTGATATACTACGGATAAGGAATGACATATCAATGGTACAATCAGTAAAGATAAATTTGTCTAAACATTCCTCCATGAATGATTTAGAAAGAGTATCTTAATTGGGGATATAAATCTATATAGATAGATTTAAAAGGATACTCGACTTAATCTAAGAAACGTATATTCATTTGATGCTAAAGTCGTTTAGCATGGAAAACTCCAAGAGATGTCTCATGACGATGAGCCATGGAGTGTATCTCTCTTAATAGTCCCAATAGACTCCTGAAAAGAAAGATCGCATGAGTAACTATCATGTATGCAATAAAATGCATGAGACCTGATGATGATCAGTCATATGCTGGAGAAGATCACTTTAAGACAGTGAAAACATTTTAAAGTGCCTAACCGAAACTAATGATGTGATCATAATTCATGGTGGTTCTGTATTAAAACTAGAGGGTTTAATAGACTCGTGTTTATCAGACTGACCAAGACGACAGGAAATCCACTTTAGGGTAAATCATTTTCTTGAACGGTGGTGCAGTGAATTGGAAAGGTTCCAAACAGCAAAGAGTTGTTGGTTTAGTGATAAAGATAAAGTATATAGCTGAAAATGAAGCTGAAAGATGATTAGATGAAAATTTTATAACAGAACTAGGAATAGTTCATAAGTCTCATCTTGGATCAAAACATGTGTTGCGACACTTTCATTTGATTAGGGAATCATTGGAATAGGAGAAGTCACTATAGAGACAGTGAAATCTCAAAAACAACATTACATATCCATTAACTAAAGCTTATCCAACAGCAGGATGATCGCCACTTAGAGAAGAAGGGTATGAGATACCATGACAATTGGCTTTAGTGCAAGTGAGAGATTGAAAGTAGTATGCACGCAAGTCAATCTTGTTTGATGATAAAACATATATCTTGTAATAATCTTATTCATTTATTAATAAAAGACTTTTTATCTACATGGTGTTGTTTTATAATATGTGATATATTCATAGTTTTGAGTAATGCTTTTAGAATCATGATAATGATCATGCTAATGAAATCTAAATTCTTAGATAGCTCACAATCTAAAATATTTCCCAATCATTGGATTTAGACCTGGCAAAAATGGCCCAAGCCCACTACCAAGCTAGACTAACCTGCCATTGTGTGGCAAAGCCATCTTACGCCTTGGCGGGCCAGTGTTTGGGGTGTGAAATTTTAGCCCAAGAAAACCGGGCATTTTTGGTCCTACCGCCACTCGCCCAGCCCGTTTGGGCCAAATCCAAAAAATAGCATAAAATAGGCATGAATTGTCTCGGCCCGCCCACCACGGGTCGAGCTTTGGGCTGCAAAATTTTAGCCCATCAAAACCCGGGCCTTTTTGGGCCGGCCCGCCACTCACCTAAACCGTTTGGGCTTGGCCCGCCCGTTTGTCAGGTCTAGTTGGACTACTAAAAAGGGGGTTGATGAATACGGATAGATCAGTACATACGTTGCTTGCTCATTGAATGATTATGATTGATCTCATGATCATTTGTGTGGAGAAACTAAATCAAGTATGTAGCTGCTTATTGAAGAATAAGTCCGCTGAACGTGGCTCGCTAAAGAATACTTAATTAAGTTTTACTTGTCTGTCAATAGGAATTTATGTAGTGATAGTAGTACAAGTGATCCTTAGACTTTAGATCATCATAGTATCTTGTGTATGATGAGTTATACTTTGACATGTCCCTTAAGACCTTTAGGGTATATCAAATGGTATGCTTGGGTATAATAAGTTATATATGAGGATAATAAATGATCAACAAATAATCTACCACTTCTAGTAATAGAAGATAATGTCCTATGTGATTTGATAAATGACAACCTAGTAGTCCTTAGTCAAGGCAGAATGAAATTAGAAAGAAGTTTCTAATTTGCATTATTTGGAGTTGTGCATTTAAGAATCGAAATAAATATAATTAAATAAAATAAGACTTGATAGTAATTACATGTCTTATATTTAATTGGGACATTATATGGTGGAAGGATTGAATTGTACGGTAACTATTTACTCAAAGGTTCTTTTATGATTAATGTTGAAATCTATATTATCTGGAAAAGGGTCACACCATAAAAGGAAGAATATTTATTTAAGAAGTAAATGGCATAGTCATAATAATAAGTTGAGTGTATTTAATTTAATCTATGCTAATAGAATAAATTAAATAGCTTAATATTTTGAAAATATTTAATATAAATTAATAAGAGGAGTATTATTATTATTTAATTGCTAAAGGAGTGTGAGAATTAATTAATAAAAGGTACTCCCATATATTCCTAATAAGATTATGAGGCTAATTAATTAAAAAAAGTTTAATTAATTATTCCTAATAAGATTAGGAAGCCTAATTAATTAAAGGAGTTTAATTAATTAAAATAAAACTCAATTCCTAAATTGTATATGAGGGTTGCCTACATCTATAAATAAGAGGGGTCTTATTTTGATTTAGGGTTAATGACAATTCTAAGAGTTGAGAGAGTACACAATATTCTATAGAGATAAAATTAGCGTTTTGCCAGACATACATTTTCTTGAAAACTTTTTCTTCCTTGATGGATCACCTCTAGAGGCCAAATACTTGGGTGGCTAACGTTGATCAAAGGAATGAATTAAACATGGTGAATTCAAGTTGAATGTGAAAAGGAATTCGAGGTGAACTCGTACCTGAGGGAGCTAGTTTCTACAAGGGTGTGAATTTGATCTCCTTCTCTTTTCATCTAATTAATAATTGCGCATAAAGGATGATGCGGGTATATGGTTTATAAAATTTTTAAACTCTGATTTTTCACGCTTACGTTACTTTGATACAATTTAATTGTGTTCATAGATATTTCATACCTAATAATTAATCCGAAGACTCTTATTTGTTTTTAAAATAGATTTGTGACTATTAGTCCCGGGATAATAAAAAAACTTGAAAGTGGACTATTTAATACCATGTCCAACTAGGTATTATAATCTCTATCATTTGAGACTAAAAAAATTGTTGATAAAATTAACCTTTAATTTTGTTTTAAAAAAATTTATGTATTTTATCATATCTATCTATACTTAAACTAATGAGAATATGATATCTTTGTTATTAGTAGTAAGGGTATGATAGTCTAAACGGAAAATTTTTATCCAACCTTTAAATAATCTTGGACAAAACAAATATAACATGAGATTACTTTAAATTATCAATGAATAATTCTATAAAAAATAAACATATGACTAAAATTATTTAATCCTAAAATTAATAGTTTTGATATTATAATTCATGAGAATATAGTCCCGAGATTATAATCCTTGCAAACAAACATGATATAAATAGGTTAACACTAACGAATCTGGTTATCATGAAGTTAACTTCATCTTCATGATAAGTTGGTTAATTGATCAATGCAGTGCTGACACGCACACACCGAGAGAGATCACTTCCTGGCCTACGTGGATATGAATATGGATATGGTCCATAGAGTGGTGTTCATCGATTAAATACCAGACCGAACTGGCCCGAACCAAAACAGACCAATTACCGAAAGTACCCAAAATTAGGTACCGATACTGGTACCGATTGAATCGATATACCAAACCGATTAGCCAGTCCGATACCGAATCGGTTCCGATTTTTATCAAGGCTTGTACCGAATTTTTAGCCCAAACAATTTCAGCCCAAAGCCTTAAATACTAACTTGGCTTTTTAAGCCCAAAATTCGGCCAGCCCAAGGGCTTAGTATTTAAGCTCCTAGAACAACTCAAACCCAAAGTTGTAAGCCAAAATTCGGCCCAATTAGTATTCATTATTACATGGTAATCATTTTATACGAAAACTTTTCTTATAGTTTTACAAAATTAACCAATATGGGACTTGGAGATAACTAAATACTAAGGGCTTCACTTGGTAGTGTTTTTATAAAGAAAACTTTCTTAAATTTTTATAATCTAATCAATGTGGGACTTAGAAACAAGTTATATGAGATGGTTCCATAAGTTCCCTTATGTGATTTCCTTGGCATTCATTAGTGTCATTACAGTGGATTTGATAAGAGTCTAAGTTGGTATTTACATTCCTATATTAAATTTACATCTCTATATTAAATAATAATGTTTTGATTACTTGTTATCTTGAATTCATTATTATATGGTAATCATTTTATAAGGAAAATTTACTTAAAGTTTTACCAATGGTGTTTTTATAAAGAACATTTTCATAAATTTTTATAATCTAATCAATTTGGGACTTGGAAACAAGTTATGTGAGATGGTGCCATAAGTTCCCTTATGTGATTTCCTTGGCATTCATTAGTGTCATTAGTGGATTTGATGAGAGTCTAAGTTGGAATTTACATCCCTATATTAAATAATAATGTTTTCATTACTTGTTATCTTGAAATCATTATTACATGATAATCATTTTATAAGGAAAATTTACTTAAAGTTTTGTCAATTTAACCAATATGGGACTTGGAGACAATCAAATTCTAAGGGTTTCACTTGGTAGTTGTAAGACCCCAAATTTTATGAAATGAAAGTATTCAATTTTCTTATAATTATTCTATTTAGTAAATGTTAAATTGATAAAAGGTTAAAGTTAAGGGTGATATGTGAAAATTTTTCAAAGTAAACAAGTTGTCATAAAATAATCGGTGATAAAAGTATGGTAATACGCGTGGTTGTATAGTAGCACATTGTATTGTACAATATCTTTGATTATTGATGCTTCCGTGAGAAGTCACTCAATTATACTCAATTATTGCTACAGTAATTGCTGCATCATATCTCTCATATTATTGATTCAATTATTGTCACAGTATCATCTGCATAATATGTTATATTATTAATTCAATAATTGAGACGACAAAGTTATTCATATTATTATTTACAATATTGACAATGTCAAGAAGTTCTGTCAAGGAGAGGTTAGACAAATCTAATTGCGCGCCAATAGGGAGAAATCCTTATCGGAAAGCCTCCTCTTTCCTGGAAACGACCTGGTTGTTAAATATTATGAATTATAATATTAATGATGAATAAGTTCGTATTGATTAAAGATGAAATTGATAGTTCCATTGTGTTGGGATTATTAGTGTTAGTGGAAATCGACATTTATTTCGATAATAATTGATGTCTGGAAGTTATACTGACCAATCGGGTAATTAATCGGATAAATGAGCAATTAATTACTATTGATTCACATGATTATAACTATTTGTTCATATGTCTGTACTATTGATTCACATTCATTTACTATTAGGGGAGTTGGTGCAAGATTGATAATACTTGCATGACTAAGTTAAAAATGGAGGTATAGATGGAGGTACTATACTGTAATTCGTATTTTCACATGTCTAGAACTATTGATTCACATGATTTACTATTGATTCACATGATTTACCATTAGGGGAGATGGTGCAAGTTTGATAATACTTGCAGGACTAAATTAAAAATGAAGAAAAAGAGGGAGGTATTATACTGTAATATTTTGAGCCCCAAAATGTGCAATTATCGAAACTATATTTTTCTATAAATAGAAGCTCATTCCTTCATTATTTTTCACCAATTCACTAAAGCTATAGAGCAATTATTATAGAGAGAAAGAAGAAGAGAAGTCTGCTACCTCACTATTCCAGTATCAAGTCTTCTTTTGAGGTAAGAGGTATTATTCTTTCGTATTCATGAAGAGAGCTATTTTCTTTCAATACTCGTAAGGGTTGTTATTCCATTCTTTATTATTATGTTCGAATAACCTGTTTATGCGAAGTACCGCGTACATGGTTAAATTCTTCTGTTATTCCATTCTTTATTATTACATTGGAATAACTCGTCTGCATGGCCTCATCGTATACCGGTGAATTTTCGTTGTTATTCCATTCTTTATTATTTCGTTGGAATATCCGTGTCGTCCGGATTACGCATTTGACTGGTTCCATTCTTTATTATTCTGTTGGAATATCCTGTCTGTGCGGATTACGCATGACCTGGTTCCATTCTTTATTATTCTGGTGGGAATAACCTGTCTGTGCGGTCTATCGCATGCATGGTGAATTCTTCTGTTAATCCATTTTTTACTATTCTATTGGAATAACCTGTCTATGTGGATTACCGTATGCATGGTGAATGATCATTCGTATTCATTCTTTATTAAATTGTGGAAATGATCTGTCTACATGGATTATCGCATGGCGGGTGAAAATCCATTTGCAGTTTCGTATATTCTATTATACTAGGCTGGGATATCATTTCTTTTGTACTCATCATGAAATATCATTTTCTTTGGTATTTTTCTGTTACAAGTTACTATTCACTCAGTTACTATTCACTGTAGTATTATTCACTCGGGTATTCGGGGCACTTTTCGTGCCGAAGTACTATTCACGAGTTACTATTCATGGGTTACTATTCATCCAATTACTATTCACTCTAGTATCATTCACTCGGGTATTCGGGACACTTTTTGTGTCGGGTACTATTCCCGAAGTATTATTCGCGGGATACTATTCACCCAAAAAATATATTTCTTTTTTGTCCAAATTATTTTTGGTACATGAATATTATTCTTGAATTTTACTCCACAAAGCAAAGATCATGTTGACAATTTGGACGTTATTGATTCCTGGATAAATTAAATTATAAATCTTTAAAATTTATCCTTGAACTTATTTTATTGAATTATTATGTCATTGTCATCATCCTCATGTTTATATTGTGATGAAAGTCATCTTTGGCTTACGTGCATAGATGGACTTGGTATGATTATGACCAAGGACTATTCGGTATAATCATGACCATAATGTGATGAATGATGTGGTAAAAGTCTTCATTGGCCTGTAGTGCATTAATGGATAGTTTTTGGTATGATTATGACCAGGGATTATTCGGTATAGTCATGACCATTGATGATTTAATGAATATCCTTGGCCGTGTAGTGCGAGGATTATTCGATGATGTGGTTTATTTTTTAAGTCGAGTCTCAAATGATAAAATTGATGAAAAACTTTTAAATCATGTAGAAGATAGTAGATTTTATGCTCTACTTGACTCTTCTAATGGATTGCTTATTTCCGCTGCAGTTGTTGATCTAAAACTTGTTGTCTATTGTATTCTATCAATTGTTATAATGTTGAAGGCTAAGGATAATTTATTCTGCATTATCTTAGTCATAATATTTTTTACTGGGCTAGTTGAGCTCACCCTTTCTTTCACTATTCTCTTAAGGAAATGAGAATATAGCTGGGACGAGTCGGGGAACAGATTGATGATCCAGATGGTTTGTTTTAGTAGTCCTCATTGTTCTATAAAATAGTGTGACAATAAATGTAATGAGGACTCCATTGAGTGTGGATATTGTCTAGAAGGAAATATTCTTATTTAAACTCTTAGATTATGTTTTGTCGTATTTTGCACGACAGTTGTATAATTAAGTTGTATTTGAATTTTGTACCATGTATTTGGTGACTCAAGATGGGTGATGTATACCTGTTTTGGGGGCGTCACAGTAGTGTTTTTATAAAGAAAACTTTCTTAAATTTTTATAATCTAATCAATGTGGGACTTAGAAATAAGTTATGTAAGATGGTGCCATAAGTTCCCTTATGTCATTTCATTGGCATTCAATAGTGTCATTATAGTGGATTTGATGAGAGTCTAAGTTGGTATTTACATCCCTATATTAAGTAATATTGTTTTGATTACTTGTTATCTTAAATTCATTAATACATGGTAATCAATTTATAAGGAAAATTTCCTTAAAGTTTTACCAATTTAACCAATATGGGACTTGGAGACAACCAAATACTAAGGGCTTCACTTGGTATTAACGTAGTATGCCATCTCTTTTCTAATAAGTCCCACATCGAATGACCACTACTGCATGTAAGGAAGCCACACCAAATTTCAAATACATTCCACATTTTCTAGTATGCCATTTCTTGTCTTACCTCTATTCTATAAATAGAGGAGACTTTCAAGTTAATTTTACATGGTTAGCCAAAAAATTCTAAAGAAAGGGACTTTCGAGTTATTTTTTATTATTATTTAATAAATCGTTACAACTGGTTCGGTTCGATATATACCGACCAAGCCAAACACCCTACCGAAACCGGTACCAAAAACTCGGTATATATCGGTTCTTTGTACCGGTATCGAACCGATTCATCTTTGCACCGAACCAATCAGTTCGAACCGGTTCGGTTTCCCTAAAAACTGAATATACCATTTTTTTTGAACACCCCTAGATATGGATATGGATGTGGATATGAACTTAGATAAGAATTTTCATAAGTTGAAAAAAATGATTTACTTGGTGTGCATTAAATTTTTCATAGGATTCTTGATTCCAAGAAAAATTATTATTCCAACTATAATAAGAATCTATTTTTCACAAATCACAAAACAAATAGACAACTAACCACGAAAGTCACACTGAAAAAATAAAATAAAAAACCTAATTCTAAGGTTAACCGAAATAAAATCTAGACGGCGGGGAGCTGTCGTTTACACTTCTAAATTAACCTCACATTCACTTTACAAATTCAAACAATTAGCACAGTAGTAAGTAAGGATCGATCCCACAGGGAGTTATTTGTTTTATATTTATCCTATGATTTCTAATGAAAATGGGGATTTTGTGTAAGACCCCAACTTTTATGAATAAAGATTAATTTTCTCTAAATATCTTTTTGAATATTAAGGTGTGGATTTGATATAATATTATAGTTGTGGGTAATATTTACAAATTTTGCAAAGTATGCAAGTTGTCATAAATTATTCGATTGGTCGGGAAATATTCGTTTTATCAGGGAATATTCGTATGACGGCACCATCATTGGTGGATCCCACAATAGAATTATTATCGGAGTTAGAAAACAACAGACATAACATTTTATAAAAATAACGGAAAAAGTTTTACCGTTAACTGTTGAAATACCCGGTTATAAAAGTATAGTAATGTGCGTGGTTGCATAGTAGCACACGGTATTGTACAGTATCTTTGATTATTGATGGTTACGTGAGAAATCACTCAGTTTTGTTCAATTATTGCAACATTAATTGCTGCATAGTATCTCACATTATTGATTCAATTATTGTCACAATATTTTATATTATTAAATCAATAATTGAGATGACAAAGTTATTCATTTTATTATTTGCATTATTTACAATGTCTAGAAAGTTCTGTCGAGTGGTCACCTAATTACGCGTCAATAAAGAGAAATCCTTATCGGAAAGTCCCCTCTTTTCTGAAAATGATCTGGTTGTTAATTTTATGAGTTATAATATTAATGATGAATGTTATTAAAAATATATTTTGTGAAGTCAAGTGAATGGAGATAAATAGAGGAGTATTTTATGAAGTATTTATTGTAAGTTTAGCTTATTATATGGACCCCAACTTACTCTTTTTTTCTCAAAATCATCGGTAGAAAGTTATATAAAGTATGTTAGTATATATATAAGTATTATATATATAAATATAATGTATGGGGTATGTGTGTGTGTGTGTGTGTGTGCGTGTGTGTGTATGGTGTGTGTGTGTATGGTGGCTGATGTGGTGTGGTGGTGCATAATTAATATATATATAATATAAGTTTTGTTTTCTTAGATTATAAATAGAATATATTATATTTTATTTAAAATTTTCGTTTTATTAGAATATTTTATTGCATAGTGCTGCATAGTAAATCAAATTTTTTCGCCGATTGAGTGCTCGTGAATCCTTGTCACTGTGCGTCCGTGATTATTTTCTAAATAGTATCCTTTCATTTTCCTGTAAATAAGATGCTTAGTTTAGAAATGAAAATCACACCAGAATCAGAGAATTTTTCTTCTATAATATTGAGCGTATTTATTTAGAGTTTAAGGAAGCTTTGAGTGTAAAAAACAGTGCAAGTTTTCTTCAAGAATATCCCCGCCCTACCAGTCAAAAATACTCTCCTTTTAAGGTAAGGGATATTGTTTTTGTTCAATATTCGTAAGAAATAATATTTTCTTCCATACTCTATAGTATGTAAGTAATATTATTTCATTTCAAATTCTAAATTCTATACTCATTTTGTTAAAGTATTGCTTCTATACTCCTTGAAATTAGTAAAATATCCTTGAAATTTGCGCTTCATCGAGTATCTTTTCACGGGAATATTTTTCTGAACATTCTTGTTAAATTTTTATCTTTTTATGTCGGGTTAATATTCACGAAGTACTATTCACGGGATACTATTCACCTGGGTACTATTCACCCAGAAAATTAATTTCTTTTCTGTCCAAATTATTTTTGATAAATGGATATTATTCTTGAATTTTACTCCACAAAGCAGTTCTCATGTTGTCAATTTAGACATTTTTTAAACTCTAGATAAATTAAAAATCTTTAATATTTATCCTTTATTTTGTTTGATTGATTTCTTATATCATTGTCATCATCCTCATGCTTATATTTTGATGAAAGTCATCTTTGGCCCGTAGTGCATAGAGGGACTATTGATTGGTATGATTATGACTATGTATCGGTATAATCATAACATGTAATATTACAAATGATGTGGTAAAAGTCCTCATTGGCCCGTAGTGCATTGATGGACAGTTGTTGTCATGATCATGACCATTGGTGATAATAACGAATATCCTTGGCCAGTAGTGCATGGATGATTGTGGATGTGATAATAATGAATATCCTTGGCCCGTAGTGCATGGATAATTTAGTGATGTGGATTATTTATTGAGCTGAGTCTCAGTGATAAAATATTGATAATGAACTTTTAAATCATAGAAGATAGCAGATATCATGCTCTACTTGACTCTTCTAATAGATTATTTGTTCCGCTGTAGTTAACCTTGTTGTCTATTGTATTCTATCAGTTTAACATTGTTGAAGGCTAACGATAATTTATTCTACATTATCTTAGTCATAATATTCTTTACTGGGCTAGTTGAGCTCACCCTTTTCTTTCATTGTTCTCTTCGGAAAATGAGAAAATAGCTGGGACTAGTCGGGAAATTGAGTGTCGGTCCAGATGGTTGCTTTAGTATTCCTCACTATTCTGTAAAATAGTGTGATTATAATTGTAATGAGAACTTTATTTGAGTTTTGATATTGTCTACGAGACAATATTTGTGTTAAAACTCTCAACTTATGTTACACGACAGTTGTATAATTAAATTTGTATTTGTAATCTGTACCATGTATTCGGCGACTCAAAATAGGTGATCTATACCTATTTTGGGGGCGTCACAGTTGGTATCAAAGCTTAGGGATATGATCCCTGGCTCAAATTTGAGACTAGAACTAGAAGGGGAGAGACGGGTAAATCATTTGCTTGTATGAACTACCTAAGCTTATTTGTTATTTAATTGGTTGGTCAGATTATAGGGATAATATGTGTCATATCAATTAACCCTTGTTTTGTGGCAGTGTTTGAAAATCACATCCAAAAATATTAAGATAAGCAATGGAGCACATGAGGCCATTGAGTCACCGATGATCAATAACTAGGAATATGCATCAAGAAGGCAATAATCCTCAAGTAAACAACAACACCGACCAAATGATGAATGATGGGATGTTCAGAGGCTTTCTACAATTCATGCAACATCAGGCGAGAGAGACTCTTGTTCAAAATGCAGGTGGAAACACTGGCAACTCACGGATGGTCACCGCTAAGCAGTTCAAGGAGCTGGGACCACCAAAGTTTTTGGGAAAGCCAGAACCACTTAAGGCAGAGACGTGGATTAAGCAAATCACCAAGATATTTGATGTCTTAGGATACTCTGAGGACCAAAAGGTTCCCTTTGCCATCTTCATGTTGCGAGAAGAGGCAGATTATTGGTGGAAATCTTTAAAACGTAATCAACCTGCCGCAATAAAGATGTCTTGGGAGAAGTTCCAAGAATTTTTCAAGGACAAGTAATTTCCCGAAAGTATTCGTCACATGAAGGAGGTGGAGTTCATCAAGCTGGAGCAAAACAATATGACTGTGTCGCAGTATGAGGCTAAATTTACAGAGTTGTCCCAGTTGGCATCTCATTTAGTAGATAATGAGGAGCGTATTACGCGGATGTTTCTTAGAGGTTTTAAACCTGAAATACGTCAATACCTCATTTCTCACAAATTTTGCTTGTATTCAGATATTGTGAATAGGGCTCAGTTATTGGAGCGCGATAATGAGTCAGCCCAACCAAGAGATAGCAACCGAAAAAATGATAATACCAGTGGTAGCAGTCATCGAAGCGGTGACAACAAATGTGGAGGAAGTCAACATGCCATAAATGGTAACCACTTCGGTGGTAATCCTGGCCAAGATAATAGAAGTAGAAATTTCAAGAAGAGGAGATTCAATAATGATGGAAAGACGTCAGCACCAGCACTCATTATTAAAGAAGGAGAATGATCATCGGTCGTATGCTACAAATGCGGAGGAAAGCGGCATATCAGTCCAAACTGCACGTAGCAATCCAAAGCATGTTACAATTGCGGAAGAGAAGGCCACCTAGCGCGATTTTGTTGTGTGGAGAAGAAAAGTCCAGCTGGGATGGTGACACCAAATGCCATCCCAGACAAGTCAAATCCAGTAGTTCAAGGGAGAGCGTTTGTCGTGACCTCCCAAAAAGCGAGGAACCCGAATGAAGTTATCACTGGTAAGCTAATCATAAACTCTTTCAAAATTTATACCTTATTTGATACCGGTTCTATCCATTCTTTTATTTCTCCTACTTGCGCTCAACGTTTAAATTTGACTCCGGAGAAATTAGACTTTGACTTATCTGTTGAAACTCTGTTGGGAGAAACCTTCATTACATCCACTGTTTATAAATCTTGTTTGATTTAAATCGGCACCCGCACATTACTTGTCGATCTTATCTCTTTGAAAATACTTACATTTGATGTGATTTTAGGGATTGATTGGTTAACTACTCATCATGCTAAAAATGATTATTTTCGTAAGGTTGTTAGCTTTCATATTCCTAACCAACCTATTATGTGAATTTAAGCAACCAAACCACTAAAGTCAATCACTGTAATATCAAACCATAAAGTCATTCGTTTATTGAAAAACATATGTCAAGCTTTCTTAGCCCATGTCACGAATTTAAAAAAAATACGTCAGATTTGAATGATATTTCCATTGTTAATAAATTTCCTGACGTATTCCCTAAAAAACTTCCTGGCCTACCCTCAGAGCGTGAAATTGAATTTTATCTTGACCTTGAACCCGGTACAAAACTCATTTCCAAAGCCCCATATCGAATTGCTCCTATTAAAATTCAGGAGTTAAAAACCCAACTGCAGGAATTGTTAGACATCGGTTTCATTCATCCTAGAACGTCTCCTTGGGGTGCTCATGTTCTATTCGTAAAGAAGAAAGATGGGAGTATGCGACTTGGTATTGAATATTGGGAGTTAAATCATGTCACCATCAAAAATAGGTACTTGTTGCCTCGCATTGATGACCTGTTTGACCAGTTGCAAGGCGCTAAATTCTTTTCAAAGAACGATCTTCGTTCCGGATATCATCCGTTAAAGATTAAAATTGATGACATTCCAAAGACTGCTTTCAGAACTCGGTACGGGAATTACGAATTCCTAGTCATGTCTTTTAGATTGATTAATGTTTCTGCTGCCTTTATGGATATGATGAATCGAGTATTCAAGGAATATTTGGATCATTTTGTGGTTGTCTTTATTGATGACATCCTCATATATTCCAAAAGCCATGAAGATCATGAGCAATACTTGAGGTTGATACTCTAAAAGCTTCGTGAAAACAAGCTATATGCCAAGTTGAAGAAATGCGAGTTCTGGCTTGAGGAAGTAGCATTCCTTGGGCACGTGATATCGAATCACGAAATATCTGTTGACCCAGCAAAGATTGAACCAATACAAAGCTGGAAGCAATACAACTGGGAGCAACCTAAGTTAGTAACCCAAGTACGTAGCTTTCTGGGCTTAGCTGGTTATTATCGGAGATTCGTGGAAAGGTTTTCTCGAATCGCCACTCCGTTAACTCAGCTTACTCGAAAAGATACAAAATTCGGTTGGAGCGAGGAATGTGAGAAGAGTTTTCAAAAAATCAAGAGGAGACTCATTTCAGCACCTGCTCTGACAATACCATCTATTTTGGAGGGATTTGTCATCTACAGTGATGCTTCAGACAGAGGGTTAGGGTGAGTTCTTATGTAACATGGGAAAGTCATAGCCTATAACTCATGAAAACTTGAGGAATATGAGAGGAATTATCCTACTCATGATCTAGAGTTGACAGCTGTCGTTTTCGGGCTTAAAATCTGGAGGCATTACCTGTATGGGGAGAAGGTGGAGATCTATAAAGATCATAAAAGCCTCAAATATTTCTTCACCCAAAAGGAACTCAACATGCGAAAACGACGTTGGCTCGAGCTGTTGAAAGATTACGATCATATTATTTAATACCATCCTAGAAAAACGAACGTGGTAGTTGACGCGTTGAGTAGAAGATCATATGCGGGTACGAGTGCAATATTACCAATGCAAAGGCCCATTTTATATGACTTACAAAGGATGGAGATAGAGTTAAAGACTCCAGAGACCCACGTGATGATGTCAAATATATGAGCAGAACTGACTTTAATTGTGACGCCCCCAAAATAGGTATACATCACCTATTCTGAGTCGCCAAATACATGGTACAGGATACAAATACATGGTACAGAATACAAATACAACCTTAAATATACAACATGAGCAGTGAGTTTTAATATAAATATTGTCTTCTAGACAGTATTCAAATTCAAAATAAGTCCTCAATACATTTATTATCACATTATTTCATAGAATAGTGAGGACTACTAATGTTATCATCTGGACTGTCCCTCTATTCCCCGACTAGTCCCTGCTACGTTCTCATTTCCTGAAGAGAACAATGAAAGCAAAAGGGTGAGCTCAACTAGCCCAATAAGAAATATTATGACTAAGATAATGCAGAATAAATTATCGTTAGCCTTCAACAGTGTTAAATTCATACAATATAACAAACATCAAGTTTAACTGTAGCGGAACAAGCAATCCATTAGAAGAGTCAAGTAGCGAATAAAATCTACTATCTTCTATGATTTAAAAGGTTTTTCATCACTTTTATCGCTGAAACTCAACTTAATAGATAATCCACATCATCAAATCATCCCTGCACTACAGGCCAAGGATATTATTTAGTATCAAGACCACGAATTATCCATGCACTATAGGCCAAAGATAATCGTGTTTTCATCAACGGTCCTGATCATGCCATAAACAATTCATCTTTGCACCCTGGTCAAGAGAATCCATAGCCATAATCATACCAAAAATCGTCCATCAATGCACTAGGGCCAATGAGGACTTTTTTTCACATCATTTGTAACATTATGGTCATGATTATACTGTAATAATCCTCGGTCATAATCATACCAAGTCCATCTATGCACTACAGCCACATGATGACTTTCAACATAATATAAGCATGAGGATGATGACAATTCAATAAAACAAGTTCAAGAATAAATTTTAAAGATTTACAAATTAATTTATCCAGAACCAATAACGCCCAAATTGTCAACATGATATCGCTTTGTGGAGTAAAATTCAAGAATGCTCAGAAGAATATTTCCATGAAAAGATACTGGATGAAGCGCAAATATGCAGGATATTCAACTAATTTCATGGAGTATAGAAGCTAAAACTTTAACCAACCGAGTATAATAGAATATATAAAATCGCAAATGGATTTTTGCTCGCCATGCAGTAATCCACGAGACAGATCATTTCTACAATTTAATAAAGAATGAATACGAAGGATCATTCACCATGCATGCAGAATCCACATAGGAAAGTTATTCCAATGTAATAATAAAGAATGGAATAATGAAGAATTCACCAAAGCGTGATGAATCTGCGCATGCATGTGTTATTCCAATGTAATAATAAATAATGGAACCAAGTTATGCAAGAAACCGCATGCATGTGATATTCAAATGTAATAATAAAGAATGGAACCAGTCATGTAAACCGCATGCATAATAGAATAATAAGGAATGGAACAAGGTCATGTGTAATCCGCATGCATGTGATATTCCAAATGTAATAATAAAGAATGGAATAACAATAGAATTCACCGTGCATGCGATAGACCATACGCATAAAGTTATTCCAATGTAATAATAAATAATAGAATAATGTAAGAATTTCACCATGTATGCGGCAGATTCAGACAGACAAAGTTATTCCAACATAATAATAAAGAACTAATAACAAAAGAATTTCACCATGTATGCAGATTGTGATGTATGCATTATTCCAACATAATAATAAAGAATAAAATAATGACTCTTTACAGTATTGAAAGAAAATAATTCTCTTCATAAATACGAAAGAATAATACCCCTTACCTTAATAAGAAGAGTATTCCAACTGGTAGGGTGAGGATATTCTTGAAGAAAACTTATATTATTTTCAACGCTCAAAGCTTTCTTAAACTCTAAAGAAATACGCTCAAGATTATAGAAGATGAATTCTCTAAACTTCTGGTGTGATTTTCAATTCTAACTAAGCATCCTATTTATAGGAGAATGGAAAGGATACTATGCAATAAAATATAATATATTCTATTTATAATTATATAATAAAGCAAAATTTATAATATATATATATATATATATATTTTATTTAAAATCTAATAAAACAAATAACTTTATAAAAGTATTCTGCTTTTATATAAAAGATTTTACTATGCAAACACTATGCATAATAAAATATAATATATTCTATTTATAATCTAATAAAACAAATAACTTTATAAAAGTATTATGTTTTATATAAAAAGATTTTACTATGCAAACACTATGCAGGCACTATGAAAATATTATGCATAATAAAATATAATATATTCTATTTATAATCAAATAAAATAAAAGTTTATAAAAAGTATTCTGTTTTATATAAAAAAATTCTGTTTTATTACATTTATAATAATAATAAAACAAAAATCATCATCTTTATTATAATTCACACTATTAATCGACCAGGTCGTTCCCAGGAAAGAGAGGGCTTTCCAATAAGGATTTTTCCCTATTGGCGCACAATTAGGTGACCAAACATCTCCTTGACAGAACTTCTAGACATCGTTAATATTGCAAATAATAATATTAATAACTTTGTTATCTCAATTATTGATTTAATAATATATAAAATATAGATAATAATTGAATCAAATAATGTGAGATACTATGCAACAATTACTGTAGCAATAATTGAACAAAACTGAGTGACTTCTCACGTAAGCATCAATAATCAAATACCGTGTGCTACTATGCAACCACGCGTATTACTGTACTTTTAACATCGGGTGTTTCAATAGTTAACGATAAAACTTCCATCGTTATTTTCATAAAAATATTTTTGTCGTTTTCTCAATCCGACAATAATTTCGTTGTGGGGTCCACCAATGATTGTATCGTCATACGGATATTCCCTGACAAAAAGACTATTCCTCGACCAATCGAATATTATACAACAACTTGCATACTTTTCAAAATTTATAAATATTACCCACAACTATAACATTATCTCAAATCCACACCATAATTTTGAAAAAAAATATTTCGAGAAAATTAAATCTTTATTCGTAAAATTTGGGATTTTACAATCTCCCCTCCTTATGAAATTTTGCCCTCGAAATTTACGTACGTATCTGGTATGCCGAACAAATGAGGACACTTCGTCATATTCTAACTCTTGAGGTATATCCTTTGAGCATAAAATATATTTCAAGATTTTAACAGGTACATCTTCATACATTAAATTATCCTCTATCTCTTCTGGTTTTAAATTAATAATGTGGTTCGGGTCGTCCACATATTTACGTAACATCGATACGTTAAAAACGTTATGAACACGCGACATACTTGGCCGTAAAACGAGTCTATAAGCCACAATTCCTACTCGATCGAGGATTTTAAATGGGCCAATTAAATCGAGGGTTGAGATTTCCTCTCTTCAGCAACTCTTACTTTTAAAATAACGCCCTCTTGAACCTTCTTCTTCACATTCATCAGCTCTGGGTCTGTAGCTTTAGCAACTTTAACATTATCGACTAAAGTCGGTTCTAATCATATATTCGTTATCTTCACGTAGGTTCGTATATTCGTACTCCTAAACGCATACGATCTTCTACTCAACGCGTCAGCTACCACGTTCGCTTTTCCACGATGGTATTGAATGGTATTATCATAATCTTCAACAGCTCGAGCCAACGTCTTTGGCGCATGTTACGTTCGTTTTAGTTGAAGAAATATTTAAGGGTTTTTAGAAATGGATTTTGTACTGGGGTCAATACAAAATTCGATTTCACACTCTGGGGTAGGCCAGGAAGTTCTTCAGAGAATACGTCGGGAAATTTATTAACAATAGAAATGTCATTCAAAACTGTGACTCTCATCCAAGACTTTGATAGCACGTCACATTGATACCTATCAACTTGTCATCGTTATTCACGACGTCCCCTATGGATATTCTGGATTCGGTGTATTCCAAGACTTGGAAGTCACCAACGAAAGGCTCGGGGCTCTTTACTTATGGCTTGATATGACAATGATTGACTTTAGTGGCTTGGTTGCTTGAATTCGCATGATAGGTTGATTAAGAATATGAAAGCTAACAACCTTACGAAAAGCATGATGAGTAGTTAAGCAATTGATTCCTAAAATCGCATCAAAGGAAAGTATTTTCAAAGAGATAAGATCGACAGGTAACATGAGGGTATCAATATGAATCAAATAAGATTTATAAACAGTGGATGTAATGAAGGTTTCTCCTAACGGAGTTTCAACAGATAAGTCAAAGTATAATTTCTCCGGAGTCAAATTTAAACGTTGAATTCAAGCAGGAGAGATAAAAGAATGGGTAGAAACGGTATCTAATAAGGTATAGACTTCGCAAGAATTTATGATTAACTTACATGTGACAACTTCTTCGAGTTCCTCGACAAACGCTCTCACCTAAACTACTGGCTTTGACTTGTCTGAGACATCCTTTGGCATCACTATCCCAGCAGGACTTGACTTCACTACACGATAAAATTGAGCTAGGTGACCTTCTCTTCCACAATTGAAACACGCTTTGGATTGTTGTGTACAGTTTGGACGGATGTGTCCCTCTTGTCCGCATTTGAAACATACGATCGGTGGTCGTTCTTCTTCCTTTGAAACGGGTGCTGGTGCTGCTATCTTTCCATCATTATTGAACCTTCTCTTTTTGAAATCTCCACTTCTATTATCTTGGCCATGATTACCACAGAAGTGGTTACCATTCTTGGCATGATAATTTTCCCCACGATGGTTATCATTTTTCCGATGGCCGTTGCCACCGGTACGATTATTATTGTGTTATTGGTCGTTGTATTTTGGTTGTGCTGACTCATTATCGTGCTCCAATAACTGAGCCCTATTCACAATATCTAAACAAAGTTTATGAGAAATGAGGTATTGACGTATTTCAGGTTTCAAACCTTGCTGAAACATTCGCGTCATTCGCTCCTCATTATAGACCAAATGGGATGTAAACCAGGATAACTTCGTAAACTTAGCCTCGTACTGCGACACGGTCATATTATTTTGCTCCAACTTGATGAATTCTACCTCCTTCATGTGACGAATACTTTCAGGAAAGTACTTGTCGTTGAACAATTCTTGAAACTTCTCCCAAGACATCTTGAGTGCGTCAGGCTGGGTACGTTTTACAGATTCCCACCAATGATCTGCTTCTTCACGCAACATAAAGGTGGCGAATGGAACCTTTTGCTCCTCTAAGAATTCCAAGACATCAAATACCTTGTGCTACAATGTAACCACGCGTATTATTGTACTTTTAACACCGGGTGTTTCAACAGTTAACGGTAAAACTTCCGCTGTTATTTTTATAAAAATATTTTTGTCATTTTCTCAATCCGATAATAATTCAATTGTGGGGTCCACCAATGATTGTACCGTCGTACGGATATTCCGCGACAAAAAGAATATTCCCCAAACAATTGAATATGATAAAACAACTTGCATACTTTTCAAAATTTATAAATATTACCCACAACTATAACATTATCTCAAATCCACACCATAATTTTGAAAAAAATTATTTCGAGAAAATTAAATCTTTATTCGTAAAATTTTGGATTTTACATTAATCGATAAAGTTAAAGCTGCTCAAACCACGTACCTGGAGCTGATGCGTATGAAGAAGAAAGTACAAGAAGGTTTTATTCCAGAAGTAAGAATTGATGAAGAAGGAATACTTCGAGTCAACTCTAGACTTTGTGTTCCTAACGACTCTGATTTAAAGTATAAAATCATAATGGAGGCGCACAACACACCGTTTGCAATCTATCCCGGGAGTACCAAAATGTATCGTGATCTTCGACATACATTTTGGTGGAGAAATATGAAAAGAGAGATCGCAGAGTTTATCTCAAGGTGTCTAACTTGTCAACGTGTCAAGGCGAAGCATCAAGTGCCAAAAGGTCCATTGCAACCACTTGAAATTCCAAAATGGAAGTGGGAGCACATTACCATGGATTTCATTACAGGTCTTCCAAAGGTTTATCAAGGCATAGATGCAATTTGGGTCATCGTTGATAGATTAACCAAGTCTTCTCATTTCTTACCTATACGAGAAACTTACTCACTTGAACGTCTTGCTCGTATATACATAAATGAGATTATAAGACTGCATGGTATGCCAGTACCAATAGTGTCTAATCGAGACCCAAGATTCACTTCAGGATTTTGGGTTAGTTTGTAGAAAGCTATGGGCACGGATTTACGATTTAGTTCGACATATCATCCTCAGAAGGATGGGTTGTGACGCCCCCAAATCCGGGAATCTTCCAACCCGACAGATGGTTCTACACGGTACTCATAACTGTACATTCAATCTATTAAAACGACATCAAAATGTGTGTATCAACGACATTTTTATTACAATAATAATATTACATCCCGTTCTTAGGTTCTAAAACCATTACATTCTTTGTTCATCATACTATAATATATACAACTTACTAGTTTATTACAAGGTAAACTAATCGTTCATCTTTGTCTTGCCTTTATCCTTGCTTCGGATCCTCGGTTCATTCTTGGCCCTAGATGCATTCATATGGTTCAAGAAAGAGTGAGCATAACAAGCTCAAAGAAGTACAACAATTTCTTTTAAACAACATGCTTGAAACACAGGAATCGTATATCTTCAATAACTGAATAATAGTTATGAAGTACTATCGATAATTCAAAATAGCACTTCTTTTCAATCAAAACTTGATAGTCATTGGTTAAGTACACTTACTGCATATTGTTCACGTTTAATTACTTAACAACTTTTAGTTGTAACTCTTAACGTTATAGTCATTATCATTATTGAATACATTTCACTTTCTTATACTTTACGTTCGTTGTTTAACTACTCATTAAATAACATTAAATTCCTAAAGTCCTCACTATAACAGTAATTTAGGAAAGGTCTTATCATGTTCATTAAATAATTACATGACTCATACTGGTATTGCAAACCATTGGATTCATTATCAACTTGGTCAACAAATTTCTACACCCGGCTTAGCACATTACGTTGTTCTTACCTCCAATTAATCTTTCGTCGACTTTCAATGATAATACTTAAGGTCTTTAACATCTTGTAAGGATGTTTCTTCAATTTCTTTATAGTAAATTAACTTGAATTAATCATTTTACATTCATTTTATACCTATAAGCTTTCATGACTGTCTTTAATTTAGGATTGAAGTCTTTGCAGCCTTGACTTTCTTCTCTAAGCCGTGCGCTACTATATGTGAAACATCAGTGGTCAAGGTTCTAGACTCAACTGTTAAAGGCGAGTCCATGCGATTATACCGCATCTATGGTATAAAAATTCGAGAGAGGTCGTGACATCAGGCTTGAAGTCGCAAACGCCACCAATTGGCCTTGGGTTGGCGTCGCAGCGCCAACTCTGTGCCATAGAAAATTTTTACAAACTTTTAATTTTGCGAAATTCCCGGACGCATAACTTCTTCCTTATAAGTCCGAATTGGCTCGTTTAAAAGCCTACGGTGCACAAATTATATATTCTACACGTTCATGCAAGAATTTTATCTATTTGACTTCATTTGCTAAAAATTCACCTATTAGTCCATTTTTAACGAAAACGGTAAACGTTCGTGAACTATCAACGCTCGTTTCTTCGTTCTAAGTCGGAATTCGGTCATTCTCGATTCTACAACTCTATAATGCCAAATAAGACTTGTCTCCATTGAAAACTAATGTTTCCAAGCTTAATATCAAAATTCGACTTCCATTCCGAGAATTTCACGAATTCGACGACTATCGTCCAATCATGTGAATTCCGGTAAAACCTTATTACTAACGATTTGATCATCATTTCAAATGGATTTAATCCATCATATTAACATCTTAACATACATATTACATTAACTTATTTACATGATAAGTTATTACTTATTCTTCATGAGTTTATAACTTATAAAAGTATAAACTACTTATGATTTTACTTTAATTGACTTAACATGGTCTAAATCTTTTAACCATCATTCACTCATCTTCTAATCATATAAATTTCATTATTGTAAACATATTACAAGTTCTTATAAGTTCTTCTCTAGTTCATAGTTTATATGATTAAGAATAGCTTATTCATGACTTATACGGCTTAAGTCCATTAATTAATCATTTTTATCATTCCTTAGCATACATGTTCTACCACAACCCACCTCTCTAACATTTGAAGAGAAATAGATTCATGGTTTAAGATTGTTTACCCTTTAATATCACTTGGTTAATGTTTGATCTTCTTCTTGCTCCTTGAAATATGAAAGACTAGCTTATTCTCACTTATCCTCTCTAACCAATAAGCTATAAGTTATTGATGTTTTTGAACAAGGAACAAATGAATTCCAAAGCTTGATATTTATAGGAGTTGCTAGGTTAGGGCATAATGGTCAATAATCCAATCCCACCTCCTTAATTCCACCTCCTTAAGCCACCTCCTTACTATTCTATTCTTAACCACCAAGCTAACTTGCTCCCTACAACACTTGGTCATTAAGTCTTCTTGTTCACCACACTTACTTAGTCATTAAGTTTACTTGCTCACTACTTTGGATCATCCATGGTTTGTCCAATGGGTTTAAACCATCCAATAACCCATAAGTTCTTACTTTGAGCTTTTAGCTTAACTTATACTTGGGCTTGCAATTAAACAACCTTGGACCTTAACTTTAATTCCAATTGGACTCATCCATTCCTACCTTTGGGCCTTACCAATTCTCATTGAACTTTACAATGTTCAACATAATCCTATAAGTCCAATACAATTAGCTTAAAGTTTTATAACGTATAATTTACGTATTCATCACGTATTCTAACTCGTATACTTATTTAATATATGACATTCCATCATTCATATGTGCTCGTATAATACCTCTTATTATACTCGTATTCATTACCTCGTACAATACGTATGTATCATACAATCATTGTTTTAATTCATTATATGCATTTAAATTCCTTCTCGGAATTCATTTTCCCTAATCGTTAGGTTTTAAGTCCGCAGGCGAAAAAATGCGTTTTCCATAACTGAAATATTATTGGATATTCCATCTCGTCTTAGAATTCTATCATTACGTATTTCTCAGAAATTCAAAAATAATTCCCGAGTAGAAATGTGTGAATAGTGTTTTCAGAAAATTTATCGAAAAGCTTTTATTTTCGTCTTGGAAATTCAAACACTTTAATTCTATCACGTAGCCAAAATACTACGACGTTCCGACATATCTAGGTCATAGAACGACCTTCAATTAGCTTACTCCCATAAATAATTAATTAAATTCATTTAATCCACATAATCAAATAAAAATTTAATTCTCAAAAATCCAATTTTTCTGGGGCGTTACACTCTTCCCCCCTTATAAGGATTCTGTCCCCAGAATCTCGTTATAATTATCTAACTAAATGAGGAAAATTTCTTCATTATTTTAATCTCAAGTTTCCACAATGCTTCTTCGACATTATAGTTCTTTCATTTCACCTTCAACGAAGGTATTATCTTATTTTTCATGACTTGTCACTTCCTATCAATAAATTGAGTTGGAAGTTTAAATACTTATTAACATATTATGCTATCTTCCTCTAATTAATTCTTCCTTTAACTTTAAAATTATTTGAAACTCAAATTCCTCCTTCAAAACAAAATTATACATGATCTTCTCTTTATCCTGCATCCTCTTCTTCACTCGCTTGCACTCCTCGTTACCTAGTTGTATTTAATTAACTCGTTCCATTATCGTGGATTGAGTCTACGTTGTGAGTAACATTTCTACCTCTTCATTCCGTAATTTAACTTCTAGCTCCGTTCTTGCCTTCTCCGTTAGTAACTCATTCTGAGTCGTTAACATCGATAGCTTTTCCCTACCCTTCCCACTTAATGCGTCGGCTTCTAAGTTTACCTTCCATGTATGATATTACATATCACAGTCATAACCTCTTATCCATTCTAATCACCCTCTCTACTTCATATTCAACTTCTTTTGTGTGGAGATATATTTCAAACTCTTAGAGTCCGTGTATATCTCACACTTTTCCCCGTATAAATACAATCTTCTGATTTTTAATTCAAAAACTACAGCTACCAATTATAGATCATAAGTAGGACAGACCCTCTCATAATCCATTAACTGGCGTGATGCATACCTAATGACTTTGCCATGCTACATAAGCACGCAATCTCGCCATCTATGTGAAACATCGAAATACACTACAAAATTCCCATATCATCCGATAGAGACAATAGGTGTACCTCACTTAACTTCCCTTTTTAGTTCTCGAAAACTATTTTTTCTCACTTCCCATTTTCGACAATACCAACCTATGACGCTTAATGGTACTTTTTAATCATAGCACCTCATAAGGGTACCTATCAATTTACCCCGACTTGCTCAAATAGCCTCTTTAAAAAAATCTAACTTCCAGACAATAGTCCACCCAATTGACATAACCGTAAACTTGTCATAACTATAACGAGTTTCAATGTCATCTTAGGTACCTCCTCCTTCTTCCTTACTTTCAACCGACTATACCCCATACGCAAATCTATCTTAGAAAAATTATTTTCCCTCTTCAATTGATCAAATAGATCATCGATCCTGGGCCATGGGTATTCATTCTTAACTGCTAACTTACTCCTATTACGATAGTCGATACGCAACCGTAACGACTCATCCTCTTCCTTAACATCCTCCTAACTTGCGTCATCGTTAAACAACAAGAGCGTCGCGGTATTTTATTACCGTAAATTACTACCTTGGATTTTCTTAGAAAACCGAAGATTCATACTTTTATTCTAACAATTTATTAAAGTTCTATGATTAATCAACCCATTCATACCGAGAATTACTTTAAATTCTCTCAACTTTATCGGTACTTATCTACCGATACTTACTTACATTCCTTATTCATGAAGCTATTTCCACGAATATAATTAACGAAAGTTATTTCCCCATTCTCTACCTTAACGTATAAAGGTATTTATAATCCCTTCCGAGAATGAACTTAATCACTAGCAAACTCTCATGCTATAAAAGAAAAGTAGCACTCCAATCAAACAAAGACACATATTCATTCATTGTATTGATTTAATGATACTCACATTAAATAAATCGATGCAACCGCATCATGGCTAACTTACCACTACTAACACCTTTACTTTCCTCCGACCCCTCCTTTAGGCAATTTCTTGCCATGTGGTCCAATGACCCACATACAAAACAACCATGGTTTTTTCTTAGATTTAGGACAATTGGGTAATATATGACCCTTCTGTCCACAGTTATAATAAACTGATTTCCCTTTCAGATAGACTAAAAGATGAGTCTTTCCACATGTCTTACATACTTCGATCCTATGCTTAGGATCCCCTTGTTCCCCCTCCAATATTCCCGGAGTTAAAATTCTTTCTTTTTAGTATATTATCACTACCACTGGCAATCTCTGCCTTGGTTCCTCCCTCTCCCTTGCTCTTATTCTTCCTCTCTTTGTGATATGGAGTCAATGCCTCACTACCACCCTCGGCTATAATCACCTTCTCCAAAATAGTCCCACAGGAAACACCTTGGAACACCGAAATCCTACTATAGAGACAGGGTTTCAGGCCCTGCTCAAACCTACGAGCCTTCCTCTCCTCAGTATCCACTTGATGTGGAGCAAACTTTGCCAATTCATTGAGTCTGGCCGCGTACTGGGGAACCATCATGTCCCCTAGCTTAAGGTCTAAGAACTTAATCTCCTTCCTCCCCTGCATACTTGTAGGAAAATAATTCTCGAAGAAAACCTTCTTGAATTATTCCCACGTTACCGCATCTATTCTAGCCCCACCTTGGTGAGCCTCCCACCAAAAGTTGGCTTCCCCTTTTATCATATAAGTCACAAAAGAAGTCTTTTGCGCCTCACCTACGTTTGTAATAACAAACGGCTTCTCTATTTCTTTTACTCATGTTCGAGCTTCTAATGGGTCCATCGTACCTTTGAACTCCGGCGGACCTATACTTTTAAATTCTTTAAAAGTAGTCATTCTGGTTAACCTAGGTTCGGCGGGTACTCTACCCCCGGTTTAGTTAAATGCAGCCGTTAATAAATTGACGAACTCTTGCATAGGGTTGTTTTGACCCCCTTGATTTTCATTACGTGATTCCGTTTCCTGATTACGTTGTCTTCTTCTCTTTGGCGACATTTTCTGATTAAATAGAATTTCATTATTATCTAATTACTTACTTCGTTATTATTCGTCTCATAACAACTCATACCATAACAAAGCATATTAAATGAAAACTTCATTATATTCATATGCTTCTTCATAGTCTGAAACTATTTACACTTTACTTCCATAGCCAACGGCTAGTACATTTCTATCCCACAATTGAACTTCTCAAAAGTTGGGATTTACAAAAAGACTACCCTGTTATACAAAAGAGGGTTTTATGTCACAACACACATATTTATAACTCTAGACTTCTAATAATGCACAACAGCGTCCTCATGTTTCTCATTCGCAATCTTAGCTACAGTATCCCGACTAATAGTATGTCGAGTCTGCCCCGACTCAGTGGAATAACAATCAACTTTCAGCTTGAAATCCTTATGAGCACTATCATGGATGTAAGACATCCATGCTATCTTCCGGTCTTTCTTAATCAGTTTCTTACGAAGCTCATCGACCTCTTCCTTATAGACCCTAGCCTGCTCTGTCATAAGCACTTGCCTATCCTGCTCTGACTCAAAATCTGCTTCTGCAGACACCTTAGCTTCATGGAGATAATTAATCTCTTCACTCGATTCAAGATAATCGTATTTCGGTTGCACATTCCTCGTTAACTTCGCCAGATACAATGATCTCATTGTATCTGGAGGTGATGACTCTAGTGTAGGTATCATCGTATCAACCGATGTTACCTCCATCCCTTCCTCCACATCGTTCATCATACTAAGGTATGACGCTATATCCATATCTCCCTCGGAGTAGTCTTCCTCAGAAAAGTACTCCTCTATCTCCGACTCCTCTAGAATCACTAATGGTACCTCCACCACCCAAGATAGGTATGTGCTCTACTCTATTCACAATTTCTTCGCTCACCGCGTGTATATCTCTATACATCAAGCTATCGATCGACATCCTACAATAACACATATGTTGATTAGTACATAGCACACAATAGTATAAACACAAATCACATTTAATTTATTTAGGGTTACTTTGCATCGATTAAATCTTTCGGTACTGAATTTCCTCAATACCTTATTAACTCATTCATCTTAAGTAAAGCTCGAGTTTACATCCTTCGGACTTTTCTTCCTTAACGAGGTTATTAGCCTAAGGTTCTTCTCCCCTTAATTTTTATAACCTAATGCTTTGATACCAACCTGTGACGCCCCCAAATCCGGGTATCTTCCAACCCGACAGATGGTGCTACACGGTACTCATAACTGTACATTCAATCTATTGAAACGACATCAAAATGTGTGTATCAACGACATTCTTATTACAATAATAATATTACATCCCGTTCTCAGGTTCTAAAACCATTACATTCTTTGTTCATCATACTATAATATATACAACTTACTAGTTTATTACAAGGTAAACTAATCGTTCATCTTCGTCTTGCCTTTATCCTTGTCGGATCCCTCGGTTCATTCGGTCCTAGATGCATTCATATGGTTCAAGAAAGAGTGAGCATAACAAGCTCAGCAAGTACAACAATTTCTTTTAAACAACATTCTTGAAACACAGGAATCGTATATCTTCAATAACTGAATAATAGTTATGAAGTACTATCGATAATTCAAAATAGCACTTCTTTTCCTTCAAAACATTTTACAATAACAATATTCAATAAAACATCAATTCTGGCTCAAGACCATGAGTGTTTCATAATTTCTTTGAAAAGGACAACGCGGCACTAAGTCCGTAAGTCTAGTATATCTTACGAGCACTTCTGGGTGATCAGCCCATAGTACTCTATGTTGATCAACACTATATCCTGTTAAACGTATGTACGTTTAAGTTTTGGCAACCTCGCATGCCCATCGAATAATCGATGAAAAATACATTTGTTTATTCATACTCAGGCTTACCTTGAATTCGTACCAAACAATTGGCGTAGGATAGCGTTAACAATTCTATATTGAAAGACTTGTAAATAAATAAATCAATCTTCAAGATTAGTCTAGCCAACTTAAAACTAGCATCAACATTTTCGTAAAACAATTCATGCATATCATAACATGAATCACTGAAAACCTGGCTAACACGAAGGTTAGACAAGCGTTTAGAAAAACTTACCTTCAACGTCTGCTACAGTAAAATACTCTCCCTTTGAATCTTTACAGTCTCTACAACACATAACCATATAACATACCACATTAGGTCATGAATGAACATACATGGTTCCTAATAAATCTTACCCTTCTTCTCAATCTAATCCTGTATTAGATTTGTTATTATTGGTTCCGGCTTACCATTATTGTGACGCCCCCAAAATAGGTATACATCACCCATCTTGAGTCGTCAAAAACATGGTACAGAATACAAATATAATCTTAAATATACAACAAGAGCTGTGAGTTTTAATACAAATATTATTTTCTAGACAATATCCACTCTCAGAATAAGTCCTCATTACAATTATTATCACACTATTTCATAGAATAGTGAGGACTACTAATGCTATCATCTGGACCATCACTCCATTCCCCGACTAGTCCCCTCACGCTCTCATTTTTCGAAGAGAACAGTGAAAGAAAGGGTGAGCTCAACTAGCCCAGTAAGAAATATTATGATTAAGATAATGCAGGATAAATTATCATTAGCCTTCAACAATGTTAAACTGATAAAATATAATAGACAACAAGTTTAACTGCAGCGGAATAAGCAATCCATTAAAAGAGTCAAGTAGAGAATAAAATCTACTATCTTTTATGATTTAAAAGGTTTTTCATCACTTTTATCATTTGAGACTCATTTTAATAAATAATCCACATCATCCCTGCACTACGGCCAAGGATATTCATTAGTATCACGACCACAAATTATCCATGCACTACGGGCCAAGGATATTCGTGTATTCATCAATGGTCATGATCATGCCAACAACTGTCCATCAATGCACTACGAGCCAATGAGGACTTTTACCACATCATTTGTAACATTACGGTCATGATTATACCGAATGAAACCTGGTCATAATCATACCAAGTCCATCTATGCACTACAAGCCACAGATGACTTTCAATAAAATATAAACATGAGGATGATGACAATGATATAAGAATTCAATAAAAACAAGTTCAAGAATTAATATATCCAGGAACTAATAACGTCCAAATTGTTAACATGATACTTCTTTGTAGAGTAAAATTTAAGAATGCTCAAAAGAATATTTCCATGAAAAGATACTGGATGAAGCGCAAATATCAAGGATATTCCACCAATTTCATGGAGTATAGAAGTCAAAACTTTAACCAACTGAATATAATAAAGAATATATGAAACTATAAATGGATTTTCGCCCATCATGCGGTAATCCATGTAAAATCCCAAATTTTACGAATAAAGATTTAATTTTCTCGAAATATTTTTTTGAATATTATGGTGTGAATTTGAGATAATGTTATAGTTGTGGGTTGTATTTATAAATTTTGCAAAGTATGCAAGTTGTTATATAATATTCGATTGGTCGGGAAATATTCGTTTTAACATGGAATATTCGTACGACGGCACAATCATTGGTGGACCCCACAACGGAATTATTGTCGGATTGAAAAAACGACAAAAATATTTTTATGAAACTAACGGCGAAAGTTTTATCGTTAATACTGTTGAACTACTCGGTAGTAAAAGTACAGGAATACGCGTGGTTGCATAGTAGCACACGGTATTAATTATTGATGTTTACATGAGAAGTTACTTAGTTTTGTTCAATTTATTGCTTCAGTAATTGTTGCATATTATCTCACGTTATTTAATTCAATTATTGTCGATGTTTTATATGTTATTAAATCAATAATTGAGATAACAAAGTTGTTAATATTATTATTTGCATTATTAACGATGTCTACAAGTTCTGCCAAGGAGAGGTTTGGTCACCTAATTGCGCGCCAATACGGAGAAATCCTTATTGCGCACCTAATTCTGCATTTTAGTTTATCCAGAAATCAATAACGTCCAAATTGTCAACATGATACTTCTTTGTGGAGTAAAATTCAAGAATGCTCAGAAGAATATTTCAATGAAAAGATACTGGTTGAAGCGCAAAAATCCAGGATATTCTACTAATTTCATGGAGTATAGAAGCCAAAACTTTAACCAACTTAGTATAATAGAATATATGAAAGCGCAAATGGATTTTTAGCGCCATGCAGTAATCCACGTGATGCATCATTTCCACAATTTAATAAGGAATGAATACGAATGATCATTCACCATGCATGCGGTAA
Organism: Panax ginseng; assembly: GCA_020205605.1. Taxonomy (NCBI): domain Eukaryota; kingdom Viridiplantae; phylum Streptophyta; class Magnoliopsida; order Apiales; family Araliaceae; genus Panax; species Panax ginseng. The sequence continues at coordinate 32,550,780 of CM035128.1, read as the reverse complement.
TCCATATAGCAAAAGTTATTCCACCGTAATAATAAAGAATGAAATAATGTAAGAATTCACCGGGCATGCGATGACCGCATGCATGAGAAAAGTTATTCCCAATGTAATAATAAAGAATGGAACCAGGTCATGCGTAATCCGCACAGACAGGATATTCAGACAGAATAATAAAGAATGAAACTAGGTCATGCATAATCCGCACAGACAGGATGTTCCAATATAATAATAAAGAAAGAAACCAAGTCATGCATAATCTGCATAGATAGGATGTTCCAATAGAATAATAAAGAATGAAATAACAACAGAATTCACCAGGCATGCGATAAACCGCACACACAGGTTATTCCAACAGAATAATAAAGAATGGAATAATAGAAGAATTTCACCATGTATGCGGTACTTCGCATAAACAGGTTATTCCAACATAATAATGAAGAATGGAATAACAACTCTTACGAGTATTGAAAGAAAGTAATTCTCTTCATGAATACGAAAGAATAATACTCCTTACCTTAGAAGAAACTGGATATTGGAATAGAAAGGTAGTTGACTTCTCTTCTTCTTTCCCTCTATAATTTCTCTCTCAAGAGTTTCAGTAAATTTGTAAGAAATAATGAAGGAATGAGCTTCTATTTATAGGAGAATGGATTGAATAGTAACTAATTCATGAACGGTCCAGATTGATTTACTTTTAAACGGACGGTCCATATTAAAACTTAAAGCAACGGTCCATACTGATTCACTATTAAAACTTTAAACCAGCGATCCATATAGATTTACTATTAAAACTTTAAACCAATGATCCATATTGATTTACTATTATAAATTCAACCAACGGTCTGAAAAATTAGCACATCTCCTCATGGAATAATATTGTACCCAAAAATAATTTGGACCGAAAAAAAATATATTGTTCGGGTGAATAGTAACTCGTGAATAGTAAATTGTGAATAGTAACTCGTAAATAATAACTCGTGAATAGTAACTTGTAAATAGTAACTCATGAATAGTAACTCATGAATCCCGAATACCCGATTGAACAATATAACCTCCAGACATCAATTATCACCGAAATAGATGTCGATTTCTACTAACACAAATAATCTCAACATAATGAAACTATCAAATTAATCTTTAATTAACACGAACTTATTCATCATTAATATTATAACTCACAATATTTAACAACCAGGTTGTTCCCAGGAAAGAGGGGGCTTTCCAATAAGGATTTCTCCCTATTGGCGTGCAATTAGGTGACCAAACCTCTCCTTGACAGAACTTCTAGACATTGTAAATATTGCAATTTAATAATATGAATAACTTTGTCGTCTCAATTATTGATTTAATAACATATAAAATATCGACAATAATTGAATCAAATAACGTGAGATACTATACAACAATTACTATAGCAATAATTGAACAAAACTGAGTGACTTCTCACGTAAACATCAATAATTAATATCGTGTGCTACTATACAACCATGCGTATTTCTGTACTTTTACTACCGAGTAGTTCAACAGTATCAATAGTAAAACTTCCGCCGTTATTTTCATAAAAATATTTTTGTCGTTTTCTCAATCCGACAATAATTCCGTTATAATAGGGGTCCACTGATGATTGTCTTTGTCGCATTTAATATTCCCAAACACAAAGAATATTCCCCGACCAATCGAATATAATATAACAACTTGCATACTTTGCAAATTTTATAAATATTACCCACAACTATAACATTATATTAAATCCACACCATAATATTCAAAAAAAAATCTGAGAAATTTAAATCTTTATTCGTAAAATTTGGGATTTTACAATTATAACTTACATCATTCTTACCAACTTCTTTCTCTTATATAACTTAACAGAAATTATTATTAATACCACTCATTTCGAGTTAATCATCCTTCCTCACAGCTTACTAACAGTCTTACGTTATTAATCAAAACTTGATCGTCATTGGTTAAGTACACTTACTGCATATTGTTCACGTTCAATTACTTAACAACTTTTAGTTGTAACTCCTAACGTTATAGTCATTATCATTATTGAATACATTTCACTTTCTTATACTTTACGTTCGTTGTTTAACTACTCATTAAATAACATTAAATTCCTAAAGTCCTCACTATAACAGTAATTTAGGAAAGGTCTTATCATGTTCATTAAACAATTACATGACCCATACTGGTATTGCAAACCATTGGATTCATTATCAACTTGGTCAACAAATTTCTACAGCTGGCTTAGCACATTACGTTGTTCTTACCTCCAATTAATCTTTCGTCGACCTTCAATGATAATACTTAAGGTCTTTAACATCTTATAAGGATGTTTCTTCAATTTCTTTAAAGTAAATTAACTTGAATTAATCACTTTACATTCATTTTATACCTATAGGCTTTCATGACTATCTTTAAATTAGGACTGGCACTGCGGCGCCAGCTTGCTCTCTCTAAGTCGCGATGCGGCGTGAAACATCAGTGGTCAAGGTTCCGGACTCGGCGTTGCGGTGCGAGTCCTTGCGCATTATCTACGTGACTGCTGGCATGAAACTTCGTGAGGTTATGACATCTGTGCTTTGAAGTCTGTAGCTACCATTAATTGGCCTTGGGTTGGCACCGCGGCGCCAACTCTATGACTTAGAAAAATTTTACAGACTTTTAATTTTGCAAAATTCTCGGACGCATAGTTTCTTCGTTATAATTCCGAATTGGCTCGTTCAAAAGCCTACGGTTCATAAATTATATATTCTACGCATTCATGTAAGAATTTTATCTATTTGACTTTGTTTGCTAAAAATTCACCTATTAGTCCATTTTTAACAAAAACGGTAAACGTTCGTGAACGTTCAACGCTCGTTTCTTCGTTCTAAGTCGGAACTCAGTCATTCTTGAGTTCGCAACTCTATAATGCAAATAAGACTTGTCTCCATTGAAAACTAATGTTTCCAAGCTTAATATCAAAATTCGACTTCCATTCCGAGAATTTCACGAATTCGACGACTATCGTCCAATCATGTGAATTCCGGTAAAACCTTATTACTAACGATTTGATCATCATTTCAAATGTATTCAATCCATCATATTAACATCTTAACATACATATTACATTAACTTATTTACATGATAAGTTATTACTTATTCTTCATGAGTTTATAACTTATAAAAGTATAAACTACTTATGATTTTACTTTACTTGACTTAACATGGTCTAAATCTTTTAACCATCATTCACTCATCTTCTAATCATATAAATTTCATTATTGTAAACATATTACAAGTTCTTACAAGTTCTTCTCTAGTTCATAGTTTATATGATTACGAATAGCTTATTCATGACTTATACGGCTTAAGTCCATTAATTAATCATTTTTATCATTCCTTAGCATACATGTTCTACAACAACCCACCTCTCTAACAGTTGAAGAGAAAGAGATTCATGGTTTAAGATTGCTTACCCTTTAATATCACTTGGTTAATGTTTTATCTTCTTCTTGCTTCTTAAAATATGAAAGACTAGCTTATTCTCACTTATCCTCTCTAATCAATAAGCTATAAGTTATTGATGTTTTTGAACAAGGAACAAATGAATTCCAAAGCTTGCTATTTATAGGAGTTGTTAGGTTAAGGCATAATGGTCAATAATCCAATCCCACCTCCTTAATTCCACCTCCTTAAGCCACCTCCTTACTATTCCATTCTTAACCACCAAGTTAACTTGCTCCCCACAACACTTGATCATTAAGTCTTCTTGTTGACCACACTTACTTAGTCATTAAGTTTACTTGCTCACTACTTTGGATCATCCATGGTTTGCCCCATGGGTTTAAACCATCCAATAACCCATAAGTTCTTACTTTGGGCTTTTAGCTTAACTTATACTTGGGCTTGCAATTAAACAACCTTGGACCTTAACTTTAATTCCAATTGCACTCATCCATTCCTACCTTTGGGCCTTATCAATTGTCATTGGACTTTACAATGTTCTACATAATCCTATAAGTCAAATACAATTAGCTTAAAGTTTTATAACGTATAATTTACGTATTCATCACGTATTTTAACTCGTACACTTATTTAATATACGACATTCCATAATTCATACATGCTCGTATAATACCTCGTATTATACTCATATTCATTACCTCATACAATACTTATGTATCATACAATCATTGCTTTAATTCATTATACGCATTTAAATTCCTTCTCGGAATTCATTTTCCCTAATCATTAGGTTTTAAGTCCGCAGGCGAAAAATTGCGTTTTCCATAACTGAAATATTATTGGATATTTCATCTCGTCTTAGAATTCTATCATTACGTATTTCCTGAAAATTCAAAAATAATTTTCGAGCAGAAATGCGTGAATAGTGTTTTTCAGAAAATTTCTCATAAAGCTTTTATTTTTTTCTTGGAAATTCAAACATTTTAATTCTATCATGTAGCCAAAATACTACGATGTTCCGACATATCTAGGTCATAGAACGACCTTCAATTAGCTTACTCCCATAAATAATTAATTAAATTTATTTAATCCACATAATCAAATAAAAATTTAATTCTCAAAAATCCGATTTTTCTGGGGCGTTACACGGGCAGTCGGAGAGAACTATTCAAACTCTTAAAGATCTATTAAGACTTTGTGTCCTTGACTTCAAAGGAAGTTGGGACAAGTTCCTTCCATTGGTAGAATTCTCCTACAATAACAGTTATCAAGCAAGTATCGACATGGCTCCATTCGAGGCATTTTATAGATGCAAGTGTCGTTCTCCAGTATGCTGGGATGAGGTGAGTGAAGCAACGTTGTTGGGACCAAAATTGGTATGCATGACTACGAAAAAAATTCAAATGATCCAACAACGTATAAAAACCTCACAAGATCGACAAAAGAGTTATGCTGATCTTCATCGAAGAGACGTGGAATTCAATGTTGGAGAGCATGTGTTGTTACGTGTTGCTCCATGGAAAGAAGTTACGAGACTTGGAAAGAGATGAAAGCTCAATCCTCGATTCATTGGCTCATTTGAAATCCTCGATCGAGTAGGAACTGTGGCCTATAGACTTGTCTTACCCCCCAAGTATGTCTCGTGTTCATAAATTTTTTCACATATCTATATTACGTAAATATGTGAAAGACACGAACCACATTATTGAATTAGAACTAAACGAGATAGCGAAAGATTTAACGTATGAAGAGTTACCTGTTAAAATCTTGGATAAAAAGGAACATATTTAACGCTCCAAGGTTATACCTCAAGTCAAAGTTTTGTGGAGAAACCATGATGTTGAGAAAATGACATGGGAGTTAGAATCTAAAATAAAATCAAGGTATCCTCACCTCTTCGACATACCAGGTACGTACACCAATTTTGAGGACGAAATTTCATAAGAATGGGAGGTTGTTAGACCCCAACTTTTATGAATAAAGATTAATTTTCTCTAAATATCTTTTTGAATATTAAGGTGTGGATTTGATATAATGTTATAGTTTTGGGTAATATTTATAAATTTTGCAAATTATGCAAGTTGTCATAAAATATTCAATTAGTCGGGGAATATTCATTTTACTAGAGAATATTCGTACGACGACACATTCATTGGTGGATCCCACAACAGAATTATTGTCGGAGTTAGAAAACGACAGAAATAACTTTTTATAAAAATAACGGCAAAAGTTTTACCGTTAACTCTTGAAATACCCTGTAATAAAATTACAGTAATACGCGTGGTTGTATAGTAGCACACGGTATTATACAGTATCTTTGATTATTGATGTTTACGTGAGAAGTCACTCAGTTTTGTTCAATTATTGCAACAGTAATTGTTGCATTGTATCTCACGTTATTGATTCAATTATTGTCACAATATTTTATATTATTAAATTAATAATTGAGATGAAAACGTTATTCATATTATTATTTTCATTATTAACAATGTCTAGAAAATTCTGTCAATGAAAGGGGTTTGGTCACCTAATTGTGCGCCAATAAGAAGAAATCCTTATCGAAAAGCCCCCTCTTTCTTAGGAATGATCTAGTTATTAATATTGTGAGTTATAATATTAATGATGAATATTATTAAAAATGTGTTTTGTGAAGCCAAGTGAATTGAGATAAATAGAGGGATATTTTATGAAGTATTTATTATAAATTTAGCTTATTATATGGACCCCCACTTACTCTTTTTTCTCAAAATCATCGGTAGAAAGTTATATAAAGTATGTTAGTATATATATATATATATATATATATATATAATGTGTGGTGTGTGTGTGTGTGTGTGTGTGTGTGCGCGCGCGCGCGCGTGTGAAGGTGTGTGTGTATATGGTGGCTGATGTGGTGTGGTGGTAGATAATTAATATATATATATATATATATATATATATATATATTATAAGTTTTGTTTTATTAGATTATAAATAGAATATATTATATTTTATTTAAAGTTTTCGTTTTATTAGAATATTTTATTGCATAGCAGCATAGTAAATCAAATTTTATCGCCGATTGAGCGCCCTTGAATCCTTGTCACTGTGCGTCCATGATTATTTTCTAAATAATATCCTTCCATCCTCCTATAAATAGGATGCTTAGTTTAGAAATAAAAATCACACCAAAATCAGAGAATTCTTCTTTAATATTGAGCGTATTTCTTTAGAGTTTAAGAAAGTTTTAAGTGTAGAAAATAGTGCAAGTTTTCTTCAAGAATATATCTGCCCTACCAGTCCGAAATACTCTCCTTTTAAGGTAAGGGATATTATTTTGGTTCAATCTTCGTAAGAAAAAAAAAATTCTTCCATACTCTATAGTATGTAAGTAATATTATTTCGTTTCAGATTCCGAATTCTACACTCATTTTGTTAAATTATTGTTTCTATACTCCTTAAAATTAGTAGAATATCCTTGAAATTTGCGCTTCATTGAGTATCTTTTCGCAGGAATATTTTTCTGAACATTCTTGTTAAATTTTAATCTTTTCATGTTGGGATACTATTCACAGGGTACTATTCACTAAGTACTATTCACGGAATACTATTCACCTAGAAAATTGATTTCTTTTCTGTCCAAATTATTTTTGATACATGGATATTATTCTTTAATTTTACTCCACAAAGCAGTTATCATGTTGTCAATTTGGACATTTTTAATTAAAAATCTTTAATATTTATCCTTGATTTCTTTTGATTAATTTCTTATATCATTGTCATCATCCTCATGCTGATATTGTCATGAAAGTCATCTTTGGCCCGTAATGCATAGATGGACTGTTGATTAGTATGATTATGACTATGTATCGGTATAATCATGACATGTAATGTTACAAATGATGTGGTAAAAGTCCTCATTGGCCCGTAGTGCATTGATAGATAGTTGTTGGCATGATCATGACCATTGGTGATAATAACGAATATCCTTGGCCCGTAGTGCATGAATGATTTGTGGATGTGATAATAATGAATATCTTTGGCCCGTAGTGCATAGATAATTCAGTGATGTGGATTTTTTATTGAGCTGAGTCTCAGCGATAAAATTTTGATAATGAACTTTTAAATCATAGAAGATAGTAGATATCATGCTCTACTTGACTCTTCTAATGGATTATTTATTCCGCTGCAGTAAACCTTGGTGTCTATTGTATTCTATCAGTTTAACACTGTTGAAGGCTAACGATAATTTATTCTACATTATCTTAGTCATAATATTCTTTACTGGGCTAGTTGAGCTCACCATTTTCTTTCATTGTTCTCTTCAAAAAATGAGAATATAGCTGGGACTAGTCAAGGAATGGAGTGACGATCCAGATGGTTCCTTTAGTAGTCCTTACTATTCTGTGAAATAGTGTGATAATAATTGTAATGAGGACTTTATTTGAGTTTTGATATTGTCTACGAGATAATATTCTTGTTAAAACTCTCGGCTTATGTTACACGATAGTTGTATAATTAAGTTTGTATTTGTATCATGTATTATGTATTTGGCAACTCAGAATGGGTGATGTATACCTATTTTGGGGACGTAATATTTTGAATTAATTAACTAAATTAACAAGAATAAACTAATAAGAATAAATAATGAATAAAAAGCTTATGTTCTTCAATTCAGTATCAACTTTTTACAACAATAGATTAATAGTGTAACATTATTACCCTTCAATGAAACTAATAGCCCTAGGTAACAACAAGCACTGCTACCGAAAAATCCCCTTAGATTGTCACTTAATGGAAAAAGATTATAACAATTATATAACTTAGAACAAACTCTCTAGATTTAATATAACAGTATCATTAAGAATTAGGGAATTAGACTATTCCAAGCAACAAACACATAAGCTCGGATTGTTTAACTTGTCTTCTGATAATCATAGCAATACTCAAAAGCTTGTCCACAATCAGGTATTACTAATTACTACTTGTGATTAGGAACAATATCAATTACACGTAATATTATTCCTTGATCTAGCATATGATATTCGTTAACCAACTCAATCCTGCAAAAATCAAATCCGTTAAGCCAAATAGCATTCAGAAATTAAATCAGATTATCAAGAATGAATTTCATGTGAGAAGGAATAAATAATGAATACTCAATTAATAATTAATTATAAATAAGGTTCAATATCCCTTAAAACTGAATAAAAAGAACTTAGCTCATGTCTTCAATCCTCCAATGTTGTAGATGAGAGAATGTAGTAGATGATTGAATGAATAAAACCCTGACTATCATCCTCTATTTATAGTGATAAACAAATTCCTAAATCATGTGGAAATTAGAAATCTAAATCCTAAAAGTAATTACAAATCATAACTAGTTTTCATAAACAAATAGAATCCAATTTGGAAATAAATCTCAGTCTAAAGATATCCTAAATCTAATAGAAATATCAATCCAATTCCATGTAAAAATATGCCAAAATTTTTTATTGATCGATTTCACAATCAAAACATACGTGCAAGTATACACGGTCAACAAGTAATAAAGTGAAAGTAGAGTATCATTCCCACGAGGAATTATTTAATAAAAATTACCAAGTACTAGTTCTTAACCAAACTAATGTTATTTAAACAATCAATTTAATGTTGTGAATTAAAATATATAATTAAACTACTACTACTACCACTAGTTGAAAATCAGGTTATGGAGATTTAAGATCACAACTTCACATATTGCTTCACTTATATTAAAATACTTCTTATTAATTATGCTCACTATTCTGGATTGTTAATCGGGAACTTATTAGTATTTATAACCGCCTTTCGATGCATCACAAATATATTAATCCAAATCCACAGCTGATAGAATTGAATCAAACATCCTAATTAACTAATTCACTATATTCCTATGTGAATTACAATTAAAAAGGAATTAAATTACAGGTTCCCTATCATATTACACGTGACATAAAGGCATATCCCTATCCTAAACATAAATCATGAATTCCATCGTCATGTAGAAAACATAATCACATACTATTATGATCAGATCTAAATCTATATTTTATCTGCCGAATTCATATAAATTATCATGATAATTGTTAGCTAAACAATTAAACGCAATCATAATAGACAATCCATATAATAGATCACAGTAATTGACAAAGAAACATACTAAAATAAGCTATGCAATAAGATCCGTTGCAATCTTAAACAAGAAATTTAGTTCATTGTTATTGAATTAAAATCAAGAATCCATAATTGAATAAACATTAAAAGACAAAAATAGAAGTAGCGGAAAGAATGAAATCTATTATCTGCAAATCAGATGCTCCCCTCTTGCTCCTTCTCTGATCTTCAATGATCCCCAAGTTGCTTCATTCTCCAACAATCCAATATAAACTAGGGTTTATGTTCTAATCTAATGGAGTGTTTTATCTCATCTAATCTATCTAATCCCCCCTTATTTAATGCCTCACATCATATATTTATAGGCTACAATTCTAATTTCTAGCTTAGGAGGAAACCTAATCCAATTTGGAGTCAAAAGTATCAAAATTCGCCCAAAATGCGTCCCAACTTATTCTGGCCCTATTCTAGCGCCCTGGTGCTGCTCACAGCTCTACAAATCTGCCTCCCAGTGCCCCGGCGCTGGGAATAGCCTAGGAATGGGCGCCCCAGCGTTGGAAGATTTTCTAGAATTTTTTGCTCTGACGTCCCTTGGGAAAATGGTCATAACTTATTTCTCTGAACTCCAATTTTGATGATTCAAGATGTTCCGGAAAGAGGAGACGTAGATCTACAACTTTCATTTTTTGAGTATTTCGAAATAAGAGCTACATAAATGTTGAAATTGGCTCTGAAGTGGCATTTATGTAAATAGCAAGCCGAAAATGCTAATCTAGCAACCTCAAACATCGATCCAACTTTTGTCCCAATTTATATAAAATAACGTAAAACATGCATGAATAGACACAAACACTTAAAAACTTCCAAACGATTAAGCTTAAACATACTCAATTAATGGGTATAAAACTCACTAATCATCTGCTTTTAGAAACTTTCCAAAAATCCAAGATTTTCCAATTTTTCTGCCTAAATTTGCCTATATTTCCTGCTGCAACGTTCTTTGGTAAAATAACCAGAACTTTTGATCCGGGAAGATTTATTAGGCCTGCTACCTATCAAATCAAAGCTCTCGATGAGATCTACAACTTTCATTCTTTGAGAATTGATAGATTCTGGCTGCATCAAGGTTGAAATTGGGCTCCAAGTGACTGCTATGTAAATTACAACTTCCAAACTTTGAGGTTAAATGTTCGTTTAGTAAAAAGATCATAACTTTTTCATGTGAACTCCGATTAGGACAATTCAAGATGTTCCGAAAAGCAAAGGAAGAGCTCTATAATAAAATCTAAGTCCCAAGCCAAGACCATGCATCCATATTAGCATTCAATACCCTACGATCTTCCCTTTTTCTTCATTTTAGCTCTAATTCTTCCTAAAATCATTAAACACCTTAATAAGCTCATATACACATTAAACATGCAATAAAAATAAACATAAAAGAATCAAAATAAATGAATAATATGCACTTATCAATGTCCTAACTGTTCCAAGTTACACCTCAAGGTCCACCAAATTAAAAATTAATCGCACCACTAAGCCAAGTAAGTGTAAGAAATGTGGGAGTCTCTCCGTGAGTACGGTGACTAATTGAATAACCACACATCCTTTAGGCGTTTTCCTTTTAAACCACTTGCCTAGACACCAGTAGTTTGATTAATTTAAAATTTAGCCTCCTCTTGGAGTCCCTTGTCCTAATTGAGCTCGAGAGTCCTACGGACCAACGTCTACTTGATTTTATTAAGGCAGGGTTATGCAAAATGAATTAGTGATTTGTGGGCTAAGGAAGGGTGATGAAATCACCACCTTATCTTATTACAGGTTGTGCCCTTAATGTTAGATTAAATATGAAAATGCCCAAAAAAAATTATAAACAAATAAAATGTCCTTAAACTATGTGAATTACAAAAGGAGAAATTTTGACGTACCTCAATCCTCCAGCAATCACCATAGTTTATATTTGACAATAAAATAAAGTAAATAAATAAAAACCTAACAGAATGTGCTCTACGTGGGTGAATGCATGAATGCAACATTTAGTTTTCTAACTAACAAAAAAAACTAAACTACTTATTTTTTTATTTTTTTTTTGTTTTTGAGTTAAGATACAAAATACCAGAAAAAGCAAAACAATAATCTTGTCTTTCCGCATCGTTGATCTGCTTCGAAAATCCTGAAAAATAAATATTAGAAAAAAAAAAAAAATAATTCAAATAAATAAAAAATAAGGAATATAAAATTAAGTCTAGTCCCCCGGCAACAGCGCCAAAAACTTGGTGTTAAAATTATGTCTTGCAAGTGAATAATGTCGAATTGAAGATTTGACAAGTACAGGTCGAACCCAAAGAGACTAAATTAATTTTAATGTTTCCTTAATATCTATTTTAGGTAAATTAGAAATAAAGATTGACAATTAATTAACTAGAATATGAAAACAAATAATGAGGAAATAATTTAGGAATTTGAATCCATTAAATAATAAACATGACATATAATTCAATCTCTTCTATTTTTATAACTCAACTATGATTTTGATCTCCCTTCCCTATAATTTAGTAATTTTACAATTAACGTGGCCAAACATAGACTATGAAAATTTAAGGATGAACTATAACTGTAAGACCCCAACTTTTATGAATAAAGATTAATTTTCTCGAAATATCTTTTTGAATATTAAGGTGTGAATTTGATATATTGTTATAATTATGGGTAATATTTATAAATTTTGCAAAGTAAACAAGTTGTCATAAAATATTCGATTGGTCTGGGAATATTTATTTTATCAGGAAGTATTCGTACAATGGCACAATCACTGGTGGACCCACAACGGAATTACTGTCGGAGTTAGAAAATGACAGAAATATCTTTTTTATAAAAATAATGGCGAAAGTTTTACCGTTAACTATTGAAATACCTGGTGATAAAAGTACAGTAATACGCATGGTTGCATAGTAGCACACAGTATTGATTATTGATTCTTACGTGAGAAGTCACTCAGTTTTATTTAATTATTGTCACGGTAATTGCTGTATAGTATCTCACGTTATTCATTCAATTATTATCACAATATTTTATATTATTAAATCAATAATTGAGATGACAAAGTTATTCATATTATTATTTATATTATTGACAATGTCTAGAAAGTTCTGTTGAGGAAAGGGGTTTGGTCACCTAATTGCGCGTCAATAGGGAGAAATCCTTATCGGAAAGCCCCCTCTTTCCTGGGAATGATCTGGTTATTAATATTGCAAGTTATAATATTATTGATGAATAATTGTTGTTTAAAAATGTGTTTTGTGAAGCCAAGTGAATTGAGATAAAAAGAGGGGATTTTATGATGTATTTGTTGTAAATTTTATTTATTATATGGACCCCCCACTCACCCATTTTTCAAAACTGTCAATAGAAAGTTATCTCAGTTTTGTTATATATATATATTAAGTTTTGTTTTTTATGAAAATAGAATATATTATATTTTATTATGCATAGTATTTACATAGTGTCTGCATAGTGTTTGCATAGTAAAATCAAAAAATTCCAGCCGATTCCCGTGAGCCATGACTATTACTGTGCGTCCGTGATTTTCTAAATTCAAATTGTATCATTCTATTCTCCTATAAATAGGATGCTTAGTTTAGAATTGAAAATCACACCAGAATCAGAGAATTCTTCTTCTATAATATTGAGTGTATTTTTTTAGAGTTTAAGGAAGCTTTGAGCGTAGAAAACAGTATAAGTTTTCTTCAAGAATATCTCCGCCCTACCATTCAGAAGTACTCTCCTTTTAAGGTAAGGGATATTATTTTTGTTCAATATTCATATGAAATAATATTTTCTTTCATACTTTGTAGTATATAAGTAATATTATTTCGTTTCAGATTCCGAATTCTACACTCATTTTGTTAAAGTATTGCTTCTATACTCCATAAAATTAGTAGAATATCCTTGAAATTTGTGCTTCATCGAGTATCTTTTTACGGGAATATTTTTCTGAACATTCTTGTTAAATTTTAATCTTTTCATGCCGGGGAACTATTCACGGGGTACTATTCACGAAGTTCTATTTATGGGATACTATTTACCCAAAAAATTGATTTCTTTTATGTCCAAATTATTTTTGATACATGGATATTATTCTTGAATTTTACTCCACAAAGCAGTTATCATGTTGTCAATTTGGACATTTTTAAACTCTGGATAAATTAAAAATATTTAATATTTATCCTTGATTTTAATTGATTGAATTATTATATCATTGTCATCATCTTCATACTTATATTGTGATGAAAGTCATCTTTGGTCCGTAATACATAGATGGACTGTTGATTGGTATGATTATGACAATGGATTATTCAGTATAATCATGATCTGTAATGTTACAAATGATGTGGTAAAAGTTCTCATTGACCCGTAGTGCATTGCTGGACAGTTGTTGGCATGATCATGACCATTGATGATAATACGAATATCATTGGCCCGTAGTGCATGGATGATTCGTGGATGTGATAATAATGAATATCCTTGACCCGTAATGTATGGATAATTCAGTGATGTGGATTTTTTATTAAATTGAGTCTCAGAGAAAAAATTGATGATAAAATTTTAAATCATAGAAGATAGTAGATATCATGCTCTACTTAACTCTTCTAATGGATTGTTTGTTCCGCTTCAATTAAACTTGTTGTCTATTGTATTCTATCAGTTTATTACTGTTGAAGACTAATGATAATTTATTCTGCATTATCTTAGTCATAATATTCTTTACTGGGCTAGTTGAGCTCATCATTTGCTTTCATTGTTCTCTTTAGGAAATGAGAATATAGTTGGGACTAGTCGGGGAACAAAGTGATGGTCCGAGATGGTGGCTATAGAAGTCCTCATTATTCTATGAAATAGTGTGATAATATTTGTAATGAGGACTCTATTTGAGTTTGGATATTGTCTACGAGATAATATTCGTGTTAAAACTCTCAACTATGTTTTGTCGTATGTTACACAACAGTTGTATAATTAAGTTGTACAGTAAAACCCCTATTTAGGAATACTCTATATAAGAATTACCTCTATAATATTATTAAAAAATTTGGTCCCACTGTTAGAGTTTATGCCCTAGAGGCCAATTATTTGATATAATTGCTTAACGTTTTGATATTATATTTGATTGAATAAATATATGATTTTATTATGGTTTTATTTACTGCATAATATAATTGTTAACATAATAAAATTCCTTAGAATAGTGATACAAATTATATAGTTTCAAGTATGTGACTTGAACATGAGATTATATATTACCATTAGTATCAGTGTTCATAAATGTCCCTAGTCGAGTATCATTGTTGATGGGACAACAATGATGCATGGAGACTAATATGTGGATGTTGATGACCAAATCTCATTGGTCATAAATATATGAGATATTAAGTCGATGCATAGGTACATGTTAGAGAACGATGTCTTTGGGATGACCCACCATGAGAATTCTATATGGAGCATTATGCGAAGTGTCGTTAGCAATTCTCATAGTGACAATGATGTAATGGTCCTCCAGGCACGAAATCGCTATATATTACTACACGAGAATTTATGTACTTTGATATCATCAAATGTCACCTTTAATTGGGTGGACTATAAAGGTGATTATTGGGTTCATCATTAATCGTGTGAGAAATATGAGTGATCTAGATGGAATTTAACCATCCTATATATTATGGGTGATATCCATAGGCCTCTTGATTGAGTAGGACTATGAAATGCATGGCCATGCTCAAATAGTGATTTGTTTCATATAGTCTACTCATTGATCAAGAAAACTCAAATTAAATTATGAAGAGTATGACACATTCCATGACTCGAGTTTAATCTAGGATATTAAAATTAAAAGGATTAAATTACATTGAAACATTGGTCACGAAAAGGTTGCATCGAATCATCGATCTTATTATTACTTGGGTAGCAGTGATGCATTACTAGATGCCGCTTTCTTTGCTTTTATAATTTTATAATATGATTTTAAAATTATTGCCAACGTAATAATAACCTATAAGGTCACACACATGAAACGTTATTTAAAAGGGAATTAATTTAAATTTTAAGGATTTAAATATATTAATATGATTAATAGTATTTAAATCACAATTTAAATTAAAAGGATAATTGTATATATGTATAGTAATTAAGTAAGACTTAATTAAGAGATATATATATATATAAATTCGGATTTTATAAAATTAGGTTTTGATTTGATTAATTCCTTTTAACTACTATATATATGATATATAATGACTACTTAGGGTAAGATATCATAATTAATAAAAACCCTAGCCGCTCTTGAGAGAGACTAGAGAAAGCAGTTTGAGAAAATCCATTCCTTTTGGTGGCTAGTCATCTGCAAGTCCTTCTTATTTGAGAATCGTTCGACGGTTCGATGCGGCGTTAAATGTGGATACTGTAGAAGGCGCAATCGGTTTGTATTGCGTTGGAGATTCGAAGCGCTTGATCGGTTTGATTCTCATTTTTTTTGTTTATATCTGGTATAATCTCTAAACCTCTGAATTAATTGATTTTCGCATGGATCCTGTTTTAGGGTTTCGGAAATTGCTTTAAAATTTTAATTTCATTTGTGCGTTTAAATATCTTAGAAGCCCAACACCCAATTTGGGCCAGTTATAAATAGGAATAACTTCTAAATTGTAATATGTTATATACTTTTTAAGTCCCGTATTAAAAAACTATACCTCTATATAGTAATAATTTCATATATGCATATATATATATATGAGAGAGACAATATTAATTTTAAAAGACTATATTTTCTATAAAAGACTACATTTCCTATAAAGACTACATTTTTCTATAAAAGACTACATTTCCTATAAAAGACTATATTTTCCTATAAAAGACTACATTTCTTATAAAAAACAATATTTTCCTATAAAAGACTACATTTCCTATAAAAGACTACACTTTCCTAGTTTGAAAATCTAAATAATTTATGTTTTCTTTAACTTTGCATAAATATTTTTTGAATAATAATTATTAGGGAGTTCTTATTGATATTTTTGTTAAAGTGGATACTTTTGGGTTTTTGGAAAATATTTTGTACCAATACCTCTATTTAGTAATAACCTCTCAATTATAATATAAATAGTTTGGTCCCAAGTCTATTCCTAAATAGAGGTTTTACTATATTTGAATTATGTACCATGTATTTGGCGACCCAAGATGGGTTATGTATACCTATTTTGGGGGCGTCACAGTTGGTATCAAAGCTTAGGGATATTATCCCTGGCTGAGATGTGAGATTAGAACTAGGAAGGGAGATATGGGTAATTCCTTCGCTAGCATGACCTACCTAAGCTTATTTGTTATTTAATTGGCAGGTCAAAATATAGGGATAATATGTGGCATGTCAATTAACCCTTGTTTTGTGGCAGTGTTTGAAAATGACATCCGAGAATGTTGAGATAAGAAATGGAGCACATGAGACCATTAAGTCACCGATGATCAATAACCAGGATAATGTGCATCAGGAAGGCAATAATTCTCATATGCACAACAACACAGACCAAATGATGAACAACGGAATATTTAGGAGCTTTCTACAATTCGTGCAACATCATGCAAGAGAGACTTTTGTTCAAAATGTAGGTGGAAACAATTGCAACTCTTGGACGGTCATCGCTACGTAATTCAAGGAGCTGGGACCACCGGAGTTTTTGGGAAAGCCAGAACCACTAAAGGCAGAGACGTGGATAAAGCTGATCACCAAGATATTTGATGTCTTGGGATGCTCCGAAGAGCAAAAGGTTCCTTTTGCCACCTTCATATTGCAAGGAGAGGCAGATTATTGGTGGAAATCTCTAAAACGTACTCAGCCTACCGCACTCAAGATGTCTTGGGAGAAGTTCCAAAAATTGTTCAACGACAAGTAATTTCCTGAAAGTATTCATCATATGAAGGAGGTAGAATTTATCAAGCTAGAGCAAAATAATATGACCGTGTCGCAGTACGAGGATAAGTTTGCCGAGTTATCCCAGTTTGCATCCCATTTTGTACATAATGAGGAGCATATAACGCAAATATTTCTGCGAGGTTTAAAACCCGAAATACGTCAATACCTCATTTCTCACAAACTTTGCTTATATTCAGATGTTGTGAATAGGGATTAGTTGTTGGAGCGTGATAATGAGATAACCCAACCAAGAGATAGCAGCCGGTAAAATGATAATACCAGTTGTAGCAGTCATCGAAGCGGTGATAACAAACGTGGAGAAAATTAACATGCTAGAAATGGTAACCACTTCGGTGGTAAATTTGGCCTAGATAATAGAAGTGGAAATTTCAAGAAGAAGAGATTCAATAATGATGGAAAGACGTCTGCACCAGCACCCATTGTTAAAGAAGGAGAACGACCATCGGTCGTATGCTACAAATGCGGAGGAGAGGGACACATCAGTCCAAACTGTACGCAGCAGTCCAAAGCATGTTATAATTGCGGAAGAAAAAGTCACCTAGTCCGATTTTTTCGTGCAATGAAATTAAT
The DNA here is from genome assembly GCA_020205605.1 of Panax ginseng. Lineage (NCBI taxonomy): Eukaryota > Viridiplantae > Streptophyta > Magnoliopsida > Apiales > Araliaceae > Panax > Panax ginseng. The sequence continues at coordinate 32,532,671 of CM035128.1, read as the reverse complement.
TCCAGCTGGGATGGAGACACCAAAGGTCATCCAAGACAAGTCAAAGTCGGTAGTTCAAGGGAGAGCATTTTTCGTGACCTCCCAAAAATTGAGGAACTCGAACGAGGTTATCACGGGTAAGCTAATTATAAACTCTTGCGAAGTCTATACCTTATTTGATACCAGTTCTACCCATTCTTTTATTTATCCTACTTGCGCTCAACGTTTAAATTTAACTCCGAAGAAATTAGACTTTGACTTATCTATTGAAACTCCGTTGGGAGAAACCTTCATTACATCCACTGTTTATAAATCTTATTTGATTAAAATCGGTACCCTCACATTACATTTCAATATTATCTCTTTGAAAATACTTGCATTTGATGTGATTTTAGGGATTGATTGGTTAACTATACATCATGCAAAAATTGATTGTTTTCGTAAGGTTCACTACAAAAAAATGGGCCTTTAGCAACGATTTTTCGGGCAACGACTTTATAAGTCGTTGCTAAAAGTATATGTTTAGCAATGAAATTTGTCATTCGTTGTAGATTGTTTCAGGCTTTCAGTTTTTGCAATGAAATTCATAAGTCGTTGCAAAATTTCATTGCTAATTCATTGGCGGGAAAATATTTCGTTAGAAATTCGTTGCAAAATTTTTGGCCACTTGATTTCCCATCATCGTGGGCAACGGAAGTTTTTTTGTTGCGAAAAAACTATTTTTCATACAATGACTTTATAAGTCGTTGCTAAAAGTGTATGTTTAGCAACGAAACTTGTCCTTCGTTGCATATTGTGTCAGGCTTTAACTTTTTGCAACAATATTCATAAGTAGTTACAAAATTTGGAAATAAAATTCGTTAGAAATTCGTTGCAAAATTTCAAACCACTTGATTTCTCCTCATCGTGGGCAACGAAAGTTTTTTTGTTACTATATTTGGTTGCCTAATATGGACCACATTCATTGGCAACAATTTTTATTTTGGTTGCATATTTTATACAACTTTTTGCAATGACTATTAACATGTTGCCTTAAATTAAGATAATAATAATAATAATAATGGTACTAATAATAATAATAACATTAACAATAAAAGTAAAAATAGTAATAATAATAATAATAATAATAATAATAATAATAATAATAATAATAATAATAATAATTATTATTATTATTATTATTATTATTATTATTATTATTATTATTATTATTATTATTATTATTATAATGATATAATAATAATTGTACTAATAATAATAATAACAATAACAATAATAATAGTAGTAGTAGTAGTACTAATAATAATAATAATAATAGTAGTAGTAGTAGTAATAATAATAATAATAATAATAATAATAATAATAATTATAATTATAATTATAATTATAATTATAATATTATTATTATTATTATTATTATTATTATTATTATTATTATTATTATTATTATTATTATTATTATTATTATGATTATATTATTATTATTATTATTATTATTATTATTATTATTATTATTATTATTATCACGCAATTAGTTATGTACATTTATGTATGTACATAACAGATCTAAGGAAAGGGGATCTGTTTTATCTCGAGGGAAATGATTTGTTCAGTTATAAATATTAATCCTTGCAAAATAATAACAACTAGGCCCATGTGCTCGGGTGGTTATTAGATCAATATTTCAAACTTGAGGTCTTGTGTTCGAACTGTGCATCAATATATTTTTTATGATATATGAAGTTCAATATTCGCCACGTCAGCCCGTCCACGTGTAAAATAAAATAAAAAATGCCCACGTAGATCTGCCACGTGTGCCACGTACGCATGTCAACGCACATGTGGCGCCTGGGGCTCGAAGTCCAAATTTTTTAATAGAAAGGGGCTCAATTTGCATTGACCAAAAAAAAAGGTTTTAATACCCAAAAACTCCTAAAGTTCAGTGATCAACTTTGCATTTTATCCTTATAATATAGGAAAATGTTAAATCCACAACACTTTTTGTTATTTCCACAATAAAAGTGTCACTGTAGATGTATAGCGACAATGAGAACCGTCGCTATAGGATTTATAACGACACTTTTGTTGTGGAAATAATATTTTCTGTTGTGGATTTAACAATCCCCATATAATATATTATGTAACTCTTCAAAAAAGTCTATGGAATAAAAATTTTAATTAATTTAACGATATTTTAAACATGAACAAATGAAATATTACATAAGATTAAAACTAAATTGTATATAGTTAATAATTAAGGTTATATATATATATATATATATATATATATATATATATATATAAAGTTATTGAATACAAATTTCAAAAAGGAATCTGAATTCAAATATATTTAAAGTTTTCATTTTCATTGGTATTTTTGTTTGTACATAATAGATTCATTTGTAATAGCTTATCAAATTCATAAACTTACAATAACTTCTCAAATCGCAAACCAAATATAGTGTCCCTTTTTTCATATTCTTATTCTAATTAAAGTGATATATTATAATGATATCACTTAAAATTAATCAAATTATTATTATAAATATTGTCATTAAAATATGTCATATTTAAAATTTATCTAATAAATTATTTATAAATTTAGTTGTATTTTGCATCAGTTATTAAACTTATTTATTAAAAAATAAAGTTTAAGTTGTTTTAAATAAACTATAATGAAGAGATTTTATATCTAGTTGTTCTATTATATCAATAATTGATGATTATCGAGAGCATAAGTTAAAAAGCTACGAAGAGCTCTCGAGGGAAGTGTATACAAGTATTAGGCTATATTTATTTACGTCTGAATGCATCTGAATGAGTTTGAATTTGACTGAATAAGTCATTTCAGACTATTTGTTTTACATTTGTTTGAGTCATAATTGAATTCTACTTGTTTGTTATATTATTTATTTAAGTATATGCATATGTGTGCTCACTACAAGAAATTGGGGCTCATGCGAAGGAAAATATGTGAGTGAATTGTTTCCTTCTCAAATAAGCCTTTTTTGTAAGGGACTAATGAAGAAAATTTTTATTTATGAAATAAATGTTATTCACAATATGTAATTAGTGACAATTATTTTGTTAGGGAAAAATTCTTCATTACTTTGCTTGAAGTAAATCTTAGAGAATCAATGATATATTTTCACAAAAATATTTCTAATTTTAAAGATAGATATTAAATTAATATAAAATAATTTTTAAAATTTTAAGTATATATTCTATTAAAGGTACATGTTAATCATTTAAATTACATTAATTAAAGTTTAAAATTATAAACTATATTTGGTATATGTTCGGGAGCGTTTTACCGAACCTCATTTGGGCCGAAGGCTTAATATCAGAAGGGCTTGAGAGACCGATGGGCCGAAGCCCATGAAGATGTTGGAGGTGTTGAATTGGCATCTGAGAGCCTCTCTGGGTAGGAGTGAACCAGATCTTGTGATGTTGGGGTCGGGTCTTGAGTCCTTTGGTAGAAGCCTGGACTAGGTTATAGGACCATTTGGGCCTGCACAGTGGGCTCTCCTGCGTGCAGAGTCCGGGTACTTATTCATATGCATATAAGGTAACTCCCAAGGTGGTGATGAGATTGGACTCTACTTGCACCTTTTGAGGAGATTGTGCTGGACCCAAGTTATGGTAACTACCATACACTAGGAGTCCTAATCCGACTGGGAGAAGGATTCTAAGGTGGTGAGCACTATAAATCTAAGGCCTAGGTTATCATTATGAGGTAATACCTACTTTTGAGCACTAAATACTTATCCTCCATTGTTAAACCTTGTAACGGCCTGTACTCATTCTCACACCGAGCTATCCCCGTGGTACAAGCCGTCAAAGCCAAGCTTCGTGTGATCACATCACATGCGGTGTTCTAGCGTGGATTACGTGATTGGACCTTGGCGTGAAAACAAGCGTTAACATTGGGCGCTAGAAGGAGGAATTCGCTTAAACAATCACAATCGATTCTTTTTAAAAAGAAACTATGGCGGCGTGGAGTATCTGATTTCGAATAGGAAAAGGCTAAGACGCACTGCACCACTCGGTGAGAGGGTTGGTGAAAAGATGACCAGGTTCGAGTCCAGACGATCAAATGGAGCCGGTGGCTCCCTTGTGAAAAGGCTCTTCCATGAAAGCCAACAGAATCCCCAACTGAGCTAGTCGGATGGACGAAGCTAATTCACGAGCGTTGGAGGCGCATGAAAAGAGTCGTAGCCAGGGTAGTCGAGATCAGAGAGAATTCATCCTGAAGAAAAAGATGCAGCAAAACAAAGATGCCATGATGACCCTACGTCTTCAGCAGGAGGAGCTCGAACTACAGATGGCTAACATGCTCGGAGAGCAAGAGGCATCCTCTAAGAGGCGTAGGCACCGTAGCCGGTCTCGGTCACCCCGAAGGGGAAAGGCTGATGGGGAGAGAAGTAGATACCGAAGTCGTTCGAGGGATGGCCGAAGCCGGAGGAGGAGTCGATCGGCCAGACGACGATCGAGCACCGGGTCGGTCCGGGCAAGAGGAAGGAGACGAGATTCCGAATGTGAGAAGTCTGGGACCGATCGTCCCCTCATGAAGGAGAGTCCGACCTCCTCGCTCGAAGGGTAGCTGAATTGGAGAAGCTGTTGTTGGTCAAGAGCCCGACCGGAGTGCCCTCGGCCTATATAGGGTCACCCTTCTCGCCGGAAATTAATCAGGAGACAGCGGACCCCAAAAGAAAGATGCCCCCGATGGAGACTTATGACGGGCTGGGGGATCCTTACGACCATTCTGATGGGTATGACAGGTTGATGACTTATTATGGCCACTCTGATGCGGCCAAGTGCCACATGTTATTACTACCCGAAGAAGAGTGCCCGGGAATGGCTGGGAACCTTGGCGTCGGGATCGATAACTTCGTGGAATGACCTTCGGGGAAAGTTTCATGCACGGTTCGGAAGTAATAAGAGATGGGGAAAGATCACAGCATCCCTCATGCAGGTTAGGCAGAGATTAGATGAGCCTGGGGCAGTATATTAAGAGGTTTCGAGAGGCTGTGGGTTCGATTGGCGGAGCTAAATTCCCCACAAGCCTTGGGATTCTTCACAGGGGCTAGACATCGGAAAATCAAAGAAGTCTCAAGGACACGGTGATCAACCCTCGTACCGATCTAATGTGAAGCCTTCCACAGGCGAGGAGGGCACATAGCGATCGAGGAGGTGATGGGGAATTTCAAGCCACAATCCCAATTATACGAGAAATCCAGAGATCGCGACAAACAGAGTTATCAGAAACCCGACAGTCAAAGGAGGACGGATAGCTACAATAAGAAGAACTACAACGGGGGAGGGTCAGGCGGTGGAAGACCACCCTTCCCAAACAAATATGTCAATAAAGTGTACACTGCACTCAATACAGATTGGGCTAAGATACTGGAGGAGATACGAAGCAAACCCTTTTTTGAACCATGCCAAACGATCCCGAAGTCGGGGAAAAGGGGTCGGAACAAGTATTGTGCGTACCACCAGAGCCGGGGTCACACGATAGAAGATTGCAGTACAGCCGCAACCAAACCCACAAGAGGAGTGGGCATCTCGAAGCCGTACTGTCACTAGCTGGCTCCTCGCCCAGAAAGGACAGGACATATTCAAGCATGACCATCTCCTTCTCTGATGACGACAACCCTACTGACAGCATTGAACCGCACGACGGGGCATTGGTGATAACGGCTCAGGTCGGGCCAGTGGACATGAAGAGAATGATGATCGACGACGGGTCCTCGGTCGACATACTCTACACACATGCATACCAGAGGTTGGATTTGGGAGGAAAGAAGATGGAATTGGGAGGAGAGGGCCCGTTATACGGCTTCAGTGGCGACCCGGTTCATGTGTCAGGCACGATAGAGTTACCGGTCGAGGTTGATGCGGCCCTTAAAGAGTATGTAAATCATGGTAAAAAATTTTGTGGTACAAGTGGATTCGGCTTACAACGCCATCTTGGGAAGGCCTACTTTAGCGGCACTGCAGGCAGTAACGTCTATACCCCACTTCAAAATCAAGTTTCCAACACCGAGCGGGATAGGGGAGGTAAAAGGAGATCTCAACATCGCCCGAAGGTGTTATCGGAATACCTTGATTTCTTGAGTGGTCGGGGTCGATGAAGCGAAAGCATTTACGATGACCATCGAGATAGAGTCGTTCATCGAGGAAATCTTGAACCCATGGCTCTACCGGTAGAAGAAACAGAGGATGTTGAGTTGATACCGGGGAATCCGACCAAACTGATCAAAATCGGGGTGGAATTATCCAAGCAATTGCAAGATGAGGCCTAGTGGAATTACTTGGTGTATCTTGAGACATCTTCATTGGGAACCTAGCAACATGCCCGGAGTAATCGAATCAATAGCATTACATAGGCTTCATACCAACCCAAAGAGGAAGCCAGTGATACAGAAAAGAAGGATCTTTGCCCCGGAAAGACAGAGGATTATAGACGAAGAGGTCACTAAATTGTTAGAGGCAGGGTTCATCTTCGAAATCGACTATCCCGAATGGATGGCGAATGTGGTATTGGTTCAGAAGAAAAATGGGAAGTGGAGGATGTGCATTGACTACACGAACCTAAATAAGGCATGCCCTAAAGACTTCTATCCCTTACCCAACATAGACCAGCTGATTGATGCCACTTCGGGGTATGGAATGCTGAGTTTCATGGATGCTTTTTCGGGATATCACCAAATCTCGATGCACAAGGAGGATATCCCGAAGACTAGCTTCATCACTCATCGGGCTATATATGCGTATCGGAAGATGACCTTCGGACTGCTAAACGCCGGAGCAACCTACCAACGAATGATGAACTTCATATTCAGAAAGCAACTGGGGCGAAGTATGGAAGTGTATGTGGACGACATGATCGTCAAGAGCATGTCAGTCCGGGATCATCTGGAGGATTTAGCAGATCGCTTGAAAAACAATTGAGGCAACACAAAGTTCGAGGTGAACCAGACCAAATGCACCTTGGATTGGGTTCGGGAAATTTCAGGATATCCGGTCGAAGAAGGGAATCAAAGCCAATCCGGGAAAAATCTCGGCGATCTTAGACATGAAATCTCCAAAGACATACAAAGATGTCCAGAGGTCGTGGGTCAATTCGCGCTTCTTCTGAGATTTATGCCAAGGTCAGCGGAAAGATGTCTACCCTTTTTCAACACTCTCAAGGGTCCGAAAAATGACAAGAGTTTCCAGTGGACTTCGGAATGCAAAGACGCGTTCCAAGAGATCAAGAGGTATTTGGGTTCGACACCATTATTAATGAAACCGATTCCCTCAGAACCTTTATACTTATACTTAGCTGCAAGCCCGATGGCAGTAGGGGGCACTGGTGAGGGATAAGGGAGGTAAGCAGTTCCCGGTGTACTATGTCAGCCATGTTCTCCGGGACGCAGAAACGAGATACCCGAACCTGGAAAAGTTTGCCTACGCCCTCATAATTGCTAGCAGGAAACTCAGGCACTATTTCCAGGGACGGATGATAGTGGTCTACACGAATCAGCCTTTGAAGAAGATTTTGCACAAACCCGAGATGTCAGGTCGGTTGGCCGCATGGGCGATGGAACTAACACAGTTTGCTATAGAGTATCATCCCCGAACGGCAATCAAAGGGCAGGCGTTGGCAGATTTTGTGGTAGAGTGCTCTTTCACAGAGTCAGAGATAAATATAGTGGCCGAAGCACAACCAGGTCAGACCTCATGGACTTTATACGTGGATGGATCGTCAACTTCGGAGGTAAGCGGAGCAGGGGTCATCCTGACAAGTCCTGAAGGGTTCAAGGTGCAGCAAGCTATTCGGTTTGGTTTCAAGGCCACAAACAACGAAGCAGAGTATGAGGCCATCTTAGCGGGGATACGATTGGCCCGAAGCCTAGAGGTACAGAGGTTGATCATCTGAGTGATTCACACCGGTGGTGGTCAAGCGATTATCTCAGTAGTATGAAGCCTTCGGGGCAAGGATGACCAAATATCTGGCCGAGGTAAAGGAGCTTATATACTTCGCAGACGCACGGTTGTCGTGGGTGGATCGGATAATACAATAGCGGATGCCCCTAGCGAGATTGTCAACTCATCAAGCAAGCTCTTTCGATGGATCAAATTGTACTTGGAGGTTCGGAAAAACCAAAGGTCCCAAGATGTAAATCCTAGCTTTGGACCGACTCAATTGCTGGCTCACACCTTATATCTCATACTTGGCCGATGGGACCCTCCCTTCGGACCGAATCCTAGCCAGGCAAGTCAAACATCGAAGCTCGAAATTCGCCCTCATAGATGGAGATCTATACCGAAGGGCCTTTAGCTCTCCACTGCTCAAATGCTTGACTCCTTCAGAGGCAGACTACACACTTCGGGAGGTGCATGAGGGGATCTGTGGGGATCACATGGGAGCAAAGTCACTGGCTCATAAGATTTTGAGGCAGGGGTATTACTGGCCGACGATCTACACCGAAGCAAAGGAATTCGTTAGGAGGTGCCCCAAATGCCAGCTAAACAGCAATGTTCCGCATCAACCACCTGAGGAGCTCTATTCGGTCTTATCCCCAATTCCCTTCGCTGTATGGGGAATCGATATTCTGGGCCCTCTGCCAAAAGCTAAGGGACAAGTTAGCTTGATGATCGTGGCTATTGATTACATGACGAAGTGGGTCGAAGCCAAATTACTGTAAAAGATCACCGAGCAAGAGTGTTTGAAGTTTTTTAAAGAAGGAATAGTCTACCGATTCGGTATCCCGATGGCAGTAGTCTCAGACAAAGGCAGACAGTTCGTGGGGTCGAAATTCGAGGGCTTTCTGAAGGAGTTAAGGATCCAACATCGCAAGACTTCGGTTGCCCATCCTCAGTCAAATGGTCAAGTGGAAGTGACCAATCGAACCTTACTCAATGGGATTAAGCGCAGACTGGATGAATTAAAGGGTCGGTGGCCCGAAGAACTGCTATCTATTTTGTGGGCGTATCGAACTACTCCAAGGACTAATACTGGAGACTCTCCATTCAGACTGGCCTTTGGGACCGACGCTCTCATTCCTGTCGAGATCGGATCCCCCACCCTTCGAGTCAGCCAATACAAAGAGTTGTACAATGATGAAGGCCTAAGAACTAATTTGGATCTGCTAGATGAAGTCCGGGATTCGGCTACAATGAGGTTGGCAATCTATCAGCAACGGACAGCACGACACTACAATCAGAAGGTGAAGCCTAGGAGGTTTGCGGTAGGAGATCTAGTCCTCCGGGAGTCGGAGGCTTCAACCCCCCAGAACAACGGCAAGTTAATGCCTAACTGGGAGGGGCCTTATGAGGTGGTAGGAGTGCCGAAGCCAGGAACATACCGGCTTCAAGCAATGGATGATTCGGAGGTAAAAAATACATGGCATGCTGGAAGACTTAGAAAATTTTACCAGTAATAGTTATGTTATTCTTCCTTTTATCCATGTAACCGATTCAATTTAAATGATATAAATGAAATTTCCAATTTCTGTTTTTATCCATATTCATATATTTTGTTACTACTCGAACAGACACGCTTCGGGCACTATCCGATCAAGAGGTTCGTAAAGACACCACTAATCGAGATAAGTCCCGCGCATAACTGACCGAGAGTTCAATAAATTCTTAAAGTACAGATCTCGGGCACTATCCGATCAAGAGGTTCGGAAAGAAACCACTGATCGAGATAAGTCTCGGGTATAACTGTTGACCCTTCAAAATCAGATAAACTCTAATGACAATCCGATCAGAAGGTTCGGGTGGACATAACTGATCAAGATTAGTCATAAGTAAAACTAACAACAAACATTCATGGGCAAAGAGTATATCTCATTTATACTTAGAAAATTTTACATTACTAACCCGGTCGCCTACGATTCGGACAAAGTACAAAAAAAAGAAGAAAATGGTGACCCATGCAGGTCCTAAATATCTACTCTGCAGAGGAATCATCTTCAGCTTCAGATTCATCATCAGAAGAGTCAAGGACGGAGATATCGAGCCCAGAAGCCATCAGCTTTGCCTTAGCCTTCTCCCGATGAGTCTCATACCCTTCACCGAATTGGGCTATGACCTTATCATTCAACGCGCCGATTCTTTCAGATTCTTGGCGATGGCTTCTTTGTCGGGCCTCGACAACCTTCTCGGGAAATGCATTGACGGTAGCAGTTAAAGTGTTGTTCTCCTTGATCAAGAACATCATCTTGTCGTGCATCTCGGAGAACTTGTGCGTAATGCTGTCAATGGCATTCTCTAGATCCTTGACCTCCTGGAGCAGATGATCCCTCTCTGCCAGAAGAGTGCTATGCTTATGCTCCGACTCTTCGATCCGGTCCTCCGCTCGGGCCGCCCTGCGTCGGGTCTCAGTATGAGAATCCCTTTCCTTCTTCAGGTCGGACTGCAGACCCCGAACCTCAGCCTCAAGCAACTCCACCTCCGTTCCTAGTTGAACTTCTTTCTTTGTAGTTCGGGCGAGGGGAGGGATGGCTCGGGCGAGTATAGCGTTGGCCTGTAGCGAACACATACATCAGTACAAGAAGTAAAAGTCAAAGTTAAATAGCAGTAATCATATTGACAAAGGGAATTACCTGGGTCTGAGCTCGAACATAGGCCACCAAGAACTGATCAGAAGAATACCCTTTAAACCGCTCGTCGTCACCAGGAAGTTTGAAGTGATCGAAGAGGGTAAAAGGGAAAACCTCTGACGGGCTCTTGGGCCAACAGGTAGTCGGTGATCCCCGGGAGGAACTTGGCCCGGAGGAAGGAGTGGTGGCACGGTCCGGACCAGGGACCACCATCTCTCCCGTCAGCTGATCGGAACCCTCTGACAACCGAGGTCTTTTTGATCGGGGTTCGAGGGGAACCTCTTCGGTGTCCTCCGAATCATCGACCGCCTCGGTCGGCAGAGGGGGCGGCGGGAGAGTCGGCTTCGGCAAAGAAGGTGGAGCGACTTTTATAGGCGCTTTGATGGTCGGCTTGGAGGGCTTCTTGGACTTCTTCAGTAAAGCCGCCTTCTCCGCGTGGCTCATCTTCAGCACCCCTTTTTGTGTGGTCGGGGGCTCGGGCCCCAAAGTGGACCCTAGTGACAGTTTGCTGATCGGGACCGTATACTCCTCAGGAGCATCGTCAGTCACTGGGGGTTGGATGAACCCGGTTGTGATGGTGGTGGGGATGAAGGCGTCGACAATGCCCTCTGGCTTGAAAATGGTCACTACACGGGGACAAATGGGTTAAGGCATGGAAAGCTTCAGAAAATAGGAGGTGTTAACGCCAAGTTTCGCTGGCGCGTCCAATCACAGAATTCATGCACTAGAACCTGCACAGTAACAGATCACACAGAAGCTTGATGGCTTGTACCGCCGGGGGATAGCTCCGGTGTGAGAATGAGTACAGGCCGTTACAAGGTTTAACAATGGAGGATAAGTATTTAGTGCTCAAAAGTAGGTATTCCCTCATAATGATAACCTAGGCCTTATATTTATAGTACTCACCGCCTTAGAATCCTTCTCCCAGTCGGATTAGGACTCCTAGTGTATGGTAGTTACCATAACTTGGGTCCAACACAATCTCCTTAAAAGGTGCAAGTAGAGTCCAATCTCATCACCACCTTTGGAGCTACCTTATATGCATATGAATAGGTACCCGGACTCTGCACGCAGGAGAGCCCTTGTCTGCGCAGCCCAAACGGTCCTATAATCTAGTCGGGCTTTACCAAAGAACTCAAGACCCGACCCGAAAATCACAAAAGCCGGGTTCACTCCCTACCAGAGAGGGCTCGAGATCTTGACCCAAGCACCTCCAATATCTTCATGAAGCTTTTACCGATCTCTCCAAATCTCTTCCGATATTAAGCCTTTGGCCCAAAGGAGGGTCGGTGCAAAACGCTCCCGAACATTGCCCCCCAATCTCTAATTATAACATATTTATGATTGGAGACTTGAAAGGTTAGGACTTGAACGGTCAGGTATATGAAAGGTCACGACAGCTAATGATGAAACATGTCTGTGGAAGCCATCTGATCGATTCTTGATATTTGAAACGTTGCACGCCTTTTCACGCCTGAACCCACCTCAAGTATTTAATAGCCGCCTTGGGGTTCCGTGCCGTACTCCTTATAAAAACCCCCCATTCCCCCCTCATTATCACTTTTACTGACTCCTTGCTTTCAAATTCTCCAGCAAGGCGATTTCCGGCAAGCTTGTTTCTTACCCAATCTGCACCATTTTCCTCAACTATACTGATATTTGAGTGCTATCCTTGTTTATTTCCTCTCCAAAACTTCTTACTTGCATCACCATACCTCCAATTTCATATCCAAATATTTGATTCCAAAGCATTATTAAACCATTAAGCACATCATTGCCTCTGTTACCACCATGACTCTTAGAGGTCGAATTGCCGGTGGTCCCAATCGACACCACTTCCGACACCCTGCCTACTCTAGCAGACGCTGAGGTTAGGGTTCGGAACGCCTACCACTCCTCAGAGGAGTTTTCTCACCTCCACACCCCTTCTACTCTCACCCCTTCTCAAATCTCCGATATCCGAACCCTCTTCAAAATACCCAAAGAATACAAACTCAGGATCCCTCGACCCGATGAGAAGATGTTCTGGAGGCCCGAGGGTGAATGGGTGGTCGTTCCCCTGTATGTGCTGAAATACGGGGTTTGGTTTCCTCTTCACGACTTCATTTCTTCCTTCCTCGGCTTCGTGGGGATCGAGTTCGCCCAGCTGGTGCCGAACTCGTACATCCACCTAGTCTCCTCATATAGCCACACAATAGGAGATGGGAATCACTCCCGGCCTCGACCTCTTCTTCGCCCTCTTCACCATCGGCGGGTCTAAAGAGCCCGGCCTTCGACAACTAAATAAATGCCCCAATCGCTCTATGTCGATCAAGACCCCTTCCAGTAACAAGGGATGGCACGAACAATGGTTCTTTGCAAAAGGAACCGACCTTCAGCTTCTCCCCTCCTGGGCCCATCCAGTCGACTCCTCGGCCAAAATTTCAAGGTTCCCCAAGGGTCGAGCCGATGCCTTGAAGGCATTCTACAAACGATGGAACAGATCCAGCTGGAGTTTGGGGCTTCTGATGGATGAAGCCTGGCTGTATAAACACGGTTATAAGTACCCCTTTACTCGTTTTATTTCTTATTATTATTTTTTATGCTTCATCCCTTAATCTGTTTGCCTTTGTGCAGTGACAATCTTCAAACCCGAGGGCGTTGACGACCTCTTCATTCCTACCACCATCACCCCCGGATTCATCCGACCCCTAGTGACCAACGACTCTCCCGAGGAGGACACAATTCCAATCACCGAGTTGTCACTGGGGTCGACTTCGGGGCCCGAGCCCCCGACCACACAAAGAGGGGCGCTGAAGATGAGCCGCGCGGAGAAGGCGGCTTTACTGAAGAAGTCCAAGAAGCCCTCCAAGCCGACCATCAAAGCGCCTACAAAAGTCGGTCCACCTTCTCTGCCGAAGCCGACTCTCCCGTCGCCCCCTCTGCCGACCGAGGCGGTCGATGATTCGGAGGACACCGAAGAGGTTCCCCTCGAACCCCGATCAAAAAGACCTCGGTTGTCAGAGGGTTCTGATTAGCCGACGGGAGAGATGGTGGTCCCTGGTCCGGACCGTGCCACCACTCCTTCCTCCGGGCCAAGTTCCTCCCGGGGATCACCGACTACCTGTTGGCCCAAGAGCCCGTCAGAGGTTTTCCCTTTTACCCTCTTCGATCACTTCAAACTACCTGGTGACGACGAGCGGTTTAAAGGGTACTCTTCTGATCAGTTCTTGGTGGCCTATGTTCGAGCTCAGACCCAGGTAATTTCCTTTGTCAATCTGATTGCTTCTATTAACTTTGACTTTTACTTCTTGTACTGATGCATGTGTCGACTGCAGGCCAACGATATACTCGCCCGAGCCATCCCTCCCCTCGCCCGATCTACAAAAAAGAAGAATTTGGGAACGGATGTGGAGTTGCTTGAGGCTGAGGTTCGGGGTCTGCAGTCAGACTTGAAGAAGGAACGGGATTCTCATGCTGAGACCCGAAGCAAGGCGACCGGAACGGAGGGCCGGATCGAGGAGCTGGAGCATAAGCACAAGATTTTTTGGCATAGAGGATCATCCGCTTCGGAGGTCAAGGATCGGGAAGATCTTTGTTGTGATTACGCTCAAGTTTTCTGAGATGCACGACAAGATGATGTTCTTGATCAAGGAGAACAACACCTTGACTGCTAATCGAAGCCAGACAACAAGCCATCGCCGAATACGAAGAATCTGAAGCCTTGAACGATAAGGTCATAGCCCAATTTGGTGAAGGGTATGAGACTCATTGGGAAAAGGCTAAAGCAAAGCTGATGGCTGCTGGGCTTGATGTCTCCATCCTTGACTCTTCGGATGACGAGTCTGACGCTGAAGATGACCCCCCTGCCGAGTAGATATGTAGGATTTGTAATAAAGAAAATTTCCCTTTTTGTACTTATCCCGAATCGTAAGCGATCGGGTTTGTAAAGTAAAAATTTTCTAATTATAAATGAGATATATTCTTTGCCCATGAATGTTTATTGTCAGTTTTACTTATGACTAATCTCGATCAGTTATGTCCACCCGAACCTTCTGATCGGATCGTCCTTAGAGTTTATCTGATTTTGGAGGGTCAACAGTTATACCCGAGACTTATCTCGATCAGTGGTGTCTTTCCGAACCTCTTGATCGGATAGTGCCCGAGATCTGTACTTTAAGAATTTATTAAACTCTCGGTCATTTATGCTCGGGACTTATCTCGATCAGTGGTGTTTTTCTGAACCTCTTGATCGGATAGTGCCCAAAGCGCATCTGTTCAAGTAGTAACGAAATATATGAATATAGATGAAGTTAAACACTGACAGAAATAGGAACTTTCATTTATATCATTTGAGTTGAAACGATTACATGGATAAAAATAAGAACGACATAACTATTACTGGTAAAATTTTCTAAGTCTTCCAGCATGCCATGTATTCTTTACCTCCGAACCGTCCATTGCTCAAAGCTGGTAGGTTCTTGGCTTCGGCACTCCTACCACCTCATAAGGCCCCTCCCAGTTGGGCATTAGCTTGCCAGTTGTTGCGGGGGTTGATGCCTCAAACTCGGAGGACCAAATCTCCTATTGCAAACCTCCTTGTCTTCACCTTCGATTATAGTGTTCGGTACATTCGTCTGGCGATAGATGGCCAACCTCATCATTGCTGAATCCCGAACTTCATCTAACAAATCTAAATTTGTTCTCAAACCCTCATCATTATATAGCTCTTTGTATTGGCTGACTCGAAGAGTTGGAGATCCGATCTCAACAGGAATGAGTGCATCGGTCCCGTATACCAACCTGAATGGGGAGTCTCCAGTTGTAGTCCTTGGGGTAGTTCGATACGCCCACAAAATAGATAGCATTCTTGGCCACCGAACCCTTTAATTCATCTAATCTGCGTTTAATCCCATTGAGTAGGGTTCGATTGGTCACTTTACTTGGCCGTTTGGTCGAGGATGGGCAATCAAGTCTTGCGATCTTTGGATCCCTAACTCTTTCAAAAAGCCTTCAAACTTAGACCCCCCCTGGCGCCTCGCCATTGTCCGAGACCATCGCCATCGGGATACCGAACCAGAGACTACCCTTCTTTAAAAACTTCAAACACTCTGTTTCGGTGATCTTTTGCAGTGGTTTGGCTTGACCCACTTTGTCATGTAATCAATAGCCACGATCACAAAGCTAACTTGTCCCTTAGCTTTTGGCAGAGGCCCCAGAATGTCGATTCCCCACACATCAAAGGAGATCGGGGACAAAATGGAATATAGTTCCTCGGGGGGTTGATGCGGGATATTGCTGTTCAGCTAGCACTTGGGACACCTCCTAACGAATTCCTTTGCTTCAGTGTAGATAGTTGGCCAATAATACCCCTGCCTCAAAATCTTATGTGCCAGTGACTTTGCTCCCATGTGATCCCCACAGATCACCTCATGCACCTCCCGAAGTGTGTAGTCTGCCTCTGAAGGAGTCAAGCATTTAAACAGTGGAGAGCTAAAGGCCCTTCGGTATAGATCTCCATCTATGAGGGCGAAGTTCGAGCTTCGGTTTTTGACTTGCCTGGCTAGGATTCGGTCCGAAGGGAGGGTCCCATCGGCCAAGTATGAGATATAAGGTGTGAGCCAGCAATTGAGTCGGTCCAAAGCTAGGATTTACATCTTGGGACCTTTGGGTTTTCGAGAACCTCCAAGTACATCGATCCATTGAAAGAGCTTGCTTGATGAGTTGCCGACCTTGCCAAGGCATCTCTGCTATCGTGATTATCTCGACCGGTCCACCCCACGACAATCGTATGAAGTGAAGTACATAAGCTTATCCTTTACCTCGCCCGGATATTTGGTCATCCTTGCTTCGAGCTTCATACTATCACCGATAATCGCTGCTTGACCACCAGCTGTGAATCACTGTAGATGATCAACCTCTGTACCTCTAGGCTTCGGGCCAATCGTATCCCTGCTAAGATGGCCTCATACTCGCTTCATTATTTGTGGCCTTGAAAACAAAATCGAATAGCTTCTTTGCACCTTGAACCCCTCGGGACTTGTTAGGATGACCCCTGCTCCACTGACATCCATAGTTGACGATCCATCCACGTATAGAGTCTATGAGGTCTGGATTGGTTGTGTTTCTGCCACTATACTCGCCTCCGGTTCGGTGAAAGAACACTCAACCACGAAGTCTCCGCCAACGCCCTTTGATTGATTGTTCGAGGGCGATACTCTATAACAAATTGTGTCAATTCCATTGCCCGTGCGGCCAACCGCATTCGACTTGGGCTTGCTTGTGCAAAATCTTCTTCAAAGGTCGATCCGTAGACCACTATCAACCGAGCCTCGGAAATAGTGCTTGAGTTTCCTGCTAGCAATTATGAGGGCGTAAGCAAATTTTTCCAGGTTCGGGTATCTCGTTTCTGCGTTAGGAGGGACATGGGTCGACATACTACAAGGGCGCTTACCTCCCTTATCCCTTACCAGTGTCGCCCCTACTGCCATTGGGCTTGCAGCCAAGTATAAGTATAAAGGTTCTGAGGGGATCGATTTCATTAGCAATGGTGCCAAACCCAAATACCTCTTGATGTCTTGGAACGCGTCTTCGCATTCCGAAGTCCACTGGAAACTCTTGTCATTTTTCGGGCCCTTAAGAGTGTCAAAAAAGGGTAGACATCTTTCAGCTGACCTTGACATGAATCTCCGAAGGGCAGCAATTCGGCCCGTCAACCTCTGGACATCTTTGTATGTCTTTGGAGATTTCATGTCTAAGATCGCTGAGATTTTTTCTGGATTGGCCTCGATTCCCCTCTTACTGACCAGATATCCCAGTAATTTTCCTGAACCCAATCCGAAGGTGCATTTGGTCGGGTTTAGTCTCAGCTTGTGTTGTCTCACCATTTCGAAGCAGTCTTCTAAATCCTCCAGATGATCCCGGACTGACATGCTCTTGACGATCATGTCGTCCACATATACTTCCATACTTCGCCCCAGCTGCTTTCTGAATATGAAGTTCATCATTCGTTGGTAGGTTGCTCCTGCGTTTAGCAGTCCGAAGGTCATCTTCCGATACGCATATATAGCCCGATGAGTGATGAAGCTAGTCTTCGGGATATCCTCCTTGTGCATCAAGATTTGGTGATATCCCGAAAAAGCGTCTATGAAACTCAGCATTTCATACCCCGAAGTGGCATCAATCAGCTGGTCTATGTTGGGTAAGGGGTAGAAGTCTTTAGGGCAGGCCTTGTTCAGGTCCGTGTAGTCAATGCACATCCTCCACTTCCCATTTTGCTTCTGAACCAATACCACATTCGCCAGCCATTCGGGATAGTCGATTTCGAAGATAAACCCTGCCTCTAACAATTTAGTAACCTCTTCGTCTATAATCCTCTGTCTTTTCGGGGCAAAGATCCTTCTTTTCTGTATCACTGGCTTCCTTTTCGGGTCGGTATGAAGCCTATGTAATGCTATTGATTCGCTTACTCCGGGCATGTCGCTAGGTTCCCAGCGAAGATGTCAAGCATACACCAAGTAATTCCACCCGGAATTCGCTCGCAATTGTTTGGATAATCCTACCGATCTTGACCCGGTTTGTCTGGATTCCCCGGTACCAACTCAACATCCTCTGTTTCTTCTACTGGTAGAGCCATGGGTTCCATACTTCCCTCAGTGAACGGCTCTATCTCGATGGACAACGTCTGTGTCTGCTTACTGACCCCGACCCCTGAGGAAATCAAGGTATTCCGATAACACCTTCGGGCGATATCAAGATCCCCTTTTACTTCCCTATCCCATTGATTGCTGGAAACTTGACTTTGAAGTGGGGTATAGATATTCACGCTCACAGTACTGCTAATGTGGGCCTTCCCAAGATGGCGTTGTAGGCCGAATCCACTTGCACGACAAAATTTTTTACCATGATTTCCGTCTGCTGAGGAGGCGTCCCGAATCTGACCGGCAGTTCTACCGTGCCCGACACATGAACCGGGTCGCCGCTGAAGCCGTACAGCGGGCCCTCACCTCCCAATTCCATCTTCTTTCCTCCCAGATCCATCCGTTGGTATGCATGTGTGTAGAGTATGTCGACCGAAGACCCGTTGTCGATCATCATTCTCTTCATGTCCACTGGCCCGACTTGAGCCGTTATCACCAATGCCCCGTCATGCGATTCGATCTGTTCTGTAGGGTAGTCGTCGTCTGAGAAGGAGATGGTCGTGCCTAAATATGGCCTGTCCTTTCTGGGCGAGGAGCCACTAGTGATGAAGACGGCCGAGATGCCCACTCCTCTTCTCGCTGCCGATTACCGCCCTCATGAGCCCCCGATATCACATCAATAACTCCTCGGGCTTGTGGGTTCGGATTCTTGGTTGTGCTTCTCGAAGTGAGCTCTGTTCGTTCTCTCTCTTGGGGATTAGGCCCTTCTCTCGCCAACTACGTCTTGTACCAACCGCACATTCGAACATTCTTTTCTATTAAATCTTTCAAGTTAGTGCAATCTTCTGTCGTGTGACCCCGACTCTGGTGATACGCACAATACTTGTTCCGACCCCTCTTCCCTGGCTTCGGGATCGTTTGACATGGTTCGAAAAAGGGCTTGTTTCGCATCTCCTGCAGTATCTTGGCCCGATCTGTATTGAGTGCGGTGTACACCTTGTTGACACTTTTGTTTGGGAAGGGTGGCCTTCACGCCCCGTTGTAGTTCTTCTTGTAGCTATCCGACCTCCCCTGATTATCAGACTTCTGATAGCTCTGTTTGTCCCGATCTCTAGACTTCTCGTAGGATTGGGATTATGGTTTGAAATTCCCCATCGCTTCCTCGATTGCTATGTGACCCTCGGCCCTATAGAAGGCTTCTGTCAGGTCGGCCGGGGGGTTGATCACCAGGTCTTTCATCAGCTTCTTTGATTTTCCGATGTCTAGCCCCGTTGTGAAGAATCCCAAGGCTTGTGGGGAATTCAGCTCCGCCACCGACCCCACAGCCTCCCGAAATCTCTTAACATACTGCCCCAGGCTCTCATCTGATCTCTGCCTGACCTGCATGAGGGATGTTGTGATCTTCCCCCGTCTCTTATTACTCCGAACGTGCATGAAACTTTTCCGAAGGTCCTTCCATGAAGTTATCGACCCAGCGCCCAAGGTTCCCATCCATTCCCGGGCACTCTTCTTCAGGGTAGTAGCGAACATGTGGCACTTGGCTGCATCAGAGTGGCCATAATACGTCATCAACTGTCATACCCATCGAATGGTCGTAAGGGTCCCCTGACCCGTCGTCATAAGTCTCCATCGGGAATCTTCCTTTTGGGGTCCGCTATCTCCGATTAATTTCCGTGAGAAGGCGACGACTATATAGGTTGAGGGCGCTCCAATCGGGCTCTTGACCAACAGCAACTTCTCCAATTCAGCTACCCTTCGAGCGAGGGGTGGACTCTCCTTCATGAGGGGACGATCGAGTCTGTCCCTCGGCGTTCGGGAATCTCGTCTCCTCCTCTCGCCAAGACCAGGCCGGGTGGTCGTAACATCATAAATCTGTTGATCGACTCCTCCTCCGACTTCGGCCATCCCTCGAATGACTTCGGTATCTACTTCTCTCCTTATCAGCCCCTTCCCTTCGAGGTGACCGAGACCGGCTATGGTGCCTACGCCTCTTAGAGGATGCCTCTTGCTCTCCGAGCACGTTAGCCATCTGCAGTTCGAGCTCCTCCTGCTGAAGACGTAGGGTCATCATGGCATCTTTGTTTTGCTGCATCTTTTTCTGCAGGATGAATTCTCTCTGATCTCGACTACCCTGGCTACGACTCTTTTCACGCGCCTCCAGCCTGTGGAATCGTGAATTGGCCCATCCGATCCGTCGGCACAGTTCTTGCGACGCTTAGCTTTCATGGAAGAGCCTTCGTCGGGGAGCCAGTAGGCTACTCCATCGATCGTCTGGATTACGGAGCCCGGTCTGTCTTTTCACCGACCCTCTCACACGAGTGGTGCAGTGCGTTTGGCCTTTTCACTATTCCGGAGCGCATACTCCACACTCGCCATAGTTTCTCAGGAAAAGAATTGATTGTGATTGTTATTTAAGCACTCCCCTCCTTCTAGCGCTTAATGTTAATGCCAAGTTTGTTACCGTCAATCACGAATCCACGCGCTAGAACACCCGCGATAAGAATCATCACGAGAAGCTTGACGGCTTGTCTTGCCAGGGGGATAGCTTCCGGTGTGAGAATGAGTACAGCCGTTACAAGGTTTAACAATGGAGGATAAGTATTTAGTGCTCAAACGTAGGTATTCCTCATAATGATAACCTAGGCCTTATATTTATAGTACTCACCGCCTTAGAATCCTTCTCCCGGTCGGATTAGGACTCTCTAGTGTATGGTAGTTACCATAACTTGGGTCCAACACAATCTCCTTAAAAAGGTGCAAGTAGAGTCCAATCTCATCACCACCTTTGGAGTTACCTTATATGCATATGAATAGGTAGGTGCGGGACTCTGCCTTGAGAGAGCCTTTGTCGTGAGAGCCCAAACGGTCCTATAATCTAGTCAGGCTTGACCCAAAGAACTCAAGACCCAACCCGAACATCACAAGACCGGTTCGGCCCCGCCAAGGAGGGCTCGGAATCCACCCAAGCACCTCCAATATCTTCATAGAAGCCCCGGCCCGATCTCTCTAGCCCTTCGATATTAAGCCTTCTACCAAAGGAGGGGTCGGTAAAGCGCTCCGAGCAGGGAGGAAAAATAATGAAAAACAGAAGGATACTCACAGCCGTGTTTGTACAACCAGGCTTCATTCATCAGAAGCCCCAGATTCCATTGGGTCTTTTGCCATTGCTTGTAGAACGTCTTGAAAGCATCGACCCGGCCCTCGGAACTTGAAATCTTGGCGCTGGTCAATTTGGATGGGCCTGTGGAGGAAGGGAGTGGAGGCGGTTCCTTGGCAAAAACCACTTTATTCATACCACCCTTGTTGCTTGAAGGGGTCTTGATCGGGGACGGTGTGGTTGGGGCGTTTGTTGAGTTGCCGAAGACCGAGCTCTTTCGAACCACTAACGGTGAACAGAGCAAAGAATAGATCGAGCACTCGAGTGAGGCCCACCTCTTGGCGAGACGGCTATGAAAGAGACTAAGTGGATGTACGCGTTAAGCACGCAGTTTGCGCTTGAACCCGACTCCCACGAAGCTCAAGAAAGAAGAAATGAAATCGTGAAATGGGAACCGAACCCGTGCCAGAGCGCATGCAGGGGATTTGCCACCCACTCGCTCCTCGGGGCCCAAAACATCTTCTCATCCAACGCCAGACTCAAAGTTGGTATTCTTGAGGATCTTAAAAGGGATGGGATGTCGAAATCTGTGAGGGGTGATGGTGGAAGGAGTATGAAGGTGAGAAAACTCCTCCGAGGAATAGTATGCATTTGAATCCTAGCCTCAAGATTCATCTCTAGGACTAAGGGAGGTCGAGAAGGAGTGGTGTCATAGGGCATCCGTGAAGACGACCTCTAGAAGGTCACGGTGGTGGCCAGTGGAGGTAAGTGATAGGCTCGATGGTAGGAATAGTCTTTGGAATTGGCCATTTAAAAAGAATGTGATGCAAATAAGAAGTTTCGAAGAACAGATGATCAAGAATAGAACTCAAATATCTACAAAGTAATGGGAGTTCGTGGAGTTTGGGGAAGAAATGAGCTCGCCGGAAATCGCCTTGCTGGAAAAAATGAAAACAGAGAGTTTGGGAGTGAGAGTCAGTAAAGGTGATAATGAGGGGGGAAGAGGGGTTTTTATAAGGGGTACGACACGGAATCCTAGGGTGGCTATTAAATGCTTAAGGTGAGACCGGGCGTGAAAAGGCGTGCAATTTTGCAAATATCTATAACGAACCGTTGGACTTCCCCAGACAGCTCATCATTGGCTATCGTGACTTTTCGAAGTCCTGACCTTCCAAGTCTCTAATTATAAATATGTTATAATCAGAGACTGGGGGGCAATGTTCGGGAGCGTTTTACCGAACCTCATTTGGGCCGAAGGCTTAATATCAGAAGGGCTTGAGAGACCCAGGTAGGTAAAACCCGTGAAGATGTTGGAGTTGTTGAATTCCCAGATCTCGAGCCCTCCTGGCCGGAGTGAACCAGTCTTGTGATGTTCGGGGTCGGGTCTTCGAGTCCTTTGGGCCGAAACCCAGACTAGGTTATAGGACCGTTTGGGCCTGCACAGTGGACTCTCCTGCGTGCAGAGTCCGGGTACTTATTCATATGCATATAAGGTAACTCCCAAGGTGGTGATGAGATTGGACTCTACTTGCACCTTTTGAGGAGATTGTCTTTGGACCCAAGTTATGGTAACTACCATACACTAGGAGTCCTAATCCAATGGGAGAAGGATTCTAAGGTGGTGAGCCTTTATAAATCTAAGGCCTAGGTTATCATTATGAGGTAATACCTACTTTTGAGCACTAAATACTTATCCTCCATTGTTAAACCTTGTAATCTATCAGACTCATTCTCACACCGGAGTTATCCCCCGACCGCACAAGCCGTCAAGCTTCTGTGATGATCTGTTATCGTGCGTGTCTGTTACAGCGTGGATTACGTGATTGGACGCTACTTAAAAAACAAGCGTTAACAGTATACATTGAGAATTTAACAACATATTTTAAAGTTACTAATATTTAACTAGGGAAATTGATATTTTTATAAGAAAATTTGATAGTTCCTACAAGTCTCTTATCACATGAATTAGTAAATGAGACCTACATTTATGTGAATAAAAATTTGTAAAAATATCAAAATTGCTTTGTAGAAATACAATTCCTTTTAACCAATAAGAATATAATATATTTTAAAAAGGCAAGTATTTTGGAATTTAACATAAATTTTTGTTGCCATCAATTTTTTTATTCAAAAAAATAATTATTTATCAAATTATAAGAAAAAGTCTCTCCTACAAAAGCAGGCCTTTTTTTTTTTTTAATACAATCAACTCCTTTTTTTAAGTATAGTTTGGAGCTTTTGTTGGTTGTTGTTGACAATTACGCCTCTTTCCTCAGTTAGGATCAATTACCTCTCCCTCCATCGCTTCTCCTCCACTGCCTCTCCTCTGTCGCGCCTATCCTTTCCCTATATCGCCTCCCCTCAGCCACTTCCCATCTCTTTCCTCCCTCTGCCCAATTCATCAACAAACCCTAGTTCTAATAGTCGTTCAATCCCTCCTTTTTCTCTCTAAATATCACAAATAAAATCAATTACTCTGTGTTTCTTGATCATTTTTGGTCCCCCCTAAAAGCTTTGTGCAAAGCAATTGAAAAGATTTGGAAATTATGCAATTTTGAGAAAACGGGACACTGAGAGGTTTGTTTCTTCTTTGCTATGACGGTTTCTAATTTCTTCTAATTTCTTCGCATACGTGTTAGTTTATTGGTTAATTTTCTTCAAAAATTTAAACCTAATGTATGTGTATTTAATTTTCACAGGCTCTGAGCTTTTTAAGTAAACTTGTTGAGTGAGTCTAATTATGTTTTTTTGGTGGATTATTTTTGTTGTTGCAAAGATTAGTGACTTCTCATACTATTTATTCCTTCAATTCCATATCATAATTTTATGTTTTTATCATTGTGTTTGTTACTTTTTTCAACAATACCCATATGATATACCTACAAAAGCATTTCCTTTTGAGATTTTCAAACTAGCCTTTGTTGCCATTCAATCTTGTGTTGTCCATTTACAGGTTCGCCTCTCTAATTGGGGATACAATTTAACTTGGAACTGGTAAAGAGTTACTTTATAAGTTCCTTTTGTTCCTATAATAATTTATGCAAAATGTTTACTTTGGTTAGCTGTTCTTTGTTATTATGCAACCTCAAACATAAGAATAGTTATGTTAGGTAGATTATATTTTGCAAATAAGACATGGAGAAAAGGAAATATGAATTTTCTTATGCTAATTTTACCTAGTTCTATTGCCTACAAGCATTTATGTTAAATGTCTGATGCCCTTTGAATTCAGAAAGTTAGTTTGGCACAGAGATTTGCATTGGTTCCTATTGAACTCCATTGTTATCCTATAAAAGCAACTGTAAGGCATGTTAACTGTTGCAGCCAGGATGCCTATTAAACATTTGACCACCATGAAAAATCAAATGTAGTGAACAAGAAGTTGGCACTACATTATATTTGATATATTATTATTCTCATGTTCATATATTAATTGTATGAAAGCAAGATAATATAAATGCGTCTTAGGCACGTCTTAAAATTCATGCGAATAATATCTAAAAAACCCAACTATCTTTTCTAGATAGAGGTATTAAACAGTTAATACTCAAATAACTCGAAGGGTGTAAGGTGTTCATACTAAGGTCAAGATGAGCTGTAGTGAAAGTAAATAACACCCAAACTAAAATTACATATATTACTACAAGGTTAAATTTCGTGATTTAAAACGTTGTTCATCTGAACTGTTGCGAGTCTGGAATTATATCCTAACCTAATTAGTGGTGTCATTATGCATTGTGACTGCCGTTTTTCATTTAAACATACCGCATACACAACAAAATCGCTGTTTTGTATCGTTTCTTAGCTGCAGAGCATGCTAATTCCCATCTCCTAGTATCCCATCAACCTTACTGATAGAGGCATCGGTGCAAGGTCAAAAGGTGAGTAAGACATACACCATTTATATCTTTCAACCTTGCATTGGAAAGGAAGATGGTTAACTATTTATTTCTTCTGCTCTCATACAAAGGCAGAAAAGTCCCTTCACCTGTAATTTTATATGTTAAAGTTGAAAATTTTACTTTTTTCTATATCCATTTTGATGGAGAAAGTAATTTTATTTATTAGTCCCTTTCATGGTTGGCTTACTGGATAACTGAATGCAAATTACATCTCTATATGGTGGTCCCCTGGAATTCCTTTTTATGGTGGATAGTACAGAAGACCCTGCTTATCATGCTGTATCTCGTTTATTAGTAGATTTTAAGGTATGTAACACAGTCGCCTAGTCAGCATTAAAGTTTTTATATCTTTATTGTTGATCTGTTGCAATTAATTGTCATGCCTTTCATACTTCTATTATTTAGAGACACAATAAATGAGAAGATTTTCTTGGTATGTTGTGACTGTATGCCATATATTGTATTCACCTTTTGCTTTTGAGATGGGTCAAACACTACTAGAAGCATTTGCTTTGTGAACATCCTTCATGCACATTTATTTTGATATTATCTATGAGATTGAAGTGGGAAAGAGATTAATTCTTTGATATATGAGTGTCAAAAGTTAACTATAAAAATCACATGGACTTATGTGTGTAGTCTTTATCTTCCTTGTCTATGTTTCTCCTTTCCGTTTGTATTAAGCTTGGTGATATATTGTACGGGAAGCAAAGTGAATTGTCACCCTATTTTTGGACAAATCTTTGATGTGTAGCTTTCTGTATCAGTCATCAGAATTTGGTGCAAATTTTTGTATGTGTGCATCTGCTGGCAGCCTGCCAATTATTTTAACTGTATTATGCTATGAATACCTATCACATGATAGCTGCTTCTATAACATTACAAATTGCTGAATGCAAATAAATTTTAAGAGAATCTTATCGTTTTTTGTGCTTATTTTATTCTAGTCACTTGTTTACATGTCTTCAGGATGATGTTGACGCAAAGGTTTTTGTAGCTGGTCCGTCAACAACTTGTGGTCAGAAAATTCATAATCAATTGGTATGTAGCAAATAACTCTTCTATTATTCACTTGAAAGATGTGTGGTATCAAATGTCTCGTGTCAAAATACATTTTATATCTCTTCCTGTTTCTTTAAGTTAATAAATCTTAATCTTAAACATGCTCTTGGAATGACAAAATGGAACAATGTAATTGGACTAACAGATGGATAAGACTGATTTATTTGTTGTAATTCGTGAGGGAGGGATATAGAAAATCAAAGGGCATCCAACAATTTTATCTGAAGCTAACTTATTTTGCTTGTACTGGCATGTTGCATCATTATCTATAGCTTTTAAAGGCATTATGTTAACTAATACTTCTCATGTAATTGTACTGTTCTATGTAGGTTGGGGTGGAGAAAATGAACAAAGACAGCAAATATGTATTGTTTCTAGATGATGATGTTAGGCTGCATCCT
The DNA here is from genome assembly GCA_020205605.1 of Panax ginseng. Classification (NCBI taxonomy): domain Eukaryota; kingdom Viridiplantae; phylum Streptophyta; class Magnoliopsida; order Apiales; family Araliaceae; genus Panax; species Panax ginseng. Next base: position 32,506,013 of record CM035128.1, on the reverse strand, counting down.
GGTTCCATTGGAGCCCTAACTGCAGAGATGGAAAAGAATCCCGAGGTATGTTTATGCTGATGCAACTTTTAACCCCAAAACTTAAGATGATGTCTATGGTTTTGTTGGGTTCACATCTTTCTTCTGTTGTTCCCTTTCCCAGCTTTCTTCTCATGTTTTTTTTCCGGCAATGATGTGCAGATATTTTTTCAAACTGGATACCCTCTTGATTTACCATCTGGAAGTTTGGGAAGTTACTGTATTTATGAATATCACGTGGTATGCCACCATCTTTTGTTTTTTATTTTCCTTCACCCTTAGTTTCCATACTCTTGTTAGCACTGTCTGTCCAAATGCTGGCTGATGCTATTTATCCCTAAATTTTTTAAGAAAATCATCCTTTGGTTATCTTTTGTATATACAATATAACATAGAATGACAGAGAGCCAAATGTTATTATCATCAACAATCCCTGTCTATTTTCGAGAAAATAAACCAACAATAAAATTTGTCTAATACAAATTATACAATTGGTCAAGAGGACAAAGATTGGGCATTTCATGTGAACAAGTAAACTTATAATCTTGAGATTCATGTACGAAGATGTTGACTTGGGATAACCCTTTTCCTTTTAACATATGTTTATTAAGAGATTTTACCAGCAAGGGTTGGGTTTTGTCTTGTTTTAACCAACTAGTTTGACAACTATTTGGATGAATACGAAAAATAAAGGATGAATATTCATGAGGAGAATGTATATATTTCGTGCTATGATATGAAAATTTTGGAATTCATTTTTGGGAACATCTATTCTCGTTGTAGATTGGTACTCTAGTGGTGGAAAACATAAAGCATCTTTGGCTTTTTTGCATGATTGTTTCATAGTAGTTCAGTAACTTGGGGGCAAATTTAGCAGTAATCCCTCAATTCTATTATGTTCTTGTCAAGTGGCATTTAGAAAATGACATGTTTCTAATCAAGATACTAACATTCCCTTATATTGACCAAAAAAAGAAGTGGCATGTTTGGTGCTTACTTGATCAGGCGCTTTATCCTTTCCTGAAGCAACTCTTAGACATAGTACAATAGGACAATCTTTTAGGTTGAATTTTAATTCTACTGCCTCTGTGATAATTTTTTTACAATATACTTTTATCATGTTTGTTTTGTGAATGATTATTTTATTCAGCTCTAACAATATGTGGTTTAATGAGCTATATCTTGATAGGCATGTGGAAGGCAAAAACCTTGATAGAATTGTTTGGAGTTTATCAACATTTCATGCATACGTCAGTTATCATGTTAAGGTAAGATTTTTCTACACCTATATTGTCAAGCTTACACAATTTATTTTCTTCTATTATCTTAACCCTAGTCTTTTGGAGATATAATATATTTCAGTCATTAGAGCATTTCTGGAATTGTGGCCTCGAAGATAATTCACATTTACTAATAATTTGTTGTTCATGTCTAGTTACTTGTGCTAATCATTTTTACAATTTTCTAGCACCATAAGCTTTAACTTATGGATCAATGAATTAAATAAGGTAGAAAGTGTTAGGAGATTCAAAGGAAGGCTAGAGCAATATGATATGAAGCTTCAAAAAAGTTTTAATTTCTTCATTCAAACAATGATATGATTTGCATGGAGCAATTGAAGAAAGACAGATCCATCTTTGTGACTCAAGTAGTTGACTTATGTCTAATGGAGTTAAACTCTTGCATGGCCCTCTATTTTTTTCCTGACTTGCTATTATTTTTAAATATGTACAGGAAGACTACTTCTATGACTTGCCTTACAATATTGGGTATCAAATTTCTGTGCTACATTTACGGAAGACAAGGGACGAAATTATGAAGTGTGACTCTATATATGTAGATATATACTTTGATTGAAGAACTGTGGTAGCTTTAGATGGTTAATTGTAAAGATAATGAATGATTATGTAGTGGATGATTTTATTAAGTTAATAATATTTTAGTTTTTTGTATTTTTGTCATTATTTGCTATGGGGACATTGAGTCAGTCAGGTACACAAAAAGAATGTCAAATTTTGATTTGGCAACAATATAATTCGTTACCAAAGCATTGAACAAGTTTTAATATAGCAACATTTTTTTATACATTTAGCAACAAATTTTCGTTGCTAATGGCATTAAAAATTTTATATTTAGCAGCGAAAAATTAACCTAATAACAACGGAGAGGATATTGTTGCTAATACTAAAATAAAAGGTAACATTTTTTATCGTTATGAAATCATATCAAATTTTGTTTGCACATATAAAGAAAGCAAGAATATATAATGTCGCCGTTAATCGGCGACTTTCGTTCTTTATTGAAAAATAACCAATGAACAAACATTTTCGTTCTTTGATTCAAAGATAATTTCGTTGTCAAATAATATAATCAGCAACGAAAATCGTTGCTAAAAAATTTACATTCCGCAACGAAAGCAAGCTTAGGCAACAATTTTTATAATTTACTGCAACAGGCAACAATTTTTATAATTTACTACAATGAAAAATGTCGTTGCAAAATGGTGTCAATTGCAACGAAAATGCACGGTCGTTGCAAAAAAAAAGAGTTCATTTCGTTGCCAATTAGCAAGCTTTTGCAACAAAATGGGCTATTCAGCAACGAAATTTTAATTATTCTGCAACAATACATTTTGTTGCTAAAGGATCGTTGTCTCTGTACGAAAGCCAAATTTCGTTGCAAAATGTATTACTTTTGATAACGAAAAAAATACGTTCGTTGCGGAACAATTAGCAACACTCATTGCGCAACGAAAGACGCAATGACAATAAAGTCATTGCCAAAACCCTTTTGCAACGAAATTTGGCACCTTTAGCAATGAAAATCGATTGTTGCTGAAGCCCCATTTTTTTGTAGTGGTTGTTAGTTTTTATATTCCTAACCAACCTATTATGTGAATTCAAGCAACCAAACCACTAAAATCAATCACTATCATATCAAACTACGAAGTCATTCGTTTATTAAAAAATGGATGTCAAGCTTTCTTAGCCCATGTCACGGATTTAAACAAAAATACGTCAGATTTGAATGATATTTCTGTTGTTAATAAATTTTCTGACGTATTCTCTGAAGAACTTCCAAGCCTACCCTTAGAGCATGAAATCGAGTTTTGTATTGACTTTGAACCCGGTACAAAACCCATTTCTAAAGCCCCATATCGAATGACTCCTATTGAACTTCAGGAGTTAAAAACCCAACTACAGGAACTGTTAGACATCGGTTTCATTCGTCCTAGTACGTCTCCTTGGGGTGCGCATGTTCTATACGTAAAGAAGAAAGAGGGGAGTATGCGACTTTGTATTGATTATCAGGAGTTAAATCATGTCACCGTCAAAAATAAGTACCTGTTGTCTCGCATTGATGACCTGTTTGACCAGTTGCAAGGTGCCAAATTCTTCTCAAAGATTGATCTTCGTTCCGGATATCATCAGTTAAAGATTAAAACTGATGACATTCCAAAGACTGCTTTCAGAACTCGGTACGGGCATTATGAATTCCTAGTCATGTCTTTTGGATTGACTAGTGCTCATGCTGCCTTCATGGATATGATGAATCGAGTATTCAAAGAAATATTTTGATCATTTTGTTGTTGTCTTTATTTATGACATCTTCATATACTCCAAAATCCGTGAAAATCATGAGCAACACTTGAGGCTGATACTCCAAATGCTTCGTGAAAACAAGATATATGCCAAGTTGAAGAAATCCGAGTTCTAGCTTAAGGAAGTATCATTCCTTGGGCACGTGATATCAAATCACGGAATATCTGTTGACCCAGAGAAGATTAAGCAATTCAAAGCTGGGAGCAACCTATGTTAGTGACCGAAGTACGTAGCTTTCTGGGCTTAACTGGTTATTATCGGAGATTCGTGGAAGGATTTTTTCGAATTGTTACTCCATTAACTCAGCTAACTAGAAAAGATAAAAAAATCAGTTCGAGAGAGGAATGTGAGAAGAGATTTCAAGAACTCAAGAAGAGACTCATTTCAGCACCTGTTCTGACAATACCATCTAGTTCGGAGAGATTTGTCATCTACAGCGATGCTTCGGGCAGAGGGTTAGGATGTCTTCTCATGCAACATGGGAAAGTCATAGCCTATGCCTCACGACAACTCAAAGAATATGAGAGGAATTATCCTACACATGATCTAGAGTTGGCAGCAATAATTTTTGTGCTTAAAATATGGAGGCATTACCTGTATGGGGAGAAAGTGAAGATCTATACAGATCATAAAAGCCTCAAATATTTCTTCACTCAAAAGGAACTCAACATGAGGCAATGACGTTGGCTCGAGCTGTTGAAAGATTACGATCATACCATTTAATACCATCTTGAAAAAGAAAATGTGGTAGCTGACGCGTTGAGTAGAAGATCATATGCGGGTACGAGTGCGATATTATCAACGCAAAGGCCCATTTGGTATGACTTACAAAGGATGGAGATAGAGTTAAAGACTCTAGGGACCCACATGATGATGTCAAATATACAAGTAGAATCGACTTTAATCGATAAAGTTAAAGCTGCTCAAACTACGGACCTGGAGCTGCTGCGTATGAGGAAGAAAGTACAAGAAGGTGCTATTTCGGAAGCAAGAATCGATGAAGAAGGAATACTTCGAGTCAACTCCAGACTTTGTATTCCTAACGACCCTGATTTAATGTATAAAATCATGATGGAGGCACACAACACACCATTTGCAATCCATCCTTAAAGTACCAAAATGTATCGTGATCTTCGACATAAATTTTGGTGGAGCAATATGAAGAGAGAGATAGCAGAGTTTATTTTAAGATGTTTAACTTGTCAACGTGTCAAGGCGGAACATCAAGTGCCAAAAGGTCCATTGCAACCACTTGAAATTCCAGAATAGAAGTGGGAGCACATTACCTGGATTTCGTTACTGGTCTTCCCAAGGTTTCTCAAGGCATAGATGCAATTTAGGTCATTATTGATAGATTAACCAAGTCTGATCATTTCTTACCTATACGATAAACTTATTCACTTGAACGTCTTGCTCGTATATACATAAATAAGATTGTAAGACTTCATGGTATACCAGTATCCATAATTTTTGGTCGAGACCCAAGATTTACCTCATAATTTTAGGTTAGTTTGTAAAAAGCTATGGGGACAGATTTACGATTCAGTTCGGCATATCATCCTCAGACGGACGGGAAGTCGGAGAGGACTATTCAAACTCTTGAAGATCTATTAAGACTCTGTGTCCTTGACTTCAAAGGAATTTAGGACAAATTCTTGCTGTGATGCCCCTAAAATAGGTATACATCACCCATCTTAAGTCGCCAAATGGATAGTACATAATTCAAATACAAACTTAATTTATACAACTGTGAAGTGTCGTGCAGAATACGACAAAACATAAGTTGTGAGTTTTAATACAAATATTGTCTCCTAGACAATATCCAAACTCAAATTCAATTCTCATTACATTTATTATCACACTAAATAGTGAAAAATATTAAAACAACCATCTCGGACCGTCACTTCATTCCTCGACTAGTCCCGGCTACGTTCTCATTTCCTGAAGAGAATAATGAAAGCAAAAGGGTGAGCTCAACTAGCCTAGTAAGAAATATTATGACTAAGATAATGCAGAATAAATTATCGTTAGCCTTCAACAGTGTTAAACTGATAAAATATAATAAACATCAAGTTTAACTCCAGCGGAACAAATAATCCATTAGAAGAGTCAAGTAGAGCATGATATCTACTATCTTCTATGATTTAAAAATTTTATCATCAATTTTATCGCTGAGACTCAGCTTAATAAATAATCCGCATCATCGAATCACCCCTGCACTACGACCAAGAATATTCATAGTATCACGACCACGAATTATCCATGTACTACCGGCCAAGGATATTCGTGTTTTCATCAATGGTCATGCTCATGCCAACCACTGTCCATCAATGCACTATGGGCCAATGAGGACTTTTACCATATCATTTGTAACATTACGGTCATGATTATACTGAATAATCCCTGGTCATAATCATACCAATCAACAGTCCATCTATGCACGTAAACCACAGATGACTTTCATCACAATATAAGCATGAGGATGATGACAATGATATAAGAATTCAATTAAAAGAAAGCAAATGATAAATTTTTAAAGATTTATAATTTAATTTATCCAGAATTCAATAATATCTAAATTGTCAACATGATACTGATTTGTGGAGTAAAATTCAAGAATAATATTGTATCAAAAATAATTTGGACAGCAAAGAAATCAATTTTTGTCATGAATAGTATCCCGGGTGAATAGTACCTGAGTGAATAGTATCCCGTGAATAGTACTTCGTGAATAGTACCCATGAATAGTACTTTGTGAATAGTACTCGAGAATAGTATTTTGTTAATAGTACCCGTAAATAGTACTTTGTGAATAGTATCCTGTGAATAAAAGTTTGTGAATAGTACCCTGTGAATAGTATTTCGGCATGAAAAGATCAATAATTATCAAGAATGCTCAAAATAATATTTCTATGAAAAGTTACTGGATAAAGTGCAAATATCAAGGATATTCTACTAATTTCACGGAGTATAGAAGTAATATTCTAACAGAATGAGTGTAGAATTAGGAATATGAAACGAAATAATATTACTCACATACTATAGAGTATAGAAGAAAATATTATTTCTTACGAATAGTGAACAAAAATAATATCCCTTACCTTAAAAAGGAGAGTATTCTAACTGGTATAGCGAGGATATTCTTGAAGAAAACTTTCATTATTTTCTACACTCAAAGCTTTCTAAAACTCGAAAGAAATACACTCAATATTATAGAAAAAGAATTCTCTGATTTTGATGTGATATTTTTCTAAACTAAGCATCCTATTTATAGGAGAATGGAAGGATACTATTTAGAAAATTATTCATGGATCAACAGTAAATATTCGGATGAAGTTCACGGTTCCAACGTATCAATATTTTCTTTTCAAGGTACTGGCCAATGAGGAAAACTTACACATGCCAATTTGGAGCCTTAACTAATTAGGAAGCATCCTAATTCACAGGTTATCAATAATAATGCATGATTTGAAAAGTTTGGCTAATAAGTCCAAGCTTTGAAAAAAAACATTTCATAACTTGTCAAATAAAGCTACCAGATGTCCTTCTTTTAAAGTAATTGAGCCCTCCCCCCCATTTCAAATCTTTTAATATATATAAAAACTGATATAATTTCTACCGACAGTTTTTAAAAAAATGGGTAAGTGGGGGTCCAAATAATACTCCAAAATTTATAACAAATACCTCATTAAAATCCCCTCAATATTTTTAACAACATTTATTCATCATTATTATAACTTGCAATATTAACAACCAGATCGTTCCCAGGAAAGAGGGGGGTTTCCGATAAGAATTTCTCCCTATTGGTGCGCAATTAGGTGACCAAACTCATTTCCTCGACAGAACTTTCTAGACATTGTTAATTATGCAGATAATAATATGAATAACTTTTCATCTCAATTATTGATTTAATAATATAAAATATTATGCAGATGATACTGTGATAATAATTAAATAAAATTGAGTGACTTCTCACGTAAGCATCAATAATCAATACCGTGTGCTACTATGTAACCACGCGTATTACTATACTTTTAACACCGGGTATTTTAACAGTTAACGATAAAAATTTTGCCGTTATTTTATAAAAAGATATTTCTATCGTTTTCTCATTTCGAAAATAATTCCGTTGTGGGGTCCACCAATGATTGTGTCGTCGTACGAATATTCCCTGTTAAAACGAATATTCCCCGACCAATCGAATATTTTATAACAACTTGCATACTTTGAATATTTTATAAATATTACCCACAACTATAACATTATATCAATTTCATACCATAATATTCAAAAATGTATTTCGAGAAAAAAAATTTAATCTTTATATATTCATGAAAGTTAGGGTCTTACACTTGCCATTAGTGGAATTCTCCTACAACAACAGTTATCAAGCAAGTATCGGCATGGCTCCATTCGAGGCGTTGTATGGACGCAAGTGTCATTCTCTAGTATGCTGGGACGAGGTGGGTGAAGCAACATTGTTGGGACCGAAGTTGGTACTCATGACTACGAAAAATATTCAAATGATCTTGCAACGTATAAAAACCTCACAAGATCGACAAAAGAGTTATGCTGATCTTCATCGAAGACACGTGGAATTCAATGTGGGAGAGCATGTGTTGTTACGTGTTGCTCCATGGAAAGGAGTTACAAGATTTAGAAAGAGAGGAAAGCTCAATCCTCGATTTATTGGCTCCTTTGAAATCCTCGATCGAGTAGGAACTGTGGCCTATAGACTCGCTTTACCACCAAGTATGTCTCGTGTTCATAATATTTTTCACATATCTATGTTACGTAAATATGTGGAAGACCCGAACCACATTATTGAGTTATAACCAAACGAGATAGCGTAAGATTTAATATATAAAGAGGTACCTGTTAAAATCTTTGATAAAAAGGAACATATTCTATGCTCCAAGGTTATACCTTAAGTCAAAGTTTTGTGGAGAAACCACGATGTTGAGGAAATGACCTGGGAGTTATAATCCAAAATGAAATCAAGTTATCCTCACCTCTTCGACATACCAGGTACGTACACCAATTTTGAGGACGAAATTTCATAAGAATGGGAGATTGTAAGACCTCAACTTTTATGAATAAAGATTAATTTTCTCGAAATATCTTTTTGAATATTAAGGTATGGATTTGATATAATGTTATAGTTGTGCGTAATATTTATAAATTTTGAAAAGTAAGCAAGTTGTCATAAAATATTTGATTGGTCGGGGAATATTCGTTTTATCAGGGAATATTCGTACGATGACACAATTATTGGTGGACCCCACAACGAAATTATTGTCAGAGTTAGAAAATGACATAAATATCTTTTTATAAAAATAATGGCGAAAGTTTTACCGTTAACTGTTGAAATACCCAGTGATAAAAGTACAGTAATACGTGTGATTGCATAGTAGCTCACGGTATTGATTATTGATGCTTACACGAGAAGTCACTCAGTTTTATTTAATTATTGCCACAATAATTGATGCATAGTATCTCACATTATTCATTCAATTATTGTCACAATATTGTATACTATTAAATCAATAATTGAGATGACAAAGTTATTCATATTATTATTTGCGTTATTGACAATGTCTAGAAAGTTCTGTTGAGGAAAGGGGTTTGCTCGCCTAATTACGCGCCAATATGGAAAAATCCTTATCGGAAAGCCACTTCTTTTCTAGGAATGATCTGGTTGTTAATATTGCAAGTTATAATATTATTGATGAATAATTGTTATTTAAAAATGTGTTTTGTTGAGCCAAGTGAATTGAGATAAATAGAGGGGTATTTTATGATGTATTTGTTATAAATTTTGTTTATTATATGAACCCCCCACTTACCTATTTTTCAAAACTGTCAGTAGAAAGTTATCTCAGTTTTATATGTATATATATATATATATATATGTATTATAAGTTTTATTTTTTATGAAAAATAGAATATATTATATTTTATTATGCATAGTATTTGCATAGTGTATGCATAATGTTTGTATAGTAAAATCAAAAAAATTCAGCCGATTCCCATGACTATTACTGTGCGTTCGTGATTTTCTAAATTCAAATAGTATCCTTCCATTCTCCTATAAATAGGATGTTTAGTTTAAAATTGAAAATCACACCAGAATTAGAGGATTCTTATTCTATAATATTGAGCGTATTTCTTTAGAGTTTAAGGATGCTTTGAGCGTAGAAAACATTATAAGTTTTCTTCAAGAATATCTTCGCCCTACCATTCAGAAGTACTCTCCTTTTAAGATAAGGGATATTATTTTTGTTCAATATTCGTATAAAATAATATTTTCTTCCATATTCTCTAGTATATAAGTAATATTATTTCGTTTCAGATTCTAAATTCTAAACTCATTTTGTTAAAGTATTACTTCTATACTCCGTGAAATTAGTAAAATATCCTTGAAATTTGCGCTTCATCGAATATCTTTTCAAGGGAATATTTTTCTGAACATTCTTGTTAAATTTTAATCTTTTCATGTCGGGGTACTATTCACCCAAAAAATTGATTTCTTTTCTATCCAAATTATTTTTGATACATGAATATTATTCTTGAATTTTACTCCACAAAGCAATTATCATGTTGTCAATTTGGACATTTTTAAACTCTAGACAAATTAAAATCTTTAATATTTATCCTTGATTTTATTTGATTGAATTATTATATCATTGTCATCATCCTCATATATTGTGATGAAAATCATCTTTGGCCCGTAGTGCATAGATGGACTGTTGATTGGTATGATTATGACCAGTGAGTATTCGGTATAATCATGACCTGTAATGTTACAAATAATGTAGTAAAAGTCCTCATTGGTCCGTAGTGCATTGATGGACAGTTGTTGGCATGATCATGATCATTGATGATAATACAAATATCTTTGGCCTGTAGTGCATAGATGATTCGTGGATGTGATAATAATGAATATATTTGACCCGTAGTGCATGAATAATTCAGTGATGTGGATTATTTATTAAGCTGAGTCTCAGCGATAAAATTGATGATAAACTTTTAAATCATAGAAGATAATAGATATCATGCTCTACTTGACTCTTCTAATGGATTATTTGTTTCGTTGCAATTAAATTTGTTGTCTATTGTATTTTATCAGTTTAACACTGTTGAAGGCTAACGATAATTTATTTTGCATTATCTTAGTCATAATATTCTTTACTGGGCTAATTGAGCTCATCCTTTATTTTCATTGTTTTCTTCAAAAAATGAGAATATAGCTGGGACTAGTCGGGAAACGGAGTGATGGTCCGAATGGTGGCTATAGTAGTCCTCACTATTCTAAAAAATAGTGTGATAATATTTATAATGAGGACTCTATTTGAGTTTGGATATTATCTACGAGTCAATATTCGTGTTAAAACTCTCAGTTATGTTTTGTCGTATGTTAAACTACAATTGTATAATTAAGTTGTATTTGAATTCTGTATCATGTATTTGGCGACCCAATATGGTGATGTATACCTATTTTGGGGGCGTCACAATAACTCATCAAAAAATTTTTGAGCAAGCATGGATTATGAAAAAACTTATATCTTAACAATAATTTATCAAAACCTCTTAATTAATTTAAAATCACATAATAACTATAAAACGGAGGTATTTAAATAACGAAACATGAAGGCGAAATCAATTAAACATAAAAACATAAATAATAGAAGAGATGAAAAATATTATCATGAATAATTATTTAATTTCATCTTCATCCTAGATTAAAGATATTAGCTAGACATGAAAAATAATTAAACTAACTACAATAAATAAAAGAAGAATATTAAACTTTAATGAACGATTATCCAATGAACGTATAATGTAGAAATAATTTAATCTACTCCTACTCCTACTCCTAACCTAAACCAATACAATACCTAATCATTAATACTCTCTAAAATAAGAGACCTATTTATAGGAAAAATAACTTTAAACCCTAATTTAGATTCATTTAACTTGGACACTTTTGTTCCTTTTTCATGAAAGTTTCAACTTTCTAGTGGCAATCAACTTCTCAAAGAGATCTTCTAGATAGACTTTCCTTTTTCTGGTTGGATTTGACTTGCATATCAAGATTGTTCCACCTCTTTCCTTCTCCTTGCAGGATTGTTCTTGGATATTCCTTACATGAATAAGAGCATTAAATATCGTTTGATCACCAAAATTTTGACTTTATTGCAACAAATATTAAGTCCTACAAAATAAAACAAAACATATTAATTTAATAAATTAATATAATTAAAAGAATAAAATTAGGGATAATAAAATGTATGAATTATGTGTCTATCACTAAACACTCCCAACACTAACACTAAATGTTAATTATTCGTGCCAAGATACTCAACACTAACACTAACCTGTTTATAAATCATGTTAACGTGTCGGTCAGTTTAATCTGCTTACTACATAAATTAAAAATTTTAAATTAAAAAAATAAACATCATTCACTTATTTATTGAATAATAATATAATTTATTTATCACAATAATAATTATTTAACAAAATGAATGATAATGTGCTTAGAAAAATAATTAAGAAAATTAAAATTCAATATTTAAACAAAATTATAACATTATATTATATTTATTTCCAAATTATTTTAAATACACATGTTTAATCATATTAAGTGTGTTAATCAATTAATTATACATATTTTTATCCATTTAAATTTTATATTAAACATGTCAATCTATTTTATGACACCAAAATTATTTATAGTGAATACCAACCCTTATCATACATTACATTCTATTTCGATCAAATCTTTATCAGGACGGAGTAAAGTTTTCAAGCCTATATAAGACACGAATTTCAAAGTTTTGTATTTTATCGTTAAATTCGATTAGTATGAAGTTATTTTTTTAGTAAATTAATTAATTGACCAATAGAATATCGATACATATATAATCTCATTTGTGTGTCAATATTCTATTAATCAATTAATTAACATACTCCAAAATAAACTTCATACTAAACATTTTCCTCATCGTTGCATTGTTTCTTCTTGCATTATAGGTACGAGTTAGGACCTAATCAATTATTACATAATTATAAAAATATGACATTTATTTGAGGCTCCTACTATTATCTACATTAAAAAATTAGTAATTTTTAAATAAGGAAAATATTATTCGTTTAATAAATTGATCTTTAAAAAGTTTATAATAATTTTAAATTTAAAAATATTCTAAATCAATTAAAAATTTAATTTTAATTTTAAAAATAAATAGTGGAATTATTTTTCACATGTAAAAATTATTTTTTCCATAAGATAAACCTTGTGGAAATTTCAATATTAGAAATAAAAATAGCAGTTTATTAAAATAATTAATTGTTAAAAAAATCATATTTCAAGTCAACAAATTAATTGAAATTAAAAACAAGATAGATATGATAAAGACAGGGATATAAAGAATGTGGAAGGAAACGAAAATGAAATGAGGTAAAATTAAAATAATACAAGGAAGGAAAGAGAGAAGTCGGTTCCTTGCGCCCAACGTTGTCTTAGGTCTGGTACGGAGTTCGGTTCGAGGTTAGGTTCGGATTGTGTTAGCCTTTGAACAGATAAGAGTGACCCGACCCCTCTTTTTCTCTATTATCTTTCAGCCTCCATCTCTACAAAGTGTCCTTTCCCTTCTCTCGCCGCCTCCACTTCCAAAACCCCCTCTCTAAACCCATACTTTCTCTCTCTAAAAGTTTCTTCTACTGTTAATTAATTGCAAACAGAGCATACCAATTTGTTCGTCCAAACTGGCGATCGATAATCAGGAAACCTCTTTCCGAGAATTCAAGCCCAAGAACAGGCGAATCATGGTAGGATTATGTAATTTTTATTATTTAATTGCTGTTTTTTTATCTGGGTTTTGTTGTATTGGTATGATTTTTACTAATTGGGCAATGCTCTGGTTTTTGTAGGGAGCTGGAGGTCCTCCAGATGAAGAAGATAACATGTGGCCACAATGGCTGAGACCTCTGCTACAAGAGAGTTTTTTTGGTCACTGTAAATCTCATCTTGATTCACACAAGAGTGAATGTAATATGTACTGTTTGGATTGTGTGAATGGACCTCTCTGTTCACTCTGCCTCTCCCATCACAAGGACCACCGCGCCATTCAGGTATAATTTTTGCTTAAAAATCAAATTGTTAGGTAATTTTTTTGGCATTTTTGACAAAAATTAACACCTGAGTATTTCCAGTATTTTTAAACAAATGGGTATTTTGGGTCAATTTTCCATCGAGTGTAAAATTTGGTAACTGATTGTGTTTTCTCTGTTTTTTGTTTTATAAACAGATAAGGAGGTCATCATACCATGATGTGATTAGGGTTTCTGAGATTCAGAAGTATCTGGACATAGCTGCAGTTCAGACCTACGTTATCAACAGTGCAAAGGTTGTTTTCTTGAACGAACGGCCACAACCTAGGCCAGGCAAAGGTGTAACCAATACCTGCGAAGTATGTGAACGCAGCCTCCTTGACTCCTTCCGCTTCTGCTCTTTGGGTTGCAAGGTAATAGGTTTTACTACGTTAATCCCAATTCAATTTTTTTTTGTCAATTATTCGGATATAAATGGCCATCAATTAGTGAGGATTCTGTTGTAATGGCCAAATTCCGAAATAGGTGTGTTTGAATTTTTACCCATATCAGTCCAGTCCAATTGATTAAATTAATTGCATTATTATCCATATTTTGAGGTTTTTGGGTTGTTCATGTTTTGATTACTAAGATTTTGTTTGTTTATTTGGAATTAAAATGGGTGTTTGAATTGGGTTGGTGATTAATGTTTTGAATTTGATTTTTTACAGATTGTTGGGACATCGAAGAATTTCGAGAAGAAGAGGAAGCAATCGCCGGTGAATAAACGGATTCCGATGGCCGTGGCGGCGTCGGATTCGGAAGAATCATACTACGGCGGTGACGGCGGCGTCTACGGCCGGCAGAGAGGTGGCAGCCACCACAAAATAGTCCAAAGCTTCAGTCCGTCAACGCCACCTCCGAGTGGGCCTAATTACAGAAGTGCCAAGCGAAGAAAGGGAATTCCCCATAGAGCCCCAATGGGTGGTGGACTAATCATAGAATATTAGCTACACTATGCTTTTACTTAATTACCCCTAAAACCTTACCTTTATACTCATTATAGTTATGAATGCCATCCTCTACCCCTACTAAAAAGTAAAAACCCTAGCTTTCTCTAGAGTATTGTACATAGAAGCAGCGATAGAATATGATATTATGATAAAATAGATGTGTATGTAGGAGTAAGAAAATAAAAACAAATGTGAAAGGTCTTTTGATATAATAAGAAAATGGTATTTTATCTATATATGAAATGAAATTCAAGGATTATTATTCCTACATGCCTTATATTTATATTTTTAAACGTTTGGTGCATTTAAACTTTTATGGTAAATTTTACATGCATGAGTTTTAATTGCTATATTTTTGAGTTAAATAATCTGTGTTTTAATAATTATTTTTAAATAAATAAAATTTGAAATTAATTTTAAACTTTTCAAAAGTACAAAACACCTTTTTAACCAAATAAACACTAAATTTTTAGATGTTTGTGACTAGAAAGTTTGTAGATGATACCTAACCTAACCTAATTGTCAATAATTTTTGAAAAAAATGATGTGTTTAATTTAATCTAACAAATGTTACATAATACACAATGTGTGATGTAGATTTTGCTTTTGACTAGTAATCTTTACTTGCTTTGTGCAGCAACTATTTTAAAGGTACAAAGTTGATTTACAATGTATATATAGGATTGTTGACTGAAAATATTGACAGTCTTGTACTTCTAATTAAGAGACAAAGTACTTGTCAAAATTGTTTACTAAAAATATTGACAGTCTTGTTGTAGTACTACTTTTTGCTCAAGTTATTTTAGAGTTAGAGGTACTAATAATACAAATATTATAAAGCTGTGGACTAAAATGAAATAATCTATTTTGTGTTTATTACTAGCGGAAAAAAACAACAAAAAGTTTACAGGAATATTGGACAACAGTATATTTAATTTTTATTTATTTATATTTTAATTTTTAATATAAAAAAAATATAAATAGATAAAAATTAAATACACCTTCGATTTAATATTCTTGTTCCATATTTTTGTCTGCGTAGAAGAATTCAAAAAACAGTGGGTCACGCTGTGGACGGTTCGTCGGATAGGCTAAAATGGGTGGCGCTGTCAGATATAATAGGGCGTGTCATGATGTGATTGGGTGAGAGAAAGCAAGGTGTCTACGTTCTTGGAATCATAAATTAGGTCACAGCCGCCCCCGGATGTAATGTGTATTTTGTGTCCAATTATGTTGTTTCTTGGCGGATGGGTTAGCTAAGTAAGCGCGTGTTTGGTAACGCTTGCAAGTATTTTTAGTATGTTTTGGAAGTTTAAATGTAAAAATTTTATCCATCTAAAAAATAAGTTATTTAACTAGTAAATATTATATTTGAATTTCAAATGAAATACATTAAAAAATAATATCGTAAATTTAAAAAAATTCAAATATTGCAAATGCTAATAATTAGACAAATTCTTAATACTTAATTGTGATTTATTTTTGTTGGGTGTATTTAAGAGTTTCAAACGTAATGTATTAGTTTGAAAATAATTTTTGTTAATAAATACTAATTCTAAACACATTTTACTTAAAATGTATCATATAAAAACTAATTACAAAGCATTTAAACTACAAATATATATAATAATAATACGATGCATTTAGAGTTTCAAATGTACAACACACTAAACTCTTAAACCTCCCTTATAAAAAATTTTAAAATTTCTTTTAACATCAAAAAATGGTTATTAAATTTTGAACATAAATCTCTAATTTTAGAATTAGATATACAACTCGAATTGTGGCGCTTGTTGGTTGTGAATGTTGATGTTGATTATGAACCGTTGATTTGATCCGTTCTGGAGCTTGATTCTTTCTGATGGATTTGGTCCATTGGGAACGTACTTGTTGCATTTTCTAGTCAAAAACTAGGTGTGTAGGTATCCCCTCTGTCCTAAAAGTGTCTTCAGTATCATTTTGACTGTAAGAAAAAATTAAAAAATAAAATAGTAAAAATGAAAGGGTAGATTTCTTGCTCCCTTCCCCACGTTTTGTGCCTTACACGCACGTGCATCTAAATGAAAACTATTGTGTACGGAGAGTAGTAGATTTTGTGTAACTTTCAAGGCGGTTAGCTTCGGGTAGTAGTAATGTTTATTCGGGTAAGTTGGGCAGGGTAGTAATAAAGATGTAAATGAATTGGTTTTGACTTAAATATTGAATGGTTCAGTTTTAATTTATAAAATTTATTAAGTATAAAATAAAATTTAATTAAGATTTATTTAGTTATCGAGTCGGACACAATCTCAAATTGAGTTTGAATTGAATAATCTAAACTTTTCAAACGATCGACAATTTATATTTATCCGAATTGATAAGTTTCACACTTGTATAGTGTAAATTTATCGTAATATATATAATAAGACTCGTAAATTATTTGTTCAACATTAAATATTAAAATCGCATTGCACCGATCTTGACTTAATTTTTTTCACTAAAATTGCATCGGCTAAACTAGCAGTTTAGGAAAAAATCGTACTGTTTAATGTAGTTTAACCGATTTCAGTGTCAAATTTGTTTGGCTTGTTGGCCTTATTTATTAATATGTTTTTAATCTATGTGAAAAACAAATACAAATAGTAAGAAATATATTTAGACATAATTTCTGATTATACATTTAGTTGCGATAAAAATTTAAAAAAAGCTTATATGCAAATGCGTTTTTGACAAAGCTATTGTAATTTATTTCAACGTTATATTATTTTTGTTCCACAATATAAGATTAAATTTGACTTTTTAAAGTTAATATAAAATATTTTCAAATTAAAAATTACTTTTTAGTATAATAAAATTTGTATTTAATAACATTTTTAAATAATTTATAATTTTTATAGTTATATTATTTAAAATTAAATAAATATATATAAATATTTTAAATTTAAAAATATCTCAATTTAATTTTAAAAATCACGAATATAAAATTAATGAGGTCAGCATGACATGCATTTTTGAAGTTATATATATATATATATATATATATATATATATAGGAAAAGGGTCAAAAAAAGCGATGTTTATTTCTCGATGTCCCACTTTTGCACCTTTTAAACTAATTTTTTTTTCCAAAAGTACCCTTAACGTTACATTTTGGGTAAAGCTTGCTGCACTACTTAGTTAACGAGACTAAAGCGGTGTTAAAATCGATGATGTGTGAGCTTAATTATAAAATATATTTTAAATAAAATAATATATATCATTTAATCAAAACAAAAATGCTAAAATTCAAAATAAAAAAAAGCATATAATATTTACAAAAATTTTTAAAACAGATTTGTTTAAAAAAACATAATTTTAAAAAATAGAATTTTTAAAAACAAACTTTTTAAAAAAACGGAACTTTTTAAAAGCAGTTTTTTTAAAAATATAGAATTTTTAAAAATAGCTTTTAAAAAAACAGAATTTTTTAAAACAATTTTTTAAAAATATATAATTTTAAAAAATAGATTTTTTAAAAACAAACTCTTTTAAAAAATGAAAGCAGATTTTTTAAAAAAAATAGAATTTGCTTAAAACAACCTTTTTAGAAAAGCGAAAACAGATTTTTTAAAAAAAATAGATTATTTTTAAAACAAACTTTAAAAAAACGAAACTTTTTTAAAAACAGTTTTTTTTAAAAAAATAGAATTTTTAAAACAGCTTTTTCAAAAAAAACAGAATTTTTAGAAACAAATTATTTTTTTTAAAAACAGATTTTTTTAAAATAGAATTTTTTAAAACAAACTTTTAAAAAAAAACTTAACTTTTTAAAAGCAGATTTTTTAAAAATTAGAATTTTTAAAAACATATTTTTTTAAAAAAGGAACTCTTTTAAAAACAGTTTTTTTTTAAAAAAACAGAATTTTAGTATAATAGAATTTTTTAAAAAGTCTTTTTTTAAAAATAGAATTTTTTAAAAAACAGAATGTTAGTATTTTAGTATTTTTTAATTTGATTTTTTTTAGTATTTTAGTATTTTTTAATTAGTATTTTAGTACTAAAATACTAATTAAAAAATAATACTAAAATACTAATTAAAAAATAATACTAAAAATACTAAAAAAATTCAGTTTTTTTTAAAAAAGCTGTTTTTAAAAATTCTATTTTTTAAAAAAAAAACTGCTTTTAAAAATGTTCCGTTTTTTTTAAAGTTTGTTTTAAAAAAAAATCTATTTTTTTTAAAAAAATCTGTTTTCGTTTTCTAAAAAAGGTTGTTTTTAAGCAAATTCTATTTTTTTTAAAAAAATTTGCTTTCATTTTTTTAAAAAAGTTTGTTTTTAAAAAAATTCAATTTTTTTAAAAATTCTGTTTTTTTTTTAAAAAAATTGTTTTAAAAATTCTGTTTTTTTAAAAGCTATTTTAAAAATTCTATATTTTTTTTAAAAAAAAATGCTTTTAAAAAAGTTCCGTTTTTTTTAAAAAGTTTGTTTTAAAAAAAATTCTATTTTTTAAAAAATTATGTTTTTTTTAAACAAATCTGTTTTAAAATTTTTTTGTAAATATGTTATGCTTTTTTTTATTTTGAATTTTTGCATTTTTTGTTTTGATTAAATGATATATATTGTTTTATTTAAAATATATTTTATAACGTTTCGCCACGTCAATGATTTTAACACCGCTTGTATTTTGTTAACGGTTTGAAGTACAAGCAATTCAAAAATGTAACGTTAAAGGTACTTTTGAAAAAAAAATTAATTTAAGGTGCAAGTGGAACATCAAAATAAATATTAAGGACTTTTTTGACTCTTTTTCCATATATATATATATATCCCAGTATTGCAATTGACGTTATCTTGATCTTTTAACATAATCTAACACTACAGATAGAAAATTATGCTAAAATATGTCATAATAGTAATCTTTTATTTAGCTTGACGTTTTATAGCATAATTATCATAATATTGTAAATAATTATATTTTCTGACTATATAAATAACCAAATAATGAAATAAACCAAAAAGAAGATATGAAGGACATCTGTAAGGTTTCACCCCCTTACCGGTTTTTCCGGTAAGCACTTTCTATTTCCATCCATTGAGATAAGATAATGACTAATGACACGTCTCCTACCTTGTCACACATGTATTTATTTCTTTTTCATTATTTAATTTTGGTGAAGTGTGCACCGCCACGTGTCTGCCAGATTATAGCCATTGGCTCAAAAGTCCTGGAGTTGCGCCACCGCATCACAACTGATGGCCTTAATTTTCTGGGTCCTTAACACTAATATACAACAATTAGAAAGTAATTACAAAAATAAAACACACACAACATAATTATAAAAATAAAATAACACAATATAAAATTGATAAAATCGGTCCTATATTCAAGCAATTCAAGCGAACATCTTCCTACATTTAAGCATTTGAATGTAACACTGACTTTGATATTGGAGAAATCCAAATCTTCCGGCGCGACATAACGAGATCGGAGAAGACGAAATTTTTGTCACGACGACGCATTTGAGATCGACAACAACTCGAGATCGGAGAAGAACGGATCAACGACGTATCTGGGAGAAGAAGAAATCTCTTGTCGCGACGCAACTCGAAATCGAAGAAAAACATAAAAGATCGACAACTTCAAGATCGATTGTTGATCGTCTTTGCACCGATTGTTGATTCGTTACAATTTTGTATATCGAGGTATTTGAGTTTCCAATTTATATGCATAGTGTTACCCGTGTGTTTACTACGTATTAAATCTCATTGGTTACCTTTCTTAACTTTTTCGCTCTTTAAATGGTCACAAAGTCGAATAATGAATGTTTTGAATGCAAAATGCATTTTAAAATATGTTTTATACTCTAGTTACTAAATACATATAAATTGAGTTCTTTGTTTATTATTGATTTAATTATTTGTTTATTATAATTTGGTTGATGTATAATGTTTATATGTTTGCTTTATAATTTTAAACATTATTCTCTTGATATTTTTATATTAATGATTACTTATTAAATACATTGGTTACCTTCCTGCAACTGTTGGTTACTGCTAATCTGGATTTGGTTAGAATATAATGCTAACTTGGGTTCCTTGTGTAAAATTGCAATGGTTACTGCATAATGTTACCCCCAGTTCATGTTCTAGTTACTAACATTATGTAGTTTGGTTACTGTCTGACATTGTGATGGTTACTTTACAGACCATAAGCTAACAGTAATATTACCATATATATTGGTTACTATCTAATATGTATTTAGATGTTGTAAGGTGTTTATTTGGTTACTGTATAATGTTATTGTGGTTTATAATTGTTTCTTTTATATTGGTGGTTACTTTACAGACCATAAGCTAACAGTAATATTACCATATATATTGGTTCCTGCAACTGTTGGTTACTGTCTAATCTGAATTTGGTTAGTATATAATGCTGACTTAGTTACTGTGTAAATTTGCAATGGTTACTACATAATATTACCCCCAGGTTCATGTTCAGTTCTTAACATTATGTAGTTTAGTTCTTGTTTGACATTGAGTTGGTTACTTTACGGACCATAAGCTACTTGATAATATTATCATATATATTGAGTTCTTGACTAATATGTATTTAGATCTTTGTAAGGTGTTTATTTAGTTCTTGTATAATGTTATTATAATTTATAATTGTTTCTTTTATATTGGTGGTTACTTATTGACTACATTGGTTACCTTTATACAATCATTAATCGATTATATATATTGGTTACCTATATACAATTTATTAATCTTGACTTGGTTACTTTGTAAAATTATAGTCTTGACTTGGTTACTTAACTAATCTTTGACTTGATTCTTGACTAATGCAAACTTAATTACTATAATGATTAATTGGTTCTTGTAATATTGGTTCTTTGAAGCATATTAATGTACACTTCTACTTATGTTTTTATATTAATGGTTACTTGTTAGCTACATTGGTTACATTCTTTACAAAAGTTTGCCTTTAGTTGGTAAATAAACAAATTATCTTGGTTGTTTTTACTATAAAAATGCAATGTAAAATGTATTTATCTTGTGTATACTAAGTAAATATATGTTGGTTACTGTCTAATTTAGATTTGGTTAGTATATAATGCTGACTTGGTTACTGTGTAATATTATCATGGTTACTACATTATATTACTGTGTTTTATAGTGATTATTTTATATTGATGGTTACTGATTAACTACATTGGTAGGTACCTTCATACATCTGTTAGTCTTTAATTTGTAACAAAGTCATTACTGATTAGATACTGTAAGGTGTTTATTTGGTTACTCTATACTGTTATTCAGTTTTATAATTGTTTCTTTTATATTGGTGGTTACTCATTGAATACATTGGTTACCTTCATACAACTGCTAATCTGATTATATATATTGGTTGTTGTATACTATTTAATTGGTTACAGTATAATGTTTATTTGGTTGCAGTGACAATTTGACAATTTCTGTCAAGTTTGGAGTGTCGGATTTTGGCGTTTTCAGAGCCTAATTTCATTGAAAACGAATTGACGATCAAAAGTCACGAGCTTCTTTGGTGTGAACCAGGTTTTTGGTTGAATTCCATCATTTAGGCCTTCAAAATTGCATGTAAAAATTTGGTTTATTTTCTGGTTACTAAGATTATGTAATTTGGTTACTGTCTAATATTGATTTGGTTACTTTACAATGTTTATTTAGTTGTTAGACAATGGCTATTGACAGTAACCAATACAACAAATTTAATTGTTTACAAGAATATATAATTGTTTACTGCTAGTAACTATTAACCACATGGTTGGTAACATTTTTGATGGTGAACAGTAACCAAAATTGATGTTGATTAATATTTTAATTTTTGATTCCATCATGAGTTATCAATATAAAGTAAACATATACATTGAACAATTGGTAACTGTTCTGAAATATTTTTATGTAAATTTGGTTATCCATCTAAAATAAAATGGTTACCTCTATATTCATATTTAGTTACCAACCTGGCATAGACCATTTTCAAATAACTTTTATAACTATGTAATTTAAAAGTATCCATCACTAGATAAATGGGAACCCTCACATGTACATTAAGCACTTGATAACTGTTCTGATATAAGTTTTTAATTATTTGGTTACTAACAAAAACTAAAATGGTTACCCTTATATGCATGTTTGGATACCAACTGCACCTCTCAAACTATTTTTATTTTAATATGAGATCTATAAGTAACCATATATATAAATAAAAACTCTCACATGTACATTTAACGATTGATGTTTGTCCTAATACAAGCTTGTAACTATCTGCATACTAATAACAGTAACCATAATGTAACATAATAAAACAGTAACCACATAATTGTATGATAGTAACCAGAATAGGTTTTAATGGTAACCAAAACATAAATTTCATATAATGAAACCCAGTTTAGGCAATCCATGTATACTAAACAATTACATATTAACCAGAATAAAAATAACAGTAACCAAAATCCCACATCGAGAGCACAATAATAGTAGCCAAATCATAAGGTAACAGTAACCAAAACATAGTAAAGAAGTAACCAAGTAGTTATATGAATGTAACCAGAACATGTTTTAATGGTAACCAAAACAGAAACAACCTGTATATCCAACTAATTTTAGGCAACCCATGTATACTCTCACATGATTTAACACTTAATTTATTTCTTGATACAAGCTTGTAACTATCTGGTTACTACAAAAAAATAAAATGGTTACCCTTCTATGCATGTTTAGTTACCAACCGCACATTTCAAATAATGTATCAGACACAACTTAATACGAACCAACAAACAATATCAAATAATTGATTATATAATCAAATATGTAATTCCATTTACATAAGCTCCAATAAACATTACATACTCACTAACCATAACAAATGGTTATGGATATCCAACAAAAATCAAAGTACAAAACACTGATTCGGAAGGACAAGAAAACGACAATTGAACTAATCAAAATCTGGTACAAATCTTTCTGAAACTTGAGCTTTTTGGCTGCTGCTACTTTCTTCTTCATGGCTGCTCTCATTCTCTTGAAAAGACTTCTACATTATGAACCTGTGGTAACCAAACAGTTATATGATAGTAACCAAACCATGTTTTAATGGTAACCAACACATAAATCCAAATCATAAGTCAACAGTAACAAAAAATATACTAATGAAGTAACCAAACAGTTATATGATAGTAACCAAACCATGTTTTAATGGTAACCAACACATAAATCCAAATCATAAGTCAACAGTAACAAAAAATATACTAATGAAGTAACCAAACAGTTATATGTTAGTAACCAAAACATATATTAATGGTAACCAACACATAAATCCAAATCATAAGTCAACAGTAACAAAAAATATACTAATGAAGTAACCAAACAGTTATATGTTAGTAACCACTGTGCAACACCAACCTACGCTCACTCTTACTCGATTTCTGACCAACACACTCCCCCTTCCCTTTCCTCTCCACAACAAACTTCTTCAAGCCCTTTACAGAATCATCCTCTGTGATTCTCTTTCTCTTACGACGTCTCTTCATTTTATCGACCATTCAACACAAATCGAAGCGAACAAAACCAACAAAACTAATCGTAGAAGCAGAGAAAAATCACTATGAGAGCGAGAAGAACAAAAGCGAAACAACACGAATGTGATACTATACAACAAAAGCGAAAATGGCGAGCGAGAATGTCGAAGAATAATACGAGCGAGACTATACAACAAAACCCAAACGAAAATGGCAATAAGAATGTCTGAAGAAAAACACGAACAGAGAGAGAAATAACGAAGAAGACGAACAGAAACAGAAAAAAGGTTTCATCATGCAAACGAGGGTTTAAAAAAGAAAACACGTAATCGCGGTTATCATGTCATTCAAAATAAAAACAACCCATTAATATTTTCATGTCAGCCATTACATATTAATCCCTTAATTTAAGGACTTTAATTATGTTAAGATTGAAAATAAAAATAAAAAAGTGTAATACTTTTGTAATTATTTTATGACTGTATGATTTTTATAATTATTTTTAAAAATGTACTAATATATGTAATTAATCCTAATTTTCTTGGTATCCATTTGATTGATGTAGAACATTCTACATTTCTGCCAATTAATAAATATGCTCATTGGTGGCAGGTGGTTATATATACGCAAGTGCTGAGCAAAGTAAATAATTTTATAATAATATTTATATTTGTCAAAGTAAATATATATATTTAACGATATTTTTATATTTATTTTAATAATATTTTATACTTTTAAAAATATTAATTATTTTGACAACATAATTATTATTCTGATATCATCAATAATTTTAATATAATAAAAAAATAATGTATATAGATAAAATATATCTCATAAAAAGTTAAATTGTAATTAATATAAAATTTTAATCGATAAGATAAAATAAATAAATATGATTTTCTTTTAATTATTTCATATTCTATGTATTTACAGTACATTATTATTTAAGACTTATAAAATTGCTATCAAAAAAAAAGATTTTGTTTTGATATAATTCTAAAATTTATATTAAAATTGATATAATTTTAAGATATGGAAAGTCTTGCATGTTTCGATATAATTCAAATAAACCATATAGTAATTAATAATTTATACAGTAATTATGATAATATTAATTTAATTAAGTGATTAAAATTTATTTCTATATTTAAGATTTCACAAATTGAATTTGAAAAAAAGTTAATATGAGAATTTTTGGTATAATAAAAGAAGGGTCACTTTCAAACAAAGATAGATGGAGCATAATAAATTTTTACTATTTTCAAATTCATAAATAATATGAGTTCTATTATCTAGGTATCATCAACTACCTAAATATATCTTAATATAGTTAAACTCAATCTTATTCTTACAATATGAGTTCCAATATTATCCATCATCAACTACCTAAATATATCTTGGTATAGTCATATTCCAATTTTATATTCTTGGACACCTTATCTTACCTATATTAATCCAAATCAACAACTAAGATGAAAGATCTTGTAAAAAATTTGTTGCTAAATGGACAAATATTTTAGTCTAAAGAGAACCAGTTCTCTATTTAGGTATTGATAGTATTCTGTGAAGTTTGAAGTGCTTTTTTCAAATTTATTTTGCTCAATTAATATAGTATTTTATAATATTTTAGTCCAAGTCTTTGTCAACCTTTAAGTTGTGAGTGTAATGACCAGTGGCGGAACTAGAACATTTTTAGAGGGTGGTCAAAATATATCAATAAAAAAATTATTTATTGACGTTTGCAGTACTTATTTCAAATTTATTTTGCCCAATTATAGTATTTCACAACATCTTATTTCAACCATTGTAAACCTATGAGTTGTGAGTTTAATAACTTTAAATGTGTGTGTGTGTGTGTGCGTGTATTAATTTCTCTCGAACAATGAGATTATTAATCAGATTTTGAATTTTTTAGTTAACTAATTAACTACTTTTATAGATAAATTATAAATTATAATATTCTATATTCAAAACCTTATATTGTAGTTTTGATCATCTTCTTTGGAGACAACTGAGAGTAGCTACTCAAAGCAAGAAAATGAATTAAGTTATTCTCATTTACAAAAAAATTGATACCAATGTAGTCAGTAAGACAAATGATCGAGTGTAATATTAATTAATTAATTATCAAACTTATTTAACATTATTTTATCTTATAGTAATATTTTTAATTTAGTATAGGTGGAAAGACATGAAAAAATAAATAAATTAATACAATCTCATAACAAAGATCAAATTTAACTAATATTAACATGGTTCAGATTTCAGAGTTGGAGGGTCATATGACCCCCCTCGACCCCCCTAGTTCCGCCCATGGTAATGACTTTAAATATATATATATATATATATATATATATATATTAATTTTAATTTTTCCTAAACCATGAGACTATTAATCAGACTTTTAAAATTTTTAGTCAACTGATTAGTTACTTTTATAGATAAATTATAAATTATAATATTATATATTTAAAACCTTATATTATGGTTCATGGGATTAATTAGCTTGAAAGTAGAAATTCCAGTAACAAAAAAAGAAAGAAAGAAAGATTTAATAATCTTGATAGGATAGAACTATGGTGCATTTATGGTCATTATAGTTAGATTCAAAAAAATTATTTTATTTCTTTAATTTTTTATTTTTAATTAGTTTACAGAGAGAATTACTATCACCTTTTTCTATCCCACTTTAATGATAAAGTAAAAACAAGAGAAAAGCTAAGAGAAAAGAAAAATATTTAAAAGAAAAAGGAAGAAAAATTAAGAAAGCCAATAACTCCCAGAAATTCCAGGGTGATAGTATCACATTTTGACTCTTCAGAAAATTAAATTCCTAAAGAGTGAAAAAAAATTAATAAAAAAAAATGACATTATTTACGAAAGGAAGAAAGAAATTAAGCAGACAGACAGTCGGTTCATGTCTTAAATATTTGGCATACACTGAATTTGGTTAGCAAATATTAACCTACTTATAGATTTGTAACCTTCCTTGCATGGCTGCTATTTAATTTGACCTACTCGTTATATACATTAGGACTGTTTTAGTAGGCATGAATTAAGAAAGTATAGGCATCCCTTTCCTAGTAATCAGGATTTTGTTGGCACAAATTGTTAGTTCATGGCCGGAATTGTTTTAGGTACGTATTCATAGTTGTACATTTAAATATGTTAAATTAAATAAATTGTTTTTAATTATTATGTAATTTAGCAGATTATATACATTCAATTAATTATTATAATAATAATAAGGTGTTCAGAACTTCAGATATCATCAGCCTGCAGATAAGTAGCTACTTCCAATTCCTACTTAAATGTATTAGGTCTGATAAGACATAAGCAAACAGAAAACAATTGGTCATAACATAATAAATAATTAGTCACTAGAAACTGACATTTAACTGTATTCATGTTTATATATATATATACACCTAAATATTAGCTTAAAAACGGGTCATACACCTAAGGATTTAACCTACCAAGTTGCA
This sequence comes from Panax ginseng, assembly GCA_020205605.1. Taxonomy (NCBI): domain Eukaryota; kingdom Viridiplantae; phylum Streptophyta; class Magnoliopsida; order Apiales; family Araliaceae; genus Panax; species Panax ginseng. Next base: position 32,478,283 of record CM035128.1, on the reverse strand, counting down.
AAAAGAAAACAAACAATATTATAACAAAAAAGATAACACTATTTTAAAGAAAAAATTAATACTAGATTAAAACGAAAACATTGTTAAAATAATTATTAAAAAATAAATAAAAGGAGAATAAGCTACTGCCTTGCCACTTGCAAACATTTGTCGGTAAACTTGACATTAACTTTACAGAAGTGATTCATAATATTTCCTCCTTTTAACAAAAGGATTTTCATTTAAAAAATTTCTGAATTTCAAGGATTATATATATATATATATATATATATATTATTAGTTCATGCATACCCCTAAAGTCATTAAATATTTATTTTGAAATTACATAATAATTATATTGTAATGATAAATTTAAGGATGTTGTGTCATTTTATTTATATTATCATCAATATAAAACAGACTTTTTTACGTAACAAATTATTTTGCAAATGAAACTATTTTTGTGAAACAAAAAAAAAACTTATTATCTCAATATTAAGAAGATTCACAAGTAAGATATTTTCATAAGTTTTCATAAGTTTTCTTCTTATTATCTCAATATTAAGAAGATTCACAAGTAAGTATGATATTAAGAAGATTCACAAGTAAGTAAGATATTTTCATAAGTTTTAATTGGTGCAAGATTGAGGACCTATGTCCAAGATAATGAAGTAAATATACAAATTATGTAAGAATCTAATAATTTGGATTCGAATATTGTAAATTCATGACTTTTATTTTTGCATAAATAAAGTTTTCTACATTTTTGTGATAATAAATAAATAAATAAATAATCTCACACTTATATGAGAGGACATTGTGAAAATTACCTATTGAGACATCAATTTCCCATTTTAAATGCACCTAATATGTTCATAATGTTGTGATTAAGGGTATTAATTATTAAAACTAATTAAATTTAGTCCAATTATTTTGTAACTTAATAGACTAGTAGGTCACACCAGCCAATCCACAAATTAGGTAATTCCAACTTTGTAACATTGCTCATTATATAAATTCACAAAACAAAATTATGCACTGCACTAAGCTGATTTGAGAAATGACTTAAAACATTTTTTTATGTCAATTTGTTAAATATTAAAATTTAAAATTAATTTATATGAGTTCTTTAACATTTTAAAAATAATAATTTTTTTAATTAATTTTACTTGTCAAATTGTTTAAATTATTCACGATTAAAACAAAATGAATATATATTATTTGAATGGTTAAACTTGAATTGATTTTAGAAAGTCAAGTTGAATTTTTTTTGGTAGAATGAAGTTAGTATTTTATTGTTAAGAATTAATCTGTATGTGATTATATTAGAAGAAAAGAGAAAAAAGTTCTAAAATTATATATGTAGCTAATATTTGGCAATACTTAGTATTGCCATTTATGTGCTACATATTTAAGTATCAAAAACTCTATGTGGACATGAAAATTGGACATGAGTATATTTGAATTTCACTTAATTGTATTTTAACTCCCGATGATGGATAAAAATATAAATATGTGAAGTTCAAATACACTCATGTCCACAGAGTTTTTGATACCGAGCACTTTTATATGAACATGAAAATTAGATATAAAAATTAAATATAAGTGTATTTAAATTTCACCTATTTATATTTTTATCCATCATTACGAATTAAAATATAATTTAGTGAAATTCAAATATACTCTTTAAATATACCCCTTTTCTTTTGTATGAAGATTTTATAGTGGTGTTGGTGGTAGCCATGTAAGAAGCACTAAAGTGAACTCAAAATAATTAAATTAAGTGGGATAAATGTGGATCTCACTCTGTATTATATTCTACTTTGTGCTATGTTGATTAGCTACTTCTTTTGGTTTACTCCCATTCTCCATGCCTTCTTTCTTTAGCCAAAAATCGCTGTCCAAACTTTGTACTATATGGGAGATGAAATGTGATGTCTATATATCATCTCATGCATGCCCTTTTCTTTTAGAGAATTAATATTTTAACACCTTCATATAAAAGAGACTCATATAAAAATATCATTTTAATATATAAAAATATTTTTTTTTTCTCTTATTATGCACCTTTTTTATTTTGAGAACATTTATTATGCATCATTCAATTGTTCCATTCTCATTGCAGAATAAATAAAATAAATAAAATCCACATCAAATAAGTTCTTACTTAGTGGATTTGGGTCCCACTTTAATCAAGTTGCCTAAGCCATGAGGTCATTTAGTTTACCCACTCTTTATCTTTATACATCTGATGATAACTAAAGCACACATTAAGCCCATTTAAATGCCCACACCATGCTGATGTTCTTGATTTCCTCCATTCATTTGTGGGACCCTGTCATGTCATTGATTAAGATTGATTTGTTAGTCTTTTGTTAGATTACCAACGTAATATTGAGATCCGGTTAAATTTAACTTTATGGTAAATTGATTAATTGATTAATATAGTGTTGACATGCAGAGAGGTCATCTCTTATTTATATATGAACACTGTATTAATTAATTGACCAAAATTAATTTCATGTTAACCAGTTCCATCAAATTGGTCTTCTATTGCTCCCATGAGTTTTCTTAGACTTCTTTCTGTCCTCCCCTGGTTTATGTTAGTAGTCATGATTTTCATATTGCCAAAAGGCAGCAAATACATACACTAGTTTTCTAAGGCCCCTGGCCTGATAAAGATGCCAAGGGGCTGAATATGGTGTAGGGATTCCTTCTTTATATTTGCTCTTTTTCTTTCTGTTTTGTATTAGAGAAATTCCAAATTTGCTCCTCCATAAATTATACTTATACCCTATATCCGCCTCACGAATCACGAACATATAAGAAATAAAAATCTGTTAATAATACAAGAAAATTTAAGAAAGTTTTAATCCATTAACATCAGTGCAAATACTCTTACAATTAAAATTCCAAAATTATAATATTTATATTTGTAAAGAATTAAAGATATGACATTGAAGTAAATATATATACACGTACATGCGGATTTAGAGAATTTTGAAAATCCTCTTGGAGCCATTTTGACTCCACCTTCAAAGGGGATAAATCACTATTTGGTGGGGTCCGATTTTTATTGTGATTCATCAAAGCTTTTTTATTCTAATCGAATAAGCTGTATTTTCAAAAATTACTAAAATGATCATTCAGATTCGATTTTCATCAAAAATTTGACTGAAATCTTTGATCATCAAGATCTTGACCGTTATTTGGTCGACGTGGAGGGCAAAAGGCTTGACTTAATTTCTTTTTTAAAGAAAATGTTACTATTGAGTGTTGAACTCTAGACCTCCCCAAACTAAAAATCTTATATTCCAAGAAAAACCATTGCACCAATAACCTCTTATGCTAAAATTTATGTAACACTAATATTTAAACCATCTAGCATCTTTTATATGCATGTGAAGATGAGATAATAATAATTGTAATAATAATAATAATAATAATTGTAATAATTATTATTGTAATAATAATAATAATAAATTTTAAATAATTAAAATAATCAAAAATTAAAATTTTATGGAAGACGTTAATTTAACTTATTAATAATAAATTTCATGAACATGAAGACGTTAATTTATAGAATAATAATTCAACGGCCCAATTATTTGAAGTTTGTGTGTGAGGTTTGTTTGGTTATAAGTTTATTTTTTAGTGATGTTTTATTAATTATTAATGCTGTGTTTTATTATAAAATTATATTATATTTTTCAAAATTCTCTGTTCTTATTCTAAGACTTTGTGGAATAAAAAATAAGTAATAAACACTGTCATGAATTTTAACCAAAACCATAAGTAATAAAGATGGGCATAAATCATTCCAAACAGTTCATAATTTTAGAAGAAACAAACATATAAAATACATAAATTGGACTTCAATTTATATATTGGTTCCTATGCCCATGTCTATTTCATGCCATCCAGAAGCTTACCTATATTAAATGTGTGTAAATCACCTTAAATAACTTGTTTAAATTGCAATTTGTATGACCCAATTTATTAATTTTACTTTAAATTGCCCGACTAGATTAATTAATTTCCACCGTCAAATATTCACGTGAAAAAGGAAACTAATTGATAAATTATTATTTATAAATTAACATCATAAAACATCAATTTTATGCATCCAAGACTGCCGACATTTTATTTCTTAACGTCTTTCATAAAATTTTAATTATTTAAAATTTATTTTTATTATTATTAAAATAATAATTATTACAATTATTATTATCTCATCTTCACATACATATAAAAGATGCTAGGTGGTTTAAATATTAGTGTTACATAAATTCTAGCATAAGAGGTGGTTGGTGCAATGATTTTTGTTGGAATATAAGATTTCTAGTTTGGGGAGGTCTAGAGTTTGACACTCAATAGCAACATTTTCTTTAAAAATTTTTTTTAAGTCAAGCCTTCTGCTCTCCATGTCATCAAATAACGGGCCACGTCAGCAAAAATAACGGGTCAGTATGCACAATCAGCATTTCCGTCAAATTTTTGACCGGAAATCGAACGGAATGACCATTTTATAATTTTTGAGAGTACAGTTATTCGATTGTAACAAAAAAAGTTTCGATAACCACAATAAAAACCGGACCCCAGTACAATGACCAAAAAGTATTTTATCCCGCCTTCAAAGTATAGTCATCATTGACTTCTTTTTAATAGTCAATTGCTCTGCCTTTGGCATCCTATATAACACATCTATCCCACAGGGTAACTAACATGTTGAATAATTTGATATGTATATAAGGATTTAAGATATTATCAATAATGGTTTTAGTTATGATTTTTTGGATGAGCTAATATGATTCAAAAAATATTATTAAGCTAGTGATTTAAAGTTATATTTGGATAAATTTGATTCGATTTAAATTTGAAATTTGACTCGGATCGCTACATCGTCCCATCACAGATTGAAAAAAAGGAGCCGATTCGATGGAAGCGTACCGTTATATTACCACATCTTGTTTGGGTTACTGGATTTATGTTCTTAACTTCTTGGCATAACTATTGGCAAAAATTGATTGAAACTTTAACATGGGCTCATGAACGCACACCTTTGGACAATTTAATTTGTTGGAGAGATATAAATCGATGGCCCTTTTATAATTTCCCGAATATTTATAAGGCTGAAAGTATAATCGTATAGGTTAATTTTAGTGACCTAAACTATGTCTTATGTGATTTCATGGTATAACGATGAATTATATCTGAAAATATTTTTTGGGGAAAAACGCAGAAAATGTCGTGCTTAGAAATTTTTCATCGGCTTGGGGGTATACCGTAATGACAAGTTGCTTTGTCGTGCTTCATGGTTAAGCAACTTGTAAGCTAGAAAAACCCTAAACAAGCTACTTGGATTAAAATCCTAATCAACCTAGTAAAAATCCTAATCAGGGTTAAATTAAACTAGGTTATAAAACTAATCCAAGTGAACACTTTTGGACCAATCTCTTGTGTTGGTACTGTGAATCTTGAATATATAGAGCTTATAAATGATAGAATATCTTAAAATCTTCAGGTTAAAATAGTAGAAGTGATGGTCAAATCCGTTGTAGCCAATACAGGAATTTGAGGGCGTAACATGTTGGTATCAAAGTTGTTGGTTATAACTCTAAGGTATGAGCGCCTTAGGATATAGCCTTTAGAGAAATAATAAATAATAAGGTTTATACGTACTCATAAAAGAATTCTTAAAACAAGTAACAACATAAAATAATCTTAAAAGCTTGATATATTTTGCATAAAACTGCTTTATTAAGATACTAAAGAAGTAAAATTCTTTTGTAGGATGCCAAGAGATGATGAGATTAAAGACATTCACGTGATTAGTGAGCAGTTGATAGTTACACCAGAGCTAATAGTCGAGGTGCCAACTCATAGTGATCCGGAGAGGATCTGATAGAAGGTCTAATGGAAGATCCTACGTGATATCATCTAATGAAATCTTGTGTTTGCCAGTGATGCAAGCAAATGAATTACTTAAGATAGGTTGTCAAGGTTATTTGGCTTATATCATAGATACCCATCAGAAAGGGTTAGGTGATCATCTAATTACACACCAATATCGATTTATATTTATTGGAAAGCCCCCTTCAAATATGGGATCAATCTCTTGTGCTGGTACTGTGAATCTTCGATATATAGAGCTTATAAATGATGGAATATCTAAAATCTTAAGACTAAAATAGTAGAATTAAGCGTCGTTGTAACGGAAAACCTCTTCTTTTTTGAGAATGATCTGGTTGTCAATATTGTGAGTCTATAATGTCTATACTTAGAAGGATTTTGTGTTACGAGGTACTATCCTTAGAAATGGATGTGAGCCACAGTTTGGTATTAAAGAAAGAAGTAGAGACCATATTGCGATCTAGGGATGAGAGTAAAGAATTTGATGAAATGTCTGTAATAGACTAGTTAAACAAATAGAATTATCGATAGATTTTATGGAAGACGTGTGATAGTGAGCACTAGATCCAATGTGGAGAACACTTGGATTTAGGGGCGTCACACTTTTCCATTGTGCAAGTACGATTGGTTGGATTAGTGTTGCCTAATTTTTTTATAGAATTTAATAGGCAAGTATATGTGTTCGTTCGTAATATTCAGCAAGCAAGGATATCGTTCCCACGAGGAAATAGACTAATATTTATCAATGACTAATTCCAATGCAATTAATCCTATTTTTACTATGAAATATTGTTTGTGATTTGAAAATTAAACTTAACAAAACTAATAATTAAAATCAGAATTTCAGAAGAATAACTACAGATTTAACAAGTTAAGATTACAACTTCCCTTGGTATTTCATTTAAATCAATTTAATTTCCATTTAAATCAATTAATTAATATGAATCATTATTGAAGAATGTTTTATAGTGCTCACACACTTCTTCCAAAGACTCGTAAACAAATCCTCCTAAATTCGATCTTTAAGACACAAAATTAAAAGGAACACCCCAGTTAATCAACTCACCATATTCCTATGTGAATCAAGTTAATTAGGGTTTTACACACATATTCTTTCAATGGATACAAAAGACATATAGGTATATTCTTATCCTACATGCTAATCATATTAACCCTAATCAGATTATATAAACAGATGTTATAATATCCAGATCTAAATCTATATTCCATCTTCCAATTTTATATAGATTATCACAGTAATTGTTGGCCAAACAATTAATCAATAAGTAAAATATATAATAAACAACTCAATAAAAACTAATTTTCATTCAATGGAAAGATTAATTTAAACTACATACCAAGTTCCGTTGCAATCTTAATGAAAATTTAGTTCATGACAATAATAAATAAAAACATCATCTAGATTAATAATCCAAACATCCTAGGTAATTACAGAAGATAAAACTAGAGAAGAGAAGAAGAAACTCTGAATTTGCTCCAATACTCTCTCTTTGATCTTCAGCCCTTGCAATTCTCCTTCGTGTTTTTGTTCATTTTTATCTCTGCAGTTGCCTTTATAATTTCCTTCATACGTCTTTTTTAAAGTCCTCTCCTATTTGTATTCGTCCAAACCCTCATTCATATTCCTTTTTTGCTTTAAAAACCAACTCAGCAGTAGCAAAATCCCTCTTTAGCTGCACATGAGTGCCTAGGTGCTTGACCAGGACCACATATTTACAAAAATGCCACTCAGCTCTAATTTTAATAATTTTTGATCTTTTTCTTCTCCCGAATGACAAATTTGTCACTCCAGCTCCAACCTACAAGAAATAAACACAAAAACACATAAAAAGATACTAAAAACACTTACAGATAACAATAATTAAGTTTAATAATATCGAATTCATAGTGTTAACGCCAAAATCTGTCTGCTCGTCGAATCACTAAACAACAAATTTAACCTGCACAATGAACAAGTGGTCACACCAAAAAGTCTGACAACAGGGGCTGTTGGGGGATAGCTCCGGTGTGAGAATAAGTACATGCCAAAAAATGTTAATAATGGAGGTTTGTAATTTCTTTAGTGCATGGAAATAGATAAAGTGTAATTACTTGAAATTTGGATTATGGTTGTGTATTTATAGCTTAACCACACATCCCCTACACGTCCATCCCTTAATTAGACTAGGAGTCCTGTGTAAAGATAACTATAAATCCTCTGACTGAATATAATTTAACTTCCTCATAAATAGGAAGTCAAATAGTAAATGTGAGTTATAAGTGAATTTGGACGGTAGACCCTCTAGAATGTCAAATCCTCTACTATGATAATTCGCCATTTGGCATGGGTCCCTCTAAATCTTCCGAACCCATTAAACCACATTTCAACATTTCCCCCACTCTCTTATTATAAGAAATTTAAAATAAGAGTGTACAAAATTGAGCAACAAAAAATAATATATTAGATGTTACAAAAGTTAAACCGTCACCCCAGTAGGCCATGTGATTGACAGGCCACATGATTGACAAGGACCCACCATCTCCATCACTACTCCATAAATAGGGAAACGTGCTTTTATGGTTTATCCCTTAAGACTTCCTCTCCAAGCACTCGAACCGTTATTCCTTACCCACACATTCAAACTCCCTTGCAAACTCAGGCAATTGATCCATCCCTTATATTAATCGATAATCATATCTGAACACTTTTGGTCCATTAAATCTTAACATTCACTGGTCGTATTTACTCAACCATATTTTTAAAACACCCTAAAACACTCATCCTCTTCGCTGACCAAACACTAGCTGCAACCACCTCAAACACCACCATCACTGCCATCGATTCCACCCTTCTAACTTCCCTTTCACCCTAATTAAAAAATCTTCCTCCCCTGAGATGAGCGAGGCTAAAATAAAAGAGATGAAGATTCAGGAAAAATACTAAATGAAAAAAGCTTACTCTCATATTAACATGAGATCTTTCGTATTAGAACACCTTCGCCCCCACCTCTGATCCTAATACCATATACTTGACCAATACGAACTATGAGCACCCAACTTATTGGAAAGGATGTACTGGCACCTAAGGGGTGAATGGGTTGTAATCACTATTTATGTCCTAAGGTATGGAGTGTGATTCCCCCTCCACGATTTTATTTTTTCATTTTTTTTGCTTTGTTGGGATCGGATTCGCACAACTGGTGCGGAACTCCTATATCCATCTTATATTCTTCATCGTTTTAAACCAAAAATGTGGATTTGAAACCTCCTAGAACTTCATTACAATGTTTACCATAGGCCGGTCAAAAGAACCAGGGTACCGTCAACTGAACAAACAACCAAATCTACGCGTATGGATGAAAATTCCCTCTAACAACAATGGGTGTCATTCACACTGGGTATTCATCAAGGGCCATGACACCAACTTCGGGTTTGACTCTACCTGCCCCAAATTAGGACGAAGAATTCAAAGCCTTCTACTCCAAGATGTCGAATACAGGCTGGTACCTAGACCTACTATCTGACCAGATTTGTCTTTTCAACCGCAAATGTAAGTCATAAATTTAGTAAAATATATTAGATACAAAACTCATTAAACCCAAATTCTGAATAATATTTACTTGCTTGTAGTAACCATCTTCAAACTACAACCAATCACCTACATTGGATCAAAAACCATCATCTGACGTCGTACCAACCAAACATGCCCCTGAACCAATATCCGATGCCCCAAAAGATATCTCACAAGAAGAAAAACTAATCGTGGTGACACAAATTTTTGCTTTCCTGATGCCCGATGTCGACGTCGAGAATTTTATTTGTCCCTTTTCGTTACTTGTTCTTTGGTGTTCTCATGTTATGTGAGATTTGTTTGAAAAAACAAGTGAAAAAAGTCCGACATGTGTAATGTCGACGATTTGATTGTAAGAGTCGCCAGTTGGTGTTTTTAACTGGTTGCACCAACGCAACCGAGAAAAGGTTTGCACATTGACCCAATGATATGACACTGCTAAACGGGTCTGTGAAACCTAGATTCATTTGGGTTCGGGGGTTTGATTATGCGGGGGGAAGGTGTTAGGTACCCCCTGACATCCGTGTTGCCACGGTGACCACTACTTTTCAAGAAACTGTTATATGAATGTGTGTGTGTGTATGGATCAATGTGCAATTATTTGGAAGTAGTGCGAGGCCTCATTCGCACATATATACAAAGGGTTTGAATTTGTAGAAAAATTCAGTTTTAAACATGATATAGCAGTGAGATTTTGTAAAAGAGGTTTTTCAAGCCCTGTGCTCAATAGTAATTGAGACCTTTTCATACTTCTATTTTATTATTAAATGTTCAGCTTGTTTGCTTTTATTTTCGAGATGCAAAGAATCTTCGAGAAAATAATATATAGCGATCTTAGAACTCCTCATGGGCATGATGACCATCTAAGGAAATTGAGACAAGTAAATAATATATATAGTCGCTACATTTGAAAATGTCCATCACGGGAATCGAATCTAGATTCAGTATTGGATTTGTTTGAAAAAACAAGTGAAAAAGATCTGACATGTGTAATGTCGACGATTTGACTGTAATAGTCGCCAGTTGGTGTTTTTAAATGGTTGCACCAACGCAACTGAGAAAAGGTTTTCACATTAACCCAGTGATATGACACTGCTAAACGGGTCTGTGAAATCAAGATTCATTTGGGTTCTGGGTTTAATTATGCCGGGGGAAGGTGTTAGGTACCCCCTGACATCCGTGTTGCCACGGTGACCGCCACTTTTCAAGAAACTGTTATATGAATGTGTGTGTGTGTGTGTGTGTGGATTAATGTGCAATTATTTAGAAGTAGTGCGAGGCCTCGTTCACACCTATATACAAAGGGTTTGAATTTGTAGAAAAATTCAGTTTTAAAAATGATATAGCAGTGAGGTTTTGTAAAAGAGGTTTTTCAAACCCTGTGTTCAATAGTAATTGAGACCTTTTCATACTTCCATTTTATTATTAAATGTTCGGCTTGTTTGCTTTTATTTTCGAGATGCGAAGCATCTTTGAGAAAATAATATACAGCAGTGCCGAACTTCTCATGGGCATGACAACCATCTAAGGAAATTCAGACACCGTAAATAATGTACAAGCTACTTACAACTGAAAATGTCCATCACGGGAATCAAATCTAGATTCAGTAGACTGAATCTGTGATCACATAATTCCTAGGCTCACATGATGCCGCAGTTTATATGAAAAATAGTAAGCAATTATATATATATATATATATATATATATATATATATATATAAAAGCTATAAATATATATATATATATAGACATGATCAACCACCACGAAGCACCTCTATGGGGGATCGGAAATATAAATATATAAAAGCGGTAAATATATATATAGACATGATCAACCACCATGAAGCACCTCCACGGGGGATCAAAAAAGTAAATAAAGCTGTAAAAGATGATCAACCGCCACTTAAGTAAACTCAAAGTGACTAAATGTAAAGAAAGCGGTAAAGGCGATTAATCGCCACTTAAGTAAACTCAAAGGGACTAAATGTAAATAAAGTATAAAAGGCCTCAAGTAAACTCCAGTTCTGATTGAAATATATATATATATATATATATATATATATATATATATATATATATATATATATATATATATATATAGCGATAAACACAGGATATAAAACCCAAGCTCATCGAACACGGTTTGGTATATATATATATATATATATAAGCAAGTAAGCGCTCAGCACATAAGTTCAGGCTCAATCGAGGCATAACTCGATAATATTAATCCATATATAAATATATACATATATAAGTATATATATACAGACAAAATGAAAACTACAGACCGAAGTTCGAGCATACACACACAACACGACTCTCAATGTGAAGAATAGTGTGTGCAAAGATGAAGGAAAAGGCTTTATAGAGTGTGAGAAGGCTTATAGTGGACTGCCATAGCAGCTTCTATGACTCTAGATGGAAAAACACTCAGCTCCCGCCGGTAAAATATAGCTATATGTGAGCTAACAGGTGTTTAAAATGAGAAAACACTCAATATGGGGTGTGTACAGATGAAATTAGACAGGGCTTTCTCGTCTCTTTTTCTCTTACAAATGGCCACCCCAAGCTCTATATTTATAGAATTTGGGAACCCATGAGTGTACTACATGGTAGCCATGAGATGCATTCTACGGTTGCCAGGATTCCCAGGCTCCATGAATCGCTTAATCTCAAGAAATGCGTGTACTTGTGCCTTTGTGATGTCAGCTCGAACTTGCAAAACTTCAATCCGAGCATCCGAACGAGGTGTACAAGACCATCTTCGGACTGCTTTTGTCAAGAGTTATGCAATGACATGGGGTTAGAGGTTGTACGAAGTCAAGAAGAGGGGACCATACCCATGGTCTTCAAACTTCAAATTCTATCCGGTGTGCTGCCATGCGTAATAGTCACTCAGGATTGGAACTCCTTGGCTTTTGTGGGACATTGCTGTGTAGAAATGTATGTATGAAATGCTGAGACGGCGTGCAGGGGTTGAGGTGGTAAGATGACAATTTGACCCCTCACCGGGGTTATCTCCAGTTTGGGCTGATAGCAAACGTTGCTCAGGGTTACATCTGAGATTAGACTGCTGCAAGTGTTTGAATTCTGCAGGGTCATCTGTAAGTGTGCCTGTCATCCCGGTGTTAGCTCCGGGTCATTGGAATGAGTGCCTCGGTAGGAGGTTTGAGATTGAAGTTGATCGCATGCATTTGAAACAAGCATTTCTAGAGTTATCACCGGAACTGCAATGGCATTCCCTGGAGTTATCTCCAAGGATGAAACTCGGGGTTATATCCGAGGTTGGAATTGAGATTCTCGGTGTGTGTTCCGGGGTTGAGACTGAACTTTTGGTAGTATCGGTAATGGATGTGATCTGTCTTCTAGGGTTATCTCCAAAAGACAAATCTGCCCTCCTACAATGTCAGTAACAGGTGTGCGAAAATTTTGAGTGTCTACAGATGCCCTCTTTATAATATTCATGCAATGCAAGGCATGGATAGGATAAAGAATCCTAGACATTTGAAATGCAATAAGATAAACATGATGCTATGTGCAGTAACATGATACAAATGTATGATGTATGAATGAATGATTGCCGGTTCCCTGTTAATCCTGCCGGGGATGACAATCAGTGATGTCTTGGACATGCGATCCAAGTCTTTAAGAATGTTGACGTTGGGGCTATCACCAAAGTCCTGGACCCTTGATACAGACTTTAATCCGAAGATGTGCCTCTCGTGTGCAAGAGATCTGTGGGGGATAAAGCTTTGTCTATTTTGAGGATGTGTATAACATATTCCATCATCGATCCTCTCCGATGAGGATGGTCTTCTCTGGTTTGTGTCACCAGTATATACCATGATCCTGTTAGAGTTACTGCCAATAGTATGTATTGTCAGGGCTTCTGACCTTCACTGATGTGTGTATCACTGAATAGATCCCTTTTAGGCAAACTGTCAAGGCTGCTTGACGTTCATTGATGTGTGTATCAATGATTGAATTGCGTTGTGACCCTTGATGGGGAACATGTCAAGGCTTTTTGACCTTCATTGACGCATGTATCAATGGTTGAATCGCGTTGTGACCCCCACCAGGGAAGGTTGTGAATAAGTGCACTGATGGATAAGATCATCGAATGGCCTCCGATGCTTCGATGGGTTTACTTGCCATCGGTTGAAATGACGTCAAGGCTGCTTGACCTTCATTGACACATACATCAATGGTAGAATGGCGTTATAACCCCCATCGAGGATTCGTTCATAGACGAATAATGCGTTGTAACCCCCACCAGGGATTCTTGGATGATTAAAAGTCTGCGTTGTGACCCCCGTCGGGGATACTTCTTTTAGGGTGACGGCCTTGTGTTTGGCGGCATCGGACCTGTGTGAGGTATTTCTGAGCATGATTTTCAAAAGATGAGCTCATCGGTATAATGTACCTTGTATTTAGGCGAATACTAATGAGTGATATGCGAAGCCAGAGTTTGGCCCGTGAAAAACAGGATTCCAAGCTATTTCGCTCAATCGCGTAGCGTTTTTATTCCTGATTTGGCCTTTTTAGCTTGTGAGACCTCCTTTGCAACTCGAACCGGACCGAGCTAAAGGTGTGGGCCCCATGTAGGGGTGCCACAGGTACACCTGCGGATTTCGTGACTATGTAAAGGCTGCATGTTGCTTTCATAAGTCACTTTCAAGTAGTACCACGAAGGAAATCTGAGAGCTCTTCTTCATACCTGCTGAGTTTGGGCAACTTTCTATAAATTCTGCTATCGTACAAGTGTTCTACACTGCCCTGGTAACGTATGCATGTATTCTTTTCCAGTTTCTATCCGTTGGAAAATGACTTATCATATGAAATGCATTTAGACATATAGTAGTGAATATGCATATTGATATGACTTGATAAAAAATATTCAACATAGTAAATGTTAGTATTAAACCATGCTGAACATAATGATGTGAAAAAATTTGACTTTTGAAATAGTCAAATTGGCACCTTTTACTGTCATTTCTTATCCTATTTGAGGACAAATGAGTAAAGGTAGAAAAGCAAAATAATCCTGGTAATTAGACTACACTTACGGATTTTTTACTATGATGTATTAATGCATGTAGGATGTATATGACTGTGGGTAGGTATGCTATTGAATGGCCACCTAGTCATTCATATGTGCATGTGGATAGTCCTATTTACAAAGGGGACTATGACAAAATTTTCCAAAATGTAGGCATTGGGTAGTCATGCATTTTTAACTCTACTGTAGACGTATATTAAAATAATGCATGCATGCATGTAGTCATAAAAATGCATTTTGAAGAGCTCCAGGTTAAATATTACCACACCCTTTCTGAGGTGATTTGGAGACTTGTTGTCCAGATATTATGGATCCGGATCAGGTAGGAAGTAGTTCCTGCAGGACCACTTACGGTGTACGGAGGAGGGCTTTTGAAGTGCCTCGACCCAGATTACATCGAATGACCTAAATCGTTTGGTGGAGGCGGTGATACGTCCCATCTGGGTTAAAGTGCCAGATGTAGAGGATGAGGAGGAGGATGTACCGGTTGAGGTTCCTGCTCCTACTGCACGTGTTCCCCGTAGGGATTTACTAGGTATTCAAGTGGCGAACCCAGAGCTCCTAGGTGATTTGAGTCGACACCCTTCAGTTTACCTGCATGCAAACGAGGTATAAAGTTAGATCTTAATCTTCCTTTTTCCTATTGATGAGGAGTCAAGGATTCTGATGTTGATCTGCATTTGATGTAGGTTCCCGGCTTTACGCAGCCTCGAGGGAATTGGTTCAGCATCCACTCTATATATCAGGCTTAACACGATGACTATAGAGCGATCGTACATAGCTGGGGATTCAGGACGTTCTTTTCCATTCTTCCCCGTCGTTGTCCCTGGGGTTACCTCAGGGCATTATCTGAGTGCTAGTTTCACTGGACTCAGTCACTCCATTTATTGGATTGTGAGGTGATGATGGCGTCCATGGATTGGCTGTTTATCATAGGTATGGAGTTTGGAGGGGCGCCAGTGCCTTGTATAGTGGATATTACCCTTACTACCGTCAAATCCTTGTTGGGAGTTCCAGATGGAACGCTCAAGGGCAGGACTGTACGTACAGGTCCTCTGAGCGTAGATGCTATGAGCGAGCTATTGAGTGAGCCCATAACCGATGATGTGAGGGTCAGGGATCGCATTCTTCGACGATTGTTCCTGATGATCATTAGGGGCTGCTTCATAGCAGACAACTCTTCTACGGTTTCCTTCGCTTTGATCAGCGCCACTCGACACGTAGACCGTATAGGAGAGTATGATTGGGGTTCCTACACCTTCCCCTACTTCCTCAGGGGAATGCGCATGCGATCGCAGGGCTTGATCGAGGCTTGGTTAGGATTCTACCTGTTCCTGCTGGTGAGTATTTATCTTGTCTTTTCCCATGTATAGGTTAAGAGCATTGACTGACAACATATGTTTGCCTTTGTGTTGGCAGTTTTGGGCCTATAAGAGGCTTCCATGTTTGCGTCCTGTGAGTGTGTTAGGTTTAGATAGCTATCCACGAGGACGAAGATGGCATCATTCCATACTGGCGGAGGTCCCTATTGCAGAGGGTTTCACTCATTGCCGCCTACAGCTGGAGTTGTTGATAGCGGATGTCATCACATGGATTCCTTACTCGAGAATTTGAGCATTGGATTTGAGGATGGGTACCCGACTGGTGTTGAGCACGTGATTCCCACCCGTAGTATTCCTCTCTTCACAGATGGAGGATGAGAGCTCTATTTAGGAAGCGTCTTCGTCGAGAACTACTGGGAAAGATTGCGTATGCCGAGTCTTCTTGCCTCTTGCCAGGCGTTATTGGCCTGTTTTGTAGTCACCCGTCATTGATATCCCATTGTTGAGGATTGACGGTTTCACATTATCAGAGGGTCCCTGCACTCAGGAGATGTTCCAGCATTGGTGGTTCCCTCGTACCATTGGAGCCCAGACCCGCGCCACTCAATTCATGGGGAATATGGTTCCAAGATCCGTGATGATGATGGATTGGCTAGCATGTGTCCGAGATCCGACTCATTTGACACAGATTGACAGTTTGACCCGGCAGTTGGATCAGGCACATTTCTTTATCTGGCACTTGGGCAGAGATCCTTTAGAGGCAGATACTTTTGATCCTTCCAGTCTGGCGCTGGCCCCTCAGGTGACCCATATGGTTTTGCCGGTGCAGATCCTCCCTTGTATAGGCCTGACATCCCTGTAGATAGAGATCCTGTGATTCAGGAGGAGTTACATCAGGTGGACAGGATTAATGATGTAGACATTGACACTATTGTCTTCTTCTGATGTATATTCTCATTATCTCTTTTGATAGGCCTTTGTTAGACATTGGGTAGCTTTGCCCCATTCACGCTATATCTTTTGATATGCCTCTGTTAGATGTAGGGCAGTTTTGCCCCATTTCCCTGTATTTTAGCTGTACAGAGATGTATTAGATGATGATATACTTAGGAATGTATGTACAGTTTCCATTCCCTATATAATATTGCCATATATTGTATCATGCATGTTATTATGTTATGCATATGTATGTATGTCTAGAGATATTCAGCATTAACCCCTGGATGGTCTTATGACGACACACTACCGCATGATGTCTTCTTCGATAGTTAGCCAGTATTGATCATACCCCACCATTTTTGGTGGCATACGGTATGCGATCGTGGTATGATAGCATGTCACCATCGATGTGGTGATTTGTAGATCATCTGTTGTGAGCATACTATGATACATTGATGTTTGAGTTCCCATGAAATTCGTGTGGAGGCATCTTTGGAGCATTAGGTATCGAGAGGCGAGTTTTTCGATTTGGGACCCAGGAGTTAACTCTTACTCTGGAGGAGTATGCACGTTTGACGATGCTGCCACTGGACAGACCTTGCATGCATATGGCTATTGGAGACATGAGTCAGCAGTTCATGACCCTCACTAGCTTGAGGTGTAGGGTGGTGCAGGATGAGCTCACATCTGGCCACGTTATATCCCAGCATTTTATGTTTGACAGATTTGGCTCTAAGGATAGTTATGCATGGTATTCCGGGGATTTCACCACACTGGAGGATCATTGGCGTCTGGCCAGAGTGGATGTACTGTTATTGTGCATACTATCGTATGTCTACATGCCACGGTACATGGATGAGTTGGACATAGCAGTCATCATGGCAGTGAGAGCTCTCAAGGAGGGTCACACCATTATACCGATGATCATAGTAGAGACTACGAGGTTTGCTACATACCGCACTTATTTGGCGAAGTGTTTGACTGGCGACTTCGATCGTCTTTGTCACGTGTGGTTTATGTCACACTTGAGTCCGATTGGCACTTTTAGACAGCATGGGTATTGTTTCACCCATGATATAGCCATGTTATACTCCTTTCAGCCTATGGAGTTTATAGATGCTATACCTTGGTCATCTTTCCTAGCAGGGATCGGAGCTCCGTTTGATATATTGTTGTATTCAGGGCTTATCTCACCCTACAGCTTCATTACTCATGCTCCGGGCATGGATTATCTTCCTCTAGCTGGTTTGAGAGGCATGATTATTTACCACCCGCTGGCTGTGATGTGTCAGTTTGACCAGTTCCAGGACTTCCATCCTTTTGAGGGGGCATCGAGTCAGCGCTTCGCTTCTCACCATTTATCAGTAGAGGACAGATCCAGGTTATATGCCTGTTGGGATCAGTGAGAGCTAGCATCATTTTCTGTCAGCCATCCGGGTTGTTCTGCAGAGTATTCCGCATGGATGGAGACAGAGACTACATCAGCTATGGTAGTATCCACAGTACAAGTGACTAATTTCGACGATGAGGAGCCTATGGAGGAGGCTGATATTCCCATTGAGGAGGATTTGACTGCTAGGTTTCCAACATTTATGATGGATTCTCCCACTACGAGTGCTACTGTGATTCAGCATCCAACACAGCATCTGGAGTAGAGTCTACATCTGATGACCTATAAGAGAGATCAGGCTAGGGCCTTGATGTTGACAGCTCTTGATGGGAGAGATGCGGCTCTATTAGAGAGAGACAAGGCCATATCAGCTAGAGATGCATTGATTGTAGAGCGGGATGCTGCCCTATCTGCCCGGGATGTGGCCGTCACAGACAGTACTTCAGTGAGATTCCTTACGACTGACATCCTTGCAGATATGAGTGTATATATTGATGTGCATCCTGCCACCATGCAGTTAGCCTCAGATCTGCTAGCTCGTGTAGATACCATTGGGCAGGAGCTTGCAGCGTTACCTCCTTCTTCAGAGAGGGATGCTATGTTAGATCTGATAGTCCGCATACATAAAGATCCGTAGACAGACTTGTATTTTCCTGTACAAAGTAGATTAACCATTTTGTCATGTACAACACATATGTATATATCAAACAGTATTATATATGGCATGTAAATATATTTTTATTCACTTCCCTTTCAGTTGTGCCTTGATACTTGCTTGATATTTGCCTGTTTCTTCAGGACTTGTGATCTTGATGCATTCTGAACTCATCCTTGATGCGTGGACATTGAGATATCCTAGGATCTTTCAGAACTGATCATCGATCTGTGTGTATCCCTACCATTTTTGGTGTCTTGGGACTGGTTTCTGTATGAAAATGTGGAGAGGAGTGTGGCTTTTTCTCTCTGAGATTGACCGCACCACAAATGGTTGCCAGTACTCCTATTTGTGAGAAGTCTAGTTAATTCCATCTCTTATGGATTAGTGTTGCTCTTTGAGGCACAACCGCAGCTTAGATGGTCGCCGAATCTCCTATTTATGAGGAGAGGTTAGGTAATTCCATCCCTTTGGTTTGAAGCTGATGAAATGTGGTGGATTGAAGTTTGATCCCAGTACCGTGTGACAAGTATTTTTGTTCTTGCAGGGGGTTAAACAGAACCATAACTGGCTGCCTACGTACTCCTATTGAAGAGGAGATCAGGTCTGCGTAGTTTAAACCTGGTGTAAGAACTGACATAGTACCGTTTCACGGTGTCCGAGTTGATGAGCTATGAAAATTCATTGCCATCCATTTCCTGTAGTCTGAGAGCGCCTCCTATCAATACCTCCTTGATAACAAACGGGCCTTCCTAGTTAGGAGCGAATTTTCCCTTAGATTGATCTTGGTTGTCAATGATCTTCTTTAAAACCAAGTTATGTTATTTAAATTGCCGTAGCCGAACTTTCCTGTTGTAGGATCATGGAAGATAGTCGCAGTTCACCTTTCGTCTATTAGAGACAATTAGTGATACCTGTCTTGTGCCCATTGGTCTTCATCCAGCTGAGCATCTATCAACACTCTAAGGGATTCCATTTCCACCTTTATGGGGAGCACTTCTTCCATCCCATAGGCTAATGAGTAGGGGGTTGCCCCAGTGGAAATACGCATTGAAGTTCTGTAGGCTAATAAAGTCAGAGGCAAGAGGTCAGGCCATCCTTTGTGATTGGCGGACATTTTCTACATGATCTTCTTGATGTTTTTATTAGCCACTTCAACAACACCATTCATCTTTAGACGGTAGATGACGGAGTTAAGGTGTTTGATGTGGAATTTACTGCATAACTCCTCCATCATTTTGTTGTTGAGGTTTTTAGCATTGTCTGACACAATGACCTCTGGTTGTCCATAACGACAGACGATATTATTTCTGATGAAAGCAATGATGACTTCTTTGGTAACCCTGAGGAAGGAGGCTACTTCTACCCATTTGGTGAAGTAGTCAATCATGGTGAATATGAATCGATGTCCATTACTGGCTTTGGGCTCAATGGGCCCGATCACGTCCATTCCCCACATTGAGAAGGGCCATGGCGAACTCATATTGTGGAGTTCCCTTGGAGGGGCGTGGATGTAATTTCTATGAATCTGGCATTGATAGCACCTCTTGACGTGATCATCACAGTCAGCTTTGAGCGTAAGCCAATAATCCACTGTTCTGAGGATCTTCTTAACAAGTAGGGGTCCGCTCATGTGTGGGCCACATACTCCACCATGGATCTCATCCATGAGCCTCTAAGCTTGGTCTTTGTCCAAACATCTAAGGAGACCTAGTCCTGCATCTCTTTTGTAGAGTGCATCTCCACTCAGGTAGAATTTCATAGCAAATTGATGGATCCGCCTCTTTTCAGTCAGGCTCGCCTCAGTGGGTGTAGATCCATCTCGTAGATACTCCTTGATATGCTGATACCAAGGGTTATGGATGGGAGGTAGCTCATCCGATACTTCTCCAACATAGTTCCCATAGGCTGGGGCTTTTGCAGGGCAAATATGACACTTGGCATGTTTTCCTTATTAGGTATGTGAATCAAGGAGGCCAACGTTGCTAATGCATCCGCAAAATCATTCCTATTACGAGGAGATTTCTTTGAACTCCAAAGCCATCTGTAAAACTTTCTGATGGTAAGGTAGCATATGTAGTTCTTTGGTTTGATAGATTCCTGTGGATTGTTTGATTACCAACTCTGAATCCCCAAAAGGCGATTAACGCTTTGATGCCCATTGAGCGAGCAAGTTTTAGCCCCATGATCTGACCTTCATACTCAGTCGTGTTGTTGGTGCTGACAAACTGTAATTTGAAGGCGAAGGGATACTGCTCCCCCGTACCGGACACTAGAACTGCTCCAGCTCTAGAACCTTCTTGTTTATGACTCCATCAAAATACATTTTACATATGTGTGGCATCATCGTATTGATGGTGTTCTTTGAATCGCCATTACCACTTCATCGGGAAATATATTTCCAAGGGTTTGTAATCCCTAGCGAAGTCTGGCGTGCAGTTGATCCACAATTCCTTGACCTTTGATGCAGATTTTTTTGCGTCACGTAGAGCGATGTCAAATTCTTTGTAGGATCAAGCGCCATCCGGACAAATTAGATAATTGATATGGGCTTACTAAACACATACTTGAGAGGATCCACGCGGGATATGAGATGGGTTGTGTGACCATGGAGGTAATGTTGTAACCTCATGGAAGCCCATGATAAAAAGCACAATAAGTCTTCTCAATCGTGAGTGTACTTGTGTTCTTTATTCTTTGAATCTTTTCTTGTGGTAATAGATATAGTCGTTCTTGGCCTCTATCGTCTTTTTTCCCGAAGATCTGACCCATGACATTGTCATTAATGGACAGGTACGTGAACAGGGGAACATTATCCCCAGGAGGTACCAAAATAGGAGCGTTAACCAGCTGCTCTTTGATTATAAGGAAGGCTTTCTGACACTCATCGTTCCATTTCATGGAGGAGTTCTTCCTTAACAATTTGAAGATGGGCTCACAGGTTGCTGTGAGTTGAGAGATAAACCTACTAATGAAGTTGATTCTTCCCAAAAATCCTCGTATTTCCTTCTCTGTCTGAGGAATGGGCATTTCCTTGATGGCCTGGATTTTGATGGGATCCAGCTCAATCCCTTTGTGGCTAACTAGAAAACCTAGCAACTTTCCTGATTTGACACCAAAGGCGCACTTGGTTGGATTCAACTTCGAGTTGTACTTACACAACCTGATGAAGAGCTTTCTGAGATGGTCTAATTAATGGTATTCTTCCCTTTGGGACTTGACAATGATGTCATCCACGTAGATCTCTATCTCTTTATTCATTAAATCATGGAAAAGAGCCATCATGGCTTGCTGATAAGTTGCCCCGGCATTGATGAGGCCGAATGACAACCGTCTGCAGCAGAAGGTTCCCCAAGGCGTGATGAAAGTAGTTTTCTCACGATCCTCCTCAGCGACCATAATTTGATGGTACCCCGCAAAGCAATCGAAAAGAAAGTACATGCCGTATTGAAGCGTTATTGTCAATAAGAATGTGGATAAAGGGCACGGAAAGCTATCTTTAAGGCAAGCTTTGTTCGGATCCGATAATCCATGCAAACTCGCACCTTTCCTCTGGTTTAGGCAGCAGAACAATGTTGGATATATCACACGGATATGTAGACACCATGATAATGCCGACTTGAAATTGTTTCACAATTTCTTCTTTTACCTTTAAACTCCACTCGGGTTTCAATCTTTGAGCTTACACCGGTTGACTTGAATCCCTCCTTAATGGGAAGGAGATGAAGGACAATGTCAGTGGACAAACCCACCATGTCTTCATGAGACCATGCAAACACATCCTGGAATTGGGTTAGTAGCGCAACCATGTCATTCCGTTGGTTTGGGGTTAGGTCTGAACCAATCTGAATTAGCTTAGGGCTTTCTAAGGTTCTAAGATTGAAAGAAGTGGTTTGGTCAAGGTTGGGTTTAGGTTTGTCTGCGACCCATTCCTAAATATCCTGAGGTGTCTCAATGTCCTCTTAGATTTCCATCAAGTCTGAGTCTAACTTTTCATCAAAGTTACAGTCTTTGTGGAGAAAAGGCACCTTATCAGTAAGTACAGGCACATCTAAATTCAGAGTCCTGAAACAAAATATGCTCTCACTTAATATATGAAACTGTTCAATCATACACAAGTGTTAGCATGTACTTGATAAAATAACCGCTAATACTGTATAGAAAAGTAAGCAATTAAAGTTATCTACAGGGCAGAGGAATTTTTTCCCGTTTTACCCTCGTCGACCAATGCATGGAGTGTTGCTCCATTGTCGAGGGCAAAGTCCTGATGAACTGCAGTGATGGAGGGGCTCTTATCATCCTCCTTTTTCCGAATGATGACCATAACATCTGGGTAATCATCATCTGGGGTGTATCTGTTTGTATGTTCATCATGGACAATGATGCGTATGCCTGACATCATCAAGGCGATGTCATGTTTACGTTTCCTTTCTCTTTCTTCCACAATGGGATCAGAAATCAGCACCTCTTTTGCTTTGAATGGTATTATTTTGGGAAACAGTATAGCCATAACATGGGCTGGCACCTTTACTAGAGACTGTATCAACTCATGAGGTGCAAGTGGAGAAAATCGTCGTGTGGCGGAAGCTTGAGGAATCTGCTTGTGTTTATGAGGATTCCTGTGACTGGAACTGGCAGAATAGCCTAGTCCGGATGTCCCAGTATGACTAGACACTTGGATTGGGTGCTTAATACCTTGCTTATCTTTACCAAGCCCTTGTCCAGGCTGATAACCCAATGACATCATTTCTTGAGTGGCCGATATAACCTCGACAAAAATCTTGGGTACGGGAAGTGCTGCTCCAATAGGATGGTATTGCGTGTTACTCACTTCCAAAGTATGAAAACTGGCCGGCTTAACTTTTGAATTGAAGCTGATGATTGGTAGGTCTCCTTGTTCAGGAAATTCTGGCTCAGCATTGACAGTGACTAGGCTATTGTTGATAATGTATTTGAGTTATTGATGTAGTGTAGAAGGAACGACTCCAGCCATGTGGATCCATGGTCTCCCCAATATCAGGTTGTATCCTGAATCTATCTTAAGGACGTGAAATGATACATTGAATGTATTTGGACCAACCTCAATTGGCAGCTCCATCTCTCCGACAGAATTTTGTCGGGATCCATCAAAAGCTTTGATAACCGTATGGCTACTTCAGATCCGTTTGAGATTGACGTTCATCTTCACCAAGGTGGCATAAGGACAGATATTCAGAGACGAACCTCCATCTATCAAAACTCCAGCTAACATATACCCGGAAGACAAAACTGCAATGTGCAATGGCTTGCAATGATCGGTCCCTTCGGGCTGTATGTCATCATCAGTGAAGGATATCACATTTTTGTTAAAAATGTGATCAACCAGATGTTGAAATTTTTCCGCATCCACTGATTTTGGCAAGTAAGCTTCTTCCAAAACCTTTAATAAAATCTTCTTGTGATCTTCGGAAGAGAAAACCAAGTCCAGTATTGAGATCTAATGTGGAGCTTCTCTTAAGCTTAGAACCACCTTGGCTTCATTATGGCCCATAGTACGGAGGAATTTTTCAATCTTCTCCATGGGAATCTTCCCCTTTGCTTTTATGGCGGGCTTCATCACCCTTTGAGGAAGATAAAGTGGATTTTCCTTCGACACTGTAGCAGTAGTATGAGACGTGGATCCTTCAGCTTCTCCATAATTCCATGAGACTTTGTGTAAGCTAACAATAGGATACTAAGGTCTGAAGGGTAAAGAAATTAGCTTTGGTGAAGCCACTTTCAAAGGATTGTCAGCTCCTTTGAGTTGAATTGCTTGTATGGGAAATGGTTTGTGGTCTCATCATCACCTCGGTGGATATAAGCGCCATCGATCCCTTCCATTTAGTAGGATAGGTATTCCCACTCTCGAGTAGCACAATGTCATCGTCTGCCAGTTGTAGGACACCACTATCAATTAGATTCTGAATAAGGTGGCGGAGTGCCCAGCATTCTTCTGTACTGTGATCGCGAGAATGTGAATGATATTGACATACTCCATCGGAGTTAAACCATCTTGAACGGGGATTGATTGGAGGTAGAAGGGAGGTAATTATTCCTTCGTTGATTAGCATCTGAAATATCTCCTCCATAGGTTGGCCCAGGTATGTAAATTCCCTTTGATTGGCAAAATCCCGACGGGCTTTAGCATTTGTTCTCTTCATAACCTTATCCTCCATAGCTTCACTTTCTGAAGGTGATGGTGGAGCATTCATAACAAAAGGAAGGAGATAGGCATGCTCTTGACTGATTAACTAGCCTGTGACTTGATGCTGATAAGTCACTAGTTCTGCCAATTGTTCAATTTGCTTACAAAGAGCTTTCATCTTTCATTCCATAGCAAATTGGAACTTTACGTAATCCCATCTATTAACACCGTATTTGATGGACTAGGATGATTCACCATTAAAATTGGAACTCTGTCCAGCGCTCCAACTAATCATGTTGACATCTTCTTCTTTGTGTTGAGGAAGAGGGTTGTCTTAAACATGAGGTTGGTCTGGTTTGGTAACCACGATCTCACCATTGTCTATTAAATCTTGGATCTTGTGTTTCAAGGCCCAACAATCTTGAGTATCATGTCCAGGTGCTTCGGCATAATAAGCACACTTCTGAGTAGCATTGAAACCCCTCCCATTAGGGTTGGCTGGTGGAAGAAGCTGTGTGATTTTCTTTTGAGTAGTCAGAAGTGAATGAATATTCTCGAGCGAGTCCCCTAAGGGTGTGAATGTTTGAGGGCGCTTTGCATCTCCACCTTTAGGCAATGGAGGGTTTGAAGATTGTGCTTAAAAAGGGGAGTAGTTTCTCCTCTGTATAGGCATGCTCTGATTACCTTTTTGACCTTGTAGTATCAAGGAAACATCCTCCTCTTTCTTTTTATGGACCCTCCGAGGGTTGTTTCCATAAGATCTGGATTGGATGTGCTTAGCAACTACTTTAAGAGCGGCTAGGTCTTGAATTTTTCCTGACTTCAACCCCATCTCAGCCATCTCTCTATCCTTGATCATTTCAAAAAATGGTTTGCCAATACCAGCTAAGACTCTCTCATAGAAAGGAGCTTCTTGTATGTCTATGAAAGTCATGACCATTTCTGACTTTATCATAGAAGGAATAACTTGAGCAGTAAGGCGCCTCCACCTTTGAGCATACTCTCTAAAAGATTCATTAGACAATTTCTTGACCTTGGTAATCTGGTACTGGTCAGGAGCCATTTGAGATTGAAAACTATATTGAGTGAGGAAGGCGTGAGCTAGCTCTTCCCAGCTATGGATCTTTGAGTTGTCTAATCTGGTATACCATGAACGGGCTTCTCCAGTCAGACTCTTCTAGAACAGCTGCATTCTGAGCTTCTCATTTTCCGCATAAGATCCAAGTTCTCCAATGAACACCTTCAAATGTGTGTAAGGATCCCCTAATCCGTCATACTTTTCAAAGTCAGGGGTTTTGAATTTCTTTGGATAATGAACACTAGGGAATATGCAAAGGTCAGCATATGAAATACTTCCACGTGTTCCAATCCCTTTGAGAGAACAATAGTTTCTTCAATTTGAAGGACCTTCTTCCTGATATCACCGGTGTCTGGATCTCCTTTGAGATGGGTGTTTTCAGGGTCTTTGTTGGTTGTATCCAACTGAGGTTCTGGATTTGTTTTATCCAAATCTTGTGTTCCTCCTTGTGTAGATGATTCTGTATGTATAGGCATTTTTGAGCCCTGAGTAGACTGATGCAATTTTTAAAGCATAACAACCAAATCTGTAATTTGTTTGCTTAATCCGTCAAATTCTTCTCGAGAAACGAGATTAGATTGGTTAGAAGAAGACATGATTAGCTGTAGGCTTGTAGCCTTTTTGGATTTTGAGCGGGTAACAGGCCCAATTGTTTCCCTACAAAAGACTTATGTAGTTTAGTCTTAGGGATAATATAAATGTTTACATGCTATGTGATATACCCGTGTTAGGAATATTATCCTGCAAAATGGATGTCAGCTATTTTTTGTAATACAGGATAGCATGCTAATTTTAATTATGCATGTGCACATATCTCTTTATATTTTCCATTACATAAAGATGAACATGGAATAAAATTACAAGTAAATGCTTTTACAAGTAATAGAAAATGGAAAGCATGAAGAGACTTTCCTCTACGTTTGGTTTATCAGAGACTGACCTATCTTAGGGTTACTCTCGTGGCTTTTTGGCATGAAGGTCCCCAGATCATCGCAATCTACTTAACGGGAAGTTAATCCGGTCTTTCAACTGGAGCGAATTTGGGTGGTGCCTTTCCTGAGCCTTGTTGGAATTAGTCTCTCTACGAGTCCAGTAATCAAACACCGACAGGATAACCTCCTAGTGGAGGAAACACACAACATACATTCACATACAACGTGTCTCACCGTTTATGAAAATGATGACATTTGCGAAGCACTAATATCACATATAGATATATTGCAGTCCAGTAAGTAAAATGCATTCATACACATTCATCATAAATGTAAATGCAACATTCACACACAAGCATATAACAGTTTTGAAAAGCTTGTAGTAGAAGCTTAAACCCTCTTACTGGAGTCCCTAGCAGAGTCATCACCTGTCGACGTCGGGATTTTTATTTGTCCCTTTTCGTTACTTGTTCTTTGGTGTTTTCATGTTATGTGAGATTTGTTTTAAAAAACAAGTAAAAAAGGTCCGACATGTGTAATGTTGACGATTTGACTGTAAGAGTCGCCAGTTGGTGTTTTTAACTGGTTGCACCAACGCAACAGAGAAAAGGTTTGCACATTGACCCAGTGATATGATAAGTATTAATCGCTAAAGCGGGTCCGTGAAACCGAGATTCATTTGTGTTAGGGAGTTTGATTATGCGGGGAAGGTGTTAGGCACCCAGACATCCGTGTTGCCACGGTGACCGCCACTTTTCAAGAAACTGTTATATGAATGTGTGTGTGTGGATCAATGTGCAATTATTTGGAAGTAGTCGAGGTCTCGATTCGCACCTATATACAAAGTGTTTGAATTTGTAGAAAATTCAGATTTTAAACATGATATAGCAAAGTGAGGTTTTGTAAAAGAGGTTTTTCAAACCCCACATGCTCAATAGTAATTGAGACCTTTTCATACTTCCATTTTATTATTAAATGTTGGCTTGTTTGCTTTTATTTTGAGATGTGAAACATCTTGAGAAAAATATATCTGATAATCTTAGAACTCCTCACGGGCATGACATAATGACCATCTAAGGAAATTCGAGAATCAGAATAACAATGATACAAGTCAACTATAAATTGAAAATGTCCATCACGGAATCGAATCTAGATTGATGAGATCAATCTGTGATCACATGATTCCTAGGCTCACATGATGCCGCATTTTATATGAAAAGCGATAGCGATATATATATATATATATATATATATATATATATATATATATATATATATATATATATATATATAGACATGATCAAATACCACGAAGCACCTCCATGGGGGATCAAAAAAGTAAATAAAGCTATAAAAGGCGATCAACGAAGTAAACTCAAAGGGACTAAATGTAAAGAAAGCGGTAAAAGGCCTTCAAGTAAACTCCAGTGTCCTGAAATATATATATATATATATATATATATATATATATATATAAAAGTAATAAACGTTAGGATGTAAAATATGGGCTCATCAGATGTTGTCTCATAAATGATTTATATATATATATATATATATATATATATAAAAGGAATAAACGCTTTGGATATAAAATCCAGGCTCATCAGACAGAGTCTGACAACAGTTTATATATATATATAAAAGCAAGTAAACGCTCCAGACATAAATCTAGGCTCAATCGAGGCATAACTCTATAATGTTAGTCCATATATAAATATATACATATATAAGTATATATATACAGACAAAAATGAAAACCACGGATCGAAGTCTGGGCATACACACATAACACGACTCTCGATGTAAAGAATAGTGTGTGCAAAGATGAAAGAAAGGCTTTATAGAGTGTGAGAAAGCTTACGTTGGGCGCCATGGTGCTTCTATGACTTCTAGATGGATAAACACTCACTCTCTTAGTAAATATAGCTATATGTGAGCTAACATGTGTTTAAAATGAGAAAACACTCAATATGGGGTGTGTTACCAGAGCAAAGTGGACAGGGCTTCCTCGCCTCTTTTTCTCTTACAAATGGCCACCCCAAGCTCTATATTTATAGAGCTGGGAGCCACAGATGATCCTGCGGCTGCCCAGGGTGCCCCAGGCTCTGCGGGTCTCACTCTCAAGCACGTGCACTCGTGCAATCGTGATGTCTCTTTCGAACTTGCAGAACTTCAATCCGAGCATCCGAATGAGGTGTACAAGACCATCTTCGGACTGCTTTTGTCGAGAGTTACGCAATGACATGGGATTAGAGGTTGTACAAAGTCAGGAAGAGGGGACCATGCCCATGGTCTTCAAGCTTCAAATTCTATCCGGTGTGTTGCCACGCTTAATAGTCACTTGGGATTGGAACTCCTTGGCTCTTGTGGGACATTGTTGTGTAAAAATGTATGTATGAAATGTTGAGACGGTGCACAGGGGTTGAGGTGGAAAGATGACAATTTGACCCCTCACCGGGGTTATCTCCGGTTTGGGCTGATAACAAATGTTGCTTAGGGTTACATCTGAGATTGGACTGCTGCAAGTGTTTGAATTCCACAGGGTCATCTGTAAGTGTGCCTGTCTTCCCAGTGTTAGCTCCTGGTCATTGGAATGAGTGCCCTGGTAGGAGGTTTGAGATTGAACCTGATCGCATGCATTCGAAACAAGCATTTCTGGAGTTATCGTTGGAACTGCAATGACATTCCCTGGGGTTATCTCCAAGGAAAAAACTCGGTGTTATATCCGAGGTTGAAATTGATATTCCTGGTGTGTGTTCCGGGGTTGAGACTGAACTTCCGATAGTATCCGGAATGGATATGAGCTGTCTTCCATGATTATCTCGAAAAGACGAATCTGCCCTCCTGCAATGTCAGTAACAGGTGTGCAAAAAATTTATAGTGTTTGCATCCGACCTAGTGTTGACGCATAAAAACGCCTTTGAACTCAACGACGAAGAGAAAAGGGCTCTGCCAAAAAGGAAAAAGCGAAATCTAGTAAAGACCACAACCAAAATCACCCCTATAACACCAGTTCCCTCCACAGATCCTCCCAAAATACATCCCATGAATGGTGCTGACCCCCTATCTCAGCCAAACCAACCACTGAACCTCCCTTGAAGAAAACACGCATAAAAACAACCCCAACACCTACTGGACCTTAAAAACAAACATCACCCCCACAATCAACTATTTCCTCGATACTTTTGACCCCGAACGAAGAACTCCACCATATCTTACCTTATAACCTGAAGATGTTCGCAACAAATACCCCATTGAACTCTTTGATGCCTTTATCCTTCCAAGGGAAGAAGAGAAATTTAAAAGAATGAACCCCCGACAAGTCTTTATTACCAACGCAGTCCACAGGGGTCAAAAAAGTACAACGCATAACTCCTTTATACTATATCCAACCCTTCGATAAATTAAATATAATGTTATACTTTGTCAGCCCTAGTTAACTTTGGTCGAGTTCTGCACATGTTAGATGCCATAATAGCCAAAGAAAAAGAGCTTCAAGCCGAAGTTGAATGCCTTCGAAAAGAAGCCGAAGCTCTTAGATCCGAACTCACAAAGGAGAAAAATCAAAGTGTTAAGAATACATTTAAATCCCAAAAGCTGATGCACTAATTGAAAACACTAAAATGATAAAGCTCTGAATTGGTCCAATAAATACAAAAACTTATGGAGGATCAAATCGGACAAAAAAATGAAAATGAAGAACTAAAGAAGACTATGAATGACTATGACGGTTAACTTCTGGAGATGTATAACCAAATAAAGAACCTAGTCATAGGAGCCTCGAACTTGGAGAGAGAATTAAACGACCTTCAAGCCCAAGCCCAACAAATATCCGAAGAAAATAGGCAGAAGGTCATCATAGAGTGCAAAGAATCCCTCGAACTGACTGAAGCAGTAGCATAATAGTTCGACAAAGGCTCTGGTTTCGACCCCTTTCTCCTCGGCTTTTCTGATGATGAAGATGAAGGAACCGAGGCCGAAGATGATCTCCCTTCCAACCAATAATTGTACACACACACACACACACACACACACACACACACACACACACACACACACACACACATATATATATATATATATATATATATATATATATATATATATATATATATATATATATATATATTTGTCTTTGAACCTGTATAACATCTTACATATAAAGAATTGATATATTGATAATTTTGTAAGTATGAGCCATCTAACATAAAACTGACTTTATTAATAATGAAATAAATCTACAAACCAACTATTTACTCCCACTAAAATTAAACTACTACAAAGTTTAAAAGAAAATATTACACTTGTAAGCAAAAAATCTTATCTTAATTTTTAGTTCCAAGAGGCACAATAGTTATCTAGGAGGGAGGAGGGAGGGAGGGAGGGGGGGGGGGTTGAATAGATATTTTAAATTCTTTTTTTTCAAAATACTTGTTTATTTTGAAAATGATCTAAGCACAATGAAATTAAGATTTGTTTGTTTTCCCTTTAAGATATAGTGAGTTAATGAGAGTGAGGCAATTATAACAATTATAGCAGTTATTGGAGACATAGATTTTAAGTGGTTCAGAACATTCAAAGCTCCTAGTCCACTCTTCTACTCCTTGAGTAGGAAATCCACTAAGGATATCTTTACAACTTTTGAATCTCACAGATTCCTTCAAGACCAACAATCTTGGCACTTCTCAGTTCACTTTTGAACTCTTCAAGTCTAACAGACTTGGTTCTTCACAGTTCACTTAGAACTCTTCAAGTCCTTCTGACTTGGAACTTCTTACTTCAGTTGACAGTAGTTGATGAGTTCTTGAATGGTGCTATTCAGTTGTAGTTAAGCTCTTATTCGAAAGAACTAAATAGCTGAGCAAGCTTTCTCTTTTTGGATCGTAGAGTTTGATCGTTGAGTGTTCTTTTTCTTTTTGTTCAGTGCTTGCTTTATCTTTTTCATCTGCTGAATTTGTGTATATAAGATGTCTTTGAAATATATCCTTTCAAGACATCCATTGAAGCATTAAATACATTTGACATTTTTGAGCTTTGATGGAGACTTTTTGCACAATTTCTGATTAGCAGACTGGCCCACTAACACCGCAGACTGTTATCTCACCTAACACCTGAAAAGGTGTTTTCTGCTGACCTATAGTACTTTCCTTAGCTTCTTTAATACGATTCTTTGTTACATAATAAGGATGACTCTTGTGTCATTGGGACTCCCGAGGATTTCAACATTTATAATCCGTTCCACATTTGTTGGGTTTTATTCTTAAATAAATGGACAAGGCTCGATGCTTCTGACACAGGAAGATGATGCTCTACGATTTTAGTCGTGGTGTCTTTCCACCTTGGTGCTTGATCTGATACTGGCAAGCAAGAACACCACGATTTCTCTTAAGGACTGGCACATTACGATCTTTACTTACTTGTCTTTGCAGACTCTGCGCTTTCGAGAGCATACTATGATCTCTAAGTTGGCTCGACAAATGTTTGGACCGCTCTACGATTTCAGGAGAGGCCCTTCAAAGCAGATACACTACGATCCTTGATGCTCTACAATTCTGCCTTGGATTCTGTAATCTCTTGATCATCTTGATAGGCTATGATTCAGTTAAAACTATTACATCTCAAGATATAGATCAACCTAACAGTTTTATTCTTTTCTTCTATACATTCATTTATAGAATGATAAACATTAAATACTAGATCAACCTAACAAGTTTGATCTATCACTAAGTCCTTGTACATACATTCTTTCAAGGACTTTGCATATAATCATGAACATTAACTTTCAACATCAAATTTAAATATGCAATCTCCTAACATTATTGGTAATATTTCTGAAGCATCCCAACATGCCAACTACCAACTGATGCCAACTGACCCTTCTCCTTCGGTAACGAACTTAGGATGTTAATACCCTATAAAGCAAAATAGATCGGGGACAAAACCGATAACAACTCCTCAAGACTCGATGAAGCCTCCCAACATGCCAAGTGTTCATAATGTCCACACCATCTATAGTCTAAAGTCGATAGGTCCCTGGCTTCGGAACGCTGACGACTACATATGGTCCCTCCTAATTAGTCATAAGTTTTTTTTGTGTTTTAAGGGGTTGAAGCCTCTACTTCCTGAAGAAACAAATCGCCAACCTTGAACTTATTTTGTTTAACACCTTGATTGTAATGTCGAGCATTCCGCCGCTGATAGATAACCAACCTTATCATCGCCAAATTCTGAACTTTGTCTAACAAATCCAGGTTAATCAAAAGATCCTCATCATTGAATAACTCCTTTTATTGGCTAACCTGAAGAACATGAGACCCTATCTCCACTAGTATAAAAACATCGATACCATACGCCAATCGAAAAGGAAAAATCCCTCGTAGTGGTCTGAGGAGTAGTTGGACAAGACCATAAGACACTAAGCTACTCCTTCGACCATCTACCATAGGCCTAATCTAATTTCCTCTTAATTTCATTCAATAAAGTCCAGTTCGTGACTTCCATTTGACCGTTATACCGAGGTCGGGCCACTGAAACCATACGGTGCTGGATGTTCAAATCCTTTAAAAACTCTTCAAATTTGGCCCCTCCAACTGACACCCATTTTTCTGACACCATAGCCACAAGAATACCAAAACGAAGCACCACATTCTCCTTAAAAAATTGCATACAATCCTGCTTGATGATCATCCGAAAAGGTTTGGCCTCTACTATAAGACCCCAAATTTTATGAAATGAAAGTATTCAATTTTCTTATAATTATTTTATTTAGTAGATGGTTAAATTGAGAAAAGGTTAAAGTTAAGGGTGATATGTAAAATTTTTTTTTTGCAAAGTAAGCAAGTGGTTATAAAATATTTGATTGGTCGGGGAATATTCTTTTTGTCGGGGAATATTCGTACGACGGCAAAATCATTGGTGGACCCCATAACGGAAGTATTATCGTAGTTAGAAAACACCAGAATTATCTTTTTATAAAAATAACGGCGAAAGTGTTCTCGTTAAAAGCATGTTGAACTACTCGGTAGTAAAAGTACAAATGTACGCGTGTGGTTGTATAGTAGCACTACAGTATTGATTATTGATGCTTACGTAAGAAGTCACCCGAGTTATCTTTGAATTATTACTACAAAGAATTGCCGATCATATCTCTCATATTATTGATTCAATTATTATCACAGTATCATCTGCAATATCATATTATTAAATCAATAATTGAGATGACAAAGTTATTCATATTATTATTTGCAATATTGACAATGTCTAAGTTACATCGAGGAGAGGTTTGGTCACCTAATTGCGCGCCAATAAGGAGAAATCCTTATCGGAGAGCCTCCTCTTTCCTGAGAACGACCTGGTTGTTAAATATTGTGAATTATAATATTAATGATGAATAAGATTTTGTTGATTAAAGATGAAATTGATAGTTCCATTATGTTGGAATTATTAGTGTTAGTGAAAATCGACATTTATTTCGATAATAATTGATGTTTGGAGGTTATATTGACTAATCGGGTAATTAATCGGATAAATGAGCAATTAATTGCTATTAATTCATATGCTTATAACTATGTGTTCACATGTGTGTACTATTGATTCACATGATTTACTATTAGGAGAGTTGGTGCAAGTTTGATAATACTTGCATGACTAAGTTAAAAATGGAGGTATAGATGGAGGTACTATACTGTAAATCATATTTTCACATGTCTAGAACTATTGATTCATATGATTTACTATTGATTCACATTATTTACTATTAGGGGAGGTGGTGCAAGTTTGATAATACTTGTATGACTAAATTAAAAATGAAGGAAAAGATGAATGTATTATACTGTAATATTTCGAGCCCCAAAATGTGCAATTATGGAAACTATATTTTCCTATAAATAGAAGCTCATTCCTTCATTATTTTTCACCAATTCACTAAAGCTATAGAGCAGTTATTATAGAGAGAAATTATAAAGAGAAAGAAGAAGAGAAGTCTGCTACCTCACTATTCCAGTATCTAGTTTTCTTCTAAGGTAAGGGATATCATTGTTGTGTAAGGGATATTATTCTTTCATATTCATGAAGAGAGTTATTTTCTTTCAATACTCATAAGGGTTATTATTCCATTCTTTATTATTATGTTGAATAACTCGTCATGCGAAACTACTAGCATACATGGTGAAATTCTTCTATTATTCCATTCTATATTATTACATTTGGAATATCACATGCGTGCAGATTACGCATGACTGGTTCCATTCTTTATTATTACGTTGAAATATCCTATCTGCATGCGGATTACGCATGACACAGTTCCATTCTTTATTATTCTATTGGAATATCTTATGCTGTAAGGATTACGCATGACACGGTTCCATTATTTATTATTCGTTGGAATAACCTATCATGCATGATCTATCGCATGCCCGGTGAATTCTTTTGTTATTCCATTCTTTATTATTCATTGGAATAACTCATGCGTGTGGACTCACCGCATGCATGGTAAATGATCCTTCATATTCATTCTTTATTAAATTGTGGAAATGATCATCTACTTGGATTACCGCATGTATGAGTGAAAAATCCTTTCAGATTTCAGATATTCTATTATACTCGTATGAGATATCATTTCTTTTGTACTCGCCATGTAATATCATTTTCTTTGGTATTTTTTTTGAGTTACTTATTGACGGAGTTACTATTCACCCAGTTACTATTCACTATAGTATTATTAACTCGGGTATTCGGGGCACTTTTCGTGTCAGAGTACTATTGACGAGTTACTATTCATGAGTTACTATTCACCCAAATTACTATTCACCGAAATATTATTCACTCGGGTATTTGGGGTACTTTTTATGCCGGGGAACTATTCACGAGGTACTATTCTCGAAGTACTATTCATAGGATACTATTGCGGGGTACTATTTACCCAAAAAATATTTCTTTTTTTCATTCAAATTATTTTTGGTACATGAATATTATTCTTGAATTTTACTCCACAAATCAGTATAATGTTGACAATTTGGATATTTTTAAACTCTGGATAAATTTAAAGTCTTTAATATTTATCTTTGATTTCGTTTGATTAATGCTTATATCATTGTCATCATCCCCATGCTTATATTATGATGAAAGTCATCTTTGGCTTACGTGTAAAGATGGATTATTGATTATTGGTTTTCTGAGTTGTATATCTTTGGCTTACGTGCAAAGATGGACAGTTGATTATTAGTTTTCTGATTGTATATCTTGGCTTACGTGCAAAAGATGAACTATTGATTGATGAGTATTTTTTTGGCTTATGTGCATAGATGAACTATTTATTGGTATGATTATTACCATGGATCATTCGGTATAATCATGACCCGTAATGTTATAGATGATGTGGTAAAAGTCCTCATTGGCCCTTAGTGCATTGATGGACAGTTACAGGTATGATTATTGTGAGACCTCGAATTTTATGAAATAAAAATATACAATTTTTCTATTTTGGTATATAGTTAAATTGATAAAAGTTTAAAGTTAAAGGTCATATTTGAAAATTTTTCAAAG
Source organism: Panax ginseng (assembly GCA_020205605.1). NCBI lineage: Eukaryota > Viridiplantae > Streptophyta > Magnoliopsida > Apiales > Araliaceae > Panax > Panax ginseng. Next base: position 32,441,736 of record CM035128.1, on the reverse strand, counting down.
TAAGCAAGTTGTCATAAAATAATCGCTGGTAAAATACGCGTGGTTGCATAGTAGTACACGGTATTGATTATTGATGCGTATGTGAGAAGTCACTCAGTTATACTCAATTATTGCTACAATAATTGCTGCATCATATCTCTCATATTATTGATTCAATTATAGTCACAATATCATCTGCATAATATTTTATATATTATTAAATCAATAATTGAGACGACAAAGTTATTCATATTATTAAATTGCAATATTTACAATGTCTAGATGTTCTGTCAAGGAGAGGTTTGATCATCTAATTGTGCGCCAATAGGGAGAAATCCTTATTGGAAAGTCTACTCTTTTTTGGGAACGAACTGGTTGTTAAATATTATGAGTTATAATATTAATGATGAATAAGTTCGTGTTGATTAAAGATGAAATTGATAGTTCCATTGTGCTGGAATTGTTAGTGTTAGTGGAAATCGACATTTATTTCGATAATAATTGATGTCTGGAGGTTATATTATTCGATCGTGTATTCGGGGCACTTTTCGTGTCGGAGTACTATTCACGGGTTACTATTCACCCGATTACTATTCACTCTAGTATTATTCACTCGGGTATTTGGGACACTTTTTGTGTCGGAGTACTATTCACAAGTTACTATTCAAGGGTTACTATTCACCCAAATTATTATTCACACTAGTATTATTCACTCGGGTATTTGGGACACTTTTCGTGTCAGGGTACTATTCACGGGGTATTATTCTCGAAGTACTATTCACGGGGTACTATTCACCCGAAAAATATATTTCTTTTCGGTCCAAATCATTTTTGGGTACAATATTATTCCATGAGGAGATGTGCTAATTTTTCAGACCGTTGGTTGAAATTATAATAGTAAATCAATATGGATCGTTGGTTTAAAGTTTTAATAGTGAATCAGTATGGATCACTGTTTTAAAGTTTTAATAGTGAATTAGTATGGACCGTTGCATTAAGTTTTAATAGTAAATCAGTATGGACCGTCCGTTTAAAAGTAAATCAATCTGGACCGTTCATGAATTAGTTACTATTCAGTCCATTCTCCTATAAATAAAAGTTCATTCCTTCATTATTTCTTATGGATTCACTGAAACTCTAGAGAGTGAAATTATAGGGAGAAATTATAGAGAGAGGCTATAGAGAAAAAGAAGAAGAAGCTCATTCCTTCATTATTCCCGAAGTACTATTCACGAGGTACTATTCACCCGAAAAATATATTTCTTTTCGGTCCAAATCATTTTTAGGTACAATATTATTCCATGAGGAGATGTGCTAATTTTTCAGACCGTTGGTTGAAATTATAATAGTAATTCAATATGGATCGTTGGTTTAAAGTTTTAATAGTGAATCAGTATTGATCACTGCTTTAAAGTTTTAATAGTGAATTAGTATGGACCGTTGCTTTAAGTTTTAATAGTAAATCAATATGGACCATCCGTTTAAAAGTAAATCAATCTGGACCGTTCATGAATTAGTTACTATTCAGTCCATTCTCCTATAAATAGAAGCTCATTCTTTCATTATTTCTTACGGATTCACTGAAACTCTAGAGAGAGAAATTATAGGGAGAAATTATAGAGAGAGGCTATAGAGAGAAAGAAGAAGAGAAGTCTGCTACCTCACTATTCCAGTATCCAGTTTTCTTCTAAGGTAAGGGATATTATTATTATTATTGTAAAGGGTATTATTTCTTTTGTATTCATGAAGAGAACTTCTATTATTCCATTCCTTATTATTCTGTTGGAATATCCTGTATATGCGAAGTACCGCATACATGGTGAAATTCTTCTGTTATTCCATTCTTTATTATTATGTTGGAATAACTTGTCACGCCAATCATTGCATACATGGTGAAATTCTTCTATTATTCCATTCTTTATTATTCGTTAGAATATCACCTCATGCGTTTACGCGTGACACCGTTCCATTATTTATTATTACGTTGGAATAACTTTATACATATGCGATCTATCGCATGCATGGTGAATTTCGTTGTTATTCCATTATTTATTATTCATTTGAAATATCCTGCTCGGTGCATGATTACGCTCGACGTGGTTTAGATTCTTTATTATTCTGTTGGAATATCACGCCGGTGGAAGGATTACACCGACTGGTTCCGTTCTTTATTATTCATTGGAATATCTCTTCGCAAGTGATTACGCCGACACTGGTTCCGCTTCTTTATTATTACATTGAGAATAACTTTTTGTCTGTCATGCGGTCTATCGCATGCATGGTGAATTCTTCATTATTCAATTTTTTATTATTCTATTGGAATAACTCAGATATGTGGATTACTGCATGCATGGTGAATGATCCTTTTGATTCATTCATTATTAAATTGTGGAAATGATCTGCATTTACGTGGATTATGATGAAAGTCATAATAAAAGCATTGGACTGATGAAAATCATGGGTATATGTAGTATTAGTAAGTGTTATGATAAGTTATGTTGGTTATTATGTGAAAACATGAAAGTTTCTTAGAAATCACAAAGGGTTGAAAATCAGATTTTGGTAAAAATGGAACATGAAATTCAATTGACCATATCTCCTATTATATTTTGAATTTTTGAGCGTGGTCATGTTCTAGAGGTAGATCTATTAGTTTTCTAACTTATCCAGGTGGAATCACTAGAAAAGGTGTTGTAGATTTTCGTGTGGACTAATTTTAATAAAGGAGTTAAAAACTGCAAAGTACCAAAAAGCTACTGCCCAGAAATTTAAAAGGGCATTTTCGGCCACTTAGTTTGTGAAATAAATTCTGACCTTTTGGAACATGGAAATATATGGTATAAAGTACCTCCTGTCAAAAAATGAGTTCATTCCGACTTAAAATAAACAAGTTATGACTGTTTCAAGATTTAGGTTTTTCCGATAAAAAACGCTATAACCAGAGTTCCATAACTCCGATGACCATGAAATTTAAACTGGAAGCTCACGTTAACATGTGTAAGATCCTGCCAAGATTTGAGAATTTCTGGAGTTAAACTTGAGGTAGCTAATTTCTTAAGGAATTAGTTAGAAATTGATTTTTGAAAAATACTTAAGGGAGTTGAAAAATTATAAAAAAAATACTTGTTGTGTATGAAATATATGTATATATGTTTGGACAAAGGATAGAAAAATAATAAGTTGATTTGATAATTTTTCATGAAAATGGTTTAATTACTGAACATATGAGTTAAATATGTCATATGAAGTTGAAAAATTGGTTTTCTGATTTGTATATCTTTGGCTTACGTGCATAGATGGATTTGTTGATTATTGGTTTTACTGATTTGTATATCTTTGGCTTACGTGCATAGATGGATTGTTGATTATTGGTTTTACAATTGTATATCTTTGGCTTACGTGCAAAGATTAACTGTTGATTATTGGTTTTACAGTTGTATATCTTTGGCTTACGTGCAAAGATGAACTATTGATTGATGAGTATCTTTGGCTTATGTGCATAGATGAACTATTTATTGGTATGATTATGACCAGAGATCATTCGGTATAATCATGACCCGTAATGTTATAGATGATGTGGTAAAAGTCTTCATTGACCCGTAGTGCATTGATGGACAATTATTGTTATGATTATAACCAGGGATTATTCAGTATAATCATAACCATTGATGATTACATGAATATCCTTGGCCGTAGTGTAGGGATGATTCGATGATGTGGATTATTTATTAAGCTGAGTCTCAGCGATTAAATATTGATTATACACTTTTAATTCGTAAAAGATAGTAGCTATCATGCTCTACATGACTCTTCTATGATACAGTTGTATGTCTTTGGCCCGTAGAGTAAAGATGAGTTGTTAATGAATATTTTTGGCCCATAGTGCAAAGATGAATTTATTAGTATAATTATGAACAAGAATTGTGATTTGGTATAACAATGATTTTTGATGTTTCAGGTGAAGATAGGTGATGAGAATTATCTTCATCCTGGGTACAAAGAGGAATTTAGAATCACAATTATGATTATGAGTTATTCATATGATTGTGGAAAGGAACTGTTGATTGATTTTACAGGGATAAAATATTGTTGGTGGACTTTTAACGTGGAAAAAATAATAGACTTTACGGTCTATTGAATCTTCTAATGGATTGCTCGTTCCGTTGCAACTATGGTTGAAAAGTTTTATCATCTGACATATGTTTTATATCTCTGATTTATTACTGACGAAGGCTATTGATAATTTAATTATTTTTAGTCATGATATTCTTTACTGGGCTATTTGTGCTCACCCTTTTGCTTCACAATTCCTTTCAGGTAATAAGAGTGTAGATGAGTCGAGCGGGGATAGTAGGAGAATAGAACGGTGGTCTATAAGTGTTGAGGTTCTCCCTAAATAGTATGGAAATAATTTTATTGAGAACTTTAGATAAGTGTGTCATATTGTATACACCATTTGGTATTTAATTTTGGTGAACCGAATAGGGTGAGGTGAACCTAACTTTGGAAGGGTGTTTTGCCATTATCATACAAGATGTCTAATGACATACAATCTCGTGTTATCATAAGATAGGGTTGTGCACATCCACTTGCTGAGTATATCTATGAGCACTACCTATATGATCTTGGAGTTTGGTTGAAACATAATGTTCAATTACAGACAGTGGAGATAATTATATGTCAAGAGAAGACTCACCGTTGGAAGGAACATGATAGTAATCTTCTCGTTTTTCTTTGGGGTCTATTGTGTCAACCAAGGATAATTCTCTGGACATATGATATCTATCATAACTTAGATTCATGGCCTCCTATGTACGAAGGTTTCCTTGAGCACTTCCCAAAGATTTTAATTTCTAAAACAATTTTTGACTGTACTTTTATGTAAAGTACCTTTGTTAGGTGTTGTGGTCGAGGCACCGTGAGAGTTACATAGATTTTGTATTGAAACTCACAGCCTATTTGTTGTCGTACTCTGCACGACATTTCAACAGTTCTATAAATGAAGTTTGTATTTGATTGTTATAGAGTGATATCTGGCGACTCAGAATGGGTCGTGTGGACCTATTTTGGGGGTGTCACAAATGGTATCAGAGCTTAGGGATATGGTCGCTGGCGAAGATATGAGTTTAGAAGTAGGAGGGGAGAGACGAGTAAAATGCTTCGCTAGTGTGTGACTTACCTAAGCTGAAATTGTTTACTTGATAAGTTGACAAATTATGGTATGTCAATTAACCATTGTTTTGAAGGTATATTTTAGAATGATATCTGAAATATAGGAGATGAGCAATGGGAAAATTATGATACAGATGATATAACCGGGAAGGTACAATCTGAAAAAAAAGCAAGGTATTCTCATCTCTTCGAATTACCAAGTACGTAAATTTTGAGGGCAAAATTTCATAAGGAGGGGAGATTGTGAGACCCCGAATTTTATGAAATAAAAGTATTCAATTTTTCTATTTTGGTAAATAGTTAAATTGATAAAAGTTTAAAGTTAAGGGTCATATTTTAAAATTTTTCAAAGGAAATAAGTTGTCATAAAATAATCGCTGGTAAAATATGCGTGGTTGCATAGTAGCACACGGTATTGATTATTGATGCATTATGTGAGAAGTCACTCGCATTATACTCAATTATTGCTACAATAATTCTTTGATCATATCTCTCATATTATTGATTCAATTATTGTCACGATATCATCACGCATAATATTTTATATATTATTAAATCAATAATTGAGGCGACAAAGTTATTCATATTATTAAATTGCAATATTTACAATGTCTAGAAGTTACATCAGGAGAGGTTTGGTCACCTAATTGCGCATGCCAATAAGGAGAAATCCTTATTGGAAAGCCCCCTCTTTCTTGGGAACGACCTGGTTGTTAAATATTGTGAGTTATAATATTAATGATGAATAAATTCGTGTTGATTAAAGATGAAATTGATAGTTCCATTGTATTGGAATTATTTGTGTTAGTGGAAATTGACATTTATTTCGATAATAATTGATGTCTGGAGGTTATATTATTCGATCGAGTATTCGGGGCACTTTTCGTGTTGGAGTACTATTCACGAGTTACTATTCACCCGATTACTATTCACTCTAGTATTATTCACTCGGGTATTTGGTACACTTTTTGTGTCGGAATACTATTCACAAGTTACTATTCATGGGTTATTATTCACCCAAATTATTATTCACTCTAGTATTATTCACTCGGGTATTTGGGACACTTTTCGTGTCGGGGTACTATTCACGGGGTACTATTCACGAAGTACTATTCATGGGGTACTATTCACCCAAAAAATATATTTCTTTTTGGTCCAAATCATTTTTGGGTACAATATTATTCCATGAGGAGATGTGCTAATTTTTCAGACCGTTGGTTGAAATTATAATAGTAAATCAATATGGATCGTTGGTTTAAAGTTTTAATAGTAAATCTTAAAGTTTTAATAGTGAATCAGTATGGATCGCTGGTTTAAAGTTTTAATAGTGAATCAGTATGGACCGTTGCTTTAAGTTTTAATAGTAAATCAATATGGACCGTCCGTTTAAAAGTAAATCAATCTGGACCGTTCATGAATTAGTTACTATTTAGTCCATTCTCCTATAAATAGAAGCTCATTCCTTCATTATTTCTTACGAATTCACTGAAACTCTAGAGAGAGAAATTATAGGGAGAAATTATAGAGAGAGGCTATAGAGAGAAAGAAGAAGAAAAGTTTGCTACCTCACTATTCCAGTATCCAGTTTTCTTCGAAGGTAAGGGATATTATTATTATAGTAAAGGGTATTATTTCTTTTGTATTCATGAAGAGAACTTCTATTATTCCAGTCCTTATTATTCTGTTTGAATATCCTGTATATACGAAGTACCGCATACATGGTGAAATTCTTCTGTTATTCCATTCTTTATTATTATGTTGGAATAACTTTGGCTATACAAGCAATTGCATACATGGTGAAATTCTTCTATTATTCCATTCTTTATTATTACATCGAATATCTTATACGTGCATTTACGCATGATTTGGTTTCATTATTTATTATTTCATTGGAATAACTTTCATGCGTGGTGGTCTATTGCATGCATGGTGAATTTCATCGTTATTCCATTATTTATTATTTCGTTGGAATATCCTATCGGTGCGGATTATGCCCCGACTGGTTCCGATTCTTTATTATTACATTGGAATATCACGTCCGGTGCGGATTTACTTGACCAGTTCCGTTCTTTATTATTATTACATTGAGAATAACACATGCATGGATCTATCGCATGCATGGTGAATTCTTACGTTATTCTATTCTTTATTATTCTGTTGGAATAACCTGTATATATGGATTACCGCATGCATGGTGAATGATCCTTTGTATTCATTCCTTATTAAATTGTGGAAATGATCTGTTTACGTGGTGATGAAAGTCATAATAAAAGCATTGGACTGATGAAAATCATGGGTATATGTAGTATTAGTAAGTGTTATGATAAGTTATGTTGGTTATTATGTGAAAACATGAAAGTTTCTTAGAAATCACAAAGGGTTGAAAATTAGATTTTGATGAAAATAGAACATGAAATTCAATTGACCATATCTCCTATTATATTTTGAATTTTTGAGTGTGGTCATGTTCTAGAGGTAGATCTATGAGTTTTCTAACTTATCCAGGTTGAATCATTATAAAAGGTGTTGTAGATTTTCGTGTGGACTGATTTTAGCAAAGGAGTCAAAAACTGTACAGTACCAAAAAGTTACTGTCCAGAAATTTAAAAGGGTATTTTCGGCCACTTAGTTTGTGAAATAAATTCCGGCCTTTTGGGACATAGAAATATATGGTATAAAGTACCTCCTGTCCAAAAATGAGCTCATTCTGACTTAAAATGAGCAAGTTATGACTGTTTCAAAATTTAGGTTTTTCCAACGAAAAATGCTATAACCGGAGTTCTATAACTCCGATGACCATGAAATTTAAACTGGAAGCTCACGTTAACATGTGTAAGATCCTTCCAAGATTTGGGAATTTCTGGAGTTAAACTTGAGGTAGCTAATTTCTTAAAGAATTAGTTAGAAATTGATTTTTGAAAAATACTTAAGGGAGTTTAAAAATTTTAAAAAAAATACTTGTTGTGTATGAAATATATGTATATATGTTTAGATAAAGGATAGAAAAATAATAAGTTGATTTGGTAATTTTTCATGAAAATGGTTGAGTTACGAACATATGAGTTAAATATGTTATGTGAAGTTGAAAAATTGGTTTTATAGTTGTATATCTTTGGTTTACGTGCATAGATGGATTGTTGATTATTGGTTTTACAGTTGTATATATTTGGCTTACGTGCAAAGATGAACTGTTGATTATTGGTTTTATAGTTGTATATCTTTGGCATACGTGCAAAGATGAACTATTGATTGATGAGTATCTTTGGCTTATGTGCATAGATGAGCCATTTATTGGTATGATTATGACGAGGATCATTCGGTATAATCATGACCCGTAATGTTATAGATGATGTGGTAAAAGTCCTCATTGGCCCGTAGTGCATTGATGGGCGATTATTGGTATGATTATAACGAGGATTATTCGATATAATCATGACCATTGATGATTACATGAATATCTTCTTTAGTAGTAGTGCGGGGATGATTCGATGATGTGGATTATTTATTAAGTCGAGTCTCGGTGATTAAATATTGATTATACACTTTTAATTAAGTAAAGATAGTAGTTATCATGCTCTACATGACTCTTTTTATGATCTGATTGTATGTCTTTGATTCGCATGGCAAAAGATGAAGTTGTTAATGAATATCTTTGGCCGTAAGTGCAAAAGATGAATTTATTAGTATGATTATGAACAAGAATTGTGATTTGGTATAACCTTGATTTTTGATGTTTCAGGTGAAGATAGGTGATGAAAATTATCTTCGTCCTGGGTACAAAGAGGAATTTAGAATCATAATTATGATTATAAGTTATTCATATGATTGTGGAAAGGAACTGTTGATTGATGTTACAGGGATAAAACATTGTTGGTGGAATTTTAACGTGGAAAAAATAATAGACTTTATGGTCTATTTGACTCTTCTAATGGATTGCCCGTTCCGCTGCAATTATGGTTGAAATTTTTTATCATCTACCATATGTTTTAAATCTCTGATTTATTACTGACGAAGACTATTTATAATTTAATTATCTTTAGTCATGATATTCTTTATTGGGCTATTTGTGCTCACCCTTTTGCTTCACAATTCCTTTCAGGTAATAAGAGTGTAGCTAGGTCGAGCGGGGATAGCTGGAGAATAGAACGGTGGTCTATAGCTGTTGATGTTCTCCCTAAATAGTATGAAAATAATTTTAATGAGAACTTTAGATAAGTGTGTCGTATTGTATACGCCATTTGATATTTAATTTTGGTGAACCGAATAGGGTGAGGTGAACCCAACTTTGGAAAGGTGTTTTGCCATTATCATACAAGATGTCTAATAACATACAACCTCGTGTTATCATAAGATAGGGTTGTGCACATCCAATTGCTGAGTATATCTACGAGCACTACCTATATGATCTTGGAGTTTGGTTGAAACATTATGTTCAATTACAGACAGTGGAGATAATTATATATTAAGAGAAGACTCACCATTGGATGGAACATGATAGTAATCTTCTCATTTTTCTTTGGGGTCTATTGGGTCAACCAAGGATAATTCTCTGGACATATTATATCTATCATAAATTAGATTCATGGCCTCCTATGTATGAAGGTTTCCTTGAGCACTTCCCAAAGATTTTAATTTATAAAACCGTTTTTGACTGTACTTTTATGCAAAGTTCCTTTGTAAGGTGTTGTGGTCGAGGCACCATGAGAGTTACATAGATTTTGTATTGAAACTCACGACTTATACATTGTGTCGCATACTACTTACGACATTTCATGATTATATAAATGAAGTTTGTATTTGATTTTTATAGAGTGATATCTGGTGACTCAGAATGGGTCGTGTGGACCTATTTTGGGGGCTTCACAATTATAACCAGAGATTATTTGGTATAATCATGACCATTGATGATTACATGAATATCCTTGGCCGTAGTGCAGGGATGATTCGATGATGTGGATTATTTATTAAAAGTCGAGTCTCAAATGATAAAATATTGATTATACACTTTTAATTCGTAAAAGATAGTAGATATCATGCTCTACTTGACTCTTCTAAAATACAGTTGTATGTCTTTGGCCTTTAGTGCAAAGATGAATTGTTAATGAATATCTTTGGCCATATTGCAAAGATGAATTTATTAGTATGATTATGAGAAGGAATTGTGATTTGGTATAACCATGATTTTTGATGTTTCAGGTGAAGATAGGTGATGAAAATTATCTTCGTCCTGGGTGCGAAGAGAAATTTAGAATCACAATTATGATTATAAGTTATTCATATGATTGTGGACAGGAATTGTTGATTGATGTTACAGGGATAAAACATTATTGGTGTACTTTTAACATGGAGAAGGTAATAGATCGAATGGTCTATTTGACTCTTCTAATACATTGCTCGTTCTGCTGCAACTATGGTTGAAAAGTTTTATCATCTACCATATGTTCTAAATCTCTGATTTATTTTTGATGAAGGCTATTGATGATGTAAATTATCTTTAGTTATGATATTCTTTACTGGGCTAATTGTGCTCACCCTTTTTGCTTCACAATTCAATTCAGATAATAAGAGTGTAGCTGGGTCGAGCGGGGGTAACATGAGAATAGAACGGTGGTCTATAGCTATTGACGTTCTCCTTAAATAGTATAAAAATAATTTTATTGAGAAATTTAGATAAGTGTGTCGTATTGTATATGTCATTTGATATTTAATTTTGGTGAACCGAATAGGGTGAAGTGAACCCAACTTTGGAAGGGTGTTTTTCCACTATCATACAAGATGTCTAATGACATACAACCTCGTGTTATCATAAGACAGGGTTGTGCACATCCACTTGTTGAGTATATCTATGAGCACTACCTATATGATCTTGGAGTTTGGTTGAAATATAATTTTCAATTGCAGACAGTGGAGATAGTTATATGTCAAGAGAAGACTCACCATTGGAAAGAACATGATAGTAATCTTCTCGTTTTTCTTTGGGTTCTATTGGGTAAACCAAGGATAATTCTGTGGACATATGATATCTATCATAACCTTGACGCATAGCCTCCCATGTACGAAGGTTTCCGTGAGCACTTTCAAATATTTTAATTTTTAAAATAGTTTTTGACTGTACTTTTATGTAAAGTACCATTGTAAGGTTGTGGTCGAGGAACCATGAGAGTTACATACATTTGTATTAAAACTCACGGTTTAAGCTGTGGTCGATTCTCGCATTGACGGTTCAACAGTTGTATAAATGAAGTTTGTAAATGATTTTTATAGTGTGATATCTGGTGACTCAGAATGGGTCGTGTGGACCTATTTTGGGGGCGTCACATCTACCCACGTAGTCATATAATCAATAATAGCAACAACCACAAATGCTAACTATCCCTTCGCCTTCTGTAACGGACCTAGGATGTTAATCCCCTATACAACAAAAGGGATCGGGGCCAAAACCGATGACAACTTCGCAAGAGGCTGATGTGGAATAGGACTATTAAGCTGGCACGTAACTTACTTCTTTACATAATTCTCTATCTCTTGGAACATGGTCGATTAGTAACACCTTTGCCGCATCAACTTATATGATAATGCCTTAGCCCCCACATGGTCTCCACATATACACTCATGCATTTCTTGAAGAACATAAGCTGCTTCAGATGAAAATAAACACTTTAACAAAGAGAAAGAATAAGCACGTCGGTAAAGATATCCATTAATCAGACATAAATAAGAAATATTGTGCTTCACCTTTTTTTGCCAACATTCGATTTGAAGGCAATTTCCCTTCACTGAGGTAATCAAGATAAAGAGTAAGCCAACAATCTGACCTCTTTATTACCAAGACATCCAGCTTCTAAATGCTCGGGCATCAAGAACCTCTAAATACACCGACCCCCAGAATGAACTCACATCTGTTGTGGCTAACTTTGATAAGGCATTGACCACATTATTATTTGAGCGATCCATACCCTGGAAGTAATAAAATTGAAATAATGGAGCCAACTCTTAACTTCTCCAAAGTACTTAGCCATTCTTTCCCCTAGAGCCTCGTACTCCCCTACAATCTACTTAACAACCAGCTACAAGTCACTGCACACAATCAAAGTTTGAACCTTCAAACTCCTTGCCAACTTCAACCCTATATGATCGCCTCATATTCTGCTTCATTGTTGGCATCTTTGAACCAAAAATTGTTGGTTTGCAGAAACAAGACATACATACAATTATATTGTAATAGAGCGGAAGCATGACATAAATCTTATTTAATTTTTTTTGCAGTCCCAGGAATCACCTTATGCAATATTATTAATTGAGGAAGGATAAAAGATATACCTTTGAAGATGATCAACCCTTTGATGTGTTCTTCAAACTTGAATCCTTTTCTCCTTCATAATCTCTCCAATCCTCGGATCCAACGTTCGTTACAATAGTGTGCAACGCCCAAGAGGTGATACACCAAGAGTAATTAATTAAAGATGTGAATTTAGATTCTACTAGATCATGTGTGGCTAACCCTAATTTCTCTATCCTAACTCCTTAAGGTTTTGAGAATACTTACAAGAAAGATACAAGTAGCAAAAGATGCAGTAGCCTATCCCATAATAAGTCTCCTCTTATTTATATATTAACCCTATCTCTTAAACCTTTTAGGAATTAGGGTTTTAATTTAATTCCCAGTGAACTAAATAATAATAATAATAATAATAATAATAATAATAATAATAATAATAAGACTCCTCATATTAATTTATAATTTAATATTTCTCCAATTACTTAATTATAAATATTCATCTATTTAATTTATTTAATTTACTCCATTAATAAATTAAATATACTTAATTTATTATTATTAAGCCAATCACTTCTAAAATCATATTTCTCCCTTTTTATGGTGTGACCCTCTAGGTTCAATAATAAGTCAGTAAGTAAAATAAATAAATTAGAACTATTATAATATTATTTATGATGAATTAAACTCCTTTAATTCAAATATAAATAAATAATATTTATTCAACGTCATGATTGATACCTTATAAATAATTTATCATGACTATCCGGATAATATGAATTCAACGTTTAATCTGTGGTTATCACAAAGAATATAAAGAACATATTTCATGAATAGTTATTATACAATTCAATTATTCTACCATACAATGTCCTGATTAAACATAAGACATAAAATTATTGACAAGTCTTATTTATTTAATAATATGCATTTCGATTCACAAAATACACAACTCTGATTAATGTAAATTAGAAACTCCTTTGTAATTTTCATTTCACATTGGCCAAGGATTTTTGAGTCGTCGTCATCGAATCATATATGACATTCTCTCCCTCTATTGGAAGTAGTAGATCCTTTGTTGATCATTCACATATCTTCATGTATACTTTATTATACCCGAACATACTATGAGACCCCAAATTTTATGAAATGAAAGTATTCAATTTTCTTATAATTATTATTTTATTTAGTAAATGGTTTAATTGATAAAAGGTTAAAGTTGAGGGTGATATGTGAATTTTTTTGCAAAGTAAGCAAGTTGATATAAAATATTCGTTGTGTTGGGGAATATTCGTTTGGTCGGGGAATATTCTTTTTGTCAGGAAATATTCGTTCGACGACACAATCATTGGTGGACCCCACATAGGGAGTATTGTTGTAGTTAGAAAACGACAGAAATATCTTTTTATAAAAATAACGACGAAAGTTTTACCGTTAAACTGTTGAGATACCCGGTGGTAAAAATACAGTAATACGCGTGGTTGCATAGTAGCACACGGTATTGATTATTGATACTTACGTAAGAAGCCACTCAGTTTACTCAATTATTGCTACAGTAATTGTTGCATAGTATCTCACGTTATTTTATTCAATTATTGTCACAGTATCATCTGCATAATATTTTATATTATTAAATCAATAATTGAGACAACAAAGTTATTCATATTATTATTTGCAATATTGACGATGTCTAGAATGTTACGTCGAGGAGAGGTTTGGTCACCTAATTCATGGCGCCAATAGGAGAAATCCTTATCGGAAAGCCCCTCTTTCCGGAAATGATCCGTTGTTAAATAGTGTGAGTTATAATATTAATGACGAATAATTGTTGAAGTATTAAGAATGTGTTTATTGAAAATAAGTGATTTACAAAAGTTAGAGGGTAATAATGCAAACTTGGAAAACTTTATGGGTACCAAAGTGAAATAAGTTCAATTAATCATGTAAGACCCCAATTTTTTTTTAATAAAGATGATTTTTCTATAAATATCATTTTTGAATATTATGGAATGAATTTGATATAATGTTATAGTTGTGGGTAATATTTATAAATTTTGCTAAGTATGCAAGTTGTTATAAAATATTCGATTGATCGGGGAATATTCTTTTTGTCGGGAATATTCGTACAACGACACAATCATTGGTGAACCCCACAACGGCGGAGATGTTATTGTTAAAACTGTTGAACTACCCGGTAGTAAAAGTACAGTAATACGCGTGGTTGTATAGTAGCACACGGTATTGATTATTGATGCTTACGTGAGAAGTCACTCATTTATACTCAATTATTGCTACAGTAATTGCTGCATCATATCTATCATATTATTGATTCGATTATTGTCATAGTATCATCTGCATTATATGTTATATTATTAAATCAATAATTGAGACGACAAAGTTATTTATATTATTAAATTGCAATATTTACAATGTACAGAAGTTCATCGAGGAGAGGTTTGGTCACCTAATTATGCGCTTGATAGGGAGAAATCCTTATTGAAAGCCCCTCTTCCGGGAACAACCTCGTTGCTAAATATTGTGAGTTATAATATTAATGATGAATAAGTTAAGTGTTGATTAAAGATGAATTTGATAGTTTCATTGTGTTGGGATTATTTGTGTTAGTAGAAATCGACATCTATTGAGATGATAATTGATGTCCGGAGGTTATATTGTTCAATCGTGTATTGAGGGAACTTTTAGGTTTGAGTACTATTCACGAGTTACTATTCATAAGTTATTATTCATGAGTTACTATTCACGAGTTACTATTTATGAGTTACTATTCACGAGTTACTATTTACCCAGTTACTATTCACTCTAGTATTGTGCATTTGGGTATTTGGGTACAATATTATTCCATGAGGAGATGTGCTAATTTTTCAGACCGTTGGTTGAAGTTATATTAGTGAATTAATATGGACCGATGGTGGAAAGTTATAATAGTGAATCAATATGGATCGCTGGTTTAAAGTTTTAATAATAAATCAGTATGGACCGTTGCTTTAAGTTTTAATAGTAAATCAATCTGAACCTTCCGTTTAAAAGTAAATCAATCTAGACCATTCAGGAATTAGTTACTATTCAATCCATTCTTCTATAAATAGAAGCTCATTCCTTCATTATTTCTTACGAATTCTTTGAAACTCTCTAGAGAAAATTATAGAGAAAGAAGAAGAGTATTCTGCTACTTCACTACTTCGATATCCAAAGTGTCTTTTTACGGTAAGGGGTGTTATTCTTTCTTATTCATGAAGAGAACTTCTGTTATCCCATTCTTTATTATTCTGTTGGAATAACCTGTATACGCGGCATACTCTATACTTGGTGTTATTCCATTCTTTATTATTCTGTTGGAATATCACACATCTATGCGTTTACTTTGGGACACGGTTCCGTATTTATTATTCTCGTCAAAATATCCCATACGTGCGTTTCTGTGGGACACGGTTCCATATTTATTATTACGTTGGAATAACTCCGCTCGTGCTTATCTATCACATGCCCGGTGATTTCTTTTGTTATTCCATTCCTTATTATACTCGGTTGGTTAAAGTTTTGACTTCTATACTCCATGAAATTAGTGGAATATCATTGATATTTGCGCTTCATCCAGTATCTTTTCATGGAAATATTCTTTTGAGCATTCTTTAATTTTACTCTACAAAGAAGTATCATGTTGACAATTTGGACGTTATTAGTTCCTGGATAAGCTAATTCTTAAACTTGTTTTATTGAATTCTTATATCATTGTCATCATCCTCATGTTTATATTTTTTTAAAGTCATCTGTGGCCTGTAGTGCATAGATGAACTTGGTATGATTATGACTAAGGATTATTCGGTATAATCATGACCGTAATGTTACAAATGATGTGGTAAAAGTCTTCATTGGCCCATAGTGCATTGATGGATAATTGTTGGCATGATCATGACCATTGATGAATACACGAATATCTTTGGTCCATAATGCATGGATAATTTGTGGTCGTGACCCTAATGAATATCCTTGGCCGTAGTGCAGGGATGATGTGGATTATTTATTGTCGAGTCTCGTGATAAAAGTGATGAAAAACTTTTAAATCATAAAAGATAGTAGATTTTATTCTCTCCTTGACTCTTTTAATGGATTGCTTATTCCGCTGCAGTTAAACTTGTTGTTTATTGTATTTTATCAGTTTAACATTGTTGAAGGCTAATGATAATTTATCCTGCATTATCTTAGTCATAATATTTCTTCTTGGGCTAGTTGAGCTCACCCTTTTTCTTTCTTTCGTTCTCTTTAGGAAATGAGAAGCGTAGCGAGGACTAATCGGGAGCGGAGTGATGGTCCGGATGATAGTATTAGTAGTCCTCACTATTACATTAAATAGTGTGACAATAAATGTAATGAAGACTTATTCTGAGAGTGGATATTGTCTAGAAGACAATATTTGTATTAAAACTCACAGCTTTCTTGTTGTATATTAAAGATTGTATTTGTATTCTGCACAATGTATCTGGCGACCCAAGATGGGTGATGTATACCTATTTTGGGGGCGTCACAAATCTGGACCATTGGTGGTGGTTTTAATAGTAAATCAATATGGACCATCGATGGTGGTTTTAATAGTAAATCAATCTGGACCGTCGGTGGTGGTTTTAAAAGTAAATCAATCTAGACCGTCGGTGGTGGTTTTAAAAGTAAATTAATCTGGACCGTCGGTTGTGGTTTTAATAGTAATCAATCTGGACCGTCCATTCTAATAGTGAATCAATCTGGACCGTTCATGAATTAGTTACTATTTAGTCCATTCTCCTATAAATAGAAGCTTAATTCTTCTTTCATTCTCACCAATTCACTAAGACACACAAGAGAAACTATAGAGAGAGAAACTATAAAGAGAAAGAAGAAGAGTATTCTGCTACTTCACTATTGCAGTATCCAGCCTTCTACTAAGGTAAGGGATATTATTTGTTGTATTCGTAAGGGGTATTATTTATTTTGTATTCATAAGGAATACTATTTTTCGTATTCATCCTTTAATATGTCGGAATAACCTGTCTACGCGGATTACGTACCATATGACAGGTGAAAATCCATTTGCAGTCTCGTATGTTATTTCTTTTCATATTCTTAAATCTAAAATTACTATGGTAAGTATTGCTTCTATAATCCTTGAAATTAGTGGAATATCCTTGAGTTTTGCGCTTCATCTAGTATCGTTTCATTGGAATATTGATATGAACTCTCTTATTAAATATCAATATTTTCATCGGGGTACTATTCACGAGTTACTATTCACTCGATTACTATTCACTCTAGTATTATTCACTCGGTTATTCGGGACACTTTTCGTGCTGGAGTACTATTCATGAGTTACTATTCATGAGTTACTATTCGCCTGGTTACTATTCACTCTAGTATTATTAACTCGGGTATTTGGGGCACTTTTTATGTCGTGGTACTAGTCACGAGGTACTATTCTCGAAGTACTATTCACAGGGTACTATTCACCCAAAAAATTTATTTCTTTTCCGTTCAAATTATTTTTGATACATGAATATTATTATTGAATTTTACTCCACAAAGCAGTATCATGTTGACAATTAAGATATTTTTAAACTCTGGATAAATTTAAAGTCTTTCATATTTATCCTTGATTTTGTTTGATTAATGCTTATATCATTGTCATCATCCTCATGCTTATATTATGATGAAAGTCATCTTTGTCTTACGTGCATAGATGGACTGTTGATTGGTATGATTATGACCAAATATCATTCGGTATAATCATGACCCATAATGTTACAAATGATGTGGTAAAAATCCTCATTGGCCTGTAGTGCATTGATGGATAGTTGTTGGTATGATTATGACCAGGGATTATTCGGTATAATCATAACCATTGATTATTACATGAATATCCTTGGCCCGTAGTGCAGGGATGATTTGATGATGTGGTTTATTTATTAAGTTGAGTCTCGGCGATAAAGTTGATGAAAAACCTTTTTAAATCATAGAAGATAGTAGATATCATGCTCTACTTGACTCATCTAATGAATTGCTTGTTCCGCTGTAGTTAAACTTGTTGTCTATTATATTCTATCAGTTTAACATTGTTGAAGGCTAACGATAACTTATTCTGCATTATCTTAGTCATAATATTTCTTACTAGGCTAGTTGAGCTCACCCTTTTGCTTTCATTATTCTCTTCAGGAAATGAAAACGTAGCCAGGACTAGTCGGGGAACGGAGTGATGGTTCGAGATGGTGCATTAGTATTCCTCACTATTATGTGAAATAGTGTGATAATAATTATAATAAGGACTCCATTGAGTGTGGGTATTGTCTAGAAGACAATATTCATTTTAAAACTCTCAGCTTATGATTTGTCGTATGTTACACGACAGTTATATAATTAAGTGGTATTTGAATTTTGTACCATGTATTTGGCGACCCAAGATGGGTGATGTATACCTATTTTGGGGGCGTCACACATACCCTATAACATACTTTGAGGTATTAAGATATATGACAAATTATAACTTCGTATGCAAAAGATACTATGATTATCTCAAGTCCAAGGATCACTTCTATAACTATCACTATAGGAACTCCTATTGTCAGACAAGTAATGTAGCATCCCCAAATTCGGGTCCCAAATTACAACGGATCTGGTATACTATTTCTATAACTAATTTCGGAAGATATAAACATAAATTGTTTATACAATAAACTTTACACACTATTCCCCAAGGTCGAGTAAACTTAACTTATACACAATTCATTATCCTATCTGACATACAAAGATATTATCATACTATACTGTTATAAATTAAGCTGCACACATAAACGTTAAGCTGGAACTGTCTTTAACCTTTCCATGTATCTGACGTATTCGCCTTAATCTGTAATGTTTATCATGATATAGCAAGGGTGAGCATAAGTTTGCCCAACAAGTATAAGTTTATTTAAGGATATATCATGATTGAAAGAATTTGAATAATAAGCTGGCTATAATTCAACAATATAGTTGTGAATTAGCATGAACAAATTTTACATAGCTGAACGAACATTAAACATGAACATATATATATCTGGACCGAATTGTAATGAAGGTGATCGGCCTTTCATACCTGATGAATACATGCAGTATGCACATAGTGCAATTTAATAATTCTTAGACATGGTAATCAGAAATGATTAGCCATAATTATAATTGAAAGAAAGATCTACTCGAGGTCGAGTTTAGAGAATACTTGCACAATAATTAAGAGTTCAAGTTTAAGAACTTGCCTGTATCACCGACTACTGTTACACAGTTTATATCGCTTTATTCGAAGACCTAATATTACTAATATAGATCTCCAATATTATTGTTATATATATAAATATATATATAAAATAATCCTAAACACATAACACATAACACATAACCCTATCAGTCCATAAACTGCCTAAGACTCAGTATCAATTCAAACTATTTTAGTCTGAGTTGAATCCAACATAAATCTGACATCCCGACGGTCTAGTCGGATAAATCTCGAGCCTAATATTACTAAGACTCGGTCCAAACACATAACAATTAACTTAGATAATTTTATTATCAACCAAAATATTTTTCATAGGCTCGTAATAATTTTCAAGTAATTATTATCATTTATCATGATTTTTCAATCATTAATATCGTATTTATATAATTTAAATACCACATTATTCTCTTATCATTAATATTTATTTAATATTAAATATTAATGAAAATTATAGCATAATATTATAATATATCAAAATATTTTTAATACCTTAAAATCATATTTATATGATTTTAAACCTTTAAATCCATTATCCAATAATTGATATTAATATTTTTATGACAAAATATCAAAAGTTATATTTTATAACTTAAAATATTTTTCTAACACTTAAAATCATTTTTATATGATTTTTAAAATATTAATTCTAATTTTCCATAATTTATTTAATATATTTATTAAACAAATTAATCACTATTAATATTAATTTTATAATGAAATTCATCATAAAATATCAAAAGTTATTAAAAATAACTTAAAATATTTTCTAACACCATAATATAATTTCATGATTTTTCAAGTATTAAAATCATTTTAAAGTAATTTATTTAATATTATAATTAAACACCATTAATATTCTAAAAATATTAAATATTTATGAAATATACTCTAAATAATTAAAATTTAATTTTCGGACTTTAAAATAATTTTTAAAAATTTATTTTGAATTTTTAATAATTAAAAACCATTTTTTATTTATTAAATAAAATAATTGATTTTCCAAAATTATCTGTCACTAAAGGTCCCTATAGCGACAAAACTATCGCTATAGGTGTTCTTGAGCTGTTCTTCATCAAAACTAGAAACCCATGTCAGACACCAAGGTGTTAGGTTTGATCGGATATAATTCATGGCTCTTAATGTATATGAGTTCAATATTTGGTTAGGATAGTAGTATGTATGTAGCACTACAACCTACAACAATTTTCATGGCAATCCAACATCACAACTGAGAGATATAGGCTCTCAAATTTCATGTCAGCTGTTCTTCATTTCTGGATTTTCCAAAAATGAATAACAGTTCATACTGCCTACTTTGAAACTTCATAATTTTTAGTCTGGGTCTAGTTTGTGAGATCTAATGGTTCCTAAATGTATACAAGATGTCAGGGTACAAAAATACCTAATCAGATCAGTATAAAAACAACACAACCAAGAGATCTTGGTAGAATCAAATGAAGGCAGAATCATGCTTCGTGAATTTCGGGTTTTCGAGAAATTCATCCTGAGACGATTGGTCGATGCTTGTTTGACCACAGATTACTTTGATTCTGTGAAGGATCTAAAGATTATAAAGGAATGGATCGATAGTACTCATGCCAGTCTACAAGTTTGTAACAACAACATGGCCAAACAACTTAAAAACAAAGAAGATTCAAGCCTCAAAAACATTTGTCAGATGAGAAGACTGGGTTTACGGGTTGCCCAGAAACCCATTTTCGTGATCGGTCAACGAGGTTTGTCTGCATATATCTTATGATCTAGACATGCTATGACCCTGATTCAAGTTGCAGAACAAAGACCACAAAACATACTACAAGTTCAAACATTTAAAACACTAAAACCGTTAACAGACACCGATCTATGAAGTCAGACATTTGCTTGTCAGACGATGTTATAAAATTTTTCCAGCTTTAAGAAATCTTCAATTTCGAGCACTTTGATGTTATGGATCTGAGATATAACAACCCAGATCACTAAATGACATCTTATTACACAACATTAAACAACAAACAACAAAATCTAACACCAGATCATAAGATTTCCAAATTCTAGGGTTTATACCTTTAAAACTTTGATTCTTGGATTCTGATCTTGATGATCTGTTCTTGGTAAGTTGGGATATGGTCATGACTTATCTTATCACTCTCTCTCACTCCCCATTCCCAAAATATAGAGAGAGAATGGGCTTGACAATAATGAGAAATAAAGTAAGTATTTTCTTACTTTAAATCTCTTATTTTTTTTTTGATCCATTGAACCTAATGTTTCTAGGTGTCCTCACAAATTAGATTTGGCTGAGATATAATGCACATGACTAGGGTTAGGTTTTGGTGAACAACTCACCTAAAGTCTAAACCTACACACCAACTTATTAAAAAAACAAAAAAGGGCATTATGGTCATTTGATTTCTTAATTTAATGGCATAATTGTAACATGTGCAAACCCTTAGGGTTAAAACCTAAGATTTTTAAAAACCAATTTTTTAGGATTTTCTAATTAGATTTAAAAATAAAAAATTATGATTTTTAAATTATAATTAGGGTTTCCTAATTATATTATAATTTCCTAATCACATTAGGACTTAAAAATTTGATTAATATTTCCTAATTAAAAAATAAAATTACATAATTATCAATTAGGGCTTCTAATTTACAAATTAGAGTTTCTAATAATTAGGGTTTCTAATTATTAGAATTTCTAATTAATCATTAGAGTTATCCCTAAATAGATTGTAATTAATACACAAAAGCTTTATACTTAGCATTTAAATTCCCAAACTAGAGTTTTCAACTTTCGAATTAGGGTTTCAGATTCCCGAAATTGAAATTAGGGTTTCCAGAACCGACTTCTTGGGTTTCTTATCAATCACAAGAATTGTCTAACTGAACGTTGACGTTCTTAAGATAGACTTAGGGTTTGTCACTAATATAATTTATTTGGTCAACCCTTGACCCTTAACCATGTTCTGAACACATAAATGACCATACACACAAAACATATATACTTATAAACTTAATCCTGAATAATTCACAAAAATCACCAGTACAAATTACTAAATAGACAACACTTAAACCACAACGTTTTTTAGAAAAAACGTTGTGGTATTTTTTTACAACATTTTTAAAAAAAACGTTGTAGATATATATGCAAAAACGTTATCTATTTAAAAAGGTATTTTTTTGATTTTAACTAGATAACATTTTTTTAAAACGTTATCTATCAGGAAAAACACGGAGCTAAAAAAAAGGCGGTTAAATGAAAACTTAAAATTAAATCCGCTCTCTTTCGTATTTCTCGCCGAGTGTCTTTGTCTCTCATCTCTCTGTTTATCCTCTTTTCGTTTCATCTGAAAAACAAAAGCTAGGGTTCGACTGTTACAAAATGCGTTCAGAAATAATTTTGTTGCAGAGGGTTGAAGTGGAAGGTGGAGAGGAGAGAGCTCCACTTCTCAAACCTTAGCCCTGTTCTACTTCTACGTGGCGTGCGAACTCAATTTCTGGACACCCAATTGTTTGGACTCCGCTCCGATGGACCTCAGATGCTCTCAAGGCAGTTCGGTGCATTCGGTCGGAGGAGGAGATACCACTGCAACCCTTATACTTACTAGTACTATATCATGGAATCTTTTGCCTATCATTTTCTCTCTCATCTTTTCTCTCTTCTTCTTCTTCTTCATCGGTTACTCTTTGATTTTACAGCAACCCTTATACGGCTGCTTAAGATCTTTTGTAAGGGAATTTTAATTAATTGCTAATCTTTTGTATATTTTTTTGTAAAGATTCCAGTTGCTGACCATCAGATTTCAGGTATTAAATTTGACTGAAATCGAACTTAACTTGGTGGATATTTGAGTAGGGCTATTTGGTCCGTCGGTTTTCATGGATGGATCTCCTCAAGCTGTTCGGCAGTTGAGTAATCTCAATTCACAGGTCATTCTGAAAATCACTTATGCTATCAATTCAAATTTGTGTCCATGCATCTCTGTTTTATTATTATCTGGATTGTTAACTTTAATTACTCTATTCTTTACACAACATTTTAAAATGCCACTCACTTGTAATGCTTAATTTGTATGCTTTAGTGAAAAGTTGTTTTCTGATTTTCAGAAATACACTTTGAGTTGGTCTCTGAGGCTATTCATGGATTGTATATTTCGTGATTTCTTTGAGCTCAGAATATTACCTTGAGAATTAGGTGACAGTTGATAGTTGATTTCATTCACATTTAAAGGAGTAAATCTGCAGTAATAAAAGATAATGGTGGATAAGACGTGGATTAACATTGATATCTACTCCATAGGTGGATATGTAGTTCACTTTAATATGCTTGTTTGCAGGATCCAGTGTTGTGCAGTGTGACTTTGAGTGTCTCTCAATTTGAGAGATGTGCCCTTTGGGTTCAAGTCTTGTACTACCCCTTTTATGGTACCGGTCTATTAGCATTCAGTATGTTATAATATTTTGATAATGTTATTATCATAAGCTGCACATGTTTTTATTATTTCATTAGGAGTTTTGCTGTAAGATTTTTGACTCATAATATACTAATATGTATTAACTGACATAATGCATGACTAATATTGAAGCATCTTATTTTAAAGAAACTGGTCTGCAGCTTTGTGCAGGACTCAAGCATATGCACAATCTTGAGCCTCCATATGCACACAATGATGTCAAACCTGGTAATGTCCAACTATAATGGCTCATTTTTCCAAAAAGATGATTAGGCATTTTACTGCATTATACCTAACGCAACAGTCAACTGCTTCTCTCGGGACAGAAACTTATTCATGGACAACTAAGGTTGTGCTCATCTTTTTCAATAGAATCGTTAGTCTATAAATATATTATTTCCTCGAACCTCAAATTCGATCAAGTACCTAAACATTTGTTTCTAAATATTATGATCTTACTTCTTAAGGATATGTGAGCAACATTTACGTGAGCATCATTTACCCTTGGCAAATATATATTGAAATACATATATATTTTCAGAGGATGGATTTGTATGTCTATTCTTTATCTCTTTCTTCATTTAAATATTTATGTTTGTGAATTTTGGTTTCTTCATTTAAAAAGTTATGTTTGTGCAATTTAGGTGCTGTCTTTTATTGCACAGATTATGATCTCGCTTTTAAGATATGTTTGCGCTTTCCTTATAAAGAGGCTAGAAAAGTAAAGGATCCCGACAAGACTTGTGACTATGTTTCTGCACTTGCAGGTTTCAAATAATGAAGGAGAACTCTATTCACTGTCGGTCCGGAGCCCTCATTTCAAGTGGATCCAGGATTTGAGTTCATTAGACAAGAGATTTACTGTTACTCCTGAACAATGACCTGTTGTATGTTACTGTTCCAGTGAGAGCTCTTATTCTAGCTCTCGATGTTTCTAGAGGAACTATTCTGTGGCAGAAAACTATTGGGCCCTTAAGCACAATTGATTATGCACCAGTTGTTGATTCTAATGGTAAATTGATGGCCTAAATAGTGTAAGAGCAATTGAAGAAGTTTAAATGTTCAAGTAACATTATAGATTTACATATTGCAGCGATTAGATTTTAAAAGTCAAAGCATGTTGTCATGACAAAATTGGCAAGAATATAAGGATTAACCTAAGAAAGAAAAAAATGATACATAGAAAGAACTGCAAATTTCTTTTCAGCAGCCTCCCTGTGTCAGGTTGGTGTTGAGTCGAAGCAGCATGTTTAACTTAAAATTACTCAGAACAAGACATTTTTAATCATGAACACTTCATAGTCATACCTTCTAGGGATTCTCATGCTTATAGCAGAATTTATAAATGTGGGTCTTTAACTTTGATAAATTCCTGAGTATTTCTTGAAGGAACTCACTAACATCTTTGTCATGTTGATCTATTTACAGGTTGGGTATCTATTGGTTCATTGGATGGGTTTCTGTACTCATTTTCACCAACTGGGGATCTCAAGAAATTCCCAAAAGCTGCTGCAGCGAATTTGGTAGTCCAAGTTAGTCCTGCTCTTGATTTCTCTGGTTATGCAGTTTATATATCTCAGAAAGATATGGAAGGAAAATATAGCCGCACAATTGGTGAATACATTTATATATCAGCAATGAAACCAAGAAATGTTGTCATCACTATGCTTGTTCTAGCAACAGGGTCCATCTACTGGTCCGAAAGCTATCCTGGTGATTTGGAAATTTTGTAATATATCTTTCCATCATTTGAATTAAGAAAATCTCTGGTCCAGGACGTATTTTATTGGTTGACCTACTCTAATTTTTTATTGTTTGTTGGTGTACTATAGGTCCATTCTCATCCTTGTTGTCTAAGAGTGATCTGCAATATTTTGTACTGGATAAGAGGATTATTCTTTCTTTTGTTTCTGCTTCAAGTAAGTTTCTCTCTGCAAACCCTGTACTATTTTAGGTCTTGCAGTGACTTTATTTGATATATTGGCAAGACTTTTGTAGCTAGAAAGATGTCCTGACAGTATTATATATGTAGTAAAACTATGAGAATCTTCTATCACATTAAGGTCCAACACAAAATTAATGTGGATAGCATTGTCCCATCTTATATAACCAGGATGTGTGATTTAACAAACCACCATTTTTCTTTCTCTAATTGTAGTGTTCCCAACTTATTGTGTTTTGTGTTGTGCAATTCAATGGCCAGTTTGCTAACCCTAGTACGATGTTCCCATTTTATTGAAATCTGTGTTGTGTGTGATTCAAGTGTCAACTGCCAGTTTAATGTGGAAAAATGGAGAAAGCAAGTGCATCCGTAACGATAGCATGTTTTGCCTACACCGAATAGATAATGCATATGTTGGCTTATTTTGTTACTTCCTAAGGACATTCAAAGAAGTCCAAATTAGAAAACTTTATTGTTGATGATTTGAGTCAAATTGAATTGGATGGCTTATATTTAGCAAAAACATGAATTAATTAAGAATTGGATTCTTATATAATTCTTTGTTCCCCTATTTAAGGAATATGGAATGTTTTGGTGGCATAAACGTTAGACATGTTATAAGTTGAACACTTAAAACTTTATACTAAGCATGTTTTCTAAAATTCAATCTACTTTTGCAGACCACTTGCCGAATATTAGAACATGAACGTAGTCACTTAAGTCAATATTTTTCCTTATTTTGACTACTATATATTTGAGACTAAAGTATTTCTTAACATATGTAAACTGCCTCCACACTGTCAAAATCTAGACTTTGGATGGGTAGTTCTATGTCCTGTGGTCCTGTTGCTAATTTTAACAAGATTGCAATGGAGAATATTCTTACCCTTTTGTAGGAAGTTCTTAAATCATTCGGTTATCCTTTCATATGAAACTCTACTGCAATTTGAGCTTATTGTTCTAATTTCCTCGTTGGTGCAGGTATTGGTAGTCCACTTCCATGCCGTATCACATGTAATGTTCTCATAACTTGTACCAGTGATTGCCTCAGTCATGCATTTATTCTAATTTTTTAATTTGGTATCAGTCCATAATTAATTAATTATTCATGGAGAATGTTCTCATAATAATTAATTTTTTTAAATTTTTAGTGAGTTGCAAATATATATTGATATGTTTCATTGTCCTCACTTCCTAGCATGATGACCTTTCAGTTTTTGGTGAATGTTTGTTGCATGGTGCATTATATATGTGCTTTCTTTTCTGGTATGATGTATTTTCCGTATGGATTTCTGATGGTTGTGAGTGTGATGTCTGCGGAGAGGAGCAGATCTGTGCTCTGAAGGACATTGGCCCCAAGTAGCTTCCTATTGATTTTCAAACTATTTCAGTTACAACAGGGCGATTTCTTTATGTAGCATTTCAAATTGGCAGCTGTGACTGTCTATGTGGGTTTATAAGTAGTAACTATATCACTGGTTTCTTTATGCATTATGGATTCTCTAGACATATATATTTTCTTATTAGCTGGTCTCTAATCTCTCTAGCCATGTTCATTGTCCTACTAATATATTTATACATGTTCATTAATTAGCATTGAAGTTTCATTCAAAGTTCTAACTCATTTTCACTGCTGGAAATTTTAGGAATGCTGGCTTTGATCCTGCAACTTTCAGGGTTGATCAATATGGCAATGTTCTATATTATCATGCTGATCAATGTTCTAATTTATTGAGATAATGTAGTGATGTGGTAATTGTTACATGAAGTTATAATTAGCGAGTAATTATAATGTGACTTCTGTATTATCATGCTAATTATAGCTTCACCTCTTGCTCGGAACATTGATCATTGGTTTCCTTGATCAAGTAATACTCCAATCTGTCCACATCTAATTTCTATCAATGGTAGTAGTAGTAGTAGTAGTACATCAATTCTAGTGATTTTTGATGTCTTACTCACAAAAGAACCTTGCTAAAAGGTGTCAGATGTGGTGTAATATGTGCAAATTTATGGAAGATGTAAAGATCTAACAACAATTATGGTCTTCAACTATTGTATGTTCCTCTCTTTTGTAACAACAATTATGGTCTTCGACTATTGTATGTAAAGATGTAACAACAATTATGGTTTTCCATTATGGTGTTTGTTGAAACTATAGAATTGTGTGTGGTTGGATTACTTGGAATCTTTGATAAATGATTGAAGTTACAACTCTTTTAATCTTTTAGGCTACAATATGCTAATCTTTCAGGCATTAGCATATTGCAGGTGTATTGATAATGTAGGTGAACAACAACCTATTTTTTCTTTTTTTTTAATCTATAACATTTTAAAAACTTTGTGTAAATATGCCTAAACGTTGTCTGATATACTAAACAACAACATTTTTAACCAAAAAACGTTGTGGAATCATACCTTCTACAACGTTTTTAAGCAGCTGCTGATTTTTGAAAAACAAATCTACAACGTTTTTTCCTAAAAAACGTTGTGTATTGTGCTTAACTACAATGTTTTAAAAACGTTGTGTAAGGGTGTCAAATAGACAACACCCTTAACCATGATGTTTTTCTGACTGAAACCACAACGTTTTTTCCGCGTTGTCTATTTACTGTTTTGTAGTAGTGAATCCTTCACAGAATTTTGAAATCCTCAAAATTCCTTCCCAAAAATGTCAAATCCATACACTTATTTTCTGTTTAGGTTCTAATATTGAACCTTAAATCAATCAATTTTGATTTAAAATTTTTCTAAATTCTCGGGTTGTCACAAGTAAAACTCCATTAGGCTTCCTTTAAGTGAATCACATTCAGTGAACTTATTCTCTAATAAGCACCTACATACTTACTTTAGTGTCTCCACACATATGATTATAAGATCAATCATCCTCTTCAACAGAGCAAACATAATATGTACTAATCTATCCAGAATTAGTAACCGCACATTAGTGATCCATACGATTAGGAAGTTTTAGAGCTAACTAGAATATAGATCTCATTTGTGACGCCCCCAAAATAGGTATACATCACCTATCTTGAGTCGCCAAATACATGGTACAAAATTCAAATACAACTTAATTATACAACAGTCGTGTGAAATACGACAAAACATATGCTGTGAGTTTTAATACAAATATTGTCATCTAGACAATATCCACACTCATTTGAGTCCTCATTACATTTATTGTCACACTATTTAACAGAATAGTGAGGACTACTAATGCTATTATCTGGACCGTCACTCCATTCCCCGACTAGTCTCTGCTACGTTCTCATTTCACAAGAGAACAATGAAAGTAAAAAAGGGTGAGCTCAACTAGCCCAAGAAGAAATATTATGACTAAGATAATCTGAGAATAAATTATCGTTAGCCTTCAACAACGGTGTTAAAGCGATAGAATATAACAAACATCAAGTTTAATTGCGGTGAACAAGCAATCCATTAAAAGAGTCAGTAGAGAATAAAATCTACTATCTTTTATGATTTAAAAAGGTTTTCATCACTTTTATCATTTGGGACTCGATTTTAATAAATAATCCACATCATCCCTGCTGATGACGGCCGAGGATATTCATTAGTATCACAACCACAAATTATCTATGCACTACGGACCAAGGATATTCGTGTATTCATCAATGGTCATGATCATGCCAACAAAGCGTCCATCAATGCACTATGGGCCAATGAGGACTTTTACCACATCATTTGTAACATTACGGTCATGATTATCTGGAGATTAATCCTCGGTCATAATCATACCAAGTCCATCTATGCACTACTGATGCCGAGATGACTTTCAACATAATATAAACATGAGGAAGATGACAATGATATAAGAATTCAATAAAACAAGTTCAAGAATTAATTTATCCGGGGAACTAATAACGTCCAAATTGTCAACATGATACTTCTTTGTAGAGTAAAATTCAAGAATGCTCAGAAGAATATTTCCATGAAAAGATACTGGATGAAGCGTAAATATCAAGGATATTCCACTAATTTCATGGAGTATAGAAGTCAAAACTTTAACCAACTGAGTATAATAAAGAATGGAATAACAAAAGAAATCACCATGCATGCGATAGACCGCACAGACAGGTTATTCCAACAGAATAATAAATAACGGAACCAGGTCATGCGTAAACGCACAGACAAGATATTCCAATAGAATAATAAATAACGGAACAAGGTCAAGCAAAATTCGCACCGACAGGATGTTCCAACAGAATAATAAATAACGGAACTAGGTCATGCGTAAACGCACGGACATGATGTTCCAACAGAATAATAAAGAATGGAATAACAGAAGAATTTCACCATGTATGCGGTACTTCACATAGACAAGTTATTCCAACATAATGATAAAGAATGGAATAACAGAAGAATTTCACCATGTATGCGGTACTTCGCATAGACAGGTTATTCCAACATAATGATAAAGAATGAAATAATAGAAGAATTTTACCAAGTATAGGGTAGACCGCGTATACAGGTTATTCCAACAGAATAAAAAAAAATGGAATAACAGAAGTTCTCTTCATGAGTACGAAAGAAATAATACCCCTTACCTTAGAACAACTGGATATAGGAGTAGTGAAGTAGCGGAATACTTTTCTTCTTTCTCTCTCTAGAGTTTTAGTGAATTCATAAGAAATAATGAAGGAATGAGCTTCTATTTATAGGAGAATGGACTGAATAGTAACTAATTCCTGAATGGTCCAGATTAATTTACTTTTAAACGGACGGTCCAGATTGGTTTACTATAAAATATTCTAATAAAACAAAATCTTTTAAATAAAATATAATATATTCTATTTATAATCTAATAAAACGAATAACTTTATAAAAGTATTCTGTTTTATATAAAAAGATTTTACTATGCAAAACACTATGTAGGCACTATGCAATGTTCCCAGGAAAGATGGGGATTTCCAATAAGGATTTCTTTCTATTGGTACGCAATTAGGTGACCAAACCTCTCCTTGGCAGAACTTCTAGACATCGTTAATATTGCAAATAATAATATTAATAACTTCGTCATCTCAATTATTGATTTAATAATATATAAAATATCGACAATAATTGAATCAATTAACGTGAGGTACTATGCAACAATTACTGAAGCAATAATTGAACAAAAGCGATTGACTTCTCACGTAAGCATCAATAATCAATACCGTGTGCTACTATGCAACCACGCAGCGTATTCTCGTACTTTTACAAGGGTGTTTCAACAGTTAACGATAAAACTTCCGCCGTTATTTTCATAAAATATTTTTATCGTTTTCTCAATCCGACAATAATTCTGTTGTGGGGTCCACTAATTATTATGCCGTCGTACGAATATTCCCTGTTAAAACGAATATTCCCCGACCAATCGAATATTATATAACAACTTGCGTACTTTGCAAAATTTATAACTATTACCCACAACTATAAAATTATATCAAATTCATTCCATAATAGTCAAAAAATGATAATTATAGAAAATTCATCTTTATTCATAAAAGTTGGGGTCTTACAATCTCCTCTTCTTATGAAATTTCACCCTCGAAATTAGGGTACGTACTTGGTATGTAGAAGAGGTAAGGATACCTTGATTTCATTTCAGATTCTAACTCCCAGGTCATTTCTTCAACATCGTGGTTCCTCCATAAAATTTTGACTTGAGGTATAACCTTGGAGCATAGAATATGTTCCTTCTTATCCAAGATTTGAACAGGAACCTCTTCATACATTTAATCTTTCGCTATTTCATCCGGTTCTAACTCAATAATGTGGTTCGGGTCTTTCACATATTTACGTAACATGGATATATAAAAAACGTTATGAACACGAGACATACTTGGCGGTAAAGCGAGTCTATAGACTACAGTCCCTACTCGACCGAGGATTAAAAATGGGCCAATGAATCGAGGATTGATTTTTCCTCTCTTTCCAAATCTTGTAACTCCTTTCCATGGAGCAACACGTAACAACACATGATCTCCAATATCGAATTCCACGTCCTTTCAATGAAGATCAGCATAACTCTTTTGTCGGTCTTGTGAGGTTTTTATACATTGTCGGATCGTTTGAATCTTTTCCGTAGTCATACATACATACTCCGGTCCCAACAACGTTGCTTCACCCATCTCATCCCAGCATACTGGAGAAATACACTTTCTTCCATACAACGCCTCGAATGGAGCCATGCCAATACTTGTTTGATAACTGTTGTTGTAAGAAAACTCCACCAATGGTAAGAACTTGTCCCAACTTCCCTTGAAGTTAAGGACACAGAGTCTTAATAAATCTTCAAGAGTTTGAATAGTCCTCTCTGATTGTCCATCTGTCTGAGGATGATATGCCGAACTAAATCATAAATCCGTGCCCATAGCTTTTTGTAAACTAACCCAAAATCGTGAAGTGAATCTTGGGTCTCGATCAAAAACTATGGATACTGGCATACCATGCAGTCTTACAATCTCGTTTATGTACATACGAGCAAGACGTTTAAGTGTATAACTTTCTAGTATTGGTAAGAAATGAGCAGACTTGGTCAATCTATCAACAATGACCCAAATTGCATCTATGCCTTGAGAAACCTTGGGAAGACCAGTAATGAAATCTATGGTAATGTGCTCCCACTTCCATTCTGGAATTTCAAGTGGTTGCAATGGATCTTTTGGTACTTGATGCTCTGCCTTGACTCGTTGATAAGTTAAACACCTTGAGATAAACAGCGCTATCTCTCTCTTCATATTACCCCACCAAAATGTATGTCGAAGATCATGATACATTTTGGTACTCCCAAGATGGATTGCAAACGGTGTGTTGTGCGCCTCCATCATGATTTTATACTTTAACTCAGGATCGTTAGGAACACAAAGTCTGGAGTTGACTCGAAGTATTCCTTCTTCATCAATTCTTGCTTCCGGCATAACACCTTCTTGTACTTTCTTCGTCATATGCATCAGCTCCAGGTCTGTAGCTTGAGCAGCTTTAACTTTATCGATTAAAGTCGATTCTACTCGTATATTTACCATCATCACGAGGGTCCCTGGAGTCTTTATCTCTATCTCCATCCTTTGCAAGTCATACAATATGGGCCTCTGCATTGACAATATTGCACTCGTACCCACATATGATCTTCTACTCAATGCGTCAGCTACCACGTTTGCTTTTCCAGGATGATATTGGATGGTATGATCATAATCTTTCAACAGTTCAAGCCAACGTCGCTGTCGCATGTTGAGTTCCTTTTGAGTGAAGAAATATTTGAGGCTTTTATTATCCGTAAAGATCTCCACTTTCTCCCCATTCAAGTAATGCCTCCAAATCTTTAGTGCAAAAACAACAGCTGCCAACTCTAGATCATGAGTAGGATAATTCCTCTCATATTCTTTGAGTTGTCGAGAGGCATAGGCTATGATTTTCCCATGTTGCATGAGAACACATCCTAACCCTTTGCCTGAAGCATCATTATGAGATGACAAATCCTACGAGCGGATGGTATTGTTAGAACATGTGCTGAAATGAGTCTCCTCTTGAGTTCTTGAAAACTCTTCTCATATTCCTCGTTCCAATCGAATATTTTATCTTTCCGAGTCAGTTGAGTTAAGGGAGTAGCAATTCGAGAAAACCCTTCTACGAATCTCCGATAATAACCAGCTAAGCCGAGAAAGCTACGTACTTCGGTCACTGATTTAGGTTGCTCCCAGCTTTGAATAGCTTCAATATTTGCTGGGTCAACAGATATTCCATGACTTGATACCACGTGGCCAAGGAATGCTATTTCCTCAAGCCAGAACTCGCATTTCTTCAACTTGGCATAAAGCTTATATTCACGAAGCTTTTGAAGTATCAGCCTCAAGTGTTGCTCATGATCTTCACGACTTTTGTAATAAATACGGATGTCATCAATAAAGACGACCACAAAGTGATCCAAATATTCCTTGAATACTCGGTTCATCATATCCATGAAGGCAGCAAGAGCATTAGTCAATCCAAAAGACATGACTAGGAATTCATAATGCCCGTACCGAGTTCTGGAAGCCGTCTTTGGAATATCATCGGTTTTAATCTTCAATTAGTGATATCCGGAACGAAGATCAATCTTTGAAAAGAATTTGGCGCCTTGCAACTGGTCAAACAGGTCATCAATACGTGGCAATGGGTACCCATTTTTGATGGTGACATGATTCAACTCCCGATAATCAATACAAAGTCGCATACTCCCGTCTTTCTTTTTCATGAATAGAACAGGAGCACCCTAAGGAGATGTAGTAGGACGAATGAAACCGATTTCTAACAATTTCTGCAGTTGGGTCTTTAACTCCTGAAGTTCAATAGGAGCCATTTGATATGGGGCTTTGGATATGGGTTTTGTACCAGGTTCAAGGTCGATACAAAATTCAATTTCACGCTCTGGGGGCAGGCCAGGAAGTTCTTCAGGGAATACGTCAGGAAATTCATTAACAATAGAAATATCATTCAAAACTGACGTATTTTTGTTTAGATCCGTGACATGAGCTAAGAAAGCTTGACATCCGTTTTTTAATAAACGAATAACTTTATGACTTGAGATGACAGTGATTGATTTTAATGGTTTGGTTGCTTGAATTCGCATAATAGGTTGGTTAGGAATATAAAAGATAACAACCTTACGAAAACAATCAATTTTTGCATGATGAGTAGTTAAACAATCAATCCCTAGAATTACGTCAAATGAAAGTATTTTCAATAAAATAAGATCGACAGGTAATGTGAGGGTACCGATTTGAACCAAATAAGACTTATAAACAGTGGATGTAGTGAAGGTTTCTCCCAATGGAGTTTTAACATATAAGTCAAAGTCTAATTTCTCCGAAGTCAAATTTAAACGTTGAGCGCAAGTAGGAGAAATAAAAGAATGGGTAGAACCGGTATCAAATAAGGTATAAACTTTGCTAGAGTTTATGATAAGCTTACCCGTGATGACCTCGTTCGGGTTCCTTGCTTTATGGGAGGTCACGACAATCGCTCTCCCTTGCACTACTGGCTTTAACTTTTCTGGGACGTCCTTTGGTGCCTCCATCCTAGTTGAACTTGTCTTCGGTGAATGACAAAATTGGGCTAGGTGACCTTCTCTTCCACAATTATAACATGCTTTGGACATCATCGCGCAGTTTGGACTGATGTGTCCCTCCCCTCCGCATTTGAAGCATATGATAGGTGGTCGTTCTCCTTCCTTAACAACGCAGTCTTTGGTCTTTGACGTCTTTCCATCATTGTTGAATCTCCTCTTCTTGAAATGTCCATTCTTATTATTTTGGCCATGATTACCACCGAAGTGGTTACCATTTCTGGCATGTTGATTCCCTCCACGCTTATTGTCACCACTTCAAGGACTGTTATCACTAGCATTATCATTTTGTCTGCTGCTCTCTTTTGGTTGGGTTGACTCATTATCGCACTCTAATAACTGAGCCCTATTAACAATATCTGAATACAAACACAGTTTATGAGAGATAAGATATTGACGTATGTCGGGTTTCAAACCTCTTAGAAACATTCGCGTCATTCTCTGCTCACTATCAACCAAATGGGACGTAAACCGGGACAACTCAGCAAACTTGGCTTCATACTGCGACACAGTTATGTTGTTTTGCTCCAGCTTGATGAACTCTACCTCTTTCATGTGACGAATACTTTCGGGAAAGTACTTGTCGTTGAATAATTCTTGGAACTTCTCCCAAGTCATCTTCACTGTGGCAGATTGAGTACATTTTACAGATTCTCACCAGTAATCTGCCTCTGCACGCAACATGAAGGTG
The DNA here is from genome assembly GCA_020205605.1 of Panax ginseng. NCBI lineage: Eukaryota > Viridiplantae > Streptophyta > Magnoliopsida > Apiales > Araliaceae > Panax > Panax ginseng. Next base: position 32,405,819 of record CM035128.1, on the reverse strand, counting down.
GAAAAGGGAACCTTTTGCTCCTTGGAGCATCCCAAGATATCAAATATCTTGCAGATCTGCTTTATCCACTTCTCCTCCATAAGAGGTTTTGGCTCTCCAAAAAATTCCAGTGGTCCCAGTTCCTTGAACTGCTTAGTGGTGACCGTCCGAGAATTGCCAGTGTTTCCACCTGCATTTTGTACAGGAGCCACTCATGCCTGATGTTGCATGAATTGCATAAAGCCTCTAAACATTCCATCGTTCATCATCTGGTCAGTGTTGTTGTTTGCTTGAGGATTGTCGCCTTCCTGATGCACATTATCCGGATTATTGATCTGTGGAGACTCAACGGTCTCCTATGCTCCATTGATGTTCTCAACATTCTCGGATATCATTTTCAAATACTGCCCCAAAACAAGGGTTAATTAATATATCACATATTATCCCTATACTCTGACCGACCAATTAAATACCAAATAAACTTAGGTAGGTCATACTAGTGAAGGAATTCCCCGTCTCTCCCCTCCTAGTTCTTATCTCACATCTTAGCCAAGGATCATATCCCTAAGCTCTGATACCAACTGTGACGCCCCCAAAATAGGTATACAACACCTATCTTGAGTCGCCAAATACATGGTACAAAATTCAAATACAACTTAATTATACAATAATCGTGTGAAATACGACAAAACATATGTTCTGAGTTTTAATACATATATTGTCATCTAGACAATATCCATACTCATTTGAGTCCTCATTACATTTATTATCACACTATTTAACAGAATAGTGAGGACTACTAATGCTATTATCTGGACTGTCACTCCGTTCCCCGACTAGTCCGTGCTACTTTCTCATTTCCTGAAGAGAACAATGAAAGTAAAAAGGGTGAGCTCAACTAGCCCAGTAAGAAATATTATGACTAAGATAATACAGAATAAATTATCGTTAGCCTTCAACAGTGTTAAACTGATACAACATAATAAACATCAAGTTTAACTGTAGCGGAACAAGCAATCCATTAAAAGAGTCAAGTAGAGAATAAAATCTACTATCTTTTATGATTTAAAAGGTTTTTCATCACTTTTATCGTTGGAACTCAGCTTAATAAATAATCCACATCATCCCTGCAGTACGGCCAAGGATATTCATTAGTATCATAACCATAAATTATCAATGCACTACGGACCAAGGATATTCATGTATTCATCAATGGTCATGATTATGCCAACAACTGTCCATCAATGCACTACGGGCCAATGAGGACTTTTACCACATCATTTGTAACATTACGGTCATGATTATACCGATTAATCTCTGGTCATAATCATACCAAGTCTATCTATGCACTACATGCCACATATGACTTTCAACATAATATAAACATGAGGATGATGACAATGATATAAGAATTCAATAACATAATTTCAAGAATTAATTTATCTAGGAACTAATAACGTCCAAATTGTCAACATGATACTTCTTTGTAGAGTAAAAATTAAGAATGCTCAGAAGAATATTTCCATAAAAAGATACTGGATGAAGCGCAAATATCAAGGATATTCCACTAATTTCATGGAGTATAGAAGTCAAAACTTTAACGGTTGAGTATAATAAAGAATGGAATAACAAAAAAATCACTATGCATGCGATAGACGCTTGCATGACAAGTTATTCCAATGCGAATAATAAATAACGGAACGGTCATGCGAAGCGCATGCAGACAAGATATTCCAATAGAATAATAAATAACGCAACTGTGTCGAGGCAAAAATCGCATCGACAGGATGTTCCAATAGAATAATAAATAACGGAACTAGGTCATGCGTAAATGCACGTACATGATGTTCCAATGAATAATAAAGAATGGAATAATGAAGAATTTCACCATGTATGCGGTACTTGCATAAACAAAGTTATTCAACATAATGATAAAGAATGGAATAATGGAAGAATTTCACCATGTATGCGGTACTTGGCATAGGCAAAGTTATTCAACATAATGATAAAGAATGAAATAATAGAAGAATTTCACCAAGTATAGGGTAGACCGCGTATACAGGTTATTTCAACAGAATTAAAAAAATGGAATAACAGAAGTTCTCTTTGTGAATACGAAAGAAATAATATCCCTTACCTTAGAACAACTGGATATAGGAGTAGTGAAGTAGCAGAATACTTTTCTTCTTTCTCTCTATAGTTTCTCTCTCTAGAGTTTCAGTGAATTCGTAAGAAATAATGAAGGAATGAGCTTCTATTTATAGGAGAATGGACTGAATAGTAACTAATTCCTGAACGGTCCAAATTGATTTACTTTTAAACGGATGGTCCAGATTGGGATTATAACGAGTTTAATTCAATTGTTTTGCATAGAGATATAGCAAAATTAATTTGGGTTAAATAGAAGGCAATTTATCACTCGAGAGAGGGCTTTTGGCATTTGAGAATTCCTGTTAACAATTTAGTAGACATAATAATTGGGATAATTGTATAATTGGTTTATAGTTCATAATTGGGGATATTGGAGTCTTAGCCTTTATTTATTTGAATTCATTTATAAAGTAACCTAGTTTTAATTAGTTAATTTAGTTTTCTTAATTAGAAAATTCACAATTTGCTATTGTTTAAATAAAATTGATTTGGTTAAGAGTTAGTAATTGGTAATTTTTATTAAATAATTCCTCGTGGGAACGATACTCTACTTTCACTTTATTATTTGTTGACCGTGTATACTTGCACGTATTCATTGATTGCGAAATTGACCAACAGTTTACTATAAAATATTCTAATAAAACAAAATCTTTTAAATAAAATATAATATATTCTATTTATAATCTAATAAAATGAATAACTTTATAAAAGTATTCTGTTTTATATAAAATGATTTTACTATGCAAAACACTATGCAAGCACTATGCATAATAAAATATAATATATTCTATTTATATTCTAATAAAATGAATAACTTTATAAAAGTATTCTGTTTTACATAAAAAGATTTTACTATACAAAACACTATGCATAATAGAATATAATATATTCTATTTATAGTCTAATAAAACGAATAACTTTGTAAAAGTATTCTGTTTTATATAAAAAGCTTTTCTGATTTTATTACATTAATAATACTAATAAAACAAAACTTCATCATCATTATTATAATTCACACTATTAATAGACCAGGTCGTTCCTAGGAAAGAGGGGGGCTTTCCAATAAGGATTTCTCCCTATTGGCGCACAATTAGGTGACCAAACCTCTCTTTGGCAGAACTTCTAGACATCGTTAATATTGCAAATAATAATATTAATAACTTCGTCGTCTCAATTATTGATTTAATAATATATAAAATATCGACAATAATTGAATCAATTAACGTGAGATACTATGCAACAATTATTCACAAGAAGCAATAATTGAACAAAACCCGAGTGACTTCTCACGTAAGCATCAATAATCAATCTAGTGTGCTACTATGCAACCATGCGTATTCTGCACTTTTTTAATCTGGGTGTTTCAACGATTAACGATAAAACTTTCGCCGTTATTTTCATAAAATATTTTTGTTGTTTTCTCAATCCAAACAATAATTCCGTTGTAGGATCCATTAATGATTGAGCCATCGCATTCGAATATTCCCTGTTAAAACGAATATTCCCCAAACCAATCGAATATTATATAACAACTTGCGTACTTTGCAAAATTTATAACTATTACCCACAGCTATAACATTATATCAAATTCATTCCATAATATTCAAAAAAATGATAATTATAGAAAATTCATCTTTATTCATAAAAGTTGGGGTCTTACATCATTAGCATGATAAACATCATAATTCTAAAAGAATTGCTCCAAAACTATGTGTTTATCACATTTATTAATTCAACTACTTAACATGGATAAATAATGCCTTTTGTAATATATAAATTCTCTTATTAATAAATGAACAAGATTACAAAGTAAATGATTATCACATCCAATTTTATTGGCTTTAGGGTATACTACTTTCGATCTCCCATTTGTACTAAAATCAATCGCCTTGGTATCTCATACCCATCTTCACCAAGTGTATTCGTCCTATTATTGGATTAAGCTTCAGTAAATGGATATGGAATTTTGTTCTTGAGAGTCCATTATCTCTATAGTAACTTTTCCTCTTTTTATGATTTATCTAATCAAATGAAATTTCCGCAACACATGTTTGGATCCTAAATGAGACTTAGGAACTATTCCTAGTTCTGTAATGAAATTTTCATCCAAACAACCAACTTTGCAGCTACATTTATAGTTATATACTTTGTCTTTGTCACTAAATCAACAACTATTTGCTATTTAGAACTTTTTTAACTCACTATACTATTGTTCAAGGTAACCACATTACCCTTAAGTGGATTTACTGTTGTCTTGGTCAGTAAGAAAAAACTTGAGTCTGTGTAGCACTCTTGTTTCTATTCAAACACACCATAAATGTGACGCCCCCAGAATAGGTCCACACAGCCCATTTTGGGTGGCCAAATACATGGTACAGAATTTAAATACAACTTCAATTATACAATTATTAACTATCGTGCAAAAAATGACAAAACATAAACTGTGAGTTTTAATACAAATATTGTCTCGTAGATAATATTCAAACTCAAAATAAGTCCTCATTACAATTATTATCACACTATTTTATAGAATAGTGAGGACTACTATAGCCACCATCTTGGACCATCACTCCATTCCCCGATTAGTCCGCTACTACAAAACAGTAAATAGACAACACGGAAAAAACATTGTGTTTTTAGTCAGAAAACGTCGTGGTTAAGGATGTTATCTATTTGACACCCTTACACAACGTTTTAAAAACGTTGTAGTTAAGCACAATACACAACGTTTTTTAGGAAAAAAATGTTGTAGATTTGTTTTTCAAAAATTAGCAGATGCTTGAAAACGTTGTAGAAGGTATGATTCCACAATGTTTTTTGGATAAAAATGTTGTTGTTTAGTATATCAGACAACGTTTAGGCATATTTACACAACATTTTTAAAATGTTGTAGATTAAAAAAAAAAAGAAAAAAAAGGTTGTTATTCACCTACATTACCAATACACCTGCAATATGCTAATGCCTGAAAGATTAGCATATTGTAGCCTGAAAGATTAAAAGAGTTGTAACTTCAATCATTTATCAAAGATTCCAAGTAATCCAACCACACACAATTCTATAGTTTTGACAAACACCATAATGGAAAACCATAATTGTTGTTACATCTTTACATACAATAGTCGAAGACCATAATTGTTGTTACAAAGGAGAGGAACATACAATAATCAAAGACCATAATTGTTGTTACATCTTCCATAAATTTGCACATATTACACCACATCTGACACCTTTTAGCAAGGTTCTTTTGTGAGTAAGGCATCAAACACCGTAATGGAAAACTATGATGAACCATCAAAGCTTTTACCTGTTAACAAATGTTGACTTCGAGAAACTTGTTTGAGCTTTTTGAACTCCATAATGATCCTGGTATTATCACATCAAAGCTTCCTTTTTCCTTATAAGGACTTCACAGTTTTCTTGCTTTAGGCTTTGCAGCTCCATGATGTCTCTGGAATCCATAAACCCCGCCCCATAGAAATAATAGTTACTCCAAGTGTGAGGAAAAGGAAGAAATCAAAAGTTCAAATTAAATAGTATACTCAATGCTATGTCCTCATAAAATAGACACACTTTGTTTATCTGTGATGAAGGAGATTAACGACTCTACAAGATCTCATTACTTGATTCATAAATCTTTGAAATAGATGATGCATCAGAAATGGTGTTTTGAGAAGCAGATTTGTTGGTTAATTCTTCTGACTTTGTCTCTAGAACTGGTATAGAGTTCAATGATTTCTCAATAGCAACCTTAGATGGGGAAAGTGAAATACTCAAATAAAGACCAAAACACAAAATCTAAACAGAAAGATTGGGAAAGAAGAAGTTGGAGGAGTGCAAGGAGACATGAACTTATATCATTCAATTTGAAAGCGGATGCCCTTAGAACTTCATAATCGTTATGGTTAGATGCCCGCAAAAGAAAGGTAAGCAATTTGCAGGAGTATCAAAATAAAAATAAAAATGAATCATAACAAAGGATTATACATTAAGTAGCACATGATGACTTTCAGAGGCAGTGGTATAAAGCAGAAGCACTTAATTGAACAGAATTTATGATGCGACTTTCAAATTAGAGCATATTAACTGATTTTACAAATTTAGAATGCATGATGGCTTATTCAGTTGAAACAATCACTTAAGCGAGTAACACTAAGTGAACAGACATTTCCTAGTACATTGAAGTTAAAAATAGCCAATTATCTACTAAACTAACACATTAGAGAGTTAAGATGTGATCATACCAGAAAAGAAATGCAAACGTCAAAGCACATATATAATGCACCAACAAACATTCACCAAAAACTAAAAATAATGCACCAACAAACATCAGATTTATAAACCGCCAATATATACAATCCTTTAAGACCCCAAAACACCTTTGGTACCCCACTGCTGCTAGGTACACGGGTCGACAGGCATCATCGGTTGGGCTTCAGATCATCCTTGGTGCTACCACCATCAATCAAGAAACTCAACTAAAAAATTTCACCATAAGAAACCAAAATTCATAAACATAACTTTTTAAATGAAGAAAGAGATAAAGAATAGACATACAAATCCATCCTCCAAAAATATCAATTAGTCGGTAGTCCAGATGCATACGATTGACATGGGGACCTACAAAATAGAGACACGATTAGAAAATTTAATATTCTAAAAAAAATTATAGGAAAAATGGGGAAAGAAAAAACTAGAACATGTTCTTACATCACAGTTGTGAGAAGAGGGTACGATATCTTTAAGCATTTTTCCATTAAAGATGTCAATTACAACAAAGTGACATTTAGCATGGCCGTGCTTGCCAGTCTTAGACGTAGAAACTTCTATAACCTATTAGGAGTAGTTAGAACACTTCAGTAAGCTAACCAAGAAACCAGTGTGAGATAACAAAAGCAAAACATATAGACTTAGGCCCTTAGTAATGAGGTACATGAGTTATATAATACAAAACAAGAATTTGTCATCAATATGATGGTAATAAGGATCCTAGTCTATGGTTGACTTGTGATTCTGATGCTTTACACGAAGACGAATCTTGTGGAATGACTTGTCATTTAAAATGCTCTGTGAAGCATGAACAAGCTGGCTTATTGAAAAATGGATGTCGTGCTAAGTTGGATGGGGCATTTTACTGTGCTTAATATAGAAAGGTTAATGGACTAATGAGGTAATAAGTTTTTTTTCCTTTGTTGTGCTTGTAGAAGTTGTGCTCCTACACGGCTGACACAAACACACATGCACCTGGTGAAACAGAGAAATCCAACCCTTAAATGTTTCGCTTCTTAATTGAAAAATAAAGCTAATGATTGTTTATATCAGGGTTGATTAATCCAGCGAATGACCAAACCAATAAAGCATACATAAATAGTGATATATGTATATGCATTTCTTAATATTATTGATATTTATGACAATTGTTTGCAATGTGGTAAGAACATTCCCTAATTGACATGACCCAAATGCCTTTCCAAAACAAGGTACACTGTACTTTTGATAGTACCTAGGACGTTTTGCAATTTGCTACAAAATTATTCATCAGGAATTTTACCAAGACAAAAATTAACTAATCTCATCTTGACGAGAATGGAGAAAACAATGTTGTTGGTTGCTAAGGAGTCCCGAAGAGTTGATGTATTGTGTCTTCGAGTCTCCCTTAGCCACAAGATTCTTAAAGAAACTGAGGAATACAAGGAGCTGCTTAAAATTGTCGAGTCTTGTGTAAAGACACTTGAGAAGAGGGAGTGTGGCTGAGAATAAGGAGCTGATTAAAATTGTCGAGTCCTGTGTAACGACAGCTGAAAGGCTAAATTTGACCAAATTCAATCAAAATGAAATTGAGGGACATTGGTGAAGCACCAAGTAAAAGTCAAACTATTTACATAATTGTACATATAACTACATATATGATATGCTCCTCCACAAAAAATAGCTAAATCAAACTATTTACTATTCAAAACATAGTCTATACACACATAGATTGTTCAAAAGTAAAGCTACAACAGACAATAATAATCAAACAATACGGAATCAAAGACTGATTACCTCCCCGTTTGCTTCAGCATATCCAGCATATTAGTCTGAGAAACATGATTGATAGCTTCAACACTAACACCAGTACCACTCCGTGGCATCATAAACACATCCAATTAAAGAATTCAACAAGAAAATAAAGGGGCTTTTGTTACCTTTGGCTCGAGAACCAAGAGAAGATATCTGATCCAAGTTGTTTAGATTTCATAAGGGAATCATTGCCTCCCCATTTGTTCTCCACTACCAATTGAAGGGCTCTCCATTGGGATAAAATTGTTGAAATTCCTTCTTTGAAAGAAGAAATGACCTGCGGATTTAGAGTACGAAGGGGAGAAGCTCAATAATGCCAAATCTTCTTGTCGAGCAAAATGAATCTTCTTAAGCACATACCTATTTTATGCCGAGCAAGACTGTGAAATGAATCATCTCCTTCAAAGAGGCACCCCAAATCAGATGCAAGCTTAGAGAGGTTTAGGTTCAATCGTCGAGCTTCTCTAGGTGCTAAGGTTGACTCGTAGCCGTTGAACCATTGTCGATCGGTGTTAAAGGTGTGCCCTCTGCTTGTCTTTGCCATGGATCTAGAGATTTGAGAGTTATAGGAAATCTAGGCAAACCCTAGCTTTTGTTTTCAAGATGGAACGAAAAGAGGCTAAACAGAGAAATGAGAGACGAAAACACTCGGTGAGAAATGCGAAAGAGAGCGGATTTAATTTTAAGTAAATTATCCCTCAACAGTGTAAAAACTGATAGAATACAATAGACAACAAGTTTAGATCAATAACTGCAGCGGAACAAGCAATCCATTAGAAGAGTCAAGTAGAGCATGATGTTTACTATATTTTATGATTTAAAATTCATCATCAATATTTTATCTCTGTAACACAACTCAATAAATATTTCACATCATCGAATTATCCATTTACTACAAGCCAATGATATTCGTTAGTATCACCAGTGGTCATGATCATGCCAAACAACTGTCTATCTATGCACTACGGGCCAAAGAGGACTTTTACCGCATCATTTGTCTGTAAAATTACGGGTCATTTCACCACATCATTTGTCTGTAACATTACGGGTCATGATTATACCAATACAAAATTCTTGGTGATAATCATACCAATCCACAACCCATCTATGTGACGCCCCCAACATAGGTATAGATCACCCATTCTGAGTCGCCAAATACATGGTACAGAAACAACTACAACTTTATTAATACAATTGTTGTGAAAAATACGATAACACATAAACTATGAGTTTAAATACAAATATTATCTTCTAGATAATATCCACACTCAAATAAGTCCTCATCACCATTATTGATACATTATTTTACAAAAATAGTGAGGACTACTAAAACAACTTTCTAGAACCATCATTCTATACCCCGACTAGTACTCACTATATTCTCGCCTCTTGAGAAGAAAAATAGAACAAAAAGGAAATAATTAAATAACTATTTTCCTTATCATATAAATTAATAATTAATTATTCACAAATAATATTACAGAATTACAATAATGACAACTAGGTCGTTCCCAGGAAAGAGGGGGCTTTCCAATAAGGATTTCTCCTTACTGGCGCGCAATTAGGCGACCAAACCTCTCCTTAGATAGAACTTTCTTAGACATTTCCATTAATGTTATCTAATAATATTATTCAAATAATATGAATTATTGATCTGATAATGGAAAATACTGTGCAGTGACAATTATTGAAACAACAATAGTATAAAATATCAACGTAGCAATTATTGAATCAATAAAATATTAAACAGTAATTGTTGTAACAATTATTAAGTAGTGCTTTCTTACGTAAGAATCAATAATTGGTGCAATACCGTGTGATACTGTGCAACACTGCGTATTAGTGTGTTTTAACCACCGAGAATTCCAACAGTGTTAACGATAACAACTACGCCGTTATTTATAAAAAAACTTATACTTGTCATTTTCTTCATCCAATCGCGTTCCATTATGGGGCCCACACAAGGCTGCACCGTCGTATGAATATTCTCCGATAGTAAGAATATTCCACGACCAAACGAATATTCCCCGACAACAATGAATATTTTATAACCACTTGCTTATTTAAGATATTTGCGCATTTTACCCATAACTAACTACATTAATCAAATCAACCCTTACTATTTCAAATTAAAATAATAAATAGAGGAAATTCAATTTTATTTATAATAAGTTGGGGTCTTACAATTTATGCACTACGGGCCAAAGATGACTTTTGTAAGACCCCAACTTATTATAAATAAAATTGAATTTTCTCTATTCATTATTCTAAATTAATAAGGTGTTAATTCGATATAATGCTTTAGTTATGGGTGAAATGTGCAAATTTTGCAAAATAAGCAAGTGGTTATAAAATATTCATTCGTCTTGGGAATATTCAAATGGTCGTGGAATATTTTTTTTTTGTCGGGAATATCCGTCTTGATTTGGCGTAGTCAATTGAGGCCCATATAACTAATAACTGGCTCGGATGAAGAAAAAACAAAGTTTAGTTTTATAAATAGCGGCAGAATTGTTACCAATTAACAACGTTAGATTACCTTGTGGTTAAAATACGAATACGCTGTGGTGGCACAATAAAGATACACTGTATTGCATAAAGATTATTGAATTATTTATTAAATGACGTAAGAAGGCACTACTCAATAATTATTACGGTGAGTTCTTTGTTCAATAATTTATTTTATTGATTCAATAATTGCTGCGTTGATAGTTTATATTATTGTTGTTTCAATAATTGTCACTGCACAGTATTTTCCATTATCAGATCAATAATTCATATTATTTGAGTAATATTATTAGATAAGCATTATTGGCAATGTCTAGAAAGTTCTGTCAAGGAGAGGTTTGGTCACCTAATTGCTCGCCAGTAAGGAGAAATTCTTATTGGAAAACCCCCTCTTTCCTGGGAATGTCTGGTTGTCATAATTATGATTCTGTAATATTATTTGTGAATAATTAGTTATTGATTTATATGATAAGAAAATATTTATTTGATGTGGATATAAATGATGGATTTATTTATTTTATGTGGTTATTAATGAAGGAATTAATGCTGAGGTGTTTTATCAGTATTTTGTCGGAGTTGAGGTATTAAAAATCATCCGTTTGTGGATTTCAGATATTTTTTGTTTGGAATTTGGAAAAACTCAAAGCTACAAAGTTGTAGAGATTTCGATTTCGTGTGGAATGGACATAAAATTCATATTTTTCTGATAAACGAGCTATTTTCTATGAATTATTGAAGTTTCGGAAAATAAAATGATTTTTATTAATTTATGGGTGGGACCCACTTTTTCGTTGGTGTTGAATACACATGTGTGCTGCTAATTTTTTTTGTCAAGATGGTTGCTAGCTTGAAAGCGTAGAAAATGAGAATTGAAATAATTTTATTTTTTTATTTTAGTCTCTACATGGCGTTTCTACAGCATTTTCCTATAAATAGACGCTTAGGTTAGAATTGAAAATCACACCAGAAACAAGTTTTCTTTCTCTCTAGATTATCGAGCGTATTTTTGTGTGTATTTTGATACATTGAGAGTTGCTGTTCGGTACAAGTTTCCTTCGGCTTTCTATCCGATATTTTGACCAGAAGTACCGTTATTTTGAGGTAAGGGGTGTTATTTTCTTCTTAAATGATATTATTTTCTTCAATATCATTATCTTAGAAATATTGGTTGAACTTTTTAATCAAATTTGGAATTTTTTGTGTAAGGGTTCTTATTCACGATACGACATAATTATTCACTTATCAATCGACATTATTCAATTAGAAAAAATGAAATTTTCTTCTTTTTGTCCAAGATGTCTATTATGGTTACTATCTTTGATTATATCCATGTTTTGATCTTTACTATTATGGTTACTAATATTTATCATTCTGTCTCACTGGATTCGTTTTCTTTAAAATATTTTTCATCATCCTCAGTCTTAAATGATGATATTACTGAATATCTTTGGCCTGTAGTGCAAAGATGAATGATTAACTGATGAATATCTTTGGCCCGTAGTGTAAAGATGAACAGGTGTTGAGATGAACATGACCGACTGGTGATATAAATGAATATCTTTGACCTGTAGTGCATAGATGAATATTTGATTAAAGATGTATATTGATGATGGACTTTTAAATCTTAGAAGATAGTTGAATTCATTCTTTACGTGACTCTTCTAATGGATTGCTGTTTCCGCTGCATTTGTTGATCTAAAACTTGTTGTCTATTATATTCTATCAGATTTTTCCCTGTTGAAGTCTAATGATAATTTGTTGTATATTATCTTAGTCATAATATTCTTTATTGGGCTAGTTGAGCTCACCCTTTTCCTTTTTGTTCCATTTTTCTTCTCAGGAGGTGAGAACATAGCAGGATCGAGTCGGGGTATGGAATGATGGTTCTAGAAAGATGTTTTAGCAGTCCTCACTATTTCTGTAAAAATAGTGTATGAATAATTGTAATGAGGACTTATTTGAGTGTTGATATTGTCTAGAAGATAATATTTGTATTTAAACTCACAGTATGTGTTGTCGTATTTTGCACGACAATTGTATTATTGAAGTTGTAGTTTTGCTTTACATACCATGTATTTGGCGACTCGGAATGGGTGTTGTATACCTATTTTGGGGGGCATCACAGTTGGTATCAAAGCTTAGGGATATGGTCGCTGGCGGAGATCGGAGAATAGAACTAGTAGGGGAGAGATGAGTAAATCCTTCGCTAGTATGTCCTATCTAAGCTTATTTATTGGTCGGTCATAATATATGGATATTATGTGATATGTTAATTTGTGTAATTAACCCTTGTTTTATGGCAAGATTTAAGAATGGTCATTTGAGAGCGTTAACAATGGAGTGTATGAGATCGGGAACAACCTTTAGTCACAAACCAGGAGAACGTGCAACAGGAAGGCAATATTCCTCCTGTAAACAACACTACCGAGCAAACGATGAACGATGGAATGTTTGGGAGCTTTTTGCAGTTCATGCAAAATCAGACGTAGGAGACTCGTGTACAAAATATAGGTGGAAATGATGGCAACGCGCGGTCTGTCACAGCCAAGCAGTTCAAGGAGTTGGGACCACCAGATTTCTGGGGAAAGCCCGATCCGATTAAGGAGGAAACGTGGGTCAAACAAATTACCAAGATATTCGATATCTTGGGATGCACGGAGGAACAGAAGGTTCCATTCACCACCTTTATGTTCCGTGGTGAGGCAGATTACTGGTGGGAATCTGTGAAGCGAACCCAGCTAACCGCACTCAACATGTCTTGGGAAGGATTTCAGAAACTATTCAATGACAAGTACTTTCCTGAAAGTATTCGTCATATGAAGGAGGTAGAGTTTATTAGACTGGAACAAAACAACATAACGGTGTCTCAGTACGAGGCAAAGTTTGCAGAGTTATCCAGGTTTGCACCTCATTTGGTAGAAAATGAGGAACTTATGACGCGGATGTTTCTGAGAGGTCTAAAACCCGAGATTCGTCAATACCTTATCTCTCATAAATTTTCTCTGTATTCAGATGTTGTCAACATGGCTCAATTATTAGAGCGAGATAGTGAGTATGTTCAACCGAGGGACCCCAACCAGGGTCATACTGGCGACAACAGTCATTAGAACGATGATAACCAGCGAGGAGGGAAAAATACGGACAAAGGCGGTAACCACTCGGGTGGTAATCGTGGCCATGATAATAAGAGAGGTGAGTCAAGTGGAAATTTTAGAAAGAGGAGATTCAACAATGACGGGAAGACATCAACAGCAGCATCAGCACCAACAACCAATTTTAGGGTAGGAGAACGACCGCCAGTTAGATGTTACAAATATGGGAAAAAGGGACATATCAGCCCAAACTGCCCACAATAATCCAAGGTATGTTATAACTGTGGAAAGGAGGGTCATATAGCCTGAGAGTGTTCTGTAGTATAACCAAGTTCAGCGGGGATGGTGACTCCAAAAGCTGTCCCGGATAAGTCAAAATCAGCGGTTCCTAGAAGAGCGTTTGTCGTGACTGGCCAAAACATGAGGAACCCGAACGAGGTGATCACGGGTAAGCTAATCTTGAATTCTTGCGAAGTTTATACCTTACTAGATACCAGTTCTACCCATTCTTTTATCTCTCCTACTTGTGCACAACGTTTAAACTTGACTCTGGAGAAATTGGACTATAATTTATCTGTTGAAACTCCGTTGGGTGAAACCTTCATTACATCTACATTTTATAAATCTTTCTTGATCCAAGTTGGCACTATCACATTACCTGTTGATTTTATCTCTTTAAAGATACCTTTTGATGTGATTTTAGGAATTATTTGGTTAACCACTCATAATGCCAAAATTGATTGTTTTCGTAAGGTTGTTAGTTTTCATATTCCTAACCAACCTATTATACAAATTCAAGCAACTAAACCACTAAAATCAGTCACTGTTATATCAAGCCACAAAGCTATTCATTTATTGAAAGACGGATGTCAAGCTTTCTTAGCCCATGTTATGGATTTGAACAGAAACAAGTCAGATTTGGATAATATTTTTGTTGTTAGAGAATTTCCTGATGTATTTCCTAAAGAACTTCCCTGTCTACCCCCAGAACGTGATGTTGAATTCTTTATTGACCTTGAACCGGGTACAAACCCATTTCTAAAACCCCATATCGAATGACTTCTATTGAACTTTAGGAGTTAAAAGTCCAACTACAAGAATTATTAGACATCGGTTTCATTCGTCCTAGTACATCTCCTTGGGGTGTTCTTGTTTTATTCGTAAAGAAGAAAGACGGGAGCATGCGAATTTGTATTGACTACCGAGAATTAAACCATGTCACCATCAAGAATAGGTATCCGCTACCTCGTATTGATGACCTATTTGACCAGTTACAAGGAGCACAATTCTTTTCAAAGATCGATCTTCGTTCTGGATATCATCAGCTAAAGATTAAAACTGAGGATATTCTAAAGACTGCCTTTAGAACTCGGTACGGACATTATGAATTCTTAGTCATATCTTTTGGATTGACTAATGCTCCTGCTGCTTTCATGGATATGATGAATCGTGTATTCAAGGAATACTTGGATCAGTTCGTTGTTGTCTTTATTGATGACATCCTCATCTATTCCAAAAGTCGTGAAGATTATGAGCACCATTTGAAGCTGATACTTGAAAGGCTTCGTAAAAACAAGCTTTATGCCAAGCTAAAGAAATGCGAGTTCTGGCTTGAGGAAGTAGCATTCCTTGGGCACGTGGTGTCAAAAAATGGAGTATCTGTTGATCCAACGAAGATTGAAGCAATACAAAGTTGGGAGCAACCAAGTTTCGATGGATCAATGCAGTGACTTTCGGGCTTAGTTTGGTTATTATCGGAGATTCGTGGAAGAATTTTCTCGAATTGCTACTCCATTAACTTAGCTGACTTGGAAAGATACAAAATTCGTATGGAGCGAGGAATGCGAGAAGAGTTTCAAGAGCTTAAGAGGAGACTCATTTCTAAGACTTTGTTCGGCAATACCATCCGGTTCGGATGGATTTGTTATCTACAAATGATGCTTGAGCAAAGGGTTAGGATGTGTTCTCATGCAACATGGGAAAGTCATAGCCTATGCCTCGCGACAACTCAAAGAATATGAGAGGAATTATCCTACTCATGATCTGGAGTTGGCAGCAGTCGTATTCGCGTTGAAAATTTGGAGACACTACTTGTATGGGGAGAAAGTGAAGATCTATATGTATCATAAAAGCCTCAAATATTTCTTCACCCAAAAAGAACTCAATATACGACAACAATGTTGGCTTGAGCTGTTGAAAGATTACGATCACACTATTCAATATCATCCTAGAAAAGCGAACGTAGTAGCTGACACATTGAGTAGAAGATCATATGCGAGTACGAGTGCAATATTGTCAACGCAAAGGCCCATTTTGTATGACTTGCAAAGGATGGAGGAAGAATTAAAGACTCCGGGGACCCACATGTTGATGGCGAATATACGAGTAAAACCAACTTTAATCGATAAAGTTAAAGTTGCTCAAGCTACGGACCTGGGGCTGATGCGTATGAAGAAGAAAGTGCAAGAAGGAGCTATTCCAGAAACAAGAATTGATGAAGAAGGAATACTTCGAGTCAACTCTAGATATCAAAACCCCATTTGTAATCCATCCTAGTAATACCAAAATGTATCATGATATTCAACATACATTTTGGTGGAACATTATGAAGAGAGAGATCGCGGAGCTTATCTCGAGGTATTTAACTTGTCAATGTGTAAAGGCGGAGCATCAAGTGCCAAAAGGTCCATTGTAACCACTTGAGATTCCGGAATGGAAGTGGGAACACATTACCATGGATTTCGTTACGGGTATTCCCACGGTTTCTCAAGGTATAGATGCGATTTGGGTTATTGTTGATAGATTAACCAAGTCTGCTCATTTCTTACCGATACGTGAGATTTATTCCCTTGAACGTCTTACTCGTATTTACGTGACTGAGATTGTGAGATTGCATGGCATGCCAGTATCCATAGTTTTGGATCATGACCCAAGATTCACTTCAAGATTTTGGGTAAGCTTGTTGAAAGCTATGGACACGGATTTATGATTCAGTTCGGCATACCATCCTCAAATGGACGGACAATCAGAGAGGACTATATAAACTCTTGAAGATCTATTAAGACTATGTGTCCTAGACTTCAAAGGGAGTTGGGATAAGTATTTACCATTGGTGGAATTCTCCTACAACAACAGTTATCAAGCAAGTATAGGTATGGCTCCATTTGAGGCGTTGTATGGACGAAAATGTCGTTCTCCAGTATACTGGGATGAGGTGGGTGAAGCAACTTTGTTGGGACCGGAATTAGTACGCATGACTACAGAAAAAATCCAAATAATTCGACAACGTTTTCAAACCTCACAAGATCGACAAAAAAGTTATGCTGATCTTCATCGAATGTGATGCCCCCAAATCCGGGTTTACCTGACCCTCGAGTTTGGTGCTAACGATCCACAAAAATATAACATCTAACTACCCATTCATTTATAAATAGGAATACGTTACCATATTAACATATGTTGTTAATACATTAATCCCAGGTCTACTAACCTTAACGTTACAAACATACCCCTTAGATATACAAAAAGGGTTTACAATACAACCATATAAATAATATTGTTCATAAAACTAATTTATTACGATGCCTTTGCGTTTATTCTTCTTCGCAGCACCGTCTGCAACTTCGTCCCTAGCTGAAAAGTTTTATTTATAGCAAGGGTGAGCAAAACAAGTTTGCTCCGCAAGTTAAGACATATAATAAAGATATAAAAATCAAAATCAAACCTTCTCATATTCTATGCAACAATGATTCGATAATGAAAGAGTACAACGCTTTCAAAGGTTTCTACCATATTCAAGTGAATAATCAAGAATTATTTCTACGATATAGCAAAGTGGAATGTTTTCCAGATTTATGCTGAGTGATCCATTGGATCTTGAACTTCTCTTCTCGAGTAACTATCAAAGTTAAACTTTGATATACACAGGTGTATTAGATAACCATAAAGATTAAATCATACCCCTCTGCAAGTATATAAATTGATCAGCTTTAGTATTCCTATATTATGCATAATACTTAAGTCGCGCGCAAGGATCGAATATACGATCATAAATGTTCCCTTTGTATAAAAGGTTGTTCTTCTCAGTCTCAGAATCAAGATTTTGATTTAACAACGAAATACTGTGATTTCAAATTCTATTTACTTCTCGATCTAGCCGAAATAATTGGCATCGATCTGTCAATAATAATTGAATTCTCTTTTTGAACCTATCAAGTTCAAACAAATGATTGTCTAGCCAGAATAATTAGCTAAGACATTTCTCAACATAATTCGATAATAAACAGATATTATCTGTACTATCAATATTAGCTTCTACAGATATGAATATCCAACAACAGTAATTCTACAAATATATATTTTCATAATCAATAATTCAATTTCAACAATAAATCCCTGGACGTGGTATAATTAGCAATAATTATCCACCAATAATAATTAAATGGAAAATAACTCAAGGTTGAGTTAGGGAACTTGCCTCTTCCGCTGATTACAGCTACACAATATAATTTACTGCGTTCGTAAGATCTATAATCAACAATGTCGATCTCACAATTAGCACAATCATTTATAACACACATCACTGTAGTTTACAATCAAATTTCTCCTAGGCACATCAACACATAGTTACATCAGTGCTTATAACCTATATAAACACATAACAAGTCTAACTATTTCGGTGTAGTTGGACTTCGATCCATTCTCGGTGTTCTGGTCACCCTATCCGACAATTATCATAGTCATTGTCAAGTAAAAATCGGTTTCTAAGCTTCAATATTAATTGAGATAAGTCAATTATCATTTATAATATTTTTCGGAAGCTTTTAATAATTATCAAGCAATTATTATAATTTATAATAATTTTTCAAACATCGGAATCATTTTTAAATGATTTAATTATCAAATAATCTTATCATTATTAATATTTAATAATATAAAAATATTAATAACATACTTGTCAAAATATTAAAGTTATTTTTAATAACTTAAAATATTTTTAAATCATCAATATTCTACTTAAATGATTTTTAAAATAATTAAAATCATTTTAAAATCATCACCATTAATATATAAATGTTAATGAAATTATCATCTAAATAATATAAGTCATTAATTATAACTTAAAATATTTTTAAATCATTTTTCTCATTTTTAAATCAATAAAATTATTTTTAATTCATTTATTTAATATAACAATTAAATAAATCTAACATCATTAATATTAATTTATTAATGAGAATTCTCCAAAAATATTGAAAGTTATATTATCTAATTTAAATTATTTTTTAACACTTTATTCTCAATTAAAATAATTTTAAATCATTAAAATCATTTTAACTTATTTATTTAATTTAATAATCAAATAAATCTAATATCATTAATATAAAATTATTAATGACAAATCTCCAAAAATATTCAAAGTTACATTTTATAACTCCAAATATTTTTTAAATTATTTTCATAATATTATATTATTTTTCTCTAATTTATTTAATATACTAATTAAATAAATTAAATATCATTAATATTCAAATAATTATAAATATTAATGAAAAAATCCCAAATAATCGTAAATTATTTTTCATAATTTAAAATAATTTTTAAAACCATTTTTACTAATTTATTTCTAATTTTTAATCATTTTTCAGAAAAACAAAAATAGAAAATAAATAAACCGTCGCTGTAGGTCTTTAGCGACAGAAAGCGTTGTTGTTGGTGTTCTTGAGCTCAAGAACACTGACAGCGTCGTTATCAAGCTGCCATGTTTGACTAATCATAAAATCGAATCTATTCTTGTTCTAGGCTAGGTTAAAACTAAATCGTGAAGTAGAAATGTAACTCTACAATACCCAATCAGAATCATAGTCATACAACAGACAAAAAATTAGATCTAGCCTCTTAAAGTCACCGTCGAGATCATATTTGGGTTTCCTCGTAAACCCGAACTCGATCGACTACTTTTATGCTTGATTTTATATACGTTCCGTTCATGTTTTAAGTGATCTCAAGATTCAAAGTTAGAGTCCATATGTCAGCCAACAATAATACAACAACAAATTAAATGAACAACAAAAACATCTCAAGTTATAGCATGGTCAAAAGCTGTCAGAAAAACGTGTTCTTCACTTTTCTGGAAATTCCAGAAATTCCCATCCGTGGCCAAGTGGCCTACTTTGACTAATTGATATGTTAATTCTATTGATGTTTTAGGAGATCTAAATACCCAGATCTGTAGTCCACAAAACCAGCTACACTTCTGATACAACAACAACAACATAAAACCAAAAACCTGACAGATCTGGAAGCTTGAAATCTTGTCGACGCCTTCTTAAACTTTCCGGGTCATTTGAATTTTGTCTGATCAACGTCGGTCAATGATGTTTGACCTTGATTAAAATGAAATCTAGCTATTAACTGACCCTGATTTCACTTGCAGTTCCATGCCAACATGTAAGGCTACAACTTACAACTTTAAAACATTACAAAGCATGAACACAATAAGATCTACTATTACCGACATTTCTTGTCGGACAAACATTCAAACTCAAGAGCAGATTTTGAAAACTTGAATTTTACCCACTTTGATGCTATGGATCCATCATGGATCAACATAGATCAACTAAAAAACTTCTAACATAAATTTAAACACATCAACACAAAAAAGTTTCTAAGCAACAAAGATCAAAAATCAAATTTAGGTTATACCTTCTAGCTTTCCAATTCTTGATCTATACTACTGCAATATGTTATGGGTTGATCTAGGGGATAAAAATATGGTGATCTACTTCTAATTTTTTGGAGGTTGAGGTTAGAGAGGAGTTGGTGAGAGCAACAATAAAAATGAGCAAGTATTATGATTTTTCTCTCTCTAAATCTCTTATATATTGCTAGATTCATGTAAGATTTGATGTTGGCTGTCAAATGGAGTGTTAAATGGCTGATATAAAAAATGTTAACAAGTCAAATTAGTTTGTAAGCTACTAAAGGTAAAGCCAATTTCACAAGTTAGCTTATTAAAAATGTAAAAAGGGTATTATTGTCATTTGTAAAATATAATTAAATGGTATTCTTGTCATTGTCCAAACCCTTAGGGTTTGACCCTTGTGGTTTAACCCAAGGTCCTAACCTTAGTTTTAAAAAATCTAACTTCTAGGATTTTCAAAATTAGGGGTTTTATAATAGAAAATAAAATTTCTAAATTACAATTAGTGTTTGTAAAAATAGAAGTTAAGATACTAAAATATAATTAGGGTTTTCTAATCATATTTAAGTTTAATTAACCACATTATGCTTGCCAATTAGGGTTAGGGTTTCTTAATTTAGGGTTTACGATCCCCAATTTTGAAATTAGGGTTTTTTGGCTATCGTTTAGGGTTTTTAACTGTGCGTTAGGGTTTCTAATCCTGAGATTAGGGTTTCTAATCTCTTATTAGGGTTTATTAATAATAAACCTTATCTAGTCAATCATTGGTCAACATTTCTATATACAGTCCAAACACATACTCATCAAAATAATTACATTAATTGAATTTTCTTAGTCAATACTTAATTTGACCAGTTCTCGAGACTTGTCTCATAGATACACAGTACAATATCAATATTAAATAAAAAAAATAAAAATTTCGTAAAATTTTGATTATTTGAAATCCCGGGTTATCACATTCACCCCTCCTTAAAAGGATTCCGTCCTCGGAATCACCGCTTTCTTAATCTCTACAATCTTTTAAAGTTGTATCATCAATTCATTTTTATTAACACTATATTAATTTGTGTTTCAAATTCTAAACTGTGACTTGAATCTATAAAAGAAAACAGTTCACAGAAATATCTGACTCATATTACTCGCGTAATTTAAGTTCTAAATGAAATCGTTACCTGCTGCCACCTCCTGAGCAGCTACTGGCTCTTGCGCCATCATGTTGAATGTACGGGCGGTTGATCTTCCTGGCTGTGCAGGTCCTCAAATCGCCAAGGTTCTACCACCGGGTCCCTTGTTGACACTTTCCTTCTCAGCACTCCTCTTTAGACAGTTCCTAACAAAATGATCAGTCGATCCACACGCATAACAACCTTGAATCTTCTTTGGACTGGGACAATTGGGTGACATGTGTCCCTCTTTCCCACAGTTATAGCACACTCCTTTCTTCTTCAAACAAACACCAGCATGATTCTTCCAGCATGTCGCGCATGGTTCTCTCCCTTTCCTATTTTCTTCAGTCTTGCTACCCGATTGGGTATTCTCAGTCCACTTCCTTTTAATCTGATTATTACCTCCACTACTTCCTCCATCACTTATCTTCTTCTATTTCTTCTCCTGATGAAAATGAGATGCAGCCTCACTTCCTCCTTTATCAATTAATGCTTTCTCCAGTAGAGCCGCAAATGTGTTGATCAGCAATACTGCAACCTTGTTGAATATTCCTGGTTTCAGTCCGTTCTCGAATCTTCTCGACTTTCTTACTTCTGTGTCTACCTGATGAGGTGCAAATCTCGCTAATTCGTTGAATTTAGCTGGTTATTGTAAATGATATATTTTCTCGCTTGATTCTAAGAACTTAACTTCCATCCGAGCTTGATACTCGGTGAGAAGTAGTTCTCAAAAACGATTCTTGAATCGATCCAGTTACTATAGTTGCATCTAGCTCTACTTTGATTTGTTTCCCACCAGTAATTGGCTTCTCCCTTCATCAGATATGTAGAAAAAGCTGTCTTCTGCTCTTCAACCACTCGCGCAATCACGAACGCTTTCTCCATCTCCTTCACCCAAGTTTGGGCTTCAATCGGATACATGGTTCCCTTAAATTCCGGCGATCCTACCGCTTTAAAATCCTTAAAATTAGCCAATCTGTCGGCTGGCTGATTCCTTGCTCTTACCTTGGCTGGAGCTCTATTTTCCATAGCTTGGGCTAGCATATCCATGAAATTCTGCATCGGGTCCGCTTGACCTCCTTCGTTATTCACTGACTGTTCTTCTCGTTGATTTCGATTCTCATTGCCTAAGCGGCATGATCCGATTTAAATAAAATCTTATATTAATTCTCTTTTTCTATACAAATTCTTAAGACAATAAGAATTCAACATATAGTTCTCATATAATCGCATATTTATTCAAATAGCACATAGTACATATAGTACTTAACACATATTACTATCCCTTTTAGAAAATTTTAGGATTAACATATTCAACTTTACAAAATCTGCAATTCTCCAACTTTACACAAAAAGTTGCCATTTACCATATTCATATGCCTAATTCCAGTTCATCAAACTTACCACACTTAGGAGTTCAGTAACTTGCCACAATTATATGAGTGTATGAACTTATCCTAGTCAGACCTTTGGCGCCTATTTGTTGAGGGGTTCAAAATATTTCATATAATTATGAGTCATGAACATACCATAGATATGAGTTTTAAGAACACACAACTTAATCTTAATCTTATATTCATATAGAAAATAAAGATTTCATTCATAAAAACATATATATTTACATATGCTTAAACACCGTTCTCGATATTAAAACACTTAATATCAAAAGCTTCTACCAAAAAATACTAACACTTATATCTAAGTTATTTAATGACCACTCCCTTCACCAGTCTTCTTCTTGATGGGACACTTGTTGAATCTGTGCCCTGTTTACCCACAGGAAAAACACTTCCTCATATTCGGCTTAGGACAATGCAAAGAGATATGTTCTTCCTGCTTACAGTTGAAGCACACATTCTTCCACATCATGCATTCTCCCATGTGAGTCTTGCCACACTTGCTACAGGCTTGCCTCTTCTTCGGGTTTGAATTTTCAGAGTTATCATTGTCATTGTCCCTCTTTCTCTTATTCTTCCCTTTCTTCTTGGTTGTGCCCTCCGATGATCCACCACCTTCTGTCTTCATCTTCTCCACCTGCGCTTTCAGCTCGTTCCACTCTTCAGTCATTTCGTGTAACGCCCGCTCCATTTTCCACAACTTCTCCAAGAGAAATACCTTACTCTGGAGTGCCTGGACTTCTGCAGATAGCTGATCTTGTTCACCAACCTTGATCTTATTCTTTAACTCCACCTTAGCTTTTTTCAGACTCCGCCTCCTCATCACCACTCAGATACATCTCGGGATAATTATCATGATCACTCCCAAGATTCACCATGGGTTCATCTTTTCCCACCTCTTCAACTGAATCGCTCTGTGTTGGCACCTCGGCTACTGGCACTAGTGCGACAGCCGCTGGCATCTCCGTACTCATCTTATCTTCTCCCGACATCCTACAACCAGTTTAAACAACTTGATTAGTACTTCACCAGTACAAACTTCTATCACTATGTGTCTACATATCTCACTATCGATACGCTTCATTAATCTCTCACTTAGTACTCTTTATGAGTATTCTCTATCTTGCTCATGGTTATAATCATAGGGTTTTCCCCACCCCACTTAAGGTTTATAACCCATGACTTTGATACCAACTCGTGACGCCTCTAAATCCCGGGTTTACGACCCCCGAGTTTGGTGCTCACGATCCACAAAAATATAACATCTAACTACCCATTCATTTATAAATAGGAATACATTACCACATTAACATATGTTATTAATACATTAATCCCAGGTCTACTAACCTTAATGTTATAAACATACCCCTTAGATATACAAAAAGGGTTTATAATACAACCATATAAATAATCATTCATAAAACTAATTTATTACGATGCCTTTGCCTTTAATCTTCTTGAAGACAATACTGCAACTTAAATCCCCTAGTGAAAAGTTTTATTTATAGCAAGGATGAGCAACAAGTTTGCTCCGCAAGTTAAGACATACGATAAAGATATAAAAATAAAAATCAAACCTTCTCACATTCTACGCAACAATGATTCGATAATGAAAGAGTACAACTCTTTCAAAGGTTTCTACCATATTCAAGTGAATAATCAAGAATTATTTCTACGATATAGAAAAGTGGAATGTTTTCCAGATTTATGCTGAGTGATCCATTGGATCTTGAACTTCTCTACTCGAGTAACTATCAAAGTTAAACTTTGATATACCCAGGTGTATCAGATAACCATAAAGATTAAATCATACCCCTCTACAAGTATATAAAGTGATCAGCTTTAGTATACCCTATATTATGCATAATACTTAAGTCGCGCGCAAGGATCGAATATACGATCATAAATGTTCCCTTTGTATAAAATGTTGTTCTTCTCAGTCTCAGAATTAAGATTTTGATTTAACAACGAAATACTGTGATTCAAATTCTATTTACTTCTCGATCTAGCCGAAATAATTGGCATCGATCTGTCAATAATAATTGAATTCTCTTTTCGAACCTATCAAGTTCAAACAAATGATCGTCTAGCCAGAATAATTAGCTAAGACATTTCTCAACATAATTCGATAATAAACAGATATTATTTGTACTGTCAATATTAGCTTCTACAATATCCAACAACAGTAATTCTACAAATATATATTTTCAAAATCAATAATTCAATTTCAACAATAAATCCCTGGACGTGGTATAATTAGCAATAATTATCCACCAATAATAATTAAATGGAAAATAACTCAAGGTTGAGTTAGGAACTTGCCTCTTCCCACCGATTACATTACTACACAATACAATTCTATCGCGTTCGTAAGACCTATAATCAACAAATCGCTTCTCCACAATTAGCACAATCATTTATAACACACAGCACTGTAGTTTACAGTCAAATTTCTCCTAGGCACATCAACACATAGTTACATCAGTGCTTATAACCTATATAAACACATAACAAGTCTAATTATTTCGGTCTGGTTGGACTTCGGTCCATTCTCGGTGTTCTAGTCACCCTATCCGACAATTATCATAGTCATTGTCAAGCAAAAATCGGTTTCTAAGCTTCAATATTAATTTAGATAAGTGAATTATCATTTATAATATTTTTCGAAAGCTTTTAATAATTATCAAGCAATTATCATAATTTATAATAATTTTTCAAACATCGAAATCATTTTTAAATGATTTAATTATCAAATAATCTTATCATTATTAATATTTAATAATATAAAAATATTAATAACATACTTGTCAAAATATTAAAGTTATTTTAATAACTTAAAATATTTTTAAATCATCAATATTCTACTTAAATAATTTTTAAAATAATTAAAATCATTTTAAAATCATCACCATTAATATATAAATAATAATGAAATTATCATCTAAATAATAAAAGTCATTAATTATAACTTAAAATATTTTAAATTATTTTTCTCATTTTTAAATCAATAAAATTATTTTTAATTCATTTATTTAATATAACAATTAAATAAATTTAACATCATTAATATTAATTTATCAATGAGAATTCTCCAAAAATATTGAAAGTTATATTATCTAATTTAAATTATTTTTTAATACTTTATTCTCAATTAAAATGATTTTAAATCCTTAAAATCATTTTTAACTTATTTATTTAATTTAATAATCAAATAAATCTAATATCCTCAATATAAAATTATTAATGACAAATCTCCAAAAATATTAAAAGTTACATTTTATAACTCAAAATATTTTTTTAAGCAGTTTTCATAATATTAAATCATTTTTCTCTAATTTATTTAATATACTAATTAAATAAATTAAATATCATTAATATTCAAATAATTATAAATATTAATGAAAAATATCCCAAATAATCGTAAATTATTTTTCATAATTTAAAATAATTTTAAAACCATTTTTAATAATTTTAATAATTTATTTCTATTTTTAATCATTTTCTGGAAAAAATGAAAATAGAAAATAAATAAACCGTCATTATAGGTCTTTAGCTGACGTAAAGCGTCGTTGTTGGTGTTCTTGAGCTCAAGAACACTGACAGCGTCGTTATCAAGCTGCCCTGTTTGACCAATCATAAAATCGAATCTATTCTTGTTCTGGGCTAGGTTAAAACTCAACCGTGAAGTAGAAATGTAACTCTACAATACCCAATCGTAATCATGGTTATACAACAAACAAAAAATTAGATCTAGCCTCTTAAAGTCACCTGTCGGATCATATTTGGGTTTCTCGAAACCCGAACTTCGAATCGACTACTTTTATGCTTGATTTTATATACGTTAAGTTCATGTTTTAAGTGATCTCAAGATTCAAAGTTAGAGTCCATATGTCAGCCAACAATAATACAACAACAGATCAAATGAACAACAAAAACATCTCAAGTTATAGCTTGGTCAAAAGGTGTCAGAAAAACGTGTTCTTCACTTTTCTGGAAATTTCAGAAATTCCCATCCGTGGCCAAGTGGCCTACTTTGACTAATTGATATGTTCAATCTATTGATGTTTTAGGAGATCTAAATACCCAGATTTGTAGTCCACAAAACCAGCTACACTTCTGATACAACAACAACAACATAAAACCAAAAACCTGACAGATCTGGAAGCTTGAAATCTTGTCAGACGCTACTTAAACTTTTTTGGGTTGCTTGAGAATTTTGTGCGGTCAACGCTCAGAGCGCCCCCGAATCAAGGCCCCAAATCATGCATGAATTTGGTTTGCTAATCTTTCTATAACTTTTTACGGAAGATATAAACATAAATTGCTTATACATTACATTACACACTATTCCCCAAGGTCGAGTAACCTTAACTTAAACACAATTCATAAACTATTTATTACATAACAATATTTATCATAATATTTATTACAAACTAGTCAAGACTTTATAACCCAAGTTGAACTTGGCTTTAATCGCTTCTCGTGATCCGAACGCATTTGCCTTATCTCGCAATGTTTTATCATGATATAGCAAGGTGAGCACGAAAGTTGCCCAAAGAAGTTTAAATACAACAATATAAGGATATATCATGATCAAGAGTATGAATAATAAGTTTGGCTATAATTCACCAATATAATTGAGAACTAAGCAGGAATAAACTTTTGGTGAACAAGTTTTAAACATGAACAAACATTTCGAACCAACTGGTAATGAAGGTGATCAACCTTTCATACGACTTATACATGCAAGATGTACAACAGACAATTTTCATGGCAATCAAAGAATGATTAACCATAAGCTTGAATAAAACACTCTTATTAGAGTTAAGTAAGAACAAACTTGCTCGAACTGTTGATTACTGTAACGCAATTTATATCGCTTTGCAAGACCTAATATTAATAATATAGATCTCAATATTAGAATAATATCATCACAAGATAATATTGTTATATTTATATACGTAATAACCTAAACACATAACACATAAGCTTATCACCTATATAAAACTTAGTATCAAGTCAAACTATTTAAGTGCGAGTTGAAAGCAAGCCATAATTCTATCATCCCGACAATTGCAGTCGGACGAATATCGAGTTTAAGTTCAATTAAACTCGCTTTAAACACTTAACAATTATCACAGATAATTTTCTTAGCAAATCAAAACATTTTTCCTAGGCTCGTAATAATTTTTGGATAATTATTACCATTTATCATGATTTTCCAATCATTAATATCGTATTTAAATGAATTAAATACCACATAATTCCTTAATCATTATTATCCATTTAATATAAAATATTAATAAAAATCATAACATAATATTATAATATAATTATAATATCACAAGTTATTTTTAATATCTTAAAATCATAATTATTTGATTTTTTAAACACTTAAAGCCATTATCCGATAATTAATATTAATATTAAAATATTAATATTTTCATGCCAAAATATCAAAAGTTATATTTATAACTTAAAATATTTTTCTAATACTTAAATCATTTTTATATGATTTTTAAATCATTAATTCTATTTTTCCTTAATTTATTTAATATATTAATTAAATAAATTAATTACCATTAATATTAAAATATTAATGAAATTTATCATAAAATATTAAAAGTCATCAAAAATAAACTAAAATATTTTCTTATACCATAATATTATTTTTCATGAATTTTCATGCATTAAAACTATTTTTAAATCATTTATTTAATATTATAATTAAATAAATAAATACCATTTATATTCCAAAAATATTAAATATTTTCAAAATATACTCAAAATAGTTAAAAACTATTTTTCGAGACTTTAAAATAATTTTTCGTAATTTATTATGTATTTTTAATAATTAAAACCATTTTTTCTAATTTTAATTAATTTTCGGAAATAATAATAATAAAGCGTCGCTAAAAGGGGCCCTATATAGCGAGCGTAACATATCATATAGGTGTTCTTGGTGTTCTTGGCCAATTCCCAGAAATTCATGTCAGTTGACAAGTTAGCCACTTTGACCATACTTTGATCAGTGATAATATGGTTTTCTAGGCAGTCTTAAGCATCAATCATGTAGTATATATGTAATACTATACATATCAGTCATCAACTATGTTATACAACATCACACGTGGAAGATCTGGGCCTCCAAAATATCTGACAACACTGTTCTTCATTTCTGGGTTTTCCAGAAAATGAAGAACAGTCGAGGGTACTAGGTTTAGATCCTTATGATTTGCATTCTAAAATTGTTAATTACATTCTAAAGGATCATAACTGAAGAATAGATGTCAGGGTACATGTTTATATCATAAGATCATCATATCAACAACTAAATCGCAAGATTCAAGCCAGTCAAACCTTGTCAGAAATACGGGTCTTGAAGATTTGGGTTTTCCCAGAATCTTCATCAGGTCATACGGTCAACGGTCGTTTGACCATGATTCTATACCATCCTGTTACAGATCTAGGTAATGTAAAGGTTTTAGTATGCACACAACATGTCATACTACAAGGATCAAGCAACAATCTAGCCATAACATCAAACAACAGCAAGATTAATAGCCTGGAAAAACTTGTCAGCCAACATAGAAATTTCTGGGCTGCCCAGAAATCATATTTTGTGATCGGTCAACTAGGTTTGACCGTTCATAACTTTTGAGCTAGACAAGATCTGGACTTGATTTAAGTTGGAGATCAAAGACCACATGGCATACTATAGATGTATAACATAAAACACCAAAAAATATTAACAGAGGCAGATCTAGGAGACCTGACATTTGCTTGTCAGTCAACATTTTTCCAGATTTCCAGATTTGAGAAATCTTTAAATTCGTGCATCTAGATGTTATAGATTCTTGATATAACAACCCAGATCACTTATTAACAACCTATTACACATATTCAACCAATCAATTACAACAAATAACATCAGAATCATAGATTTTCGAAATTAGGGTTTATACCACTTTTTGGGCTTTGATCATGATTCTGATCTTTGATCTTGTTCTTGGTACACGTGGGGCTTGATATTGTGACTGATCTAGCACTACATTTCGAAGCTTTTAGAGAGAGAGGGTCAAGGATGAGTATTGGTGAGTAAATGAGCAATAATGTAATATTTTCTCTCTCTTTAATCTTAAAATTTGATACAATGCAATGTATATGGCTGATTTTGCTGCTGAGATGTTAGATATATGTCACATGCTATGGCTAGAATAGGCTAGGGTTTGTTCACCAACTCTTGACTTAGCAAGATTTGCAAGTTGTCTAAAAATCTAAAAAGGGCAAATGTCATTTCCATTAATTTCTAGAAATTGCCTTAGGGTTTAGGTTTTGTGCAATCTAAGATTTAGGGTTTAGACAAATTTAGGGTTTAGGTTTTAACCCTTAACTTCCAAATTAAATTTCTAAAATTTCCAATTTAAGTTTTCAAAATTGAAAATTAATATTTCTAACTTATAATTAGAATTTTCTAATTATATTAAAATTTCTTAATCATAACTTAAATCTTAGTAATTAGGATTAACACTTCCTAATTAAAATAGCTAATTAAGCAATTAGGGTCAAAATGATCATTAGGGTTTATAAACCACTAATTAGGGTTTCTAATAGAAAATAAAATTTCTAAATTAGAAATTAAATATTCGTAATTAGATTAGGGTTTTCTAATTACTTAACATTAAATTAGAATTAATATATCCTAATTAACATTAAAATATTCAATTAACACTTTCGTTTTCCCCATGTACAAATTAGGGTTTTCAAATCCATCATTAGGGTTCCTGACGGAAAAGTTTAAGTTCGATAATTTGAAATTAGGGTTTGCTAATTAATTAAGCGTTACCTAATTAATATTATAATAATAGCGAGTAGAAAGCATTATAATTCTCCATTAATTTCCCATTAGGGCTTGATTTATCGTAATCAAACTAGGGTTTTCGGATCAAGCATTAGGGTTTGATTTGGAATTAGGGTTTTGTAATCAATTTGTTAAGATTAACCCTAATTAATCTTATAGTTATTTACACTTATGCCATTAAGTTCTCGATTTAGGGTTTCATGCAATCAATTAGGATTTTGGATGCCTTAATCTGAAACTAGGGTTTCGAGAATCCGCTTTTAGGGTTTCTTATCGACGTTAGGGTTTTCTAAATCGAACGTTGTTGTTCTTAATATATTCTTAGGGTTTGTTACAGATATAATTCATCCGTCACCCTTGACCATTAACCACATTCGAACACATCATTAACCATATACACGTAACTTAATCACAAAAATCCTTAATCCCTGAATAATTCACCTATAAGCCTTCACGAAATTTTGAAATCCTCAAAATTTCATCCTAATAACATCAAATGCATACACTTATTTTCTGTCTAGGTCTATTATTTGACATTAAATCAATCATTTAAGATTTTAATAAATTGTCCAAATTCTCGGGTTATCACAACGTCGGTCAATGATGTTTGACCTTGAATAAAATGAAATCTAGCTATTAACTGACCCTGATTTCACTTGCAGTTCCATGCCAACATGTAAGGCTACAACTTACAACTTTAAAACATTACAAAGCATGAACACAATAAGATCTATGGTCACTGACATTTCTTGTCAGACAAACATTCAAACTCAAGAACAGATTTTGAAAACTTGAATTTTTACCCACTTTGATGCTATGGATCCATCATGGATCAACATAGATCAACTAAAAAAAACTTCTAACATAAATTTAAACACATCAACACAAAAAGTTTCTAAGCAACAAAGATCAAAAATCAAATTTAGGTTATACCTTCTAGCTTTCCAATTCTTGATCTATACTCTGCAATATGTTATGGGTTGATCTAGGGGATAAAAATATGACTGATCTACTTCTAATTTTCGGAGGTTGAGGTTAGAGAGGGAGTTGGTGAGAGCAACAATAAAAATGAGCAAGTATTATGATTTTTCTCTCTCTAAATCTCTTATATATTGCTAGATTCATGTAAGATCTGATGTCAACGTCAAATGGAGTGTTAAATGGTCGATATAAAAATGTCAACAAGTCAAATTAGTTGGTAAGCTACTAAAGGTAAAGCCAATTTCACAAGTTAGCTTATTAAAAATATAAAAAAGGTATTATTGTCATTTGTAAAATACAATTAAATGGTATTCTTGTCATTGTCCAAACCCTTAGGGTTTGATCCTAAGGTCCTAACCCTTAGGTTTTAAAAATCTAACTTCTAGGATTTTCAAAATTAGGGTTTTCATAATAGAAAATAAAATTTCTAAATTACAATTAGGGTTTGTAAAAATAGAAATTAAGATACTAAAATATAATTAGGGT
Source organism: Panax ginseng (assembly GCA_020205605.1). Classification (NCBI taxonomy): domain Eukaryota; kingdom Viridiplantae; phylum Streptophyta; class Magnoliopsida; order Apiales; family Araliaceae; genus Panax; species Panax ginseng. The sequence goes on along the minus strand of CM035128.1, from coordinate 32,373,434 downwards.
TTTCTAATCATATTTAAGTTTAATTAAACACATTATGCTTGCCAATTAGGGTTAGGGTTTCCTAATTTAGGGTTTACGATCCCCAGTTTTGAAATTAGGGTTTTTCGGCTATCGTTTAGGGTTTCTAACTGTGCGTTAGGGTTTCTAATCCTAAGATTAGGGTTTCTAATATCTTATTAGGGTTTATTAATATTAAACCTTATCCAGTCAATCATTGGTCAACATTTCTATACAGTCCAAACACATACTCATCAAAATAATTATTTTAATTGAATTTTCTACTGAATCCCTATCCAGCAATTAGGGTTAAGGTTTCTAAAGCTGTTAAGCACAATTCTACTCTATTTTCTCAGTCAATACTTAATTTTACCAGTTCTCGAGACTTGTCTCACAGATACACAGTACAATATTAAAATTAAATAAATAAATAAAAAAATTCATAAAATTTTGATTATTTGAAATCCCGGGTTATCACATCGAAAGGACATGGAATTTAATATTGGAGATCATGTACTGTTATGTATTGCTCCATGGAAGGGAGTTACACGATTTGGGAAGAGGGGAAAGCTCAATCCACGATTTGTTGGTCCATTTGAGATTTTTGATCGAATAGGAAATGTGGCCTATAGACTCGTATTACCTCCAAGCATGTCTCGTGTTCATAATGTTTTTCATATATCTATGCTTCATAAATATGTGAAAGACCCGAACCACATTATTGCGTTAGAAAAAGACGAGATATCCGAAGATTTAACGTACGAGGAGGTACCTGTTAAGATCTTGGATAGAAAAGAGCATGTCCTACGCACCAAGGTTATACCACAACTTAAGGTTTTATGGAGGAACCATGCTATTGAAGAAATGACCTGGGAGTTGGAATCTGAAATGAAAGCAATGTACCCTCACCTTTTCGAAACACCAGGTACGTACGTCAATTTAGAGGACAAAATTTTATAAGGAGGGGAGGTTGTAAGACCCCAACTTATTATAAATAAAATTGCATTTTCTCTATTCATTATTCTAAATTAATAAGGTGTTAATTTGATATAATGCTTTTATTATGGGTGAAATGTGAAAATTTTGCAAAATAAGCAAGTGGTTATAAAATATTCATTCTGTCGGGGAATATTCGTTTGGTCGTGGAATATTCTTTTTTTCGAGAATATCCGTACGACGGTGTAGTCAATTGAGGGCCCCATAACGGAATAACTGTCGGATGAACAAAACGACAAAGTTCAGTTTTATAAATAACGGCGTAATTTTTACCGTTAACACTGTTGGATTACCTGGTGGTTAAAATACAGTAATACGCGTGGTGGCACAAAGAGTATTACCTGGTGTATGGCACGTAAGGTACTACTCAATAATTATTCTGATGAGTTCTTTGCTCAATATTTTATTTTATTTATTCAATAATTGTTGCGTTGATAGTTTATATTATTGTTGTTTCAATAATTGTCACTGCACAGTTTTTTCCATTATAAGATCAATAATTCATATTATTTGAGTAATATTATTAGATACGCATTATTGGCAATGTCTAGAAAGTTCAGTCAAGGAGGGGTTTGGTCACCTAATTGCGCGCCAATAAGGAGAAATCCTTATTGAAAAGCCCCCTCTTTCCTGGGAACGGCTTGGTTGTCATAATTGTGATTCTGTAATATTATTTGTGAATAATTAGTTATTGATTTATATGATAAGGAAATATTTATTTGATATGGATATAAATGATGGATTTATTTATTTTATGTGGTTATTAATGAAGGAATTAATGCTGAGGTGTTTTATCAGTATTTTGTCGGAGTGGAGGTATTAAAAAATATCCATTTGTGGATTTCGGATATTTTATGTTTGGAATTTGGAAAAATTCAAAGCTACAAAGTTGTAGAGAATTCGATTTTGTATGGAATGGACATAAAATTTGTATTTTTCTGATAAACAGACTATTTTCTATGAATTATTGAAGTTTCGGAAAATAAAATAATTTTTATTAATTTATGGGTGGGACCCACTTTTTGGTTGGTGTTGAATACACATGTGGGCTGCTGATTTTTTTTGTCAAAGATGGTTGCTAGCTTGCATGCATAGAAAATGAGAATTAAAATAATTTTATTTTATTATTTTAGTCTCCTATGGCGTTCTAGCATTTTCCTATAAATAGACGCTTAGGTTAGAATTGAAAATCACACCAGAAACAAGTTTTCTTTCTCTCTAGATTATCGAGCGTATTTTTGTGTGTATTTTGATACATTGAGAGTTCTTTGCCGTTTTACAAGTTTCCTTCTTGCTTTCTATCCGATATTACGATCAAGTACCAATTATTTTGAGGTAAGGGATGTTATTTTCTTCTTAAATGATATTATTTTCTTCAATATCATTATGCTAAAATATTGGTTGAACTTTTTAATCAAATTTGGAACTTTTTGTGTCGGGGTTACTATTCACGTATACGACACTATTCACCGAAAAATGAAATTTTCTTCTTTTTGTCCAAGATGTCTATTATGGTTACTATCTTTGATTGTATCCATGTTTTGATCTTTAATTTGAATTATGCTTCACAATTGGTTATTATGAAGTATTATTGATCTTGGATAAACTGTTTTACGAATCCCTAATATTTGTCCTTCTGTCTCACTGGATTCGTTTTCTTTAAAATATTTTTCATCATCCTCGTCTTAAATGATGATATTCTCGAATATCTTTGGCCTCAGTATTGCAAAGATGAATGATTAATCGATGAATATCTTTGGCTCGTAGTGCAAAAGATGAGCAGTGTTGAGATGAACATACCGATCGGGTGATATAAATGAATATCTTTGGGCTTGTAGTGCAATGATGAATATTTGATTAAAGATGTATATTGATTGATGTTCTGAGGATAAAATATTGATGATGGACTTTTAAATCTTAGAAAATAGTAGAATTCATTCTCTACGTGACTCTTCTAATGGATTGTTGTTTCATTTGCATTTGTTGATCTAAAACTTGTTGTCTATTATATTCTATCAGATTTTTCCCTGTTGAAGACTAATGATAATTTGTTTTATATTATCTTAGTCATAATATTCTTTTCGGGCTATTTGAGCTCACCCTTTTCCTTTTTGTTCTATTTTTCTTCTCGGGAGGTGAGAACATAGCGAGGATCGAGTCGGGGTATGGAGTGATGGTTCTAGAAAGATGTTTTTAGCAATCCTCACTATTTTCGTAAAATAGTGTATGAATAATTATAATGAGGACTTATTTGAGTGTTGATATTGTCTAGAAGACAATATTTGTATTTAAACTCACAGTATGTGTTGTCGTATTTTGCACGACAATTGTATTATTGAAGTTGTAGTTTGCTTTCTGTACCATGTATTTGGCGACTCAGAATGTGTGTTATATACTTATTTTGGGGGCGTCACAACTTTTACCACATCATAAGCATGAGGATGATGAGAATGATATAAAGAATCAATCAAGTGAGATCAAGGATAAACATTAGAGATTTATAATTTAATTTATCCAGAGTTCAAGAATGTCCAAATTTTCAACACGATCACCAATTGTGGAGTAAAATTCAAGAATGATATTCATGTATCAAAAATAATTTGGACAGAAAAAAAATTAAATTCTGTTATGAATAATACTCGTGAATAGTACCGTATGAATAGTACCATAAGAATAGTACCCATGAATAGTGTTGTATGAACATTACCTCGACATGAAAAGATTAAAGTTTCAATAAGAGAGTTCATACCAATTCCTTTTTAATGAAATGATATTAGATGAAGTGTGACACCCCCAAATCTAGGTACTTCATTCCCACAAGATTTGGTGTTCACTGTCTAAACATTCATTTCTAACTACCCAAATATAATAAAATTAAAAAAATAAACTTTTCCATTAAAGGGTTACATCATTAAGTCCAATAAAATCCCAGCATGTCTAACCTTAAACATTCATCAAATGCGGAAAAGTAATTAATTACATCACAATATTTAAAATAAAGTCTGACATCACGAAAGTCAATAAATTTTACAAGGTCTTCTACACTTGTTCAATTTTCCTTTCCCTTTGCTAGTGGTTGATTCATCAACCTTCTCAACTTTAGCTGCAATGATTATATATGCAAGAGTCAACAAAACAAATGCTCACTTGAAATGACAATGGATAATAACAACATAATAATTGCCAGTGAATAGGCTCAATAGAAATGGATAATACTCTCTATCATTGATAATCAAGAACTGAAATCAGAATTTGAAATATATTTGAGGGTCACAAGACCACGAACTATGTCTAAGGTTTTTGGTATTCTTTCAACTTAAACCTAAACAATCATAAGACTGTAGGGACTTCCCGTACTTAGGGGGATCAGCCCTTTGTACCATGTATTATGCACAAACATCTAAACTCTTACGCGTAATAAATCCTTTATAATAGGGTTGTTCTTATCAATTTTAGAATACAAGTCCGCACCAAAGTACGTTTGGTTTGGATAAGCTTCAAGGGTAATTTAGAGTTCAACGAACATCAACTAAGAATTAGTTGAATCAAAACTTAATAACATTTCATGGTTTTGATCACAACATGCTATGGAATAGTTATGAGCCACAATCAAATAAACATAATGCATCAAAGTCATGCTTAAGGAATAAACTTAAAAGCATTGAAAGATATACTAAACCTTGCTTGAGCAATAATGATAAGCTAAGGTTACATTCTCTTTTTTGATAAAGAGACAGAATTAGAAACTTTGTTCAATGTAAGAGTAAGTTTAGGAATAGGAACTTGTTCAATAAAGATACAATTCAAACATTTTTAATTGATTTAGGGTAATAAACTTGCATAATCGCAAATAAGTTAGGGTAAAGAATACTTGCATAACAATGATAAACGATATAGAATAAAGACCTTGCTCCACATAAAGAATTAGGATTTAAGGAACTTGTATAATCATAATCATGATAAAAATAAATACTTGCTTGACAACAAAAGATAAATAGAGTTATGAAACTTGCATTCATTATAAAGAGAATGAAGTTAGGTAAGTTGCTCAATTGTAAACAGGATAGGGTAAACTCAAATAGATGTTAGAGTTCAAAAATTTGCCTCGTGCGTAAGCTATTAAATTACAACTCACGATCACCTACACATATTATATGTATTACAACATCTATTAGTTATACTAACATCAACTTTATAAGTTCTACTCACCATCTTAGTTAAGTTATATTCTTTAACTTAAGGTCTAACCATATTGATCAATCACATAACATAATCACATACATGAATCTGAAAACTCCCTAACATATAGCATTCAATTCACATATCTAACTCTTACAAACATTGAGTTTTAATCATTATAACTTGTTAACTAATAGCTTAAAAATCTTCATACTTGGTATTAAAATTCATCTACAAGCTTATTACATCATATCATATGATTAACTTCCTTTTTAGGTTCATAAGACTAAGTTACGACTGCATTCTATGGACTGAAAAAAAAACAAAATAGTTTCTGTCAGGGGTTGGTGTGGCCTCACCAATTTAAGCCTTGGCTCCAGCGCGGCCGCGCTGGTGCGAAATACTGGGTTCTGCAGTTTGCGATACACATAGCATAAAGCCAATTTGGCCTACAAACTACTATCTAACAACCTATTTTCACACATATAAATTACATAAACTTCACAGAATCATAATTTAAGATTTCTAACATGCTTTTAACTATATAAACAACCTAACATCAAAATTACAACCTTTAATTCCACTATTTTTTTTTAATTATTTCTTCTTTTTTTGACATTCATAGCGAAATTCATCACTTTGAATTCGTTTCTCAATGAAAACAACTAATTTGACTCATAATATTTCGGTTTCTTCATGTATTTTCACAATCAACAACAATTTTTAGTTTAACACATGAATTGAACATAAATTTTGACTCCAAAATAAGCCATATTCATATATATATATATATATATATATATATATATATATATATATTTCATTGTAATTCAATTTCTTTACTACTCAACATAATATCATGAAATTGATTACTCTAACACATGAATGAATGATATAAAATAGTTTATAATCATCTACTAACATATAACAACTCATAATTTCCACAATTATTCATAAAACATCAATCACAAAGAACCTTTCACAAAATAAAACCAAAACTTTAGAAGATAGCGATAGGATTATACATTTGCTTTCTTGTTTAGGTTAACTAGAAGATGATAACAAGACTTTGATTACAGAACTTCTTCTCACAATTACTCTCTCTAGAACTCTCTCTTTTCTCTCTTTTTTCTCTTCTTTTACTCTCTGTTTTCTTCTGTTCTTTCTTAGGCTTAAGTCAATACTGTTAACGTAAAATAATCAGATTCCAAAGTATTATGTATTAAAAATAAAACTGATATTATAATAACTCTATACTTAATATATCAGTTATGTTTTATTTTAAATTTAAAAGCTTAAAATCCTTGATATCAGTTATTGTTTGGCAAAAATAATTAAAAATAATGACTTAAAATCCTTATGCCTTGTTTGATAAAACCCATTTAAAATAAGGACTTAACATTCATGAAGCCTTGTTTGGCAAAACTTAATTAAAACTCTTTTAATTTATTTTAATAACTCCTTTATAATAAAGTTTATTGTCACACTTTATTTAATTAAATTCTCATATTCAAATTTAATTAAATTAAAACTAACAACAACTTATTAAATCAATTTGCCACATAACCCAATACCATAAAATTATAATTTCCATTATAATTTTATTTAATAAATTAATACACCACTTTAATTACTAAATTAAATTAAAACAACATTATAGCAATTCATTTATTCCTTATCAACTCTCCAATTTAATTATTAAATTAAATTAGAATATTATCTCATAATAATTAATTCATCACTCTTTTATTTTAATTAACTTCAAAATAACAAATTACCATAAATTATTTATATAACTAATAAATAATCAAATTAAACAAATATTTTCTTAACAACAAACACATCAACTAAAATATTTATTTAATTCAATAAATATTTGAAATTACAATTAAAATTCTGGATTGTTACATGAAGCGCAGATCTCATGGAATTTCTAATCATTTCAGGAATTATAGAAGCAATAGTACGTTTAGATTTGGGAATATAAAATAAAATAATACAAAAAACTGCAAATGAATTTTTACTCGTCATGCGGTAATCCGCGTAGACAGATTATTCTCACAGATTAATAAGGAATGAATACGAAATATTATTCACCAGGCATGTGGTAGTCCGCATAGACAGATTATTCCCACAGATTAATAAAGAATGAATACGAAGGGTTATTCACCATGCATGCGATAATCCGCGTAGACAGGTTACTCCCGCAGATTAATAAAGAATGAATACGAAGGGTTATTCACCATGCATGTAGTAATCTGCGTAGACAGGTTACTTTCGCAGATTAATAGAGAATGAATATGGAGGGTCATTTACCATGCATGCGATAATCTGCATAGACATGTTACTTCCGTAGATTAATAAATAATGAATACAAAGGGTTATTCACCATGCATGCGGTAATCCGCGTTGACATGTTATTTTTGCAGATTAATAAGGAATGAATACGAAAAATAATATCCCTTACCTTAGTTGGAGATTGGATACTGCAATAGTGAAGTAACAAAATGCTCTTCTTCTTTCTCTCTATAGTTTCTCTCACTATAACTTGTGATTATAACTTTGCCCTTCAAATTGGTAGGAAATAATGAATGGATGAAGGAGTATTTATAGGCTAGGAAAGGGTGGTAAATTACAAGGATAATTATACTTTAGTACCTTCATCTTTGCCTCCATTTTTAATTTAGTCCCTCAAGTATTATCAATCTTGTACAAACTCCCCCAATAATACTTGCATGTGAACCAATAGTTCCTTATATGTGAATCAATATTTCCTTGCATGTGAACTAATAGTTCCTTGTATGTGAACTAATAACAATTAGTTGCTTATTTATCCTATTAATTACCCGTTTGGTCAATTTAACATCCAGAAGTCAACTATTATAAAATTAAATTTCGATTTCTACTAACACTAATATTCCTAGCACAATGAAAATATTTTTATCAATAATTATTCCTCACAATATTGACAACTAGATCCTTCCCAGGAAAGAGGGAGCTTTCCGATAAGGATTTCTCCTTATTGACGCGCAATTAAATAACCTAACCCCTTTCCTCGACAGAACTTTCTAGACATTGTCAATAATGTAAACAATAATATGAATAACTTTGTTATCTTAATTATTAATTTAATAATATAAAATATTATGCAGATGATATTGTGACAATAATAGAATCAATAATATAAGATATTATACAGCAACTACTATGGTAATTATTGAATTAAACTGAGTGACTTCTTATGTAAGCATCAATAATCAGAGATACTGTACAATACCATGTGCAACTGTGCAACCACGCATATTACTGTTCTTTTATCACTGGGTATTTCAACAGTTTAACGTTAAAAGTCTTATCGTTATTTTATGAAAAGTTTATTTCTGTCACTTTCTATATTTGACAGTTATTTTGTTATGTGGTCCACCAATGATTGCGCTGTCGTGCGAATATTCCCCGACAAAAAGAATTTTCCCCGACCAAACGAATATTTTATGACCACTTGCTTACTTTGTAAAATTTTCACACATCGCTCTTAACTTTAATCCTTTATCAATTTAACTATTTACTAAATAGAATTATAATTATAAGAAAATTGAATACTTTTATTTCATAAAATTCGGGGTCTTACAATAAATCATTAACATATCCTTAGTTCCGATTAAGTACTTTAGGATATTTTTCACAGTCTTATAATGATCTTGTCCAAAATGTGAGTGATCAACATTAGGTCACTTACATTTCATTGCATATATGATAGTTACTCATGCGATCTCTCCTTTCAGGTGTCTTTGGGGACAAGTTTTTAGAGAGATACACTACATGGCTCATCATCATGAGACCTCTTGGAGTTTGCCATGCTAAACTCTTTTATCATCAAATAAAAGTACGTTCCTTTGGTCAAGTCGATCATTCTTTTAAATCTATCTATATAGATCTTTATCCCTAATAAGTAAGATGATTCTCCCAAATCATTCATGGAGGAATGTTTAGACAACTTTATCTTTACTAATTGTAGCATTTGTCATTTTCTATCCATAGTATATCAACATATAATACTAAGAATATTATACTCTCCCAATGACCTTCTTTTACACACATGGTTTTTCCTCATTTTTGATAAAATAAAACTCTTTTGATTTTCTCATCAAAACAAATGTTCCATCTTTGAGAAGCTTACTTAAATCCATTAATGGATCATTATAGCTCATATACATGATTTTCTTCAACCTTTGAACCAAATCAATCTAGTTGTATCATACATACATTCTCCTCTAATCACCATTGTAGAAGGGCATCTCCACGTCCATTTGTCATATTTGGTAATAATAAGTTGCAATTGAAAGTAAAATTCGAATGGACTGAAGCATGACTACCAGTAATAAGTTTCTATCACAATCAACTCCTTAACTTTATTTGAAACCTTTTGCCACCAGTCTAGCCTTATAAGTCTCCACCTTATCATCTGCTCCAGTCTTTTTCTTAAAGTCCCATATACACTCTTTAGGCTTTATGCCTACCGAAGAGTTTAACCAAAGTGCACACTTGGTTTATCATATATGGAGTCCATTTTGGATTTCATAGTCATCTACCATTTCTCTGAGTGTCTATTACTCATGGCCTCATCGTATGTAATTGGATCATCATCATCTATAATGCGTACCTCATCATAATCATCTATGATGAATCAATACCCAGGTATCTTCGGTACTTTTATAGATTTATGATTTGGTTGTGGCACAATAGGTCTATTTATAAGTTCCCATAGTTGACTTTTAGTGCTTTGTGGATCTTGAACTCCTTCAAGATCTATTACCCTCCCACTAGCCCCTTCGATGATAAACACCTTTATCCAAGAAGGTAGTGTATTTTTCAACAAACACCTTTTTCTCAGTAGGAGTATAAAATATATACCCTAATCATATTTTAGAATGTCCAACAAATAAACACTTGTCAAATCTTGTCCCAAGCTTATACTTTTGAAACATTTTCACATAAGCTGGACAACCCCTAATCTTAACATACTTAAGAATAGGTTTCCACCCTGTCCATAACTCATATTGAGTCTTGGGGCTGGATTTTTAGGATACCTTATTTAGTAGATTTGTAGTCATTTCTAGGGCATAACCCCAGAAGAATATTGGAATTTTGGTAAAAATCATCATGGACCGCACATCCAACAAAGGTACAATTTTTCCTTTCAGACACATCAATCAATTATTGTGTATCAGGAGGCATCCATTATGAGAGAAAAATATTTGAGATGATCTAGAAACTTATTGCACAAGTATTCCCTTCATCGATCTAATTGAAGAATCCTAATACTTTGCCAATTTATTTCACTTCTGAATTTTATAAACCTTTCAAATGATTCATGTAAGACCCCAACTTATTATAAATAAAATTAAATTTTCTCTATTCATTATTCTAAATTAATAAGGTGTTAATTTGATATAATGTTTTAGTTATGGGTGAAATGTGCAAATTTTACAAAATAAGCAAGTGGTTATAAAATATTCATTTTTGTCGGGGAATATTCTTTTGGAAGTGGAATATTCTTTTTGTCGGGGGAATATTAAATGCGGCCGGCGAAGCCATTCGTGGGGCTCATAACAGAATAACTGTCGGATGAAGAAAATGACAAAGTATGAGTTTTTATAAATAACTTGGCGTAATTGTTACAATTAACACTATTGGAATACGGTGGTTAAAATACTGATGAATGGCGTGGTGGCACGAGAGTTACACGGTATTGCACATGTATTGTTGAATTATTGATTCGTACGTAAGAAGGCACTACTCAATAATTGTTACAGTAGTTACGGTTCAATATTTTATTTTATTGATTCAATAATTGCTGCGTTGATATTATATATTATTGTTGTTTCAATAATTGTCACTGCACAGTATTTCCCATTATCAGATCAATAATTCATATTATTTGAATAATATTATTACATAAAATTATTGGCAATGTCTAGAAAGTTCTGTCTAAGGAGAGGTTTGGTCACCTAATTGCGCGTCAGTAAAGATAAATCCTTATTGGAAAGCCCCCTCTTTCCTTGGAACTGCTTGGTTGTCATAATTGTAATTCTGTATTATTATTTGTGAATAATTAATTATTGATTTATATAATAAGGAAATATTTATTTGATGTGGATATAAATGATGGATTTATTTATTTTATGTGGTTATAAATGAAGGAATTAATGTTGAGGTGTTTTATCAGTATTTTGTTAGAATAGAGGAAGTAAAAATCATCCGTTTGTGAATTTTGATATTTTTTGTTTGGAATTTAGAAAAAATCAAAGCTACAAAGTTGTAGAGAATTCAATTTCATGCGAAATGGACATAAAATTCGTATTTTTCTGATAAACGGGCTATTTTCTATGAATTATTGAAGTTTTTGAAAATAAAATGATTTTAATTAAAATTGGGTGGAACCCACTTTTGTTTTAACACATGTGGGCTAAAAAATTTTGTTCAAAGATGGCTGGTGGCTGAGAATTGTCAAGAAGCATGCGTAGAAAAGAAAGAAATTATATTATAATTTTATTATTTAGTCTCCTATGGCGTTCTAGCATTTTCTTATAAATAGGCGCTTAGGTTAGAATTGAAAATCATACCAGAAACAAGTTTTCTTTCTCTCTAGATTATCGAGCGTATTTTTGTGAGTATTTTGATACTTTGAGAGTTGCTATTATTGGGTGCAAATTTACATCAAAGACTATATCCAAAATTGATTCGAGGAATACGGTTATTTTGAGGTAAGGGATGTTATTTTCTTCTTAAATGATATTATTTTCTTCAATATCATTATGCCAAAATATTGGTTGAACTCTTTAATCAAATTTGAAACTTGTTGTGTCGGGGTTACTATTCACGTATACGGCATAATTCACGTATACGGCACTATTCACCGAAAAATAAAAAATTTTCTTTTTGTCCAAGATGTCTATTTTGGCTACTATCTTTGACTGTATCCATGTTTTGATCGTTATTTTTAAATTCTGCTTCCCAATTGGTTATTATGAAGTATTATTGATCTTGGATAAACTGTTATACGAATCCTTAATATTTGTCCTTCTATCTCACTGGATTCGTTTTCTTTAAAATATTTTTCATCATCCTCAGTCTTAAATGATGTTATTACTAAATATCTTTGGCCTGTAGTGTAAAGATGAATGATTATCTGATGAATATCTTTGGCCCGTAGTGCAAAGATGAACATGTGTTGAGATGAACATGACCGACTGGTGATATAAATGAATATCTTTGGCCTGTAGTGCAAAGATGAATATTTGATTAAAGATGTATATTGATTGATGTTACAGGGATAAAATATTGATGATGGACTTTTAAATCTTAGAAGATAGTAGAATTCATTCTCTACGTGACTCTTCTAATGGATTGTTGTTTCCGCTGCATTTGTTGATCTAAAACTTGTTGTCTATTATATTCTATCAGATTTTTCCCTGTTGAAATCTAATGATAATTTGTTGTATATTATCTTAGTCATAATATTCTTTACTGGGCTATTTGAGCTCACCCTTTTCCTTTTTGTTCCATTTTTCTTCTCAGGAGGTGAGAACATAGCAGGATCGAGTTGGGGTATGGAATGATGGTTCTAGAAAGATATTTTAGCAGTCCTCACTATTTCTGTAAAATAGTGTATGAATAATTGTAATGAGGACTTATTTGAGTGTTGATATTGTCTAGAAGACAATATTTATATTTAAACTCACAGTATGTGTTGTCGTATTTTGCACGACAATTGTATTATTGAAGTTGTAGTTTGCTTTCTGTACCATGTATTTGGCGACTCAGAATGGGTGTTGTATACCTATTTTGGGGGCCTCACAGTTGGTATCAAAGCTTAGGGATATGGTCTCTGGCGGAGATCGGGGAATAGAACTAGTAGGGGAGAGATGAGTAAATCCTTCGCTAGTATGTCCTATCTAAGCTTATTTGTTGGTCAGTCATAATATATGGATATTATGTGATATGTTAATTTATTTAATTAACCCTTGTTTTATGGCGATTTAAGAATGGTGCTTTGAGAAGCGTTAACAATGGAGTGTATGAGACTGTGGAACAACCTTTAGTCACAAACCAGGAGAACGTGCAACAGGAAGGCAAAATTCCTCTTGTTAACAACACTACCGAGCAAACGATGAATGATGGAATGTTTAGGAGCTTTTTGAAGTTCATGCAAAATCAGACGAGGGAGACTCATGTACAAAATACGGGTGGAAATGATGGCAACGCGCGGTCTATCACAGCTAAGCAATTCAAGGAGTTGGGACCACCAGATTTCTGGGGAAAGGCCGATCCGATTATGGCAGAAACGTGGGTCAAGCAAATTACCAAGATATTCGATGTCTTGAGATGCACGGAGGAACAGAAGGTTCTATTCGCCACCTTTATGTTCCGTGGAGAGGCAGATTACTGGTGGGAATCCGTGAAGCATACCCAGCCAGCCGCATTCAACATGTCTTGGGAAAGATTTTAGAAACTGTTCAATGACAAGTACTTTCCTGAAAGTATTCGTCATATGAAGAAGGTAGAGTTTATTAGATTTGGAGCGAGAACAACATGGCGATGTCTCGAAGACGAGGCAAAGTTCATGGAGTTATCCGGGTTTGCACCTCATTTGGTAGAGAATGAGGAGCGTATGACGCGGATGTTTCGAGAGGTCTAAAACCGAGATTTGTCAATACCTTATCTCTCATAAATTTTCTCGTATTCGGATGTTGTCAATGAGTGGCTCAATTATTAGAGCGAGATAATGAGTACACTCAACCGAGGGATCACAACGTGGTGGTCATCTAGGTGATGCCGGTCATGGAGCGATGATGATAACCGGCGAGGAGGAAGAATACGGATAAAAGCGGTAACCACTCGGGTGGTAATCGTGGCCATGATAATAGAAGAGGTGAGTCTAGTGGAAATTTCAAAAAGAGGAGATTCAACAATGATGGGAAGACATCAAGAAGAACACCAAAGATCAATCGTTGCTGGGGGGAGAAGAACAACCATCTACCGTGGTGTTACAAATGCGAGAAAGAGGGACATATCAGCCCAAACTGTCCACAACAATCCAAGGTATGTTATTACTGTGGAAAGGAAGGTCATATAGCTCAGGATTGTTCTGTAGCAAAACTAAGTTCAGGGGGGATGGTGACTCCAAAGACTGTCCCGGATAAGTCGAAATCAGCAGTTCCTGGAAGAGCGTTTGTCGTGACTGGCCAAAACGTGAGGAACCCGAACGAGGTGATCACTGGTAAGCTAATCTTGAATTCTTGTGAAGTTTATACCTTACTAGATACCGGTTCTACCCATTCTTTTATCTCTCCTGCTTGTGCTCAACGTTTAAACTTGATTCCGGAGAAATTGGATTTTAACTAATCTATTAAAACTCCGTTGGGTGAAACCTACGTTACATCTACAGTTTATAAATTTTACTTAATCCAAGTTGGCACCATCACATTACCTATTGATCTTATCTCTTTAAAGATACTTGCTTTTGATGTGATTTTAGGAATTGATTGGTTAACTACTCATCATGGAAAAATTGATTGTTTTCGTAAGGTTGTTAGTTTTCATATTTTCTAACCAACCTGTCATACGAATTCAAACAACTAAACCACTAAAATCAGTCACTGTCATTTCAAGCCACAAAGCTATTCGTTTATTGAAAAACGGATGTCAAGCTTTCTTAGCCCATGTTATGGATTTGAATAAAGATAAGTCAGATTTGAATAATATTTCTATGGTTAGAGAATTTCGATGTATTTCAAGAACTTCCCGGTCTACCCCGTAGCGTGATGTTGAATTCTTTATTGACCTTGAGCGGGTACAAAACCCATTTCTAAAACCCTATATCGAATGGCTCTATTGAACTTGAGGAGTTAATAGTCGACTCTGAGGAGTTATTAGACATCGGTTTCATTGATCTAGTACATCTCCTTGGGGTGCTCTATTTTATTCGTAAAGAAGAAGAAAGACGGAGTATGCGACTTTGTATTGACTATCGAGAATTAAACCATGTCACCATCAAGAATAGGTATCCGCTACCTCACATTGATGACCTGTTTGACCAGTTACAAGGAGCACAATTCTTTTTAAAGACTGATCTTCGTTCTGGATATCATTAGCTGAAGATTAAAACTTAGGATATTCCAAAGATTGCCTTCAGAACTCGGTACGGGCATTATGAATTCTTAGTCATGTCTTTTGGATTGACTAATGCTCCTGCTGCTTTCATGGATGTGATGAACCGAGTATTCAAGGAATATTTGGATCAGTTCGTTGTTGTCTTTATTGATGACATCCTCATCTATTCTAAAAGCAATGAAGATCATGAGCACCATTTGAAGCTGATACTTGAAAGACTTCGTGAAAACAAGCTTTATGCTAAGCTGAAGAAATGCGAGTTCTGGCATGAGGAAGTAGCATTCCTTGGGCACGTGGTGTCAAAACATGGAGTATCTGTTGACCCGACGAAGATTGAAGCAATATAAAGTTGGGAGCAACCGAAGTCGATAACCGAAGTACGTAGCTTTCTGGGCCTAGCTGGTTATTATCGGAGATTCGTGGAAGGATTTTCTCAAATCCCTACTCCGTTAACTCAGCCGACTCAAAAAGATACAAAATTCGTATGGAGTGAGAAATGTGAGAAGAGTTTCCAAGAGTTCAAGAGGAGACTCATTTCGGCACCTGTTCTGGCAATACCATCTGGTTCAGATGCATTTGTTATCTACAGCGATGCTTCAGGCAAAAGGTTACGATGTGTTCTCATGCAACATGGGAAAGTTATAACCTATGTCTCGCGACAACTCAAAGAATATGAGAGGAATAATCCTACTCATGATCTAGAGTTGGCAGCAGTCGTTTTCGCGTTGAAGATATGGAGACACTACTTGTATGGGGAGAAAGTGGAGATTTATACGGACCATAAAAGCCTCAAATATTTCTTCACCCAAAAAGAACTCAATATGCGGCAACGACTTTGGCTTGAGCTGTTGAAAGATTATGATCACACTATTCAATATCAACTTGGAAAAGCGAACGTAGTAGTCGACGCATTGAGTAGAAGATCATATGCGAGTACGAGTGCAATATTGTCAATGAAAAGGACCATTTGGTATGACTTGCAAAGGATGGAGGTAGAATTAAAGACTCTAGGGACCCACGTGATGATGGCGAATATACGAGTAGAACCGACTTTAATCGATAAAGTTAAAGCTGCTCAAGCTACGGCCCTGGGGATGATGCGTATGAAGAAGAAAGTGTAAGAAGGAGCTATTCCAGAAGCAAGAATCGATGAAGAAGGAATACTTCGAGTCATCTCTAGACTATGCGTTCCTAATGATTCTGACTTGAAGCATAGAAACATGATGGAGGCACACAACACCCCGTTTGCCATCCATCCTGGGAGTACCAAAATGTATCATGATATTCGACACACATTTTGGTGGAATAATATGAAGAGAGAGATCGCGGAGTTTATCTCGAGGTGTTTAACTTGTCAACGATTAAAGGCAGAGCATCAAGTGCCAAAAGGTCCATTGCAACCACTTGAGATTCCGGAATGGAAGTGGGAACACATTACCATGGATTTTGTTACGGGTCTTCCCAAAGTTTCTCAAGGCATAGATGCGATTTGGGTTATTGTTGATAGATTAACCAAGTCTGCTCATTTCTTGCCTATACGTGAGACTTATTCCCTTGAACGTCTTGCTCGTATGTACGTGAATGAGATTATGCGATTGCATGGCATGCCAGTATCCATAGTTTCGGATCGTGACCCAAGATTCACTTCAAGATTTTGGGTTAGCTTGTAGAAAGCTATGGGCACGGATTTACGATTCAGTTCAGCATATCATCCTCAAACGGACGGAAAATCAGAGAGGACTATTCAAACCATTGAAGATCTATTAAGACTCTGTGTTCTAGATTTCAAAGGAAGTTGGAATAAGTACTTGCCACTGGTGGAATTCTCCTACAACAACAGTTATCAAGCAAGTATAGGCATGGCTCCATTTGAGGCGTTGTATAGACGAAAGTGTCGTTCTTCAGTATACTGGGATGAGGTGGGTGAAACAACTTTGTTGGGACCAGAATTAGAACGCATGACTACAGAAAAGATCCAAATAATTCGACAACGTATTCAAACCTCACAAGATCGACAAAAGAGTTATGCTGATCTTCATCGAAAGGATGTGGAATTTAAAATTGGGGATCATGTATTGTTACGTATTGCTCCATGGAAGGGAGTTACAAGATTTGGAAAAAGAGAAAAGCTCAATCCAAGATTTGTTGGTCCATTTGAGATTCTTGACCGAATAGGAAATGTGGCCTATATACTCGCGTTACCTCCAAGTATGTCTCGTGTTCATAATGTTTTTCACATATCTATGTTTCGTAAATATGTAAAAGACCCAAACCACATTATTGCGTTAGAACTAGACGAGATAGCCAAAGATTTAACATACGAGGAGGTATCTGTTAAGATCTTGGATAGGAAAGAGCATGTCTTACGCACGAAGGTTATACCACAAGTCAAGATTTTGTGGAGGAACCATGCTATTGAGAAAATGACCTGGGAGTTGGAATCGGAAATGAAAGCGAGGTACCCTCACCTGTTCAAAACACCAGGTACGTACGTCAATTTCGAGAACGAAATTTTATAAGGAGGGGAGGTTGTAAGACCCCAACTTATTATAAATTAAATTGAATTTTCTCTATTCATTATTCTAAATTAATAAGGTGTTAATTTGATATAATGCTTTGGTTATGGGTGAAATGTGCAAATTTTACAAAATAAGCAAGTGGTTATAAAATATTTATTTTCGTCAGAGAATATTCTTTTGGTCGTGGAATATTCTTTTTGTCGGGGAATATTTGTACGACGGCGCAACCATTCGTGGGGCTCATAACAGAATAAATGTCGGATGAAGAAAATGACAAAGTATGAGTTTTTATAAATAAATGCGTAATTGTTACCGTTAACACTATTAGAATACCTGGTTGTTAAAATACAGTAATACGCATGGTGGCACAGTAGCACACGGTATTGCATAGTATTGTTGAATTATTGATTCGTGCGTAAGAAGGCACTACTCAATAATTGTTACAGTAGTTACTGTTCAATATTTATTTTATAATTCAATAATGGCTGCGTTGATATTGTATATTATTGTTGTTTCAATAATTGTCACTGCACAATATTTCCCATTATCAGATCAATAATTCATATTATTTGAATAATATTATTAGATAACATTATTGACAATGTCTAGAAACTTCTGTCTAAGGAGAGGTTTGGTCACCTAATTACGCGCCAGTAACGAGAAATCCTTATTGGAAAGCCCCTCTTTCCTGGGAACTGCCTGGTTGTCATAATTGTAATTCTGTAATATTATTTGTGAATAATTAATTATTGATTTATTTAATAAGGAAATATTTATTTGATGTGGATATAAATGATGGATTTATTTATTTTATGTGGTTATAAATGAAGGAATTAATGCTGAGGTGTTTTATCAGTATTTTGTCAGAATGGAGGAAGTAAAAATCATCCGTTTGTGGATTTTGGATATTTTCTGTTTGGAATTTGGAAAAACTCAAAGCTACAAAGTTGTAGAGAATTTGATTTCATGCGAAATGGACATAAAATTCGTATTTTTCTGATAAACGGGCTATTTTCTATGAATTATTGAAGTTTCAAAAAATAAAATAATTTTTATTAAAATTGGGTGGGACCCACTTTTGTTTTAACACATGTGGGATGAAAATTTTTGTTCAAAGATGGCTGGTGGCTGAGAATTGTCAAGAAGCATGAGTAGAAAAGAAAGAAATTATATTATTATTTTATTATTTAGTCTCCTATGGCGTTTTAGCATTTTTCTATAAATAGGCGCTTAGGTTAGAATTGAAAATCACACCAGAAACAAGTTTTCTTTCTCTCTAGATTATCGAGCGTATTTTTGTGAGTATTTTGATACTTTGAGAATTTCTATTCGGTGCAAATTTCTGTCAGCACTATATCCAAAATTCAGTTAGAACTACAGTTATTTTGAGGTAAGGGATGTTATTTTCTTCTTAAATGATATTATTTTCTTCAATATCATTATTCCAAAATATTGGTGAACTTTTTAATCAAATTTGGAACTTGTTGTGTCGGGGTTACTATTCACGTATACGACATTTTCACGAATACGAAGTTCACCGAAAAATAAAAATTTTCCTTTTTGTCCAAGATGTCTATTTTGTCTACTATCTTTGATTGTACCCATATTTTGATCGTTATTTTTAAATTCTGCCTCACAATTGGTTATTATGAAGTATTATTGATCTTGGATAAGCTGGTATACGAATCCCTAATATTTGTCCTTCTGTCTCACTGGATTCATTTTATTTAAAATATTTTCATCATCTTCAGTCTTAAATGATGATATTACTGAATATCTTTGGTCTGTAGTGCAAAGATGAATGATTAACTGATGAATATCTTTGGCCCGTAGTGCAAAGATGAACAGGTGTTGAGATGAACATGACCGACCGGTGATATAAATGAATATCTTTGGCCTATAGTGCAAAGATGAATATTTGATTAAAGATGTATATTGATTCATGTTACATGGATAAAATATTGATGATGATCTTTTAAATCTTAGAAGATAGTAGAATTTATTCTCTACGTGACTCTTCTAATGGATTGTTGTTTCCGCTGTATTTATTTATCTAAAACTTGTTGTCTATTATATTCTATCAGATTTTTCCCTGTTGAAGACTAATGATAATTTGTTGTATATTATCTTAGTCATAATATTCTTTACTGGGCTAGTTGAGCTCACCCTTTTCCTTTTTGTTCCATTTTTCTTCTCAGGAGGTGAGAACATAGCAGGATCGAGTCGGGGTATGGAGTGATGGTTCTAGAAAGATGTTTTAGCATTCCTCACTATTTCTGTAAAATAGTGTATGAATAATTATAATGAGGACTTATTTGAGTGTTGATGAAGACAATATTTGTATTTAAACTCACAGTATGTGTTGTCGTATTTTGCACGATAATTATAATAAAATAAAGTTGTAGTTTGCTTTCTGTACCATGTATTTGGCGACTCGGAATGGGTGTTGTATACCTATTTTGGGGGCGTCACAATTCAGACTTGTATTTCATCAAATACATATATTCAACTTTTGAATGAATCTCCTTTTATTTTACAAGTTTGTTCAATTTGTAAAATATTTTCATGTGAGTCAAGTATATAAAGTTCATCAAGTAATTTTCCCGTTTTAAACAAAACATTATTATTATTAATTGAGCAATTATTATTCTTAAATATAATACCAAAACTTTAATTGTCCAACAACAGAATGGAAATAATGTTTCTAATTGGAACTGGAATACAATAACAACTTATTAACTTAATAGACTAGCTCGTAGGTAATGCTAAACTATTAGTTCCTACGGCTAATGCAACAACCTTTGCTCCATTTTCCACACGCAGGATTACTTCTCTTTTATTTAGTTTTCTAATTCTGCTTGGTCCCTTCATAAAATTACATTTATGAGAACCACCGCTAGTATCATATACGCAAGTAGAACCTTGACTTACAAAAAGATTTATTTCAATCATGAACAAAACTATATCTATAACCGAAGCCTCATTAAGATTTTTCTAGTTAGCGTATGAAAAATAATCCTTACAGTTTCTTTTCCAGTGTCTAAGCTTATTACAGTGGAAGCAAAATCTTTTGCTATCCGTATCAATTTTGTTATTCTTGTCCTTTATTTTTGACTTTCCTCTTTTCCTTCTTTGAATTTTTCTTCTTTGTTGAAGTTCCTTTGGTTCACAACCTTTTCTTGGAAGGTTCATCTACCAGTAAGATTTTATTTTTCTTGGCTGGAAAGTGACTCTCAGCAGTTTTCAATATGTTAAGCAAATCAGGCAGGCTGGCATCTAGCTTGCTCATGTGAAAATTCACAACAAATTGTGAAAAGTAGTCCAAGGAGTGACTGCAAGATCAAATCTTGGTTTAACTATTCATCCATTACAAAAACCCATTTGTCCCTATTGTTCAGTTAAATTGATCATCTTTAGGATATATTATGTATTGTAGTTTCATCGGTCATTCTAGATCGAAAGAGCTCTTTAAATATCTCATATCTGTAAGACCTACTCTACTCACCAAACAAATCTTGAAGGTGCAACAACATAGTAGGTGCATCCATTTTCTCGTGTTGATGCTATAACTCATTATTTATGGATGCCAACATGATGCACTAAGCTATTTATTCATCATCTTGTCACTTTCTAAAAGTAACAAGCTCTTCTTTAGAGGCATTGTCTGCAACTGTTGTAGAGATGGACTTTTTAAGGACATAAGATATCTTTTTAGCCTTGAGAACTATTCTCAAATCTCTAAAAAATCTGTATAATTAGGTTTAGTTAACTTATTAGCATCCAATATGCTCTGCAGTGATAGTGAATTAGACATTTGTAAAATTGTGTAAATAAATTTGAAATTTAACAACATTAGTATGCATTCATTTTTTTAATCACTAGATTAATTTAGGTCTCTCACTATTTCTTCAAACTATATAACCCTATTTATATATAGTTCTGCAGATTTTGTTATTGTGACTTTGTAAAATCTGCTTAGAAAGAAAGTATCCAATTGCAACAAATATATAGCATTGTGTGTGCACAACAAACTACATATTTATTCAAAAGGTAGACAACTCTTGTCGATTACATCTCCATGCAACTCCTTTTATTTTGCCTCTTAGATTATAATGGCAAGTGTGTGCACATCCGAACTAAAATAATCTAAGTTAAGTTAGACCCAACATTTCTATATAAGTAAAGAGAAAAATACAGTCCTTGTGCATGCACAACAAAAAATATTGCTCAATTCCTTATAAACATCCAATGTAATAAAGCAACATCTCAAAATATTTAATACTTGTCTTGTGTGTGCACAATAAACTCATATTAAATATCCAATACTCTATTGCTTTATCATACTAGAAGGCTACGTTCAACATTCTCTAATGTTTTTGAACATAATCAACTTAATATATTATTTATTGAGGGTTTTATTATTAATTATCTCATTTTGTTCAGCATGTATGCAAATATATATATATATATATATATATATATATATATATATATATATATATAGAAATACACTTCATATTAAACATACATCAACATGTATAATAATATATTTAATATATAATTAGCATGCATATATAGAATACTATATTTTATTTGGTATGATTATGGCCTTAATTCTAATTTGGTTCATTGGAGCCACAATGAACCAAAAGGTCAAACTTAGGGTTCAAGAATAGAATTTTGAATATAACTATTACATTTAACCCGATCTTCATTACAAACGGGTCTTCAATTCTCATGCTTTTCAACTCCTATTTCTCAATCAATTCTATAATATCCTATTACAGTATATTTTATACAACAGAAACACTGATCAACAGTCAAGGGGAGGTACATAGGATAGAGATAAAATTTATATCAGAAAATTATAGAGGCGAGGTACGCAGACTCTATTTATGGAAACCGCATTCATTCAAGCATCTATTAAAATTAAATCCAATTGCATTGGTCAATGTTCCACAATCATCCAATTTATTATCATACATATCACCATATGCATCAATAAAATATTCATCTCATGAAAATAAACTTTCAATATATATATATATATATATATATATATATATATATATATATATATATATATATATATATATATTGATATTATTTAATTTGCAACACTAGTTAGCATAATTAAAATTTCAAGTTCAAAATAAACTCCTTTATTTTAATTTTTAAATTTTTTTGGGAAAATAAAATACGTGGAATTCAATTTTGAATTAAAATAAACTCCTTTAGTTTAATCCAAATTTCAAATCAAATTAAATTCCTTTATTTCTAATTAATATGGAATCTAATTCTGAATTAAAATAAACTATTTATTTTAATACAATTCTAAATCAAAATAAACTCATTTATTTTAATTTATCCAATTTTGAATAAAAATAAACTCCTTTATTTTTTAGATAATATGAAATCCTATTCCATATCAAAATTTCAAGTCCATTTGGTTATCATGGAATTTAATCCAACTCCAATTGATTAACATGGAATCCAATTATTCAAATCAGAATAAACTCCTTTATTCTAGGAAACCTGGAATCCTATTCCAAATATAATAAACTCTTTTATTAAAACCCAATTTCTAATAAAAATAAACACCTTTATTTTAATTTAGAATTTTAAAAAACTACAAAAAAAAACGTACCAACAGCCCCTCAAGCGTCGCGACTCAAGGGAGGGAGCGTCACGACTCTTGCCCAGCGCCGCAACTCACAAAGAGAGTGTCGCATCTCTGAGTCTTCTGGCCATTCTGATTTTTTTTCAGATCGCGATTTTTCACACCTACATAAGATTTTTGATATTTCGTTCCAAAAAACATGATTCTATACTAACAATTATGCCTACTAAAATTGTTCTCAACGCATATCAACATATATATTGAATAAATAATTAATATTTCGCACAACGATGATTTTGATACCATTGTTGGTTTGCAGAAACAAGACATACATACAATCATATTGTAATAAAGCGGAAGCATGACATAAATTGTATTTAATTTTTTTTTGCAGGATCAACCCTTTGATGTGGTCTTCAAACTCGAATCCTTTTCTTCTTCGTGATTTATCCAATCCTTGGATCCAACGTTCACTACAATAGTGTGCAATGCCCAAGAGGTGATCCACCAAGAGTAATTGATTAAAAATATGAACTTAGATTTTACTAAATCTTGGGTGGCTAACCCTAATTCTCTCTATGCTAAATCTTTAGGGTTTTAAGAATTCTTGCAAGAGAGATGCAAGTAACAAAAGATGCATTAGTGTATTTCACAATAAGACTCATCTTATTTATAGACTAACCATATCTCCTAAACCTTTTAGGAGTTGGGGATTTAATTTAACTCCTAAGGAACTAAATAATAATAATAATAATAATAATAATAATAATAATAATAATAATAATAATAATAATAATAATAATAATAATAATAATAATAATAATAATAATAATAATAATAAGACTCCTCTTATTAATTTATAATTTAGTATTTCTCAAATACTTAATTGATAAGTACAAGATATTCATTAATTTTTATTCCTTTACGTTTAGTTTTATTGCATATTTCGTGTGTATATGAGCTTAATGGGGGGTTTATTGATTTTAGGTTGAAATGGAGCTAAAGAGATGAAAACAAGATGAATTGGAGCTGATTAGATGGAAAAGAAAGAAGAAGTTGGAAACAGATGAATTCCCCTCGGAGAATCTAAATGCCTACATGAACTCGCCGGCGAGTTCATCTTTATATTTTTGCATTATAGGACAAAGTGAATTTTCCCCGGAGAATCCAAACATGGCAACTAATTCTCCCCAGCGAATACCTCTCTGCCCAACTTAAGTCAAATCCGCCCTGGCGAGCTCAACAGTGCAAACGAATTCACCCCCGATGAATTTGTTAGGAAATCTGAGAAATTTTGGAAAGTTTTCAAGCAGATTTTGGCAAACTTCTATATGGATTTAAATTATGATTTATCATAGGATTAGGACTTTGTTTTATTACTATAAATACATGTCATTAGGGAGACAATAACATTCATTCTATCCTCCACTATATTGGATTGAAACCCTAGTTTTGGAGAATTGAAAGCATGTCAGGCTAGTTTTCTTATATTCAGTTTTCAAGGGATGTGGAACCTTGTTTTATAGATAATTGATTAATTGAGTTATACTATATATTCCTTCTTGCATGAAACTTATTCTGATAATTTATCTTAACTGTTTAAATGTTATTGATCTAATTGATTTAACATGGCCAATTGAATTAGTTTGATCATTATCATCTGCTAGACTAAAGAGTGGTATTTTGTTTCATTGATATCGTTCTTTATCATAAGTAGAAAATTTGATACTGATTATGGAAAAACTTTTGTGTATTGCTAAGATTATTAGAAAACAAGTTAAACAAATCTAACTTATGTGTTTGTTGCTTTGTTGACTTGGTCATATTCTAACCTGGTGTTTTGATGATAGCTTGATTTTTATACTAAATTCTTTACTATGAAATTTTAGGTAATTGACTAGAGAATTTTTGGTGGATTATCTGGAAGAGATTGAAGACACTTGTGTCTTTGGATTTAATGTAAGGTCATTTGCAAATAATTTTTGCTGTGCACTTAATCTCTGAAATTTTTTAGCCTATTTTTGTAAGCTCTAAATTGGTGATATATCTTTACTCTTTGATCATTGCATACATTAGTTGAGCCTTGCATTGTTAAATTGATTATTTTCTTTGATCATTAGACCTCTATATTTTTAATTATTTTTACTTACACTAAGGGTTGTCTAAAGGTATTTTATCCGGGTGGATTAAGAATTGTTTACTAATAGGTTCAAGGAAACATTGGTGCTTAAGGAGTGCATTGGTGCACAAGGAGCAAAAGTGCTCAAATAAATTTTGTAATTCAAGTATTGACAGAATCTATTTTGTAAGAGGAGATAATTTAAAAAAAAATAAAGTGAGTCTCCAATACTAGTTGGTATTGGACGTGTATTAGGCTATTATTATAGAGTGTAATAGCTGAACCACGCAAAAAAATCTTGGTGTTCATCTTATTACTTGTTTTACCTTATTTGCCCACAAAAGTTATTTAATTGAATTGATAATTAAAATTTTTATCTTTTCATTATCTTAAGAGAATTTATTAACACTTAGTATTTTTACAAAGATATAAATTCAGCAAGTTATTTTCATCCAACAATAAAATCAAAGACTCAATCGAGTAGGTTGTATTTATCTAACAAGCTGAATTCACTAATCCAGTAGGCTGAATTCTGTGGTTTGATTTGGTCATAGTTTGTTCCCACACTTATTCAACCCCCCTTCTAAGTGTGCCTTATCTAAATTTCATTTGGTATTAGAGCTTGGCTCTACTTATCTTGGTCTTAAAGGTGACTTTTAGGGAAAGATTCTAACATGGAACAGTTCAGGAACAACAATCAAGAAGGTCAATAAACCAATAGACCTCCTCTGCTGCATGGAATAGAAAACTACAACTTCTGGAAATTCCGAATGAGGATCTACATTTAAAAGAGATCCTTGGGAATGGTGGGTCGTGGAGAATTGACCAATTATTCCAAGGAAAGATGACGGTACTCCAAAGACTTTGCTAGAAATGGACTCAACTGTAACTTTCATGATTTCCTATAATTCAAGGACTATGAACACATTAATTAGCGGCATGGTACAATCTGAGATTGACAAAGTTTCCTCATGCAAAATAGCTAAGGAAATTTGGGACACTCTAGTAGTAAGCCATGAAGGTACGAGAAGTCAAACTAAGCATGATCATGCACGACTATGAAATATTCAAACTTGAAAAAAAAGAAACCATAAAGATAGCTCAAGCAAAGTTCCTAGTTCTCCTAAATTCTCTAAAGCTACTTGAAAATCCACTCCACAAAGTGAGATTAATTGTAAGTTACTTCGGGCTATGCCCAAGAGGTTTGCTTCTAAAATTACTATTATTCAAGCATCTGCTACTATTTCAACTATGGATACTCTAACTCTTTTCGGTGAACTTGAGGAATATGAACATCAATTAAATATATATGATGATGAAGTTGAAACTCCTCGAAGAAAAGTTTTATCTCTTAATGCAGGAAATTAAGAAGAGCTTAATGATGAATCAGATGAAGAGATAGCCATGATGTCAAGAAGACTCAAATGACTACTACAAAGGAAAAACAAAAGGAAAAATACTTTTAACTCAAATAAATTCAAAGGAAAGCAAATCGAGGAGACATGTTTTGAATGCGGATGTCTGGGGCACTTCAAGAAGGACTGCTTTAAACTACAGAACAAAGGAAAAAACGAGCTTCAAAGATACTAAAAGAAACAAAGCCCTTGTTACTTGGAGTGATGATGAGGAGTTTGAAATTGAGGTCGATGCCAAGGATGAAATAGCTCAAGTATGCTTCATGGGAATAAAAGGTGAATCAAATGAGGTATCTATTTATAAGTTTAATTCTTTGAAACAAAAAAATGAAAAATTAAAAGAAAAGAATGCATATTTGAAAGATTTGGTAAATACATTAATGAGTGAGGTTGATTCTTTGATAGATGAAAAAAAAGAAATTAAAAAATAGTCATCATGTAAAGAAGAAAAGTTTTTGATTGCTAAGAATGATTATCTTGATAATTATAACAAAATACTTTTCAATAAGGTAAATTATCTGAATAATGAAGTTCAAAAATTGACTAATGAACTAAAAATGAGATATGTATGTATTGATGCATTTAGTGATGAATCTCTTTGCAAAATTGTTCCTATTAATGAACTTCAAAAGGAAATAGATTCATTAAAAAAAATTCGTGCTAAATTCGTTCAAGGAGAAGAAAAATTAAATGTCATATTGGGTAAAAAAAGACGCAGTTTTGAAAGACATGTAATTAGTTATAATCCTATGCATAAAAAGGGAGATGTGAAAATGCTAAAATCTAAATCATGTTTTAGATTAAATTAATGTTCTCCTTTCACAACATGTAGAAATTTTGGTATAAAAGGTCACTTGGATATAAACTATTTTAAGAAAAACAAGATTAACATGGTTTGGATTAAAAAGGGTGATTTACTTGCAACTAACACTAAAGGACCCAAAAAGATGTGAGTACCAAAATTATAAATTATCTTTTCTTGACAGGTATGTCACAGGGCAAGGGTTCCATCTCCAAAATGGATTCTTGATAGCGGATGCTCTCGTCACATGACTAGTGAAAAATTAAAGTTCGTAGAGTTAAAAATCAAGAAGAAAAATGGAACAGTCACATTTGGAGATAATCACACTTATGAAATTATCGAAAAAGGTAAAATTGGTAATTGTAAGGTTAATATTGATAATGTACATCTTATTAGTGGAATTGAATTTAATCTTATAAGTGTTAGTCAATTAATGGATAATGGTCATCAAGTAATTTTTGAAAAAGAAAAATGTTCAATTTCTCATGGTACTAACAATACTACTCTAATTTCACAAAGGGAAGGAAATATATATACTCTTGATTTTGAGAAACAGGATGAAGAACTATGTCTTTCCACTATGCAAGATGAGGCTAACTGATGGCATAAGAGGATGAGACATGTTCACATGGATTTAATCAAAAAATTGTCCTTAAAGAATCTCGTCAAAGGATTGCCAAAAATAAAGTATGAAAAGAAGGGAATATGTGTTCCTTGTCAGCTCGGGACACAAGTAAGAACATCATTTACCGCAAAGAACATGGTATCAACCTCTTCTCCCTTGCAATTACTTCATCTTGATTTATTTGGACTAGAAAGACATGCTAGTATTAATGGTAAATTTTATGCATTTGTAATAGTTGATGATATATCTAGATATATATGGGTATTGTTTTTGAGAACTAAAGATGAAGCGTTCAAAGAATTTGAGAAATTGATAAGAAATTTGGAAACAAAATATAGTCTCAAACTTGTAAAGATAAGTAGTGATCATGGCACTAAATTTTAAAAAGATTTTATAATATGTTGTGATCAAAAAGGAATTAGCCATGAATTTTTAGCCCCAAGAACTCCTCAACAAAATGGGGTAGTGGAAAGAAAGAATAGAACGTTATAAGAAACAACTAGAACTTTTCTATAAGAAAGTAAACTTCCAAAAAAGTTTTGGGCCGAAGCTGTAAAAACATATTGTTATGTTTTGAATAGAGTACTTATTCATCCAATTATTTTAAAATCTCCTTATGAGCTTTTAAATAATAAGATTCCTAACATAAGATATTTCAATGTTTTTGGGTCTAAATATTTTATTCTATATACTAGTGATAACTTGGGAAAATTTGATGCTAAATCTTATGAAGGTATTTTCATTGGTTATTCACAAAATAGAAAGGCATATCGTGTATTTAATGTTAACAAGTTATGTGTTGAAGAATCAGTTCATATTACATTTAATGAGACTAACAATGATCTTCCAAAAGAAAGAGATGAGGATGCAGGAAATTTGGAGATTTCAGCGAATCCAGCAAATTGAAAAGATATATTTAGCAAATCGAATGAACGAATTCAACAAACTGAATTGGACAACTCGCATGAAGTGGAACAAGAAACAACACAAGAGCTTAAAGAAGATTTCCCCCAACAAGAAGAGGTAATATGTGATGTCCAAATGCCAAAGACTGCAAGATATCTCAAGAATCATTCTCCAAAAAATACCATTGGAGATATAAACAAAGGAATCACCACACGGAGAGGCTTGAAAAATTAATGTGTATTCTCTGCATTTTTATTACAAGGCGAGCCAAAGAATGCTAAGAAAGTTATCCTTGATGAAATTTAGCTAATGGCAATGCAAGAGGAACTTCAACAGTTTGAACGATGCCAAGTCTGGGAACTTATGCCTCCTCTTGAAGGTATCTCCATTCTTGGAACAAAATGAGTATTTAAGAATAAGCTTGATGAGCATGGGATAATCACTCGCAACAAATCTAGGTTATTAGCTTAAGGATACAATCAACAAGAGGGATCGACTACGAAGAAACTTTTGCCCCACTTGTAAGGCTTGAGTTTATCTAAATCTTGTTAGCATTTGCTTGTTACAAGAAATTTAAGCTTTATCAAATGGACGTGAAAAGCTCCTTCCTCAATTGATACATCAATGAAGAGGTATATGTAAAACAACCTCCCAGATTCAAACATGAGAAGTATCCAAATCATGTTTATTAGATAAAGAAAGCTCTCTACGGTCTCAAACAAGCTCCAAGGGCTTGATACAAGAGGTTGAGTAAGTATTTTCTTTCAAATGGTTTTACTAGAGGTAAAATTAATTCTACATTATTTATTAAGCATACAAATAAGGATATTATTATTGTTCAAATATATGTAGATGATATAATATTTGGTGCTACTAATGATTTTCTTAATGAGTGATTTTCAACGTGTATGCATAAGGAGTTCGACATGAGTTTAATAGGAGAGCTGAATTACTTTTTAAGACTCCAAATCAAGCAAACAAAGGAGGGAATATATATCCATCAAACCAAATACACAAAAGAACTACTCAAAAAATTTGGTTTTGAAGGATCCAATTCAAAGGCTACACCCATGAGTACATCAATAAAGCTTACTTCTAATGAAAAAGGTATAGATGTAGAATTGACCAAATACCGAGGTATGATTGGTTGTTTATTATATTTAACTGAATCTAGACCAGATATAATGTATAGTGTATGTTTTTGTGCTCGATTTTAAGCAAAACCTAAGAAATCCCATTTACAAGCTGTTAAAAGAATTTTCAAGTATTTAAGTGGTACTATTAATTTGGGATTGTTTTATCCAATTTGCAATCACTTTAAACTAATGGGCTAATCAGATACTAACTATGTAGGATGTCAAATTGATAGAAAAATTATAAGTGGTGCTTGCAGGTTTTTGGGACAAAGTCTTGAGACTTGGCATAGTAAAAAGAAAACTTCAATTGCCTTATCAACCACTAAGGGTGAATATCTAGCTGCAGGGAGTTGTTGCTCTCAAATATTATAGTTGAGACAAACCCTATGTGATTTTAATTTTTTATGTGATAGTGTGCCCATTTATTGTCATAATTCTAGCACTATAGACATATCAAAAAATCCTGTTTTGCATTCACGTACAAAACATATAGAGGTAAGACATCATTTTTTAAGGGGTAATGTTTCAAAAGGATTAATTAAATTAATTTTTATTCCTACAAAAAATCAGTTAGCTGATATTTTCACTAAACCCTTAAGTGAAGAAAGATTTTGTATTTTAAGGAGAGAACTTGGAATGTGCATGGTATAATTAGTGTTCACGTACTTCAATATTTTATGCATAATAAATTCTGAACATACATCTATTTGACATTCTTTATCTGTTCATGAATCTAATGATGTTCTTCACTTAATACCAACGACTTGAAAGATATGGCACGATTTACGGTATTCTCTCATCAGAACTCTAAACAATATTCTAGATATGTCGGTAATCATAATTATTTTCGAGATTTGAAAAGACGAAGTAGCTGAAGAGTTCTTTTCTACAAGGAGTTTGCTAGTTTCCAACTCTTCAGTATCAGCACGTCTTCTTATAATTATCTCTCTTACTTTCCCAAACCAAATCAATCTTTTACAAAACCCTCTTTTTCTCATCGTCCTAACCCTCTCAAATCTCTGAAGCGATGAAAACTCGAGCGAGCAAACGTTCTCCTGGCTTATCGATCGACGATAGCCAAACAACACGATCTCCATCTAAGTATACCATTAGAACATAGAAGAAATCTAAACGACAGCAGAAGCAATCATCTATGCATGTGTCGTCTGATGACACAACACTCTCGGATGGGTCAGATACGAGTTTCACATTCTTAATTTTTTTCCTAATCATCTCAACGTGGGAAGACGAAGCTGTTACCAAAAATAGAACGTCCTCTTTTTTCTCAGCCAGAGTCTCTTTCGGTTCTGGTAAACTCTGTTTCCTCTCTTCAGGATTTGCCAGAAAATTTCTTTAGAGGTCATAGTTTCGAAGCCCGTTTTAAAACTTTTATTGCTACGAAACAATTTGTTTATGAGAAAATTATGGATCTATTTTATTTCAAAAACTCTTATCTGGAAAAACTTTTCAATTCATGTGGAATTTCTTTTATGCTTTTTCCTCCCACAAAGGCTTATCCACGGTTGGTTCAATAATTGTATCCCAATCTTGAGTGTAATAGTGATTGCTACACATCTTTTGTTAAGGGTAAATCATTGTTCTTTACTGTTGTTGATTTCGGTAGTATCCTTGACATTTTTTCTGCTAGACCATGTCCATTCACATTAAAATGTGTTGCAAACATTCCTTTTCCACCTCTAGAACAACTTTAAACTATCATGGGAAACCATAATTTAACTACTCTTTTTACTCCAAAAACTGTTGATGTCTGTCCTACTGCTTGTGTTCTACACAAATTGGTTCGTTATAATCTGTTTCCCCGCATTGGTGGTGGTGCAGATTTTACGTATCAAAATTTGGTGGTTGTAGCCATGATTCTCAAAGGTGTTTCTTTTAATCTCTCACTAATGATGTCATCTCATCTGTTAAGTTGTGTTCGTCAAACCAAAAAATATCTTCCATATAGTGGTTTTCTAACCAAGATTTTCAAGCATTTTAAAATTTCTTTTGATGATGAAATCTTTATGTCTAACAATGAATTTGTGGATTCTGTCAATTTGAAACAATCTCATATTTCTCTTGTTAATGGTGAGTTTATTCGAATTGCTCCTGATCCTTTACCCATACCACCTACTCCTGCTTCTTCTAATCTGCATTCTAACAATCCATCTTCTTCTACTCTACCAAACCTCACTGATTCTTCTCCTAAAGTTATAAGTATGCTAACTAACATCCTTCATAATCAAGAAGCAATGAAGATTGATATTATTGATATTAAGCACATACTCAATGTGTTGGAAAAAGGTAAGTTACCCATGAGGGCTAGGGATTTACATCAGTGCTTTACTCAGATGAAGGATGAGTTCATCGACTTACAAGATGGGTTTGAGTTACACACTATAGCTATGGTTGAAGCACTTCAACGCAAAATCAATAGGAACTCGTGTCAACTTAGTCAAGAGTTGAAATTTGTAAGTTATCAGATTGGTGAATTTGCAGATTTCATGGCTACCAGGATGAATGATGTAGGACAGAAGTTACATTTTCAGAGAATGTATTCCCCAATTCTTAAGTGGCCTTACTGCAACTGGATGGCTGAGTAGTTAGTGACTTCATGGATCTTCCTCTACCTAATGCTACGTTCATTCCTCGTCCCCCATGATTTGCCGATGATCTGTCGTTGGAAGAGAAACTTCACCGTATTCTTCACCATCCATATTTTACTAGTCGTGCTCCAAACAAGGTAAATCTTGAGGACATTGATTAATCCTGACCATCTCTACCTTTTTGTCTGATGACAAAGGGGGAGACATTATTTCTAAGATGCTCATAAGAAGACTTTCTACTCTAAGACTTTCTATTTATTTGTTTGGTTTAAGACTTTGATATCAATCCTGCACTAGACTTTTTGATTAAATCTTGGGATAGTATATTATTGAATATTTTTGAATAATGTCTAGTATCTGTTATATATTAAATTGCTAGAATGTTAAAACTAGCATATCTGCAGGTTCTGAATAATGCTTAACAGAAGGCATGATGAGTAATGTTAGTTTAAAATTCCTGAAATTCTAATATTTTAAATATATGCATGAATTAAGGGGGGAGCTTCATTTTTTTATTATTGTTGCCATCATCAAAAAGGGGGAGAATGTTGACTTGATCATATTCTAACTTGGTGTTTTGACGATGACTTGATTTTTATACTAAATTCTTTACTATGAAATTTCAAGAAATTGACTAGAGAATTTTTGGTGGATTAACTGAAAGAGATTGAAGACATTTGTGTCTTAGGATTTAATGTAAGGTCATTGCAAATAATTGATTTTTCAATTCAAGACTCTAGGATATTTTATGTGCATTCAATTTATGATAAATGGTTAAATAAAATGATAGCTTGAAATTAGAAGGGTAAACTGAGAGTATCATGATTAATCCGTATGTTGCCTAAAATAATTGATTTTAAGTTAACAATACAATTTTCATATAAAATAAATTGAGCACAATTTTTCAGAGTATTGGTTTGTGTTATCAAAATAAATTCGGGTAATTGCGTAAAAGATTATTTGATGGAAAGTAGTCCAAGTTTAGTGGGTTTCTAATTTCTGTGATTACCTAAGAAGTAAATCGGTTAAAAGGAATTCTGATACACATGGATGTAATTTAATGTGGGTGAAAGATATCTAATCTATCTGAAACAATATTTACGAAAGTACGGGGTTGTTTTCATAATATATCATATCAGTGACTTTTTCTTATTAACGGGTTATATCTTAGAAAGAGTTATATATTAACAGATATTTGTGCAGATATATTCGGTGGATATGCACTGGCTATAAATCTTAACATTCTCCTAGTTTTTCTCTAACAGGGTGTATCTAACTAATATGAGATATGTAGTTATCCCTTGGAGTCTAACGTACATTATTTTTAGATTGGGAGTCTATTAGATATACTTTGCAAACAGTAATATTCTTAAGTCTATAATTTCAATTGGGTTATCTCAGTTTATTATCACGACTCACGAATTACATACTACACTGAAACAAATACAGATTTGCTATTATATTATTTTGGTGTGCTGTGCACTTAATCTCTGATATTTTTTAGCCTATTTTTGTAAGCTCTCTTTTTAATCATTGCATATATTAGTTAAGCCTTAAATTATTAAATTGATTATTTGCTTTGATCATTAAACCTATATATTTGTAGTTCTTTTTATTTAGACGAAGTGTTGTCTAAAGATATTTAATCTGGGTGGATTAAAAATTGTTTACAAACATGTTCAAGGAAGCATAGGTGCTTAAGCAGTGCATTGGTGCACAAGGAGCAAAAGTGCTCAAGTGAATTTTGTAATTCAAGTATTGTAAGAATCTGTTGTGTAAAAGGAGACAATTTAAAGAAATAAAGTGAGTCTCCAATACTAGTTGATATTGGACGTGGACTAGGCTATTATTATAGAGGGTAATAGCTAAACCACATAAAAATCTTAGTGTTCATCTTATTATTTGCCCACAAATTTTTTTTAATTGAATTGATAATTAAAATTTGTATCTTTTCATTATCTTAAGAGAATTTATTAACACTCAGTATTTTTACAAAGATATAAATTCAGCAAGCTATTTTCATTCAACAATAAAATCAAAGACTCAATCGAGTAGGTTTTATTTATCCAGCAAGATGAATTCATTAATCCACTAGATTGAATTCTGTGGTTTGATTTAAAACAAAAATTGGTCATAGTTTGTTTTCACACTTATTCAACCCCCCTTCTAAGTGTGTCTTATCTGAATTTCATGCTTGGATTAGCCTAATTCTATATTTATTAATGTTTCTGTCATATTAAATATAGAGAGTTTATTATAGGTTATATCACAATTAGAATCTCGTGAAGTGCTTGTTTCATTTAGTGACAATCTAAGGAGAATTTCAGATAACAGAGCTTATTGTTGTCTAGGACTAATAGTTTCATTTAAGCCAATCACTTCTAAAATAACATTTCTCCCTTTTTATGGCGTGACCCTCTATGTGACGCCCCCAAAATAGGTATACAACACTCATTCTGAGTCGTCAATAACATGGTACAGAAACAACAACAACTTTATTAATACAACATAAAAAACTGTGAGTTTAAATACAAATATTATCTTCTAGATAATATCAACACTCAAATAAGTCCTCATTACAATTATTGATATATTATTTTATAAAAATGGTGAGGACTACTAAAACAATTTTCTAAAACCTTCATTCCATACCCCGACTAGTATTAGCTACATTCTCACCTCCTGAGAAGAAAAATGGAACAAAAAGAAAAAGGGTGAGCTCAACTAGCCCAGTAAAGAATATTATGACTAAGATAATATAGAACAAATTATTGTTAGTCTTCAACAGGGAAAAATCTGATAAAATACAATAGACAACAAGTTTCAGATCAATATTCGCAGCGAAAATAATAATTCATAGATGAGTTACGTAGAGAATGAAATCTACTATAATCTATGAATTTAAAAGTCCATCATCATTATTTTATCCATGTAACATCAATCAATATTCATCTTGAATCAAATATTCATCTTTGCACTACATACCAAAGATATTCATCAGTTGGTCATGTTCATCTCAACACCTGTTCATCTTTCGTGACCACGGCCAAAGATATTCATCGAGAAAATCATTAATCTTTTACACTACAGGCCAAAGATATTCAAAGTAAAATTATCATTTAGGACTGAGGATGATGAAAAATATTTTAAAGAAAACGAATCCAGTGAAACAAAAGAACAAATATTAAGGATTCGTACTTTAAACAATCCGAGTTCAAAAATACTTCATAAATAATCATAGTGGATCAAAATTCAAGAATGATCAAAACATGGATACAATCAAAGCTAGTATCCATAATAGATATTTTGGACAAAAAAACAAAAATTTAATTTTTCTGTGAATAGTGTCGTATTCATGAATAAGACAAGTATACGTGAATAGTAATGATACGTGAATAAGAACTCCAAACAATAAAAGATAAGAATTTCACAAGAAAAATACTATTAATATTCCGGCAAGATAATGATATTGAAAAAAATAATAACATTTTTTTAAAAAAAATAATATCCCTTACATCGAAAAGACAGTACTTCTGACTGGAATACTGAATATAGTTGTGACAACCCGAATTTTCATAAGTTATTAAAATAAGAATTTAATAATTAAAATTCTTATTATGAGGTATATATATTTTGAATTATATGATTTAGTATGAAGAGAATTATATATTCATATGTTGGAGAATGTGAGATTTAATAGTTAATTAAACTATTAAAGAAATTAAATAATATTAATTAATTTAATTAAGTTGAGATTATGTTATGAGATAATATAATTTTAATTATTATGCCTCGTGGGCAATGAAAATTATTATGAGTTAAGTTTCATAAATAGTGTGAATACTTCACTTAATTAAAATAGTGAATTAATACAAGTATAATTGATTTAATAAAGTGAGAAGGTAATATATTGCATGAAAAATATAAATGTTAGTATAATGCGAGTAAAATATTTATTAAGTACTTTAAATATTTTAGTTGGAAACTTTATGGAATAAAATGAATATTTATGATATTAAATAAATATTTGATGAAAATTGTTATGGGATAGTTTATTTAAGTGTGATAAAATAGATGAGATTTATACGTATTTTATTACGCGAGTATAATTGTGATATTCTAATTTTAAATAATTAAATTAGAGGAGTGAGAATTTGTTAAATAATGTTATGATTATAATGGTTGAATAGAAATTATAATTTTACTGATAAGGTTAATTTTATTTCTTAAGGAATTAAAGGAACATAATTTAGTTTATATTTCTAGTTTATGTGTTCTTGAGTTTCTTTTAAAATTGGAGTTTTAGTTAATGAATTTGTGGGTTAAGATGTTATATATGTTATTAGATATTTATAATTTGATAGTGGTCATCTAGAAACAAATTTTCAGAAATCAAATTCATGTATTTATACTAAAGAAGAGGAATTTGGGTTTTGATTGTAATATGTATTTTGGTGTACTTTGGGACTAAAGTTGATGATGAATTCGTGATGGAAACTTTAAATTGATGAATGATTGTTGTTCTCCTCTATAAAACGAAAACAACGCAACTTGAACGGATCAAATTGGTTAAGAAACAAATTCGTGATGAATGAATACACTCAGCATGTTGGAAAATAGAAAAAAATTAGTATAAACAAATTAGAATTAGTATAAATCAAGTCTCACATCAACTAAATTGAGAACTTTATCCTTTGCTAAACCTATAAATAGATAGGTTTGATCCTTTGTTTCATTCACCAACAATAAGGCCTCCACTTTTGAGAAAGACTTTGTTGTGGGAGATTTTTTTATAAAGATCTTCTTAGTTAAATTTTGGTCGAGTACATATTCAGTTTGTGGAATTCATATTTTCGGGTATGTTTCTTATCTAATTTTTGGTAATGTTATTATTTTAAATATTGTATTTAGTTTGTTAGTTAAGGTTTGTATTTTGGAAGTTTAGTTAGTTTTGTTAGTAAACTAGATAGTTTACTATGTTTATTTTGGCTTGTAATTGATTATGTAAATGAGTTCTAATGATTGTAATTAGAGATATGAAGCCTTAACATCATCCAAGTGTAACCAAAAACTCACAAAATAAAAGATTTACAAAGAACTTTGTTGGGCAGTTTTTGGGACTGAGCTTGAGGATCATTTGTGCTTTTGATTTATGTCTAAAAGCTTAATTTGATTATTGTATGTTATATCCCTCTAAGTTCTAAAGATTTCTAACTTGAATGACCCAAAACGGAGTTAAAATGAATCAAGTGGTGAAGATTTTTTGTAAACCATGTCTAGAAATAAAAGCTGAATGAACAAAGTGACTATAGTGTCAAATTCGGAATAGCTATGTTGCCTGAAAAATTACGAGTTTACGGGTAGTTGTAGTTCATCGAGTTAGGAAGCCATAGGCTTTGTAATGACCTCATTCCAGACCTCGGATGAGGGAGTTACTGATGATTGGAAAGAAATGTGTCGAATTTGTCAAACTGAAAGTCAGCAGCGGGACGTGCTATTTGGGATACTATTTCGATCAGTTAATGTTTTCATAAACTTTTGGGCTTTTGGTATGTTATATTACATTGAATTAGATTTCCATAGACTCTGGAACGGACTAATTATGACTTCGGAGCAAAGAGTTATGACCATTCAAAGTAGTCGCGTCAAAACTGTCTAACTAACTCGGGGCAGTCTCCTTGAACGAATTTTCCGGAATTCTGTGTTTTGAATTTGGAAATGGTAAAAGAATGAAAGTTGTAGCCTAGGAAGTTAGCTTCGCGTGGGCTCAAGAATCGCTCAAAAATGTTTTGAAACGAATTAGTTATGACTGTTTTAGCGAGAGAGGGTAAAGCTGGGAAAAAATTGAAGATTGTTATGAACGTCAATTTTTGGCACGCTTTTTAGACTACTTAGCAAACCCGAAATGAGAGGTTAGTATTTCTTAAAAATAGTCTTGTATGCCATGAAAACATACTAAAAAACGCCTTACGATTGGATAAGTAGATTGCAAGCTATTAAGCCACGAAGTGGGTGTTAAAGGTGAGGGTCACGCCTTGTGGCGAAGTGAGAGAAGCAACGACCATGGGTCGCATTTGACGTCTTGATTTTTCCAGAACGCTTTTGGGTGGTTTTGTGGTCATTTAACATGTAACAAAACACCGAGAGAGATGTATAGATATTATATAATGCTTATATATCGCAAAAACTCACTTTAAATGTAAAGAAAACGATAGAATTGTAATGTAAATGTAAGTTTTCATAACTATGCAAGCGTAATTCAGAAAATGATATGTAAAACGTATATGTAACATAATGAAATGCACAAATCCGTTTGAAATTATATTGAACCTAGTAATGTAAAACGAAGGGGATATAAATGGTTTATGTTTTGATATGTAAAGTATTTACATACTAAATCCATGAGAGAACCTTTTTGGGCGTAACAAAGGTTATAACGGACAAAAATTTCTAAAGAATAATGGAATGGTTTTAAGACAAGAACAAAATATTATAGTTAAATAAAATTAGTTTACATTGAGTATGTGAATTTTGAATGTGAAACTAATATGTACATGTATGTATCCTCAATTTGTGTAGGATCATCACAGCGCAGATAAGTTATAAACATTAAACAACATCCAAGGCAAGTTTTTCAGTTCTATTATGTTTGTGGATTAAATGTGATTATGTGGTGAGTTACATACCATGCTTTATGAATTTTTAAAGTCAAAGTATGACCAAGTTAATTGGGTTATGGAACTCAATTTATATGTGATATGTGATAGCACATGCATGTTGTATAATGTAACTCGATAAATTAGAAATGTATAATGCATGAATTGTGTGCTATGTGAAACATGATAGTGTTAAAATTTTTGAAATTTGTCGAGCTCAACCTTGCAAATAACCACTTTTGCAGGTTCAAGATTCAAGGTAAAGTTATGTGTTACTTGAAAGACATGAATCAGATGTGATACTTGAAGATTTATTTACTTTGGTTGTGTTATTATTATTTGAACCATGTTTAAGGTTTCGAATAATGTATTAATGTTGAATTATAATATCGTTTTGCGAATGTAAACTATTGTAGTATTAAAATGATTCTGAGATATTTAGATGTAAAGGTTGAAGGTTTTGAAAACGAGGATAGTTTGTAATAGAAAATTTTAATTATTCTGCAAATTTTAATGGTTGTATTATCGTTTAATGATGTAAAATTAGAGGTTGAATGTATTATTAACGACCGAAGTTGAGAATTAAATTGTATGAATTTTTGGGGTTGTTACAATAGTGCTGAAGGGAACTTGCACCATATAGCAACACTCAAAGTATCAAAATACTCACAAGAATACGCTCGATAATATAGAGAGAGAAAACTTCAATTTCTGGTGTGATTTTCAATTCTAACCTAAGTACCCTATTTATAGAAAAATACTTAAAACATCAAAGCAGGAAATTTAATAAAATATATATTTATAAAAATTATTCAAGCCCACCTCTTTGACAACTGAATTCAGCATGTTTACAACACCATTGGAGCCCACCAAATGACAAAAAAATATTTTTGTTAACTAAAACAATTAAAACTTCCAAAAATCAATTATTTCGGAACTTCGGAGCTTCAATAATTCATAACAAATAGCCTTTTTATCAGAAAAATTTGAACCTCATGTCTTTTCCACAGGAAATTCCATTCTCTACAACTTTGTAAGTTTAAGTTTTTCCAAATGCCAAACAGAAATTGACCCAAATTCACAAACGGTCGATTTTACGGGCTATAATCCAATTTCAGTCACAAAGTGGGGCCCACAAACATATTTAACATATTTTAAATATTTTTTGTAACAAAAATACTCTTCCTTCTCATTTATTCATATATCACATATTCATTGTAAAATATCACCATTATTATATTATTAAATTATAATATTTTTAAATGAATTATTTTATCGAAAAAGATAAAATATCAATTTTCAACAATTGTTACATTAACAATTTTCTCCATCTATATCCACATAAAATAAATATTTTCCTTATCATATAAATCAATAATTAATTATTCACAAATAATATTACAGAATCACA
Organism: Panax ginseng; assembly: GCA_020205605.1. Lineage (NCBI taxonomy): Eukaryota > Viridiplantae > Streptophyta > Magnoliopsida > Apiales > Araliaceae > Panax > Panax ginseng. The sequence continues at coordinate 32,332,274 of CM035128.1, read as the reverse complement.
ATATCGAATAACCGGTAGTTCCTGTGAAAGAGGGCTTTCTAATAAGGATTCTCCTTACTGACGCGCAATTAGGTGACCAAACCTCTCCTTAGACATAATTTTCTAGACATTGCCAATAATGCTATCTAATAATATTATTCAAATAATATGAATTATTGATTCGATAAAGAAAAATACTGTGCAGTGACAATTATTAAAACAACAATAATATAAAATATCAACGTAGCAATTATTGAATCAATAAAATAAAATATTGAACAGTAATTACTATAACAATTATTGAGTAGTGCCTTCTTACGTAAGAATCAATAATTGGTGCAATACCGTGTGCTACTGTGTTTTAACAACCGAGTATTTCAACAGTATTAACGGTAACAACTACGCCATTATTTATAAACAATTTATATTTGTCGTTTTCTTCATACAATCGCTTTCCGTTATGGGGCCCACACAAGGCTGCACCGTCGTACGAATATTCCCTAACAGTAAGAATATTCCACGACCAAACGAATATTCTCTGATAAAAATGAATATTTTATAACCACTTGCTTATTTAAAATATTTGCGCATTTTACCCATAACTAACCACATTAATCAAATCAACCCTTACTATTTCAAAATAATAAATAGAGGAAATTTAATTTCATTTATAATAAGTTGGGGTCTTACAACCTCCCCTTCTTATGAAATTTCGTCCTCAAAATTGATGTACGTACCTGGTGTTTCGAAAAGGTGAGGATACCTCGCTTTCATTTCAGTTTCCAACTCCCAGGTCATTTCCTCAATAGCATGGTTCCTCCACAAAATTTTGACTTGTGGTATGACCTTTGTACGTAAGACATGCTCCTTCCTATCCAAGATCTTGACAGGTACCTCCTCGTACGTTAAGTCTTTGGCTATCTCATCCGGTTCTAACTCAATAACGTGGTTCGGGTCTTTCACATATTTACGTAGCACAGATATGTGAAAAACATTATGAACACGAGACATACTTGGAGGTAACGCGAGTCTATATACCACATTTCCTACTCGGTCAAGAATCTGAAATGGACCAATAAATCGTGGATTGAGCTATCCTCTTTTTTCAAATCTTGTAACTCCCTTCCATGGAGCAACACACAACAATACATGATCCCCAATACCAAATTCCACGTCCTTTCGATGAAGATCCGCATAACTCTTTTGTCGATCTTGTGCCATTTGTATACGTTGTCGAATCATTTGGATCTTTTCTGTAGTCATACGTACCAATTCTGGTCCCAACAATGTTGCTTCACCAACCTCATCCCAACATACTAGAGAGCGACACTTACGTCCATATAATGCTTCGAATGGAGCCACACCTATACTTGCCTGATAACTGTTGTTGTAGGAGAATTCCACCAAAGGTAAATATTTATCCCAACTCCCTTTGAAGTCAAGGACACAGAGTCTTAATAGATCTTCAAGAGTTTGAATAGTCCTCTCTGATTGTCCATTTGTTTGAGGATGGTATGCCGAACTGAATCTTAAATCCGTGCCTATAGCTTTTTGCAAACTAACCTAAAATCGTGAAGTGAATCTTGGGTCACGATCCGAAACTATGGATACTGGCATGCCATGCAATCTCACAATCTCATTTACATACATATGAGCAAGATGTTCAAGGGAATAAGTCTCCCGTATTGGCAAGAAATGTGCAGACTTGGTTAATCTATCAATAATAACCCAAATCGCATCTATGGCTTGAGAAACCGTGGGAAGACTAGTAACGAAATCCATGGTAATGTGTTCCCACTTCCATTTCGAAATCTCAAGTGGTTGCAATGGACCCTTAGGTACTTGATTCTCCGCCTTTACACGTTGACAAGTTAAACACCTCGAAATAAACTTTGCAATCTCTCTCTTCATATTATTCCACCAAAATGTATGTCGAAGATCACGATACATTTTGGTACTTCCAGGATGAATTGCAAACGGTGTATTGTGTGCATCCATCATGATCTTGTACTTCAATTCAGAGTCGTTAGGAACACAAAGTCTGGAGTGTACTCAAAGTATTCCTTCTTCATCGATTCTTGCTTCTGGAATAGCACCTTCTTGTACTTTCTTCTTCAAATGCATTAGCTCTGGGTCTGTGGCTTGAGCAACTTTAACTTTATCGATTAAAGTTGGTTCTACGCGTATACTTGACATCATCAAACTCGTTCCTGCATATGATCTTCTACTCAATGCGTCAACTATCACGTTTGCTTTTCCAAGATGGTATTGAATGGCGTGGTCATAATCTTTCAACAGCTCGAGCCAACGTCGTTGTCGCATGTTGAGTTCCTTTTGGGTGAAGAAATATTTGAGGCTTTTATGGTCTGAATATATCTCCACTTTCTCACCATATAGATAGTGCCTCCAGATCTTTTAGCGCTGAACGATCACGCTAACTCTAGATCATGAGTAGGATAATTCCTCTCATATTCTTTAAGTTGTCGCGAGGCATAGGCTATGACTTTCCCATGTTGCATGAGAACGCATCCTAACCCTTTGCCCAAAGCATTGCTGTAGATAACAAATCCATCCGAACCAGATGGTATTGTCAGAACAGGTGCCGAAAATAAGTCTCCTCTTAAGCTCTTGGAAACTCTTCTCGCATTCCTCGCTCTATACAAATTTTGTATCCTTTCGAGTTAGCTGAGTTAAAGGAGTAGCGATTCGAGAAAATCCTTCCACGAATCTCCGATAATAACCAGCTAAGCCCAGAAAGCTACGTACTTCGGTCACCGACTTCGGTTGCTCCCAACTTTGTATTGCTTCAATCTTTGCCGGGTCGACAGATACTCCATGTTTTGACACCACGTGCCCAAGGATTGCTACTTCCTCAAGCCAGAACTCGCATTTCTTTAACTTAGCATAAAGCTTGTTTTCACAAAGCCTTTGGAGTACCAGCTTCAAATGGTGCTCATGATCTTCACAGCTTTTGGAATATATGAGGATGTCATCAATAAAGACAACAACAAACTGATCCAAATATTCCTTGAATATCCGGTTCATCATATCCATGAAAGCCGCAGAAGCATTAGTCAATCCAAAAGACATGACTAAGAATTTATAATGCCCGTACCGAGTTCTAAAGGCAGTCTTTGGAATATCCTCAGTTCTAATCTTCAGCTGATGATATCCAGAACGAAGATTGATCTTTGAAAAGAATTGTGCTCCTTGCAACTGGTAAAACAAGTCATCAATATGAGGTAGCGGATACCTATTCTTGATAGTGACATGGTTTAATTCTCGATAGTCAATACAAAGTCGCATACTTCCGTCTTTCTTCCTTACAAATAAAATAGGAGCACCCCAAGGAGATATACTAGGACAAATGAAACCGATGTCCAATAACTCCTGTAGTTGGACTTTTAACTCCTGAAGTTCAATAGGAGCCATTCGATATGGGGTTTTAGAAATGGGCTTTGCACTAGGTTCAAGATCAATAAAGAATTCAACTTCACGTTCTGGGGGTAGACCGGGAAGTTCTTCAAGAAATACGTTAGGAAATTTACTAACAACAGGAATATTATTCAAATCTGACGTGTCTTTATTCAAATCCATAACATGGGCTAAGAAAGCTTGACATCCATTTTTCAATAAACGAATAGCTCTATGACTTGATATGACAGTGATTGATTTTAGTGATTTAGTTGCTTGAATTCGTACAACAGGTTGGTTAGGAATATGAAAACTAACAACCTTACGAAAACAATCAGTTTTGGCATGATGAGTAGTTAACCAATCAATCCCTAAAATCACATCAAAAACAAGTATCTTTAAAGAGATAAGGTTAACAGGTAATGTGATGGTGCCAACTTGGATCAAACAAGATTTATAAACAGTGGATGTGATGAAAGTTTCTCCTAACGGAGTCTCCACAGATAAATCAAAGTCTAATTTCTCCGGAGTTAAGTTTAAACATTGAGCACAAGCAGAAGAGATAAATGAGTGGGTAGCACCGGTATCTAGTAAGGTATAAACTTCACAAGAATTTATGATTAGCTTACCCATGATCACCTCGTTTGGGTTCCTCGTATTTTGACCAGTCACGACAAACGCTCTTCTAGGAACCGTTGACTTTGACTTTTCTGGGACAGCCTTTTGAGTCACCATCCCCGCTGGACTTGGTTTCGCTACCGTATAATCTCGAGCGATATGTCCTTCTTTTCCATAATTATAGCATACCTTGAACTGTTGTGGGCAGTTTGGACTGATATGTCCCTCTTTCCCACATTTATAGCATACGACCGGTGGCCGCTCTCCTCCCTTAGAACCAGTTGATGTTGGTGCTGATGTCTTCACATTGTCATTGTTAAATCTCCTCTTTTTATAATCTCCCCCCAACTCGCTTCTTCTATTTTCATGGCCATGATTACCACCAGAGTGGTTACCATTTTTGTCCGTATTTTTCTTTCTTCTTATTTGGTTATCGTTGTTCGATGATTCATTACACGGTGATGATCTGGTTGTGGTCCCTCGGTTGAACGTACTCGTTATCTCGCTCTAATAATTGAGCCATGTTGACAACATCTGAATAGAGAGAAAATTTATGAGAAATGAGATATTGACGTATGCCGGGTTTCAAACCTCTCAGAAACATCCGCGTCATACGTTCCTCATTCTCCACCAAATGAGGTGCAAACCAGGACAACTTTGCAAACTTCGCCTCGTACTGGGACACCGTCATGTTGTTTTATTCCAATCTAATAAACTCCACTTCCTTCATATGACGAATACTTTCAAGAAAGTGCTTGTCATTCAATAGTTTCTGAAACGTCTCCTAAGACATGCTGAGTATGGCTGGATGGGTGCGCTTCACAGATTCCCACCAGTAATCTGCCTCATTACGGAACATAAAGGTGGCGAATGGAACCTTCTGTTCCTCCGTGCATCCCAAGACATCAAATATCTTGGTAATTTGTTTGACCCACATTTTTGCCTTAATCGGATCCGGCTTTCCCCATAATTCTGGTGGTCCCAACTCTTTGAACTTCTTGGCTGTGACAAACCGTGCGTTATTATCATTTCCACCTATATTTTGTGCACGAGTCGCCCTCGTCTAATTTTGCATGAACTGCAAAAAGCTTCTAAACATCCCGTCGTTCATCATCTGCTCAGTGGTGTTGTTCATAGGAGGAATATTGCCAGCCTGTTGCACGTTCTCCTCATTGGTGAGTAAAGGTGTCTCCACGGTCTCATTTACTCCACTGTTAACATTCTCAGTCGACATTCTCAAATATTGCCATAAAACAAGGGTTAATTAAAGAAATTAACATATCACATAATATCCCTATATTCTGACCAACCAACAAATAAGCTTAGGTAGGACACATTAGCGAAGGATTTACTCATCTCTCCCCTCCTAGTTCTATTCCCCGATCTCTGCCAGAGATCATATCCCTAAGCTCTGAAACCAACTGTGACGCCCCCAAAATAGGTATACAGCACCCATTCTGAGTCGTCAATAACATGGTACAGAAACAACTACAACTTTATTAATACAACATAAAAATCTATGAGTTTAAATACAAATATTATCTTCTAGACAATATCAACACTCAAATAAGTCCTCATTACAATTATTGATATATTATTTTACAAAAATGGTGAGGACTACTAAAACAACTTTCTAAAACCTTCATTCCATACCCCGACTAGTACTCGCTACATTCTCGCCTCCTAAGAAGAAAAATGGAACAAGAAGGAAAAGGGTGAGCTCAACTAGCCCAGTAAAGAATATTATGACTAAGATAATATAGAACAAATTATCGTTAGTCTTCAACAAGAAAAAATCTGATAAAATACAATAGACAACAAGTTTCGGATCAATATTCGCAATGAAATAATAATTCATAGATGAGTTACGTAGAGAATGAAATCTACTATAATCTATGAATTTAAAAGTCCATCATCATTATTTTATCCCTGTAACATCAATCAATATTCATCTTGAATCAAATATTCATCTTTGCACTACAGGCCAAAGATATTCATCAGTTGGTCATGTTCATCTCAACACCTATTCATCTTTGCACTACGGACCAAAGATATTCATCAGAAAATCATTAATCTTTGCACTACAGGCCAAAGATATTCAGTAAAATCATCATTTAGGACTGAAGATGATGAAAAATATTTTAAAGAAAACGAATCTAGTGAAACAAAAGAACAAATATTAAGGATTCTTACTTTAAACAATCTGAGTTCAAAAATACTTCATAAATAATCATAGTGGAGCAAAATTTAAGAATGATCATGTGACACACCCAAATCCAGGTACTTCATTCCCACGGGATTTGGTGTTCACTTAATCAAACATTCATATCTAACTACCCAATCACAATAAAACTGGATAAATAAAACCTTTCCCATTAAAGGGTTACATAACAAAATCTCTCAGGTTATCTAACCTTTAAATATAATTATTCAAATGTGGAAATTAAATAGACATCATTAAAACCAAGTCTAAGATCATCATAATAAAAGTCTAAAGTAAAAATTATAAGTCTTCATCACTTGCACATTTTTCCATTTCCTTTGCTAGACGAAGGTTCATCTACCTTCTCTTCTTTAGCTACAATGAGTTTTAAAATATACAAGAGTGAGCAAAAGAATTGCTCACTGGATACAATATGAAATCAACAGGAGTATAGTAATAATAACTGCCAATAATAGGCTCATCAACAATGAACATTACTCTATCATCTATAATCAGAAACTGAAATCCAAAATGTGGAATAAATATAACTGAGGGTCATAAGACCATGAACTATGTCCACAGTTGCGAGTAATCTTTCAACTCCAACATTAACAGTCATAAGACTATGATGACTCCTCGTACTTAGGGGGATCAGCCCTTCGTTCCATGTATTGTGCACAAACATTTAACGCTACGCGTAAGTTATCCCCTAATAGTAATAGGGTTGTTCATCTCAGTATTTGGAGTACAAGTCCGCACCAAAGAGAGTTTGGTTTGGATAAGCTTTTAAGGGTAATTTGAAGTTCAACGATTATCAATTAGAGGACTAGTTGAATTAATAACATTATATTACAGAATAATTGTAATTGAATCAACATGGTAAACCAAAATCATGTTTTAGGAATAATCTAATAGCATATACTTTGAATAACTATAACATGCCTTGCTTGAACAATATTAAGTCAAGGTTAATTAGAATTGAGTACTAAGCATGCATAACAGTTTGAACGATGAAATTGCTCAACATTAATATAAATAGTTGTGCATGCTAAACAACAAGTTAAATACAAGAATAACTTGTCAACATTAAACCAAAGTTTAGAAAGCTTGCATTATTCATAAGGTAATCGAATTGAAACAATAAATAGTTCAACAAGATAAAGAATTAGAAAACTTGCATTATTATATTGGGAACAATAATTGATTCCAATTACAAAAGTAGAGTTAGAGAACTTGCATTATTATATTGGGAACAATAATTGATTCCAATTACAAAAGTAGAGTTAGAGAACTTGTCTTGCTCATAGGCTAAACCAATTCAATACGAATCACAATATCCTATAAACATATGTCATCATGACATAATTAGTCATTACCATCTTACAAACATAACTAAGTATGTTCATCATTTAAAAATTGGTTTTTTAATCACATAATTGAGTTATAACACAAGTTAATTGTTAATAACATACTTATTCATAGTATAGATATACTAAAATCAACATTTAGCGATCTACTATCATCACATAAGCTATTTCTTAAAATTTCGTGTACAAAAGTACCAATCAGACCACTATTCTTTAACTTTCATGGCTGACGACACAATTTACAATTTACTTTGTGGGTCGTATTGCGTGAAGGAACATGACATTGTGGCGCAGTGAATAAGGCTACAAAATATTGCTACATGTGAAACTACTATCTTTGGGCCACGCCACAGAAAGCGCAGATCTCGGATCGACAAATTTTCAAGAACAACATAGGAAAAACCAATTTTGGCCTACAAGCTCGTTTCTAACAGACTAAATAGCATATAATTCATACAAAAACTTTATGTAAACAAAATTCAAGAATTCCTAACATGTTTCTATCCATACAACAACATAAACAACAAATTTAGCACATTCAATTTCACTGTTTTTGATAAAAACTCACTTTTTGATATTTTAATGAAAATCAAAACTGTAAATTTTGTTTTTCAACCAAAACCACTAATTCAAAGCATTTTATCAACAATTATACATGCTCTATCAAATTAAATGGTCAATTTATCAACTAAACAACTAATTAACCCTCAATTTCTATTTTAACTAGACAATATATAGTCACCAAAACTCACTGTAAAATATTTTTCTTCCCAAATTACATACATATCATCAATTCATAGATTATATCTTATGAAAATCGTTTTAACATCACTAATAAGTCATATAAAGCCACATAACACAATAATTCATGCTTACACAAAAATTCTACAGAGAATTTGGGAAGAGAAACTAGACTTTTAAAACTAAAAAGAAATTGGAGAATACTTTGATAGAAGATGATATGGCTATTCTTTTCTCTCTCAAGCCTCTCCTTCCCCAATCTCTAGCCTTTCTTTCTTTCTCTCTTCTTTTCTTCTTCTCTTCTTCTTCTCTTCTTCTTCTCTTCTTCTTTTTCCTCTGAGTTTTCTTTCTTCTCTCTAACCTCTCTCCTCTAACATACGTCTTAACAAATAACGTATATAGATATTATATATATTAATTATATAATATAATTATAAACATAACTGATATCAGTTATGTGAATTTTGAAATCAAAAGCCATAAGGCTTGTTTGGTTACTAACTAAAAAAATAACCCATTAACCTTACACCTTGTTTGGTAAAACTCAAATAAATTAAAGACTTAATAGGCATTAGGCCTTGTTTGGCCAAAACGGAATTAAAACTCCTTTAAGTTATTTTAATAACTCCTTTATAAAAGGTTATTTGTCACACATTAACTTAATTAAATTAATTCTAAAAACAATTTATCAAATCACTTTAACACATAAATCAATATCACAAAATTATAATTTTCTATATAATTATAACTTTATTTAATCAACTAACACATCCTTTTTAATTAAAATTCCAATAAAAAGAATAGTAATTCAATTAATCAAAATTCTCTAACTTAATAATTAAATTAAATTAGCAAAATAATTAATTCTCCTTAATTATTTATTTAACAAATAATTAACCACATCAATTCAAATTTGAACAATTATTTATTCAACAATAAACACATCCATTAAATATTTAAATAATTCAATAAATATTTAATATAAAAAATTCTAGAATGTTACAGATCAAAAAGCAGGATACAATCAAAGCTAGTATCCATAATAGATATTTTGGACAAAAAATAAAATTAAATTTTTTTATGAATAATTGTCGTGATTCGTGAATAAGATCAGATATCGTGAATAAGTGTAAGTATACGTGAATAGTAACCCCGACACTAAAAGACAAGAATTTCACAAGAAAAATACTATCAATATTCCGGCATAATGATATTAAATGAAATAATATCATTTTTTTTAAAAAAATAATATCCCTTACCTCGAAAAGACAGTACTTCTGACTGGAATACTAGATATAGTGCTGAAGGGAACTTGCACCGTATAGCAACACTCAAAGTATCAAAATACTCAAAAAAATATGCTCAATAATATAGAGAGAGAAAGAGAGAGAAAACTTCAATTTTTGGTGTGATTTTCAATTCTAACCTAAGCACCCTATTTATAGGAAAATGCTTAGAACACCAAAGCAGAAAATTTAATAAAATATATATTTATAAAAATTATTCAAGCCCACCTCTTTGACAACTGAATTCAGCATGTTTACAGCACCATTGGAGCCCACCAAATGACAAAAGAACGTTTTTGTTAACTAAAACAATTAAAACTTCCAAAAATTAATTATTTTGGAACTTCGGAGCTTCAATAATTCATAACAAATAGCCCCTTTATCATAAAAATTAGAACCTCATGTCTTTTCCATAGGAAATTCCATTCTCTACAACTTTGTAAGTTTAAGTTTTTCCAAATTCTAAACAGAAATTGACCGAAATCCACAAACGGACGATTTTATAAGCTATAATCCAATTTCAGTCACAAAGTGGGGCCCACAAACATGTTTAACATATTTTAAATATTTTTTGTAACAAAAATACTCTTCCTTCTCATTTATTCATATATCACACATTCATTATAAAATATCACCATTATTATATTATTAAAATATAATAATATTTTTAAATGAATTATTTTATCGAAAAAGATAAAATATCAATTTTCAACAATTGTTACATTAAAAATTTTCTCCATCTATATCCACATAAAATAAATATTTTCCTTATCATATAAATCAATAATTAATTATTCACAAATAATATTACGTAATCACAATATAAATAACCAGTAGTTTCCTGGAAAGAGGGGCTTTTAATAAGGATTTCTCCTTACTGACGCGCAATTAGGTGACCAAACCTCTCTCCTTAGACATAATTTTCTAGACATTGCCAATAATGCTATCTAATAATATTATTCAAATAATATGAATTATTGATTCGATAAAGGAAAATATCGCATGCGTTGACAATTATTAAAACAACAATAATATAAAATATCAACGTAGCAATTATTGAATCAATAAAATAAAATATTGAACAAGAATTACTATAACAATTATTGAGTAGTGCCTTTCACGTAAGAATCAATAATTGGTGCAATACTGCGTGCTTCTTGTGTTTTAACCACGAGTATTTCAACAAAGATTAACGATAACAACTACGCCGTTATTTATAAACAACTTATATTTGTCATTTTCTTCATACAATCGCTTTCCGTTATGGGGCCCACACAAGGCTACACCGTCGTATGAATATTCCCCGACAGTAAGAATATTCTACGACCAAACGAATATTCTCCGATAAAAATGAATATTTTATAACCAATTGCTTATTTGAAATATTTGCGCATTTGGTATTAATCAAATTAACCCTTACTATTTCAAAATAATAAATAGAGAAAATTTAATTTCATTTATAATAAGTTGGGGTCTTATACTCTAGGTTCAATATTAAGCTAGTAAGTAGAATAAATAAATTAGAACCATTATAATATTATTTATAATGAATTAAACTCCTTTAATTCTAATATAAATTAATAATATTTATTCTACATCATGAGTGACACCTTATAAATAATGTATCATGACTATCTGGATAATATGAATTCAATGTTTAATTTGTGGATTATCATAAAGAATACAAAGAACCTATTCCATGAATAGTTACCGTAAAATTCAATCCTTCTACCATACAATGTCTCCCGATTAAACAAAAGATATGGAATTACTGACAAATCTTATTTATTTAATCATATGCACTGTGATTCACAAAATTCACAACTTTGATTAATGTAAATTAGAAACTCATTTCTAATTTCATTTCACCTTAGCCAAGGTTTTTTGAGTTATTATTCATCGAATCACATAGGACATTCTCTCCCTTTACTGGAAGTAGTAAATCCTTTGTTCACCATTCACCTATCTCCATGTATACATTATTATACTCGAACATACCCTATTATATACTCTGAGGTATTAAGAAATATGACAAAGTATAACTCAGTATACTAAAGATACTATGATGATCTCAAGTCCAAGTATCACTTGTACAATTATCACTATAGGAACTCCTATTGTCAAGCAAGTAAAACTCCATTAGGGTTTCTTTAAGCAAATCACGTTCAGTGAACTTATTCTCCAATAAGCACCTACATACTTGCTTTAGTGTCTCCACACATATGATTATGAGATCAATCATCCTCTTTAACAGAGTAAGCATAGTATGTACTAATCTATCCGAATTTAGTAAACGCACATTAGTGATCCATACGATTAGGAACATTTTGGTTTTAGAGCTATATATAATTTAGATCTCATTAGCATGATGAACATCATAATTTTAAAAGCATTTCTCCAAAACTATGAGTTTATCATATTTATTAATTCAACTAACTAAAATGGATAAAGAATGCCTTTTGTATTATATAAATTCTCTTATTAATAAATGAACAAGATTACAAAGTAAATGCTTATCACATCTAATGTGATTATCTTGAGGGTATACTACTTTCAAAAATGAACATCCTGCTGAACCTTAAAACCCTCGGGGCTAGTCAATATAACTTTGGCTCCACTAACATTCGAAGTTGAGGATCTATCCACATAAAGAGTCCATGACGACTGTGTCGACTGAATACCAAAAACCAAGCATTACTACACCCTGATCCTGCAAATTAAATTTGGTAAATAAATATTCAACCATGAAGCATCTGGTTTATAAAGCACCTTCTTATGACGTAGATCCGTATAAACCACCACAACCTGACCTTGAAAATAGTGTTGAAGCTTCCAATTGGCTATAATCAAGGCGTAAGCAAACTTATCTAGGTTTAGATACTATGTCTCTACATCCCAAATAGCGTAACTGCTATAATGCACTAGATATTGCTTTCTTTCTGACTCCCTTATCAAAAAAACATCGACAACTAAGAAGCTCGTCGCAAGTTACAGATATAATGGTTCAGAGGGAACCGATTTAATCAACAAGGGTGCTGAAGAAAGGTACCCTCTAAAAAGTATATTCGCACTCTGAAATCCACTGGAAAGTCTTTTTGTTCTTCATTCACCTTATTGAGTCGAATAATGGCAAACACCTCTCTGCAAATCGAGACATGAACCGTCAAAGCACTGTAATTGGCCCCTTTAATAGCTGAACATCTTTGAAAGTCTATGGGAACTTCATATTCATTATATAGTTTTATCTTTTCTGGGTTGGCTTCGACCTATTTCCTATTGACCAAATACCCGAGGAACTTCCCTGAACCAAGATAAAATGTGAACTTAGTCAGATTCAACCGTATATTGTGATCCCGAATAGTTTAAAAACATTCCTCCATATTAGCAAAGTGATCTTAAATCGCTATTCTTTTCAGTATCATGTCATCTATATATGCCTCCATATTATATATGATCTATCTTCAGAACACCTTATTCATCATGCGTTGGTAGGTGGCTCCTATATTGATCAATCTTAATAACATCTTCTTTTAAGCATAGATAGCATGGTCTGTGATGAACGTCGTCTTCGAGATATCCTCCTTAAGCATTGAGATCTGATTATATCTTGAGAAAGCATCCAAAAAACTAAAGAAAGCATGCCCAGAAGTGGCATCAATAAGATGGTCGATGTGTGGAAACAGATAGAAGTCCTTTGAGCATGCCTTGTTCAAGTTTGTGTAGCCGATACACACTATTAATTTTTCATTCGGCTTCCATTCCAACACAACATTAGCCAACCACTTCGGGTAATCAATCTCAAAGATAACATCGTCCGCCAACATCTTGGTTATTTGATCTCCGGGGCGAAAATCCTGCTCTTCAGCCGAACAGGCTTTTGTGTAGGATCCACACATAAGCACGTAAAGTTTTTTTTTTATTTCTTCCCTAAAAATCAATAAGAGTTTATCACCACTATCTTTTCAATATTCTATAAGGTTACTTCCTAAGGTTTTTCCCACCTAAGGTTCATATCTTAAAGCTTTAATACCAACTTGTGACACCCTAAAATCTGGGTACTTCATTCCCACAAGATTTGGTGTTCATTGTCTAAACATTAATTTCTAACTATCCAAATATAATAAAATTTTAATAATAAACTTTCCCATTAAAGGGTTATATCAATAAGTCCAATAAAATCTCTCAGGTTATCTAACCTTTAAAACAAACATCAAATGCGAAAAAATAAATAATACATCACAATATGTAAAATAAAGTCTAACATCAAGAAAGTCAATAAATTTTACAAGTCTTCAACAATTGTTCAATTTTCCTTTCCCTTTGCTAGTGGTTGGTTCATCAACCTTCTCAACTTTAGCTGCAATAATTATGTATGCATGTAAGACCCCAACTTTTTAATAAAGATGATTTTTCTATAAATATTATTTTTAAATATTCTGGAATGACTTTGATATAATGTTATAGTTGTGGGTAATATTTATAAATTTTCCAAAGTACGCAAGGTGTTATAAAATATTCGTTTGGTCGGAGAATATTTTTTTTGTCGGGGAATATTCGTACGATGACACAATCATTGGTGGACCCCACAACGGAATTATTGTCAGAGTTAGAAAATGACAAAAATATTTTTATGAAAATAACGGCGGAAGTGTTACCGTAAAGACTGTTGGAATACCTGGTAGTTAAAATACAGTAGCACACGATATTGCACAGTATTTTTTGAATTATTGATTCTTACGTAAGAAGGCACTACTCAATAATTGTTACAGTAATTACTGTTTAATATTTTATTGATTCAATAATTGCTACGTTGATATTTTTGATTTAATAATTGTCATTACACAGTATTTCAAATTATCAAATCAATAATTTATTTAAATATATTATTATAATATTATATTATAGTAGTATGATGTGATTATATGATAGTATGTTTTTTTTTATAATTTGAATGGTAACATTATTATAGTAAATTCATGGTATAAAAGTAAAATGAGGTGGAAGAGAACAATTTGAATTCTGATGATGTAAGCGATGATGTCATCAAAACGATGAGGTAAGCAATGATGTCATCGGAAGGATGATGTAAGCAATGATGTCATTTGATCGATGATGTAAGCAATGATGTCATATGATCGATGATGTAAGCGATGATGTCATAAATTATGGCTAAAAGACTATTTTACCCTTACTCTACCAAGCTTATAAATAAAAGCTCATTCTTTCATTATTTTTCACTTAATTCACTAAAGCTATGTAAGCGAGAAAGAATAGAGAGAATAAGAGAGAAAGAAGAAGAATACATTACTACAATATTGCGGTATCCAATTTCCTACTAAGGTAAGGGTATTATTTCTTTCTTATTTATGAAGAGAACTTCGTTATTCCATTCTTTATTATTCATTAGAATAACTCAGATACGCCAAGCTACCCTATACTTGGTAAAATTCTTCCATTATTCCATTCTTTATCATTATGTTGAATAACTTCGTACATGCCAAATACCGCATACATGGTGAAATTCTTCTGTTATTCCATTTTTATTATTCTGTTGGAACATCCTCATGACCTGGTTCCATTATTTATTATTTTGTTGGAATAACCTGTCTATGCGGTCTATCGCATGCCTGGTGATTTCTTTTGTTATCCCATTCTTTACTATACTCAGTTGGTTAAAGTTTTGACTTCTATACTCCATGAAATCAATGGAATATCCTTGATATTTGCGCTTCATCTAGTATCTTTTCATGAAAATATTCTTCTGAGCATTCTTGAGTTTTACTCTACAAAGAAGTATCATGTTGACAATTTGGACGTTATTAGTTCCTGGATAAATTAATTCTTGAACTTGTTTTATTGAATTCTTATATCATTGTCATCATCCTCATGTTTATATTATGTTGAAAGTCATCTGTGGCCTGTAGTGCATAGATGGACTTGGTATGATTATGACTAGGGATTATTCGGTGTAATCATGACCGTAATGTTACAAATGATGTGGAAAAAGTCCTCATTTGCCCGTAGTGCATTGATGGATAGTTGTTGGCATGATCATGACCATTGATGAATACACGAATATCCTTGGCCGTAGTGCATGGATAATTTGTGATTGTGATACTAATAAATATCATTGGCCGTATTGCAGGGATGATGTGGATTATTTATTAAGCTGAGTCTCAGCGATAAAAGTGATGAAAAACCTTTTAAATCATAAAAGATAATAAATTTTATTCTCTACTTGACTCTTTTAATGGATTGCTTGTTCCGCTGCAGTTTAACTTGATGTTTGTTATATTTTATCAGTTTAACATTGCTGAAGGCTAATGATAATTTATTTTGCATTATCTTAGTCATAATATTTCTTATTGGGCTAGTTGAGCTCACCCTTTCTTTAACTGTTCTCTTCAAGAAATGAGAACGTAGCCGGGACTAGTCGGGAAACGGAGTGACGATCCAGATGATAGTATTAGTAGTCCTCACTATTCTGTTAAATAGTGTAAAAATAAATGTAAAGAGGAATCTTTTGAGTGTAGATATTGTCTACATGACAATATTCTTATTAAACTCTCAGTTTACGTTTTGTCGTATTTTACACGACAACTGTATTATTAAGTTGTATTTAAATTTTGTACCATGTATTTGGCGACTCAAGATGAGTGATGTATGCCTATTTGGGGGCGTCACAATTGGTATCAAAGCTTAGGGATATGATCCCTGGCTAAGATGTGAGACAAGAACTAGGAGGGGAGAGACGGGGAATTCCTTCATTGGTATGACCTACCTAAGTTTATTTGGTATTTAATTGGTCACGTAGTATAGGGATAATATGTTATATGTTAATTAACCCTTGTTTTGTGGCGAGATTTAAAAATGACATCCGAGAATGTTGAGAACATCAATGGAGCACAGGAGACCGTTGAGAGTCGTGCAAGAGCGGGCCTCGCCCAAAATGCAGTGGAAACACTGGCAACTCTCCTTGACGGTCACCGCTAAGTAGTTCAAGGAACTGGGACCAACGGAGTTTTTTGGAGAGCCAAAAAAACTTAAGGCGGAGACGTGGATAAAACAGATCAACAAGATATTTGATGTCTTGGGATGCTCCGAGGAGCAAAAGGTTCCCTTTGCCCCCTTCATGTTAAGTGCGAGGCGCATTAATGGTGGGAATCAGTAAAGCGTACTCAACCTCGCCGTGACTTGAAGATGTCTTGGGAGAAGTTCCAAGAACTGTTCAATGACAAGTACTTTCCCGAAAGTATTCGTCACATGAAAGAGGTAGAGTTCATCAAGCTGGAGCAAAACAACATGACCGTGTCGCAGTACGAAGCCAAGTTTGCCGAGTTGTCCCGGTTTGCATCTCAATTGGTTGATAATGAGGAGAGAATGACGCAAATGTTTCTAAGAGGTTTAAAACCCGAGATACGTCAATATCTTATATCTCATAAACTGTGTTTGTATTTAGATGTTGTTAATAGGGCTCAGTTATTGGAGCGCGATAATGAGTCAACCCAACCAAAAAAGAGCAGCCGACAAAATGATAATACCAGTGATAACAGTCATCGAAGCGGTGATAATAAGCGTGGAGGAAATCAACATGCCAGAAATGGTAACCACTTCGGTGGTAATCATGGCCAAAACAATAAGAATGGACATTTCAAGAAGAGGAGATTCAACAATGATGGAAAGACGTCAGCATCAGCACTTGTCGTTAAGGAAGGAGAACGACCACCTACCATATGCTTCAAATGTGGATGAGAGGGACACATAAGTCCAAACTGCGTGATGCCATCCAAAGCATGTTACAATTATGGAAGAGAAGGTCACCTGACCCAATTTTATCATGCACCGAAGACAAGTCCAGCTGGGATGGAGGCATCAAAGGCCGTCCCAGACAAGACAAAACCGTTAGTTCAAGGGAAAGCGTTTGTCGTGACCTCCTAGAAAGTAAGGAACCCTAACGAGGTCATCACGGGTAAGCTTATCATAAACTCTAGTGAAGTATATACCTTTTTTGATACTGGTTCTACCCATTCTTTTATTTTTCCTACCCGTGCTCAACGTTTAAATTTAACTCCGGAGAAATTGGACCTTGACTTATCTGTTGAAACTCCATTGGGAGAAACCTTCATTACATCCACTGTTTATAAGTCTTGTTTGGTTCAAATCGGTACCCACACATTACCTGTCGATCTTATTTCATTGAAAATACTTGCATTTAACGTAATTCTAGGGATTGATTGGTTAACTACTCATCATGCAAAAATTGATTATTTTCGTAAGGTTGTTAGCTTTCATATTCCTAACCAACCTATTATGCGAATTCAAGCAACCAAACCATTAAAATCAATCACTGTCATCTCAAGCCATAAAGCTATTCATTTATTAAAAAATGAATGTCATGCTTTCTTAGCTCATGTCACGGATCTAAACAAAAATACGTCAGTTTTGAATGATATTTCTATTGTTAATAAATTTCCTGACGTATTCCCTGAAGAACTTCCTGGCCTACCCCCAGAGCGTGAAATTGAATTTTGTATCGACATTGAACCCGGTACAAAACCCATTTCTAAAGCCCTATATCGAATGGCTCCTATTGAACTTCAGGAGTTAAAGACCCAACTGCAGGAATTGTTAGACATTGGCTTTATTCATCCTTGTACTTCTCCTTGGGGTGCTCCTGTTCTATTCATGAAAAAGAAAGATGGGAGTGTGCGACTTTGTATTAATTATCGGGAGTTGAATCATGTCATCATCAAACATAGGTACCCATTGCCACGTATTGATGACTTGTTTTACCAGTTGCAAGGAGCACAATTCTTTTCAAAGATCAATCTTCGTTTTGGATATCATCAACTGAAGATTAGAACTGAGGATATTCCAAAGACTGCCTTTAGAACTCGGTACGGGCATTATGAATTCCTAGTCATGTCTTTTGGATTGACTAATGCTCCTGCTGCTTTTATGGATATGATGAACCGAGTATTCAAGGAATATTTGGATCACTTTGTGGGTGTCTTTATTAATGACATCCTTATATATTTCAAAAGCCATGAAGATCATGAGCAACACTTGAGGCTGATACTCCAAAAGCTTCGTGAATATAAGCTTTATGCCAAGTTGAAGAAATGCGAGTTCTGGCTTGAGGAAGTAGCATTCCTTGGGCACGTAGTATCAAGCCATGGAATATCTGTTGACCCAGCAAAGATTGAAGCTATTCAAAGCTGGGAGCAACCTAAATTAGTGACCGAAGTACGTAGCTTTCTCGGCTTAGCTGGTTATTATCAGAGATTCGTAGAAGGGTTTTCTTGAATCGCTACTCCATTAACTCAACTGACTCAGAAAGATACAAAATTCGGTTGGAATGAGGAATGTGAGAAGAGTTTTCAAGAACTCAAGAGGAGACTCATTTCAGGACCTGTTCTGACAATACCATCTGTCTCGGAGGGATTTGTCATCTACAGTGATGCTTCGAGCAAAGGGTTAGGATGTGTTCTCATGTAACATGGGAAAGTCATAGCCTATGCCTCTCGACAACTCAAAGAATATGAGAAGAATTATCCTACTCATGATCTAGAGTTGGCAGCTGTTGTTTTCGCACTTAAAATTTGGAGGCATTACTTGTATGGGGAGAAAGTGGAGATCTTTACGGATCATAAAAGCCTCAAATATTTCTTCACTCAAAAGGAACTCAACATGAGACAACGACGTTGGCTTGAATTGTTAAAAGATTATGATCATACCATCCAATACCATCCTGGAAAAGCGAACGTGGTAGCTGACGCATTGAGTAGAAGATAATATGCGAGTACGAGTGCGATATTGACAACGCAAAGGCCCATTTTGTGTGACTTGCAAAGGATGGAGATAGAGTTAAAAACTCCAGGGACCCATGTGATGATGGCAAATATACGAGTAGAATCGACTTTAATTGATAATGTTAAAGCTGCTCAAGTTACAGATCTGGAGCTGATGCGTATGAGGAAGAAAGTGCAAGAAGGTGCTATACCGGAAGTAAGAATCCATGAAGAAGTAATACTTCGAGTCAACTCCAGACTTTGTGTTCCTAACGACCATGATTTAAAGTATAAAATCATGATGGAGGCGCACAACACACCGTTTGCAATCCATCCTGGGAGTACCAAAATGTATCGTGATCTTCGTCATACATTTAGCGTTGTTTATCTCAAGGTGTCTAACTTGTCAACGAGTCAAGGCGGAGCATCAAGTACCAAAAGGTCCATTGAAACCACTTGAAATTCCAGAATGGAAGTGGGAGCACATTACCATGGATTTCGTTACTGGTCTTCCCAAGGTTTCTCAAGGCATAGATGTAATTTGGGTCATTGTTGATAGATTGACCAAGTCTGCTCATTTCTTACCAATACGAGAAACTTATACACTTGAATGTCTTGCTCGTATGTACATAAAAGAGATTGTAAGACTGCATGGTATGCCAATATCCATAGTTTCTGATCGAGACCCAAGATTTACTTCACGATTTTGGGTTAGTTTGCAAAAAGCTATGGGCATGGACTTACGATTTAGTTCGGCATATCATCCTCAGACGGACGGACAATCAGAGAGGACTATTCAAACTCTTGAAGATTTATTAAGACTCTGTGTCCTTGACTTCAAGGGAAGTTGGGACAAGTTCTTACCATTGGTGGAGTTTTCATACAACAACAGTTATCAAGCAAGTATTGGCATGGCTCCATTCGAAGCATTGTATGGAAGAAAGTGTCGTTCTCCAGTATGCTAGGATGAGGTGGGTGAAGCAACGTTGTTGGGACCAGAGTTAGTACGTATGACTACGGAAAAGATTCAAACGATTCGACAACGTATAAAAACCTCACAAGATCGACAAAAGAGTTATGCTAATCTTCATCGAAAGGACGTGGAATTTGATATTGGAGATCATGTGTTGTTACGTGTTACTCCATGGAAAGGAGTTACGAGATTTGGAAAGAGAGGAAAGCTGAATCCTCGATTCATTGGCCCATTTTTAATCCTCGATCGAGTAGGAACTGTGGTGTATAGACTCGCTTTATCGCCAAGTATGTCTCGTGTTCATAACGTTTTTCACATATCCATGTTATGTAAATATGTGGAAGACCCGAACCACATTATTGAGTTAGAACCGGACGAAATAGCGGAAGATTTGACGTATGAAAAGGTTCATGTTCAAATCTTGGATAAGAAGAAACATATTTTACTCTCCAAGGTTATACCTCAAGTCAAAGTTTTGTGGAGAAACCACGATGTTGAGGAAATGACCTGGGAGTTAGAATCTGAAATGAAATCAAGATATCCTTACCTTTTCAACATACCAGGTACGTACCCTAATTTCGAGGGCAAAATTTCATAAGAAGGGGAGGTTGTAAGACCCCAATTTTTTAATAAAAACGATTTTTCTATAAATATTAATTTTAAATATTCTAGAATGAATTTGATATAATGTTATAGTTGTGGGTAATATTTATAAATTTTGCAAAGTACGCAAGGTGTTATAAAATATTTATTTGGTCGGGGAATATTCTTTTTGTCGGGAAATATTTGTACGATGACACAATCATTGGTGGACCCCACAACGAAATTATTGTCGGAGTTAGAAAACAACAAAAATATTTTTATGAAAATAATGGCAGAAGTGTTACCGTTAACACTGTTGAAATACCTGGCGGTTAAAATACAGTAACACGCGTTGTTGCATAGTAGCACACGGTATTGCACAATATTTTTTGAATTATTGACTCTTACGTAAGAAGGCACTACTCAATAATTGTTACAGTAATTACTGTTTAATATTTTATTGATTCAATAATTGCTACGTTGATATTTTTGATTCAATAATTGTTATTACACATTATTTCAAATTATCAAATCAATAATTCATTTAAATATATTATTATAATATTATATTATAGTAGTATGATGTGATTATATGATAGTATGCTTTTTTTTTATAATTTGAATGGTAACGTTATTATAGTAAATTCATGGTATAAAAGTAAAATGAGGTGGAAGAGAACAATTTGAATTTGAATTCTGATGATGTAAGCGATGATGTCATCGGAACGATGAGGTAAGTATTGATGTCATCGGAAGGATGATGTAAGCAATGATGTCATTTGATCGATGATGTAAGCAATGATGTCATATGATCGATGATGTAAGCGATGATGTCATAAATTATGGCTAAAAGACTATTTTACCCTTACTCTACCAAGCTTATAAATAGAAGCTCATTCCTTCATTATTTTTCACGAATTCACTAAAGCTATAGAGCGAGAAAGAATAGAGAGAATAAGAGAGAAAGAAGAAGAATCTTCTGTTACTACAATATTGCACTATCCAATTTTCTACTAAGGTAAGGGGTATTATTTCTTTCTTATTCATGAAGAGAACTTCTGTTATTCCATTCTTTATTATTCTGTTAGAATAACCAGTATACGCGGGCTACCCTATACTTGGTGAAATTCTTCTGTTATTCCATTCTTTATCATTATGTTGGAATAACATGTCTATGCGAAGTACCGCATACATGGTGAAATTCTTCTGTTATTCCATTTTTATTATTCTGTTGGAACATCCTGTCGGTGCGTTACGGATGACCTGGTTCCATTATTTATTATTTTGTTAGAACATCCTGTCTGTGCGTTTACGCATGACCTGGTTCCATTATTTATTATTCTGTTGGAATATCCTGTCTGTGCGTTTGCGCATGACCTGATTCTGTTATTTATTATTCTGTTAGAATAACCTGTCTGTGCGGTCTATCGCATGCCTAGTGATTTCTTTTGTTATCCCATTCTTTATTATACTCAGTTGGTTAAATTTTTGACTTCTATACTCCATGAAATCAATGGAATATCCTTGATATTTGCGCTTCATCCAGTATCTTTTCATGGAAATATTTTTCTGAGCATTCTTGAGTTTTACTCTACAAAGAAGTATCATGTTGATAATTTGGACGTTATTAGTTTTTAGATAAATTAATTCTTGAACTTGTTTTATTGAATTCTTATATCATTGTCATCATCCTCATGTTTGTATTATGTTGAAAGTCATCTATGGCCTGTAGTGCATAGATGGACTTGGTATGATTATGACCAGGGATTATTCGGTGTAATCATGACCGTAATGTTATAAATGATGTGGAAAAAGTCCTCATTAGCCCGTAGTGCATTGATGGACAGTTGTTGGCATGATCATGACCATTGATGAATACACGAATATCCTTGGCCGTAGTGTATGGATAATTTGTGATTGTGATACTAATGAATATCCTTGGCTGTAGTGCATGGATGATGTGGATTATTTATTGTCGAGTCTCAAATGATAAAAGTGATGAAAAACCTTTTAAATCATAAAAGATAGTAGATTTTATTCTCTACTTGACTCTTTTAATGGATTGCTTGTTCCACTGCAGTTAAACTTGATGTTTGTTATATTTTATCAGTTTAACATTGTTGAAGGCTAATGATAATTTATTCTGCATTATCTTAGTCATAATATTTCTTACTGGGCTAGTTGAGCTCACCCTTTCTTTCACTGTTCTCTTCGGGAAATGAGAACATAGCCGGGACTAGTCGGGGAACGGAGTGATGGTCCAGATGATAGTATTAGTAGTCCTCATTATTCTATTAAATAGTGTTAAAATAAATGTAAAGAGGACTCTTTTTAGTGTAGATATTGTCTAGATGACAATATTCTTATTAAACTCTCAGTTTACGTTTTGTCGTATTTTACACGACAGCTGTATTATTAAGTTGTATTTGAATTTTGTACCATGTATTTGGCGACTCAAGATGAGTGATGTATGCCTATTTTGGGGGCGTCACAATACAAGAGTGAGCAAAACAAAATCGTAACAACTGCCAATGCATAGGCTCAATAGAACTGAATAATATTCTCTATCAATAATAATAAAGAACTGAAAATAGAATTTGAAATGTATCCGAGGGTCACAAGACCAGCAACTATGTCCAAGGTTATAAGTATTCTTTCAACTTAAACCTAAACAATCATAAGACTGTAGGGACTTCCCGTACTTAGGGGGATCAGCCCTCGTACCATGTATTGTGCACAAACATCTAAACTCTTACGCATAATAAATCCCTTATAATATGGTTGTTCTTCTCAGTTTTAGAATACAAGTCCGCACCAAATTAATTTTGGTTTGGATAAGCTTCAAGGGTAATTAGAGTTCGACGAACATCAACTAAGGATTTGTTGAATCAAACTTAATAATGTTTCAAGCTTTTTATAACATGTTATGGAATAGTTATGAACCAAAATCAAATAAACATAATGCATCAAAGTCATGCTTAAGGAATAAGCTTAAAAGCATCGAAAGATATACTAAACCTTGCTTGAGCAATAATAATAAGCTAAGGTTACATTCTTTTTCGATAACGAAACAGAATTAGAAACTTTGTTCAATGTAAGAGTAGGTTTAGGAATAAGAACTTGTTCAATAAAGATACAACTTGAACATTCATAATTGATTTAGGGTAATGAACTTGCATAACAATGATAAACGATATAGAATAAGGACCTTACTTCACATAAAGAATTAAGGTTTAAGGAACTTGTTTAATCATAATCAGGATAAAGATAAATAATAGCTTGACAACCAAAGGTAAATAGAGTTATGAAACTTGCATTCATTACAAAGAGAATGAAGTTAGGAAACTTGCTCAATTGTAATCAAGATAGGATAAACTCAAATAGATGTTAGAGTTCAGAAACTTGCCTTGTGTGTAAGCTAAAGCGTATACTTGATTCTCAATATCCTATACACATGTTATCATGACATAATTAGATACTACATGTACTCAATACATAATTAAGTATCTATTTCATGTACGACTTGTAGTCTTAGGTTCAATTACTTAGTTCAACCATAACTCTTCAATTTATCACATAATTTATTAATTGCTAATAATATTTTTCATACTTGGTACTATAACACAACAATAAGACAAAAATCACATTTTAAGAGTCATAACATTACTATTTATCAACAATTACAAAATTTTATAATCAAAATAAATTTTATGGCCAATACTGCTAACTGGCGCTTCAATACCTTGAACATATACTAGAATGGCATCATGCTACAATGAAAGTGCTGCTATTGTGAGACAAAGGCATATAACTGGCGCAGCAGCACTGGAATTGTACTATGGGGTGGCACTATAGCGTCGAAGTACAGTTCCAGGCAGACATTGTTCGCGAAAAACACAAAACAAAGCCATATTGGCATACAAGCTACTTTCTAACAAGCTTTTAACAATAAAAATAGTATAAATAACAAATTTAAAACCTCTAATTTCACTGTTCTTGCTAATACTTCACTTTTAGACATTCTTAGCAAAACAAACCACTATAAAATCGATTTGCAACTAAAACCTTTGTTTTCGTTTCTTCATGTATTTTCACAATCAATAATCAATTTATACTTTATACTATAAATTAAATATCAATTTTAACTCTAAAATAAGCCATATTCATTTCACTATAATATAATTTTCTCCATATATATATATATATATATATATATCATATTTACATGGATTAAATTACTCTAAATCATATACTAAACATATCAAATAGTTTATCAACAAATTATTATATATACAAACCATATAATCAACAATTAATCATCAATATAAATTTTACATAAAGCTTTTAAACAAAACGAGAACTCAAACTTAGAAGCTAATATTATACCTTTGATTGCTATCTTAAGACTTTGTTAGAAGATAAGAATGGTCTTTCAACTCTCTTTTTCCTTCTATAGTTCTCCAATTCCTCCCCAATTTCTAAAACTCCTCACTTTCTCTCAAGTTTTTTTCTGTGTTTTTCTTTTCTTTCACTTCTTCTCTGTTCTTTCTCTCTTTCTATCTTAACGTAAAAACATAATATAACTGATACATATAATACATAAATAAAAAAAACTAAAAAACATAATATCTCTGTTTAATTCATTGTCAGTTATTTTTTTTTAAAATTCAAAAGCCACTAGGGCTTGTTTGGCAAAACAAACTAAAAAATAAATAAATAAATAAGAATTAACAAGCCCTTAAGTCATGTTTGGTAAAACCTATTTAAATCTCTTTTAATTTATTTTAATAACTCATTTATAATATAGTTTATTGTCACACTCTATTTAATTAAATTTAAATATCCAAATTTAATTAAAGTAAAGCTAATAACAACTTATTAAATCCATTTGTCACATAATCATAGTGCCATAAAATTATAATTTTCATTAAAATTTTATTTAATAAATTAACACATCACTTTAATTCCTAAATTAAATTAAAAAAATATTATAGCAAATCCTTTAATCCTCATCAATTCTCTAATTTAATTATTAAATTAAATTAGAATATTATCTTATAAAATTTAATCCTCACTCTTTTATTTAAATTAATTTTACAATACTAAATTACCAATTATCAACTTAATTAAAATCTTACCTTAATTAAGTTAATTCCTACAACTCATGAATTATTTATTTAACTAATAAATAATTAAATTAAACAAATATTTATTTAACAATAAACACATCAATTAAAATATTTATTTAATTCAATAAATATTTGAAATTATAATTAAAATTCTGGATTGTTACATTCTTCATTCCTTACAAGGATTCTGTCCTCAGAATCACACCTCAAACAATTCATTCGTCACATTCTTCCCTTCTTACAAGGATTCTGTCCCCAAAATCGAAGACATAATTAAACAAATAACTCAGGATAGTTCTTCATCATTTTGTCTTCGAGTTCCCACATAGCTTCTTCGGCATTGTGATTCCTCTATATCACCTTCATGAAAGGTATCACTTTATTTCTGAGCACTTGTTCTTTCCTATCAACTATCTGGATAGAAATCTCATCATAAGACAAGTCCTTATCGAATTGTAATGGTTCATACTCGATCACATGCTTGTAATCAGGTTTATATGGTCGTAGCACCGAAACATAAAAAACATTGTGAACATGTTCCAACTCTTGAGGAAGAGCTACCTCGTAAGAAACTTCACCTACTCTTCGCAGCACCTCGAAGGGTCCAATAAACCTCAGGCATAGCTTTCCCTTTTTACCAAGACTGATTTTCCCCCTCCAAGGAGAAACTTTTAGGAAAACAAAATTTCCTACGTCAAAATCTCGATCTTGTTTGTGTTGATCAACATACTTCTTCTGTCTGTCTTGAGCCGCTACCAATCTTTCCTTGATGAGTTTGACAACCTCGACAGTCTGCTGTACCAGTTCCAATCCTAACAGTTGACATTCACCAACTTCATCCCAGCATAGTGGAGTTCTGCACTTCCTACCGTACAATGCTTCATAAGGCGGCATACCAATGCTTGCGTGGTACTCCCTCCATCCCTAATTATTTGACGTTTTAGAGGTGGACACAAGAATTAAGATAATGATTGGAAAGCATTAAATATAGGACTTAATTGTCTATAATACCCTTAAATCTTTTGTTGGGATACGGAGAGAGAAAGAGAGAAAGAGTTTAAAGTATCAAAAAAATAGAAAGAGTAATGAGGGATAATTTTGGAAAAATTGTCATTAATTCTTCTAGATTTGAACAAACATCAAATAATTAGGGACAAATGAAAAACTCTAAAACGTCAAATAATTAGGGACAGAGGGAGTAACTGTTGTTGTAGGCGAATTCAGCCAACGGTAAATGATCATCCTAGTTCCCTTTGAAATTCATGATGCATGCTATAAGCATATCTTCTAACATCTGGATTGTTCATTCGCTTTGGCCGTCTGTTTGAGGATGGTACGCTGTACTCATTCTCAATTGTGTTCCCATGCATTCTTGTAGTCTCTTCCAGAAGTTTGACGTTAATCTCGAATCTCTGTCAGACACAATTGACACTGGAACTCCATGTCTCGAAAAGATCTCCTTGATGTACAACTTTACCAATTGATCAAGATTGAATCTAATCTTTATTGGCAAAAAGCTTATTTCTTTAATCTATCAACTATCACCCAAATCGCATCGTATCCTTTCTGAGTCGTTGGAAGACCTACCACAAATTCCATTGTGATATGCTCCAACTTCTATTCTGGTATTTCCAACGATTGAAGTAATTCGCTTGGTCTTTGATGCTCGACCTTGACTCTTTGACATGTCAAGCATTTCGTGACACATTCTGCAACATCTCTTTTCATATTCGACCACCAATAATGTCATCGTAAATCTTGATACATCTTCGTACTTCCCGGATGAATTGAATATCTTGAGTTATGAGCTTCGATCAAGATTTCATCTTTAATATCTGGTATGCTGGAACCTAAATTCTTCCCTCGAAACCTTAGAAGTCCTTCGGTATCGATCTTGTATTTCACTTCATTACCCTCAACCACTCTTTCTTTGATTTTCCCACATTCTTCATATTGTGGTTGAGCGTTCTTCACTTTGTCCACTAAAGTTGGACTAGCTTCCATCTGGAATAATCTTTCATTGGATTCTTTCGGAAGTTTTATATCCAACTCTAGCCTTGCCATTGCTGCGATAAGTTCCTCCTGAGCTGTTAATAACATTAATTTCTCACGACATTTTTTACTCAAGGCATCAGCAACCACATTTGCTTTACCCAAATGATAAAAGATCTCACAATCATAATCTTTAATCAATTCTAGCCATCACCTCTAACGCGTGTTCATATTTTTCTGTTTGAAAATATATTTTAGACTTTTATGGTCCGTATATATCTCACATTTCTCTCCATAGAGATAATGTCTCCATATCTTCAGAGCAAATACCACCGCAGCCAACTTTAAATCATGAGTCGGGTATCCATTCTCATAGTCCTTTAGTTGCCTGGATGCATACGCAATGACTTTGTCGTTTTGCATAAGCACACAACCCAGTCCTTTATGTGATACATCACTATACACCATGAAGTTTCCTTTATTATCCGGTAATGACAACACAGGTGCCATGCTAAGCTTTTTTTTCAAGTCTTGAAAACTCTCTTCACACTTCTCCGTCCAAACAAATTTTACAGATTTCCTTGTCAAATTTATCAACGAAGTGGAAATCTTGAAAAATTCTTGAATAAATCGTCTGTAGTAACCTGCCAATCCAAAGAAACTCCTCACATCCGATGGTGTCGTTGGTTGCTCCCAATTTAGTACAACTTCCACCTTTGATGGGTCCACTGAAATCCCATCTTTGTAAATCACATGCCCAAAAAATTGCACATGTTCTAGCCAGAATTCACACTTAGAGAATTTTGCCTACAACGTTTTCCTTTTTATCGTCTCCAACGTCAAACATAAATGTTCCACGTGTTCTTCTTGAGATTTGGAGTATACCAAAATATCATCAATGAATACCACCACAAACTTATCTAAGAATGGTTTAAACACTCTATTCATCAAATCCATGAATGTTGTAGGGGCATTAGTTAAACAAAAAGACACTACCAGAAACTCATAGTGTCCATACCGAGTTCTGAATGTCGTCTTAGGTATATCCTCCTTCCTTACTTTTAATTGATGATACCCACTTCTCAAATCTATCTTCGAGAAGTATTTGGCTCCTTTCAATTGATCAAACAAGTCATCTATTCTTGGCAACGAATATTTATTTTTAAAAGTGATTTTGTTTAATTCCCTATACTCAATGCAAAGACGCATTGACCCATCCTTCTTTTTCATGAATAATATCGGTGCTCCCCATGGTGATATACTCGACTGAATATATTTTTTGTCTACCAGCTCCTGCAGCTGTACCATCAGCTCCTTCATCTCTATTGGAGCCATCCTGTACGGGGCCTTCAATATCGGAGCATTCCCTAGTGCTAAATTGATAACGAACTCGATCTCTCTATCAGGCGGAAGTCCTGGAAAATCATCTAGAAATACATCCGCAAAATACCTAACAACCAGTATCTCCTCCAATTTCACACCCTTCTTCTGAGTATCGACTATGTAAGCTAAGTACCCTACGCAACATTGACTGAATAACTTTTTGGCCTACATAATTGTCAGACACATCGCTTGTCTAGGCAATTTTCTACCATAGAAGACTACCTTTGACGGAGTCATAAGGTTTACACTTTTCTTTTGGCAATTAATTATTGATCCATAATTGAATAAACAATCCATTCTCAATATAACAGCAAACTCTCCAAGTTTTATTGGGATTAAATCTACTGTTATAACATTTCCCTTAATATTCACCCTACAATTCTTGTATACGAACTTAACAGGAATCACCTCCCTATTTGCAATTTTTATGTTTAAAGGAAAATTCAACTCTTCACTAGGAAATTCTAACCTCTCAGAAAATTCATCAGATAAACGAGCAAGTAGCACCCGAATCAAATAATACATATGAATTTATATTATTGATTGAGATAATACATGACACAATATCTTTTGATTGCAAAACATCCTGCATAGTCATGTTGAAAATTCTGGCTGTGGGTCTTCTTGATGACGTTATTCTAGCAATAGCCAATGTACCTCCACTGTCGCATCCCTTGCTACTAGTTGTCTTTCAAGCTTTCTTCTTAGGGCACTCGCGAGCAAAATGATCCTTTGACCCATATGTGTAGCAAGCATTCTTCTTTGGTTGATGGAAATTTGGAGCAATGTAACCTTTTTGGCCACAGTTGAAGCATGCTCTCTGTCCCCTTAGGTACACGCCAGTGTGATTCTTCCCGCATGTAGCACATGCTTCAAACTTCCTTTTTTGCTAACTCACCAACACTCGCATTCCACTTCCTCTTCAGGTTATTATTATTATTCCCACCACTGCTACCACCATTCTTAACTTCACTCTCATTCTTTTTCTTTCTTTGTTCCTGATTATACTTCGTCACAGCCTCGCCTCCACCCTCAGCGATAATCGCCTTCTCCAACATCGCTGCAAATGTCTTCAACTGAAACATGGAAACTCTACTGTATAACTAGGGCTTCAATCCATGTTCAAATCTCCTCGCCTTGCGCACATCTGTGTTAACTTGATATGGCACAAACCTCGCTAACTCATTGAACCTTACTACATACTTCGACATTGTCACTGAGCCCTGCTTCAGCTCTAAAAACTGCACTTACATATGATTCTTTGAACTCTCTGGGAAATAGGTCTCAAAAAATATTTCCTTGAACCTTTCCCAAGTTATCACTCCCTGACCTCCTCTAGTTTTATTGGCTTGTCACCAATAACTGGCCTCTACTTTCAACATAAATGTTATAAAAGCAGTCTTCTGGTTCTCACTGACTCTAGCAACATCAAATACTTTCTCTATTTCCATGATCCAGGTTTGTGCATCAACTGGATTCATGGACCCACGGAATTCTGGTGGTCCAACCACCTTGAAATCTTTGAAGGTTGCAGCTTGGTTCTGCGGTGGATTTTGTAGTGTTCCCGTTAGTAACGTCACCAGCTGCTGAACTGGGTTAGCATCAACGTTGTTGTTATTAGTTGATTCCTCAAGGGTTCTTTGTCGTGTTTGACGTCTTGGAGGCATTTTTTGTTAAAAATATACTTCTTAGATTATTACTCAATCTTTTAAGTATTTTCTACTTCACTCGCACATCATAAAATATCACCACAAAAACATATAACATCTTGAATAAATATTAACATTTTATTCATTCATCATTTTTAACAACATAAAAATAATAGCACCTCTACTATTTACATTACTTTTCCTGAACTATAAAAGTTGCAGGATAACATCATCATCATCATATCCCATTGGTTACATAACACTTGGGATTTACATCTTATTTATTATATCATTAGTCACACAACAATTACATTCTCTACGATGACCTAATAAAATGCTTCATAGCCTTACGACGCTCTTCTTCCATAATACGAAACATTGTTCTGTGATCTAACATATACCAATGCAGCGTCTTGAACTGAATCGAATAATACATGACCTAGTCTTGAGATCGGTTGATCACGGTGTTGAAAATGCCATTCATCTCCTCAATCTTGATCTTCTTTGCTTGTACTTCCCCCTCTGCTACTCCTGCACGCTGAGAAGCTTCCTCGTACGCGTCTTCAACTATTGCTCTTTTGGCAGATTCTTCCTTCAATTTTTCCTTCAGCTTCGTAATCTCATCCGTTAACTGGTCATTCTCCCCTTCTGTGTGAATCACCTTCCATTCCAAATTACTCAGATGCTCGTCAAGATCCCGGATCTTATCTTCCTTCTGTGCCATCGAAGTTTGACGTTCAACTACTATCTCCTCCAACTCCTCAACTGTGAGACCCCAAATTTTATGAATAAAGATTTAAATTTCTCGAAATATATTTTTTAATATTATGGTGTGGATTTGATATAATGTTATAGTTGTGAGTAATATTTACAAATTTTGCAAAGCAAGCAAGTGGTTATATAATATTCAATTGGTGGGAATATTCTTTTTTGTCGGGAATATCCAGACTGACAAGCACAATCATTAGTGGACCCCTAACGAAGTATTGTCGTAGTTAAAAGCGGCCATGTAATTATCTTTTATAAAAATAACGGCGAAAGTGTTATCGTTAAAACTATTGAACTACCCGGTAGTAAAAGTACAGTAATACGCGTGGTTGCATAGTAGCACACGGTATTGATTATTGATGCTTACGTAAGAAGTCACTCAGTTATACTCAATTATTGCTACGAGATTTTTCGATCATATCTCTCATATTATTAATTCAATTATTGTCACAAAGATCATCCGTGATAATATGTTATATTATTAAATCAATAATTGAGACGACAAAGTTATTCATATTATTATTTGCAATATTGAAAATGTCTAGAAGTTCTGTCAAGGAGAGGTTTGGTCACCTAATTGTGCGCCAATAAGGAGAAATCCTTATCGGAAAGCCCCCTCTCTCCTGGGAACGACCTGGTTGTTAAATATTGTGAATAATAATATTAATGATGAATAAGATTGTGTTGATTAAAGATTAAATTGTTAGTTTCATTGTGTTGGAATTATTAGTGTTAGTGAGAATCGACATTTATTTCGATAATAATTGATGTCTGGAGGTTATATTGACCAATCGGGTAATTAATCGAATAAATGAGCAAGTAATTGCTATTAATTCACATGATTATAACTATTTGTTCACATGTGTGTAATATTGATTCACATTCATTTACTTTTAGGGGAGTTGGTGCAAGGTTGATAATACTTGCATGACTAAGTTAAAAATGGAGGTATAGACGGAGGTACTATATTGTAATTCGTATTTTCACATGATTATAACTATTGATTCACATGATTGAACTATTGATTCACATTATTTACTATTAGGGAAGGTGGTGCAAGTTTGATAATACTTGCAGGACTAAATTAAAAATGAAAGAAAAATTGGAGGTATTATATTGTAATATTTTGAACCCCAAAACGTACAATTATTGAAACTATATTTTTCTATAAATAGAAGCTCATTCTTCTTTCATTTCTCACCAATTCACTAAAGCTATAGAGCAATTATTATAGAGAGAAATTATAGAGAAAAAGAAGAAGAGAAGTCCGCTACCTCTCTATTCCAAAGATCCAAATTTTTATTCTAAGGTAAGGGGTATTATTTCTTTCGTATTCATGAAGAGAGCTATTGTTATTCCATTCCTTATTATTATGTTAGAATAACCTATCTATGTGAAGTACCGCATACATGGTGAAATTCTTCTATTATTCCATTCTTTATTATTCTGTTGGAATAACCTGTCTGTACAGTCTATCGCATGCCTGGTGAATTCTGTTGTTATTCCATTCTTTATTATTTTGTTGGAATATCATGTCTGTGCGGTTTACGCATGACCCGGTTCCATTCTTTATTATTATGTTGGAATATCCTGTCTGTGCGGTTTAATCATGACCTGGTTCCATTCTTTATTATTATGTTGGAATATCCTGTTTGTGCGGTTTACGCATGACCTGGTTCTATTCTTTATTATTCTGTTGAGAATAACCTGTCTGTGCGGTCTATCGCATGCATGGTGAATTCTTCTGTTATTCTATTCTTTATTATTCTGTTGGAATAACTTGTCTATGTAGATTACCGCATGCATGGTGAATGATACTTTGTGTCTTCCTAGAAAAGAAAAACTTCTTCATCCACTGAAAAATCCCACAATTGTTCTTTAATCAACGAATACTTGAAACACCATAAAACAATTTAGTATATGAACATTTCATCATCAAAACTCAAGGATAGAATATGACTAAGTCAACAACAACTTCGTCGGGGCGAGCTCTGAATGTGCTGCAGCGAACTTGGACAGAGGGCATTCCGTCGGGGCGGAGGTTCCTAGGCCAACATATTTCAGAATTTTTCTTCTTTTTGCTTCTAATCAGCTCCAAATTATCCCGTATCATCACTTAAGCTCCATTTTAACTTAAAATCAATAAACACACTAATAAATCCATTTACATTACAAAACATGCAATAAAACCAAATATAAAGGAATTAAAATCAATAAATTTTATGTTCCTATCATTGCTCTAGAAGTTATCACCACATAAACATTATAACAGTACACCCTATAAAAGAGTAATATTATGGTGACAAAATATGTTTACAAAAATATAAATATAAAATGATTTGTTAGATTGTAATTAGTGAATATTTTATCATACATGAGTGGTTCCAATACTTATAATCGATAACCATCATCCACGTGACCACGTCATATTGTTGTTGTATCTAAATTTTTATCACCAAAATATTATTAATATGTAAAATCAGAAAGAAATATAGAAAGATTTTGGCAAATTTCCCCCCTTCTTTTTTCCGCCTTTGAATGGCAAGGTATGAGTATCAAAATTGGCATAAGTTTCTTAGGGAACAACTGAGTGGCCCATGGGCCACCCTACAAAGAGGTACTGGATCAAAAGATCTAGGAGGTAAAGAAACCAGTGTGAAGGCCACACATTCCCCAATCTAAAAGTGGACCACAGACAAGAATAGTTAAATTGAGCTTTATTGGGTCCCATGATAATTTAAGCCTCCATAATTATCTAAGAGAAGTTCATCAAGAAAAATTTGAATTAGTAATTCTCTCCCTTCTAAAATAAGTGTCACATTTTCCTTTCTTGTACTTTCTAAAGATGTTTCAAAATTGATTAAATTTAATCTAATTTTACATTTATTATTATTAAAGTAAATAAGAAGTTAAAGAAAATTAAAATCTCTTTTAAATTAAAAAATTATATAAGAATGGCATGAAAATTAATTTTTATAACATTTAATAGCAACATGTCATATAAACAATTTAGGAGAATATCAGACATTTTAAATTTAATATAATTAATTAAACAGTTCTATCATAATAAACAATAATTATAGAATTTGTTAGTACAATTCAAATCTCTTGATACTTTCTTAAACTCATTTGCATGTCATGTCATTCTTATATAATATATTATCGTTTTAAGTATATGAATTATATATTTATTGGGAATTAAATTTTGAGGCAGGGGAAATATGTAACATTGGTCTAGTCTCCATACCTTATTTTAGGCTCAAATTAAAATTTGGACCAGATATGTATTGAGTGGGCCCTATTACAAAAGGAAAAGCCCAAGTGTGTAAAGGGATAAGAATAGATTGTTAAGGACAAGTCTATTTTGGAAAATAGAGTGGAGTAATAAATAATTAGTGATGCAACCCCATCCCTAACCCTCTCCCTCTCCCTCTCCCTTAACTTTCAGTGGGGGAGAAAACAATGAATCATGGAACTCAAGTTGCAGGGTCCCTTGTCAAAAGTACAAGTTTTTGTCTACTCTTTTATTTTTTGTTGCAATATAGTCCAAAACACTCCATATAGGTGTCCAATTATTGTTTGTTTTTTATTGGTTTGGAATTTGTGGTTCTAAAGTCTAGATTCAACACCGGGTTTACTTTCTTTTCTTACATTTTTATTTGAGTTTGGCTATATATTGTGATATTTTTTTTTATCGAATTACGATTATGACGTATATTAATATATGAGATTACATAAAATTATAAAATTTGTCCATTACATCAAATACATCGTAAAAATATTATTAATTAGATTCATCCACGTAACTCACAATAAAAAAAATCGACATATATATTATTTTCTATTTTATTTTTAAGTTTACAATTTAAACAATAGAAAATTTGAATTCGCTAGTTCCTGACAAAAAAAAAGTAAATAAAATATAATATAATATTTACATCGGGTTATATTAATTATGAACAATGTGAAAAAATTGTAATTGTATATATACAAAATACAACATTCAAGGTGAAATTGCTCAACTCCCGCGATCCTTTTTATTATATATAAAATAATTAGATATTTATGTTATCAATTGCCAACTTAATTATTTAACAAGTTAGAATTTTAATTATTTAAATGTTTTTAGCCAACTTTAATTAATTTAGAGTAAATGTGTTGTTGAGTTGAATAAAGGGGTTTGTATAATTATGTTGCCCATTATAATATTTGTAAAGATAAAGAGAGAAGGAAAAAGCTTGAGAAATTAGATGAAGTGATTTATGCCATCCAAATCCTATTCATGATTTCCTATCACCACAAAATGCACTATTATAAAAAGATCACCAAAACAAAAGTCTTTTTCCAATTTTTAATGTTATTAGTATATATTTATGGGTGCTTATGGTACAAAGAAAAGAACCCATAAAGTGTGGACTCATAAAATTTGAAGGGACTTGTAGCAAACTTTAGTTTTCATATGAAATGAAAGTCAAAACCCTAAAAGGTGAGGTCACATCTTGACCAAAATATCTTAAGTTAATGCCTGCTCCTCCTATTGTTCCTCCCTCCAAATAAAACATTTATTTTTAATCGTGTACTAGTTATTGTTATGATTAATCATTTTTTAATTATTTATTATTTTCTTTGAAAGAATTATCATTTTAATTCTTTGTATTGTAATTTTTTCATCATCGATTAGGTTTTTTGATAAAAAGAAATTTTTTTTATCGTTTTAAAAAAATTAATAGTTACGAAGTTTCACATAATCTTTAAATACTATATACAAATCTTTTTAGTAATTAAAGCATTAACTATACTTTTTAATTTCCTTTAAAAGGACATTTGATGAGGAATGGAGGAAGTATTTCATATTAAGTATACTTTTCAACAATTTATTAGTAGAACTTTGAAGTTGAAAAATTCAATGACTAAATATTTAGCTGTGAGATTTTATGACATCACATTTATGTAAACCAAACTCAAGAGGAAAAAATGAACGTTTGCTTAAAGTCAAGGGCCTTATTCACTATTGAATAAATTTTCTTGGTTGATTTGTTATCAAGTTGAGAAAAAAGCTATCTAGAAGATTTGACTGGTGGCCCATATACAGCTGGGTTCTGTAGCAAATTGGTGTGAGGTCAAGCCTTGCATTGCCTGAGAAGCTTTGCAGGCTGACCCAAGCTCACAGGAAAACTCACTTAATGGGCCTGTTTGTTTCAATTTTTAATTTTCTGCTTATTGCTTGAGACAATTTAAATAAATAAAAAAAATGCAGTTTTTATGCAAATTTGTGAATCAATAAATAACTTGTACTGCTGATCTGACCATCATTGTAACTTTGAACTAGCAAACATGATCTGAAATTCACGAGCAAAAATTGGTCAATAGATATTGCAATAGTTTGAAATATCAAAGAATTCAATAGGGTAAAAAATAAATAAAAATCTAAGTTGGGTCATATAAAAGAGAAATTCGTTGTTTATAGGTGCGATTTCCTCATCGTTATACAATACAATATTTAAAGTCCCTAAAAGTCTAGCTTATAAAGGGTAAAGAGGTTTATAAATTATTTGGAGTACCTCAGGCTATCTAATTCTCATCTTCAACTAGTTCACATTAGAGGTTTATGGAATATTTGATTTATGTATGCTCCCTGCTAGCTCACATAAGATAAAAGATAAAAATTAAGTGGAGCCGAGTATTGATTTGTTCAGATTTTATTTATAAAATTTATCAAGTATGAAATAAGATTTAATTGAGTCTCGTACAATCTAAAATCGAGTCAGAGCAGTTTGAACTTTCCGAGCGAATATGATCCGAATATCAATAAAAAATTACAATTTGAACAGATTCGATTAATTTATCGAACTTTAAAATTTTTAGCAGAGTTATAAAAACTTAATAGGAGATCCTTTTTCAGTTTAATTAGAAATTATTGGCCATAGTCCATAGAAACCCAATTAAGCAAATCAGTTGTGTTCTGATCAATATTTGGAGCAAAAAAAGCATATATTGGAAAATAAAAACATTTTTTTCCTGCATTGTAAAGTTGTAGATAATTTGAGGACAATCTTTTATGTTATAATTGGAAAACTTTGACCTAGCAAACACGCTCCGAAATTTCAAAAAAAAAGACGAGGCACTACACAAGTACAGTTAAGCAACAGATATTACGAGTATTTGACTAGGAGAGGGAACTTTCACCCTCACAGAAGAAAATTCAAATTAAAGATAAATCTGAGTTGAATTATGTAGCAGTGAAATTTAAGGAGAAAACGACGTCTTTTACAGGTAGTTGTTCTTTAATTAATCTGCATTAAATGATGTGTTTTCTTCATAGTTGAAAATTTATTTTATTATTATTGTGAATAAAGAAGAAGCAAATTTGGGGTAGTTTCTTGCTTATTATTGACCATATTAATATATTTTATATTTTTTAATACTTCTATAATGCGAAACAAACAGTCATAACAGGGTTAAAAAAGGGGAAGAGGAAAAACTGAAATAAAAAGGCCATTGGTATGAGGTATAAAAGAAAAGGACAATTACATTTTCTATTATATTTTAAAAAATAATTATAATAATAGTGCACTCATAAAATATTTACACAATTAATGCATTTAAAGTTTTATTTATAAAATTAGTGCATTTTTATCCCTTTAATTTAGTTGAGTGTTTTAATAGATTGCAATCCAGCACTTTCTCTCTCCTTTCTTCTAACCCTCTCTGCCGAACTCCTTTCCATAACCATTCATAACTGGCAACAGAGTTTTCCAGAATTTTATCTTCTAAAACATTAAATGTTTTAATATTTCTCTATTTTCTCAACAAACAGATATCAAAAAATCTATTATAAATTTTTTTATTTCATAGTGCAGTTGATAGCCAAACCTTTATACAAATGTAACCAATTCAGTTTTATTGGGTTACCAATTAATTAAAATAAATTTACTATAGATTTTTTTTTATGATGCAGTTGGTAGCCAAACTTTAATACAAAGGTAACCAATTCAGTTTTATTGGGTTACCAATTAATTATAAAAAATCTATTATAGAATTTTTTTTTCCATAGTGCAGTTAGTAGCCAACTCTTAATACAAATGTAACCAACAAAAACTAAAATGGTTACCTTTGTATGAAAGTTTTGGCTACCAACTGCACTGAAATTTCTCTTGGTTACCCACAAAAACTAAAATGGTTACCTTTGTATAAATGTTTGACTACCAACTGCACTAAAATTTATCTTCTCTTTTTAATTTCTGGACTAAATCAACCTTCGTCATAATGGAAGTTATGTAAATGCTAATAATGAAAATAAAACACAAAGGAAAACATAAGAAAGAGCAAAAGGAATTAACAGAGAATGAAAATTTGCATAAATTTCTGGATAAAGATAACTTCTACAATAATGAGCTAAATATACTACTCGTCTACAATACTGATAAAATACTAACAACTACAAAGACTAGGCGTGACGAAGCAGCGGTCCATGGCGGTTACATCTTCAAGATCTATAGATCTACATCTTCAAGGTGTTGAAGCGGCGGCGACGGCGAAGGGGAGGAAGAAGAAGAAGACTTACAAGATCTACATCTTCAAGGTTTGAAGCGGCGGCGACGGCGACGGCGAAGGAAGAGGACGAAGGGGAGGAGAGAGGAGGTGGTAAGGGAGAGAAAGAGAATGAGCGGATGAGTGTTTCCCTATATTAAGGACATTAATATTGTAAATAAATATGGGAAAATTATTATTTTTGTAATTATTTTGGTGATGCACTAATAGTGTAATTACTTATTAAATGTTGTATATTATTGTAAAGGACCCTAAAAGAAACTCATCATGTACCCATTGGATCACTTCAGGCCCATTAAAGGGTTTTATTGATTTATAGTCCCAAAAGTCTAGCTCATAAAGAGGGAAAGAGATATAAAGCCTAATACTTTAATGGATTAATTACATATTTTAGTACATTTTTAGAAATAATTACAATAATAGTGCATAGATAAAATAATTACAAAAGTAATACATTTTTCTATATTTATTTACAAAATTAATACATTTGGGTATCCTTTAATCGTGGCCCACGATTATCTTCATTATCTCTTCCCGTTAATTATTATTTTCTTATTCAAACACAGCATGTGACGCCCCCAAAATAGGCCCATTCCACCCAACCCATTCTGAGTCGCCAAATACATGGTACAGAAATAACTACAACTTCAATAATACAAATGTAAATTCGAAATACGACAATACATACTTGTGAGTTTAAATACGAGATATTGCCGCCTGCAGACAATATCCATACGCTAAATAAATCCCCATCATAATTATTGATACATTATTTTATAAAAATGGTGAGGACTACTAACCACTCCCTCTAGAACCTTCATTCCATACCCCGACTCGATCCTGCTATGTTCTCACCTCCTGAGAAGAAAATGGAACAACAAGGAAAAGGATGGGCTCAACTAGCCCAGTAAAGAATATTATGACTAAGATAATATACAACAAATTATCGTTAGTCTTCAACAGGGAAAAATCTAATAGAATACAATAGACAACAAGTTTTAGATCAACAAATGCAGCGGAAACAACAATCCATTAGAAGAGTCACGTAGAGAATGAATTCTACTGTCTTCTAAGATTTAAAAGTCCATCATCAATATTTCATCCAGTAATAACAATCAATATACATCTTTAATCATCTTGCACACTCTGTGCCAAAGATATTCATTTGTATCACCAGTTGGTCATGTTCATCTCAACACTGCTCATCTTTGCAGACTACTGAGCCAAAGATATTCATCGATTAATCGTTCATCTTTTGACTGGGCCAAAGATATTCATCAAGTATCACCATTAAGGACCGAGGATGATGAAAATATTTTTAAGAACGAATCCGGTGAGATAGAAGGACAAATATTAGGGATTCATACAGCAGTTTATCCAAGATCGATAATACTTCATAATAAACGATTTTGAAGCGAGAACTCAAAATAACGATCAAAACATGGATACAATCAAAGATAGTAGCCAAAATAGACATCTTGGACAAAAAGAAAAATTTTCATTTTTAGGTGAATAGTCTTGCAGATTCGTGAATAGTGCCGTATTCGTGAATAAGGCCGATATACGTGAATAGTGTTGTATACGTGAATAGTAACCCCGACACAAAAAGATAGAAATTTCATAAAAAACATCTTCACGCTTCGTGAATAGTACTCGTGAATAGTAACTCGTGAATAGTAACTCATGAATAGTAACTCGTGAATAGTAACTCATGAATAAAGTAACTCGACATGAAAAATTCCAAATTTGATAAAAGTTCAACAAAAATTTTGGCATAATGATATTGAAGAAAATAATATCATTTATGAAAGAAATAACATCCCTTACCTCAAAATATCCGTATTTCGATTGAATTTTAGATATAGGTCGATGTAAACTCTCTTATAGATATAGCAACACTCAAAGTATACTCACAAGAATACGCTCGATAATATAGAGAGAGAAAGAGAGAAAACTTAGTTTCTGGTGTGATTTTCAATTCTAACTTAGCCCTCTATTTATAGGAAAATGTTAGAACGCCAAAGGAGACTAAATTAATAAAATATATTATTATTTATTCCAAATTCCTACCCACATGTTTTGAAAACTCTAGCATGCCTTCTTTGGTCAAAAAAACATCACCACCCATGTGCCAACAACCACAAAAACGTTTTTCTTATATAAAATAATTAAAACTTCCAAAAATCAATTATTTTGGAACTCCGGAACTTCAATAATTCATGATAAATAGCCCTTTTGTCAGAAAATTCAAATCTCGCAATTTTTATAGGAAATTCAATTCTCTACAACTTTGCAGAAGGAAGTTTTTCCAAATTCCAAATAGAAATTATCCGAAATCCATAAATGAGCGATTTTACAGTCTATAATCAATTTTTGATCAAGAATTGTGTCCACCGACACACAAAACATATGTTAAACATTTAATGCCACAAAAATACTCTTCCTCCTCATATACTCATATATCCCACATTCATTGTAAAAATATCACCGTTAATATATTATTAAAATAATATATTTAAATGAATTATTTTATCGTAAAAGATAAAATATTAATTTTCAACAATTGTCACATTAAAAATTTTCTCCATCTATATCCACATAAAATCAATATCATATAAATCAATAATTAATTATTCACAAATAATATTATAGAATCACATTACTAACAACCAGGCAGTTCCCAGGAAAGAGGGGGCTTTCCAATAAGGATTTCTCCTTACCTGGCGCAATTAGGTGACCAAACCTCTCCTTAGACAGAACTTTCTAGACATTGCCAATAATGTTATCTGGATAATATTATTCAAATAATATGAATTATTGATTTGATAATGGAAAATCTGTGTAATGACAATTATTGAAACAACAGTGATACCAAATATCAACGCAGAATTATTGAATCAATATAATATTGAACAGTAACTACTGTAACAATTATTGAGTAGTGCCTTCTTACGTAAGGATCAATAATTCAACAATATTGTGCAATACCGCAAAGCTCTTCTTTGTGCAACCACGCGCATATTATCGTATTTTAACCACTGTGTAACCCAACAAGTGTTAAGCGGTAACAATTTACGCCGTTATTTATAAAACTCAATCTTTGTCGTTTTCTTTCATCCAACTGTTTTCCGTTATGGGACCCACCAATGACTGCGCCGTCGTACGAATATTCCCCGACAACAATGAATATTTTATAACCACTTGCTTATTTTGTAAAATTTGCGCATTTTACCCATAACTAACCACATTAATCAAATCAACCCTTACTATTTCAAAATAATAAATAAAAGAAATTCCATTTTATTTATAAAAAAAAATTCGGGGTCTTACACAGCAGACCCATTTTTGATCTATGTTCCTGTTTCTCTCTCTTTTTTCTTCATCTTTTTTTCTACTATAAACCAAAATGGCGGCAGTGATTTACTATGTTGAGCTCCGTCGGCTAGTTCTACAGCGGGAGGAGAGAGAGGCAGATGGGTAGAGGCTCTGCCTTGTGGTGTTGCCGAATTTTTATTGCTATTTTTATGTCAATCGATGAATATCTAATAGAGGTTTGGATACCTTTATATGTAGCAGGTTACCCTTATATGCAGCAGGTTTGGATACAATCCAGGAGATGGAGAGTTTCCATAATTGACAAATTTATGTTATGCTGATCTAGATTAGGTTTATAGTTTGGCGCTGCATTCATTTGTTCTTGATGAGACATATGCTTGATGTTGTTTATTGTATAGCTGTATATGTTTATATGTATATATTTTCCTGATGTCTCTTTATTAATTTTCCTTAAT
Organism: Panax ginseng; assembly: GCA_020205605.1. Classification (NCBI taxonomy): domain Eukaryota; kingdom Viridiplantae; phylum Streptophyta; class Magnoliopsida; order Apiales; family Araliaceae; genus Panax; species Panax ginseng. The sequence continues at coordinate 32,289,057 of CM035128.1, read as the reverse complement.
GATATTGTATATGAAACTTCGCAACTTTTTCCCCTTGCAAAGTGAAATAATTTGTTGTTAATTGCTTATAATTTCTTCTTCGCGTTTTATAATATGCAGATGCTTTATGTAACAGTAATATTATACATATTCAACATGTTTCCCTACAACTTTTTTGTCCCTCTTATAAGACTTATTGTTTTTTTAAAAAAAAAATTGATTTTCATGTTGTCCTTGTAGAAGGCTGCATTTGTAAAATGGTGAGTGAGTGTCTTGAATGATGCTCTAAAGACATACAAAGCACGACTAATTTCTTTACTTTACTTCACACCAAGGTAACCAAACATTCATACAAAGGTAACAAAACTTTCATACCAAGGTAATCAATCCACATCCACACCTGCAGTATTTTCATAGTGCAATTAGTAGCCAAACATTCATACCAAGGTAACCAATTCAGTTTTATTAAGTTACCAATTTATTTTGAATGTGATGTAGTTGGTAGACAAACCTTCATGCAGTTGGTTGTCAAACTTTCAGACCAAGGTAACCAATTCATACTGCAGGTGTGGAGGTAGATTGGTTACCTTGGTATAAAAGTTTGGTTACCTTGGTATAAAAGTTTGGTTACCTTGGTACGAAGGTTGGTTATCAACATTACATTGCACATCACTCTCTTGTCTCTCTCTTTCCTATGCAGTGTTCTTATTTTCCTTTGGACATGAAATTGGAATTAGAATTTCCAGACATAAAGAAATTGTGATTAATCAAATATCCACCTCCTTTCTCCATCCCATCGACCATTTTGTGGTTGACTCTCGCTCTGTCTCACCGGTGAAGGGGGAGGAGGAAGATGATGTTGTCAAACCTTCAGACCAAGGTAACCAGTTCAGTTTTACTAAGTTACCAATTTAGTTTGAATGTGATGCAGTTAGTAACCAACCATTCATACAAAGGTAACCATTTTAGTTTTTGTGGGTAACCAAATAGTCATAAAAAAATTTCAGAACAGTAAGAGTTATATCTATTTATTTTTAAACTTTTTGTTAGGCGAATCTTCTTCTTCTTCTCATTGGCGTTTTGGACAACGGAGATTCGCAGCGGAGTAGCGGAGGAGAGGGTAACCTGTGAAGAAGGAGATTCGTGGCGGAGTAGCGGCGGAGAGAGCTACTGTGAGGGAGAAGAAGATTTGAATTTGAATATTTGAATTTGAATTATTATTTTGAATTTGAATTTATTTTTGTTGTTAGATCCCAGATATTTGAATTTGAATTATTAATTAAGGCAGTTATTTTTTCTTGATTTTAGGTTTCTTTATTAATGTGAATTGCGTTATTTTTATAATTATTTTGTGAATGTACTAATAATATAATTACTTTTTAATTGTTGTAAATTAGTGTTAAGGACCGTACTTTAATTGTTGATCTTTTTCTATCTAGAAACTATGGGCCTGGAAACTTAGCTAACCAAATTACTTATTTTATATTCTGAACTGACACATATATTGAAAAATATACTTTACTGCATTGTAAATTTGTAGTAATTGAGGTAAACTATTTGATTGAGTTCTTACTTCAATAATTTGTATGGAAACATTATTATCTTGAAATGAAGTTGTTGCTATGAACATAAAATTAATAATTTGTATGGAAACATTATTATCTTGAAATGAATTTGTTGCTATGAACATAAATTTATATATACAGTCTAATTTTTTTTTAAAAAAATTTAAATATGTAAAAGAATTACTCAGTCTGTCCTCAAAGGATGCCTAAGTACAACTTTTACACAAACTAATCTATTAGCCTGTGCATGACCCATGCATTATTTTTTATCATTTTATAAATTGTTGGGGGTAATTCAATAAACTTTATTTGTATGTACTCCCTCCGTGCCTAAGAGAACAAGTAAAGTATAACTTGCACACATATTAAGAAAATTAAAAGTAAAAGAAAGAGAGTAAAAATGTTTAAAATTTATCTTTTTTTTATATAATAATAGACCTTACTATATGATATATTTACCCTTTACTTTATATACTTTATTTTATCCGTTTGGAACAAAAATATTTATATTTTATTCATCATTTTGGGATAAAATTTTTTGTACATTTGGTCATTTTTTAGGGACAAAGGTAATATAAAATAGAAAATTTTACAATCAATTAAAGGTTTGTACTTAAACATATAGTACAATTATTGTCAATTTTCTTCATTCATTCAAAATTAAATTTAAGTCCAACACCCAAGTAAAATATGAATCGAGTACTATATATTGAACTCAATTAGAAAAAGTAGAATGCTTAGTCAATTTGTGGACTTTCTTATAAAATGGGTTTCAGATTTTCAGTCTCTAAGTTTCATGAATTTTCATTGTTGATTTAAAACTTGTTGTTTATTATATTCTATCAGTTGTTATACTATTGAAGGTTAAGGATAATTTATTCTGTATTATCCTAGTCATAATATTTATTACTGGGCTAGTTGAGCTCACCCTTTTCTTTTATTGTTCTCTTCAGGAAATGAGAATATAGTTGGGACGAGTTGGGGAATGAAGTGATGGTCCATGATAAGTGGCTTTAGTAGTCCTCGCTATTCTATGAAATAGTGTAATAATAATTGTAATGAACTCCATTGAGTGTGGATATTGTCTAGAAGACAATATTCGTGTTAAAACTCTCAGCTTATGTTTTGCTATTACACGATAGTTGTATTAAAGAAGTTTGTATTTGATTTCTGTACCATGTATTTGACGACTCAAGATGAGTTATGTATACCTGTTTTGGGGGCGTCACAGTTGGTATCAAAGCTTAGGGATATGATCCCTGGCTGAGATGTGATTGAATAATTGAGATGATAAGTTATTCATATTATTATTTGCATAATTAACAATGTCTAGAAGTTCTATCAAGGAGAGGTTTGGTCACCTAATTGCGCGCTAATAAGGAGAAATCCTTATCGAAAAGCCCCATCTTTCCTGGGAACGATCTGGTTGTTAATATTGCGAGTTTGACTAATAATGAATAAATGTTATTAAAAATCGAATTTGAGTTCAGAGTTGAATTGGAGACGTGGACATGATATTTGAGTCCAGAATGATGAAATTAGTAAAAATGAAATTGTTGATAAAAATATTTTCATTGTGTTGGGGTTATTAGTGTTGGTGGAAATCGATAATTATTTCGATAATAATTGATGTCTGAAGGTTATATTGATCAATCGGGTAATTAATCGGATAAATGAGCAATTAATTGCTATTAATTCACATGCTTATAACTATGTGATCACATGTGTGTACTATTGATTCACATGATTTACTATTAGGGGAGTTGGTGCAAGATTGATAATACTTGCATGACTAAATTAAAAATAGAGGTATAGATGAAGGTATTATACTTGTAATTAATTTTTTCACATGTTTAGAACTATTGAGTCACATGATTTACTATTGATTCACATGATTTACTATTAGGGAGATGGTGCAAGTTTGATAATACTTGCAGGACTAAATTAAAAATGAAGAAAAAGAGGAAGGTATTATACTATAATATTTTGAGCCCCAAAACGTGCAATTATCGAAACTATATTTTCCTATAAATAAAAGCTCATTCCTTCATTATTTTTCACCAATTCACTAAAGCTATAAAGCAATTATTATAGAGAAATTATAGAGAGAAAGAAGAAGAGAAGTCTGCTACCTCACTATTCAAGTATCAAGTTTTCTTCTAAGATAAGGGGTATTATTCTTTTGTATTCATGAAGAGAGTTATTTTCTTTCAATACTCGTAAGGGTTGTTATTCCATTATTTATTATGTTGGAATAACCAGTCTATGCGAAGTACCGCATACATGGTGAAATTCTTCTGTTATTCCATTCTTTATTATTCTGTTAGAATAACCTGTCTATGCGATCTATCGCATGCCTGGTGAATTCTGTTGTTATTCCATTCTTTATTATTATGTTGGAATATCCTTTTTGTGTGGATTACGCATGACCTGGTTCCATTCTTTATTATTTTGTTGGGAATAACCTGTCTGTGCGGTCTATCGCATACATGGTGAAATTCTTCTGTTATTCCATTCTTTATTATTCTGTTAGAAAAACCTGTCAATGTGGATTATCGCATGCATGGTAAATGACCTTTCGTATTCATTCTTTATTAAATTATGGAAATGATCTGTCTACGTAGATTACCGCATGACGGGTGAAAATCCATTTGCAATTTTGTATATTCTATTATACTCGTATGAGATATCATTTCTTTTGTACTCGTCATGGAATATCATTTTCTTTGGTATTTTTCTTTTACGAGTTACTATTCATGGGTTACTATTCACCCGATTACTATTCACTCTAGTATTATTTACTCGGGTATTCGGGACACTTTTCGTGCCGGAGTACTATTCATAAGTTACTATTCACAGGTTACTATTCACCCAATTACTATTCACTCTAGTATTATTCACTCGGGTATTGGGGGCACTTTTTCGTACCGGAGTACTATTCACGAGTTACTATTCATGGGTTACTATTCACGGGTTACTATTCATCTAATTACTATTTACTCTAGTATCATTCACTCGAGTATTTGAGGTACTTTTTGTGTCGGGGTACTATTCACGGGGTACTATTCCCGAAGTACTATTCATGGGGTACTAATCACCTGAAAAATATATTTCTTTTTTGTCCAAATTATTTTTGGTACATGAATATTATTCTTAAATTTTACTCCACAAAGCAGTATCATGTTGATAATTTGGACGTTATTGATTTCTGGATAAATTAAATTATAAATCTTTAAAATTTATCCTTGAACTTGTTTTATTGAATTATTATGTCATTGTCATCATCCTCATGCTTATATTGTGATGAAAGTCATCTTTGGCTTACGTGCATAGATGGACTTGGTATGATTATGACCAGGGATTATTCGGTATAATCATGACCGTAATGTGACGAATGATGTGGTGAAAGTCCTTAGTGGCCTGTAGTGCATTGATGGACAATTTTTGGTATGATTATGACCAGGGATTATTCGGTATAGTCATGACCATTGATGATTTAATGAATATCCTTGGCCCATAGTGCAGGGAAGAATCGATGATATGGTTTATTTATTAAGCTGAGTCTCAGCGATAAAGTTGATGAAAAACTTTTTAAATCATAGAAGATAGTAGATTTTATGCTCTACTTGACTCTTCTAATCGATTGCTTATTTTTGCTACAGTTGTTGATCTAAAACTTGTTGTCTATTATATTCTATCAGTTGTTATACTGTTGAAGGCTAAGGATAATTTATTCTACATTAATTTAGTCATAATATTTCTTACTGGGCTAGTTGAGCTCACCCTTTTCTTTCATTGTTCTCTTCAGGAAATGAAAATATAGCTGGGACGAGTCGGAGAATGGAGTGATGGTCCATGATAAATGGCTTTAGTAGTCCTCACTATTCTATGAAATAGTGTGATAATAATTGTAATGAGGACTCCATTGAGTGTGAATATTATCTAGAAGACAATATTAGTGTTAAAACTCTCAGCTTATGTTTTGTCGTATATTACACGACAGTTGTATTAAAGAAGTTTGTATTTGATTTCTGTACCATGTATTTGGCGACTCAAGATGGGTGATGTATACCTGTTTTGGGGGCATCACAATAAATATTTCATATAACTATGAGTCAAGAATGTCACATAAGTATGAGTTTTAAGAACTCGTACTTAACCTTATATCTTCTACCTACAACCTATCTATTTGTTATACGCACGAGAAAGGAATCACCCTCTTAACATGCATATAGCAAATAGCGCGACACAAATATTTTAATGATTATCAGTGCCAAAAACTAAGTAGTTTTTACACCAAATACAATTTCCCGCCCATACAAGGAATCATACAACTCAACTACTGACACGAGTCCTCAATTGAAATCCCCACCTAATCTTAACTCCCTTCTCAATACGAATTTCATTTAATCTGTATTCATAATCCCTTCCTGAATCTGTACCAATTCATAGTACAACTTACACACAACAATCTTACTGTAAACTTTCCAATCATTAGATTGATTCTTTTCCCTGTTATCAACTTATCAGATCACGGGGTGATCTCATCGTATATATTACGATTCATTTCTATATCTTGATCATTTTGTTTTTTGATCTCCTATCCCGATACTTTTAGTCTTTTAGACTTGATCTATTTGTCACTACGGTTCACCTTTATTATCAGAGTTAGGGAACTCTGTATCTTAATAACTCGCTGAGATTCGTCTTTGAATCTTACCGACCAACTAACTCTATGTGAGTTAGATCTTATCCTAATCACTGTGGTTATTGGTCTCAGGTATTTCTACTTAAGCTTTATAACCAACAGCTTTGATACAAACTGTGAAAGCCCCAAATCCGGGTCCCAAATCACCACGGATCTGGTACAATCATTCTACAACTATTGCGGAAGATATAAACATAAATTGTTATACAAATCACTTTACACACTATTTCCCCAAAATCGAGTAACCTTAACTTATACATAATTCATAACTTGACTAACACATAACATTATTATCATACAATACTATTACAAAACTAATCGCGCACACTAACTTTAAGTTGGAACTATCTTTAACCTTTCCTTGTATCCGAAGCATTCGCTTTAATCTGCAATGTTTTATCATGATATAACAAGGGTGAGCATGAAAGTTGCCCAACAAGTTTAAATTTATTTAAGGATATATCATGATTGAAAGAGTCTGAATAATAAGCTGGCTATAATTCCTCAATATAGTTGAGAACTAGCACGAACAAACTTTTGACTGAACAAGTATTAAACATGAACAAATATATCTGAACCAAATGGTAATGAAGATGACCTGTGAGACCCCGAATTTTATGAAATAAAAGTATTTAATTTTTCTATTTTGGTAAATAATTAAATTGATAAAAATTTAAATTTAAGGGTGATATGTGAAAATTTTTCAAAGTAAGCAAGTTGTCATAAAATAATCGGTGATAAAAGTATAGTAATACGCGTGGTTGCATAGTAGCACACGGTATTAATTATTGATGCTTACGTGAGAAGCCACTCAGTTATACTCAATTATTGCTACAGTAATTGCTGCATCATATCTCTAATATTATTGATTCAATTATTGTCACAGTATCATCTGCATAATATGTTATATTATTAAATCAATAATTGAGACGACAAAGTTATTCATATTATTATTTGCAATATTGACAATGTCTAGAAGTTACATCAAGCGAGAGGTTTGGTCACCTAATTGTGCGCCAATAAGGAGAAATCCTTATCGGAAAGCCCCCTCTTTCCTGGGAACGACCTGGTTGTTAAATATTGTGAGTTATAATATTAATGATGAATGTTATTAAAAAATCGAATTTGATTTCGGAGTTAAATTTGGAGACGCGGGAATGATATTTGAGTCCGGAATGATGAAATTAGTAGAAATAGACTATAAACACAAAATTTGTCGGGATTGACTTTTTGGTCAAAAAGTCAACAGTTGAATTTTTTAGAAAAAGTCAAACTTCGAAATTTAAAAATGAAATTTTTGAGAAAAATATTTCCATTGTGTTGGGATTGTTAGTGTTAGTGGAAATCGACATTTATTTCGATATTAATTGATGTCTGGAAGTTATACTGACCAGTCGGGTAATTAATCGGATAAATGAGCAATTAATTGCTATTAATTCACATGTTTATAACTATTTGTTCACATGTGTGTACTATTGATTCACATTCATGTACTATTAAGGGAGGTGGTGCAAGATTGATAATACTTGCATGACTAAGTTAAAAATGGAGGTATAGATGGAGGTACTATACTGTAATTCGTATTTTCACATGATTATAACTATTGATTCACATGATTGAACTATTGATTCACATTATTTACTATTAGGGGAGGTGGTGCAAGTTTGATAATACTTGCAGGACTAAATTAAAAATGAAGAAAAAGAGGGAGGTATTATACTGTAATATTTCGAGCCCCAAAATGTGCAATTATTGAAACTATATTTTTCTATAAATAGAAGCTCATTCTTCCTTCATTTCTAACCAATTCACTAAAGCTATAGAACAATTATTATAGAGAGAAATTATAGAGAGAAAGAAGAAGAGAAGTCTGATACCTCACTATTCCAGTATCTAGTTTTCTTTTGAGGTAAGGGATATTATTCTTTCGTATTCATGAAGAGAGTTATTTTCTTTCAATACTCGTAAGAGTTGTTATTCCATTCTTTATTATTATGTTGGAATAAACTGTCTATGTGAAGTACGGCATACATGGTGAAATTCTTCTGTTATTCCATTCTTTATTATTCTGTTGAATAACCTGTTTGTGCGGTCTATCGCATGCCTGGTGAATTCTGTTGTTATTCTGTTCTTTATTATTTTGTTGGAACATCCTGTCTGTGCGGATTACGCATGACCTAGTTCCATTCTTTATTATTCTGTTGAAACATCCACATGCTGTGCGGATTCACGCATTGACCGTTCCATTCTTTATTATTCTGTTGGAATAACACATGCATGCGATCTATCGCATAGTTGGCGTAATACGTTGTTATTCCATTCTTTATTATTACGTTGGAATATCACATGCATGCGGATTACGCGTGACACGGTTCCATTCTTTATTATTACGTTGGGAAATAACACATGCGTGCGTTCTATCGCAAGCATGGCGAATTCTTCTGTTATTCCATTCCTTATTATTCTGTTGGAATAACCTATCTATGTGGATTACCGCATGCATGGTGAATGATCATTTGTATTCATTCCTTATTAAATTATGGAAATAATCTGTCTACGTGGATTACCGCATGGCGGGTGAAAATCCATCTGCAGTTTCATAATTTTTCTGACCCTCAAAAATTCTGGAAAAATTTGAAATGATAATTTGATGAGTTTTCTAGATTGTGTCAAAAAATGGCGATTTTTGAATGTATAGATTAGGAGTTATGAATTTTATGGAAAAAGACTATTTTAAAAGTAAACCCTTATAAATCCTTGTGGTTAACTCCAAAATTGGTGAAATTTTTATTGGGAGTACTTGTATATAACAGAAGTATACCCTGTAAATTTCAGAATTTTTGGACAAAAGTACAATTTATGATAAATGTCTAAATATTCGGCAATTTTGGCCATATAAAAAATAGTAAATGAATTTTAAAAAATTCGAGAAAAATATATGTTCAATATGATACTATATTCTGCTAAATCCCAGGAAAAAAATATTTTTGGGACTGTTTTGGTATTTTTCATGAAAATGAACTAGTTATGAGTAAATGAATTAAATATGTTATGTGAAGTAACAAAATTGGAAAAGAGGATTTTATGGCTTGGGAATCCTATATAGGGTATATGCAGATTTTTGATTAGGGATTTGATCATTGGTGATGAAATCTTATGAGTATGGCATTTTTGAATGATTAAATGCATTATTTGATAAAGTGTAAACAATTGAAATAAATTATTTATAAGTATAAGAAGTGATTAAAATATTGTTATAATATTAATAATATTAGATTATGAGTTTACTAAGTGATTGATAATATATGGACAAATTTAAAGTCTTTAATATTTATCCTTATTTTCGTTTGATTAATGCTTATATCATTGTCATCATCCTCATGCTTATATTGTGATGAAAGTCATCTTTGGCTTACGTGCAAAGATGGATTGTTGATTATTGATTTTACAATTGTATATCTTTGGCTTACATGCAAAGATGGACTGTTAATTATTGATTTTATAATTGTATATCTTTGGCTTACGTGAAAAGATGGACTGTTGATTATTGGTTTTATAGTTGTATATCTTTGGCTTACGTGCAAAGATGGACCGTTGATTATTTGTTTTATAGTTGTATATCTGTGGCTTACGTGCAAAGATGGACTGATGATTATTGGTTTTATAGTTGTATATCTTTGACTTACGTGCATTGATGGACAGTTGTTGGTATGATTATAACCAGAGATTATTCGGTATAATCATGACCATTGTTGAAAACACGAATATCCTTGGCCCGTAGTGCATGGATAATTCGTGGTTGTAATACTAATGAATATCCTTGGCCGTAGAGCAGGGATGATTCGATGCTGTGGATTAATTATTAAGCTAAGTCTCAGCGATAACATATTGATAATACACTTTTAATTCGTAGAAGATAGTAGATATCATGCTCTACTTGACTCTTTTATAATACAGTTGTATGTCTTTGGCCTGTAGAGAAAAGATGAATTGTTAATGAATATCTTTGGCCCGTAGTGCAAAGATGAATTTATTAGTATGATTATGAACATGAATTGTGATTTGGTATAACCATAATTTTTGATGTTTCAGGTAAAGACGGGTGATGAAAATTATCTTCGTCCTGAGTGCGGAGAGGAATTTAGAATCACAATTATGGTTATGAGTTATTCACATGATTGTGGACATGAATTGTTGATTGATGTTACAGGGATAAAACATTGTTGGTGGACTTTTAACATGAAAAAGATAATAGATACTATGGTCTATTTGACTCTTCTAATGGATTGATCGTTCCGCTGTAACTATGGTTGAGAAGTTTTATCATCTACCATATGTTCTAAATCTCTGATTTATTACTGATAAAGGCTATTAATGATGTAAATTATCTTTAGTCATGATATTCTCTACTGGACTAATTGTGCTCACCCTTTTTGCTTCACAATTCCTTTCAGGTAATTAGAGTATAGCTGGGTCGAGCGGGGGTAACAGGAGAATAGAACAGTGGTCTATAGCTGTTGAGGTTCTCCCTAAATAATATGGAAATAATTTTATTGAGAACTTTAGATAAGTGTGTCATATTTTATACGTCATTTGATATTTAATTTTGGTGAATCGAATAGGGTGAGGTGAACCCAACTTTAGAAGGGTGTTTTGCCACTATCATACAAGATGTCTAATGACATACAACCTCGTGTTATCATAAGACAGGGGTTGTGTACATCCACTTCTTTTGAGTATATCTACGAGCACTACCTATATAATCTTAGAGTTTGTTTGAAATATAATTCTCACTTGGAGACAACAGAGATAATTATATGTCAAGAGAAGACTCACCATTGGAAAGAAGATGATAACAATCTTCTTGTTTTTCTTTGGGGACTATTGGGTCAACCAAGGATAATTCTGTGGACATATGATATCTATCATAACCTAGACGCATGGCCTCCCATGTACGAAGGTTTCCTTGAGCACTTCCCAAAGATTTTAATTTTTAAAACAATTATTGACTGTACTTTTATGTAAGGTACCATTGTAAGGTTGTGGTCAAGGCACCATGAGAGTTACATGCATTTATATTAAAACTCACAGTTTAACTGTGGTCGTATTCTGCACGACAGTTCAACAATTGTATAAATGAAGTTTGTATTTGATTTTTATAGTATGATATCTGGCGACTCAGAATGGGTCGTATAGACCTATTTTGAGGGCGTCACATGATCTGCCTTTCATACCTGACTTATACCTGCAATATGTACAGAGTACAATTTTATATGGCAATCAGAAATGATTAACCACAAGCATATCTGAATGAAACAACTCTTAGTAGAGTTAAGTAAAACTTGTCTGAACCGTTGATTACTGCTATGCAATTTATATCACTTTATCCGAAAACCTAATATTAGTAATATAGATCTCCAATATTAGAATAATATCATCATAATATAATACTATTATATATATACATAGAATAACCTAAACACATAACACATAAACCTATCAGTTTATACAACATATAAAACATAACATCAAGTCAAACTATTTAAGTCTGAGTTGAACCCGACACAATTCTAACATCCTGACGGTCTAGTCGAACAATTATCGACTTTAAGTTCAATTAAACTCTGCCTAAACACTTAACAATATCTTAGATAATTTTCTTATCAGTCAAAACATTATTCATAGGCTTGTAATAATTTTTAGATAATTATTACCATTTATCATGATTTTTAAATCATTTATATATCGTATTTATATTATATAAATACCACACAATTCCTTAATCATTAATAATTATTTAATATTAAATATTAATGAAAATCATAATGTAATATTATAATACAATTATAATATTACAAAGTATTTTTAATACTTTAAAATCATATTTATATGATTTTAAACACTTCAATCCATTATCCGATAAATCGCTTTTAATATTAAAATATTAATATTTTCATGTCAAAATATCAAAAGTTATATTTTATAACTTAAAATATTTTTATAACACTTAAATCATTTTATATGATTTTTAAAACATTAATTCTATTTTTCCATAATTTATTTAATATATTCATTAAATAAATTAATTACCATTAATAATAATTTATTAATGAAATTCATCACAAAATATCAAAAGTTATTAAAAATAACTTAAAATATTTTCTAATATCATAATATAATTTTTCATGATTTTTCATGAATTAAAATCATTTTAAATAATTTATTTAATATTATAATTAAATAAATATATAACTTTTATATTTCATAAATATTAAATATTTTTGAAATATACTCAAAATAATTAAAAACTATTTTTCAGGCTTTAAAATAATTTCTCATAATTTATTATGTATTTTTAATAATTAAAAATCATTTTTTTAATTATTTATTAAAATAATTAATTTCCAAAATAAACTGTCGCTATAGGGACTTTAGGCGACGAATCCGTCGTTGAATGTGTTCTTGGGATGTTCTTGAGTCTTCATGTTAGTAACTAAGGTATGAGGTTTGACCGAGTTTAATTCAGTGTTCTTTTTGATTTCTGGGCTGGTAACCGTTTTGATATTGTAGTATGTATGTAATACTACAACTATAATTCATTTTCATGCTCAAACTACATCATCACAACAAGATCTAATCGACAGAAAACCTTGTCAGACATGTTCTTCAATTTCTGGGTTTTCCAGAAATTGAAGAAACAATCGAAATCTTCATTTGAGCCCTAAATCTTTGTTTTCGGGTGCTTGGTTTATGTGATATGAAGGTTCAAGTATGTAATATATATGTAAGTGTACAATGTTATAACAACCGATCATCATAACAACATGAGATGCACAAAATTCAAGCTTCTGGCCAAACTATGGGTCAAGAAGCGTTTCTTGAACATTTATGGGTTTTCCGTAAATGTTCTTGAGCAGTTAATAACGATATTTCAATTTGACCACAAATTTCTGTGATTCTGAGCAAGATCATGGTGTTCTAATGACTTTAGTATGTAGCTTACATGCTAGGCTACAACTACAAAACGACAACTTGGCCAAAACATTAATATACAGCAAGATCAGGGGTTTTAAAAATCTTGTCAGACAACCTGGAAAAATTCTGGGTTGCCCAGATTCAACTTTTCGTGCTTGGTCAACGGACTTTGACCGATTATATCTTGCAATCTATACATGATATGAGCTTGATTTAAGTCTCAGATCAAAGCCCTAACAACAAAGAATAGATCTATAACATAACATACACCAAACATCAAACACACACAGATCTATGAGGTCTGACATATGGCTGTCAGACAACTTTTTCCCACTTTTCCAGATTAGATAAATCTTTAATTTCGAGCATCAAAATGATATGGATCTATGTTTTGGCAACCTAGATCATCAAATGACACCCTCTAACACATATCTAGCCAACAAATTACAACATATAACATCAAATCATGAGATTTCTAAAATTAGGGTTTATACCTTCTTAGACTTTGATTTTTGAATCTGACTTTGTTGATCTGATCTTGTCAAGTTAAGGACTGATACTAGCTTATCTTATCTCACTCTCTCACTCTAAATTTCGAAGTTTGAAGAGAGAGAAGGTCTAGGTTGCTTTTTTAAGTAGAATATGAGATGTTTCTTACTTTCAAAAATATAACTTTGATGCAATTAATATGGCTGAGTAAAGTGATGGCTGATTTGTGTTGTAATAAGTCACATGGAGTGGTTAGAGTGGGTAACCAACTCAATATATAACAATATTTGTAAGCCACCTATTAAAGAATGTGACAAAAGGGCATAATGGTCATTTTCCATGCAATTTTTATTCTAGAATTGTCATTTGATGAAACCCTTAGGGTTTAACCCTTAGGGTTAAACCCTAAGGTTTCCATAATTCAATTTTCTAGAATTTCTGAATTAGGGTTTTTGAAATATAAAATTAATATTTCAAAATTATTATTAGGATTCTATAATTATATTTAGATTTCTTAATCATAAGCTCAATCTTGCTAATTAGGATTAAATTCCCTAATTAATATTGCTAAGTTAGCAATTAAATCCACAACTGTACATTAGGGTTTCTGACGGAACAATTAGGGTTCAAAAATTTGAAATTAGGGTTTGCTAATTAATTAAGCTTTACTCTAATTAATATTATAATTAATAGCACTTAAGCATTATAATTATCCTTTAAGTTCCCAGATTAGGGTTTTCAATTTCTGAATTAGGGTTTCGGACTCCCGGAACTGAAATTAGGGTTTCAGAACTAGTTTCTGGGGTTTCTTATCCATTATTAGGGTTTTCTAATTGAACGTCGATATTTGACAATAATCTTAGGGTTTGACACTGATAAAATTTATCTGGTCAACCCTTGACCCTTAACCACATTTGGTACACATATAATACCATATATACAGAACATATTCACATATACCCTTAATCCTGAATAATTCACCACAATCCTTCACAAACGTTTGAAATCCTCAAAATTCCTTCCTAAAAATATCAAACGCATACACTTATTTTCTGTCTAGGTCTATTATTTGACCTTAAATCCATCATTTAAGATTTTAATAAATTGTCTAATTTCTCGGGTTTTCACAAGTGTCTCATATGCCGACCTTTGTATATTCCCTGGTGTTCATTATCCAGAGAAATTCAAGACTCCTAACTTTGAAAAGTATGACGGGTTGGGAGATCCTTATACACATTTGAAGGTGTTTATTGGAGAACTCAGATCTTATGTTGAGGATGAAAAACTCAGAATGCAGCTGTTTCAAAAGAGTCTAACGGGAGAAGCCCGATCACGATATATCAGATTAGATAATTCTAAGATCCATAGCTGGTGTAGACACTCGAAATTTCGTTTTCCTATTACTAACTATGCAGGAGGACAAAAGCGTCTTTTTCACACTCCAGAGATAACCCTGGAGGACCACAACATCAGTTCCAACCCCGGAGATAGCTCCACGAGAACCATTT
Organism: Panax ginseng; assembly: GCA_020205605.1. NCBI lineage: Eukaryota > Viridiplantae > Streptophyta > Magnoliopsida > Apiales > Araliaceae > Panax > Panax ginseng. Next base: position 32,273,833 of record CM035128.1, on the reverse strand, counting down.
TCCAACCCCGGAGATAACCCCGGGGGATCAAGTTCAAAGCCTGGAGATAACCCCAGGAGGTGAAGCAAACCTCAGAGATAACCCTGAGGACAGTTAGAGTCAACAGCAGGCCAACCTAAGAGATAACCTTGAGAAAAGACTGCTACAACTGTGCGAAAACCGGAGATAACCCTGGGAGGGCTAAAATGGTTATTTTTCCAACTCAACTCAACTCAAATCAAATACACTCATTTCAACTAAAATTACTTCAAAAGAAGTTCCACAAGAATCATTTATTGACTGCTTACAGTCAATAAATATATATATTCGGACCATTTATTGCGTTTATATATATACATATATATAAACTATTGTCGGACTCTGTTCGATAAGCCTGGATTTTATATACGGAACATTTACTACTTATATATATATATATATTTACATTTCTGTCACGTCTGGAGTTTACTTTGTGGCCTTTTACTGCTTTATTTACATTTCGTCTCGCCTAGAGTTTACTTCGTGGCAGTTGATCATTTTTACTGCTTTATTTACATTTCGTCCTGCCTGGAGTTTACTCTATGGTGGTTGATCGCATTTACTGCTTTATTTACATTTTTGATCCCCCATAGAGGTGCTTCGTAGTGGTTGATCGTGTCTCTATATATATATTTACCGCTTTTATATATTTACATTTATAGTCCCCCATGAAGTTCGCTTCGTGGTGGTTGATAGTCTGTATATATATATATATATATATATATATATATTTATAGCTTTTATATATATAACTGCTTACAGCTTTCATACAAACTGCTACATCATGTGAGCCTAGGAATTATGTGATCACAGATTCAGTTTCCTAAATCTAGATTCGGTTCTAGTGATGGACATTTTCGGCTATAAACAACTTGTACATTATTCACGGTGTCTGAATTTCCTTAGACGACTTTCATGCCCACGAGGAGTTCGGCACTGCTATATATCTTATTTTCTCGAAAATACTTCACATCTCGAAAATAAAAGCAACTAAGCCAAATATTTAATAAAATGGAAGTATCAAAGGCTTCAGTTACTATTACGCATAAGGGTTTGAAAAACCTCTTTTACAAAACATCATTGCTATATCTTGTTAAAACTGAATTTTTACACAAATTCAAACCCTTTGTATATAGGTGCGAATGAGGCATAACACTACTTCCAAATAATTGCACATTGACCCACACACACACACACACATTTATATAACAGTTTAATTGAAAAGTGGCGGTCACCGTGGTAACACAGATGTCGGGGGGTTCCTAACACTTTCTCTCTGCATAAGCAAGTCTCTGGACCCTAATGAATCTCGGTTTCACAGACCAGTTTAGCAGTGTCACATCACGCTGTCAATGTGCAAACCTTTTCTCGGTTGAGTTGGTGCAACCATTTAAAAATACCAACTGGCGACTCTTACAGTCCAATCGTCGACATATAAATGTCGAACCTTTTCATAACTTATTTTTTCAAACAAATCTCACCTAACATGAGAACGCCAAAAGACAAGAACAGAAAAGGGACAGTAAAAATCCCAACATCGACAGGTGGCGACTCTGCTGGGGACTCCAGTAAGAGGACTTGAGCCGCTACTACAAGCTTTTCAAAACTTTTATATACTTGTGTGTGGATATTGCATTTACATTTTGATGAATGTGTACAAATGCATTTACTTACTGCACTTAATGCTTTACACTATATCTACATACGATATTTGTGCTTCGAACATGTCATCATTCCCATAACGGTGAGACACGTTTCATGTGAATGTATGTTGTGTGGTTCCTCCACCAGAAGGCTATTCTATCGGTGTTTGATTATTGGACTTATAGGGAGACTAATTCCAACAAGGCTCAGGAAAGGCACCACCCAGATTCGCTCTTGTTGAAAGACCGGATTAACTTCCCATCAAGTAAATTGCGATGATCTGGGAACCTTCATGCCAAAAATCCGTGAGAGTAACCTAAGATAGGTCAGCCTTTGATAAACCAAATGCGGAGGAAAGTCTCTTCATGATTTCCATTTTCAATTACTTGTAATTTCATTCCATGTCAATCTCTATGTAATGGAAAATATGAAGAATATGTGTACATGCATATTAAAGCCTAGCATGCTATCAATTGACATCCGTTTTTTCAGGATACTACTCCTAAAACGGACACATTATGATAACATGTAAACATTGATACATTCCCTGAGACTAAACTACATAAGTTTTTATAGGGAAATAATAGGGCCTGTTACCCGTTTAAAGTCCAAGAAGGCCACGAGCCTACAACCAATTATGTCTTCATCTGATCAAACTAATCCTACTTCTGTCTTTAGTGAAGAGTTTGACGGATTAAGCAAAAAAATTACAGATTTGGCTGTTCTGCTTAAATAACTACACTAGTCTACTCAGGGACTATGAATACCCATACATACAGAATCCTCTGTACATGGAGGAACACAAGGTACGGATCAAGAAAATCCAATACCTGAGTTTCAATTGGATAAGTCCAAAAAAATTCCTGAAAACACCCATCTCAAAGAAGATCCAGACACCAGTGATATCAGGAAAAAAGTCCTTCAAATGGATGAGACCATTCGATCTATAAAAGGGATTGGAGCACACGGGAGTGTCTCATATGCCGACCGTTGTATATTCCCTGGTGTTCATTATCCAGAGAAATTCAAGACTCCTGACTTTGAAGTATGATGGGTTGGGAGATCCTTATACACATTTGAAGGTGTTTATTGGAGAACTCAGATCTTATGCTGAGGATGAAAAACTCAAAATGTAGCTGTTTCAAAAGAGTCTAACCGGAGAAGCCCGATCATGGTATACCAGATTAGATAATTCTAAGATCTATAGCTGATGTAGACACTCGAAATTTCATTTTCCTGTTACTAACTATGCATGAGGACAAAAACGTCTTTTTCACACTCCAGAGATAACATTGGAGGAGCACAACATCAGTTCCAACCCTAGAGATAGCTCCAGGAGAACCATTTTCCAACCCTTGAGATAACCCCGGGAAAGTCAGTTTCAACCCCGGAGATAACCCCGGGGGATCAAGTTCAAAGCCTGGAGATAACCTCAGGAGGTTAAGCCAACCTCAGAGATAACCCTGAGGACAGTCAGAGTCAACATCAGGCCAATGTAAGAGATAACCCTGAGAAAAGACTGCTACAACTGTGCAAAAATCGGAGATAACCCTAGGAGGGGCAAAATGGTCATTTTGCCAACTCAACTTTAACTCAAATCAAATACACTCATTTCAACTCAAATTGCTTCAAAAGAATTCCCACAAGAATCATTTCTTGACTTCCAAGCGCAAATTACGCAAAACAACTCAACGGACTGCCTGACGAAAACCCGAAAATGCCATTTTAGTCATGGACCCATCTCCCCGGAATCAAAAATGGGCAAATCATATGTCATTGCATAGCTCTCGAAAAGAGATTTCTGGAATGGTATGACACACCTCAATTGGACGCTCAGATTGAAGTTCTGAAATTTTGAGAGGACATCACGTTGCACGCAGCGTGCACGCATTTCTTTGAGACTTCAGCGAGACTGTGGAGTTCCGGGCAAATGCAGTGCATCTCATGGATGTCTCATGTGCATCTCATGACACCTGCAGTGCATCTTCAGAATGCCATGTGCACTCTGCTGCCCCCTTTATAAATAGAGGGCTTTGGCTGGCCATTTTATAAGAGAAAACGGCGAGGAAGCCCTGCCCAATTTGCTTTGTACACACTATAAACTGAGTGATTTCTCATTTTAAACACTTGTGAGCTCATATATTACTATAATTTTACCAGCGGGAGCCGATTGATCATGCATTTAAAGTTATAGAAGTCTTCTTTGGCAGTTAACTGTAAGCCTTCTTACACCTTTCAAAGCCTTTTCTCCACATTTTGCACACACTGTTCTTCACGTTGAGAGTCATGTTGCGTGTGATGCCCGAACTTCGGTCCATGGCTTTTATTTCTTTTTGTATATATATATATATATTTATATATATGGACTAACATTATTGAGTTATGCCTCGATTGAGCCTGGACTCACGCCCGAGCGTTTTATCGCTATATATATATATATATACACATATATAAACTATTGTCAAATCATTCGATGAGCTCGATTTTATATCCTGAAAGAATTTCTTATCGCTATATATATATATATATATATATATATATATATATATATATATATATATATATATATATATATATATATATATATATATATATATATGTAGACACTCAAAATTTTCGCACACACACTGTTATTAACATTACAGGAGGCGGATTAAATCTTCTGAGATAACCCTCGAAGACATCTCACATCCATTCCGGATACCACCGGAAGTTCAGTCTCAACCCATGAACACACACCGTGAGTATCAATTCCAACCTCGGAAATAACCCCGAGTTTCATCCTTGGAGATAACCCCAAGGAATGTCGTTATAGTTCCGGCGATAACCCCGGAAATGCTTATTTCAAATGCATGTAGTCAGCTTTAATCTCAGACCTCCTGCCGAGGCACTCATTCCAAAGACCCGGAGATAACACCGGGAAGATAGGCACACTTAAAGATGACCTTGTGGAATTCAAAAACTTGCAGCACTCCAATCTCAGATGTAACCTTGAGCAACGTTTGCTTTGTCAGCCCAAATTGGAGATAACCCCGGTGATGGGCAAAATCATCATCTTGCCACCTCAACCCCCAGCGCGCCGTCTCAACATTTCATACATACATTTCTACACAGTAATGTCCCACAAGAGCCAAGGAGTTCCAATCCCGAGTGACTATTACGCGTGGTAGCACACCGGATAGAATTTGAAGCTTGAAGACCACGTGCATAGTCCCCTCTTCCTGACTTTGTACAACCTCTAATCCCATGTCATTGCGTAACTCTCGACAAAAGCGGTCTGAACAAGGTCTGCAGCTTCGGTTACAAATATAGTTTTGTTCATGATTGAAATAAATTTTTTCTTTAAGTCAAGGTTCTACTTGGGTATTGGATACCGACTTTGGTTATCATAAATATAGATTTATGAAGGGACCAAGCAGAAGTAGAAAGTTAAACAAGAGATAAGTAATCCTATGTGCGGAAATGAAGAAAAGATTGCTACATCAGCAATATGAACTTATAGTTTAGCACAACCTACGAGCAAGTCTATTAAGTCAATAAGTTGTTATTGTATTCCAGTTCTCATTGGAAACATTATTTCCATTTTATTGTTGGAAAATAAAATCTTTGGTATTATATTTAAGAACAATTGTTGTTCTATTTATAATAATAATGTTTTGTATAGAACTGAAATATTACTTATTGGATTTTGTGTACTTAACTTACACGAAAATATATTTTACAAATTGAACAAATTAGTATAAGAAAAGGAGATGATCATTCAAAGAGTTGAATGTGTGTATTTGCTGAAATACAAGTGTGAATTATTTAAAAGGTTCAAAGAATTTAGAAGTAAAACAAATTGGCAAAGTATTAAGATTCTTTGAATAGATCAAGGAATAAATACTTGTGCAATAAGTTTCTAGATTATCTCAAATGGTTTTCTCATAATGGATGCCTCCTGATACACAATAATTGATTGATGAGGATGATGACAATGACATAATAATTCAATAAAACAAGTTCAAGAATTAAATTATCCAGGAACTAATAACGTCCAAATTGTCGACATGATATTTTTTTGTAGAGTAAAATTCAAGAATGCTCAGAAGAATATTTCCATGAAAAGATACTTGATGAAGCGCAAATATCAAGGATATTCCACTAATTTCATGGAGTATAGAAGTCAAAACTTTAACCAACCGAGTATAATAAAGAATAGAATAACAAAAGAAATCACCATGCATGCGATTGCAGATGATAAAAGTTATTCCAATGTAATAATAAATAACGGAACCAGTCAAGCGTATCACGACCGAAGCGTGATATTCCAATGTAATAATAAAGAATGGAATAACAATGTAAATCACCATGCATGCGAAAGATTGCGATAGACATGTTATTCCAATGTAATAATAAATAACGAAACTGTGTCCGACGAAACGCATGCATGTGATATTCCAACAGAATAATAAAGAACGGAATAACAACAGAAATCACCATGTATGCGGTACTTCGCATAGACAGGTTATTCCAACAAAAAATTAAATAACGGAACCAGTCCGTGTAAAACGCATGTATATGATATTCCAAATGTAATAATAAAGAATGGAATAACAACAGAAATTACCATGTATGCAGATTCAAGATAAAAAAGTTATTCCAACGTAATAATAAATAATCTAAATCAGTCATGCGTAAACGCATGCATGTGATGTTCTAATGTAATAATAAATAACGAAACCAAGTCAAAGTAAATTCAAGACCGATGTGGATGTTCCAATGTAATAATAAAGAATGGAATAATAGAAGAATTTTTTATGCGGTATCAGATAGACAAAGTTATTCCAATATAATGATAAAGAATGGAATAACAGAAGAATTTCACCAAGTATAGGGTAGACCGCGTATATAGGTTATTCCAACAGAATAATGAAAAAAATAGAATAACAGAAGTTCTCTTCATGAATACAAAAGAAATAATACCCCTTACAAGTACAACAAATAATATCCCTTACCTTATAAAGAAGAGTACTCCGACGGTAGGGCGGGGATATACTTGAAGAAACTTGCACTACGCTCAAAGCTTTCTTAAACGCTAAAGAAATACGCTTAAGATTATAGAAGAAGAATTCTCTCTACAGTTTCTATCTCTAGAGTTTCAGTGAATTTGTAAGAAATAATGAAGGAATGAGCTTCTATTTATAGAAAATGGACTGAATAGTAACCAATCCATGAACGGTCCAGATTTATTTACTTTTAAACAAACGGTCCAGATTGGTTTACAATAAAATATAATATATTCTATTTATAATCTAATAAAACGAATAACTTTATAAAAGTATTTTTTTTATATAAAAAGTTTTTCTGTTTTATTACATTAATAATACTAATAAAACAAAACTCACATATATATATATATATATATATATATAACAATCGACAATAATTGAATCCAATAACGTGAGATACTATGCAAAGAACTCATCGTAGCAATAATTAAACAAAACCGAGTGACTTCTCACGTAAGCATCAATAATCAATACCGTACTACTATGCAAACCACGCCAGACATCGTACTTTTACTACTTGTGGTAGTTCAACAGCTTTTAATGGTAAAACTTCCGCCGTTATTTTCATAAATATATTTTTGTCATTTTCTCATTCCGACAATAATTTCATTATGGGGTCCACTAATGATCAAGGCCATTGCATTTAATATTCTCTGCTAAAACGAATATTCCCCCACCAATCGAATATAATACAACAACTTGCATACTTTGCAAAATTTATAAATACTACCCACAACTATAACATTATCTCAAATTCACACAATAATATTCAAAAAAATATTTCAAGAAAATTAAATCTTTATTCGTAAAATTTGGGATTTTACAATCTCCCCTCCTTATGAAATTTCGCCCTCGAAATTTACGTACGTACCTTGTACGCCGAACAGATGAGGACACTTCGTCAGATTCTAACTCTTGAGGTATAACCTTTAAGCGTAGAATATATTCTAGGATTTTAACAGGTACATCATCATACGTGAAATTATCCGCTATCTCGTCCGGTTCTAAATCAATAATGTGGTTCGGGTCGTCCACATATTTATGTAACATCGATACGTGAAAAACGTTATGAACAAGCGACATACTTGGCGATAAAACGAGTCTATAGGCCACAGTTCTTACTCGATCAAGGATTTCAAATGGGCCAATAAAATCGAGGGTTGAGATTTCCTCTCTTCATCGATTCTTGCTTCTAGAATAACGCCCTCTTGAACATTTTTCTTCACATTTATCAGCTCTGAGTATTTAGCTTGAGCGGCTTTAACTTTATCGATTAAATTCGATTCTACTCATATATTCGTTATCTTCACGTGGGTTTGTATATTCGTATTCGTAAACGCATACGATCTTCTACTCAACGCGTCAGCTACCACGTTCGCTCTTCTATAATGATATTGAATGGTATGATCGTAATCTTCAATAGCTCGAGCCAACGTCTTTGGCGCATTATATGTTCGTTTTGGTTGAAGAAATATTTAAGGGTTTTTGAAATGGGTTTTGTACTGGGGTCAATACAAAATTTGATTTCACGCTCTAGAGGTAGGCTAAGAAGTCTTCAAGAATACATCAGGAAATTTATTAACAATAGAAATATCATTCAAAACTGTGACTCTCATCCAAGACTTGGATAGCACGTCACATCGATACCTATCAACTTGCCATCATCATTCACGACGTCGCCTACAGAAAGTTTGGCTTCGGTGCATTACACACAAGGAAGTCAACAATGAAAGGATCGGGGCTCTTTACTTTTGGCTTGATATAATAGTGATTAACTTTAGTGGCGTGGTTGCTTGAATTCACATAATAGGTTGGTTAGGAATATGAAAGCTAACAACCTGACGAAAAGCATGATGAGTAGTTAACCAATCAATTCCTAAAATTACATCAAAGGCAAGTATTTTCAAAGAGATAAGATCGACAGGTAACGTGAAAGTGTCGATTTAAATTAAACAAGATTTATAAACAGTGGAGGTAACGAAGGTTTCTCTAATAGAGTTTTAACAGATAAGTCAAAGTCTAATTTCTCAATAGCCAAGTTCAAACATTGAACACAACTAGGTGAAATACAAGAGTGGGTGGAACTAGTATCGAATAAGGTATAGACTTCGTAAGCGTTTATGATTAACTTACCCGTGACAACTTCGTTCGGGTTCCTCGACAAACACTCTCACTTAAACTACCAGCTTTGATTTGTCTAGGACATCCTTTGACATCACCATCCCAGCTGGACTTGACTTCACTACATGACAAAATCGAGCTAGGTGACCTTCTCTTTCGCAATTGAAACACGCTTTGGATTGTCTGCGTCAGCATGCTTTGGATGGATGTGTCCCTCCCGTCTCAAGATTTGAAACATACGAATTCGTGGTCGTTCTTCTTCCTTTGAAACGGGTCGGCGTCATTGCTTCTTCTTTCCATCATTATTGAACCTTCTTTTCTTGAAATTTCCATTTCTATTATCTTAGCCATGATTACCACCGAAGTGGTTACCATTCTTGGCATGATAATTTCCCCCACGATGGTTATCATTGTTTCGATGGCCGTTGCCACCGATACAATTATTATCTTGTTGTTGGTTGTTGCCTTTTGGTTTTGTTGACTCATTATCGCGCTCCAATAACCGAGCCCTATTCATAACATCTGAATATAAACAAAGTTTGTGAGAAATAAGGTATTGACGTATATCGGGTTTCAAACCTCGCAGAAACATTCGTGTCATTCGCTCCTCATTATCGACCAAATGGGATGCAAACCAGGATAATTCCGCAAACTTAGCCTCGTACTGCAACACGATCATATTATTTTGCTCCAGCTTGATGAACTCCACCTCCTTCATGTGACGAATACTTTTGGGAAAGTACTTGTCGTTGAACAACTCTTAGAACTTCTCCCAAGACATCTTGAGTGCGTCAGGCTGGGTACATTTTACAGATTCATACCAATGATCTGCTTCTTCACGTAACATAAAGGTGGCGAATGGAACTTTTTGCTCCTCTGAGCATTCCAAGACATCAAATATCTTGGTGATTTGCTTAATCCACGTCTCTGCCTTAAGTGGGTCTGGCTTTCCCAAAAACTCCGGTGGTCCCAGCTCCTTGAACTGCTTAGCGGTGACCAACCGTGGGTTGCCATTGTTTCCACCTACATTATGAACATGAGTCTCTCTCGTTTGGTGTTGCATGAATTCTAAAAAGCTCCTAAACGTACCATCGTTCATCATTTGATCAATGTTGTTATTTACAGGAGGATTATCGCCTTCCTGTTGCACATTATCCTGATTATTGATCTGTGGAGACTCAACGGTCTCCTGTGATCCATTGCTATTTGATGAGTGAGTTTTATACCCATGAATTGGATACATTCGGGCTTAATTTATTGTTGTTCTTAAGTCTTTAAGGATGTTTTTATGTGTTTGTGTCTATTCATGCATGTTTTATGTTATTTTATAGGAATTGGGACAAAAGTTACGTAGATCGATGTTTGGGGTGGCTAGATTCGCGTTTTCGGCTTGTCATTTACACAGCAGCCACTTCTGAGCCAATTTGACTATAGCTCCTGACATTATTTCGACAAACTTCAAGAATGAAAGTTGTAGATATACTTCTCCTATTTTGAACATCTTGAATCATCGAAATCTGAGTTGGACGAAGATGTTATGGCCATTTTCCCAAAGGACGTCGGAGTAGAAAATGTCGATTTTGGGCCGTCACGGGCGCTATTCTTAGTGCATTTTTCAAGCCGGGCGCTTATAAGGAAGACTCGATGCCGTGCCCAGTATTTGGGGCACTTTGAGGGAAGGGCTTAGTGATGGCCCTGGACGCTGCGTTTGGGTTAATTTTAACACCTTTTTGACTCGAATTGGATTGGGTTTGTTCCTAAACTAAAATTGGACTCAGAACCTATAAATACATGATGTAAGGCATAAAATAAAGGGAGATTACATAGCTTAGCCTAGATTAAACACTCCTTTAGATTAGAAAATAACCCTAGTTCTTATTAGTTTTGGAGATTGAAGCAACTTGGAGACCATTGAAGATCAAGAGCAAGAGCAAGAGGGGAGCATCGATTTGGTCGACAACATGATTCTTTCTCTCTTCTCTCATCTTACTTTTATCTTTTGATGTCTATTCGGATTTGTGGATTCTTGGTTTTAATTCATTAATTATGAACTAACTATTTTGAGATTTCAATTGAACTTTTTATGGCTATGAATTAATTATTCATTATATTCTAATTATTTATGTTAAAGTGAGTTGTTTATCTTGTCTTGTGCTTATTGCTTAATTATTTGATCAGTAATTACTTTGTTACTCTAGAAGGAATTGGAAGAGGAATTCTAGGGTTAGAACTGGGCATGATATCATGTGACTTAGTTATTTGCACAGTGAATAATTAGGTTTGTGAATTGAATGGAAATATCTGTTCGCCGCATGTAACACGTAAGGAATTGGGATTGGAAAGAGTTTAATTCAATGGTCTCCTATGATCCATTGCTATTCTCAACATTTTCGGATGCCATTTTCAAATACTGCAACAAAACAAGGGTTAAATAACATATCACATATTATCCCTATACTCTGACCGACCAATTAAATACCAAATAAACTTAGGTAGGTCATACTATGTAAAGAATTCCCGTCTCTCCCTCCTAGTTCTTGTCTCACATCTCAACCAGGATCATATCCCTAAGCTTTGATATTAATTGTGGACGCCCCAAAATAGGTATACATCACCTATTTTGAGTCGCCAAATACATGGTACAGAATACACATACAATCTTAAATATACAACAAGAGCTATGAGTTTTAATACAAATATTGTCTTCTAGACAATATCTACTCTCAGAATAAGTCCTCGTTACATTTATTATCACACTATTTTATAGAATAGTGAGGACTACTAAGACACCATCTCAGACCGTCACTCCGTTCCCCGACTAGTCCCGGCTACGTTCTCATTTCCTGAAGAGAACAGTGAAAGAAAGGGTGAGCTCAACTAGCCCAGTAAGAAATATTATGAGTAAGATAATGCAGAATAAATTATCATTAGTCTTCAACAATGTTAAACTGATAAAATATAATAGACATCATGTTTAACTGCAGCGGAACAAGCAATCCATTAAAAGAGTCAAGTAGAGAATAAAATATACTATCTTTTATGATTTAAAAGGTTTTTTTTATCACTTTTATTGCTGGGACTCAGCTTAATAAATAATCCACATCATCCTTGCACTACGGCCAAGGATATTCATTAGTATCACGACCACAAATTATCCATGCACTATGGGCCAAGGATATTCGTGTATTCATCAATGGTCATGATCATGCCATAAAACAATTCATCTTTGCTCCCTTGGCCGAAGAGAATCCATAGCCATAATCATACCAAATAATCGCCCATCAATACACTACGGCCAATGAGGACTTTTTCCACATCATTTGTAACATTACTACCATGATTATACCGAATAATCCTCGGTTATAATCATACCAAGTCCATCTATGCACTACAGGCCACATATGACTTTCAACATAATATAAACATGAGGATGATGACAATGACATAATAATTCAATAAAACAAGTTCAAGAATTAAATTATCCAAGAACTAATAACGTCCAAATTGTCAACATGATATTTCTTTGTAGAGTAAAATTCAAGAATGCTCAGAAGAATATTTCCATGAAAAGATACATGATGAAGTGCAAATATCAAGGATATTCCACTAATTTCATGGAGTATAGAAGTCAAAACTTTAACCAACTGAGTATAATAAAGAATGGAATAACAAAAGAAATCACCATGCATGCAGATTGAATAGATAAAAGTTATTCTAATGAATAATAAATAACGAAACCAGTCCGATGTAAAACGCACGGATATGATATTCCAAATGTAATAATAAAGAATGGAATAACAATGTAAATCACCATGCATGCGATTTCGATGACAGACAAAGTTATTTCAACAGAATAATAAATAACGGAACTAGGTCCGACGTAAAATGCGCAGACATGATATTCCAACAGATATAATAAAGAATGGAATATTAACTGAAATTACCATGCATGCGGTACTTTTCATAGACATGTTATTCCAACAGAATAATAAATAACGGAACCAGGTCAGGCGTAAAATGCACAGCAGGATATTCCAACATAATAATAAAGAATGGAATAACAACAGAAATCACCATGCATGCGGTACTTTGCATAGACAGGTTATTCCAACAGAATAATAAATAACGGAACAGTCCCACAGAAACGCATGCATGTGACGAGGATATTCCAATGATATAATAAAGAATGGAATAACAATGAAATTACCATGCATTTAAAGACTTTGCATAGGCATGTTATTCCAATGAATAATAAATAACGGAACCAAGTCCAAACAGAAATGCACAAACAGGATATTCCAACGTAATAATAAAGAATGGAATAACAACAGAAATCACCATGCATGCAGATCAGCATTAAGCAAAAGTTATTCTAACAGAATAATAAATAAGAGAACCAGTCAAAGCGAAACTTACGCATACGATGTTCTAATGTAATAATAAATAACGGAACCGTGTCAAAGTGAAATTCTCATCGATAGGATGTTCCAATGAATAATAAAGAATGGAATAATGAAGAATTTCACCATGTATGCAGATTAGCACAGAAAAGTTATTCTAACATAATGATAAAGAATGGAATAATGTAAGAATTTCACCAAATATAGGGTGAAATCACAGATACAAAAGTTATTCCAATGTATAATGAAAAACTAGAACAACTGAAGTTCTCTTCATGAATACAAAAGAAATAATACCCCTTACAAGTACAACACATAATATCTCTTACCTTATAAAGAAGAGTACTTCGACGGTAGGGCGGGGATATACTTGAAGAAACTTGCACTACGCTCAAAGCTTTCTTAAACGCTAAAGAAATATGCTTAAGATTATAGAAGAAGAATTCTCTCTACAGTTTCTCTCTCTAGAGTTTCAGTGAATTCATAAGAAATAATGAAGGAATGATCTTCTACTTATAGAAGAATGGATTTGAATAAGTAACCAATCCATGAACGGTCCCGTATTGATTTACTTTTAAAGCAGACGGTCATCTGCATTGGTTTACAATAAAATATAATATATTCTATTTATAATCTAATAAAAGAATAACTTTATAAAAGTATTTTTTTATATAAAAGTTTTTCCGCTTTTATTACATTAATAATACTAATAAAACAAAACTTATATATATATATATATATATATATATATATATATATATATATATATATAACAATCGACAATAATTGAATCGAATAACGTGAGATACTATGCAAAGAAACCATCGTGAGTAATAATTGAACAAAACTGAGTGACTTCTCACGTAAGCATCAATAATCAATACCGTGGTACTACTATACGTACCCACGCCAGACATCGTACTTTTACTACCAGATAGTTCAACAGTTTTAACGGTAAAACTTCCGCCGTTATTTTCATAAATATATTTTTGTCTTGTTCTCATTTCGACAATAATTCCGTTATGGGGTCCACCAATGATTGCGCCATTGTACGAATATTCTCTGCTAAAACGAATATTCCCCGACAAATCGAATATAATACAACAACTTGCATACTTTGCAAAATTTATAAATACTACCCACAACTATACCATTATCTCAAATTCACACAATAATGTTCAAAAAAATATTTCGAGAAAATTAAATCTTTATTCGTAAAATTTGGGATTTTGCAGTGGGTCTAAATTAAAACTAGAGGGCTTAACAGACTTAAGTTTTTTAGACAGACCAAGACGACAGAAAATCCACTTTAAGGTAAAGTGTAACCTTGAACGGTGGTGCAGTGAATTGGAAAGGTTCCAAACAGTAAAAAGTTGCTAGTTTAGTGATAAAGACAAAGTATATAGTTATAAATGAAGCTACAAGTTGATTGTTTGGATGAAAAGTTCATTACAGAACTAGGAATAGTTTCTAAGTCTCATCTTGGATCTAAACATGTGTTGTGACACTTTTATTTGATTATATGAATCATTGAAAAATGGGAAATCACTATAGAGATAGTGAAGTCTAAAGAAAAACATTACATATCCATTAACTAAAGCTTATCCAACAACAGGATAATCGTCACTTAGAGAAGAAGGGTATGGGATACCATGGCAATTGACTTTAGTGCAAGTGGGAATTGAAAGTAGTATGCACACAATCCAATCATGTTTGATGATAAATCATATGCTTTGTAACAATCTTATTCATTTATTAATAAAAAATATTAATTTATTAAAGGCTTTTAATTATCTACATGATGTTGTTTTATAATATGTGATAAACCCATAGTTTTAAGCCATGCTTTTAGAATAATGATGATGATCATTCTAATGAAATCTAAATTCTTAGAAAGCTTAAAACTAAAATAGTTCCCAATCGTTTGTATTAGTAAATTAGGGATTAGTGAATCCAGATAGATTGATACATATGTTGCTTGCTCATTTGATGACGACGATTGATCTCATGATCATTTGTGTGGAGACACTAAAGCAAGTATGTAGGTGCTTATTAGAGAATAAGTTCACTGAACGTGGCTCGCTAAGGAATACCTAATGGAGTTTTACTTGTCTGTCAATAGGAATTCCCGTAGTGATAGTTGTACAAGTGATCCTTGGACTTGAGATCATCATAGTATCTTGTGTATGATGAGTTATACTTTGACTTATTCCTTAAGACCCTTAGGGTATATCAAAGGGTATGCTTGGGTATAATAAGTTGTACATGGAGATAATATATGAACAATAAAGAATCTACCACTTCTAGTAAAAGAAGAGAAATGTCCTATGTGATTCGATAAATGACAATCCAGTAGTCCTTGGCTAATGTAGAATGAAATTAAAAAGGAGTTTCTAATTTGCATTATTTGGAGTTGTGCATTTAAGAGTCGAAATATATATAATTAAATAAAATAAGACTTGATATTAATTCCATGTCTTATATTTAATTGGGACATTGTATTGTGGAAGGATTGAATTGTCAGGTAACTATTTATTCAAAGGTTCTTTTATGATTAATGTTGAAATCTATATTATATGGAAAGTCGTTAATCGTTAGGGAGGCTTATCCCTATTGTAGAATAAATATTATTTATTTAAATAAATTAATAGTTTAATTTATTTATTTAAATAAGATTAAAATTGTTCTAATTGATTTATTCACAACCCATTTAATATGGAAAACCTAAAGGGTCACACCATAAAAGGAATAATAATTATTTAAGAAGTTAATGGCATAATCATAATAATAAGTTAAGTATATTTAATTTAATCTATGGTGATAGAATAAATTAAATAGCTTAATATTTATTATTTAATATTTTGGAAATATTAAATATAAATTAATAAAAGGAGTCTTACTATTATTATTACTACTATTATTATTATTTAATTCCTAAAGGACTTTGGGAATTAATTAATAAAAATACTCTCATTTATTCCTAATAAGATTAGGAGGCAAATTAATTAAAAGAGTTTAATTAATTATCCCTTATTAGATTAGAGAGCTTATTTAATTAAAGGAATTTAATTAATAAATAATACCCTATTTTCTAATTAGATTAGAAGGGTTAACTGATATCTTTATAAGAGGAGTCTTATATCAGATATCAAGACAGACGTGATTCCAATTGTTGGAGAGTACGCTCTTTTTCTATAGAGATAAAAAACTAGGGTTTTGTCAAATACCCATCTTCTTGAATCTTTCTTCTTCCTTGGTGGATCAGCTCTAGAGGCCAAACACTTGGGTGGCTAACGTTGATCAAAGGAAGGAACCAAACCCGGTGGATTCAAGTTGAACGCGAAAAGGATTTGGAGGTGAACTTGTACCTAAGGAAATTCGAATCTTCAAGGGTATGATTCTGGTTCTTTATCTTTTCATTTAATTAATAATTGTACATAAAGGATGATCCGGGTATATGGTTTGTAAAATTTTAAAACTCTAATTTTTCCACGTTTCCGCTTATTTTGTGCAATTCGATTGCGTTCATGAATATTACAAACCTAACAGTTTCTCCCTCCTCCCTAGCCTCCGCCAGCTCCACTACTTCCTTTCTTCGGGCAATCCTTTATCAGGTGCTCTGTTGATCCACATGCAAAACATCCCCTGATCTTCTTTGGTTTTGGGCAATTTGGCGATATGTTCCCCTCTTGGCCACAATTATAACATGTGCTTTTCCCTTCCAGCACTCCCCCCGATGACTTCTTCCACACTTGTTACAAGTTTCAGTCCTCTTCTTAAAGTTTCCTTGGTGACTCCCACCTTGATTATTCTTTTTGTTGTTGTTGTTTTCCCATTTCCTCTTTTCGGAGTTACTCCGTCCGCTACTGCTTCTTCCACGATGCTCACTTCTAGTGTTCTTATTTTTCTTCTCCTTATGATTTAGTCTTAAGGCCTCACAACCACCTTCCGCAATGATTGCCTTCTCTAAAAATGTCGTAAAGGAATCAATCTGGAAGACTAATACCTTATTATACAACCACGACTTCAACCCTTGCTCGAAGCGTCTCTCCTTCATTTCCTCATCCCCAACTTGGTGCTCCGCAAATCGCACTAGTTCGTTAAACTTAGTTGCGTATTACGCCACTGTCATATCTCCTTGCTTTAACTCCAGGAACTTCACTTCCATCCTACTCTTCATACTCTTTGGGAAATAGTTCTCGAAGAACAACGTTGTAAACGTTTCCCATTTTATCGTTCCTTCTCCAGCTCTCCACTGATTAGTTTCCCACCAATAGTTCGCTTCGCCCCTCATCATGTATGTGGCAAATACTATCTTCTGGTCTTCACCCACACGAGCTATAGTGAAGGCCTTATCGATCTTCTTAATCCAGGTTTGCGCAACTATCGGGTCAGTAGTTCCCTCGAACTCTGGGGGTCCTACACTCTTAAAGTCTTTGAAGGATGTTATTGGGACAGCTTGGGGAATGGGTGGTACAGGTTCATTCCTTCCCCCCAGGGCTTCTCCCAACAAATCTATAAGTCTATATATCAGATCTACTGGTCCTCTCTTATCATTAATTGACTCTTTTGGGACAGTTATTCTACGTTTGGGCGGCATTTTCTGCATCACAAAATTTTCATTTTATTATCTAATTATAATACTCAGACATTTCTCAATTGAAAAGAACTAAAGGTTTATAACACGTTCCTAAAATAAGATCATTTATATTCTTATGCCAAATGGTTACAATACATGTTCTTTTCTAGCATACTGCTATAAATGATAACACATATCCCCTAGTATCACAAAAGACGGGGACGACACCAGCTTACTACCCCTTTAATACTTTTCAAAAGTTGGGGTTTTACTACTATCTCACATCTTACACAAAAGACTGAGATTTAACAACAACAATTTAAATAACATATAAACAAAATATTACAACTACTAGACTTCATCCTCTAGACTCAATCTAACATCCCACGCTCCATGGCGCTCTGATATTCTTTCTGTGTAATATGCACCACCATATCTCGACTTATGGTATACCGGGTCTGTCCTTGCTCAGCTGGGTAATGATTTACCCCATCGATCAATCTCTCCATGGTCGTGCGTAAAGCATAGCCCATCTTATTCATCTTCCTTCTCTTGCATCGTACCTTATCTTCCAGATCATCCGCCCTATCATTGGCTTCCTCCCACTTCTCCTCGAAGTGAATCCTATCCATTACTTCCATCTCTAACTGAGTTCGAAGAGACTCTTTCTCCGTCTTCTCACTCAAAACCCTCTGCTCCATTTCCTCCATCTTTCCCGTCAACTCAACGTTCCTAGCCACCGCTCAGTGAAACAAAGTCCCCATCTGGATCTCTGCCTCATTACGGTGAACAATTTCAACCTCCATTCCTTGCATTACTAATTTCCTCTGATGGTCCTCATCCCTCAACTGCTGGAACTCAGACTCCCTCTCCCTAGCCTCAGCCTCCAGCTCCTCCACTCTACACCCTAACCCTAAAATCTTCTCCTCATACTCCCCTAACATTTGATCCTTAAAAGTAGCCTCGTCGGAGTCCTCCATAAGCTCGGGCTCTTCCTCCATAGGCTCCTCCTCCAGATCAGACTCCACCTCCTCCTCATCGTCATCGTCATCGATAGGGGCCACTACTGATATAGGCTATGCTATCAAGGGTGTCTCAAATACCATGTGGATATCACGCGGATCCTCCTCTAATACTCGGCTAGGTCCTCCCATGTCGGTCATCCTACAATCACCAACATAAGATAAACAAAAACAACGACTCCATCAGAATTTTAAATAAACATAAGTTCATTGTATAGAATGAAGTTACATTTCATAACATACTAAGTCTCTCGAGGAAAACTCTACATGAGTTTTATCTCCTTCCTAACTTCTAAGTTCTCCTGAGTTATAATCTAAGGACACTCGCTCTTAAGGTTTATAACTACGACTTTGATACCAACCTGTGACGCCCCCAAATTCGGACCGCCACTTGGTCACTCAAATTTGGCTCATCACGTGCTCATGGTAATACAATAATAACTAAAATCACACATTCACAGCTGAAGATCTAATTTAGAATAATATATAATGCTTTATTATAATTATTCCCCCAATTCTTGCAACCTATAGTACTTAATAGATTACATAATAATATCAAATAAAGACTTTATTACACAATCCTACTTAACCTTAAACATAGTCTAAAAATAGTCTTAATACCACATAATAATTTTAATTCATAAAGGAACAAGCTAGTTGGTAGCCTTGCCCTTGCCCTTGTCTTTCCCAGAGACACTTCCCTATTCCGCCTTAACCGAAAGGTTTTAAATAAGAAAGAATGAGCACAAATTGCCCAACAAGTTTACAACAAGGGTGATAAGCATTAAATCACGAGTTATATATATCAAGGTATAGTCTCAGAGTCTTAGAGCAATATCATGAACAATGAGTATCAACAATTCTCGAATCAAATCATTCGGATATGAAATGATAATTCAATATAAATCAACAAATATATATGAATTCAAAGGCTATCAACGTATCCAACTGGATAAAACAATTTATACTGAACAGTCACTAAGGACTATTGAACATCTACTAGAGTTACCAATATTAAACTGATAACCAAAAAGAATCACGTACTATAGATGATCAATCTACAATACTATATGTTATGCATAACACCACAGTAATATCCACTCACGTGTTGGGGTTTCCAACGACATACACTGCCCTTACCATAAGGGTTGTTCAACTCAGTTTTCAAGATTTACGCACCAGTCAATTGGTTTGGACAATTTTTATAAACATGCATATAGTCTAGACGAATCAATGGCAAAAACAATACTAAGTTCAACATGAATAATAGTTTTCTCAAGAGTTTAAACATACTTGTTCAATTGAACGAATAATTAAGTAGGATCACTTGCATTCGAAGAGATAAGGTTTAGATACTTACTTACGATATCTGTTGAATAAAGTAATGCAAGGGTTTAGTATACTTGCACAATGAAAAGAATAGTTCAGATATGCCTTAAGCGTAGTCTATCCACGTAATTTAACCAACACTTCTGAATCCTATTACAGTGTATTATATGTATAGGATGCCCATTAGTTATATAAACTCATATAGGTAAGTTCAACGCACACATAAAAGTCTAACTTAGTTGTAACGCCATACACATCACTTATCCTATATTTTCATAGCACAAATCAGTTTGTAAGACATCACAAATTCAAACAACGTATCATTGCTTTATATCATATAAACATTCTTTTTGGACTTAACATTTGAAAGCCATGATTAACATTCATCTCTACATCATAACATGCTTCTTAACACATCACATAACATATTGGTTATATATTACAAGTTAAAGTAATCATATGATCATGCTTTGAACTTCAGATCAAAAACAAAAACTATTCTCGACTGCATGACATACCGCATACTGCAGAGGCTTAAGAGCAAGAATTGACTGTCTCCCCGCTGACCAAGGTTGAGCTTTGCACTTCCTATTTCTGTCCAATTATTAGACACCTATGTACTAATACTCTATCATATGTATATGTCAGAGGTGCTAACATAAGCATATGACCATTCTTGAGTTCACTTGAACAAGTTTGAACTTATAACTTATATAGTACTAAAGCATAACAAGATCAAATGGTTACCATATCTTATAACTTAGCTATATGTCCACATTACACAATTTGTCAATATTCATGCTTATAGTATTCATATTGCTTATTCACCATTATCATTGTTTAACACTTTAAATCATGCTTTAAACTCATGTTTGGTTTAGTTATCATCATATTCAATACATATAAATCATATCTAGGGATATTATAGACATAACATGACATATTAATCCTTTAGAATCTAGATATCCATGTGATGCAACTAGATTTTGAAAATATGTTCAAGTTTTCTTTTGAAACCACTTTAAACTTGAACAATGCCATTCAACATATACAAGACAACTTTAAGGCTCTATTCATATGTAGTCAAGTCATGTTAACATGCTCACAAGATCAGAAGGTATAGTAAGTAGCACTTATGCACCTTAGTTCTTTTATACCAAGTTTTCTTAAAAACTTCTTTCACACAAGGTCTAACGAGTTTGATTATGAAAAAAAGGAACTATGTACACTATAGCATGCTCGTTTATGTGTAAAATCAGTCATGTGTATAGACCACTAAGTTTAAAATATGCAGGACATGAATTTAATAAAGTTTGTTTTCAAAACTTGAAGTTCTTGTTAAAGATCATCTACTAATTTATGTTGGACACTTCCTAACTCATAAGGAAACCTTATAACACAAGTTATACCTCTTTTGCAGGTGTACATAAGTCATAAAACCATATTAGCAACCACCTAGTATAACATAATCCAACAATCGGTTACGAGGTATGCAAGACAATTGCATGCCACACCCTAGTACAAACAGGGTGCAAACATTGCTGACGTCAAGTCGTAAGCAAGAAGTAAGCAGACTTTGTTTTGCATGAGTGTTACCCAACTTCATTTCCCTTGATTCAAACATGATTCAACCCATCATTAAAATGTTCATACATGTTAGTAAACTTCTTAAACACATTATAACCGGTTAATTCCTATCTATTGACATATAAATTCAAGAAATTTTAAGAACTAAACTAGACCCATTTCAAGAACATAGTTAGAATTTATACCTTCTTGAGCTTGAATTGGACTTCCTACATTCTGAGTATGCTTCTATAGTAGCTCAACAACTTATACTCTCCAATTAGACTATCAAACAACTTCTTAGCAACACAAAATTTGAATCTAAGCTCGTATTTATAGAAGAAGCATGGACTAGACATTAACATTACACTAAGGTTGGGTTCATGGTGTAATGGAAGGATACATTGGTTAATCAAGAGTGGTTTAAAAACCCACCACCAGCCATTGGCTTTGCAATCATTACCTATTCCATAGCCTTTTGGAAAATACGTGTTTTAACTTCATGTTACTGTTCATGTACTTTGTGACACTCAATTTGGGACAAGAGCAAATATCTCAACATTTGGCCATGTAAAGCTTGGTTTGGTTATTTTATTCCCATAATGTAATATTAAGGTACAATTGTTACCATATTAGGAATTTAAAGATATATTTTATACTCACATCATATAATCCATGTACATTAAATACATGTAATAAAATAACGCAGTTAGACATTATTGTCCGGGTAGTTCCTCATAATTATTTTTACTACTCGTATAACAACATTATAATATTATCTAATATTAATGTTTATTTAAACACTTAATCTCCTTCCCAGTTTCTAGAATACACATATATTTAATTATTTATGTATTACCAATACATAGGATTTCATTGTGCTACTAGGTACCTCATTTCATTGCAATATACTCCTATCGTATGGTTTTTATTAATGTCACACATAATGCATAAGTGTCCCATTTCATTGCTACAGAAGAAAATTAATTTTCTCCAATCGACTTTTGGCTCAATTGCTCCGTTTTGTATTCTTTGAGGCGCACATTGCCAGCATACTCTAGCAAATGCTAAACTAGCTTAGCTTCAAGCCAGTTTCAACATCCAACTCCATAATCTTTTTACATAACATGAATTAACTATCATATTGGTGATATTACTAGTTTAAGAGTGTATTTCCTTAAATGGAATCACATAATTATATGCAATTAATTAATATTCTCTAATAACTATCAATTAATTATTTTCCTTAACAATATTTTCATTAATTAATATAATCACTACTATTTCTCATCACGGTGCCACAAAAGGCATTTCAACGAGTTTGTTACAACTCCACATTAATCAGTTCAATATAATTGAGTTAACTCGTCTCATAACACGAAATCATTTATATTTAAATAAATATTTATTCCCATTAATATATTCATAAGATATGGAAATTCTCGGGTATTATAGCCGGACTAGGCTATTCTCCTCGGTCCAGTTATAGGAACCCACACAAGTATAAACCAGTTCCTTCATCTATACGGTGGTTGCCTAAACCTACAGGTGACAATCCTGTATGACCTTTACTAAAGGTCCTTGCTGCTATGGTAGCTATGCTGTTTCCTAAGCTGATACCGGTCAAAGAAAAAGAAGTCCTGATTCCAGACCTCGAGGAAGAAGAAAGGAATCAAAAGTGAAAACAAGAGATATATAAACATCTGACAACACATGCGCATACTGGTCCATACGGAGGGTATGAACAGAGACATCCCAGATGATGATTGTCCAGACATCATGGTCATCATTCAGGAGAAGGAGGACGATAACAACCCCTTCATCCACACCTATCCACCAGGACTTCACCCTTGGCAATTGGAGCAGCACTCCTTGCATTTGCCGACAAGGGTAAAAAGGGCAGAAACTCCTTCTGCCCTGTAGATAACAATAACTGCTTACTTTTGATGTACAATATTAGCAGTTGTTTTTATCATTACATGCTAACACTTTGTATGATTGTATAGTTTCATATATTAAGTGAAAGCATTTTGTTTCAGGACTCTAAAATTAGATGTGCCTAAACTTGCTGATGAGGTGCCAATTCTTCACGAGGACTGTAACTTTGATGTAAAGTTGGACTCATACTTGATGGAGATTGAACAAGAGGACTATGAGATATCTTAGGAGATCAAAGAATGGGACGAAGATAAACCCAAGCCAAATCTTGATCAAAACACCTCTTTTAACCTTGGAACCTCAGAAAAACCCCAAACAAATCCAAATTTGTACTGACCTTACTCCAAACCAAAAGAATAACATGGTTACTCTATTGACCCAATTTCAGGATGTGTTTGCATGGTCTCATGAAGACATGGTCAGTTTTTCAACTGAAATCATCATCCATCGCCTCCCTATCGAAGAGGGATTCAAGCCAGTCAGGCAGAAGCTCAGGCAATTAAAACCTGAGTGGATTTTAAAAGTTAAAGAAGAAATTGTGAAACAATTTCAAGCCGGCATCATCATGCTGTCAACATACCCTTGAGTGGCTATCCAACATAGTCCCCGTGCCATTCATCCATATACTCATTGACAATACAGCTCAGTATGACATGTACTCCTTTGCTGACTATTTTGCGGGGTACCATCAAATCATAGTCCCCATGAGGGAAGGTGCGAGTTTTCGTGGATCACAGGGATCTGAATAAAGCTTGCCTCAAAGATAGATTTCCCGTGCCATTCATCCACATACTCATTTTCAATACAACTCAGTATGACATGTACTCCTTTACTGACTGTTTTACGGGGTACAATGAAATCATGGTTGCTGAAGAGGATCATGAGAAAACTGAATTCATCATTCCTTGGGGAACCTTTTGCTACAGACGATTGACATTCGGCCTCATCAATGCCAGAGCTACCTATCAGCGAGCCATGATGGCTCTTTTCCATGATCTAATGCACAAAGAGATAGAAGTCTATGTGGATGACATCATTGTCAAGTCCCGAAGGGAGGAAGACCACCTAGATCATCTCAAAAAGCTCTTCAATCGGTTGTGTAAGTACAACTTGAAGTTGAATCTAGCTAAGTGCGCCTTTGGTGTTAAATTGGGTAAGTTTCTAGGATTCTTAGTCAGCCACAAAGGGATTGAGCTGGATCCTACAAAAATCCAAGCCATCTCAGAAATGCCCATACCTTAGACAGAGAAGGAAATACGGGGAGTTTTAGGAAGAATTAACTTCATCAGTCGATTCATCTCCCAACTCACAGCAACCTATGAGCCTATCTTCAAGTTATTAAGCAAGAATTCCTCCATAAAATGGAATGCTGAGAGTCAAAAAGCCTTCCTTCTTATTAAAGAGCAGCTAATTAAAGCTCATGTTTTGGTACCTTCCAAGGATGGTGTTCCCCTATTTATGTACCTGTCAATCAATGACAATGCCATGGGCTGCATGCTGGGGCAGAAAGATGATACAAGCTAAGAAAAAGCTATCTATTACCTCATCAAAAGATTCAGCAATAGTGGACACAAGTACACTCTGATTGAGAAAACTTGTTGTGCTTTAGTGTGGGCTTCCATGAGGTTACAACATTACCTCCATGGTCACACAACCCATCTCATATCCCGCGTGGATCCTATTAAGTATGTGTTCATCAAACCTATGTTGAATTTTCGACTATCCAAATGGCATTTGATCCTATAGCAATTTGACATCATCTACGTGACTCAAAAGTCCATCAAAGATCAAGGAATTGCTGATCAACTGGCCTCCGCACCTGTAGGGGATTTCAAACCCTTGGAAACCTACTTCCCCGATGAAGGGGTAATGACAGTTCAGCAACACCATCAGGATGATACACACCAATCATGGAAGATTTATTTTGATGGAGCTATAAACATGGAAGGTTCTGGACCTGGAGCAGTTCTAGTATCCATTACGGGGGAGCAGTATCCCGTTGCCATCAAATTGAAGTTTACCAACACCAATAACACAACTGAGTATGAAGGCTATATCATGGGATTAAAACTAGCCCAATCCATGGGCATCAGATGGTTAACTATCTTTGGAGATTCCGAATTAGTAATTAGATAAACCACTGGGACCTATCACACCAAAGAGCTACATTTGCTGCCTTACCATCGACATGTTATCCAGATGGCTTCGGAGTTTGAAGAAATAATCTTCCTCCACATTCCTCGGAATAAGAATGACTTTGCGGACACACTAGCAACTTTGGCCTCCTTGATCAACATACTTGACAAGGAAAGCATGCCAAATATCACTTTGCCCTTCAAAAATTTCCATCATATGGGAATTACATTGGAGAAGTATCGAATGAGCTGCCTCCCATCCAACACCCTTGGTATCAAGATATCAAGGAATATCTATGAGATGGATCTACACCCGTTGAGGTGAGTCCAACTGAATGAAAGCGAATCCATCAAATGGCCATGAAATTCTACCTAAGTGGAGACGCACTCTACAAAAGAGATGCAGGATTAGGTCTTCTCAGATGTCTGGGTAAAGACAAAGCTCAGAGGCTCATGGATGAAATCCATGGTGGAGTGTGTGGCCCACACATGAGCGACCCTCTACTTGTCAAGAAAATCCTAAGAACAGGGCATTTTTGGCTCTCTCTCAAGGCTGACTGTGATGATCACGTCAAGAGATATTACCAATGCCAAATTCATGGGAATGCTATCCACGCCCTTCCAAGGGAGCTCCACAATATGAGTTCGCCCTGGCCCTTCTCAATGTGGGGAATTGATGTGATCGGGCCCATCGAGTCCAAAGCCAGCAATGGTTATCGATTTATCTTCACCATGATCGACTACTTCACCAAGTGGGTAGAAGCAGCCTCCTCCCCCAGGGTTACTAAAGAAGTTATCATTGGTTTCGCCAATCATAAAGGATGGCCTAACCTATTGCCTCTGACTCTATTAGCCTACAGAACGTCAATGCACACTTCCACTGGGGCAACCCCCTACTCATTAATCTATGGCATGGAAGAAGTGCTCCCCATAGAAGTGGAAATGGAATCCCTCAGAGTGTTGATAGATGCTCAACTGGATGAAGACTAATGGTTACAAGATCGGTACCACCAATTATCTCTAATAGATGAAATATGGACCTCAGCCATCTTCCATGGTCAGTTATACCAACAAAGGATTGATAGATCCTACAACAAAAAAGTCCGGCTATAGTAGTTTAACAAACATGACGTGGTCTTGAAGGAAATTCTTGACAACCAAGATCAATCTAAAGGAAAATTCGCTCCAAACTGGGAAGGTCCATTTGTTGTCATGGAGGTATTGAAAGGAGGAGCCCTCAGATTACAAGAGATGGATGGCGATGAATTTCTATAACTTATTAACTTGGACACCGTAAAACGGTACAATGTCTAAAGTCACCTGTAAACTAGCATCCTGGTCCTGGATCACCAGATCCCTAGTCAGTTCAGGTTTTCAAAACCCTTCACTACATACAACCCTTCTTCACATCTGTTTGCCCCATCAAGGACAAACATACCTTTCAAACCAGCAACCTAGTTCCGGATCATCAAATCCATCACTCAACTCAGGTTTTCAAAACCTTTCACTTCTTTAGTTTATCCTACCAGGGATTAAACCTTTCACAATCTCAGTTTGTCCCACTAGGGATAAAACTTTTCATCTGTAGTCTTCCCTATACATGGGGTGAACTACGCAGACCTGATCTCCCCAATACACGAGAGTATGTAAGAAGCCATTTATTGGTCCTGTCTAACCTTTACAAAAATAAAAACATCACTATTTCACCACATCAGTTTATCCCATCAGGGGCGAACTACGCAGACCTGATCTCCCCAATAAACGGGAGTACGTAGGCAGGCATTTTCATGGTCCGGTCTACCTACAGAAAAAACAAACAAATCTCTCTACACCCTTTTCACCACTTACAACTTTGAAACTTTTCACATTAGGTTCGAACTACGCAGACCTGATCTCCTCCTCAATGGGAGTACGTAGGCAACCATTCATGGTTTGGTCTCACCCCTACAAAAATATAAAAACTTGTCAACGGTACTGGGATCATCTTTCAAACTACACATCATCTGCTTAGACCAAAGGGATGGAATTACCTGGTCTCCCCAAATAAATGGGAGAATCGGTGACCATCTATGTGACGCCCCCAAAATAGGTATACAACACCAATTTTGAGTCGCCAAATACATGGTACAGAATACAAATACAAACTTAAATATACAACATGAGCTGTGAGTTTTAATACAAATATTTTCTTCTAGGCATTATTCAAACTCAAAATAAGTCCTCAATATATTTATTATCACACTATTTCACAGAATAGTGAGGACTACTAATGCAAACATCTAGACTGTTACTCCGTTCCCCGACTAGTCCCATCTATATTCTTATTTCCTGAAGAGAACAATGAAAGCAAAGGGTGAGCTCAACTAGCCCAGTAAGACCAAGGATATTCATTAGTATCATGACCACAAATTATCCATTCACTACGGGCCAAAGATATTCGTGTTTTTATCAATGGTCATGGTCATGCCAACAACTGTCCATTAATGCACTATGGGCCAATGAGGAATTTTACCACATCTTTTGTAACATTACGGTCATGATTATACCGAATAATTCCTGGTCATAATCATACCAAGTCCATATATGCACTACGACCAAAAATGACTTGCATCATAATATAAACATGAGGATGATGACAATGATATAAGAATTCAATTAAAAGAAAGCAAAGGATAAATTTTTAAAGATTTATAATTTAATTTATCCAAAAATCAATAACGTCCAAATTGTCAACATGATACTGCTTTGTGGAGTAAAATTCAAGAATAATATTATACCAAAAATGATTTGGACCGAAAAAGAATTATTTTTTATCATGAATAGTACCCTGGGTGAATAGTACTCGAGTGAATAGTACTTCATGAATAGTAACCCGTGAATATTACTCTGACATTAAAAAGTTAAAACTTATCAAGAATTCTCAGAATAATATTTTCATGAAAAGATACTGGATGAAACACAAATTTTAAGGATATTCTACTAATTTCATGAAGTATAAAAGCTAAAACTTTAACCAAATGAGTATAGAATTCAAAATTTGAAAAGAAATAATATTACTTATATACTACAGAGTATGGAAGAAAATATTATTTCAAGCGAATATTGAACAAAAATAACATCCCTTACCTTGAAAAGAAGAGTATTCCAACTAGTATAGCGAGGATATTCTTGAAGATAACTGTCACTATTTTCTACACTCTAAGCTTTCTAAAACTCGAAAGAAATACGCTCAATATTATAGAAGAAGAATTCTATGATTCTGGTGTGATTTTCAATTCTAACTAAGCAGCCTATTTATAGGAGAATGGAAAGATACTATTTGAAAATTAAAATCACGGATACACAATACAAAATTTCACGGACGAAATTCAGTGAGAAATCTGATTTTTACTAATCATTATTGTGCAATAAAATATTCTAATAAAACAAAAACTTTAAATAAAATATAATATATTCTATTTATAATCTAATAAAACAAAACTTATTATAATATATATAATATATAATAATCATTTCGTACTCCCCCGTGACAATTTCTTAAACTCCATTACTGACTTTTGGTTCCACCAAAAGTGACATTATATCATATATATATATATATATATATATATATATATAACATACACACATACACACACACACACACACACACTAATATTATATATATAAACATATAATAATAGTACTCCATTTCATCACCCGTGAATAACAAGTTTTTCCCCCTTACCAATTCATTTTCAACCCGTGGGCCCCACATGTGGCCCCACCTTTATTATATTAAATAATTTTCTACCGATTATTTTAAAAAATGGGTAAATGGGGGTCCATAAAATAAGCAAAATTTATAATACTTGATAAAAATCACCTCAATATTTTTTAACAACATTTATCATCATTATTATAATTCGCAATATTTAACAACCAAGTCATTCCCATGAAAGAGGGGGCTTTCCAATAAGGATTTTTCTTTATTGACGCGCAATTAGGTGACCAAACCTCTCCCTGACAGAACTTCTAGACATCATCAATATTGCAAATAATAATATTAATAACTTTGTTGTCTTAATTATTGATTTAATAATATAAAATATTATACAGATGATACTGTGACAATAATCGAATCAATAATATGAGAGATATGATGTAGCAATTACTGTAGCAATAATTGAGTATAACTGAGTGACTTCTCACGTAAGCATCAATAATTAATACCGTGTGTTACAATGCAACCACGCGTATTCATCGTACTTTAACATAGGTTATTTCAACAGATTAACGGTAAAACTTCATAGTTATTTTTTATAAAAAGATATTTCTGTCATTTTCTCATTCTGACAATAATTCTGTTGTGGGGTCCACCAATGGTTGTGCCGTCGTACGAATATTCTCTGACCAATCGAATATTATATAACAACTTGCATACTTTGTAAAATTTATAAATATTACCCACAACTATAACATTATATTAAATCCACACCATAATATTCAAAAATGATATTTATAGAAAAATTCATCTTTATTCATAAAAGTTGGGGTCTTACAACCTCCCCTTCTTACGAAATTTCACCCTCAAAATTAGGGTATGTACCTGGTATGTCGAAGAGGTGAGGATACCTTGATTTCATTTCAGATTCTAACTCCCATATCATTTCCTTAATATCATGGTTTCTCCATAAAACTTTGACTTGAGGTATAACCTCGGAGCGTAGAATATGTTCCTTCTTATCAAAGATTTTAACAGGAACCTCTTCATATGTTAAGTTACGTAACATGGATATGTGAAAAATGTTATGTATATAAGACATACTTTGCGTTAGGGTGAGTCTATATGCCACAGTTCCTACTCGATCGAGGATTAAAAATGGGTCAATGAATCGAGGATTGAGCTTTCCTCTCTTTCTAAATCTCGTAACTCCTTTCCATGGAGCAACACGTAACAACACATGATCTCAAATATTGAATTCCACGACCTTTCAATTCCGGTCACAACAACATTGCTTCACCCACCTCATTCCGGCAAACTGGAGAATGACACTTACGTCCATACATCGCCTTGAATGAAGCCATGCCAATACTTTCTTGATAACTATTGTTGTTGGAAAACTCCACCAATGGTAAGAACTTGTCCCAACTTCCCTTGAACTCAAAGACATAGAGTCTTAATAGATCCTCCAGAGTATGAATAGTCCTCTCCGACTGCCCGTCCATTTGTGGATGATATGCCGAACTAAATCGTAAATCCGTGCCCATAGGTTTTTGCAAACTAACCCAAAATCTTGAAGTGAATCTTGGGTCTCGATCAGAAACTATGGATACTGGCATACCATGCAATCTTATAATCTCGTTTATGTTCATACGAGCAAGACGTTCAAGTGTATAAGTTTCTCGTATAGGTAAGAAATGAGTAGACTTGGTCAATCTATCAACAATGACCCAAATTGCATCTATGCCTTGAGAAACCTTAGGAATACCAGTAACAAAATCCATGGTAACGTGCTCCCACTTCTATTCTGGAATTTCAAGTGGTTACAATGGACCTTTTGGCACTTGATGCTCCGCCTTGACTCGATGACAAGTTAGACACCTTGAGATAAACTCTGCGATCTCTCTCTTCATATTGCTCCACCAAAATGTATGTCAAAGATCACGATACATTTTGGTACTCCCAGGATGGATTGCAAACGGTGTGTTGTGCGCCTCCATCATGATTTTATACTTTAAATCAGGGTGATTAGGAACACAAAGTCTGGAGTTGACTCTAAGTATTCCTTCTTCATCAATTCTTGCTTCCGGAATAGAACCTTTTTGTACTTTCTTCCTCATACGCATCAACTCCAGGTCTGTAGCTTGAGCAGCTTTAACTTTATTGATTAAAGTCGGTTTTACTCGTATATTTTCCATCATCACGTGGATCCCTGGAGTCTTTAACTCTATCTCCAGTCCTTTATAAGTTATACAAGATGGGCCTTTGCGTTGAAAATATCACACTCGTACCCGCATATGATCTTCTACTCAATGCGTCAGCTGCCACGTTTGCTTTTTTAGGATGGTATTAAATGGTATGATCATAATCTTTCAACAGTTCAAGCCAACGTCGTTGCCCCATGTTGAGTTCTTTTTGGGTGAAGAAATATTTGAGGCTTTTATGATCCGTATAGATCTCCACTTTCTCCCCATACAAGTAATGCCTCCAAATTTTAAGTGCGAAGACAACAGCTGCCAACTCTAGATCATGAGTAGGATAATTCCTCTCATATTCTTTGAGTTGTCTAGAGGCATAGGCTATGACTTTCCCATGTTGTATGAGAACACATCCGAACCCTTTGCCTGAAGCATCACTGTAGATGACAAATCCCTCCGAGCCAGATGGTATTTTCAGAACAGGTACTGAAATGAGTCTTCTCTTGAGTTCTTGAAAACTCTTCTAACATTCTTCGCTCCAACTGAATTTTGTATCTTTTCGATTTAGCTGAATTAATAGAGTAGCGATTCGAGAAAATCCTTCCACGAATCTTCGATAATAACGACTAAGTGAAAGAAAGCTACGACTTGATCCTTGACTTAGGTTGCTCCCAGCTTTGAATTGCTTCAATCTTTGTCGGGTCAACAGATATTCCATTATTTGATATCACATGCCCAAGGAATGCAACTTCCTCAAGCCAGAACTCACATTTCTTTAACTTGGCAAAAAGCTTGTTTTCACGAAGCTTTTGAAGTATCAGCCTCAAGTGTTGCTCATGATCTTCACGGATTTTGGAGTAAATGAGGATGTCATCAATAAAGATGACCACAAAGTGATCCAAATATTCCTTGAATACTCGGTTCATCATATCTATGAAGGCAGCAGGAGCATTGGTTAATCCAAATGACATGACTAGGAATTCATTATGCCCGTACCGAGTTCTGAAAGCCGTGTTTGGAATGTCATCGGTTTTAATCTTTAACTGATGATATCCGGAATAAAGATCGATCTTTGAAAAGAATTTGGCTCCTTGCAACTGGTCAAACAGGTCATCAATGCATGGCAACGGGTACCTATTTTTGATGGTGACATGATTCAACTCCTGATAATCAATACAAAGTCGCATACTCCAATCTTTTTTCTTCACGAATAGAACAGGAGCACCCCAAGGAGACGTACTAGGACGAATGAAACCGATGTCTAACAATTCTTGCAGTTGGGTCTTTAACTCTTGAAGTTCAATAGGAGCCATTCGATATGGGGCTTTGGAAATGGGTTTTGTACCAGGTTCAAGGTCGATACAAAATTTAATTTCACGCTCTGGGGTAGGTCAGGAAGTTCTTCAGGGAATACATCAAGAAATTTATTGAAAATAGAAATATCATTCAAAACTGACGTATTTTGTTTAAATCCGTGACATGAGCTAAGAAAGCTTGACATCCGTTTTTCAATAAACGAATAGCTTTATGGCTTTAGATGACAGTGATTGATTTTAATGGTTTAGTTGCTTGAATTCGCATAATAGGTTGATTAGGAATATGAAAGCTAACAACCTTACAAAAATAATCAATTTTTGCATGATGAGTAGTTAACCAATCAATCCCTAGAATTACGTTAAATGCAAGTATTTTCAATAAATAAGATCAATAGGTAATGTGAGGGTACCGATTTGAACCAAACAAGACTTATAAACAGTGGATTTAATGAAGGTTTCTCCCAACAGAGTTTTCACAGATAAGTCAAAGTCTAATTTCTCCGGAGTCAAATTTAAACGTTGAGCGCAAGTAGGAGAAATAAAAGAATGGGAAGAACCGGTATCAAATAAGGTATATACTTTGCTAGAGTTTATGATAAGCTTACCCGTGATGACCTCGTTCGGGTTCCTTGCTTTCTGGGAGGTCACGATAAACGCTATCCCTTGACTACTAGTTTTGACTTGTCTGGGATGGCATTTGGTGTTACCATTCCAACTGGACTTGGCTTCCCTATACGACAAAATCTAGCTAGGTGACATTCTCTTCTATAATTGTAACATGTTTTGGACTGCTGCGCACAGTTTGGACTGATGTGTCCCTCCCCTCCGCATTTGAAGCATATGATAGGTTGTCGTTCTCCTTCCTTAACAACAGGTGCTGGTGCTGACGTCTTTCCATCATTGTTGAATCTCCTTTTCTTGAAATGTCCACTTTTATTGTTTTGGCTATGATTACCACCGAAGTGGTTACAATTTCTGGCATGTTGATTCCCTCCACGTTTGTTGTCCTAAGCTTGATGTTACTGCTACCACTAGTATTATCGACTTGTCGGCTGCTCTCTCTTGGTTGGGTTGACTCATTATCACGCTCCAATAACTGAGCTCTATTTACAACATCTGAATACAAACACAGTTTATGAAAGATAAGGTATTGACGTATCTCGGTTTTTAAACATCTTAGAAACACCCGCGTCATTCTCTCCTCATTATCAACTAAGTGGGACACAAACCGGGACAACTCGGAAAACTTGGCTTCGTACTACGACACGGTCATGTAGTTTTTCTCCAGTATAATGAACTCTACCTCTTTCATGTGACGAATACTTTCGGGAAAGTACTTGTCGTTGAACAGTTCTTGGAACTTCTCTCAAGTCATCTTCAGTGCGGCAAGTTGAGTATGCTTTACAGATTCCCACAAGTAATCTGCCTCTCCTCGCAACATTAAGGTGGCAAAGGGAACCTTTTTCTCCTCGAAGCATCCCAAGATATCAAATATCTTGGTGATCTGCTTTATCCACGTCTCCGCCTTAAGTGGTTTTGGCTCTCCAATAAACTCCGGTGGTCCTAGCTCCTTGAACTGCTTTGCGGTGACCGTCTGAGAGTTACCAGTGTTTCCACCTGCATTTTGGACATGAGTCTCTCTCGCCTGATGTTGTATGAATTGCAGAAAGCCCCTAAACATTCCGTCGTTCATCATTTGGTCGGTGTTATTGTTTGCATGAGGATTGTTGCCTTCCTGATGCACACTTTCCTGGTTATTGATCGTTGGTGATTCAACGGTCTCATGTGCTCCATTGCTATTCTCAACATTCTCGGATGTCATTTTCAAATACTGCAACAAAACAAGGGTTAATTGACATGCCACATATTATCCCTATATTCTGACCGACCAATTAAATAACAAATAAACTTAGGTAGGTCATACTAGCGAAGGATTTCCCCGTCTCTCCCCCTAGTTCTAGTCTAACATCTTAGCCAGGGATCATATCCCTAAGCTTTGATACCAACTGTGATGCCCCCAAAATAGGTATACATCACCCATTCTGAGTCGCTAAATACATGGTACAGAATATAAATACAAACTTAAATATACAACATGAGCTGTGAGTTTTAATACAAATATTGTCTTCTAGATAGTTTTCATACTCAAAATAAGTCCTCAATACATTTATTATCACACTATTTCACAGAATAGTGAGGACTACTAATGTAAACATCTGGACCGTCACTCCGTTCCCCGAGTAGTCCCAACTATATTCTCATTTCCTGAAGAGAACAATGAAAGAAAAGGGTGAGCTCAACTAGCCTAGTAAGAAATATTATGACTAAGATAATGCAGAATAAATTATCGTTAGCCTTCAACAGTGTTAAACTGATAAAATAAAATAGACATCAAGTTTAACTGAAGCGGAACAAGCAATCCATTAGAAGAGTCAAGTAGAGCATGATATCCACTATCTTCTAGGATTTAAAAGAATTTATCATCAATTTTATTGCTCAGACTCAGCTTAATAAATAATCCACATCATCGAATCACCCCTGCACTACGACCAAGAATATTCGTTAGTATCACGACCACAAATTATCAATGCACTACGGGCCAAAGATATTCGTGTTTTCATCAATGGTCATGGTCATGCCAACAACTGTCCATCAATGCACTATGGTCCAATGAGGAATTTTACTACATCTTTTGTAACATTATGTTCATGATTATACCGAATAATCCCTGGTCATAATCATACCAAGTCCATATATGCACTACGACCACAGATGACTTTCATCATAATATAAACATGAGGATGATGACAATGAAATAAAAATTAAATTAAATGAAAGCAAAGGATAAATTTTTAAAGATTTATAATTTAATTTATCCAGAAATCAATAACGTCCAAATTGTCAACATGATACTGCTTTGTGGAGTAAAATTCAAAAATAATATTGTATGAAAAATGATTTGGACCGAAAACGAATCAATTTTTATCATGAATAGTATCCTGGGTGAATAGTACTCGAGTGAATAGTACCCCGTGAATAGTAATTCATGAATAGTAAGTCGTGAATAGTACTCCGCATAAAAAAGTTAAAACTTATCAAGAATGCTCAGAATAATATTTCCATGAAAAGATACTGGATGAAACACAAATTTTAAGGATATTCTACTAATTTCATGGAGTATAGAAGCCAAAACTTTAACCAAATGAGTAGAAATTGAAATGCAAAGCGAAATAATATTACTTACATACTACGAAAGTATGGAAGAAAATATTATTTCAAGCGAATATTGAACAAAAATAACATCCTTACCTTGAAAAGAAGAGTATTCCAACTGGTATAGAGGGGATATTCTTGAAGAAAACTTTCACTATTTTCTACGCTCTAAGCTTTCTAAAACTCGAAAGAAATACGCTCAATATTATAGAAGAAGAATTCTCTGATTCTGGTGTGATTTTCAATTCTAACTAAGCATCCTATTTATAGGAGAATGGAAGGATACTATTTGAAAATTAAAATCACTTGGACATGCAAGTACAAACTTTCAGGCGAAATTAAAGAGAAAATCGATTTTACTATTCATTCTTGTGCAATAAAATATTCTAATAAAACAAAAACTTTAAATAAAATATAATATATTCTATTTATAATCTAATAAAACAAAACTTATTATAATATATATAATATATAATAATCATTTCGTACTCCCCCGTGACAATTTCTTAAACTCCATTACTGACTTTTGATTCCACCAAAAGTGACATTATATCACACACATATATATATATATACATATATATATATATATATAACATACACACACACACACACACACACTAATATTATATATATAAACATATAATAATGGTACTCCATTTCATCACCTGTGAATAATATGTTTTTCCCCCTTACTAATTTATTTTCAACACGTGGGCCCCACATGTGGCCCCACCTTTATTATATTAAATAATTTTCTACTAATTATTTTGAAAAATGGGTAAATGGGGGTCTATAAAATAAGCAAAATTTATAATACTTCATAAAAATCACCTCAATATTTTTTAACAACATTTATCATCATTATTATAATTCGCAATATTTAACAACCAGGTCATTCCCTTGAAAGAAGGGGCTTTACAATAAGGATTTTTCCTTATTTGCGCGCAATTAGGTGACCAAACCTCTCCCTGACAGAACTTCTAGACATCATCAATATTGTAAATAATAATATTAATAACTTTGTTGTCTTAATTATTGATTTAATAATATAAAATATTATACAGATGATACTGTGACAATAATCGAATCAATAATATGAGAGATATGATGTAGCAATTACTGTAGCAATAATTGAGTATAAATGAGTGACTTCTCACGTAAGCATCAATAATTAATACCGTGTGCTACTATGCAACCACGCGTATTACGGTACTTTTAACACCGGTTATTTCAACAGTTAACGGTAAAACTTTCGCCGTTATTTTTTTATAAAAATATATTTATGTCGTTTTCTCATTAAACAATAATTACATTATGGGAATTCGACAAATGGTTGTCTTGTCAATGCGAATATTCCCTGACCAATCGAATATTATATAACAACTTGCATACTTTGTAAAATTTATAAATATTACCCACAACTATAAAATTATATTAAATCCACACCATAATATTCAAAAATGATATTTACAGAAAAATTCATCTTTATTCATAAAAGTTGGGGTCTTACAACCTCCCCTTCTTACGAAATTTCGCCCTCGAAATTAGGGTATGTACCTGGTATGTCGAAGAGGTGAGGATACCTTGATTTCATTTCAGATTCTAACTCCCATGTCATTTCCTCAACATCATGGTTTCTCCATAAAACTTTGACTTGAGGTATAACCTTGGAGCGTAGAATATGTTCCTTCTTATCAAAGATTTTAACAGGAACCTCTTCATACGTTAAGTCTTCCGCTATTTCATCCGGTTCTAACTCAATAATGTGGTTCGGGTCTTCCACATATTTACGTAACATGGATATGTGAAAAACATTATGTATATAAGACATACTTTGTGTTAGGGTGAGTCTATATGCCACAGTTCCTACTCGATCGAGGATTAAAAATGGGTCAATGAATCGAGGATTGAGCTTTCCTCTCTTTCCAAATCTCGTAACTCCTTTCTATGGAGCAACACGTAACAACACATGATCTCCAATATTGAATTCCACGTCCTTTCAATTCCGGTCCCAACAACATTGCTTCACCCACCTCATTCCAGCAAACTGGAGAATGACACTTGCGTCCATACAACGCCTCGAATGAAGCCATGCCAATACTTTCTTGATAACTATTGTTGTTGGAAAACTCCACCAATGGTAAGAACTTGTCCCAACTTTCCTTAAACTCAAGGACATATAGTCTTAATAGATCCTCCAGAGTTTGAATAGTCCTCTCCGACTGCCCGTCCGTTTGAGGATGATATGCCAAACTAAATCGTAAATCCGTGCCCATAGCTTTTTGCAAACTAACCCAAAAACTTGAAGTGAATCTTGGGTCTCGATCAGAAACTATGGATATTGGCATACCATGCAATCTTATAATCTCGTTTATATGCATACGAGCAAGACGTTCAAGTGTATAAGTTTCTCGTATAGGTAAGAAATGAGCAGACTTGGTCAATCTATCAACAATGACCTAAATTGCATCTATGTCTTGAGAAACCTTAGGAAGACCAGTAACGAAATCCATGGTAATGTGCTCCCACTTCCATTCTGGAATTTCAAGTGGTTACAATGGACCTTTTGGCACTTGATACTCTGCCTTGACTCTTTGACAAGTTAGACACCTTGAGATAAACTCTGCGATCTCTCTCTTTATATTGCTCCACCAAAATGTATGTCGAAGATCACGATACATTTTCGTACTCCCAGGATGGATTGCAAACGGTGTGTTGTGCGCCTCCATCATGATTTTATACTTTAAATCAGGGTCATTAGGAACACAAATTCTGGAGTTGACTCTAAGTATTCCTTCTTCATCGATTCTTGCTTCCAGAATAGCACCTTCTTGTACTTTATTCCTCATACACATCAACTCCAGGTCTGTAGCTTGAGCAGCTTTAACTTTATCGATTAAAGTTGGTTCGCCTGATGTTGCATGAATTGCAGAAAGCCCCTAAACATTCCGTCGTTCATCATTTGGTCGGTGTTATTGTTTGCATGAGGATTGTTGCCTTCCTGATGCACACTTTCCTGGTTATTGATCGTTGGTGATTCAACGGTCTCATGTGCTCCATTGCTATTCTCAACATTCTCGGATGTCATTTTCAAATACTGCAACAAAACAAGGGTTATGACATGCCACATATTATCCCTATATTTTCTGATCGACCAATTAAATAACAAATAAACTTAGGTAGGTCATACTAGCGAAGGATTTCCCCGTCTCTCCCCCTAGTTCTAGTCTCACATCTTAGCCAAGGATCATATCCCTAAGCTTTGATACCAACTGTGATGCCCCCAAAATAGGTATACATCACCCATTACGAGTCACCAAATACATGGATACGAATACAAATACAAACTTAAATATACAACATGAAGTTGTGAGTTTTAATACAAATATTGTCTTCTAGGCGGTATTCAAACTCAAAATAAGTCCTCAATACATTTATTATCACACTATTTCACGGAATAGTGAGGACTACTAATGTAAACATCGGACTAATCACTCCGCTCCCCGAGTAGTCCCGACTATATTCTCATTTCAAGAGAACAATGAAAAGAAAGGGTGAGCTCAACTAGCCTAGAAAGAAATATTATGACTAAGATAATGCAGAATAAATTATCGTTAGCCTTCAACAGTGTTAAACTGATAAAATAAAATAGACATCAAGTTTAACTGTAGCGGAACAAGCAATCCATTAGAAGAGTCAAGTAGAGCATGATATCCACTATCTTCTAGGATTTAAATGAATTTATCATCAATTTTATTGCTAAGACTCAGCTTAATAAATAATCCACATCATCGAATCACCCCTGCACTACGACCAAGGATATTCGTTAGTAGCACGACCACAAATTATCAATGCACTACGGGCCAAAGATATTCGTGTTTTCATCAATGGTCATGGTCATGCCAACAACTGTCCATCAATGCACTATGGTCCAATGAGGAATTTTACCACATCTTTTGAAACATTACGGTCATGATTATACCGAATAATCTCTGGTCATAATCATACCAAGTCCATATATGCACTACGGCCACAGATGACTTTCATCATAATATAAACATGAGGATGATGACAATGAAATAAGAATTCAATTAAATGAAAGCAAAGGATAAATTTTTAAAGATTTATAATTTAATTTATCCAGAAATCAATAACGTCCAAATTGTCAACATGATACTGCTTTGTGGAGTAAAATTCAAGAATAATATTGTACCAAAAATGATTTGGACCGAAAACGAATCAATTTTTATCTTGAATAGTACCCCGGGTGAATAGTAATTCGTGAATAGTAACTCGTGAATAGTACTCCGGCATGAAAAAGTTAAAACTTATCAAGAATGCTCAGAATAATATTTCCATGAAAAGATACTGGATGAAACACAAATTTTAAGGATATTCTACTAATTTCATGGAGTATAGAAGCCAAAACTTTAACCAAATGAGTATAGAATTCGAAATCTGAAACGAAATAATATTACTTACATGCTACAGAGTATGGAAGAAAATATTATTTCAAGCGAATATTGAACAAAAATAACATCCCTTACCTTGAAAAGAAGAGTATTCCAACTGGTATAGAGGGGATATTCTTGAAGAAAACTTTCACTATTTTCTACGCTCTAAGCTTTCTAAAACTCGAAAGAAATACGCTCAATATTATAGAAGAAGAATTCTCTGATTCTGGTGTGATTTTCAATTCTAACTAAGCATCCTATTTATAGGAGAATGGAAGGATACTATTTGAAAATTAAAATCACGGACGCACAGTACAAACTTTCACGGGTGAAATTCGACGAGAAATCTGATTTTTACTATTCATTACTGTGCAATATAATATTCTAATAAAATAAAAACTTTAAATAAAATATAATATATTCTATTTATAATCTAATAAGACAAAACTTATTATAATATATATAATATATAATAATCATTTCTTACTCCCCAAGTGACAATTTCTTAAACTCCATTCTTGACTTTTGATTCCACCAAATGTGACATATATATATATATATATATATATATATATATATATATATATATATATATATGTGTGTGTGTGTGTGTGTGTGTGTGTGTGTGTGTGTGTAAAATACACACACACACACACACTAATATATATATATAAACATATAATAATAGTACTTGTAGTAACTTGAGATTTTCTAAATAAAATAAATAAGAAATTTTGCGTATAAATTTTTTTTTTTATTTAATAATGAGACTAAGTGTCAAGTAAAGTGAGCGATAAATGCGAATACATTTATTACTTGAAAATTAGAAATAATTTTGGAATTATTAATTACCACAAATTATATGGTAATAAATTTACGTAGTAGAAATGTTTTTATTAATTATTTTCCATGAAAACATGATTGGAAATAATATATGATGTGATAATTA
This sequence comes from Panax ginseng, assembly GCA_020205605.1. NCBI lineage: Eukaryota > Viridiplantae > Streptophyta > Magnoliopsida > Apiales > Araliaceae > Panax > Panax ginseng. Next base: position 32,232,194 of record CM035128.1, on the reverse strand, counting down.
GATTTATATAATAAATATTTTATTATATGAATTGTTCGAGAATATTTAAGTTAATTATTTTAACTTGATTATTGATGATGTAATACGAAGAATAAGTCGGACATGAGATCCAACCACGGATTGGGATTATGATCAAGAGATGAGAATAATAATATTATATTATTTTACGATTACCATAATTATGTCTTTGGGTATGTGTGATGAGATAATATTGAGCAATGACGGTCAATTAGGTCATAGGATATTACCGTCTTTGTGAAACCCTAATTATTAAACTCGGTTATGGGATATTTACGAGTAGTAGTTGTGTATATGAAATTATTTGTGAATAAGAATATCGGTAATTAGAAGAAACCCTAATTTCTTTGTTGTATGCGTCGATAATTAGGACAAACCCTAATTATTATAACCCTAACTTAGGTTGAAATTAGAAACCGTAACGATCGTGTTAGTAACATACAGATAATTAAAGAACCACTAATGGTCAATTAGAAACCCTAATTGATGACGTTGAGAAACCTAATTTTAATTCTACAGGGTTTAATTTCGATGTTATTGTATAAGTGTTTTAATTTACCAAAGGATAGAAGTTAATTGGTAAATTATAAGAATTAAATCTAGTGATTAAATATTACATTTAATTGCCTTGTACAAGATTGCCCATACACTCTTAAACAAAGCCCAACCATCACCCATAATAAATCAGAAGCAAGAATCAAAATTTTTTGGCAAAAAGGGTATAAGAACACTAAACCTAGAAATCCTTTGATTCGATGTTATTTGATGCAATTGATTGTTTAAAGTTGTGTAATAAAATGTTAATTGATGATATGGGTTGATAAATCAAAGACCCATAACATCAAAGTGCCGCAATTTGAAGATTTAAGCAAGTTGGAAAAAAACTGAATTACATTATTTTTTCACCAAATGTCGAGGCCATAACTCTTTGCTCGATCATGAGTTTTGTTCTTCAAAAGTTGTTATGTGTAGCCTTTGATATGTGCTCTTTAATCGCAAAAAGAATCAACTCCATATCATGTATAGATTAGAAGTTATAGATGGTCAAACATGGTTGTCGATCATGATAAACCTATTTTTAGGCGATCTGTAATGGGGGCATTCTCGTCCACTTTTGTGCTTTAAAAGGTCTGGACTTTTGATATGTTGTAGCGCATTGAGTTAGGAAGCCATAGGCTTTGGAATGACCTCATTCCGACCTCGGATGAGGAATTACGGTGATTGGAAGGAAATGTGTCAAAGCCGAAAGTCAGCTAGCGGGATGTGCTATTCGGGACACTGTTTCAATCAGTTAATGTTTCCAAAACCTTCTGGGCTTTTGGTATGTTATAGTACACCGAATAAGCTTTCCATAGACTGCGAAGCGGACTAAATCCGATATCGGAGGAGAGAGTTATGACATTTCAAAGTAGTAGTGTCAAAACTTCCCAACAAGTGCGGTGCAATCCATTTGAACGGAATTTCTGGGCTGATGTGTTCGGAATTTGGAAATGGTCAAAGAATAAAAGTTGTAGCCCCAGAAGTTAGCTTCGCGTGGGCTCAAGAATCGCTCAAAAATGTTTTGTTATGACTGTTTTAGCGAAAGAGGGTAAAGCTGAAACGAGATTGAAAAAGCTATTATGAGCGTCCACTTTTGACTTGTTGTTTGGGCTACCTAATGAACCCGAATTGGGTAATTCGTATTTTTAAAAATAGTCTTACATACCATGTATAACATATCCAAAAATCAAATTAATCGGAGTTATGAGCAATGCGTTAGAAAATCATAAAGTGAGCTATTGAAAAATTAGTATAAACCAAGTCCACATCGACTAAGTTGAGAACTTCACCATTTTCTAAACCTATAAATAGAAAGGCTTGGCCTTTGTTTCATTCACCAACAATAAAGCCTCCAATTTTTTTGAGAAAGGCTTTGTTGTGGGAGAACTTTTTATAAAGATCTCCTTAGTTGAATTTTGGCGTGGAAGTGCGTATTAGATTCTGTGGAATTCAGTATTTAGGGTATATGTTTCTTATTTAATTTTGTAATGTTATTATTTTTAAGTGTTAGTTAAAGTTTGAATTTTTGAAGTTTAGTTAGTGTTGTTAATAAACTAGTTAGTTTACTATGTTTATTTTGGATTAGAATTGGTTATGTAAATGAGTTATTTGTGATGACTTTTAATATTTTGTGATGAATTTCATTAATTAATTATTATTAATGATATTAAAGTTATTTAATTATTATATTAAATAATTTAGTTTAAAAATGATTTTAATATTATAAAAATCATTTTAAATGAAAATAAGGTATTTAAAAATATTTTAAGTTATAAAATATAACTTTTAATATTTAAATGATAATTTCATTAATAATTAAATATTAATGATATTAAGATAATATTAATGATATTTAGTTTATTTAATAATTATTATTAAATAAATAGTTTAAAAATGGTTTTACTTATTTAAAACCATTTAAAGAGGATATTAAGGATTTAAAAATATTTTAAGTTATAATTAATGACTTTTAATATTTGGATAAATAGTACATTAATATTTAAATATTAATGGTAATTATTTAAAAATAATTTTTATTGTTTTAAAATCATTTAAGGGTAATATAAATGTTTTAAAAATAGTTTGAGTTATTATAAATAACTTTTATATTTTAGCAATGGTTTCATTAATAGTTTAGTATTAATTAAACTATTAATGATAATGGAATTGTTTAATGTTTAAATCATTTAATTATGATTCCGATAATTGAAAGTTATAATTTACCAAACTAGTGACTTGAGAACCAGATTATGAAGTTCTAAATTTGAAGAAGAACACCTATAGTAATGATTATATCTTTATAGGCCCTTTAGTGTAATGATTTGAATTATTTTAAATTTTTCAATTTCGGAAATTTGAAAATGATTAAAAATTAAGATGTCGATATTTACGAGATGTTGAGGTATAAAATAAGAGTCTTAGACTCGATTATTTACCCGATAAAGTTGTCGATGCATGCAAACAAATGTCGAATTCTATAATAGAAGAAAAGGCTCTTTGTAAGAGCATGGATGAGATATTTGAAAAATGTATAAAAATATTTCAAGTATAGAATAGGAACTAAAAAGTATGATCACTTTGTGATTATGTGATTAGACTATGTCTCAATTGTAATAGACGAGTTTATGTGTTAAGATATATTGTTCTAATCGAACGAATGATCGATTATTGATAGGTTGTGATAAAGAGATAAAACCTAAGTTGAGATTTGTAATCAAATAATCAAAAAAGTATCCTACCTTTGCATTTTCTTTATGCAATGGACATGAGTAAGAAGTTTGAATTATTCTATTCTCTCACAGATTATATACGCTTTGATTATCAACATGTTAGCTCGGATATATATTCTGTTAAGTTGATTTCTAAATGGTTATACAAGTGTCCCCACTTGGATAACCATGGCATTTATTCACATGTTGATATACTCTCATCAATTATTACCCGTATACATATATGTTGAATTACATATTATTGTTGAGCAAGATTAAAACCTTGGGTTTGGAACCGAGCATGTATGAACATCCCTATATGGGAAAATTTTTTGCCTAAAGCGGATAGAGTGAGCGATGAATTTCGTTCAAGTTATGTAGTATTGATCAATCACAGGTACAAATGGTGATCACCCTCCGTGCCCGTAAGCTAAGCGGTTTTGCGGATGATTTTACGCCAAACCTTTTCGAAAATGAAAAGAATGTTCATAGTATGATTCTTAAACCCTATTCATGGGTAGAGAGCGAGCCAAATTTAAATAATTTGGAAAAGATTTGTTATGTGAATTTTTATCGAGTCTGATTACTTCACAACTTTCGATTCGTTGTAGAAGTGTTATGTAAAGAGAATACTTATATTCTTTCGAATTTTATATATATAATTGCTATTACTTCTTTGGGCACTCAAATGCTCATCCTTGCTTAAATTAAATGTTTTCGAGTTATGTATGAGCAACTTTGAAGGCTCGAGAGAGCGAACAAAAAGAAAAGGAAAGGCGATCGAATAAGTGTGTATCATGAGTTAATGGTTATAGTTGTATTGGTATCTATTCAAGTATTATAAGGAATGTATTTGAAGGTCACGTGCACAGGGAAGTAAACTTTGATGTATGAAAATTAAGTTTGAATGTATTATTATGTTAGCATTATTTGACTAAAGAAATGGTATCGTGGAGAACCCGAGTTCGGGTTTCAAGTACTGGATTTGGGGTAAATCACTGAGGTTGGTATCAAAGTCGTTGGTTATGAAGCTTAGGTAGAAATATCCGAGACTAATAACCGCAATGATTAGGATAAGTATTAACTCATCTAGAGTTAGTTGGTCGATAAGATTCAAAGATGAATCTCGGCGAGTGTAAAGACACACGAGTTCCTAACTCGATTATAAAGTTAAACAAGAGTAGGGGAATAGATTGAGTCTAAAAGACCGAAAGTGCGATTATGAGAGATCGTAAAATAAAACGATCAAGATATAGAACTAAATCGTAATATATACGATGAGATCACCCGTGATCCGATAAGGCTATAATGACCCGGAAGGAATCAATCGATGATTGGAAAGTTTCTGACAAGATTTGCATGTATGAATTGTACTATCAATTGGTACAGATCCGAAGAGAATTATAAATACGAATAAATTCATTATGGAGAATGGGGTTAGTGTTAGATGGGGATTCAATTGAGGACTCATGTCGGTTGGTGAGTTGTATGATTCTTCGTATGGGGAGTGAATTGTACTTGGTGTAAAAACCACTTAGTTTCGCATGCGATAATCATTGAAATGTATGTGTCGCGCTATTTGTTATATGCACATTAAGAGGATGACTCCATTCTCAGGTGTATAACAGGTAGATAGGTCATAGATAGAGAATATAAGATTAAGTTCGAGTTCTTAAAACTCATACCTATGAGACATTCTTGACTCATAATTATATGAAATATTTATGAACCCCTCAGCGAATGGACGCCAAAGGTCTGACTAGGATAAGTTCTTAAACTCATATGATTGTGGCAATTTATGAACTCATAAGTGTGGTTTGATGAACTGGGTATAGTTTTGTGTGAATGGAGTGTTATAGATTACGAGAAGCAGATAGATTGTTAAGTAAATGATTTTTAGTGAAGGTGTTAGGTTTTCCTAAACTCCTAGCTATGCTAAACTTCAAAATTTTTGACATCAAGCTAAATCGCACTATGTGCTTTTGAAAACAAAAATGTAGACTCGTAATCATTTTTGAAAGCGGTTTTAAAGTACACGGTCTATGCTACTTATTTTGGCCAGCATAAATGATTTGAAATATCAAAATTGTTTTTAATTATCACTCATGTACCATGTAACTTTGAGTGCGAGAGATGATAAAAATGTGATGGAGTTGTAAATGAGGAATACTTAGTGTGAATTTGACTGAAGTCGTCGTTCCACAATTGTATGATGTGTTATGACAAAGTCATACAATGGCGGCATCCTCAACGGATTGTTAATCTGAGACGGCATCATGACGTCATTCTCTAAAAATGTTTTCAAAAAGTTTAATTTGCCAACTGGTTTGGCTACATCTAAATAATTGATTGAATTGAATTATTGATATGAGTCTATGCATATTTGAATCGGCTAGACTAATGTTTATGAAAACTCTAAGTGTTCATTGAAAGAAATTTCCCGAACCAATTTTTTTTGGTGCGGAATCCTATGATAAGGCGAGGTGAACGATGTTGTTTGGATAAAATAATCCAATCTAATAGCGTAAATATTCGCTAGGCATGATTAATATCGTTATGCATGGCGTGAGGGTACAATAAAGCTAATCACCTAAAGTACTATTAATGGTAGTTTACCTTCTTTGTGATTGTAAACATACCGGTAATGTTTTTGTATGTATGAATACCGTTAAAACTATGTGTTCATGGTCTATATGACCCCTCAAAGACAATTTGAAAACTTTTACTCTTGTGAGAGGTGTATTGGGTAGCATGTGATGATATGTGTGAATGTTGTAAAGACAGAGATAGCGTTAAGCCATGAAGTTATGAGGAGGTTGGGCAGAGGAGATATTGAGGATAAGACGGTTGAAGGTTGAAATAGAAGCCAAAGACACGGATACATACCTTAGACAGTGCTTTAGTCATCACCTTCATGCGATTCGATGCAAAGTGGATGGGTGCCTTTCGGCGAGAGATAGGTGTTGATGAGAATTGAATAAATTTATCATCAATCAAAATAAGATATATAGAACTCTTGATTAACGTGTATATATACTATATGTTAATCGGGGTAACTTATGTATGTAGATGTCCGGTGAGAAAGATATGTGGAATAAGAAGGATCAGATCTATACCCCCGAGCTAATATCAAGGCCAACAGCTGAAATAGAAGCTCACCAGGAACCCAAATCAGACGAGGTGGCTATAGTGGAAAATGTAGCATCAGATCCAGAAATGGTGGATTTAACAGATAGTGATTCAGACACTAAAGTTGAAGCTGCTCAAGCATCAACGGAGATACAGGATCTGGAGAACAAGGTTTCTACGCTGGAAAGGATGTGGGTAGTATTTATAAATTTTACAAAGTAAGCAAGTGGTTATATAATATTCGATTGGTCGAGGAATATTCATTTTAACAGGGAATATTTGTACGACGGCACAATTATTAGTAGACCCCACAACAGAAGTATTGTTGTAGTAAGAAAATGACAGAATTATCTTTTTATAACGGCGAAAGTGTTACCGTTAAAACTATTGAACTACTCGGTAGTAAAAAAGTACGATGAATGGCGTGGTTGCATAGTAGCTGCACGGTATTGATTATTGATGCTTACGTGAGAAGTCACTCAGTTTTGTTCAATTATTGCTACAGTAATTGATGCATAGTATCTCACGTTATTTGATTCAATTATTGTCAATATTTTATATATTATTAAATTAATAATTGAGACGACAAAGTTATTCATATTATTAATTTACAATGTCTAGAAGTTCTGTCAAGGAGAGGTTTGGTCATCTAATTGCTCGCCAATAAGGAGAAATCCTTATCGGAAAGCCCCCTCTTTCCTAGGAACGACCTGATTGTTAAATATTATGAGTTATAATATTAATGATGAATAATTTCGTGTTGATTAAAGATGAAATTGATAGTTCCATTGTGTTGGAATTATTAGTGTTAGTGAAAATCGACATTTATTTCGATAATAATTGATGTCTGGAAGTTATCGGGTAATTAATCGGATAAATGAGAAATTAATTGCTATTAATTCACATGATTATAACTATTTGTTCACATGTGTGTACTATTGATTCACATTCATGTACTATTAAGGGAGTTGATGCAAGATTGATAATACTTGCATGACTAAGTTAAAGATGGAGGTATAGATTGAGGTACTGTACTGTTATTCGTATTTTCACATGATTATAGCTATTGAATCACATGATTGAACTATTGATTCACATTATTTACTATTAGGGGAGGTGGTGCAAGTTTGATAATACTTGCAGGACTAAATTAAAAATAAAAGAAAAGTTGGAGGTATTGTACTGTAATTTTTCGAGCCCCAAAATGTGCAATTATCAAAACTATATTTTTTTTTATAAATAGAAGCTCATTCTTCCTTCATTTCTCACCAATTCACTAAAGCTATAAAGCAATTATTATAGAGAGAAATTATAGAGAGAAAGAAGAAGAGAAGTATGCTACCTCTCTATTCCAGTATCCAGCTTTATTCTAAGGTAAGGGGTATTATTTCTTTCATTTTCATGAAGAGAGATATTGTTATTCCATTCCTTATTATTATGTTGGAATAACCTGTCTATGCGAAGTACCTCATATATGGTGAAATTCTTACATTATTCCATTCTTTATTATTACATTGGAATATCCCATGCATATGAATTTCGCATGATTCGGTTCCATTCTTTATTATTTACATTTGAATAACCTATCTATGTGGATTACCACATGCATGGTGAATGATCCTTTGTATTCACTCCTTATTAAATTGTGGAAGTGATCATCTCACGTGGATTACCGCATTATGAAGCGAAAATCCATTTGAGTGTTCATATATTCTATTATACTCAGTTGGTTAAAGTTTTGGCTTCTATACTCCATGAAATTAGTAGAATATTATGGATATTTGCGCTTTATCCAGTATCTTTTCATGGAAAAATTCTTCTGAGCATTCTTGAATTTTACTCCACAAAGGAGTATCATGTTGACAATTTGGACGTTTTTGAGTTCAGGATAAATTAACTTATAAATATTTAAAATTTAATTCTTGAACTTGTTTTATTGAATTATTATGTCATTATCATCATCCTCATGTTTATATTATGTTGAAAGTCATTTGTGGCCTGTAGTGCATAGATGGACTTGGTATGATTATGACCAAGGATTATTCAGTATAGTCATGACCGCAATGTTACAAATGATGTGGTAAAAGTCCTCATTGGCCCGTAGTGCATTGATGGACAGTTGTTGGCATGATCATGACCATTGATGAAAACACGAATATCCTTGGCCATTAGTGCATGGATAATTTGTGGTCGTGATACTAATGATTATCCTTGGTCGTAGTGCAGGGATGACGTGGTTTATTTAATAAGCTGAGTCTCAGCGATAAAAGTCATAAAAAAAACCTTTTTAACTCTACTTGACTCTTCTAATGGATTGCTTATTCCGCTGCAGTTAAACTTGATGTTTATTGTATTTGATTAGTTTAACATTGTTGAAGGCTAATGATAATTTATTCTGTATTATCTTAGTCATAATATTTCTTACTGGGCTAGTTGAGCTCACCCTTTCTTTCACTGATCTCTTCAGGAAATAAGAACGTAGCCGGGACTAGTCGGGGAATGGAGTGACGGTCCAGATGATAGCATTAGTAGTCCTTACTATTTTGTTAAATAGTGTGATAATAAATGTAATGAGGACTCCATTGAGTGTGGATATTGTCTAGATGACAATATTCTTATTAAAACTCTTAGATTATGTTTTGTCGTATTTTACACGACTGTTGTATAATTAAGTTGTATTTGAATTTTGTACCATATATTTGGCGACTCAAGATGGGTGATGTATACCTATTTTGGGGGTGTCACAGTCAACATCCATGATAACTGATATAATGCTAGATACAACACATAATATATCTCTTTAAAGGCATCATACAATGTAAACTCATAAAATTCATGAACAAGCTAGATCTAACTAAAGTCAAACATCCACCAAATTCAAGAGTCCAATCCGGGATACTTATGCTCTACTTAACATTATGGGGGATTTTTGCTCTTTCCCCATTTTATTGTTTTTTTTAACCATGACTGTGAAATATCTCATTCCATTAGGCTAACAATGCTACCCCTTAGCGAGCTTTCGACTAACGACTCCCAGACCATAAAGACCTTAGGGCGCTAGGTGTAGAGACAATCCCCTCGGGCGTACTTGCTCAAGTAACAAAGGCCCTGAAACAAGATTAGCCATGATATTTATTCATTTTTCCTTTTTTTTAAAGCTTATATATCCCATAGTTTTCCCCCAAACTTAATTTTTTGTCTAAATTTAGCCATCTCCGCCTATTCATGTCTTTCATTCATTCAAACTAGTATTATCCTTAAGAAGTCCATTATGTGCCAATTTAAACTTAATCAGTCAACATAGTTGTCTCTAACGTGCTAACCTTGATTATATCAATTTCAAACAGGAAAAGATTCAATTTATAACAGAAAATCACATCAAAGTTCTAATAGTCGGTACTATCTTCGTCTACTCAATCCCAAACTCATCATTGTCCATAATAAACTGAACTATATCAAACCACTGGACTTATGCAAGATAACACAATATTTAACTAATTTTTTTTAAAATAAAAACTATTTACAAACCTATAATACTATGCAACTATTACACTACATGAATGCAAACATATAATAAACCTAAACTAAATATGAAACTAAACTAATATATGAAAAACTAACTAAATAACATAACAAAATTTAAACTACTCCCCAAACTTTAACAATTACAATGTCCTCATTGTAGAAATAAGAATTCAGAGTACGAGGACTTCCCTGTAATCGCCTAAGCTTAAGGTGGTGGTGGCTGTTGTTCTTCATTATCTGAATCAGAGGGTGGGAACTGTGGCAGTGGGGCAGGCTGCTGGTATGGAAACTGAGCATTTGGATTGAAACTTTGAAGCGTCGTGTTCAAGGAGGCGAAGGACATATTCATAGCTTCGAACATATGGTCCTGCCTGGCCGCGAGTCTCCTCATCTGTCTGTTGTCATCTTTATTGTACTTATCCACTTGTCTCTGGAGGCTCTAAAATTGAGGGCTAAATGTATCTATACTGGTTTGCTGCATCTCCTCAGTTCCTTTCTATCCCATCATCTCGTCTGCTTAGAACTCATCGTCATCAAAGGTATTCTCAGCATCAGCCTCATCCTCCGAAGCTGGCGGAAATATGAACCCGACTCCACTTGGGTGCGACTCACCCCCGGGCCAAACTGAATATTGTGCAATCATCCTTGTGTCCAAAGTCTGTAGTGGCTTCTAGGTGGTCTCATCGCTTGACCACCTAACTCCCGCCTGCCTGCACAGCCCACATATGAGAGACGGGTGTGGCAAGCCACCAGAAAATGGCCCTCGTAGGCATCTTCGGATAGAGAAACTTATGATGGCACCCACGTCGATGAGAAAGTCTTGCACGATTGTATATAAGAGAAGTATCTTATCCTTTGTCACCTCTGTCGTATGTGTGGATGGGAATAGCTTGGCACACATGAACGCGTACCATATTTTGCCATACCGACTCAGATCCTTGTTATGGAAGATGGTGCCCCCTTTATGTCCCTTGACCCATGTGGTGCCCAACTTTGTTATTTTAGTTAAAATGGCCTCATAGTCAGGATCATGGTCATACAAGTAGGCATACTAGCACTCTCTAGGCACTCGCAAGTGGTAGTACTCGTTAATGGCGTCAGCACTGAAAGGAACCTGCTTGCCCCTCACAAATGCTATGAATGGAGCCTTATCCTCCGTATTGGCTTAGAATTCCTTCACCACATTGACGATTACAGGCTCCAGATTGTCAGTGAATCTATCCCATCCTTTTTCATATATTTGTCTTTTTATTTCCCCATCTACGTTGTCAGGTGCCAAGCCGCGTTCTGGGGTTATTGCTTTGGTCACTAGATAGTCATAATGATCGGCGGTAGTGGCACTTACAAACTTTCTTCTATCAAAGGTCCGAGTCGATGGTGTAGACCCGGAGCTCTCACCTCGCTATCGCTTCGCTGTTGGTTTTGGTGCCATAGTACTACACTGGATGAACTTAAGTTAATTTCTCCCCCAAACTTCTCTTCAACAATTCATCGAACACTTGGTGTGCACAACGCACTATCCCCCCACACAATGGTAAATGAACTTCTAATGTGGTGATGTAGGATGAAAGACTGCAAGAAACAACTGCTTACCTTCAATGTTTTGACAATTGGTTGCTTCTCCCCTTAGTTATCGCTGCCCAAACTCTCACTTAAAGAACCGTAACATGTGTGTGACTGAAATTGTATGAATGGAGATGAAGTTGTTGTGTAATTAGGGTTAAATTTATAGAGGGAGAGATAGTGTAAAGAGGTGGTGGGCTGAAGTAGTGGGTAAGTGGGGATGGTGTGAGATAATAGTTGAGAGTCAAGGAAGTCGTGAGTATCAGTTAGGGTTCAAGGACGTAGAAGTGGAAAAGATGGGCTATCGTGCTGAAACTGCCGACTTAAGTCCTTCTGAGTTCTCGTACCCCCACCCCGGTGGAGGGTATTAAGTTATTATAGATGCCCTTGCCCGTGAAGGGGTATATTCGCTTTTGGTTCAAGACCCTCGCCCCGACGGGGGAGTCTACTAATTATGGGTCATGAACCCCTCCCCGGTGGGGGTTTCCTTCATAAATTGCAGCCTTCCGTGGGTAAGGGGTACTCGCAAACAAAACATAGTTTTTCTAAATCTTTGCATCCAACGCATATCCATGCACTTCCCAAGTACCTGAAACACCATAAGATTATAGGTTTAAGATAATAACATGAGCATCGAACATTGAAAGTTGAATTTACTAGAAAGATGACTCGACTGACTTCCTAATAAATCAAAATAAATTTATACTTTAGACTAAATTCACAGTAAACTTATACTCTGAACTACGAATTAAAAACATATACTTAAAATAAGAATAAAATTGGATTGCCTCCCAATTAGCGCTTGATTTTGAGTCTTTTAGCCTGACTACTCCGTGTGTTATCCTGTATTGGTTGGGCTATTCGCGACATGCTTTTTGTTAATAGCACATATCCGATATCATTGTATTGCATGCCCGTTCACTTGTATGTTTGGGGAATGAAGTTGACTTACTATCCTCAATTAGTGCCTGAAGACCACCAACTTCTCTGCAATCTTTGAATTTGACACATGTAGATTCCTCGATAAACTCACACTCTTCCTTGTCAGTCAGGATTGGGATTTCCTTGAATACTTTCACCTTAACTACCTGATTGAACACTTTCATAATTAGTTCTCTGTTAGGCACGTCAATCAATGTTTGTCCAGTCGCGAGGAATGGTCATCCCAAGATGATAGGGATGTTCTTATCTTCTTCAAAATCTAACACCACAAAATCAGCTGGAAAGATCAATGAATCAACCTTCACCAACACGTCTTCAACTATTCCTAGTGGATATGTTAATGCTCTATCTACAAGTTGTAGACTAATGTTGGTTAGTTTTGCTTCCTTTAACCCCATCTTTCGGTAAATGGACAGTAGCATAAGATTTATACTCGCTCCTAAATCGTATAGAGCCCTCCCCATATCTTGATTGCCAATTGCGCATGGAATTATGAAGCTTCCCGGATCTTTCAATTTAGGAGGAAGCTTTTTCTGCAGTATTGCACTGCATTCTTCAGTTAACACCACTATTTCAAAGTCCTTAAGCTTGTGTTTCTTCGCAAGTATTTCTTTCATGAATTTGACATAATGTGGCATCTGCTCAAGTTCTTTGGCAAATGGAATATTGATGTGCAATTGTTTGAATATATCCATAAACATTGAAAATTGGTCCTTTAACTTTTAACTTTCCAGCCTTTGAGGAAAAGGTAAAGGTGGTGTAACTTTATTCTGTTTATCTTTCTTTGGCTTTTCCACCACTTTCTCCTTAGATTTCTTGTCTAATTCATTCCCTTCATTCTCACAATCATCTTCTGTACTGGCTTTCCCATCCAAGTTAGAACCTAATTCATTACCACTCCTTAATGTAATAGCATTACACTGCTTGTGATTTCCCCTTGGATTCTTTTCTGTATCACTAAGAAATGTCCCTTGAGACTTGTTGTTTAAAGCCAATGCAAGCTGTCCCATCTGATTTTCTAAGTTCTTAATCGTTGCTGCTTACGTTTTCAAGGCTGCTTCATTGCCTGCTATATACTTCAACAATATCTCTTCCAAATCTGATTTTTTTTCATGTTGTGGAGCATCCATTTGCGGAATTCTATTATAGCTACCACTTCAAGAAAAGTGTCTATCAGCGACCGCGTATCAGCAACCGCTGTCGATCGCAGATACTAGTGACTTCTCAGCGACCGCATGAGGTCGCTGTTAAAAATATAGCGAATAAATTACATAACGGTCGCAGATGATGGTCGCTGTGACTAATATCAGCGACCGATAGTGCGGTCGCTGATAGTGTTGGTCACTGTTAGGCCTTTTTCTTGGGGTATACCCACAAACTAAACTAATGCTGGGTTGATGGCACACTGCTCTGTAGGATGTTCTCCTGCATATAACTCGTAAACATATGCCACCTGTTGTGGTTGTGCACTAGTTAGAGCATCCATTTTCTTCGAAAGGGTCGGACTACATAATCATCGTTTAACCCAAAGATTCGTCATAAGCCTAACAAGTAAATTAGTTCATCATAACTGAATTAACAACTGAATTCATCAAAGTAAACATCATCCCAATTACAATTATTAAATTAAAGAAAAAGAATGAATAAAACACCACCCTTCTCCTTTGCTTCAATCTACAATTATCGTGAATTTCTCCTTCAAATCCTTCCTCCAATGATTTCTCTCCAATTAGGTTTTCAAATTCTTCGTTGATTGCCTTGTTGTTTGCTTCTTGTTAATAACCAGCCTAGTACACATATTCTGACCATAATTCGATGCCCAGTGGAGTTCCACACCATGCCAACCAGTATCCTTCACGCTTCTGCACTATTACAGTTAGAATAGAATTCTTGCTTTTCCCGTACCCCCGCCTAGTGGGGGTTTTTCTTCCTTAGGAGCCCGCCCCAGCGGGGGTGATACTGTCTTTCGATCAAGTACCCCCACCCCGACGGGGGTTTTGCCTCTATAAAGTCCACCCCAGCGGGGGGTCTTTCTACAGAAGTCTAATTCTTGCTCATTTTCTTGCTAAGTTCCACCACGAACCCTCCTTTTAAGTCCAAATACTATGCCACCACACCTATATATGAAACAACTATAAACAAGTAAAACTAATCATAAAAATAAAGAATTAATACAATTTAAGCTTGAATTAAAGGCCAATTCATATGTATAAAACCCATTCATCAGAAGCCCCAACCATGCACAATCTCTCAATACTCTGGATGAAGAGTTTGATATAGAGAGTATATGTTGAACTAGTTCCCTCGAGGCTGCGTAAAGTCGGGAACCTACATCACAAATGCAAATCAACATCAGAATCTTGGCTCCTCGTCAATAGGGAAAAGGAATATTCTCATTCCCCGACTCGTCTCAGCTATATTCTCATTTCCTGAATAGAACAATGAAAGAAAAGGGTGAGTTCAACTAACCCAATAAGAAATATTATGACTAAGATAATGTAGAATAAATTATCCTTAGCCTTCAACAGTATAACAACTGATAGAATATAATAGACAACAAGTTTTAGATCAACAACTGCAGCGGAACAAGCAATCCATTAGAAGAGTCAAGTAGAGCATGATATCTAATATCTTATATGATTTAAAAAGTTTTTTATCAACTTTATTGCTGAGACTTAGCTTAATAAATAAACCACATCATTGAATCATCCCTGCACTACAGGCTAAGGATATTCATGTAATCATCAATGGTCATGATTATACCGAATAATCCCTGGTCATAATCATACCAACAACTGTCCATCAATTCACTATGGGCCAATGAGGACTTTTACAACATCATTTGTAACATTATGGGTCATAATTATACCGAATGATCCCCGATCATAATCATATAAATCAACAGTCCATCTATACACGTAAGCCAAAGATGACTTTCATAACAATATAAGCATGAGGATGATGACAATGATATAAGAATTCAATTAAAAGAAATAAAGGATAAATTTTTAAAGATTTATAATTTAATTTATCCAGAATTCAATAACGTTCAAATTGTTAACACGATACTGCTTTGTGAAATAAAATTCAAGAATGATATTCTATCAAAAATGATTTGAACCGAAAATAAATTAATTTTTATCATGAATAGTACCCGGGTGAATAGTACCCCATGAATAGTACTTCAGGAATAGTACCCTATTAATAGTACTTTGTGAATAGTACTCATAAATAGTACTTCGTGAATAGTACTTTATGAATAATAATTTGTGAATAGTATCAGTGAATAGTACTTTTGTGAATAGTACCGTATAAATGAATAGTACTCATGGACAGTACTTCGGCATGAAAAGCTTAAAATTTAGCAAGAATGTTCAAAAATATCCTTGTGAAACGATACTGGATGAAACGCAAATTTCAAGGATATTCTACTAATTTCATGGAGTATAGAAGCCAAAACTTTAACAAAATGAGTATAGAATTCGAAATCTAAAACGAAATAATATTACTTACATACTACAAAGTATGGAAGAAAATATTATTTCAAGCGAATATTGAAATAAAATAACATCCCTTACAACTGTTGAACGAAAATAATATTCCAACGAATATTTAACGAAGATAATATTCCTACGAATATTGGACGAAGATAATATTCTTTATGAATATTGAACGAAAATAATATTCATACGAATACGAAAAATAATATCTCTTCAAAATATGAAATAAATAATACCCCTTACCTCAGAAGAAGACTGGATACTGAAATAGTGAAGTAGCAGACTTCGCTTCTTCTTTCTCTCTATAGCTTTTCTCTCTATAATTGCTCTTGTGAGTCTTAGTGAATTGATGAGAATGAAGGAAGAATGAGCTTCTATTTATAGGAAAATATAGTTTCGATAATTGCACGTTTTGGGGCTCAAAATATTATAGTATAATACCTTAATCTTTTCCTTCATTTTTAATTTAGTCCTGCAAGTATTATCAAACTTGCACCACCTCCCTTAATAGTATATCAGGTCAATCAATAGTACAATCATGTGACTCAATAGTTCTATACATGTGAAAAAAATAATTACAGTATAGTACCTTCATCTATACCTTCATTTTTAATTTAGTCATACAAGTATTATCAATCTTGCACCACCTCCCCTAATAGTACAAACATGTGAATCAATAGTACACACATGTGAACATATAGTTATAAGCATGTGAATTAATAGCAATTAATTGCTCATTTATTCGATTAATTACTCGATTGGTCAATATAACGTCCAGACATCAATTATTATCAAAATAAATATCGATTTCCACTAACACTAACAATATTTAACAACCAGGTCGTTCCTAGAAAAGAGGGGGCTTTTCGATAAGGATTTCTCCCTATTGGCGCGCAATTAGGTGACCAAACCTCTCCTCGACAGAACTTTCTAGACATCGTCAATATTGCAAATAATAATATGAATAACTTTGTCGTCTCAATTATTGATTTAATAATAATAAATATTATGCAGATGATACTGTGACAATAATTGAATCAATAATATAAAGATATTATGCAGCAATTACTGTAGCAACAATTGAGTATAATTGAGTTACTTCTCACGTAAACATCAATAATCAATACCGTGTGCTACTATGCAACCACGCATATTACTGTACTTTTACTACTAGGTAGTTCAATAGTTTAACGATAAAACTTTCGCTGTTATTTTTATAAAAAGATATTTTTGTCATTTTCTAACTACGACAATACTTCCGTTGTGGGGTCCACCAATGATTATGCTATTATACGAATATTCCCTATTAAAACGAATATTCCCCGATCAATCGAATATTCCTTGACACAACGAATATTTTATATCAACTTGCTTACTTTGCAAAATTTTCAAATATCACCATTAACTTTAACCTTTATCAATTTAACCATTTACTAAATAACATAATAATTATAAGAAAATTGAATACTTTCATTTCATAAAATTTGGGATCTCACAGAATTTATTATACAAGTCTTCATTAGACAAGGCACAATTCCCCACAAGTCTCTCGTACATGAGAGATACATCCGCAGTGGGAAGGTTGTACTCAGGATTAAGGACTTTGGTGATAACCCAATGTCAACATCCAAGAAGTCCCTGTGAACTTTGGAGTAAACATCCAAGTAGTTCATCAGGGTCATCAGTGATAACTCCAATCTCCAACAGAAGGCGTGGGAGCATACAGTCATCACATCCCATTGGAAAATGGTCCAACAAACAACATTCATCATACATTTGCATCATGTTGTATTACATTGAATTATGATTATCTTGTCACATTTCAAGTGTCTAGTATTCTTTATCATATCCATGCCATTGCATTGCATGAATATGATAAAGAAGGGCATCCATAGACACTCGAAATTTTGCATTTCTATTACTAACCTTGCAGGAGGGCAAAATCGTCTTCTAGAGATAACCCTGGAAGTTAAATCAGCTCAATCCCGGAGACAACCCCATAATACTCAGTTTTCAATCCCGGAGACAACCACGGGAGATTCAGTTCCAATCTCAGAGATAACCCCGAGATACTCGGTTCCAGTCCCGTAGATAACCCCAGGAGATTCAGTTCCAAACTCAGAGATTACCCCGAGGGATGCAGTTTCAGTTCCGGAGACAACCCCAGAATCCTCAGTTTTCATTCTCGGAGACAACCCCGAGATACTCAAATCCAGTCCCGGAGACAACCCCGGGAGATTCAGTCCCAACCTCGGAGACAATCCTGAGGGATGCAGTTCCAGTTCTAGAGAAAACCCAGAAAAGTATGTTCTAAACCCCCAGAAGTTAGTTTTAACCTCGGGGATAACCTCGAGGCACTCAATTCCAACACCAAAGATAACCCCAGGAGGTCTGACACACCTCAAAGACAACCTTGAGGACATTCAATACTCACAGCAGCCCAATCTTAGAGATAACCCTGGTGAGGGACAAAATCATCATTTTTCCACCTCGAGGTTATATTTGCACTGTCTAAACAACATTTCAACCCACATTTCACACGAAGTGTCCCACAAGAACCATAGCTCAAAATCCTGAGTGACTACTACACAAGACAGCACATCAGATATAATTTGAAGACTTGAAGATCTGGTCATGGCCCCATCTTCCCAACTTCATACAACCTCTTATCCTATGTCATTGTGTAGCTCTCGATAACAACTTTCCAGAAAGGTATCACACGCCTAAATCGGATGCCCATATTGAAAGTTATAAAGGATCAAGCGGACAACGCACTGTATGCGTGCACATACTTTGAGACAACGGGCCTACAGAGCCCTGTCCATTTTGCTTTGTACATACTTTAAATTGAATGCTTTCTCTTTTCAAACACTTATGAGCTCGGTTTTTGCTATATTTACTCGGTGGAAATTGAGTAATCATTCATTAAAAAGCCATCTGAAGTCTTCTTGGCAGCCCACTATATGACATCTCAGATTTCTTAAGCCTTTTTCCCACTTCCATCCACACAAACTTACTCATGTTGCGAGTCGTGTTGTGTGCGTATGCCCGGATCGTCGATCCGTGGCTTTTATTGATTTTATATATATAAATACTTATATATATATTTCACGTCATCAAACTCTATTTTAATGAGCCCGGATTTATATCAAGGCGTTACTTACTTATATATATATATATATATATATATATATATATATATATATATATTATCGAAGTTCGAATCGATTGAGCTTTGGGTGTGATATTCGATGAGTTTATTGCTTTTTATATATATATATATATATATATATATATATATATATATATATATATATATATATATATATATATATAAATACTTATATATATTATCATCGAAACTCGAATTGATTGAGCACAGGTGTGATATCCGATCGTTTATAGCTTTTATATATATATATATAGGGAAAAGGGTCAAAAAAGCCCCTGATGTTTATCCCGATGTCCCACTTGCACCCTAAACTAATTTGTTTTCCAAAAGTACCCTTAACGTTACATTTTTGGAGTGCTTTGTGCCCTATTAGTTAACGAGAATACAAGCGGTGTTAAAATCGATGATGATAAGCGAAGCTTAATTATAAAATATATTTTAAATAAAACAATATATATCATTTAATCAAAACAAAAATGCTAAAATTCAAAATAAAAAAAAGCATAACATATTTACAAAAAAAAATTTAAAGCAGATTTGTTTAAAAAAACATAATTTTGAAAAAATAGAATTTTTTAAAAACAAACTTTTTAAAAAAACGGAACTTTTTAAAAGCGGTTTTTTTAAAAAAATATAAATTTTTAAAATAGCTTTTAAAAAAAACATAATTTTTAAAAATAATTTTTAAAAAAATAGATTTTAAAAACAAACTCTTTACAAAAAATGAAAGCGATTTTTTAAAAAAATAGAATTTGCTTAAAAACAACCTTTTTTTAGAAAGCGAAAAGCATTTTTTTTAAAAAAAAATAGATTTTTAAAACAAACTTTAAAAAAAAAGAAACTTTTTTAAAAGCAGCTTTTTTTAAAAAAATAGAATTTTAAAAAACAAATTTTTTAAAAAAAGCAAATTTTTAAAACAAATTATTTTTAAAAATAGATTTTTAAAAAATGATTTTTTAAAAAGCAGATTTTTTAAAAATAGATTTTTTAAAACAAACTTTTTAAAAAACGTAACTTTTTTAAAAGCGATTTTTTAAATATTAGATTTTTTAAAAACATTTTTTAAAAAAGGAACTCTTTTAAAAAGCAGCTTTTTTTTAAAAAATAATTTTAGTATAATAGAATTTTTTAAAAAGTCTTTTTAAAAATAGAATTTTTTAAAAAGCAGAATGTTAGTATTTTAGTATTTTTAATTTGATTTTTTTAGTATTTTAGTATTTTTTTAATTAGTATTTTAGTACTAAAATAGTAATTAAAAATAATTCTAAAATACTAATTAAAAAATAATACTAAAAATACTAAAAAATTACATGTTTTTTTTTTTTAAAAAAGTCATTTTAAAAATTCTATGTTTTTAAAAAAAGCGCTTTTAAAAATTTCCGCTTTTTTTTAAAGTTTGTTTTAAAAAAATCTATTTTTTAAAAAAAAAATCTTTTGCTTTTCTAAAAAGGTTGTTTTAAGCAAATTCTATTTTTTAAAAAAATTTGCTTTCATTTTTTTAAAAAGTTTGTTTTAAAAAATTCTATTTTTTTAAAATTATGTTTTTTTAAAAAATTGTTTTTAAAAATTGCTTTTTTTTAAAAGTTATTTTAAAAATTCTATATTTTTTTAAAAAATGCTTTTAAAAAGTTCCGTTTAAAAAAAAAATCTATTTTTTAAAATTATGTTTTTTTTAAACAAATCTGTTTTTAAAAATTTTTGTAAATATGTTATGCTTTTTTTTTTTATTTTGAATTTTAGCATTTTTTTGTTTTGATTAAATGATATATATTGTTTTATTTAAAATATATTTTATAATTAAGCTCTTACGTCATCGATTTTAACACCGCTTTTATTCGTTAACTATAGGGCACAACTTCAATTCCAAAAATGTAACGTTAAGGGTACTTTTGGAAAAAAAATTAGTTTAGGGTGCAAGTGGGACATCGGGGTAAACATCGAGGGCTTTTTTGACCCTTTTCCCTATATATATATAAAAGCGATAAATGGCCACGAAGTGATCTCCAGGCCTGACTAAAATATAAATATGTAAATATATATATATATATATATATATATATATATATATTTCACGTCTTGCTTGGAGTTTACTTCGTGGCAGTTGATTGTTCATTATATATGTGACGCCCCCAAAATAGGTATACATCACCCATTCTGAATCACCAAATATATGGTACAGAATACAAATAAAACTTAATTAATACAACTGTCATGCAAAATACGACAACACAATAGCTGATTTTTAACACGAATATTATCTTCTAGACAATATTCACACTCAATGGAGTCCTCATTACAATTATTATCACACTATTTCATAGAATAGTGAGGACTACTATAGCCACTTATCCTGGACAATCACTCCATTTCTCGACTCTTCCCAACTATATTCTCATTTCCTGAAGAGAACAATGAAAGAAAAGGCTGAGCTCAACTAGCCCAATAAAGAATATTATGACTAAGATAATGCAGAATAATTTATCATTAGCTTTCAACAATATAACAACTGATAAAATACAATAGATAACAAGTTTTAGATCAACAACTGCAGTAGAATAAACAATCCATTAGAAGAGTCAAGTAGAGCATAACATACTTGCTTAGCTAACATAAGTCCATTATACATGACCTGCAAATAAGCAGACTTCACTGTCTCAGACGTGGTATGGGCGGCAATTGCTGCCATACTTAACTTTAGACCCCAAGCATTCTACGCCATTTTAACCTTGGCTTTTGGTAGCATTGCACTTACGGTGCTCGATTCTGTAAAACCAATGATTAAGTGATCCGTTTCGATCGCGGATGAATGGCAATCAGCGCCACACACCGCATGTAAATGCGCAGTAGCTCTGTTCTGCATAAAAGTCGCCCCAAATTAACCCAATATCACAGAAAAGTTAAAAGCTAGCAACTAGAACTTTGTGATAACATCCATAAGCATGCAATGCCACATAATAACAACATAAACACTCTATGCCTACAATTTTAAAGGATCAAAATCCCAATTTTTCCCAAATTTCATCACTTTTACACTATTAGCGAATTCGATCACCATGAATTCGTTTCTTGACCAATTGACATGATTCCAACTACCCCGCTTTCGTTTCTTAACATAGTAACATAATCCAACAACAATTTCAAATTACAACACATATAAAGCATCAATTTTCGTACTTTCTAAAGCCCTTTTTCAAACATACACACTGTTATCTCAATTTCTTTCCTTCAAAGCATATTTTAACAAATTTGACACACAAGTATCAATCATATATGATGATTATCAGTTTATAAACCATATATACATATATATTTCAACACAACATGACTTAGCAATTTGCAGAAAATGATCATGGAAACTCAAACATAAACCTTAGAAGTAGAATATACCTTGATTTAGCAAACCCTAGTTGTATGCTAGCAAGAAATGGTGATTCTCTCTCAAAACCACTGTGATCTTCCTTCTCTAAAATCTCTGTGTTTTCCTCTTTGCAATTCTATGTTATCTAGCCTTTGGAAAAACAATCACGCATAATATACACTAACTCCCTTTTCCCCACGTACGTCAGGTTAAAAAATAAAAAGGCTCACATCAGTTAAAATAAACCAAAAGTCATAAGGCTACGTTTGGTTACACACTAATTCCCATACTAGATTATTTAAATAATATTTATATTATATAGTTACTACTTGTCACACTTTAATTTGATTAATTTAAATAACTTTAGTTTAGTTAATTTAAATAACTTAGAATAATAATAATAAAATTCTTATTATCATATACTTATAATTAATAAATAATTACATATCTAATTTTAATTAATAAATTAGAAATATCACTTTATTTAATTTATTTCATTTAAATTAAATAATTCATTTAATTTAATTATTTTCTTAAATTAAATCATTAGAGATAAAGTTATCATTACTCACTTTAATTTACATTAATCAATTCAGTTACTAAATTAATTCACCACAATTCATCAATTATTTATTTTCCTTCATAAATAGATTATTTAAAATATTTATTTAATTTAATAAATATTCAAATTAAATTATAAATTTCTCGATCGTTACAGTTAATGTTTCTATAAATTGCTATAATTCTAGTATGTTGTAGTTCTAGAAATTACGAATCCATAGAATCAAAAACGGACTAATTTGGATGTGTATAAATCAAGTTATGAAGATTAGAAGAAGAAAAGGTTTAAAAATTGCGAGAACAGTGAATTTAGAGTCCCGTTTACGCTAATCTGAGTAGTGCATTATGTTATGCCCAGAGTTTAATTGGTAGCATTATACCAAAGTGTGTCAGGTGTGACTATTTTGACCTGTATTAGTAAAATAGGTATAATATTTTTATAAGAACTCCGATTGAGGCGATTCAAGATGGTCCAGAACGAAGACGAATAGACCTACAACTTTTATTTTTTAAGTTTTACGATTTGAGGTCGGAAACAGGGGTCAAAATGGTCATCTTTAGGACTTTTGTGTTTTTTGAGGCAATCGGAGGGCGTCGGGCATGCACGTATGCAAGTGTAGTGCTTCTGACGATAAAAGATGTTGTTCTAAGTTATAAAACATGAATGTTAGTAAACATAATGATTCTTAACATTAATAAATAATGTATTAGATAACTTGTATAAGAATACTAAGCATACACAAGAGAGACAAATTAGGTGTGTGACGAATGAACGTCAAAATGTTAATGAACGTAAAAAGTGTTTTAAGTCAAATGAAATGAATATTATAAGATATGAAATGTGTTTAATATAAAACCAATAATGATTCCTAGCAAGACTTAAACATTTGAATGAACTTCAAGTACGACCTAAGAAGTAATACAGTGAGATGTAAGTCGAAAGTTAACACAATCAAATTGAACATTGTGTATTGATTAATAAGAAGGGTTATGGGATGTAGAGTAAAGTTTACATTACAACTACTATGTGTTGCTATGTGACTAATAGTTGGTGTGTATGATTATATAATTGTGTAGGGCACGTGAAGTGCAGAAAACTGTAAGATGTTAAACTATTATTGGTAAACAACGATCAAGGCAAGTATTTCAGTTCATATTTGCTATATGAACTTGATGATTAATTATTTTAAATCTTTATTGCAAATAGCATAATGTGTTATATATATGTTAAAAGTATAAAATGTTAAAGTTAATGTATGACTATGTGTTGCTATGTGACTAATAGTTAACATGTATGTTATGTTAGTCCAATGTTTATGAGATATATGTTGAACATATTATTATGTGCTACGTGATGCATGAAAACTGTTAGATTTTACTGGGCTGTCGAGCTCAACCTTGCAAATAACTGCTTTTGCAGGTTAAAGATTCAAGGTAAAGTTATGTGCTACTTGAAAGACATGAATCAGATGTGATACTTGAAGATTTATACACTTTGGTTGAATTATTATTATTTGAACCATGTTTAGGGTTCCAAATAATGTATGATGTTTAATAGATGTTGAGTTATAAAGTTTAAGTTTTATTTGTTGTATGAAAGGGTATTGAACCTGGATGTATGTTTTATTTATTAACTCTGATAAGGTGAGTAATAAGCTAAGTATGGTTTAAAGGTAGGTAAAGATAAAGATTTTGAGAAATATACTTGATAAGTTACAATGATTATGTAATGATAAACTACCAAGTTTAAGTTATCTGATATGTAAAGGTTATCAAATTAAAATGTAAGATTCTGTATAATAACTTTGATGAAGCGAATCATAAAATAAGATTGATTCAAAGACATGTAGATGATAAAGGTTTTAATTCAAGGAATTAAAGTAATAAGATAGAAAAGTTTAAATTATTCTGCATTTTATTAAGTTTAGCATCGAATAATGATGCAAAATCAGAAGTTAGACGTGTTATTAATGGTCGAAATCAATAATTGAATTGTATGAATTTTGGAGTCGTTATATGCGCAAACAAGTCAGAGGGCATCAAAGCCTAAATCCACTACCTGTTCACCATATGGTACAGAAGTAAAAGCCTTTTGCGATCTCGGCATCTTTTCATCACATCTATCAAAGAAACTATCCCAGATAACAAGCAAGGCTGGGGCAATTTCAAAATCGTTGACAACCCAATATTGGGACCCTTACAACAAGACTGGTGCAATCTTGGAAACATCGACAAATCAACACTTGGGCATTTATCAACCATCCTAAAGAGGAAAATGCACCAGTCAACACCATCAACATGATCCATCAACATTAGAGCTACCCTTATTTCATCTCACTAGCGATTCGGTATGATCATTTGGTCATTTCAATTATACTGTTCTCAGAATGAATAATCCACATGTGAGGTATGACTCTTTCACCTCTTTATGAGCTTTCAGTCTTCATTTATATGCATTAGCGATAATATTCATGTTAAGTATTCTTAGAAAGAGGTTTTTGCTTAACTTGTTATGAATGGGATTAATTCTAATAAGCGTCTGTGGGGAAAGAATCACGGGAACGATTTATTAGTAGTTACTTTTGTCATTTCATGTTAACACTTTGTATGATTGAACAATTTCGTATATTAAGTGAAAGTATTTTGTTTCAGGACTCTAAAATTAGATATGCCTAAACTTGCTGATGAGGTGCCTATTCTTCACAAGGACTGCAACTTTGATGTAAAGTTGGACTCTGACTTGATGGAGATTAAAGAAGAGGACTATGAGATACCTCATGAGATCAAAGAATGGGTCGAAGATAAACCCAAGCCAAATCTTGATCAAACCACATCTTTTAACCTTGGAACCTCAGAAAATCCCAAATAAATCTAGATTGGTACGGACCAAAGGAATGAAATGGTTACTCTATTAACCCAATTCTAGGATGTGTTTACATGGTCTCATGAAGACATGGTCAGTTTGTCAACTGACATAGTCATTCATTACCTTCCCATCAAAGAGGGATTCAAGCCAGTCAGACAGAAACTTAGGCGATTAAAACCTGAGTAAAGTTTGAAAGTCAAAGAAAAAATTGTGAAACAATTTCAAGCCGACATCATCATGGTATCAACATACCCTGAGTGGCTATCCAATATAGTCCCGTGCTTAAAACCGGAGGGAAGGTGCGAGTTTGCGTGAATTACAGGGACCTGAACAAATTTTGTCTCAAAGATAGCTTTCCTGTACCATTCATCCACATACTCATTGATAATAAAGCTCAGTATGACATGTACTCCTTTGTTGACTGCTTTGTGGGGTACCATCAAATCATGGTTGCTGAAGAGGATCATGAGAAAACTGCATTCATCACTCCTTGGGGAACCTTTTGCTACAGACGGTTATCGTTCAACCTCATCAATGCCAGAGCTACCTATCAGCGAGCCATAATGGCTCTTTTCTATGATTTAATGCACAAAGAGATAGAAATCTATGTAGATGATGTGAGATCCCAAATTTTATGAAATGAAGGTATTCAATTTTCTTATAATTATTATTTTATTTAGTAAATGGTTAAATTGAGAAAGGGTTAAAGTTAAGGGTGATATTTGAAAATTTTACAAAGTAAGCAAGTTGTTATTCGTTGTGTCGGGGAATATTCGATTGGTCGGGGAATATTCGTTTTCACAAGGAATATTCGTTCGATGACATAATCATTGGTGGACCACGCAACAGAATAACTATCGGATATAGAAAGCGACAGAAATAATCTTTTTATAAAAATAACGGCGAAAGTGTTACCGTTAAAACTGTTGAACTACCCTAAGTAGTAAAAGTACAAAGAATGTCTGGCGTGGTTGCATATTAGCACACGGTATTGATTATTGATGCTTACGTAAGAAGTCACCCAGTTATACTCAATTATTGCTACAGTAATTGCTACATCATATCTCTCATATTATTAATTCAATTATTGTCACAGCATCATCTGCATAATATGTTATATTATTAAATCAATAATTGAGACGACAAAGTTATTCATATTTTTAATTACAATATTGACAATGTCTAGAAGTTATGTCAAGGAGAGGTTAGATAATCTAATTGCGCGCCAATAGGGAGAAATCCTTATTGGAAAGCCCCCTCTTTCTTGGGAACGACATGGTTGTTAAATATTGAGAGTTATAATATTAATGATGAATAAGTTGGTGTTGATTAAAGATGAAATTGATAGTTCCATTGTGTGGGAATTATTAGTGTTAGTGGAAATCGACATTTATTTCAATAATAATTAATGTCTGGAAGTTATATTGACCAATCGGGTAATTAATCGGATAAGTGGGCAATTAATTGCTATTAATTCACATGCTTATAACTATGTGTTCACATGTGTGTACTATTGATTCACACTATTAGGGGAGTTGGTGCAAGATTTATAATACTTGCATGACTAAATTAAAAATGGAGGTATAGATGAAGGTATTATACTGTAATATTTTGAGCCCCAAAATGTGCAATTATCAAAACTATATTTTCCTATAAATAGAAGCTCATTCCTTCATTATTTTTCACCAATTCACTAAAGCTATAGAGCAATTATTATAGAGAGAAAGAAGAAGAGAAGTCTGCTACCTCACTATTCCAGTATCCAGTTTTCTTCTGAGGTAAGGGATATTATTATTATAGTAAGGGATATTATTATTATAGTAAGGGGTATTATTTCTTTCGTATTCATGAAGAGAGCTATTGTTATTCCATTCTTTATTACTATGTTGGAATAACCTGTCTATGCGAAGTACCGCATACACGGTGAAATTCTTCTATTATTCCATTCTTTATTATTCATTGGAATAACACATGCATGTGATTCTATCGCATGCCCGTGAATTCTGTTGTTATTCTATTCTTTATTATTCATTTGAATATATCCGTATGCGCGCGGATTACGATGACCTAGTTCCATTATTTATTATTACGTTGGAATATCCCATGCGTGCATGTTATGCATGACTGGTTCCATTATTTATTATTCTATTAGAATAACTTTATGCATGCGGTCTATCGCATGCCCGGTGAATTTCTTCATTATTTCATTCCTTATTATTCTGTTGGAATAACCTGTATATGTGGATTACCGCATGCATGGTGAATGATCATTTGTATTCATTCTTTTTTAAATTGTGGAAATGATATGTCTACGTGGATTACCGCATGGCGGGTGAAAATCCATTTGCAGTTTCGTATATTCTATTATACTCATCTGAGATATCATTTCTTTTGTACTCGTCATGGAATATCATTTTCTTTGGTATTTTTTTACGAGTTACTATTCATGGGTTACTATTCACCCAGTTACTATTCACTCTAGTATTATTCACTCTGGTATTCGGGATACTTTTCGTGTCAGAGTACTAATTACGAATTACTATTCACGGGTTACTATTCACCCGATTACTATTCACTCTAGTATCATTCACTCGGGTATTCGGGACACTTTTTATGTCGGGGTACTATTTATGGGGTACTATTCCTGAAGTCCTATTCACGGGATACTATTCACCCGAAAAATATATTTCTTTTCTACCCAAATTATCTTTGGTACATGAATATTATTCTTGAATTTTACTCCACAAAGCAGTATCATGTTGACAATTTGAACGTTATTGATTTTTGGATAAATTAAATTATAAATCTTTAAAATTTATCCTTGAACTTGTTTTATTGAATTATTATGTCATTGTCATCATCCTCATGTTTATATTATGATGAAAGTCATCTTTGGCTTACGTGCAAAGATGGACTGTTGATTATTGGATTTATAGTTGTATATCTTTGGCTTACGTGCAAAGATGAACTGTTGATTATTTGTTTTACAGTTGTATATCTTTGGCTTACGTGCAAAGATGAACTGTTGATTATTTATTTTACAGTTGTATATCTTTGGCTTACATGCAAAGATGAACTATTAATTGATGAGTATCTTTGGCTTATGTGCATAGATGAACTGTTTATTGGTATGATTATGACCAGGGATCATTCTGTATAATCATGACCCGTAATGTTATAGATGACGTGGTAAAAGTCCTCATTGGCTCGTAGTGCATTGATGGACAGTTATTGGTATGATTATAACCAGGGATTATTCGGTATAATCATGACCATTGATGATTACATGAATATCCTTGGTCGTAGTGTAGGGATGATTCAATGAAGCGATAAAATATTGATTATACACTTTTAATTCGTAAAAGATAGTAGATATCATGCTCTACTTGACTCTTCTAAAATACAGTTGTATGTCTTTGGCCTGTAGTGCAAAGATGAATTGTTAATGAATATCTTTGGCCATAGTGCAAAGATGAATTTATTAGTATGCTTAGGAGCAGAAATTGTAATTTGGTATAACCATGATTTTTGATGTTTCAGGTGAAGATAGGTGATGAAAATTATCTTCGTAAATAGTATGGAACGGTCTATAGTTGTTGAGGTTCTCCCTAAATAGTATGGAAATAATTTTTTTGAGAACTTTAGATAAGTGTGTCGTATTGTATACGTCATTTGATATTTAATTTAGTGAACCGAATAGGGTGAGGTGAACCCAACTTTGGAAGGGTGTTTTGCCACTATCATACAACATGTCTAATGACATACAACCTCGTGTTATCATAAGACAGGGTTGTGCACATCCACTTGCTGAGTATATCTACGAGCACTACCTATATGATCTTGGAGTTTGTTTGAAATAAAATTCTCAATTAGAGAAAACGGAGATAATTATATGTCAAGAGAAGACTCACCATTGGAAAGAAAATGATAGTAATCCTCTTGTTTTTCTTTGGGGACTATTGGGTCAACCAAGGATTTTTCTGTGGACATATGATGTCTATCATAACCTAGACGCATGGCCTCCCATGTACGAAGGTTTCCTTGAGTATTTTCCAAAGATTTTAATTTCTAAAATAGTTTTTAACTGTACTTTTATGTAAAATACCATTGTAAGGTTGTGGTTGAGGCACCATGAGAGTTACATACATTTTTATTAAAACTCACAGTTTAACTGTGGTCATATTCTGCACGACATTTCAACAGTTGTATAAATGAAGTTTGTAAATAATTTTTATAGTGTGATATCTGGCGACTCAGAATGGGTCGTGTGGAACTATTTTGGGGGCGTCACAAATGACATCATTCTCAATTCCCGAAGGGAGGAAGACCACCTAGATCATCTCAAAAAGCTCTTCAACCAGTTACGTAAGTTTAACTTGAAGCTGAACCCAGCCAAGTGCGCCTTTGGTGTCAAATCAGGCAAATTGCTAGGATTCATAGTAAGCCAAAAAGGCATTGAGCTGGATCCTGTAAAAATCCAGGCCATCACGAAAATGCCTATACCCCAAACAGAGCAGAAAATATGGTGATTTTTGGGAAGAATAAACTTCATCAGTTGATTCATCTCCCAACTCACAGTAACCTGTGAACCCATCTTCAAGTTGTTAAGGAAGAACTCCTCCATGAATTGGAATGATGAGTGTCAGAAAGCCTTCCTTCTTATCAAAGAGCAGCTAATCAAAGCTCCTGTTTTGGTACCTCCCAGGGATGGTGTTCCCTT
Source organism: Panax ginseng (assembly GCA_020205605.1). Lineage (NCBI taxonomy): Eukaryota > Viridiplantae > Streptophyta > Magnoliopsida > Apiales > Araliaceae > Panax > Panax ginseng. The sequence goes on along the minus strand of CM035128.1, from coordinate 32,201,592 downwards.
GTTTATGTACCTGTCAATCAATGACAATGCCATGGGCTACATGCTGAGACAAAAAGATGATAGAGGCCATGAAAGAGCTATCTATTACCTCAGCAAAAGAGTTAGCATCAGTGAACATAAGTATACTCTGATTGAGAAAACTTGTTATGCTTTAGCATGGGCTTCCTTGAGGTTACAACATTTCCTCCATGGTCACACAACCCATCTCATATCCCGCGTGGATCCTCTCAAGTACATGTTCAGCAAACCCATATTGAATTATCGACTGTCCAAATGGCAGTTGATCCTGCAACAATTTGACATCATTTACGTGACTCAAAAGTCTATCAAAGGTCAAGGAATTGCGAATCAACTGGCCTCTGCACTTGCAGGGGATTTCAAACCTTTGGAAACATATTTCCCCGATGAAGAGGTAATGATAGTTCAACAACATCATCAAGACGATACACACAAACCATGGAAGATGTACTTTGATGGAGCTGTAAACATGGAAGGTTCTGGAGCTAGAGTAGTTCTAGTATCCATTTCGGGGGAGCAGTATCCCGTTGTCGTCAAATTGCAGTTTGCTAACACCAACAACACAGTTGAGTATGAAGGCTGTATCGTGGGGTTAAAACTAGCCTAATCTATGGGCCTTAGACAGTTAACCGTCGTTGGAGATTCTGAATTGGTAATCCAACAAACCACTGGGATCTATCACACCAAAGAACTACATTTGTTGCCTTATTGGCAAGTTATCCAGATGGCTTTAGAGTTTGAAGAAATATCCTTCCTCCACATTCCTCAGAATAGGAATGACTTTACGGATGCAATAGCAAGTTTGGCCTCCTTGATCAATATACTTGATAAGGAGGACATGCCAAATATCACATTTACCTTGTAAAAGGCTCCAGCCTATGGGAACAACATTAGAGAAGTATCGAATGAACTGCCTCCCATCCAATACTCTTGGTATCAGGATATCAAGGAGTATCTATAAGATAGATCTACACCCGCTGAGGTTGGTTAAGCTGAAAGAAATCAGATCTATAGAATGGCCATAAAATTCTACCTAAGCGGAGATGCACTCTACAAAAGAGATGTAGGATTAGGTCTTCTCAGATGTCTAAACAAAGACCAAGCTTAGAGGCTCATGGATGAAATCCATGGTGGAGTATGCGGCCCACACATGAGCGACCCTCTACTTGTCAAGAAAATCCTATAAACAGGACATTTCTGGCTCTCTCTCTCTCAAGGCTGACTGTGATGATCACGTTAAGATATGTTACCAATGCCAAATTCATTGGAATGTTATCCACGCCCCTCCAAGGGAGCTCCACAATATGAGTTTGCATTGGCCCTTCTCAATGTGGGGAATGGACATGATCGAGCCCATCGAGCCTAAAGCCAGCAAAGGTCATCAGTTTATCTTCACCATGATTGACTACTTTACCAAGTTGGTAGAAGCAGCCTCTTCTCCCAAGGTTACTAAAGAGGTGATCATTGGTTTCATCAGAAATAATGTCATTTGTCGATATGGGCAACCAGAGGTAATTGTGTTAGACAATGCTAAAAACCTCAACAACCAAATGATGGAGGAGTTATACAGTAAATTCCACATCAAATATCTCAACTCCGTAATTCATCGTCCAAAGATGAATGGTGTTGTTGAAGCGACTAATAAGAATATCAAAAATATCATGTAAAAGATGTCCGCCAATCACAAAGGATGGCCTGATTTGTTGCCTCTAATTTTATTAGCCTACAGAATGTCAATGTGCACTTCCACTAGGGCAACCCCATATTCATTAACCTATGGCATAGAAGCAGTGCTCCCCATAGAAGTGGAAATTAAATCCCTCAGAGTGTTGATAGATGCTCAGCTGGATGAAGATCAATGGTTACAAGATCGGTACCACCAATTGTCTCTAATAGATGAAAGGTGGGCTACAACCATCTTCCATGGTCAGTTATACCAACAAAGGATCGCTAGATCCTACAATAGAATAATTCGGCTACGGTAATTCAAAGAACATGACTTGGTCTTGAAGAAGGTTCTTGACAACCAAGATCCATCTAAAAGAAAATTTGCTCCAAATTGGGAAGGCCCGTTTGTTATCAAGGAGGTATTGATAAGAGGAGCCCTAAGATTACAAGAGATGGATGGCGATAAATTTTCACAACTCATTAACTCGGACACCGTGAAACGGTACTATGTCTGAAGTTACCTGCAAACCAGCATCTTGGTTTTGGATCACGAGATCCCAAGTCAATTCAGGTTTTCAAAACCTTTCTCACTACTTACATACCCCACCACTTCAGTTTATCCCGCTCGGGATGAACACTTTCACACCTTCGGTTTGTTCCGCTAGGGATAAAACCTTTCACACGTTCAGTTTGTCTCGCTAAGGATAAACACTTCACAACTTCAGTTTGTCCCACTATGGATAAAACTTTTCACATATACAGTCTGTCCCATCAGTGGCAAATTACGCAGACCTGATCTCTCCAATACACGGGAGTACATTAGCAACCATTTTTATGGTCCGGTATAACTACAGAAAAAATAAATAACATCTCTACAACCTTTTCACCACTTACAACTTTGAACCTTTTCACGCTAGGTTTGAACTACGCAGACCTGATCTCCCCCTTCTCAATGCGAGTACGTAGGCAGCCATTCATGGTGTGGTCTCACCCCTACCAAAAATAAAAACTTATTAAATGGTACTGGGATCATCCTTCAAACCACACATCATCGGCTTGGACCAAAGGGATGGAACTACCTAGTCTCCCTATACCAATGGGAGAATTAGCGACCATCTAAGCTGTGGTTGATTCCTCAAAAAGAAACACCAATCCATAAGAGATGGAACTACCTGGGCTCCCCAATACAAAGGAGTACCAGCGACCATCTGTGGGGCGGTCAACTGTTGGGTAGTTTGTGACGATTTGATTGTTTGAGTTGTGATTATGGGGACAGAATCCTTGTAAGGAGGGAATGATGTAACAATCCGGAATTTCAAATTGTAATTTTAAATATTTATTGAATTATATAAATATTTATTTGAGGTGTTTATTGTTGATTAAATATTTATTGATGTGATTGTTGTTAATAAATATTTATGAATCTAAATTTATTAGATAATGTTCTAAATTAAATTAATTTATAATTTAGAGAGTTGTAATATGACATGAGGTGTTATATTGTTGATTAATAATTTAAAATGGTATGTTAAATTATTAAATAAAATTATAATGAAATTATAATTTTGTGATACTTATTTAAGTGGAAAAATTGTTTAAAATATAGTGTGTATAATTAATTTATTTGATTAATATGGGGTATGGAAATCTAAATAAATAATATGTGATTATAAATGATAAACTAAATTGTTTATTAAAATAAATTAAAGGAGTTTAATTTAGTTTTGCCAAACAAAGCTTAAATATATTAAGTCTTTAAATTTTAAAGGGTTTTGCCAAACGGAGCCTTATGGCTTTTGGATTTTTAATTTTTGAATTTGTAAATAAAATAAATTAAAGTAATAAATATAATATATTTATAATTTATACGTTATATATTGATTAGGGTTATTATGGTCATATCAGTTTTCTTTTATTATTATGCATACTTAGCTATTAGTTAGTTTACGTATCTTGTTATTTGTAAGACCTCAACTTATTATTAATGAAATTGAATTTCCTCTATTTATTATTTTGAAATAGTAAGGGTTGATTTGATTAATGTGGTTAGTTATGGGTAAAATGCATAAATATTTCAAATAAGCAAGTGGTTATAAAATATTCATTGTTGTTGGGAATATTAGTTTGGTCGTGGAATATTCTTACCGTCGGGGAATATTAAATGCGACAACGACTTGAGCCTTTTGTGTTGGCCCCATAACGTGAAAAGCGATTGGATGAAGAAAGCGACAAGTATAAGTTGCTTATAAATAACGGTGTAGTTATTACAATTAATCTTGTTGGAATACCCGGTGGTAAAACACAAGTAGCATTTCGGTATTGCACCAATTATTGATTCTTACGTGAAGACACTACTCGATAATTATTACGATGAATTCTTATTCAATATTTTATTTTATTGATTCAATAATTGTTATGTTGATATTTTATATTATTGTTGTTTGATGAATTGTCACACTCTGCAGTATTTTCATTATCAGATCAATAATTCATATTATTTGAATAATATTATTAGATAATATTATTGGAAATCTCTAGAAAGTTCTGTCTAAGGGGAGGTTTGGTCACCTAATTGCGCGCCAGTAAGGAGAAATCCTTATTGGAAAGCTCCATCTTTCTGAGGAACGATTGCAGGTTGCAGATATTGTGATTCTATAATATTATTTGTGAATAATTAATTATTGATTTCTATGATAAGGAAAATATTCATTTTATGTGAATATAGATGGAGAAAATTTTAAAGTGACAATTGTTAAAAAATTGATATTTTATCTTTTCTGATAAATAATTCATTTAAATATATTATTATATTTTAATAATATAATAATGGTGATATTTTTACAATGAATGTAGGATATATGAGTATATGAGGAGGAGGAGTATTTTTGTTACTAAAAATATTTAAAACATGTTTTTCATGTTTGTGGACCCCATTTCTTGACTGAAATTTGATTATAGCCTGCAAAATCGTCCATATGTGAATTTCGGTCAATTTTTGCTTGGAATTTGGAAAAACTTAAACTTACAAAGTTGTAGATAATGGAATTTCCTATGGGAAAGACATAAGGTTCGAATTTTCTGACAAAAGGGCTATTTATTATGAATTATTGAAGTTTCGAAGTTCTGAAATAATTGATTTTTGGAAGTTTTAATTATATTTATTAAGAAAAAGGTTTTTTTTTATTTTGTGGGCTACACTAACATGTGCAAAATAAGCTGAGATCAGTTGTCTAAGGTGGGCGTGAAAATTATATATATATATATATATATATATATATATATATATATTATTAAATTTTCTATTTTGGTGTTCTAAGCAATTTCCTATAAATAAGGTGCTTAGGTTAGAATTGAAAATCACACCAGAAACTAAAGTTTTCTTTCTCTATATTATTGAGCATATTCTTGTGAGTATTTTGATATTTTGAGTGTTGCTATACAGTACAAGTTCCTTCAGCGTTATATCTGATATTCCAGCCAGAAGTATTATTCTTTTCAAGGTAAGAGATATTATTTTTTTTTAAATGATATTATTTCTTCTAAAATCATTATGCCGGAATATTGGTAAGATTTTTCTTGTGAAATTCTTGTCTGTTAGTATCGGGGTTACTATTCACGTATACGGCACTATTCACGTATACGGCACTATTCACGAGTACTAGCTTTGATTGTATTCATGTTTTGATCATTCTTGAATTTTACTTCACTATGATTATTTATGAAGTATTTTTGAACTCGGATTGTTTAAAGTACGAATCCTTAATATTTGTTCTTTTGTTTAACTGGATTCGTTTTTTTAAAAATATTTTTCATCATCCTCAGTCCTAAATGATGGTATTACTGAATATCTTTGGCCTCTAGTGCATAGATGGTTGATTTTCTTATGAATATCTTTGGCCCGTAGTGCAAAGATGTACAGTTGTTGAGATGAACATGACAGACTGATGAATATCTTTGGCCTGTAGTGCAAAGATGAATATTTGATTCAAGATGAATATTGATTGATTTTATAGGGATAAAATAATGATGATGGACTTTTAAATACATAGATTATAGTAGATTTCATTCTCTACGTAACTCATCTATGAATTATTATTTCCGCTGCGAATATTGATCTGAAACTTGTTGTCTATTGTATTTTATCAAATTTTTCCCTGTTGAAGACTAACGATAATTTGTTCTATATTATCTTAGTCATAATATTCTTTACTGGGCTAATTGAGCTCACCCTTTTCCTTTTTATTCCATTTTTCTTCTCAGGAGGCGAGAATGTAGCGAGTACTAGTCGGGGTATGGAATGAAGGTTCTAGAAAGTCGTTTTAGTAGTCCTCACCATTTTTATAAAATAATGTATCAATAATTGTAATGAGGACTTATTTGGGTATGAATATTGTCTAGATAACAATATTTGTATTTAAACTCACAGTTTATGTGTTGTATTAATAAAGTTGTAGTTGTTTCTGTACCATGTTATTGACAACTCAAAATGGGTGATGTATACCTATTTTGGGGGCGTCACATTATTTGCTTAGCCTAAGAACATTCAGAGAATTTGAGAAAGAACTTGAGCAGAGAAGAACAATTTCAGTGTTTAACAAAGAGGATTTCCTAGCTAATTGAAGGTATTTTATCTAAACCTTGGTATTGTATATATATATATATATATGCATATATGAGTTTACGGCAAAAATTTCATGTTCTGTGAATTTCATCTTTTCAGATTGTTGCTAGACAATTGGTTACTCGTGATTATACGTATTGTGATGGTTGAGTTTGTATGTAAACAAGAATTTTCTATGCTAATTACAGTTAAAAAGTAAGAAATTAATGACAGTATATATATTTTCTTATGTGGCTTATGTAAGTACCAATTTTGATGGTCAATTCGTATGTTAAACTGTCAATTGAGTATTGTTTATGTTAGTTCATTAAGAAACGAAGAAATCGTAGTTTGAACGAAGTGATTTCGTGAAGACTTGAAATCACAGTGATGAATTTTGTAAAGAATGTCAAAAAATAGAGTTTTGTGTAAAAACATGGAATTTGAGAAATTAAACTAGTTTTAGTTGTTGTTAAATTGTTCTAATTGGTTGAATATGTTAGCAAACATGTTTGTAATAGTTCTATATCAATTTTTTGTGTTAAATTCACTGTTTGGTGGGTGAAATTCGTGTTAGTTGGCTTAAGAATGGTGTCGTAATCATTTTCTGCAAAACTGGAATTGTGCGTAAGCATGCAAGCGCTATGTGTAACCTAAGGTAATCTTTGGCGTAGTAGAGCCAAGAGTCGATCATGAGCATGTGTGAAGTCTACTACTTCTGTAGACTTTGGACATTCATTGTAACTTAGCTTAATGTTATGTTAATGTGAGAACCATGTAACAACAAGGTTAAAACAGAGTCGTGTTATGTGGTTAGTAAATTCAAAGTTGTAAAAATGATTAGTAAGTTACGAACGCGTTATGTGATAACTTAGTATACACAATGAATGTTAGACAAGTGTTGTGAAATCAACACTTGGAATTTCTGTAATATAAATGGTAATGTAAGACTTTTATTAAAATAACAAGTTTAGCTAGAAATGCGTGTTATATTGGAACGTGAATATTAGTATGTCTAATAGATGTTGTGGTTTTAATACTATATGTAGGTGAACGTGAGTTTAAAATTATAGCTTACGCTCGAGGCAAGTTTCTAAACTTATCTTTTTACAATTGAGCAAGTTCTCTAATTCTACTTTTACAATTGAGCAAGTTTTCTAACTCTACACTTTCGTTGAGCTAGTTCTATTATTACATTATGTAACTTTATTCTTTTGATTGAGCAAGTTTCCTATCTTAAACTGTTATTTAACAATTCATTTGTTCCTAAATTTCATTTGAGCAAGCTTTAACTCTAAAGTTATTGGAATTCTCATTATGGTTGATTCATTCTAACTTGTTTATAGTTAAGCAAGTTTCTTAAGTTCTATTCCTGTATAATGAACGCAGTTTTTGAACTCTCGTCTCTATTATTGAGCTGTTTTATTACTTTGCATGAGTTAATACCATCTTGGGAAAGTTTTTAGTTTTCAGCTTGATATCAGTTAATGTACGTTCAATAATTTCATTTATAATGTTGTAAAACCCTAACCATAGCTTATTTATTGTTCAAGCAAAGGTTTATCATTTTATTCATTTTGTTCAATACTTATGCTCTCTAGTTATTTTCAAGCATGAGTTTAATATATATAGTCAATTCACCTAATGATTCTCAATTATTCTATGTTATGTTTTTATTAAACAACTGTTGTGTTATCAAGCATTGTTGATTCAACTAGTCCCCTAGTTGATGATCGTTAAACTTCAAATTACCCTTGAAAGCTTATCCAAACCAAACTTTCTTTGGTGTGGACTTGTACTCTAAATACTAAGATGAATAACCCTATTATTAGGGGATAATTCACGCTTAGCGTTGAAATGTTTATGCACAATACATTATACGAAGGGCTGATCCCCCTAAGTACGAGGTTGAAAGATTACTTACAACTGTGGACATAGTTCGTGGTCTTATGATCCTCAGATATATATTCCATATTTTGATTCTAGTCTTTGGTTATCATTGATAGAGTACTATTCAGTTTTGATGAGCCTATTCATTGGCAGTTATTATTCTTGTTTGATTCATTACTATATCTTGTGAGCATTTGTTTTGCTCACTCTTGCATATATATACACTCATTGCAGCTAAAGTTGAGAAGGTCGACGAACCTACAACTAGCAAAGGAAAGGGAAAAATATACAAGTGATGAAGACTTGTAATTTCATTTATTGTTATGATGATAGACTTTTAATTAATGATGTGATGTAATAATTTTATTTTCGCACTTGATTGATGTTAAGGTTAGACAATCTGGGAAGATTTTTGATTAATGATGTAACCCTATTTTAAAGGGAGGATTTATGATTTAATTTTATTATATTTGGGTAGATAGTATGAATGATTAGATAGTGAACACCAAATCTTGTGGGAATGAAGTACCTAGATTTGGGGGTGTCACAGGTTGGTATCAAAGATTTAGGTTATGAACCTTAGGTGGGGAAAAGCCTTAGGAAGTAACCTTTGAAAAGATAGTGGTGATAAACTCTTATCAAGTTTTAAGGAAAAAGTAATAAAATACTTATGTGCTTATGTGGTTATAACTTATGTGCTCGTGAGTGTCGAGTAGTAATGATTAGTAATTAAAACTTAAAAATTTGGTTGACAGGATGGCTAATGTAGGAGGATCCAGTCAGGATAGGGAGGAAGGATCCCAGATGCCTAAAGAGGAGGAGCCTCGAGATATTCAGGTGAATTGGGAACAACTACTGCCACGGGAAACAATTTCGTTGGTCACAATGGTTGAGCAGGAGAGAATACCTGATGAGGGTGATGAAATAGAGACGGACGAGGAGAACCCTGTTGAGCTGCCACAGTCAGATGAGGATGAGGAGGATGAGGAGGAAGAGCTTCCACTTAACTCGATAGCTGTCCATATGTACGACGAAGTATACGACCGTAATGTGGAACTTCAAGATACCGTCGAGGAGTTGCAAGAGATAGTAGTTGAACAACAGACCTCGATGGCACAAAAAGATGATGAGATCCAGGATCCAGAGGAACGTCTGAATAATGTTGAAGAGAAGCTGGTTCACACTGAAGGAGAGAACGAATGAATGATAGCATAGATTGCAGAGTTGAAGAACAAGTTAAAAGAAGAAGCTATGAAGAGGGCAAGAGCTGAGGACGCATACGAGGAAGCTTTTCAACAAGCCAGGGTAGCAGAGAGAGAGAGATACAAATAAAGAGGATCAAGATAGAGGAGGTGAATAACGTATTCAATACCGTGATCAATCGAGCTCAAGATCGGGTCATGTGTTATCCTATTCAGTTCGAGACGCTGCCATCGTACATATTATATCGCCAAACAATGTTCCGAATTATGAAAGAGGAGCGTCGTAAGGCTATGCAGCATTTTAATAGAACGTTATAAATGTAATTATTATGTGATTAGTGGGTAGATATGATGTAAATCTCGGGTATGATACAACCAATGGGATGTGATGATGATGAAGTAATTCTGCAACTTTTGTAGTTCAGGAAAGTAATGTAAATAGCAGTGATGCTATTGTTTTGATGTTTTTAAAAGATTATGAATGAATAAAAGTTATTATTTTATTCAAAGTGTTATGTGTTATGTGATAATTTTTTATGATGTGAAACTAAAGTACGTAATACTTAAAAGGTTGAATACAATCTAATGGGTGTATTTTAACAGAAAATGCCTCCAAGATGCCAACCATGACAAAGGAACCCTGAGAATAACAACAATGCTGAGGATAATCCAGTTCAGCAATTCGTAATGCTACTGACGGGAGCATTACGAAATCAGCCACAGAATTAAGCTGCGACTTTTAAGGACTTCAAGGCGGTTGGGCCACTGGAGTTCCGTGGGTCCATGAATCCGGTTGAGGCACAGACTTGGATCATGGAAATAGAGAAAGTTTTTGATGTTGCTAGGGTAAAGGATAATCAGAAGACTACTTTTGCAACATTCATGTTGAAAGCAGAGGCGAGTTATTGGTGGCAAGCCAATAAAACCCGAGGAGGTCAAGGGGTAATGTCTTGGGAAAGGTTCAAGGAAATATTCTTCGAGACCTATTTCCCAGAAAGTTTGAAGAATCAGATGGAGGTACAGTTTCTGGAACTGAAGCAGGGCACCATAACAGTGTCGGAGTATGCAGCGAAATTCAACGAGTTAACAAGGTCTGCGCCATATCAAGTGAATAAGGGTGAGCGCAAGGCAAGGAGATTCGAGCAGGGATTGAAGCCATGGTTGTGACGCCCCCAAAATAGGTCTAATCCATCCGATCTATTCTGAGTCGCCAAATACATGGTACAGAAAATAACTACAACTTTATTACTATAATTGTCGTGCAAAATACAACAACACATATACTGTGAGTTTTAATACCAACTGTGACTCATGTCCCAACTATGGACAGCACCTCACAGTTATACCTTACATAAAGGTACAATCTAGAACTATTTTAGAAATTAAAATCTTTGGGAAGTGCTCAAGGAAACCTTCGTACATAGGAGGCCATGAATCTAAGTTATGATAGATATCATATGTCCAGAGAATTATCTTTGGTTGATCCAATAGACCCCAAAGAAAAATGAGAAAGTTACTATCATGTTCCTTCCAATGGTGAGTCTTCTCTTGACATATAACTATCTCCACCGTCTGCGATTGAACATTATGTTTCAACCCAACTCCAAGATCATATAGGTAGTGCTCGTAGATATACTCAGCAAGTGAATGTGCACAACCCTATCTTATGATAACACGAGATTGTATGTCATTAGACATCTTATATGATAGTGGAAAAACACCCTTCCAAAGTTTGGTTCACCTCACCCTATTGTTGTTCACCAAAATCAATTATTAAGTGACGTATAATATACGACACACACATCTTAGGTCCTCAATACAATTATATATTGTATGTCACGCCATTTTATAATGTGTTGAGAAACTTTGATAGTCTCGGACCACTACACTATTCCCCTGTTATCCCCGCTCGACCCAGCTACACTCCTATTACCTGAAAGGAATTGTGAAGCAAAAAGGGTGAGCATAACTAGCTCAGTAAAGAATATCATGACTAAAGATAATTAAATTATCAATAGCCTTCATTAGTAACAAATCAGAGATTTAGAACATATGGTAGATGATAAAACTTTTCAACCATAGTTGCAGCGGAACGAGCAATCCATTAGAAGAGTCAAATAGACCATAAAGTCAATTATCTTCTCCATGTTAAAAGTCCACCAACAATGTTTTATCCCTGTAACATCAATTAACAGTTCATTTCCACAATCATATGAATAACTCATAATCATAATTGTAGTTCTAAATTCCCCTTCTCATCTAGGACAAAAATAATTTTCATCACATTTCTTTACCTGAAACATCAAAGATCATGGTTATACCATATCACAGTTCCTGTTCATAATCATACTAATAAGTTCATCTTTGTAATACGGGCCAAAGATATTCATTAGCAGTTAATCTTTGCACTACATGCCAAAGATATTCAGCAACATGTCATCTATGCACTACAGGCCAAAGATATTCAACAACATGTCATCTTTGCACTACGGGCCAAAGATATTCATCAACACATCATCTTTGCACTACAGGCCAAAGATATTCAACAACATGTCATCTTTGCACTACGGGCCAAAGATATTAATATCTCAAAGAAATATATAATCATTTCAGAATTTATAAACAATAATTATAACCATGTTGATCAATTCACCTTTGCACTTAAGCTAAAGATATTCAATTATAAATTCAATGGTCATGATCATACCAGTCAACAATTCATCTTTGCACTACTGGCCAAAGAGAACCCATAGTCACGATCATACCAATAATCTACCCATCTTTACACTCAAGTCAAAGAGAAATTTCTTCACCAGGATTATAAAAATGTTATATATGATAATAAAAACAATATGATCAAAACACGAATTTAATTTCAAGAGTAAGATTCATAAATCAACAATAATTTGGTCAGAAAAAGAAACCAATTTTGTCATGAATAATACCCTGTGAACAGTAACTCATGAATAGTAACTCGTGAATAGTAATTCATGAATAGTAACCCCGACATGAAAAAGGTAGAAATTCCACAATAAAATTCATACCAATATTTCGGTATAATGATATTGAAAGAATAACATTTCTTAAACTTATAAATAATTTATTTTAATTATTTACACTTTATTAATTAATCATCCTAAAATGCCAAACTCATAAGATTTCATCACCAATAACCAAAACCCTCATCAAAAATCTGCATATACCTCATATAGGATTCTCAAACCATAAAATCCTATTTTCCAATTTTGTTACTTCACATAACATATTTAATTTATTTACTCATAACTAGAACATTTTCAGGAAAAATACCAAATCAAGACCAACAAATTTTTTTTAAGGATTTAGCATAATATAATCCCATATTGAATATATATTTTTCTCGAATTTTTAAAATTCATTTACTATTTTTCATATGGCCAAAAAATCAGAATATTTAGACATTTATCATAAATTGTACTTTTATCAAAAAATTTGAAATTTACAAAAGTATATACATTATATACATGTACTCCCAATAAAAAATTCACCAATTTTGGAGTTAACCACAAGGAGTTATAAGGGTTTACTTTTAAAATAGTCTTTTCTCATAAAATCCATAACTCCTAATCTATCCATCCAAAAATCGCCATTTTTGGACACAATCGAGAAAACTCATTAAATTATTATTTCAAATTTTTCCAAAATTTTTGAAGGTCCAGAAAAAGTACGAAACTGAAAAACATAATAACCCTTAAAAATCTCTTACCTCAAAAGAGCAGTATTTCTAACCGGAATGTAAAGTCGAAGGAACCTTGCACTGAATAGCAACTCTCAAAGTATCTAAATACTCACAAAAATGCGCTTGATAATGTACAGAGAAAGAAAACTTGTTTCTGGTGTGATTTTCAATTCTAACATAAGCACCTATTTATAGGAAAATGCAAGAACGTCAAAAGAGACTAAATTAATAAAATATTAATTTTTCATTTCCTTCTTTCTACGCCTACCTTATTAGAAAGCCATCAGTAAGCTAGCCATCTTGCAACAACAATTCATTCCACATGTTTTGAAAAGTAAAAGTGGGTCCCACCCATAATTTTAATAAAAATCATTTTATTTTCTGAAACTTCAGTAATTCATAGAAAATAGCCCGTTTATCAGAAAAATACGATTTTTATGTCCATTCCGTATGAAATCGAATTTTCTACAACTTTGTAGCTTTGAGTTTTTCCAAATTCCAAACAAAAAATATCCGAAATCCACAAACGGATGATTTTCAACACCTTTTAAAATTCATAACAAATCATGCGTTAATTTTCAACGGTTCAAAATTTGTGGACATATACTCAACTCATATATGTATAACATATCCAAAAATCACAACGATCCAACGGTCGGATTAAAATTACAACTCACGCAATAAAGCTTTAAGAACACCGATTTGAGTTTTTAATACCTCCAATCCGATAAAATACTGATAAAACACCTCAACATTAATTCCTTCATTTATAACCACATAAATAAATCCATAATTTAGATCCACATCAAATAAATATTTTTTTATCATATAAATTAATAATTAATTATTCACAAATAATATTACAGAATCACAATTATGACAACCAGGCAGTTCCCAGGAAAGAGGGGGCTTTCCAGTAAGGATTTCTCCTTACTGGCGCGCAATTAGGTGACCAAAACTTTCCTTATACAGAACTTTCTAGACATTGCCAATAATGTTATCTAATAATATTATTCAAATAATATGAATTATTGATCTGATAATGGGAAATACTGTGCAGTGACAATTATTGAAACAACAATAATATTAAATATCAACGCAGCAATTATTTAATCAATAAAATAAAATATTGAATATTAACTACTGTAATAATTATTGAGTAGTGCCTTCTTACGTAAGGATCAATAATTCAAAATATCTGCAATACTGGTGTGCTTCTTCGTGCAACCACGATATTATCTTGTATTTTTAACCACCGGGTATTCCAACAAGTGTTAACGGTAACAACTACGCCGTTATTTATAAAAACTCAAACTTGTCATTTTCTTCATCCGACAGTTATTCTGTTATGGGGCCCACAAATGATTGCCCCATCGTACGAATATTCCCCAACAACAAGAATATTCCACGACCAAACGAATATTCCCCGACAGAAATGAGTATTTTATAACCACTTGCGTATTTTGAAAATTTTACATATATCATCCTTAACTTTAAACTTTTATCAATTTAACCATTTACTGAATAATAATTATAAGAAAAATTGAATACTTTTATTTCATAAAATCCGTGGTCTTACAATGGTTGTACAGCAGAGTCTCCATGTTCTAGTTAAAGACGTTTGCAGCAGTGCTCGAAAAGGCGATTCTCACTGAGAGTGGAGACGAAGCTGTAACAAAGCACAACCAAGAGCAGAGGAAGAAGAAGAGTGAAGGTGAAGTTAAGAGTGGTGGTGGTAACGGTGGAAATGGCAACAACAAGTTGAAGAGGAAGTGGAATGTAAATGTGGGAGCTGGAAATCAGCAAGGTAACCAGCAAAGGAAGAAGATTGACACATGTGCTACATGCAGGAAGTTTCACACGGGTATGTGCTTAAGAGGGAAGCGGGCATGCTTTAACTGTGGCCAGGAGGGTCAAATTGCCCCAAATTACACTCAACCCAAGAAGAATGCTTGTTACACTTATGGGTCGAAGGATCATTTTGCTCGCGAGCGTCCAAAGAAGAAATTCGGTGAGACAAATGGAAGTAAGGGAAATGCTAGTGGAGGTACACTGACTATTACTGGACCAACGTCAACAAATAAGCCCACAGCCAGAACCTTCAACATGACGGTGCAGGATGCAGTGCAATCAAAAGATGTCGTGTCAGGTATTATCCCAAGCAATGATATAACTGCATATGTATTATTTGATTCGGGTGCTACTTGCTCGTTTATATCTAATGAATTTGCTAAGAAGTTAGAAATACCTAGTGAAGAGTTGAATTTCCCTTTAAACATAGAAATTACGAATGGGGAGGTAATTCCTGTTAGGTTCGTATACAAGAACTGTAGGGTGAATATAAAGGGAAATGTTATGAAAGTAGATTTAATCCAGATAAAACTTGGAGAATTTGACGTGATATTGGGAATGGATTGGTTATTCAATTATGGAGCGATAATTGATTGCCAAAAGAAGTGTGTAAACCTTATGACTCCGTTAAAGGTAGTTTTTCATGGTAGCAAATCGCCTAGACAAATGAGGTGTCTGACGGTTATGCAAGCCGAGAAGTTGTTGAGTCAAGGCTGTGTGGGTTATTTAGCTTACATAGTTGATACTCAGAGGAAGGGGGTGAAACTAAAAGAGATATCAGTGGTTAAGGAATTCGTGGATGTATTTTCGGAAGATTTGCCAGGACTTCCGCCTGATCGAGAGATTGCATTCGTGATCAACTTAGCTCCAGGAACACCTCTGATATCGAAAGCCCCGTACAGAATGGCTCCGGTAGAGATGAAGGAATTGATGGTGCAACTGCAAGAACTGCTAGATAAGAAGTACATTCAGCAGAGCGTATCACCGTGGGGAGCGCCGGTGTTATTTGTGAAGAAGAATGATGGGTCAATGCATCTTTGCATTGATTATAAGGAATTAAAGAAAGTCACTATTAAAAAAAATATCCATTGCCAAAAATAGATGACTTGTTTGATCAATTGAAGGGTGCTTGATATTTCTCGAAAATAGATTTGAGAAGTGGGTATCACCAACTGAAAGTAAGGAAGGAGGATGTACCAAAGACGGCATTCTGAACTCGTTATGGACATTATGAATTTTTGATGATGTCTTTTGGTTTGACAAACGCCCCTGCAGCATTCCTGGATTTGATGAACATGGTGTTTAAACCATTTTTAGACAAGTTTGTGGTGGTATTTATCAATGATATTCTGGTGTGCTATAAATCTCAAGAGGATCACGCGAACACTTACGTCTGACGCTGGAGACATTGAGAAAAGAAAAGTTGTACACAAAATTCTCTAAATGTGAATTTTGGCTAGAACATGTACAATTCCTTGAGCATGTAATCGATAAGGATGGAATTTCAGTGGATCCATCAAAAGTTGAAGCTGTAATCAATTGGAACAACCAAGAACTCCATCAGAAGTAAGAAGTTTCTTGGGATTGGCAGGTTATTACAAACGGTTTATTCAGAATTTTTCCAAGATTTCCACTCCGTTAACAAATTTGACAAGAAAATCTGTACAATTTGTTTGGACGGAGAAGTGTGAAGAAAGTTTTCAAGAATTGAAAAATAAGTTAAGTGTGGCACTTGTGTTGTCATTACCAGATAATACAAGAAACTTTGTGGTGTATAGTGATGATTCACACAAGGGATTGGGTTGTGTCCTTATGCAAAACGGCAAAGTCATCGCATATGCATCAAGGCAATTGAAAGACTACGAAAAGGGTATCTGACTCATGATTAGGAGTTGGCGGCGGTTGTGTTTACTCTGAAGATATGGAGACACTATCTCTATGGAGAAAAATGTGAGATCTACACAGACCATAAGAGTCTAAAGTATATCTTCACTCAAAACGACCTGAACATGCGTCAAAGGAGATGGATGGAATTGATAAAGGATTATGATTGCGAGATCTTTTATCATCCGGGCAAAGCAAACGTGGTTGCAGATGCCTTGAGTAGGAAAGGACGAGAGAAGTTGATGTTGTTAACTGATAAGTAGGAGCTCATTTCAGCAATGGCAAGGCTAGAGTTGGAAATAAAATTTCTAAAAGAATGTGACGAAAAATTATACCAGGTGGAAGCTAGTCCAACTTTGGTGGACAGGGTGAAGAGCGCACAACTACAGGATGAGGAATGCAGAAAAATAAGGGAAAGCGTGGTTGAGGGTAAAGAAGTGAAGTATAAGCTTGATACTAAGGGAATGCTAAGATTCGAGGGACGAATTTGGGTTCTAGCTGTAAGACCCCAACTTATTATAAATAAAATTGAATTTTCTCTATTCATTATTCTAAATTAATAAGGTGTTAATTTCATATAATGCTTTGGTTATGGGTGAAATGTGCAAATTTTATAAAATAAGCAAGTGGTTATAAAATATTCATTTTTGTCGGGGAATATTCTTTTGGTTGTGGAATATTCTTTTTGTTTGGGAATATTAAATGCGACAAGCAATGACCATTCGTGGGGGCTCATAATGAGAATAACCATCGGATGATGAAAAAAAGCGACAAAGTATGAGTTTTTATAAATAATTGGCGTAGTTGTTACCAATTAACAACTTCTTTGGAATACCGGTGGTTAAAATACGATGTCTGGCGTGGTGGACAAGAGCATTACCAGATTGTATTACAGATTATTGAATTATTGATTCGCACGTAATAAGGCACTACTCAATAATTGTTACGATGAATTATTGTTCAATATTTTATTTTATTGATTCAATAATTGCTGCGTTGATATTTAATATTATTGTTGTTTCAATAATTGTCATTGCACAGTATTTCCCATTATCAGATCAATAATTCATATTATTTGAGTAATATTATTAGATAAGCATTATTGGCAATGTCTAGAAAATTCTGTCAAGGAGAGGTTTGGTCACTTAATTGCGCGCCAGTAAGGAGAAATCCTTATTGAGCTCACCCTTTTCCTTTTTGTTCCATTTTTCTTCTCAGGAGGTGAGAACATAGCAGGATCTAGTCGTGGTATGGAGTGATGGTTCTAGAAAGATGTTTTAGCAGTCCTCACTATTTCTGTAAAATAGTGTATGAATAATTGTAATGAGGACTTATTTGGGTGTGGATATTGTCTAGAAGACAATATTTGTATTTAAACTCACAGTATGTGTTGTCGTATTTTGTACGATAATTGTATTATTGAAGTTATAGTTGCTTTCTGTACCATGTATTTGGCGACTCAGAATGGGTGTTGTATACCTATTTTGGGGGCGTCACAACAGCAGTACAGGATATTAAAGAAGAAATCTTGACAGAAGCTCATAACTCAAGATATTCGATTCAACCGAGAAGTACGAAGATGTATCAAGATTTGCGGTGACATTTTTGGTGGCCAAATATGAAAAG
Organism: Panax ginseng; assembly: GCA_020205605.1. NCBI lineage: Eukaryota > Viridiplantae > Streptophyta > Magnoliopsida > Apiales > Araliaceae > Panax > Panax ginseng. Next base: position 32,183,135 of record CM035128.1, on the reverse strand, counting down.
AGACATTGCAAAATGCGTTGCAAAGTGTTTGACATGTCAGAAAGTAAAGGCAGAACACCAAAGGCCAAGCTGATTACTTCAATCGTTAGAGATACCAGAATGGAAATGGGAGCATATCACAATGGATTTTATGGTAGGTCTTCCAATGACTCAGAAAGGATACGATGCGATATGGGTGATAGTGGACTGACTGACGAAATCAGCCCAAATTTACTTTTTGCCAATAAAGATTAGATTTAATCTTGATCAGCTGACGAAGCTATACGTTAAAGAGATCGTCTCAAGACGTGGAGTTCCAGTGTCAATTGTATCAGATAGAGATCTGAGGTTCACATCAAATTTCTAGAAGAGACTACAAGAATGCATGGGAACCCAACTGAAGATGAGCACAACATATCATCTGCAAACTGATGGATAAAGTGAACGAACAATCCAGACGCTAGAAGATATGCTTAGAGCATACATCATGGATTTTAAAGGAAATTGGGATGATCATCTACCGTTGGTGGAATTTGCATACAACAACAGTTACCACGCAAGCATTGGTATGCCGCCATACGAGGCGTTATACGGAAGGAAATGCAGAACTCCACTATACTGGGATGAAGTTAGTGAACATCAACTGCTAGGACCAGAACTGGTGCAGCAGACCGCTGAAGTTATCAAAATCATCAGAGCAAGACTAGTAGCTACTCAAGATCGACAGAAGAAATATGCTGATCAACACAGGCAGAATCGTGAATTTGAAGCAGGAAATTTCGTGTTCCTGAAAGTTTCTCCTTGGAAGGGGAAAATTTGTTTTGGCAAGAAAGGAAAGCTAAGCTAAGCCCAAGGTTTATTGGACCTTTCGAGATACTACAAAGAGTAGGAGAAGTAACTTATGAGGTAGCTTTACCTCGAGATTTAGAACATGTGCACAATGTTTTTCATGTGTCGGTGTTGCGACCTTATAAACCCGATTACAAACATGTGATCGAGTATGAACCGTTGCAGTTCAGTAAAGATTTGTCTTATGAAGAGATTCATATCCAGATAATAGACAGGAAAGAACACTACAAAAAATGGGCCTTTAGCAATGATTTTTCGGGCAACGATTTTATAAGTCGTTGCTAAAAGTATATGTTTAGCAACGCAATTTGTCCTTCATTGCAGATTGTGTCAGGCTTTTACTTTTTGCAACGAAATTCATAAGTCGTTGCAAAATTTCGTTGCTAATTCATTGACGGGAAAAAATTTCGTTGGAAATTCGTTGCAAAATTTTTGGCCACTTGTTTTCCCGTCATTGTGGGCAACGAAAGTTTTTTTGTTGCTACAATTGGGGCTTTAGCAACGATTTTTCAGGCAACGACTTTATAAGTCGTTGCTAAAAGTGTATGTTTAGCAACGAAACTTGTCCTTCGTTGCAGATTGTGTCAGACTTTCACTTTTTGCAACGAAATTCATAAGTAGTTGCAAAATTTAGAAACAAAATTCATTGCAAAATTTCTAACCACTTGATTTCTCTTCATCGTGGGCAACGAAAGTTTTTTTGTTGCAATATTTCATTGCCTAATATGGACCACATTCATTGGCAATAATTTTTATTTTCGTTGCATATTTTATACAACTTTTTGCAACGACTATTAAAATGTTGTCTTACATTAAGATAATAATAATAATAATAATAATAATAATAACAGTAGTAATAATAATAACAATAACAGTAATAATAATAATAATAATAATAATAATAATAATAATAATAATAATAATAGTACTAATAATAATAATAATAATAATAATAATAATAATAATAACAATAATAATAATAATAATAAGTACTAATAATAATAATAATAATGATAATAATAATAATAATAATAATAATAATAATAATAATAATAATAATAATAATAATAGTACTTGTGACACCCCCAAAATAGGTATACATCACCCATTACGAGTTGTCAATACACGGTATAAACAACTACAACTTTATTATTACAACAACAAGAAAGCGTGAGTTTAAATCTGATATTGCCATCTAAGCAATATCCACATACAAATAAATCATCATCATAATTATTGATACATTATTTTACAAAAATGGTGAGGACTACTAAACAACTCTGTAAAACCATCATTCCATACCCCGACTCATACTCACTATATTCTCGCCTCCTGAGAAGAAAAATGGAACAAAAAGGAAAAGGGTGAGCTCAACTAGCCCAGTAAAGAATATTATGACTAAGATAATACAGAACAAATTATCGTTAGTCTTCAACAGGGAAAAATTTAATAGAATACAATAGACAACAAGTTTTAAATCAATACTCGCAGAGAAAAATATTAATTCATAGAAGAGTTACGTAGAGGATGAAATCTACTAATATCTATGAATTTAAATCCATCATCAATATTTTTATCCTCGTAACATCAATCATATATATACCGAATCATATATTCATCCTCGCACTACTGTGCCAAGGATATTCATCGATTGGTCATGTTCATCTAAACACTTGTTCATCTTTGCACTACGGCCAAAGATATTCATCGTAAATCATTCATCTTTGCACTTAAAGCCAAAGATATTCATCATTTAAGACCGAGGATGATGAAAAATATTTTAAAGAAACGAATCCGGTGAAACAAAATAACAAGGATTAAGGATTAAGGATTCGTACTTTGTTTTATCCACGTCTAAAAATACCTCAAAAATAATCATAGTGGTGTAAAATTCAAGAATGATCAAAACATAGATACAATCAAAGCTAGTATCCAAAGATAGATATTTTGGACTGAAAAGAAAATTTTTATTTTTCGATGAATAGTCCGATTCGTGAATAGTATCAGAGATATCGTGAATAGTGCCGCAGATATCGTGAATAGTAACTCTCACACCAAAAGTTCCAAATTTGATAAAACTTCAGATCAATATTTCAAAGATAATGATATTGAAGAAATAATATCCCTTACCTCGGAAAAGACAATACTTAACTGGAATCTTTGGATATAAATTTATAACTTGAACTTTCACCGTATAGCAATACTCAAAGTATACTCAAAAACTCACAAGAATACGCTCGATAATACAGAGAGAGAAAACTTCAGTTTCTGGTGTGATTTTCAATTCTAACATAAGCACCTATTTATAGAAAATTGCTTAGAACACCAAAGCAGAAAATTTAATATAATAATATATTTATAAAAATATTTCTACGCCATCCTTTGGGAATCTGAAATTAGCCACCTAGCATGTGATTAATGAGGCTCACAACATATAAAAAATGTTTTTGTTATTTTAAACAATTAAAACTTCCAAAAATCAATTATTTCGGAACTCCGGAACTTCAATAATTCACAATAAATAGCCCTTTTGTCAGAAAATTCGAATCTCACGAGTTTTTATAGGAAATTCAATTCTCTACAACTTTTAGGAAGAAGTTTTTTCAAATTCCAAATGAAATTGACCGAAATCCACAAACGAGTGATTTTACAATTTATAATCAAATTTGGTCAATAAATGGGGTCCAATGACATGTTTAACATGTTTTAAACATTTATTGCAACAAAAATACTCTTCCTCCTCAGATACTCATATATCCCACATTCGTTGTAAAAATATCACCATTATTATATTATTAAAATATAATATATATATATATATATATATATTTAAGCGAATTATTTTATCGGAAAAAGATAAAATTTCAATTTTCAACAATTGTCACATTAAAATTTTCTCCATCTATATCCACATAAAATCAATATTTTTCTCATCATATGAATCAATAATTAATTATTCACAAATAATATTACAGTAATCACAATATCGACAACAGCAGGTTCCTCAGGAAGAGGGGCTTTCCAATAAGAATTTCTCCCCATTGGCGCGCAATTAGGTGACCAAACCTCTCCTTAGAGCAGAACTTTCTAGACATTGCCAATAATGTTATCTAATAATATTATTCAGATAATATGAATTATTGCTTCGATAATGAAAAATATTGTGTAATGACAATTATGAAACAAACAAAGAATATAAAATATCAACACAACAATTATTGAACCAATAAAAAATCTTTGAGCAAAGAATTATTGTAACCATTATTGAGTAGTACCTTCTTACGAAGAGTCAATAATTGGTGCAATACTGGTGTCTTCTCGTCGCAACAACAGCAGACATCGTGTGTTTTAACCACGGTATTCCAACAGCGATTAAAGCAGTAATAATTACGCCAAGTTATATGTAAACAACTTATATTTGTCGTTTTCTTCCTCCAATCACTTTCAAGTTATGGGGCCCACACATGGTCGCTACCGTCGCATACGAATATTCCTGACAAGCGATTGAATATTCCACGACCAAACGAATATTCTAAACAATAATGAATATTTTATAACCACTTGCTTATTTTGAAATATTTATGTATTTTACCCATAACTATCCACATTAATCACATCAACCCTTACTATTTCAAAATAATAATTAGAGAAAATTAAATTTTATTTATTAATTATTTGGGGTCTTACAAAGACTAATAATAATAATAATAATAATAATAATAATAATAATAATAATAATAATAATAATAATAATAATAATAATAATAATAATAATAGTACTAAATACTAATCCTTGCAATATAATAGCAACTAGGCCCAGGTGCTCGGGTGGTTATTCAATCAATATTCCAAACTGAAGGTCTTGGGTTGAATTTGTGCATCAATATATATATATATATATATATATATATATATATATATATATATATATATATATAAACAAATATTCATATCTAAATTTTATAAATTTTAGATGAAATATTTATAAATAAATATTTGTTTATAAATTTTAAAGATAAATTTATATGAAAATAAATATTTATATGAATATTTAGAGATATATATATATATTAAAATATTCATAGTTACGTTATATAAATATTCATAGTTATTTTATATATATTTAGTTTAATGTGGAGATTTAAGATGGGTATATATATATAGATGGTAATAGAATTTATCTAATATACACAAAATATAACATAAGAAGCAAAAATATCACATATAGGTTTCGAACCTAAGACCTATGGGTTATTGAGCAATTAAGCTACCACTGAGTTATTCTAATTTATTAGTTTACTAAATAAATCTCAACATTAAAGTAAATTTTGGATGAAATATTTATAAATTTTAAAGATAAATTTATATGAATATTTGGTTATAAATATTTATAGTTATGTTATATATATATATATATATATATATATATATATATATATATATATATATGGTCCATTTATCCAGGACTCGCATTTTCTTAAAATGCAATTTTTATTTTATTTTTTTTTGGTTTTTTTTAAAACAACTAAAAAAAGTTTAATATTTTATGGAACTGAAATATTTACATATTAGAGTGTTTTGGGCGTGATTTGGATACATATAACAAAACGATGCATGCAGACTGTTTTGTTATATGTATCTAAATCACGCCCAAAACACTTTATTATAGAAAAATTTCAGTATAGATTTCAATCTGTGTCATCCAATATTGCGATCAACAGTATAGATTATAGTTGTTGAAATAGTACTCGTGACAATCGATTGCAAAGCATGTTAGTTCCGGGCCTCCAACCTAAATAAACCCAACCTCATCAAACCTGATTATTATATCTATGCTTCCCAATGTTTCCTATTTCTAGATAGAAGTAAGATATACTTACAAGTACTCCCTCACTCCGAGAATGAAAGCGATGATTGATTTTATGTGAATTTAAAAAAAAATATCAAATGATAAAATTATTCATATTTAAATTCTCATCTAATTGCATATTTTTCTATACATGACTAGTGATATTATATAAATATTTATAAATAACAAAAATATGATATTTAATACTAAGGATATTACGCACAAATTATTGTAAAAAAATAGATTATTTAATATAAATAAATATTTAACTTGAGATTACATACACTACAAGAAATTAGGGATTTAGTGAAGGAAAATTTATGAGGGAATTCATTCCTTCACATGATAAGTTTTTTAGCGAGAGAACAATGAAGGAAAAAAATTTAGTGACAATATAGTTATTGTAAAAGAAACATTCTTCACAATTTAGATTTTTTTTTTCTTCGTAAAATTGAAATGGAAGAATGATGTTTGGCGCCAATCTTTGATGAAAATTTGTGAAGAAAACACTATTAGTGAATGAATTTTTACTCGCTATATATTATTGGTGAAAATTTATTTGCAAGAGATAAAATTAATTATTATTTTATTAAAATAAATTTTTAAAATGAATTATAGTGAATATAAATTGTATTATATATAAATATATTAATTTTTTTATAATAATAAATTTATTTTTAATAACACTTTTAAATAATTTATAATATTAATTATTTTTTTAATAAATTATAAAATAAATAACTTCACATTACGATTAACTTTAAAATTTCATATATTGATGATTATAAAATGAAATTAAAAAAAGATGTTGAAATAATGGCGGATTCCCAACAGCTCTCTGATCCATACCTAAATTCCCAATCAAAATTGAAATTCCAAATCATGCCAGCATACCTCCACCACCGATTCCCCAACACAAACTCTAAAAACCTAAAGTCATCCATGGATACAATTGGGGTTTTGAAGCAAACCCCAAAACCCTCCATCTCACAGAACCCATCTATCTCCTCCTAAACCACCACATCGACCTCTTGTACCGACAACGCAAACGGGTCGAATGAGTTTATAATCAGCGGATGCGCATCGTCGAAATGGATGAGGATTGAGAGATATGTAGCTTCAGATATATTCATGATGGGTGGGCAATTGTGTGAAATTTATTTCTATCCGGACGGGAAGAGCATTGAGGATAACGCCACGTATGTGTCTCTGTTTATAGCATTAGCCAGCGAGGGGACGAATGTTAGGGTTTTGTTCGAATTGTCTCTTTTGGATCAAAGTGGGAAGGAGAGGCACATAGTTCATACCCATTTTGGTAGGGCTTTGGAGAGCGGTCCTTACACTCGTAAGTATCGTGGGAGCATATGGTAATTTCTCTATCTATATTAATATGTTTTAGATCAATATTTGGGTGTAATTGTTCTGAATTGGGATTCATGTCTTTATCTTAATTGTGTATTTATATATTTTGTTTTATGTTTATTGTATGTATGTATACTCTGTACGCTTTGTGTTTATTCTGAATTTGGTATCTCTTTTGTGTACATGTGTTCTTTTATATTAGTTAACAATTTGTAGATGATGGCAATGATGGTGATTTCCTTAGGAAGAACTTTTAGGCTCTATGTTGGACTACTGTGAAGGAAAGGGAAAGTAAATTGAAAAGATCTCTCTTTTTAAAAAAGAAACCTTAAAGGAATGCAAGTACCGCTGTTATGTTGGCGAGATGAATGGCCTAAAGACTCTAAACATGAGATATTGAGATGTTGAGATGAACTTAGTGTAGCAAGGCTGAGCTCAAATTGTCTAACTACTTATCAATTATTACTATGTAATAATAGATTTATTTTTTTAAGTTTGAAACAAGCTAAGCTACCGGACTTACAAAATATTGCATAAAGCTGCTCGAGTTCAAATCAAGACTGATTCGATTAATGGTTCACTAGCGATAATATGACCTTCAGTTAGGTTCATCAAATATCTCTTATTTGCACAGTATGTTATCTTAATTATTGTGTTTGGTGTTTTCCTCTTTGTTTTGTTACTCCTTTTGTTTTGTGTGTATGAAGTTCAAATTTTCTTATGATACTTTCTTACGACTACTTCACTAGGACTTTTTGTATTTGTTGCCCTCACCCCCCCTAAAGTACCTGCATTTCTAGTTAATATTTCATACCATTTGAGATTTTTTTGATGATCAATTCTACATTCTATCTGATCTATATTGCGGCTTTTCAGTCTCTGGACTATCTGGAAGTGTGGAAACTGCTCAAAGTCAGATTTGATACCATTTGAGATATTTGTGCCCTCATTGTGGCTTGTGTCTCCACATGAGACTACCCCTGGGCATTTCAACTGCTTCTTTGGCCTAGCTTGATTACAGTGTGGAAATTGCTCAAAGTCAGATTTGATACCATTTGAGATATAATATGACTGAAAAATAAAAGCTAGCTTGATATGCAGAATAATATATGTTGTTAATTAGCTTGTGTTATGTAATCATTACCAGAATATCATTCTGCTAATCCTCTTTTTTAAAAATTACGATTTGCTAATTTATGCTCCCTGTCTCTTGCTCCCTCTAATTGTTGAGTTTCAATTCATCCAGGGTTCGATGAAAATTGTCTTCGAGTGCTTGCTAGCACTTCGAGCAAAATTTGTAGCAAATGTTGGGAGATATAGTCTTCCTAGCACTCCTAAAACTCCTAGCACTCCTAACATTAGTTCAACGACTTCATCTGGAAATGATTCTAGCGTGAGATGGAAGCCTTTAGTAGATCGATATGGAAGTGGTGATGCTTCTCCACATGGAGAAAATTCTAGAGCTTCTACAATATTGGGAGAAGATAAATGGAAAGGCGCATCCGAATCAAAATTTCAACGTGCTTTGCGTAGTCCTGTCATGTCACTCTCCCTCTTATGTTCAGGTTTTGTTTATACACGTGATTATCATGAAAAAGAAGTTTATTGATTAGCAAATAACTACAAAAAATCCATCATGTTGTGAATTCTTTAATTAACTACATTGATTTAAATTAGTTTTCAGCTCATTTTGTTTAATGAACTTGCATATTCTGTCGCATCCAAGCATGACCAAGTCAGTGGTTTTATTTTATTCTGTTCAGTTTCTAAGATTTACTTGAAATTTTTTATGTCACATGTTTTTTTCCCTATTGTATAGAGCCATCTGCGGCATTACTACACCATGTTGGACACAAGTTCCATGAAGTGTTTTAAATGAAACACGGAGGCTATGCAGATCTCCCTCCTTCAAAGCTTTCAGAAATGATGAAATTAAACAGCTTGGACGTATGTTCCCTAAGTGGTTCCCAATTTTTTTTTGGCATTTGACCATAACATTTGACCATTTAGATTTCTATTTGAGATGGTCTGAATTTATGTATTTTGATGCATTCCGAATTCCTTGTTTTTGTAATGCCCCAACGCAATCACTTTTAAGCGTTGTGAATGGAATTCTAGATGAAAGTGTAGAAAGAAAGAACGGTGAAATAACGATGTATGTAAGGAAACATAAACATGATAACCGACTTTTCTCGTTTATATATTCGTTCTCAAGTTTTTCAAGTATATTCTAATGTCGGTTTCTTTTCATTCCTCGGTAGCGTGGCGTGCCTATTGAGGAAAGTCGTGCAAGAGATCGAGCGGCGATTTCTACTCAAGCAGAGCATTTAAGAACCGTAGTGTGTCAAAAGATTTTATTATTGCTATTTTGTATTGAATTCTTCAAACCTCATTACTTGATTACTTTTCTACGTGCAAAGAAACAATCTATACAAGGCTCGTGAGAAAAATACCGACCCGTAATTAAAGTTCTTGAAGCCCTTGCAACTGGGACTAGTGAAGAGACACAGGCAGTATCAAAAACTTTAATGTGAAGTTTCTCGCAGAGGTTTGCGTTTATGTGTGCCTCTAGTATGAATCTCATTCACCAAATGATAAAATCTTATTTACAGATTGTAATGAACAAGCTCTCATGAATTAATATTTACTTGTTTTTTAGGGAAAAAGATTGAAGTATTAGAAAATGCTGCAGAAAACTATTATGATGTCCTAACTGAAAATCGGAAGCTGCATAATGAGGTCCAAGATCTAAAAGGTGCCACTGCTTATTTTAGCTTTTTTCATGCTTGTATATGAGCAAGTTTTTATGTCTTGTTTGAATTTTGTTGAATAGGAAATATTAGAGTGTATTATCAGATAAGGCCATTTCTTCCGGACAAAAAGGGAAAGCAATGATCAGAGAACATGTAGGTGAAAATGGGGAGCTAATAGTTGCAAATCCATCCAAACAAGGAAAAGAAAATCAGAGCTCGTTCAAGTTCAATAAGGTCTATGATCCAGCTGCAACTTAAGGTTTTTAATCTTTACATTTGTGGTTTGCACATGCTTCTTTGGTTTCTCTGCAGATACGAGTCAAACATATGATTAGTCAGGGAGTTTTTTTGCAAAGTTCCTTTTATCCACTATATATTCGTGCAAGTATAATAAATCCAGGAGGATATCAAACAAACACTTTGAAAATCTTTTACTTAATGGTACTACATATAAGCTTTTTACGTTGATGTCAATCATTATCTTAACTTTTTCGCTTTTGATACAACATGTTCCATATAAGATATTACATATATCTCCATTTGAGCACATTTTCTAGTTTCACCGAACTATGATTTTTATACAATTTTTGTCCAAGTTGAGCTAGTCAAGTCTTTATTCTTTATGATCAATTAACATGTATGAGATCGAATTGCGGTTTCATTCAAATCTGTCAATTCAATGTGAATGAAACCAAGGCCTACAATCTCTGTCAGATTGGTGATCGACAATTTACTCCGGTACCATACATGTGAAGTTCACGGTGATGAGTCTCGAACGATCATGGACTATAAAATGTAACATTCAGTAATATGTTTGTTATTGCCCATGTTGATCATGGTATGGAAGCAACTAGCATGTTCTTTTCAACTTTTTATTAGTAGCTATCTATACTGTTATACCTGTGGTGATGGTGGTATAAGTAGGACCGCATGGATTGATGTTATGTATAACTAATCCTACAATGCGTTCACTGTTTGCTTATTATTTTGCTAGGAATGACAGAGAGGCAGACCTGCCCATCTTCTTATCATCCCCAACTGTTGCCTTGATGGTTGCTGTGTTCCTTTGACAATAAACTATATATGTAGATATATATTTTGATTGAAGAACTGTGGTAGCTTTAGATGGTTAATTGTAAAGATAATGAATGATTATGTAGTGGATGATTTAATTAAGTTAATAATATTTTAGTTTTTTGTATTTTTGCCATTACTTGATCTGGGGACATTGAGCCAGCTAGGTACACAAAAAGAATGCCAAATTTTGATTTCACAATAATATTATTCGTTACTAAAGCATTGAACAAGTTTTAATATAGTAACAATTTTTTATGCATTTAGCAATAAATTTTTGTTGCTAATGGCATTAAAAATATAATATTTGGCAACGGAAAATTAACGTAATAACAACGGAGAGGATATTGTTGCTAATACTAAAATAAAAGGCAACAATTTTTATCGTTACAAATCATATCAATTTTTGTTGTACATATAAAGAAACGACAACATATAATGTCGTTGCCAATTGACGACTTTCGCTGCTATTGAAAAATAACCAGCAACAAACATTTTCGTTGCTTATTCAGCATAATGTCGTTGCCAAATAATATAATCAGCAACGAAAATCATTGCTAAAAAGTTTACATTCCACAACGAAAGTAAGTTAAGGCAACAATTTTCATAATTTACTGCAACGAAAAATGTCGTTACAAAATGGTGTCAATTACAACAAAAATGCATGGTCGTTGCAAAAAAAAAAAAGAGTTCATTTCGTTGCCAATTAGCAGGCTTTTGCAACGAAATGGAGTTTTTAACAACGAAATTTTAATTATTCTGCAACAATACATTTTGTTGCTAAAGGATTGATATATTTGTACGAAAGCCAAATTTCATTGCAAAATGTATTACTTTTGGAAACGAAAAAAATACGTTCGTTGCGGAACAAATAGCAACGCTCATTCTTAAGAACGAAAAGACTTTAACGACAAAGAAAGTCGTTGCCAAAAACCTTTAGCAACGAAATTTGACACCTTTAGCAACGAAAATCGGTTGTTGCTGAAGCCTCATTTTTTTGTAGTGGAACAAGTGCTCAGGAATAAAGTGATACCTTCCGTGAAGGTGATATGGAGGAACCACAATGTCTAAGAGGCTACGTGGGAACTCGAAACTGATATGATGAAGAATTACCCTGAGTTATTTGTTTAGTCTGTGTCTTCGATTTTGGGGACAGAATCTTTGTAAGGAGGGAAAAATGTGATGATTTGATTGTTTGAGTTGTGATTCTGGGGATAAAATTCTTGTAAGGAGGGAAGGATGTAACAATCTAGAATTTTAAATTATAATTTTAAATATTTATTGAATTATATAAATATTTATTGAATTATATAAATATTTATTTGAGGTGTTTATTGTTGATTACATATTTGTTGATGTGATGGTTGTTAATAAATATTTATGAATCTAAATTTATTAGATAATGTTCTAAATTAAATTAATTTATAATTTAGAGAGTTGTAATATGACATGAGGTGTTATATTGTTGATTAATAATTTAAAATGGTATGTTAAATTATTTAATAAAATTATAAGTAATGAAATTATAATTTTGTGATACTTGTTTAAGTAGAATAATTGTTTAAAATATAGTGTGTATAACTAATTTATTTGATTAATGTGGGGTATGAAAATTTAAATAAATAATATGTGATTATAAATGATAAACTAAATTGTTTATTAAAATAAATTAAAGGAGTTTAATTTAGTTTTGCCAAACAAAGCTTAAATATATAATCTTTAAATTTTAAAGGGTTTTGCCAAACAGAGCCTTATGGCTTTTGGATTTTGAATTTGTAAATAAAATAAATAAAAATAATAAATATAATATATTTATAATTTATACGTTATATGTTGTAACTGATTAGGCTTATTATGGTCATATCAGTTTATTTTTATTATTACGCATACTTGACTATTAGTTAGTTTATGTATCTTGTTATTTGCTTAGCCTAAGAACATTCAGAGAATTGTGAGAGAATTTGAGAGAGAGCTTGAGCAGAGAAGAACAATTTCAGTGTTTAACAAAGAGGATTTCCAAGCAAATTGAATGTATTTTATCTAAACCATGGTATTATATATATATAGGAGTTTACAGCAAAAATTTCATGTTCTGTGAATTTAATCTTTTCTAATTGTTGCTAGACAATTGGTTACTTGTGATTATATGTATTGTGATGGTTGAGTTTGTATGTAAACAAGAATTTGCTATGCTAATTATAGTTAAAAAGTAGGAAATTAATGACAGTATATATATATATATATATATATATATATATATATATATATATATTCTTATGTGGCTTATGTAAGTACCAATTTTGATGGTCAATTCGTATGTTAAGCTGTCAATTGAGTATTGTTTATGTTAGTTCATTAAGAAATGAAGAAATCGTAGTTTGAACGAAGTGATTTGGTGAAGACTTGAAATCACAGTGATGAATTTCGTAAAGGATGTCAAAAAATAGAGTTTTGTGTAAAAATATGGAATTTGAGAAATTAAACTAGTTTTAGTTGTTGTTAAATTGTTCTAATTGGTTGAATATCTTGGCAAACATGTTTGTAATAGTTATATATCAATTGTTTGTGTTAAATTCACTGTTTTGTGGGTGAAATTCGTGTTAATTGGCTTAAGAATGGTGTCGTAATCATGTTCTGCAAAATTGAATCGAAGCAAAAAGCGTAGTCTTGGTAGCAATGCCGGCCAATGTGTGTGCCATAACCTAAGGTTATCTTGGCGCGGCAGCGCCAAAGAGTCGATCATGCATGTGAATTTCGCTATCGCGCAGACTTTGGACATTCATTGTAACTTAGCTTAATGTAATGTTAATGTGAGAACCATGTAACAACAAGGTTAAAACACAGTCATTTTATGTGGTTAGTAAATTCAAAGTTGTAAAAATGATTAGTAAGTTACAAACGCGTTATGTGATAAATTAGTATACACAATGAATGTTAGACAAGTGTTGTGCAATCAACTCTTGGAATTTCTGAAATGTAAATGTTAATGTAAGACTTGTATTAAAATAACAAGTTTAGCTAGAAATGTGTGTTATATTGGAAAGTGAATATTAGTATGTCCAATAGATGTTATGATTTTAATATTATGTATAGGTGAACGTGAATTTAATATTATAGCTTACGCTCGAGGCAAGTTTCTAAACTTATCTTTTTACAATTGAGCAAGTTCTCTATTTCTACTTTTACAATTGAGCAAGTTTTCTAACTCTACACTTTTGTTGAGGTAGTTCTATTATTACATTGTGTAACTTTATTCTTTTGATTGAGCAAGTTTCCTATCTTAAAATGTTATTAAACAATTCATTTGTTCCTAAAATTCATTTGAGCAAGCTTTAACTCTAAAGTTATTGGAATTCTCATTATGGTTGATTCATTCTAACTTGTTTATAGTTAAGCAAGTTTCTTAAGTTCTATTCCTGTATAATGAACGCAGTTTTTGAACTCTCGTCTCTATTATTGAGCTGTTTTATTACTTTGCATGAGTTAATACCATGTTGGGCAAGTTTTTAGTTTTCAGCTTGCTATCAGTTAATGTACGTTCAGTAATTTCATTTCTAATGTATAAGACCCTAACCATAGCTTATTTATTGTTCAAGCAAAGGTTTATCATTTTATTCATTTTGTTCAATACTTATGCTCTCTAGTTATTTTCAAGCATGAGTTTAATATATATAGTCAATTCACCTATGATTCTCAATTGTGCTATGTTATGTTGTTATTAAATAACTGTTGTGTTATCAAGCATTGTTGATTCAACTAGTCCCCTAGTTGATGATCTTTAAACTTCAAATTACCCTTGAAAGCTTATCCAAACCAAACATTCTTTGGTGTGGACTTGTACTCTAAATACTAAGATGAACAACCCTATTATTAGGAGATAATTTACGCTTAGCGTTGAAATGTTTGTGCACAATACATTATACGAAGGGCTGATCCCCCTAAGTACGAGGAGTCCTTATAGTCTTATGACTCTTAAAGTTGAAGTTGAAAGATTACTTACAACTGTGGACATAGTTCGTGGTCTTATGACCCTCAGATATATATTCCATATTTTGATTTCAGTCTTTGGTTATCATTGATAGAGTACTATTCAGTTTTGATAAGCCTATTCATTGGTAGTTATTATATTCTTGTTTGATTCATTGCTATATCTAGTGAGCATTTGTTTTGCTCACTCTTGCATATATATACACTCATTGCAGCTAAAGTTGAGAAGGTCGACGAACCTACAACTTGCGAAGGAAAGGGAAAAATGTACAAGTGATGAAGACTTGTAATTTCATTTATTGTTATGATGATAGACTTTAAATTAATGATGTGATGTAATAATTTTATTTTCGTACTTGATTGATGTTAAGGTTAGACAACCTGGGAAGATTTTTGATTAATGATGTAACCCTATTTTAAAGGGAGGATTTATGATTTAATTTTATTATATTTGGGTAGATAGTATGAATGATTGGATAGTGAACACCAAATCTTGTGGGGATGAAGTACCTAGATTTGGGGGTGTCACATAGTTTCTAATTACGCACAACACGCAAGTATACGTGGTCAACAAGTAATATAACAGTATGTAGAGTATCGTTCCCACATAGATTAGCAAGAAATTAACCCTCATAATTATTAGCTTCCTATTAATCTAAATTTTATTAAAAAATCCAATTTAAGAATCATAATTATAAAAACTAAATATATTAAGAATACTAGAATCACAAAAACAATCACAAATCTTAAAAACTAAAATTTCAAACAAGTATTGGAGAATTAGGCTTATAATTTCACCATAAGCTTCACTTTTATTATTACCCTTTATTCCAGTTTAATTCACTATCCCAGTTTATTAATCAAGAACACGTAAGTAGAACTAGCATTCTCTCGATGCACTAATACTATATTAACTTAAATCCACAATTTAGATAGAATTAAGTTAAACACCTTAATTAACTAACTCACTATATCTCTATGTGAATTACAATCAAATAAGGTTTAAGTTCAAGTTCTCTATCTAACTACATGCGATGTTAAGCATATCTCTACCCTAACATTCATCAAGATTCCATTCATTCACAGAATTCAAGAACACATGCTATATTAACTACGTCTAAACTCGTATTTCCTCTCTCGAATCCATACAAGTCCACAAAGAATTGGTGATCAAGCAATTCATAAATTCAAGCATAAATTAATATAGATAAACTGAGTAATAGCTTATTAAACTGAAAATCAAAGTTACATAATCATTGTTCCACCTGAAGATCCATTATAAGCCTAAAAAGTAATTTAGTTCATCATCTATGAAATAAAAATTGAATTAATTAAAGTAAACATCATCCCAATTACAAAAATTAAACTAAAGAAGAAGAATAAATCCAGAACCACCCATATCTATAGCCTAATATGCAATTGTTGTGAAATTCCTTCAAAATCTTCTCTCCAATGCTCTTCCTCCAAATTAGCCTCAAAGATGTTAATTGCCTTATTTGATCCCTCAATCTTGTTGGTAGTTGTTAAAATATATGCTAAAGCACGTATTTAGACTCTAATTCCATACATAGTTGAGTCCCACACCAGTTCAATCACTAATCTCCACTTTGTTGCAGCATTCAAAAGGTAACAGGATACTATATTCCCGTACCCCCGCCCCGACGGGGGTTTTGCTGTGTAAAGAGCCCGCCCCGACGGGAATATCCTCTGTTAACTAACTTTGTAACCCCCACCCTGGCGGGGGTTTTATACATAGAAAAGCCCAGCCCGGCGGGGGTGCCTTCTGCTAACTGATCCATTTTGCTCTTTTTCTTGCCAAATTCCACCATAAGTCCACCTTTTTTTATCCAAATGCCACTCTACCACACCTAAACACAAAACAACACTAAATAAGTAAAAAAAACATAAAAACAAGGAATTTATACCGTTCAAGCTTGAATTAGGAGTCGATTCGTATGTATAAAACCCACTTATCATCAACCTCAGAGAGGAACGCCACAGTCCTCTCCATAACTACATACAAAACCAGTCCCAAGACACCAAAGGGTAGGGAATATGCAGATCAATGATCCATTCTGAAAGATCCTAAGACATCTCAATGTCCATCCATTAAGGGGGAGTTCAGAATACATCAAGATCACAAGCCCTGGAGAAACAAGCAACTATCAAGCAAGTAACAAGGCATAACTAAAAGGGAAGGGAATCAAAATATATTTCCTTGCCATATAATACTGTTTGATATATACAATGTGTCCTGTACATGACAAAAATGGCCAAGTTGGTATATGCAGGAAAATCCAGGCTAATCTACAAACTAGTGGATAAACGCACTATCAAATCTAACATGACATCCCTCTTAGAAGAAGGGGTAACTCTATGAACTCCTGCCCTAGGGTATCAACGCGAGCCAAGAGATCCACAACCATCTGCATGTGACACTATGCTCATCAATTAATGTGCTCATCTCTGCAATGATATCAGAAGTATGGGATCTCAATGCAAGATTATCTCGTAATGGCAAAGATCTCAAAGGATAAAGCACCATCTCGCTCAATAACAGCTACATCCCTATATGATCGAGCCTCATCCAGCTCAACAATAGTGGCATCCCTATGAGATAGAGCATCATCTCTCTCAACTAGAGCGACATCTTTACCAGTAAGAGCTGTCAACATCAAGGCCCTAGCATCATTCCTCTCAAATGTCATCAGATGCAAACTCTGCTCTAAATACTCCGCAGAAGGTGGAGTCACAATAGCAGGAATATTGGGGGAATCAACTAGAGCTGCTGTCAACCCAGTAAACAGCTCATCCTTAGTGGGAGAATCAGACTCCTCCATAGGCTCCCCACTGTTAAAATCAACACCCAGCTCTTTGGATACAACCCTAGCCGGTGTAATCTGTACCTCTAACCATACAGAATACTCTGTAGAATGGCCTGGATGGCTAATAGTAAATTTATCCCTCTCACTTTGGGCCCAATATGCATAAATCCTAGACAAATCCTCTGTTGACAAAAACCAAGATGTCAAACGTTGACCCAAAGCCCCGTCAAAGGGATAAACATCCTGAAACTGTTCAAACTGTGCCATCAAAACCAGTGGGTGATATGTGGTCATGCCCCTCAAACTAGCCAGAGGAAGATAATCCATGCCAGATGCATGAGTGATGAAGTTGTAGGGAGAACTAAGCCCTAAACACGGCAGAATATCAAATGGATCCCCGATCCCTGATAAGAAAACCAACCAAGAAGCTGCATCTATACACTCCGCCGGCTGAAAGGAGTAAGATATGACTATCTCATGGGAAAATAATACCCATGGCGTTGGAATATGCCAATCGGTCTCAAGTGTGTCATAAACCACACGTATAGTAAGACCGAACTGCCTGAAAATACCCCTCAAGGTCTCTGCCATAATCATCGGTAAAATGGTGTGTCCCTCCCAAAGAGCCCGCACTGCCATAACCACGCTAATGTCTAAATGATCCGTGTACAGTGGCATGTACAGATAAACCACTACATACATCAAGAGTACATCTACTCTGGCAACACGCTAATCATCCTCCGACGTGGTGAAATCCTCGGAGTACTGCAAATAACTGTCCAAAGAGCCAAATCTATCAATCAAAAAATGCATGGACACTACATGCCTTGAGGAGATCTCATCCAGGGCAACCCTACCCAATGGAAAATCTGGCATAAACTGTCAGACCCTTCCCTACCCAATGAGGGTCATAAACTCTTGGCTCATGTCGCCAACAGCCATCTGAGCACAGGGCATATCCAATGGCATATCTGTCAGACGCTCATACTCCTTTAAGGTAGGAGTCAACTCCTGGGTCTCAAATCGAAACACCTGCCTATTTGATACCCAGTACTCTAGCATGCCCTCTACGAAACCCAATGGAACCTGGAACATTAGGAGGGTCACAGAGTGCCGTAATAGCTGATCAAAGGTCACCCGATCTGGGGTTGACAAACTATCATACCACGATCTCAAAAAGGACGCCACCAATACTGGTGGGGTATGATCAATACGGCTAACTGTCGATAAAAACATCTATAGGGTCGTGTCATAAGACCATCTAAGGGTCAATGTTGAACATCTCTGAATATACATATGCATAACATAATACATACTTTAGAAACAATAGATGGAAATATGATGTAGGGAATGGAAAACAATATACATACATTTCTAAGTACATTGTGACGCCCCCAAAACAGGTATACATCACCTATTCTGAGTTGCCAAATACATGGTACAGAATACAAATACAATCTTAAATATACAACATGAGCTTTGAATTTTAATACAAATATTGTCTTCTAGACAGTATTCAAACTCAAAATAAGTCCTCAATACATTTATTATCACACTATTTCATAGAATAATGAGGACTACTAATGCTATCATCTAGACCGTCACTCCGTTCCCCGACTAGTCCCTGCTATGTTCTCATTTCTTGAAGAGAACAATGAAAGCAAAAGGGTGAGCTCAACTAGCCCAGTAAGAAATATTATGGCTAAGATAATGCAGAATAAATTATCGTTAGCCTTCAACATTGTTAAACTGATACAATATAACAAACATCAAGTTTAACTGCCGCGAACAAGCAATCCATTAGAAGAGTCAAGTAAAGAATAAAATCTACTATATTCTATGATTTAAAAGGTTTTTCATCACTTTTATCGCTGAGACTCAGCTTATTAAATAAACCACGTCATCCCTGCACTATGACCAAGGATATTCATTAGTATCACGACCATAAATTATTCATGCACTACGGGCCAAGGATATTCGTGTTTTCATCAATGGTCATAATCATGCCAACAACTGTCCATCAATGTACTACGGGCCAATGAGAACTTTTACCACATCATTTGTAACATTACGGTCATGACTATACCGAATAATCCCTGGTCATAATCATACCAAGTCCATCTATGCACTATTGGCCACAGATGACTTTCAACATAATATAAACATGAGGATGATGACAATGACATAATAATTCAATAAAACAAGTTCAAGAATTAAATTCACCATGTACGCGGTACTTCGCATAGACAGGTTATTCCAACATAATAATAATGAATGTAATAATAATAGCTCTCTTCATGAAAATGAAAGAAATAATACCCCTTACCTTAGGAAAAAATTGGATACTAGAATAGTGAGGTAGCAGACTTCTCTACTTCTTTCTCTCTATAATAATTGCTCTATAGCTTTAGTGAATTGGTGAGAAATGAAGGAATAATGAGCTTCTATTTATAGGAAAATATAGTTTCGATAATTGCACGTTTTGGGGCTCGAAATATTACAGTATAATACCTTCCTCTTTTCTTTCATTTTTAATTTAGTCCTGCAAGTATTATCAAACTTGCACCACCTCCCCTAGTAGTAAATAATGTGAATCAATAGTTCAATCATGTGATTCAATAGTTATAATCATGTGAAAATACGAATAACAGTATAGTACCTCCATCTATGTTAAAAGGTTTTTCATCAATTTTATCGCTGAGACTCAGCCTATTAAATAAACCACGTCATCCCTGCACTACGGCCAAAGATATTCATTAGTATCACGACCACAAATTATCCATGCACTACGGGCCAAGGATATTCGTGTTTTCATCAATGGTCATGATCATGCCAACAACTATCCATCAATGCACTACAGGCCAATGAAGACTTTTACTACATCATTTGTAACATTACGATTATGACTATACCGAATAATCCCTGGTCATAATCATACCAAGTCCATCTATGCACTACAGGCCACAGCTGACTTTCAACATAATATAAACATGAGGATGATGCCAATGACATAATAATTCAATAAAACAAGTTCAAGAATTAAATTTTAAAGATTTATAAGTTAATTTATCCGAACTCAAAAATGTTCAAATTGTCAACATGATACTGCTTTGTGGAGTAAAATTCAAGAATGCTCAGAATAATATTTCCATGAAAAGATACTGGATAAAGTGCAAATATCCAGGATATTCTACTAATTTCATGGAGTATAGAAGTCAAAACTTTAACCAACTGAGTATAATAGAATATATGAAACTGTAAATGGATTTTCGCCCGCCATGCGGTAATCCACGTAGACAGATCATTTCCACAATTTAATAAGGAATGAATACAAAGGATCATTCACCATGCATGTGGTAATCCACATAGACAGGTTATTCCAACAGGATAATAAAAAATGGAATAATAGAAGAATTCACCATGCATGCGATAGATAATACATGTATATGTTATTCCCAACAAAAAATAATAAAGAATGGAACCAGTCATGCGAAATCAAGATGCATGTGATATTCTAATGTAATAATAAAGAATGGAATAACAACAGAATTCACTGTGCATGCGATAGGCCGCGCATGCATAAAAGTTATTCCAATGTAATAATAAATAATGGAACCGGGTCATGCGTAATATACGTGCATGTGATATTCAAATGTAATAATAAAAATGGAATAATGAAGAATTTCACCATGTATGCGATCTTGAGATGTATAAAAGTTATTCCAATGTAATAATAAATAGTGGAACCAGGTTATGCGTAATATGCACAGACATGATATTTCAACAGAATAATAAAGAATGGAATAAAAGAAGAATTTCATCATATATGCGGTACTTCGCATAGACAGGTTATTCCAACATAATAATAAGGAATGGAATAACAATAGCTCTCTTCATGAAAATGAAAGAAATAATACCCCTTACCTTAGGAAAAAACTGGATACTAGAATAGTGAGGTAGCAGACTTCTCTACTTCTTTCTCTCTATAATTTCTCTCTATAATAATTGCTCTATAGCTTTAGTGAATTAGTGAGAAATGAAGGAAGAATGAACTTCTATTTATAGAAAAATATAGTTTCGATAATTGCACATTTTGGGCTCGAAATATTACAGTATAATACCTTCCTCTTTTCTTTCATTTTTAATTTTGTCCTGCAAGTATTATCAAACTTGCACCACCTCCCCTAATAGTAAATAATGTTAATAAATAGTTCAATCATGTGATTCAATAGTTATAATCATGTGAAAATACGAATAACAGTATAGTACCTCCATCTATACCTCCATCTTTAACTTACTCATGCAAGTATTATCAATCTTGCACCAACTCCCCTAATAGTACATGAATGTGAATCAATAGTACACACATGTGAACAAATAGTTATAATCATGTGAATTAATAGCAATTAATTCCTCATTTATCCGATTAATTACCCGATAACTTCCAAACATCAATTATTATCGAAATAAATGTCAATTTTCACTAACACTAATAATTCTAACACAATGGAACTATCAATTTCATCTTTAATCAACACGAACTTATTCATCATTAATATTATAACTCACAATATTTAACAACCGTGTCGCTTTCAGAAAGAGGGGCTTTCCAATAAGGATTTCTCCTTATTAGCGCAATTAGATGACCAAACCTCTCATTCGATGTAACTTCTAGACATTGTAAATATTACAATTTAATAATATGAATAACTTTGGCGTCTCAATTATTGATTTAATAATATATCATATTATACAGATGATATTGTGACAATAATCGAATCAATAATATGAGAGATATGGTGCAAAGAATTATCGTAGCAATAATTGAGTATAATCGAGTAATTTCTTATGTAAGCATCAATAATCAATACTGGTAATGCTACTATGCAACCACAGCCAGACATCGCATTTACTTTTACTACCGAGTAGTTCAATAGTTTTAACGGTAACACTCTCGCCATTATTTTTATAAAAGGATAATTCTGTCATTTTCTTACTACGACAATACTTCCGTTGTGGGGTCCACCAATGATTGTGCCGTCACACGGATATTCCCCGACAAAAAGAATATTCCCCGACCAAACGAATATTTTATAACAACTTGTATACTTTGCAAAAATTTTCACATATCACCCTTAACTTTAACCATTTATCAATTTAACCATTTACGAAATAAAATAATAATTATAAGAGAATTGAATACTTTTATTTCATAAAATTTGGGGTCTTACATACATCATCATCTAATACATCATCTCTATATACAGTTGGAAAATACAGGGAAATGGGGCACAGTCGCCCAATATCTAACAGAGGCCTATCAAAAGATATAACGAGAAATACATCAGAAGAAGTCAATAGTGTTGATGTTTACATCATCCAACCTATCCATATGATGTAACTCCTCCTGAGTCAGTGAATCTCTGCCAAGAGGGATATTAAGCCGATTTAACGGAGGATCTGCACCGGCAAAACCATCTGAATATGGGCCACCTGAAGGACTAGCCCTTGAGCTGTAAGGATCAAAAGAATCCACCTCAAAAGGATCTCTGCCCAAATGCCAGATAAAAAAATGTGCACGGTTCAACTGCTGAGTCACGCTATTAATCTGCGTCAAATGAGTAGGCTCTCAGACGCAGGCAATCCAATCTGCTATCATGACGGAGTCAGGAACCATATCCCCCATAAATTGTGTGTTGCGGGTCTGAGCTCTGATGGTACGAGGGGACCACCAGCGATAGAATGCCTCCTAAGTGAATGATCCCTCTAACAAATCAAAGCCATCAA
The DNA here is from genome assembly GCA_020205605.1 of Panax ginseng. NCBI lineage: Eukaryota > Viridiplantae > Streptophyta > Magnoliopsida > Apiales > Araliaceae > Panax > Panax ginseng. The sequence continues at coordinate 32,159,670 of CM035128.1, read as the reverse complement.
CTTCAACCAATGGGATATCACTGATCGACGACTACAACACAGGCTAATAATGCCTGACAAGAGGACAGATCGGTATACAAATCTCTCGTGTAGCGCTCCTAATAGCACGCTCTCCTAAATAGAGCTCCCATCCTCCATTTGTGAAGAGAGGAATCCGATGGGTGGACATCAGATACTCAACACCAGTCGGGAAACCACCCTCAAAGCCAACTGTCAAATGGTCCTCAGAATAGGGAACCCATCTAATGACCTCGGCTGTCAACAGCTCCAACTATAGGCGTGAATGGGTGAAACCCTCAGCTACAGGAACCTGCACTAGCGTGGATTAATGCCATCTTCGTCCCCATGGATAGGTGTCCAAACCTAATAGGCTAATGGGACGCAGACATGGAATCCTCTCATAAGCCCAAAACTGGCAATACAAGATCAAACATCTGCGGTCAGTCAACACTCTTAACCCGAACAAGGGAAATCAAAAGAGAAATACTCACCAGCATGAATGGGTAAAATCCTAGCCAATCCTCTATCAAGCCGTGCGAGCACATGCGCATTCCCTTGAGGAAATAGGCAAAGGTATAGTAGCCCCAGTCAAACTCTCCAATACGGTCCACCTCCCGTGTGGTGCAAACTAAAGCGAACGACACCGTGGAAGAGTTATCCGCCAAGAACAACCCCGGAGGATGACTAAGAACAATTGTTGAAGAATGCGATCCCTGACTCTCCTGTCATCGGGCAATGGCTCACTCAATGCCCCACTTATGGCGTCTATACTTAAAGGACCACCACAGACTGTCCTACCTTTGAGCATTGTAACCGAGATTCCTAGCAAGAATCTAACGGCAGTAGGGGAAATATCAGCCACACAAGGCACTGGCGCCCTGAAAAACTCCATACTAGTGATAAACCACCAATCCATCGGCGTCATCATCACCTCGCACTCCAAAAAATAGAGAGACTGAGTCTGGTGAAACCAGCGCTCAGAGAACGCCCTGAGATAACCCTAGGGACAACGGCGGGGGAGGATGCAAAAGAACACCTTGAAACCCCAAGCATACATAATCTCTCAATACTCTGGGTGAAGAGTCTAATACAGAGAGTGTATACTGAACTAGTTTCCTCGAGGTTGCGTAAAGTTGGGAACCTGCATAAAAAATTCAAATCAACATCAGAACCCTTGCTCCTCATCAATAGGAAAAAGGAAGATCAAAAGCAGTTTTTATCTCATTCGCATGCAAGTAGATAGAGGGGTGGTGACTCAAATCATCCAGAAGCTCTGGAATCTCACATTAATGGCTGGAAGATCCCTAGAGGGAATAGAAGCAGTAGGAGCGGGAGCCGTAATTGGTACATCCTCTTCCTCGTCCTCAACATCCGTTACCTCAACCCGAATATGACGAATCACTGACTCCGTCAACCGATGAGGCTGTCGAGCTGGGCAAGGTCGAGGCACATCAAAAGCTCTCCTCCTTACACCTGAAGAGGTCCTACAGGAGCTGGTCGGCTGATCTAGATCCATATATCTGAACAGAAGTCTCTAATCACCTCAGAAAGGGTGTGGTAAATTCTAACCTAGAGCTTATTAAATGAATTTTATGTCTATTTGCATGCATGCATTACTTTAACATACGCATACAGTAGATTTAAAAATGTATGTCTATTTAATGCTTAGACTCTTGGAAAAATTGTTAGGTTTATAAGATTCATGAACTCAATCAAATTGCACAAAATTAGCGAAAGCATGGAAAATTAGAGTTTAAAATTTTACAAACCATATACCTGGATCATCTGTCGACGTCGGGATTTTTATTGTCCTTTTTCTATTCTTATCTTTTGGTGTTCTCATGTTAGGTGAGATTTGTTTAAAAAAGCAAGTTGTGAAAAGGTCAGACATGTATATGTCGATGATTGGACTGTAAGAGTCGCCAGTTGGTATTTTTAAATGGTTGTACCAACTCAACCGAGAAAAGGTTTGCACATTGACCCAGTGATGTGACACTGTTTAACAGGTCTGTGAAACTGAGATTCGTTAGGGTTTGGGGACTTGATTATGCGGAGGGAAGGTGTTAGGCACCCCCTAACATCCGTGTTACCACGGTGATTGCCACTTTTCAATTAAACTGTTATATGAATGTGTGTGTATGTGTGTATGTGTGGATCAATGTGCATTTATTTGGAAGTAATGCTATGTCTCATTTGTACCTATATACAAAGGGTTTAAATTTTTATATAAAAATTCAGTTTTAACAAGATATACCAGTGATGTTTTGTAAAAGAGGTTTTTCAAACCCTTATGCTCAATAGTAATTGAGGCCTTTGATACTTCCATTTTATTATTTATTCAGCTTGATTGCTTTTATTTTCGAGATGCGAAGCATCTTCGAGAAAATAATATACATAGCAGTGTCGAATTCTGTGACGCCCCAAAAATAGGTATACATCACCTATTCTTAGTCGCCAAATACATGGTACAAAATACAAATACAATCTTAAATATACAACATAAGCTGTGGGTTTTAATACAAATATTGTCTTCTAGACAGTATTCAAACTCAAAATAAGTCCTCAATGCATTTATTATCACACTATTTCATAGAATAATAAAGAATGAAAGCAAAAGGGTGATCTCAACTAGCCCAGTAAGAAATATTATGACTAAGATAATGCAGAATAAATTATCGTTAGCCTTCAACAGTGTTAACCTGATAAAATACAACAAACATCAAGTTTAACTGCAGCGGAACAAGCAATCCATTAAAAGAGTCAAGTAGAAAATAAAATCTACTATCTTTTATGATTTAAAAGGTTTTTCATCACTTTTATCATTTGGGACTCGATTTTAATATATAATCCACATCATCCCTGCACTACGACCAAGGATATTCATTAGTATCACAACCACAAATTTTTCATGCACTACGGGCCAAGGATATTCGTGTATTCGTCAATGGTAATGATCATGCCAACAACTATCCATCAATGCACTACGGGCCAATGAGGACTTTTACCACATCATTTATAACATTACAATCATGATTATACCGAATAATCCTTGGTCATAATCATACCAAGTCCATCTATGCACTACAGGCCACATATGACTTTCAACATAATATAAACATGAGGATGATGACAATGATAAAAGAATTCAATAAAACAAGTTCAATAATTAATTTATCCAGGAACCAATATCGTCCAAATTGTCAACATGGTACTGCTTTGTGGGGTACAACTCAAGAATGCTCAAAAGAATATTTCCATGAAAAGATACTGGATGAAGCGCAAATATCAAGGATATTCCACTAATTTCATGGAGTATAAAAGCCAAAAATTTAACCAACTGAGTATAATAAAGAATGGAATAACAAAAGAAATCACCAGGCATGCGATATACCGCACAGACAGGTTATTCCAATAAAATAATAAAAAATAGAACCAGGTCATGCGTAAACGCACAGACAAGATATTCCAACAGAATAATAAATAATGGAACCAGGTCATGCGTAAACGCATAGACATGATATTCCAACAGAATAATAAATAACGGAACCAGGTCATGCATAAACGCACGCATGTGATGTTCCAAATGTAATAATAAAGAATGGAATAACAAGAAGAATTTCACCATATATGCGGTATTGACAGATAAAGTTATTCCAACATAATAATAAAGAATGGAATAACAATGTAAATCACCATGCATGCTATAGATCGCATGACAAGTTATTTTTAATGTAATAATAAATAACGGAATTGTGTCATGCACGAACGCACGTGATGTGATATTCCAATGTAATAATAAATAACGGAATTCAGTGTCGTGCGAACGCATGTATAGATAGGATATTCTAATGTAATAATAAATAACGGAATTCAGTCATGCGAAACGCACGTATGTGATGTTCCAAATGTAAAAATAAAGAATGGAATAATGTAAGAATTTCACCATGTATGCGGTATTTCGCAGATGACAAAGTTATTCCAACATAATAATAAATAATGGAATAACAGAAGAATTTCACCAAGTATAGGGTAGCCCGCGTATACAGGTTATTCCAATAGAATAATAAAGAATGGAATAATAGAAGTTCTCTTCATGAATACGAAAGAAATAATACCCCTTACGAGTACAACAAATAATATCTCTTACCTTAGAAGAAATTGGATATAGGAGTAGTGAAGTAGCAGAATACTTTTCTTATTTCTCTCCATAGTTTCTCTCTCTAGAGTTTCAGTGAATTCATAAGAAATAATGAAGGAATGAGCTTCTATTTATAGGAGAATGGACTGAATAGTAACTAAATCATAAACGGTCCAGATTGATTTACTTTTAAACGGACGGTCCATATTCAATTACTATGCAGTATTAATAAAATATTCTAATAAAACAAAATCTTTTAAATAAAATATAATATATTCTATTTATAATCTAATAAAAACTAATAACTTTATAAAAGTATTCTTTTTATATAAAAAGATTTTACTATGCAAACATTATACGCAGCACTATGCAAACACTATACATAATAAAATATATTATATTCTATTTATAATCAAATAAAACAAAACTTTATAAAAGTTTTCATTTTTATATAAAAGTTTTCGTTTTATTACATTTATAATAATAATAAAACAAAACTTATCACCTTTATTATAATTCACAATATTAATCGACTGTGTCGCTCCTCAGAAAGAGGGGCTTTCAATAAGGATTTCTCCCTATCAGTGCGCAATTAGTGACCAAACCTCTCCTCGATGTAACTTCTAGACATCGTTAATATTGCAAACAATAATATTAATAACTTTGTTATCTCAATTATTGATTTAATAATATATAAAATATCGACAATAATTGAATCAAATAACGTGAGATATTATGCAACAATTCATCGTAGCAATAATTGAACAAAACCGAGTGACTTCTCACGTAAGCATCAATAATCAATACCGCTCCGCTACTATGTAACCACGCCAGACATCGCATTTTTAAACACCGGTGTTTCAATAGTTAACAGTAAAACTTCCGCCGTTATTTTCATAAAAATATTTTTGTCGTTTTTCAATCCGACAATAATTCCATTGTGGAGTCCACCAATGATTGTATGCTTAGTTATTCTAATATTCCTCGTTAAAATGAATATTCCCCACCAATCGAATATTATATAACAACTTGCGTACTTTGCAAAATTTATAAATATTACCCACAACTATAACATAATATCAAGTTCACTCCATAATATTAAAAAAAATATTTCGAGAAATTTAAATCTTTATTCATAAAATTTGGGGTCTCACAATCTCCCCTCCTTATGAAATTTCACCCTCGAAATTAGGGTACGTACCTGATATGCCGAACAAATGAGGACACTTCGTCATATTCTAACTCTTGAGGTACAACCTTTGAGTGTTGAATACGATCCTTCTTATCAAAGATTTTAAGACATATCTCCTCCTCATACGTTAAATCTTCTACTATCTCGTCTAGTTTTAATTTAATAATGTGGTTCGGGTCGTCCACATATTTACGTAACAACGATACGTGAAAAATGTTATGAACACGCGACATACTTTGTGGTAAAACGAGTTTATAGGCCACATTCCTACTCCATCAAGGATTTTGAATAGACCAATAAAATCGAGGGTTGAGATAACGCCTTCTTGAACCTTTTTCTTCACATTCATCAGTTCCGGGTGTGTAGCTTGAGCGGCCTTTACCTTTATCGATTAAAGTCGATTTTACTCGTATATTCGTTATCTTCACGTGGGTCCCTAGAGTCTTTAACTCTATCTTCATCATTTGTAAGTTATACGAAATGAGTCTTTGTGTTAACAACATCGCACTCATAAACGCATACGATCTTCTACTCAACACGTCAGCTACCACGTTCGCTTTCCCATGATGGTATTTAATGGTACGATTGTAATTTTCAACAGCTCGAGCCAACGTCTTTGGCGCATTATACGTTCGTTTTAGGTGAAGAAAATATTTGAGGGTTTAAGAAATGGGTTTTGTACTGGGGTCAATACAAAATTCGATTTCACGCTCTAGGAGTAGGCTAAGAAGTCTTCAAGAATACGTCAGGAAATTTATTAACAATAGAAATATCATTCAAAAACGTGACTCTCATCCAAGACTTGGATAACACGTCACATTGATACATATCAACTTGTCATCGTCATTCACGACGTCGCCTATAGAAAGTCTGGCTTCGGTGCATTCCATACAAGGAAGTCACCAGCGAAAGGCTCGAGGCTCTTTACTTATGACTTGATATGACAATGATTGACTTTAGTGGTTTGGTTGCTTGAATTCGCATAATAGGTTGGTTAGGAATATGAAAACTAACAACCTTACAAAAAGCTTGATGAGTAGTTAACCAATCGATTCCTAAAATAACATCAAAGGCAAATATTTTCAAAGAGATAAGATCGACAGGTAACGTGAAAGTGTCGATTTGAATCAACAAGATTTATAAACAGTGGAGGTAACGAAGGTTTCTACTATCAAAGTTTAAACCAATAAGTCAAAGTCTAATTTCTCTAGAGTCAAAATTAAACATTGAGCGCAAGCAAGAGAGATAAAAGAATGGGTAGAAATGGTATCTAATAAGGTATAGACTTCGCAGGAATTTATAATTAACTAACCCGTGCTAACTTCGTTCGGGTCACTCGCTTTTTGAGAAGTCACGAAAAACGCTCTTCCTGAAACCATCGACTTTGTTTTGTCCGTATCCGCCTTTGGTGCCACCGTCCCAGCTGGACTTGACTTTGGTGCATGACAAAATCGGACTAAGTGACCTTCTCTTCCACAATTATAACATGCTTTGGATGACATCGCTCACTTTGGACTGATATGTCCCTCCCCTCCGCATTTGAAACATATGATAGGTTGTCGTTCTCCTTCCTTAACAACGGGTGCTGATGCTGACGTCTTTCCATCATTGTTGAATCTCCTCTTTTTGAAATTTCCATTCTTATTGTTTTGGCCATGATTCCCACCGAAGTGGTTACCATTTTTGGCATATTGATTCCCTCCACGCTTATTGTCACTGCTTCGATGACTGCTATCATTGGTATTATCATTTTTCCGACTGCTCTCTTTTGGTTGGGTTGACTCATTATCGCGCTCCAATAACTGAGCCCTATTAACAACATCTGAATACAAACACAGTTTATAAGAGATAAGATATTGACGTATCTCGGGTTTCAAACCTCTTAGAAACATTCGCTTCATTCTCTCCTAATTATCAACCAAATGGGACGCAAATCGGGATAACTCGGCAAACTTGGCTTCGTACTGCGACACGGTCATGTTGTTTTTCTCCAGCTTGATGAACTCTACCTCTTTCATGTGACGAATACTTTCGGGAAAGTACTTGTCGTTGAATAATAATTTAAACTTCTCCCAAGTCATCTTCAGTGCGGCAGTTGAGTACGCTTTACAGATTCCCACCAGTAATCTGCCTCTGCTCGCAACATGAAGGTGGCAAAGGGAACCTTTTGTTCCTCGGAGCATCCCAAGACATCAAATATCTTGCAGATCTGCTTTATCCACGTCTCCGCCTTAAGTGGTTTTGGCTCTCCAAAAAACTCTGGTGGTCCCAGTTCCTTGAACTGCTTAGCGGTGACCGTCCGAGAGTTGTCAATGTTTCCACTTGCATTTTGGACAGGAGCCGCTCTTGCCTGATGTTGCATGAATTGCATGAAGCCTTGGAACATTCTATCGTTCATCATTTGGTCAGTGTTGTTGTTTGCATGAGGATTGTCGCCTTCCTGATGCACATTGTCCTGAATATTGATCTGTGGAGACTCAACAGTCTCCCGTGCTCCATTAATGTTCTCAACATTCTCGGATGTCATTTTCAAATACTGCCACAAAACAAGGGTTAATTAACATATCACATATTAACCTTATACTCTGACCGACCAATTAAATACCAAATAAACTTAGGTAGGTCATACTAGCGAAAAGAATTCCCGTGCTCTCCCTCCTAGCTGTTATCTCACATCTTAGCTAGGGATCATATCCCTAAGCTTTGATACCAACTGTGATGCCCCCAAAATAGGTATACATCACCTATTCTGAGTCGCCAGATACATGGTACAGAATACAAATACAATCTTAAATATACAACAAAAGCTGTGAGTTTTAATACAAATATTGTCTTCTAGACAGTATTCAAACTCAAGTCCTCAATACATTTGTTATCACACTATTTCATGGAATAGTGAGGACTACTGATACTATCATCTGGACCGTCACTCTGTTCCCCGACTAGTCCCTGCTACGTTCTCATTTCCTGAAGAGAACAATGAAAGCAAAAGGGTGAGCTCAACTAGCCCAGTAAGAAATATTATGACTAAGATAATGTATAATAAATTATTGCTAGCCTTCAATAGTGTTAAACTGATAAAATAAAACAAACATCAAGTTTAACTGCAGCGGAATAAGCAATCCATTAAAAGAGTCAAGTAGAGAATAAAATCTACTATCTTTTATGATTTAAAAAGTTTTTCATCACTTTTATCGCTGGGACTCAGCTTAATATATATTCCACATCATCCCTGCACTACGGCCAAGGATATTCATTAGTATCACAACCACAAATTTTCCATGCACTACGGGCCAAGGATATTTGTGTATTCATCAATGGTCATAATCATGCCAACAACTGTCCATCAATGCACTACAGGCCAATGAAGACTTTTACCAAATCATTTATAACATTACGGTCATGATTATACCGAATAATCCCTGGTCATAATCATACCAAGTCCATCTATACACTACATGCCACAGATGACTTTCAACATAATATAAACATGAGGATGATGACAATGATATAAGAATTCAATAAAACAAGTTCAAGAATTAATTTATCCAGGAACCAATAACGTCCAAATTGTCAACATGATACTGCTTTGTGGGGTAAAACTTAAGAATGCTCAGAAGAATATTTCCATGAAAAAATACCTGATAAAACGTAAATATCAAGGATATTCCACTAATTTCATGGAGTATAAAAGCCAAAACTTTAACCAACTGAGTATAATAAAGAATGGAATAACAAAAGAAATCCCCAGGCATGCGATAGACCGCACATACAGGTTATTCCAATAGAATAATAAATAACGGAACCAGGTCATGCGTAAACGCACAGATAGGATATTTCAACAGAATAATAAATAATGGAACCAGGTCATGCGTAAATGCACATGCAGGATATTCCAACAGAATAATAAATATTAGAACCAGGTCATGCGTGAACGATGTATGAGGATATTCCAATGTAATAATAAATAACGGAACCAGTCGTGCCAGAACGCATACGCACGAGGATATTCCAATGTAATAATAAATAATGGAACCAGTCATGTGTAAACCGGGATGCACAGGATGTTCCAACAGTAATAATAAAGAATGGAATAATGAAGAATTTCACCATGTATGTCAGATTTGATGACAAAGTTATTCCAACATAATAATAAAGAATGGAATAACAATGTAAATCACCATGCATACGATAAACCGCATGCAGAAAAGTTATTTCAGCAGAATAATAAATAACGGAACCGAGTCATGGTAAGCGCTTACGCACAAGATATTTCAATGTAATAATAAATAATCGGAACCAGTCATGCGAACGCGCACGCATGAGGATATTCCAATGTAATAATAAATAACGGAACCAGTCATGAGTAAACGCACGCAGCAGGATGTTCAAACAGAATAATAAATAACGGAACCCGGTCATGCGTAAACGCATGCATGAGGATGTTCCAAATGTAATAATAAAGAATGGAATAATGAAGAATTTCACCATGTATGCGGTACTTAGATAGACAAGTTATTCTAACATAATAATAAAGAATGGAATAATGTAAGAATTTCACCAAGTATAGGGTAGCTCACAGATACAAGTTATTCCAACAGAATAATAAAGAATGGAATAACAGAAGTTCTCTTTATGAATACGAAAGAAATAATACCACTTACGAGTACAACAAATAATATCCCTTACCTTAGAAGAAACTTGATATAGGAGTAGTGAAGTAGCAGAATACTTTTCTTCTTTCTCTCTATAGTTTCTCTCTCTAGAGTTTTGGTGAATTCGTAAGAAATAATGAAGGAATGGGCTTCTATTTATAGGAGAATGGACTGAATAGTAACTAATTCATGAATGGTCCAAATTGATTTACTTTTAAACGGACGATCTATATTCAATTACTATGTAGTATTAATAAAATATTCTAATAAAATAAAATCTTTTAAATAAAATATAATATATTCTATTTATAATCTAATAAAATGAATAACTTTATAAAAGTATTCTGTTTTATATAAAAGATTTTACTATGCAAACACTATGCAGGCACTATGCAAATACTATACATAATAAAATATATTATATTCTATTTATAATCAAATAAAACAAAACTTTATAAAAAGTTTTTCATTTTTATATAAAAAGTTTTTCGTTTTATTACATTTATAATAATAATAATAATACAAAACTTATCACCTTTATTATAATTCACAATATTAATCGACTGTGTCGCTCCTGTGAAAGAGGAGGCTTTCAATAAGGATTTCTCCCTATGGCGCCGCAATTAGGTGACCAAACCTCTCCTCGCGTAACTTCTAGATATCGTTAATATTGCAAATAATAATATTAATAACTTTTTATCTCAATTATTGATTTAATAATATATAAAATATCAACAATAATTGAATTAAATAACGTGAGATACTATGCAACAGCTTACTATAGCAATAATTGCACAAAACCGAGTGACTTCTCACGTAAGCATCAATAATTAATCTTGTGTGCTACTATGCAACCACGCCAGACATCATCGTACTTTTAACAGGGTGTTTCAACACTTAATTCAGAAACTTCCGCCGTTATTTTCATAAAAATATTTTTGTTGTTTTCTCAATCCGACAATAATTTTATTGTGGGATCCACCAATGGTTGTGCCGTCGTACGAAAATTTTCTGTTAAAACGAATATTCCCCAACCAATCAAATATTATATAACAACTTGCGTACTTTGCAAAATTTATAAATATTACCCACAACTATAACATTATATCAAGTTCACTCCATAATATTAAAAAAAATATTTTGAGAAATTTAAATCTTTATTCATAAAATTTGGGGTCTCACAAATTCCTTGTGGGCATTATATCCATCTAAGGAAATTCGAACACCATAAATAATGTTCAAGGTGATTACAGCAAAAAATATCCTTCACGAGAACCGAATCTATATTCAGGAAATTAAATCTGTGATCACATGATTCCTAGGCTCACATGATGTGGCAATTTGTATGTAAGATGTAATCAGATATATATATAGACTGTCAACCACCACGAAGCACCTCCATAGGGGACTAGAAATGTAAATATATAAAAGCGGTAAATATATATATAGAGACACGATCAACCACCACGATGAACCTCCATGGGGGATCGAAAATGTAAATAAAGAGATAAAGACAATCAACTACCACGAAGTAAACTCCAGGCGGGACGAAATGTAAAGAAAGCAGTAAAAATGATCAACCGCCACGAAGTAAACTCTAAGCGGGACAAAATGTAAATAAAGCAGCAAAAGGCCACGAAGTAAACTCTAGGCCCACGAAAATATATATATATATATATATATATATATATATATATATATATATATATATATAAGCATTAAACGCACCAGATATTATATCCAGGCTCAATCAAATAAAGTTTGATGGTAATAATATATATATAAATATTTATATATATATATATATAAAAGCAATAAATGCTCCGGATGTGAATCGAGGCTCAATCGAGGCATAACTCGATAATGTTAGTACAAAATATATATAAATAAGTATATATATATATAAAAAAATAAAAAACCACGGACCAAAGTTCGTGCATACACATGTTATACGACTCTCAACGTGAAGAACTGTGTGCATAATAATGGAGAAAAGGCTTTAAGAAAAGTGCGAAGGCTTACAGTGGACAGCCAAAGAAGACTTCAATAGCTTTAAATGGATGAACACTCGGTTCCCACCAGAAAAAAGTAAAAATATATGAGCTCATAAGTGTTTAAAATGAGAAAGCACTCAATTTATAGTGTGTACGAAGCAATTTGGACAGGGATTCCTCGCCTTTTTCTCTTACAAAATGGCCACCCCAAGCCCTCTATTTATAAAAGGGGGAGCCGCAGGTGTACCTCCGGCAGTAGCAGATGCACCTGCAGCTGCCCGGGATGCCCCGAGTTCCGCAGGTCCCTCCATCTCGAAGTACGTGCACGCATGCAACGTGATGTCCGCTTGAACTTTCAGAACTTCAATCCGGGCATCCGATTGAGGTATATAAGACCTTTTTCAGAGTGTTGTGGGATTAAAGATTGTGCGAAGTCAGGAAGATGGGACCATACCCTTGGTCTTAAAGTCTTCAAATTCTATCTGGTGTGTTGTCCTATGTAGTAGTCATTCGGGATTGGAGCTATTTGGTTCTTGTAGGACACTTCTGTGTAGAATGTATGTTGAAATATGTTGAGATGGTGCGAATATAGGATCGAGGTGGAAAAATGATGATTTTGCCCTTCTCTGGGGTAATCTCCGGTTGTGGCTGATATAGCAGTCGTTGCTCAGGGTTATCTCTTAGATTGAAAATGCTACAAGTCTTGAATGTCCTCGTGGTTATCTCGAGGGTGCTCGACCTCCCGGCTATCTCCGGAGTAGAACTGAAAGTGCTTGTGGTTATCTCCGAGGTTAAAGCTGAATACAAGGGTTGAAAGGAATATTTCTGGGGTTATCTCCAGAACTGCAACTGCACTCCTCGGTGTTCTTTCTGAGGTTAGAACTGAAACTCCCGATGTTATTTTTGGGATGAAACTAAGTATCTCGGGGTTATCTCCGAGATGAAAGAGCTTTCTCTGGTGTTATTTCCAGAACTTGAACTGCATCCCTCGGGGTTATCTTCGAGGTTAAAACTGGAACTCCCGGGGTTATCTCTAGGATGGGATTGATTATCTTGGGGTTATCTCCGAGATGGTAAAGACTTTGAGTATCCTGTGGTTTTCTCCGGATTGAAATGAAGTTTGTCCTCCGTGGTTATCTCTAAAAGACGATTCTGCCCTCCTGCAATGTTAGTAACAAGAGTGCAAAAAATTTCGAGTGTCTACAGATGCCCCTCTTTATCATATTCATGCAATGCAATGGCATGGATAGGATAAATAATACTAGACACTTGAAATATGACAAGATAATCATGATGCAATGTACTAGAACATGATGTATATGTATGATGTATGTGATTTGTTGGATTATTCTCCAACATGATGTGATGACTGCGCTCCCATGACTTTTGATGGGGATTGGAGTTATCACTGATGACTCTGATGAACTGCCTGATTGTGTACTCCAGAGCTCTCAGGAACTTCCAGGATGTTGACATTGGGGTTATCACCAAGGTCCTTAATCCTTAGTACATACTTTCCACTAAGGATGTACCTCTTATGTACAACAGATTCTATGGGGATGTATTTTGTCTTATGAAGTTGTGTATAACAGATTCCATCATCGGTCCTCCCCGATGAGGATTGTCCTTCTTGGTTTGTGTCGCCAGTTCCTTCCATTGTTTTGTCAGAGTTACTACCAACAGTCTGTGCTGTCAGGGCTGCTTGACCCTCACTGGAATGTACATCAACAGATGAGATCCCTTGTTGTGGGTGATGTCAAGGCTGCTTGACCTTCATTGACGTGTGCATCAATGGATGAGATCATCGGATGGTTTTTGATACCTCGCTTGATTTACTTGCCAGCGGCTGAATGCCGTCAAGGTTGTTTGACCTTCGTTGACGTGTTCATTAACGGCCGATAGAGTTTCCGCTGGGGAGAAAGGTTATGGGGTTCAGACCCTGAACAAATGGCGTCGGACCTTCGTGAGGTATTGCTGAGCGTATTTTGCAACTGTTGTGATCATCGGTATAGTGAACCATGTATTTGGGCGAATACCAATGAGTGACATGTAGACCCACAGTTTGGTCTCTAAACACCAGGATTTCAGGATTTTCTGCTTAATCGCGTAGAATATTTTTTCCTGATTTAGCTTTTTTAGCTTGTGAAACCTCCTTTGCAACTCAACCTAAAACGAGCCGGAGGGGTGGACCCCACCCAGGGGAGCCTCAAGTACACCTGCGGCCAGCCGTGGGTGGCCTTAAATGGCTTGTTGCTTTCACAAGTTATTTTCATATTGCGCTACACAGGAAATTCGAGAGTTCTTCTTCATATCTGCTGAGTTCGGGCGTCTTTCTGCAAATTCTGTCACCATACAAGTGTTCTACACTACCCTGGTAATGTATGCATGTCTTCTTTTCTAGTTTTTATTCTTTAAAAATGAGTTATCACATGAAATGCTTCTAAACACATAGTACTGAATATGCATGCTCATATGACTTGATAAAAAATATTCAGCACAGTAAATGTTAGTATTTAACCATGCTGAACATAATGATGTGAAATTTTTTTACTTTTAAAACAGTCAAATTAACACCTTTTTCATGCTATTTCTTATCCTATTTGAGGACAAATGAGCGAATGTGGTAAAGCAAAGTAATCTTGGTAATTAGGCTACCCTTATATATTTTTACTTTGATGTTATAATGCATATAAGATGTTTATGACTGTGGATAGGTGTGCTATTGAATGGCCACCTAGTCATGCCTATGTGCATGTGGATAGTCCTATTTACAAAGAAGACTATGGCAAATTTTTCCAAAATATAGGCATTGGGTAGTCATGCATTTTTAACTCTATTATAGACGTATGTTAAAATAATGCATACATGCATGTAGTCATAGAATACATTTAAAAAAGCTCCAGCTTAGAGTTTACCACACCCTTTCTGAGGTGATTTGGAGACTTGTGTCCAGATATATGGATCCGAATCAGCCGAGTAGTTCTCGCAGGACCACTTCAGGTGTGCGGAGGAGGGCTTCTAATGCGCCTTGACCCCGTTCAGTTAGACAGCCTCGTCGTCTGACGGAGGCAGTGATACGTCTTATCTGGGTTGAGGTACCAGATGTTAAGGATGAGGAGAAGGATGTTCCATTTGTGGACCCCGCTCCTGCTGCTCCTGTTCCCCGTAGGGATTTCCCAGGCATTCAGGTGGTGATCCCAGAGCTTCTGGGTGATTTGAGTTGACACCCCTCGGTTTACTTGCACGTAAATGAGGTACAGGCTGGATTTGATATTCCCTTTTCCTATTAATGAGGAGTAAAGATTTTGATGTTAATCTTCTTTGTGATGTAGGTTCCCGGCTTTACACAGTCTCGAGGGAACTAGTTCAGCATAGACTCTCTGTATCAGGCTCTGTATCCATATTATCGAGAGATTGTGCATGGTTGGGGCTTTGAGGCGTTCTTTTCCATCTTCCCCTGTCGTTGTCCCTGGGGTTATCTCAGGGCGTTGTCTAAGCGCTAGTTTTACTAGACTCAGTCTCTCCATTTGTTAGACTGTGAGGTGATGATGACGCCGATGGATTGGCGATTTATCACCGGTATGGAGTTTGGAGGGGCGCCAGTGCCATGTACGGCGAATATTACCCCGATTCTCGTTATATCCTTGTTAGGAGTCTCTGCTGAGGCGCTCAAGGGCAGGACAATCCGTACAGGTCCTTTGAGCGTAGATACTATGAGTGGGATGTTGAGTGAGCCCATGCCCGATGACGTCAAAATTAGGGATCTAATTCTTCGGCGATTATTCCTGATAATCATTAGGGGCTGCTTCATAACAGACAACTCTTCCGTGGTATTATTTTCTTTGGTGAGTGCCACACGAGACGTGGACCGTATAGAAGAGTATGATTGGGGTTCCTACACCGTCGCCTATTTTCTCAGGGGCATGCGCATGCATTCGCAAGGCTTGACAGAGGCTTGGCTAGGATTTTACCCATTTCTTCTGGTGAATGTTTCTCTTTTGATTTCCCATATTCAGGTTAAGAGTGTTAACTTAAAGCAGATGTTTGCCTTTGTGTTGGCAGTTCTAGGCCTATGAGAGGCTCTCATGCTTGCGTCATGTGAGTGTGCTAGGTTTAGATACCTATCCATGAGGATGGCGATGGCATCACTCCATACTGGCGGAGATTCTTGTAGCTGAGGGTTTTACCTATTGTCGTCTACAGTTGGAGTTATTGATAGCTGATGATATCACCTGGATTCCCTATTCAGGGGAGCATTTGAACGTTGGGTTTGAGGATGGTGACCCGATTGGTGTCGAGTATGTGATATCCACTCGTAGGAGAGGATGGGAGGTCTATTTAGGAGAAAATTCTATTAGGAGTACCACAGGGGAGATTCGTGTACCGATCTTGACTCCTGCCAGGCCTTATTGGCCTGTATCACAGTCACCCACCATTGATATCCCATTGAAGGGTGTTGACGGCTTTACACTGTTAGAGGGTCCTTATACTCAGGAGATGTTTCAGCATTGGTGGTCCCCTTGTACCATCGGAGCCCAGACCCGTACCACTCAGTTTATGGGGATATGGTTCCTGGATCTGTGATGATGATGGATTGGATGGCCTTTGTCTGAGATCCGACTCATTTGACATAGATTGACAGTTTGACCCGGTAGTTGGACCGAGCACATTTCTTTATCCGGCACTTGGGCAGAGTTCTTTCAGAGGCAGATACTTTTGATCCTTCCAGCTCAAGCATTGGCCCCTCAGATAACTCATATGGCTTTGCCGGTGCAAATCCTCCATTTTATAGGCCTGACATCCCCGTTGACAGAGATCCAGTGACTTAGGAGGAGTTACATCATGTGGACAGGTTTGATGATGTAGACATTGACACCATTGTCTTCATTTGATGTGTATTCTCATTATATTTTTTGATAGGCCTCTGTTAGATACTGGGTGGCTGTGCCCCATTCTCGCTATATCTTTTGATAGGCCTCTATTAGTTGTTGGGCGTATGTGCCCCATTTCCCTGTATTTTTAACTGTATAGAGATGTATTAGATGATGATGTACTTAGGAATGTATATACTGTTATTCCCTACATCATATTGCCATTTATTATTTAACACGCATATATTATGTTATGTATATGTATGTATGTCTAGAGATATTCAGCATTGACCCCTGGATGATCTTATGATACGGCCCATACAGATGTCTTCTTCGACAGTTAGCCGCATTGATCACACCTCATCAGTGTTGGTAGCCTCCCATCTGAGGTTGTGGTATGATAGTTTGTCACCTCCAGACAGGGTGACTGTAGATTAGTTATTACAGCATTCTATGATCCTCCTGATGTTTCAGGTTCCCGCAGGCTTTGTAGAGGGTATGCTGAAGCATTGGATACCAAAAAGGCAGGTTTTTCAGTTTGGTATCCAGGAGTTAACTCCCACCTTGGAGGAGTATGCACGGTTGACGGCACTTCCATTAGAAAGACCTTGCGCACGGATGGCTATCGACGACATGAGCCGGCAGTTTATGACCCTCACCGGGCTGAGGCGTAGAGTAGTACAGGATGAGATTACATCTGGCCATGTGATATCTCAGCATTTTCTGATAGATAAATTTGGCTTAGAGGAAAACTATGTACGACACTCAGGGGATTTCACCACATTAAAGGACCAGTGGCGTGTAGCGAGAGTAGATGTACTCGTTATGTGCGTAGTGGCTTATGTGTACATGCCACTGTACATAGATGAGATGGACATCGGTGTTGTCATGGCGGTAAGAGCTCTCAAGGAGGGTTATACCATTGTGCCGATGATTGTGACAGAGACATTGAGACCCGCTACGTACTGTCATACCTATCCCGCAGGGGTATTCATAGGCAGCTCGGTCATGTTGTATGTGTGGTTCATGTCACACTTGAGACCGATTGGCACCTTTCGACGACATGGATACTGTTTTACCCATGAGATAGCCATGTCTTACTCCTTTCAGCCAGCGGAGTGTACAGACGCTACATCTTGGTCGATGTTTTTGGCAGGGATCGGAGATCCATTTGGAATTTTGCCGTGTACAGGGTTCAGTTCACCCTATAGCTTCATTACCCATGCACCTGGCATAGATTATCTCCCTCTAGCTGGTTTGAGGGGCATGATGACTTACCACCTACTGGTTGTGATGTCACAGTTTGACTAGTTTCAGGACTTCCATCCTTTTGAGGGGGCATTAGGTCAGCGCTTGGCTTCTCGCCACTTGTCAGCAGAGGACAGATCTAGGGTGTATGCCTGTTAGGATCAGCATGAGTTAGCTAAGTTTTCGGTTAGCCATTTGGTCTGTTTGACAGAGTATTCTGCATAGATGGAGACAGAGACTGCATCATCTGCGGTTGTATCCATAGAGCTGGAGATTGATTCGGAGGGTGGAGAGCCCGTAGAGGACATTGATTTTCCCACCGAGGAGGAGCTGTTTGCTGGTTTGACTGCAGTTGTGATGGATTCTCCCAGTGTGATCGCTACTGTGACCCCGCATTCAGCAGAGTATTTAGAGCGGAGTCTTCATTTGATGACATTTGAGAGAGATCAGGCTAGGGCCTTGATGTTGAAAGCTCTTGTTGGGAGAGATGCCACTCTATTAGAGAGAGAGGATGCCTTACCTCATAGAGACACCGCTATTTTTGAGCAGAATGAGGCTAGATCATCAAGAGATGCTTTGATTATTGAGCGGGATGCTGCCATATCTGCCCGGGACGTAGCCGTTACAGATAGTACTATAGTGAGATACCTTACTACTAACATGATTGCCGAGCTGAGTCATATATTGATGAGCATCATGTCACCATGCAGTTGGCTGTGGATCTATTAGCACGTGTAGAGACCCTTGGGCAAGAGACCACAGAGTTACCTCCTTCTTCGGAGAGAGATGCTTTGTTAGACTTGATAGCTCGCATATACATCGATTTTGTAAAAGGGCTTGTATTTTTCTGCACAGACTAGCTTAGCTATTTTGTCATATACAGTACATATTATATATATCAAACATCATTGTAGACACTCAAAATTTTTTTGCCTACCTATTACTAACATTGCAGGAAGTGCAGAAACTTCTTTCAGAGATAACCCTGGAAGACAGCTCAGCTTAATCCCGGAAATACCACCGGAAGTTCAGTTTCAACCCCGGAAAACACACCGGGAGTATCATTTCCCCACCTCGGAGATAACCCCGGGGAAAGCAGTGCAAATACCAAAAATTCCACTGGAGAAGGCCGATTCATCTTAGAGATAACCCTGAGATGTTCAGTCTCAGTCCCGGAAACAACACCGGGAAAGACAATGTCAACCTTGGTGATAACCCCAAGGACTGCAGTTGCAGTTCCGGAGATAACCCCGGAGATGCTCATTTCAACCCATGCAGTCAGCTTCAACCTCGGGACTCACATTGAGGCACTCAACTCTTAAACCCGGAGATAACCCCAGGAGGACATGCACACCTCAGAGACAACCCTGAGGGTATTCAACACTTGCAGCAGCCCACTCTCAGATATAACTCTGAGCAACGTCTGCTTTATCAGTCAAAACTGGAGATAACCCCGGTGAAGGGCAAAATCATTAAATTGCCACCTCAAACCCCACATGGCACTGTCTTAACAAACATCTCAACATACATTCTACACAACAATGTCCCACAAGAACCAAGGAGTTATAATCCCGAGTGATTACTACGCAAGGTAGAACACTTGATAGAATTTGAAGCCTGAAGAGATAGGACATGGTTCCATCTTCTTGACTTCGTACAATCTCTAATCTCATGTCATTGCATAGCTCTCGACAACGACAGTCCAAAATAGGTCTTATACACCTCAATCGGATGCTCGGATTGAAGTTCTGCAAGTTCGAGCGGACATCACGTTGCACGCGTGCACGTACTTCGAGACAACGAGACCCGCGGAGCTCGGGTGTAAGACCCCAACGTTTTTTGAATAAAGATTAATTTTTCTCGAAATATATTTTTTAATATTATGGTGTGGATATGATATAATGTTATAGTTGTGGGTAATATTTGGAAAATTTTGCAAAGTAAGCAAGTTGATATAAAATATTCGTTGTGTCAGTGAATGTTCGATTGGTCGGGGAATATTGGTTTTAACAGAAAATATTCGTACGACGACACAATCATTGGTGGACCCCACAATGAAAGTATTGTCGTAGTTAGAAAATGACAGAAATATCTTTTTATCAAAATAACGGTGGAAGTTTTACCATTAAACTGTTGAACTACCGGATGGTAAAAGTACAGTAATACGCGTGGTTTCATAGTAGCGCACTGTAAGACCCCAACTTATTATAAATGAAATTAAATTTCCTTTATTTATTATTTTGAAATAGTAAGGGTTGATTTGATTAATGTGGTTAGTTATGGGTACAATGCGTAAATATTTCAAATAAGTAAGTGGTTATAAAATATTCATTGTTGTCGGGGAATATTTGTTTGGTCGTTGAATATTCTTCATTGCTTCGGAGAATATTAGACGACGACGGCGCCGCACCTTTGTGGGCCCCATAGCTAAAAGCGATTAGATGAAGAAAATGACAAATATAAGTTGTTTATAAATAACAGCGTAGTTGTTACCGTTAATACTATTGGAATACCCTTAGGGTTAAAACACAATAGCATACGGTATTGCACCAATTATTGATTCTTACGTAAGAAGGCACTACTCAATAATTGTTACGATGAGTTCTTATTCAATATTTTATTTTATTAATTCAATAATTGCTACGTTGATATTTTATATTATTGTTGTTTCAATAATTGTCACTACACAGTATTTTCATTATCAGATCAATAATTTATATTATTTGAATAATATTATTAGATAACATTATTGGCAATGTCTAGAAAGTTCTGTCTAAGGAGAGGTTTGGTCACCTAATTGCGCGCCAGTAAGGAAAAATCCTTATTAGAAAGCCCCTTCTTTCTTGGGAACGGCCTGGTTGCCAATATTATGATTCTATAATATTATTTGTGAATAATTAATTATTGATTTATATGATAAGGAAAATATTCATTTTATGTGGATATAGATGGAGAAAATTTTAAAGTGACAATTGTTGAAAAATTGATATTTTATCTTTTCTGATAAATAATTCATTTAAATATATTATTATATTTTAATAATATAATAATGGTGATATTTTTACAATGAATGTGGGATATATGAATAAATAAGGAGGAAGAGTATTTTTGTTACTAAAAATATTTAAAACATGTTTTTCATGTTTGTGGACCCCATTTCTTGACTGAAATTTGATTATAGACTGTAAAATCACCCGTTTGTGGATTTCGTTCAACTTCTGTTTGAAATTTGGGAAAACTTAAACTTACAAAGTTGTAGAAAATTGAATTTCCTATGGAATGGACATAAGATTTGAATTTTTCTGATAAAGGGCTATTTATTATGAATTATTGAAGTTCTGGAATATTGGGTCTGAATTGATTTTGTTACAAAAACATTTAAAACATGTTTTTCTAGAAGGTGGGCATGTGGGAAATGCTAGAATATGATTTCAAAGGATGCGTATGAATTTTAATATTAATAATATTATTTTATTAAATTTTCTGCTTTGGTGTTCTAAGCAATTTTTTATAAATAGGGTGCTTAGGTTAGAATTGAAAATCACACCAGAAACTAAAGTTTTCGCTCTCTTTCTCTCTCTCTCTATATTATCGAGCGTATTCTTGTGAGTATTTTGATACTTTGAGTGTTGCTATACGGTACAAGTTCATTTTGGCATTATATCCAGTATTCAAGCCAGAAGTACTATTCTTTCGAGGTAAGGGATGTTATTTTTTTTAAAATGATATTATTTCTTCTAATATCATTATGCCAGAATATTGGTAAAAATTTTCTTGTGAAATTCTTGTCTTTTAGTGTCGGGATTACTATTCACGTATACGACACTATTCACGTATACGACACTATTCACGAATACGATACTATTCACAGAAAAATTAAAATTTCATTTTTTTGTCCAAAATATCTATTATGGATACTAGCTTTGATTGTATCCATGTTTTGGTCATTCTTGAATTTTACTTCACTATGATTATTAATGAAGTATTTTTGAACTCGGATTGTTTAAAGTACGAATCCTTAATATTTGTTCTTTTGTTTCACTGGATTCGTTTTCTTTAAAATATTGTTCATCATCCTCGGTCCTAAATGATAGTATTATTGAATATCTTTGGCACAGTAGTGAAAAAGATGATTGATTTTCTTATGAATATCTTTGGCCCGTGTAGCAAAAGACGCATGTGTGTTGAGATGAACATGACCGACTGATGAATATCTTTGGCCTGTAGTGCAAAGATGAATATTTGATTTAAGATTTGATTGATGTTACAGGGATAAAATATTGATGATGGAGTTTTAAATTCATAGATAGTAGTAGATTTCATTCTCTACGTAACTCTTCTATGAATTATTATTTCCGCTGCGAATATTGATCTGAAACTTGTTGTCTATTGTATTTTATCAGATTTTTTTCCCTGTTGAAGACTAACGATAATTTGTTATATATTATCTTAGTCATAATATTTTTTACTGGGCTAGTTGAGCGCACCCTTTTTTCTTTTTGTTCCATTTTTCTTCTCAGGAGATGAGAATGTAGCGAGTTCTAGTCGCGGTATAGAATGATGGTTCTAGAGAGTTGTTTTAGTAGTCCTCACCATTTTTGTAAAATAATGTATCAATAATTGTAATGAGGACTTATTTGAGTGTGGATATTGTCTAGAAGACAATATTTGTATTTAAACTCACAGTTTATATGTTGTATTAATAAAGTTATAGTTGTTTCTGTACCATGTTATTGACGACTCAAAATGGGTGATGTATACCTATTTTGGGGGCGTCACACGCACGGTATTGATTATTGATGCTTACGTGAGAAGTCACTCAGTTATGCTCAATTATTGCTACAGTAATTATTGCATAGTATCTCACGTTATTTGATTCAATTATTATCACATTATCATATGCATAATATTTTATATTATTAAATCAATAATTAAGACAATAAAGTTATTCATATTATTATTTGCAATATTGACAATGTCTAGAAAGTTCTGTCGAGGAGAGGTTTGGTCACTTAATTGCGCGCCAATAGAGAGAAATCCTTATTGGAAAGCCCCCTCTTTTCCTGGGAACGATCTGGTTGTTAAATATTGTGAGCTATAATATTAATGATGAATAATTGTTGAAGTATTAAGAATGTGTTTATTAAAGATAAGTGAATTACAAAATTTAGAGGGGAATAATGCAAACTTGGAAAACTTTTAGGGGTACTAAAGTGTAATAAGTTAAATCAATCTGGACCATTGGTAGTGGTTTTAATAGTAAATCAATCTGGACCATTGATTGTGGTTTTAATAGTAAATCAATCTGGACCATTGATGGTGGTTTTAATAATAAATCAATTTGGACCATTGATGGTGGTTTTAAAAGTAAATCAATCTGGACCGTCGGTGGTGGTTTTAAAAGTAAATAAATCTGGACCGTCGGTGGTGGTTTTAAAAGTAAATCAATCTGGACCATCGGTGGTGGTTTTAAAAGTAAATCAATCTGGACCGTCGGTTGTGGTTTTAATAGTAATCAATATGGACTGTCCGTTCTAATAGTGAATCAATCTGGACCGTTCGTGAATTAGTTATTATTTAGTCCATTCTCCTATAAATAGAAGCTTAATTCTTCTTTCATGCTCACCAATTCACTGAGATTCATAAAGAGACACTATAGAGAGGGAAACTATAGAGAGCAAGAAGAAGAGTATTCTGCTACTTCACTTTTGCAGTATCCAACTTTCTACTAAGGTAAGGGATATTATTTGTTGTAAGGGGTATTATATCTTTCGCATTCATAAGGAATACTATTTTTTGTATTTATCCTTTAGTATTTTGAATAACCTGCTCACGCTGAATTACGCATCTGTATTTACGGTGAAAATCCATTTGCAGTTTTCGTATGTTAATTTTTTTCATATTCTAAAATCTAAACTTACTATGGTAAGTATTTCTTCTATAATCCTTGAAATTAGTGGAATATCCGTGAGTTTTGCGCTTCATCCAATATCATTTTATTGGAATATTGATATGAAATTTCTTATTAAATATCAATATTTTCACCCGAAGTACTATTCACGAGTTACTATTCACCCAGTTACTATTCACTATAATATTATTCACTCGGGTATTCGGGGCACTTTTCATGCCTGGGTACTATTCACGAGTTACTATTCACTCAAATATTGTTCACTCAGGTATTTGGGGCACTTTTTATGTCGGGGTACTATTCACAAAGTACTATTCATAGGGTACTATTCACGGGGTACTATTCACCGAAAAATTTATTTCTTTTCTGTCCAAATTATTTTTGATACATGGATAATATTCTTGAATTTTACTCCACAAAGAAGTATCATGTTGAAAATTCGGACATTATTGAATTCTAGATAAATTAAATTATAAATCTTTAAAAATTTATCCTTTACTTTCTTTTAATTGAATTCTTATATCAATGTCATCATCCTCATGCTTATATTGTGATGAAAGTCATCTTTGGCTTACGTGCATAGATGGACTGTTGATTGGTATGATTATGACCAGGGATAATTCGGTATAGTCATGACCATTGATGATTACACGAATAATTCTTGGCCCATAGTGCAAGAATAATTTGTGGACGTGATACTAATGAATACCCTTGGCCCGTAGTGCAGGGATGATTCGATGATGTGATCTATTTATTGTCGAGTCCCAAAGAATAAAGTTAATGATAAACTTTTTAAATCATAGAAAATAGTAGATATCATGCTCTACTTGACTCTTCTAATGGATTGCTTGTTCCGCTGTAGTTAAATTTGTTGTCTATTATATTCTATCAGTTTAACATTGTTGAAGGCCTAATGATAACTTATTCTGCATTATCTTAGTCATAATATTTCTTACTGGGCTAGTTCAGCTCACCCTTTTTACTTCCATTGTTCTCTTCAGGAAATGAGAACGTAGCTGGGACTAGTCGGGGAACGGAGTGATGGCCCGAGATGATGTTATAGTAGTCCTCACTATTCTATAAAATAGTGTGCCAATAAATGTAATGAGGACTCTATTTGAGTTTGGATATTGTCTAGATGACAATATTCGTGTAAAAACTCTCAGTTCATGTTGTATAATTAAGTTTGTATTTATATTCAGTACCATGTATTTGGTGACCCAAGATAGGTGATGTATACCTATTTTGGGGGCGTCACAGTTGGTATCAAAGCTTAGGGATATGATCCCTGCCTGAGATGTGAGACAAGAACTAGGAGGGGAGAGATGGGGAATTCCTTCGCTAGTATTACCTACCTAAGTTTATTTGGTATTTAATTGGTCGGTCAGAGTATAGGGATAATATGTGGCATGTCAATTAACCCTTGTTTTATGAAAGTGTTTGAAAATGGCATCTAAAAATATTTAGATAAGCAATGAAGCACATGAGACTATTGAGTCACCAACGATCAATACCCAGGATAATGTGAAATAGGAAGACAATAATCCTCAGGTAAACAACAACACCGATCAAATGATGAACGATGAGATGTTCAGAGGCTTCATGCAACATCAGGCGAGAGCAGCTCCCATTCAAAATGCAGGTGGACACACTGACAACTCACAGATGGTCATCGCTAAACAATTCAAGGAGCTGGGACCATCAAAGTTTTGGGGAGAGCCAAAATAACTTAAGGCGGAGACGAGGATAAAGCAGATCACCAAGATATTTGATGTCTTGGGATGCTCCGAGGAGCAAAAGGTTCCCTTTGCCACCTTCTTGTTGAGAGGAGAAACAGATTATTGGTGGGAATCGAAGAAAGCGTACTCTAACTCGCGCAGACTCAAAATGTCTTGGGAGAAGTTCCAAGAGTCGTTTCTATGACAAGTACTTTCATGAAAGTATTCGTCACATGAAGGAGGTGAAGTTTATCAAGTTGGAGCAAAACAATATGACTGTGTCGCAGTACGAGGCTAAGTTTGTCGAGTTGTCCCGGTTCGTATCCCATTTGGTTCATAATGAGGAGAGAATGACGTGAATGTTTCTACGAGGTTTGAGACCCGAAATATGTCAATACCTCATTTCTCACAAACTGTGTTTGTATTCAGATGTTGTAAATTGGGCTTAGTTATTGGAGCGCGATAATGAGTCAACCCAACCAAGAGAGAGCAGCCGACAAGTCGATAATACCAGTGGTAGTAGTCATCAAAGTGGTGACAACAAACGTGGAGGGAATCAACATGCCAGAAATGGTAACCACTCCGGTGGTAATAACAGCCAAGATAATAGAAGTGGAAATTTCAGGAAGAGGAGATTCAATAATGATGGAAAGACGTCAGCACCAACAACTGTTGTTAAGGAAGGAGAACGACCGCCAGTCGTATGTTACAAATCTTTGAGGGAAGGACACATCACCCAAATCATGACGCACCTACCCAAAGCATGTTACAATTGTGGAAGAGAAGTTTACCTAGCCCGATTTTATCGTGCACCAAAGTCAAGTTCAGCTGGGATGGAGGCATCAAAGGCCGTCCCAGACAAGACAAAACTGGTAGTACAAGGGAGAGCGTTGGATCCCAACTTTTATGAATAAAGATTAAAATTTTCTCGAAATATATTTTTGAATATTATGGTGTGGATATGATATAATGTTATAGTTGTGGGTAATATTTATAAATTTTGCAAAGTAAGCAAGTTGTTATAAAATATTCGTTGTGTCGGGGAATGTTTGTTTTAACAGGGAATATTCGTACGATGGCACAATCATTAGTGGACCCCACAACAGAAGTATTGTCATATTTAGAAAATGACAGAATTATCTTTTTATAAAAATAACGGCGAAATTTTTATCGTTAAAGCATTGAACTACGGTAGTAAAAAATACGAAGAATACGTGTGGTTGCATAGTAGCATACTGCAGTATTAATTATTGATGCTTACGTAAGAAGTCACTCATTATACTCAATTATTACACGATAATTGTTTGTATTATATCTCTCATATTATTGATTCAATTATTATCACAAAGATTATCATCGCATAATATGTTATATTATTAAATCAATAATTGAGACGACAAAGTTATTCATATTATTATTTGCAATATTAACAATGTCTATAAGTTACATCGAGGAGAGGTTTGGTCACCTAATCAAGGCGCTAATAAGGAGAAATCCGTGATCGGAAAGCCCCTCTTTCACGGGAGCGACTTGGTTGTTAAATATTGTGAGTTATAATATTAATGATGAATAAGTTCGTGTTGATTAAAGATGAAATTGATAGTTCCATTGTGTTGGGATTATTAGTGTTAGTGGAAATCGACATTTATTTCGATAATAATTGATGTCTGGAAGTTATATTGACCAATCGGGTAATTAATCGGATAAATGAGCAATTAATTACTATTAATTCACATGATTATAACTATTTGTTCACATGTGTGTACTATTGATTCACATGCATGTACTATTAGGGGAGGTGGTTCAAGATTGATAATACTTGCATGACTAAATTAAAAATTGATGAATAGATGAAGGTACTATACTGTAATTATTTTTTTCACATGTATAGAACTATTGAGTCACATGATTGTACTATTGATTCACATGATATATTATTATGGGTGGTGGTGCAAGTTTGATAATACTTGCAGGACTAAATTAAAAGTAAAGAAAAAGATGAAGGTATTGTACTGTAATATTTCGAGCCCCAAAACGTGCAATTATCGAAATTATATTTTCCTATAAATATAAGCTCATTCTTCCTTCATTCTCACCAATTCACTAAGACTCACAAGAGCAATTATAGAGAGAGAAGCTATAGAGAGAGAAGCTATAGGGAGAAAGAAGAAGACTAGTCTGCTACTTCACTACTCCAGTATCCAGTATTCTTCTGAGGTAAGGGGTATTATTTATTTCATATTCTGAAGAGATTATTTTTCATATTTGTATGAATATTATTTTCGTTCAATATTCATAAAGAATATTATCTTCGTTAAATATTCGTAGGAATATTATCTTGGTTAAATATTCGTTGGAATATTATTTTCATTCAACAGTTGTAAGGGATGTTATTTTTTGTAAAATATTCGCTTGAAATAATATTTTCTTCCATATAGTATGTAAGTAATATTATTTCGTTTCAGATTTTGAATTCTATACTCATTTTGTTGAAGTTTTGGCTTCTATACTCCATGAAATTAGTAGAATATCCTTGATATTTGCGCTTCATCCAGTATCTTTTCATGAAAATATTATTCTGAGTTTTCTTCATAATTATTGATCTTTTCATGACAGAATACTATTCATGAATTACTATTTACAGGTTACTGTTCACCTGGTTACTATTCACTCAAATATTATTCACTCGGGTATTCGGGGCACTTTTCATACCGGAGTACTATGCATGAGTTACTATTCACGGGTTACTATTCACCCGAATATTATTCACTCGGGTATTTGGGATAGTTTTCATGTCGGGGTACTATTCCCGAAGTATTATTCACAGGGTATTATTCACGGGGTACTATTTACCCAAAAATATATTTCTTCTCTGTCCAAATTATTTTTGGTACACGAATATTATTCTTAAATTTTACTCTACAAAGCAGTATCATGTTGACAATTTGGATATTTTTAAACTCTGGATAAATTTAAAGTCTTTAATATTTATCCTTGATTTCGTTTGATTTGATTTCGTTTGATAATTGCTTATATCATTGTCATCATCCTCGTGCTTATATTGTGATGAAAGTCATCTTTGGCTTACGTGCATAGATGGACTATTGATTGGTATGATTATGACCAGGTATCATTCGGTATAATCATAACCTATGTTACAAATGATGTGGTAAAATTCCTCATTGGCCCGTAGTGCATTGATGGACAGTTGTTGGTATGATTATGACCATGGATTATTCGGTATAATCATGACCATTGGTGATTACATGATTATCCTTGGCCCGTAGTAGAAGGATGATTCGATGATGTGGTTTATTTATTAAGCCGAGTCTCAGCAATAAATTTGATGAAAAACTTTTTAAAATCATAGAAGATAGTAGATATCATGCTCTACTTGACTCTTCTAATGGATTGCTTGTTCCGCTGCAGTTGTTGATCTAAAACTTGTTGTCTACTATATTCAATTAGTTGTTATACTATTGAAGGCTAAGAATAATTTATTCTGCATTATCTTAGTCATAATATTTCTTACTGGGCTAGTTGAGCTCACCCTTTTTTTTCATTGTTCTCTTCAGGAAATGAGAATATAAATTTGGGATTTAGTCGGGGAATGGAGTGATGGTCCAAGATAAGTGGCTTTAGTAGTCCTCACTATTCTGTGAAATAGTGTGACAATAATTGTAATGAGGACTCCATTGAGGGTGGATATTGTCTAGAAGGCAATATTCTTGTTTAAACTCTCAGCTATGTTTTGTCGTATATTACTCGACAGTTGTATAATTAAGTTTGTATTTGATTTATGTACCATGTATTTGGTGACTCAAGATGGATGATGTATACTTGTTTTGGGGGTGTCACAGTTGGTATCAAAGCTTAGGGATATGATCCCTGGCTGAGATGTGAGACAAGAACTAGGAGGGGAGAGACGGGGAATTACTTCGCTAGTATGACCTACCTAAGTTTATTTGGTATTTAATCGGTCAGTCAAAGTATAGGGATAATATGTGATATACCAATTGACCCTTGTTTTGTGACAGTGTTTGAAAATGGCATCTGAAAATGGTGAGATCAGCAATGAAGCACATGAGACCGTTGAGTCACCAATGATCAATACCCAGGATAATGTGCAACAGGAAGACAATAATCCTCAGGTAAATAACAACACCGATGAGATGATGAACGATGAGATGTTAAGAGGCTTTATGCAATTCACGCAACATCAGGCGAGAAAGACTCCTGTTCAAAATTCAGATGGAAACACTACCAACTCTCGGATGGTCACTGCTAAGTAGTTCAAGTAGCTGGGACCGCCGGAGTTTTTGGGAAAGCCAGAACCACTTAAGGCAGAGACGTGGATAAAGCAAATCACCAAGATATTTGATATCTTGGAATGTCCAGAGGAGCAAAAGGTTCCCTTCGCCACCTTTATGTTGCATGAAGAAACAGATTATTGGTGGGAATCTGTAAAGCGTACCCAGCCTGACGCACTCAAGATGTCTTGGGAGAAGTTCGAAGAGTTGTTCAACGACAAGTACTTTCCCAAAAGTATTCATCACATAAAGGAGGTGGAATTCATCAAGTTGGAGCAAAACAATATGACCGTGTTGCAATACGAGGCTAAATTTGCGAAGTTATCCCGGTTTGCATCCCATTTGGTCGATAATGAGGAGCGAATGACGCGAATGTTTCTAAGAGGTTTGAAACCCTATATACGTCAATACCTCATTTCTCACAAACTTTGTTTATATTCAGATGTTGTGAATAAGGCTCAGTTATTGGAGCGCGATAATGAGTCAGCACAACCAAAAGGCAACGACCAATAACACGATAATACTCGTACCGGTGGCAACGGACATCAGAACAATGATAACCATCATGGGGGAAATTATCATGCCAAGAATGGTAACCACTTCGGTGGTAATCATGGCCAAGATAATAGAAGTGGAAAATTCAAGAAGAGAAGATTTAACGATGATGGGAAGACGTTGGCAGCAGTACCAACACCAGCAACAAATTCTAGGGGAGGAGAACGACTGCCAGTTAGATCCTATAGATGCGGAGAGGAGGGACACATAAGTCCAAACTATTCACAGCCTTCCAAGGTATGTTTTAGTTGTGGAAAAGTTGGTCATATAGCTCGATTTTGTCCTGTAGCGAAATCAAGTTCAGCTGGGACAGTGGCACCAAAGGAGAATATGGCAAAACAAAGTCAGTGGTTTCAGGAAGAGCATTTTTCGTGACTTCTCCAAAAGCGAGTAACCCGAACAAAGTTATCACGGGTTAGTTAATTATAAATTCTTGCGAAGTTTATGCCTTATTAGATACCGGTTCTACCCATTCTTTTATCTCTCTTGCTTGCGCTTAACGTTTAAATTTAACCCCAGAGAAGTTACACTTTGATTTATCTGTTGAAACTCCGTTAGGAAAAACCTTCAATACATGTGTTATCCAAGTCTTGGATGAAGGTCACAGTTTTTAAATGATATTTCTATCATTAATAAATTTCTTGACGTATTCTCTAAAGACTTCCTGGCCTACCCCCAGAGCGTGAAATCGAATTTTATATTGACCCCAGTACAAAACCCATTTCTAAAACCCTTAAATATTTCTTCAACCAAAACGAACGTATAATGCGCCAAAGACGTTGGCTTGAGTTGTTGAAGATTACGACCATACCATTCAATATCATCGTAGAAGAGCGAACGTGGTAGCTGACGCGTTTAGTAGAAGATCGTATGCGGTTACGAGTGTGACGTTTTTAACACAAAAAAACCCATTTTATATAACTTACAAATGATGGAGATAGAGTTAAAGACTCTAGGGACCCACGTGGTGATATCAAATATACGAGTAGAATCGACTTTAATCGATAAAGTTAAAGGCCACTCAAGCTACAGACCTGGAGTTGATGAATACGAAAAAGAAGGTTGAAGAAGGTGTTATTCTAGAAGTAAGAGTCGATGAAGAGAGGAAATCTCAACCCTCGATTTTATTAGTCTATTTGAAATCCTCGATTGAGTAGGAACTGTAGCCTATAGAATTACTTTACCTCAAAGTATGTCGCGTGTTCATAACATTTTTCACGTATCAATGTTACGTAAATATGTGGACGACCCGAACCACATTATTGAATTATAACTAGACGAGATAGCAGAAGATTTAACGTATGAGGAGATATCTGTTAAAATGTTGGATAAGAATGAACATATTCTACGCTCAAAGGTTATATCTCAAGAGTTAGAATCTGACGAGGTATCATCACCTCTTCGGCATACCAGGTACACACCCTAATTTCGAGGACGAAATTTCATAAGAAGGGGAGGTTGTAAAACCTCAACTTTTATGAATAAAGATTAAAATTTTCTCGAAATATATTTTTGAATATTGTGGTGTGAATATGATATAATGTTATAGTTATGGGTAATATTTACAAATTTTTCAAAGTAAGCAAGTTGTTATAAAATATTCGTTGTGTCGGGGAATATTTGTTTTAACAGGGAATATTCGTAAGATGGCACAATTATTGGTGCATCCCACAACGGAAGTATTGTCGTATTTAGAAAACGACAGAATTATCTTTTTATAAAAATAACGGCGAAAGTTTTATCGTTAAACTGTTGAACTACCCGGTAGTAAAAGTACAGTAATACGCGTGGTTGCATAGTAGCACACGGTATTAATTATTGATTCTTACTTAAGAAGTCACTCAGTTATACTCAATTATTGCTACAGTAATTAATGCATCATATCTCTCATATTATTGATTCAATTATTGTCACAGTAT
The DNA here is from genome assembly GCA_020205605.1 of Panax ginseng. NCBI lineage: Eukaryota > Viridiplantae > Streptophyta > Magnoliopsida > Apiales > Araliaceae > Panax > Panax ginseng. The sequence goes on along the minus strand of CM035128.1, from coordinate 32,127,159 downwards.
CGTATGCATAATATGTTATATTATTAAATCAATAATTGAGACAACAAAGTTATTCATATTATTATTTGCAATATTAACAATGTCTAGAAGTTCTGTCAATGAGAGGTTTGGTCACCTAATTGCACGCCAATAAGGAGAAATCCTTATCGAAAAGCCCCCTCTTTCTTGGGAATGACCTAGTTGTTAAATATTATGAGTTATAATATTAATGATGAATAAGTTCGTGTTGATTAAAGATGAAATTGATAGTTCCATTGTGTTGGGATTATTAGTGTTAGTGGAAATCGACATTTATTTCGATAATAATTGATGTCTAGAAGTTATATTGACCAATCGGGTAATTAATCGGATAAATGAGCAATTAATTGCTATTAATTCACATGATTATAACTATTTGTTCACATGTGTGTACTATTGATTCACATGCATGTACTATTAGGGGAGGTGGTGCAAGATTGATAATACATGCATGACTAAATTAAAAATGGAGAAATAGATGAAGGTACTATACTGTAATTATTTTTTTCACATGTATAAAACTATTGAGTCACATGATTGTACTATTGATTCACATGATATACTATTAGGGGAGGTGGTGCACGTTTGATAATACTTGTAGGACTAAATTAAAAGTAAAGGAAAAGATGAAGGTATTGTACTGTAATATTTCGAGTCCCAAAACGTGCAATTATCGAAATTATATTTTCCTATAAATAGAAGCTCATTCTTCCTTCATTCTCACCAATTCACTAAGACTCACAAGAGCAATTATAGAGAGAGAAGCTATAGAGAGAGAAGCTATAGGGAGAAAGAAGAAGAGTAGTCTGCTACTTCACTACTCCAGTATCAAGTATTCTTCTGAGGTAAGGGGTATTATTTATTTCATATTCTGAAGAGATTATTTTACATATTCGTATGAATATTATTTTTTTTAATATTCATAAAGAATATTATCTTCGTTAAATATTCGTAGGAATATTATCTTGGTTAAATATTCGTTGGAATATTATTTTCATTCAACAGTTGTAAGGGATGTTATTTTTGTTCAATATTCGCTTGAAATAATATTTTCTTCCATACTCTATAGTATGTAAGTAATAGTATTTCGTTTCAGATTTTGAATTCTATACTCATTTTGTTGAAGTTTTGGCTTCTATACTCCATGAAATTAGTAGAATATCCTTGATATTTACGCTTCATCCAGTATCTTTTCATGGAAATATTATTCTGAGCTTGCTTGATAATTATTGATCTTTTCATGATGGATGGGATACTTTTCATGTCGGAGTACTATTCTCGAAGTACTATTCATAGGGTACTATTCATGGGGTACTATTTACCCGAAAAATATATTTCTTCTCTGTCCAAATTATTTTTGGTACACGAATATTATTCTTGAATTTTACTCTACAAAGCAGTATCATGTTGGCAATTTAGATATTTTTAAACTCTGGATAAATTTAAAGTCTTTAATATTTATCCTTGATTTTGTTTGATTTGATTTCGTTTGATTATTGCTTATATCATTGTCATCATCCTCATGCTTATATTGTGATGAAAGTCATCTTTGGCTTACGTGCATAGATGGACTGTTGATTGGTATGATTATGACCAGGGATCATTCGGTATAATCATAACCCATAATGTTACAAATGATGTGGTAAAAGTCCTCATTGGCCCGTAGTGCATTGATGGACAGTTGTTGGTATGATTATGACCAGGGATTATTCGGTATAATCATGACCATTGGTGATTACATGATTATCCTTGGCCCGTAGTGCAAGGATGATTCGATGATGTGGTTTATTTATTAAGTTGAGTCTCAGCGATAAATTTGATGAAAAACTTTTTAAAATCATAGAAGATAGTAGATATCATGCTCTACTTGACTCTTCTAATGGATTGCTTATTCCGCTGTGGTTGTTGATATAAAACTTGTTGTCTATTATATTCTATCAGTTGTTATACTGTTGAAGGCTAAGGATAATTTATTCTGCATTATCTTAGTCGTAATATTTCTTACTGGGCTAATTGAGCTCACCCTTTTCTTTCATTGTTCTCTTCAGGAAATGAGAATATAGCTGGGACGAGTCGGGGAATGGAGTGATGGTCCAAGATAAGTGGCTTTAGTAGTCCTCACTATTCTATGAAATAGTGTGACAATAATTGTAATGAGGACTCCATTGAGATTGGATATTGTCTAGAAGGCATTATTCTAGTCTAAACTCTCAGCTATGTTTTGTTGTATATTACCCGACAGTTGTATAATTAAGTTTGTATTTGATTTATGTACCATGTATTTGGCGACTCAAGATGGATGAGTATACCTGTTTTGGGGGTGTCACAGTTGGTATCAAAGCTTAGGGATATGATCCCTGACTGAGATGTGAGACAAGAACTAGGAGGGGAGAGATGGGGAATTCCTTCGCTAGTATGACCTACCTAAGTTTATTTGGTATTTAATCGGTCAGTCAGAGTATATGGATAATATGTGATATGTCAATTAACCCTTGTTTTGTGACAGTGTTTAAAAATGGCATCTGAAAATGTTGAGATCAACAATAAAGCACAAGAGACCGTTGAGTCACTAACGATCAATACCAAGGATAATGTGCAACAGGAAGACAATAATCCTCAGGTAAATAACAACACCGATCAGATGATGAATGATGAGATGTTTAGAGGCTTTATGCAATTCATGCAAAATCAGGCGAGAAAGACTCCTGTTCAAAATTTAGGTGGAAACACTGCCAACTCTCGGATGGTCACTGCTAAGCAGTTCAAGGAGCTGGGACCGCTGGAGTTATTAGGAAAGCCAGAACCACTTAAGGCGGAGACGTAGATAAAGAAAATCACCAAGATATTTGATATCTTAGAATGCTTAGAGGAGCAAAAGGTTCCCTTCACCACCTTTATGTTGCGTGAAGAGGCAGATTATTGGTGGAAATCTGTAAAGCGTACCCAGCCTGACGCACTCAAGATGTCTTGGGAGAAGTTCTAAGAGTTGTTCAACGACAAGTACTTTCCCGAAAGTATTCGTCACATCAAGTTTGAGAAAAACAATATAACCGTGTCGCAATACGAGGCTAAATTTGCGGAGTTATCCCGGTTTGCATCCCATTTGGTCGATAATGAGGAGCGAATGACGCGAATGTTTCTAAGAGATTTGAAACCCGATATACGTCAATACCTCATTTCTCACAAACTTTGTTTATATTCAGATGTTGTGAATAGGGCTCAGTTATTGGAGCGCGATAATGAGTCAGCACAACCAAAAGGCAATGACCAGTAACATGATAATAATCGTACTGGTGGCAACGGCCATCGGAACAATGATAACCTTCGTGGGGGAAATTATCATGCCAAGAATGGTAACCACTTCGGTATTAATCATGGCCAAGATAATAGAAGTGGAAAATTCAAGAAGAGAAGATTTAACGATGATAGGAAGACGTTGGCAGCAGCACCAACACCAGCAACAAATTCTAGGGGAGGAGAACTGTGAGATCCCGAATTTTATGAAATAAAAGTATTCAATTTTTTATTTTGGTAAATGGTTAAATTGATAAAAGGTTAAAGTTAAGGGTGATATTTGAAAATTTTTCAAAGTAAGAAAGTTTTCATAAAATAATCGGTAGTAAAAGTATAGTAATACGCATGGTTGCATAGTAGCACACGGTATTGATTATTGATGCTTACATGAAAAGTCACTTAGTTAGAATCAATTATTGCTACAGTAATTGCTGCATCATATCTCTCATATTATTGATTCATTTATTGTCACAGTAGCATCTGCATAATATATTATATTATTAAATCAATAATTGAGACGACAAAGTTATTCATATTATTATTTGTAATATTGATAATGTTTAGAAGTTCTGTCAAGAAGAGATTTGGTCACCTAATTGCGCGCCAATAAGGAGAAATCCTTATCAGAAAGCCCCCTCTTTCTTGGGAACGACCTGGTTGTTAAATATTGTGAGTTATAATATTAATGATGAATGTTATTAAAAATTGAATTTGAGTTCGGAGTTGAATTTGGAGACGCGGACGTGATATTTGAGTTCGGAATAATTAAATTAGTAGAAATAGACTATAAACACAAAATTTGTCGGGGTTGACTTTTTGGTCAAAAAAGTCAACAGTTGACTTTTTCAAAAAAAGTCAAACTTCGAAATTTCAAAAATGAAATTTTTGAGAAAAATATTTTCATTGTGTTGGGATTGTTAGTGTTAGTGGAAATCGACATTTATTTCGATAATAATTGATGTCTAGAGGTTATATTGACCAATCGGGCAGTTAATCGAATAAATGAGCAATTAATTACTATTAATTCACATGATTGTAACTATTTGTTCATATGTGTGTACTATTGATTCACATTCATGTACTATTAGGGGAGGTGGTGCAAGATTGATAATACTTTCATGACTAAGTTAAAAATGGAGGTATAGATGGAGGTACTATACTGTAATTTGTATTTTCACATGATTATAACTATTGATTCACATGATTGTACTATTAATTCACATGATATACAATTAGGGGAGGTGGTGCAAGTTTGATAATACTTGCATGACTAAAGTAAAAATGAAGAAAAAGAGGAAGGTATTATACTGTAATATTTTGAGCCCCAAAACGTGCAATTATCGAAACTATATTTTCCTATAAATAGAAGCTCATTCTTCCTTCATTTCTCACCAATTCAGTATAGCTATAGAGCAATTATTATAGAGAGAAATTATAGAGAGAAAGAAGAAGAAAAGTCTGTAAGACCCTAACTTTTATGTATAAATATGAATTTTCTATAATTATCATTTTTGAATATTATGGAATGAATTTGATATAATGCTATAGTTGTGGGTAATAGTTATAAATTTTGCAAAGTACGCAAGTTGTTATATAATATTCGATTGGTCGGGGAATATTCGTTTTAACAGGGAATATTCGTTCGACATCACAGTCATTGGTGGACCCCACAACGGAATTATTGTCGGATTGAGTAAACGACAAAAATATTTTACGAAAATAACGGTGGAAGTTTTATCGTTAACTGTTGAAACACCCGGTGTTAAAAGTACAGGAATACGCGTGGTAGCATAGTAGAACACGGTATTGATTATTGATGCTTACATGAGAAGTCACTCAGTTTTGTTCAATTATTGCTACAGTAATTGTTGCATAGTATCTCACGTTAATTGATTCAATTATTGTCAATATTTTTAAATCAATAATTGAGACGGCGAAGTTATTATTATTATTATTTGCAATATTAATGATGTCTAGAAATTCTGCCAAGGAGAGGTTTGGTCACCTAATTGCGCACCAATAGGGAGAAATCCTTATTGGAAAGCCCCCTCTTTCTTGGGAACGACCTGGTTGATTAATAGTGTGAATTATAATAATGATGATGAAGTTTTGTTTTATTAGTATTATTAATGTAATAAAACAGAAAAGCTTTTTATATAAAACAGAATACTTTTATAAAGTTATTCGTTTTATTAGACTATAAATAGAATATATTATATTCTATTATGCATAGTGTTTTGCATAGTAAAATCTTTTTATATAAAACATAATACTTTTATAAAGTTATTCGTTTTATTAGACTATAAATAGAATATATTATATTTTATTATGCATAATGTTTGCATAGTGCCTACATAGTATTTTTCATAGTAAAATCTTTTTATATAAAACATAATAATTTTATAAAGTTATTCGTTTTATTAGATTATAAATTGAATATATTATATTTTATTTAAAAGATTTTGTTTTATTAGAATATTTTATAGTAAACCAATCTAGATCGCTTGGTTTAAAAGTAAATCAATCTAGACCGATCAGAATTAGTTACTATTAGGTCCATTCTCCTATAAATGAAGCTCATTCCTTCATTATTTCTTACTTAATTCCTTTGAAACTCTCAGAGAGAGAAACTATAAAGAGAAAGAAGAAAAGTATACGCTACTTGAGTACTCTATATCCAGCTTTTTTCTAAGGTAAAGGGTATTATTTCTTTCATATTCATGAAGAGAACTTACATTATTCCATTTTTTATTCTATTGGAATAAACTTTGTATACTGATCTACCCTATACTTGGTGAAATTCTTACATTATTTTATTCTTTATCATTATGTTGGAATAACTACATCGTCATGAAATACCGCATACATGGTGAAATTCTTACATTATTCCATTCTTTATTATTACGTTGGAACATCACATGCATGCAAGCGCTACGCATGACTGACACAAGTTCCATTATTTATTATTCTGTTGGAATAACTTTGTATATGGCTTGATCATCGCATGCACGATGATTTCTTTTGTTATTCCATTCTTTATTATACTCAGTTGGTTAAAGTTTTGACTTCTATACTCCATAAAATTAGTGGAATATCCTTGATATTTGCGCTTCATCCAGTATCTTTTCATGGAAATATTCTTCTAAGCATTCTTGAATTTTACTCTACAAAGAAGTATCATGTTGACAACTTGGACGTTATTAGTTCCTAGATAAATTAATTCTTGAACTTGTTTTATTGAATTCTTATATCATTGTCATCATCCTCATGTTTATATTATGTTAAAAGTCATCTGTGGCCTGTAGTGCATAGATGGACTTGGTATGATTATGACCAGGGATTAATCGGTATAATCATGATCGTAATGTTACAAATGATGTGGTAAAAGTCCTCATTGGCCCGTAGTGTATTGATGGACAGTTGTTGGCATGATCATGACCATTGATGAATACACGAATATCCTTGGCCCGTAGTGCATGAATAATTTGTGGTTGTGATACTAATGAATATCCTTGGCCGTAGTGCAGGGATGATGTGGATTATTTATTAAGATGAGTCCCAGCGATAAAAGTGATGAAAAACCTTTTAAATCATAAAAGATAGTAGATTTTATTCTCTACTTGACTCTTTTAATGGATTGCTTGTTCACCGTAGTTAAACTTGATGTTTGTTATATTGTATCGATTTTAACTTTGTTGAAGGCTAACGATAATTTATTACGTATTATCTTAGTCATAATATTTCTTCTTGGCTAGTTGAGCTCACCCTTTTACTTTCATTGTTCTCTTGAGGAAATGAGAGCGTAGCGAGGGACTAATCGGAAAGCGGGTGGCGGTCCGGATAATAGCATTAGTAGTCCTCACTATTCTATTAAATAGTGTGATAATAAATGTAATGAGGACTCAATTGAGTGTGGATATTGTCTAGATGACAATATTTGTATTAAAACTCACGACATATGTTTTTTGTCGTAATTTTACATTGTTGTATAATTAAGTTGTATTTGAATTTTATACCATGTATTTGGTGACTCAAGATGGGTGATGTATACCTATTTTGGGGGCGTCACAGTTGGTATCAAAGCTTAGGCATATGATCCCTGGCTGAGATGTGAGACAAGAACTAGGAGGGGAGAGACGACGAATTCCTTCGCTAGTATGACCTACCTAAGTTTCATTGGTATTTAATTGGTCGGTCAGAGTATAGGGATAATATATTGCGTGTCAATTAACCTTTGTTTTGTGGCAGTATTTGAAAATGGCATCCGAGAATGTTGAGATTAGCAATGGACCATAGGAGACCGTTGAGTCTCCACAGATCAATAATCAGGATAATGTGTATCGGGAAGGCGACAATCCTCGTGCAAACAACAACCTTGACCCGGATGATGAACGATGGAATGTTCGGAGGCTTTATGCAATTCATGCAACATCGCAAGAGGCGGCTCTCTGTACAAAATGTAGGTGGAAACTTTGGCAACTCTTGGCCGGTCACGCTTAAGCGATTCAAGGAAGCTGGGACCACCGGAGTTTTTGGAGAGCCAAACCACTTAAAGGCGGAGGCGTGGATAAAGCGAGATCTGCAAGATATTTGATATCTTAGGTTGCTCAGGAGCAAAAGGTTCCCTTGCCACCTTCATGTTGCGCAAGAGGAGAGGCGGATTCTTGGTGGGAATCGTAAAAGCGTACTCAACTTTGCCGCACTAAAGATTACTTGGGAGAAGTTCCAAGAATTGTTCAACGACAAGTACTTTCCGAAAGTATTCGTCACATAAAAGAGGTAGAGTTCATCAAGTCGAGCAAAACAACATGGCCAGTGTCGTAGTGACGGAAGCCAAGTTTTTGCCGAGTTGTCGGTTTGCGTCCCATTTAGTTGATAATGAGGAGAGAATGACGCGAATGTTTCTAAGAGGTTTGAAACCCAAGATACGTCAATATCTTATCTCTCATAAATTGTATTTGTATTCAAATGTTGTTAATAGGGCTCAGTTATTGAGCGCGATAATGAGTCAACCCAACCAAAAGAAGCGTGCGGCAAAATGATAATACTAGTGATACTTGATTATCGAAGCGGTGACAATAAGCGTGGAGGAATCAACATGCGAAATGGTAACCACTTCGGTGGTAATCATGGCCAAAACAATAAGAATGGACATTTCAAGAAGAGGAGATTCAACAATGATGGAAAAGGCGTCGACCAAAGATTTTGTTGTTAATGAAGGAGAACGACCACCTATCATATGCTTCAAATGCGGAGAGGAGGGACACATCAGTCCAAACTGCGCGATGCCGTCCAAAACATGTTATAATTGTGGAAGAGAAGGTCACCTAGCCCGATTTTGTCATTCACAGAAGACAAGTTTAGTTAGGATGGAGGCACCAAAGGACGTCCCAGAAAAGTCAAAGCCAATAGTACAAGGGAGAGCATTTGTCGTGACCTCCCAGAAAGCAAGGAACCCGAACGAGGTCATCATGGGTAAGCTTATCGTAAACTCTAGCGAAGTTTATACCTTATTTGATACCGGTTCTACCCATTCTTTTATTTCTCCTACTTGCGCTCAACGTTTAAATTTGACTCCGGAGAAATTGGACTTTGACTTATCTGTTGAAACTCCATTGGGAGAAACCTTCATTACATCCATTGTTTATAAGTCTTATTTGTTTCAAATCGGTACCCTCACATTACCTGTTGATCTTATTTCATTGAAAATACTTGCATTTGACGTAATTCTAGGGATTGATTGGTTAACTACTCATCATGCAAAAATTAATTATTTTTGTAAGGTTGTTAGCTTTCATATTCCTAACCAACCTATTATGCGAATTCAAGCAACCAAACCATTAAAATCAATCACTGTCATCTCAAGCCATAAAGCTATTCGTTTATTAAAAAATAGATGTCAAGCTTTCTTAGCTAATGTCACGGATCTAAGCAAAAATACGTCAGTTTTTGAATGATATTTCTATTATTAATGAATTTCCTGACGTATTCCCTGAAGATCTTCCTGGCCTACCCCTAGAGCGTGAAATTAAATTTTGTATCGACCTTGAACCCGGTACAAAATCCATTTCCAAAGCCCCATATCGAATGGCTCCTATTGAACTTCAGGAGTTAAAGACCCAACTGCAGGAATTGTTAGACATCGGTTTCATTCGTCCTAGTACGTTTCCTTGGGGTGCTCCTGTTCTATTCGTGAAAAATAAAGACGGGAGTATGCGACTTTGTATTGATTATCGGGAGTTGAATTATGTCGCCATCAAAAATAGGTACCCATTGCCACGTATTGATGACCTATTTGACCAGTTGCAAGGCGCCAAATTCTTTTCAAAGATTGATCTTCGTTTCGGATATCACCAATTGAAGATTAGAACCGATGACATTCCAAAGACGGCTTTCAGAACTCGGTACGGGCATTATGAATTCCTAGTCATGTCTTTTGGATTGACTAATGCTCATGTTGCCTTCATGGATATGATGAACTGAGTATTCAAGGAATATTTGGATCACTTTGTGGTCATCTTTATTGATGACATCCTTATTTATTCCAAAAGCTGTGAAGATCATGAGCAACACTTGAGGCTGATACTTTAAAAGCTTCTTGAATATAAGCTTTATGCCAAGTTGAAGAAATACGAGTTCTGGCTTGAGGAAGTAGCATTCCTTGGGCACATGGTATCAAGTCATGGAATATCTATTAACCCAGCAAAGATTGAAGATATTCAAATCTGGGAGCAACCTAAATCAGTGATCGAAGTACGTAGCTTTCTCGGCTTAGTTGGTTATTATCGGAGATTCATAGAAGGGTTTTCTCGAATTGCTACTCCCTTAACTCAGCTGACTCGGAAAGATACAAATTTGGTTGGAACGAGGAATGTGAGAAGAGTTTTCAAGAACTCAAGAGAAGACTCATTTCATCATCTGTTCTGACAATATCATCTGGCTCGGAGGGATTTGTAATCTACACTGATGCTTCAGGCAAAGGGTTAGGATGTGTTCTCATGCAACATGGGAAAGTCATAGCCTATGCCTCTCGACAACTCAAAGAATATGAGAGGAATTATCTTACTCATGATCTAGAGTTGGCAGCTGTTATTTTTGCACTAAAGATTTGGAGGCATTACTTTTATGGGGAGAAAGTGGAGATCTTTACGGATGATAAAAGCCTCAAATATTTCTTCACTCAAAAGGAACTCAACATGCGATAGCGACGTTGGCTTGAACTGTTGAAAGATTATGATCATACCATCCAATACCATCCTGAAAAAGCAAACGTGGTAGCTGACACATTTAGTAGAAGATCATATGCGGGTACGAGTGCGATATTGTCAACGCAGAAGCCCATTTTGTATGACTTGCAAAGGATGGAGATAGAGATAAAGACTCCAGGGACCCACGTGATGATGACGAATATACGAGTAGAACCGACTTAATCGATAAAGTTAAAGTTGCTCAAGCTACAGACCTGGAGCTGATGCATATGAGGAAGAAAGTACAGGAATGTGCTATACCGGAAGCAAGAATTGATGAAGAAGGAATACTTCGAGTCAACTCCAAACTTTGTGTTACTAACGATCCTGAGTTAAAGTATAAAATCACGATGGAGGCGCACAACACACCGTTTGCAATCCATCCTGGGAGTACCAAAATGTATCATGATCTTCGACATACATTTTGGTGGGGGCAATATGAAGAGAGAGATAGCGCTGTTTATCTCAAGGTGTTTAACTTGTCAATGAGTTAAGGTAGAACATCAAATACCAAAAGGTCCATTGCAACCACTTGAAATTCCAGAATGAAAGTGGGAACACATTACCATGGATTTCGTTACTAGTCTTCCCAAGGTTTCTCAAGGCATAGATGCAATTTGGGTCATCATCGATAGATTGACCAAGTGCGCTCATTTCTTACCAATCTGAGAAACTTATACACTTGAGCGTCTTGCTTGTATGTACATAAGCGAGATTGTAAGGCGCATGGTATGCCGGTATCCATAGTTTCGATCGAGACCCAAGATTCACTTCACGATTTTGGGTTAGTTTATAAAAAACTATGGGCACGGATTTATGATTTAGTTCGGCATATCATCCTCAAACGGACGGACAATCAGAGAGGACTATTCAAACTCTTGAAGATTTATTAAGACTCTGTGTCTTTGACTTCAAGGGAAGTTGGGACAAGTTTTTAACATTGGTGGAGTTTTCTTACAACAACAGTTATCAAACAAGTATTGGCATGGCTCCATTCGAGGCGTTGTATGGAAGAAAGTGTCGTTCTCCAGTATGCTGGGATGAGGTGGGTGAAGCAACGTTATTGGGACCGGAGTTGGTATGTATGACTACGGAAAAGATTCAAACAATCAAACAACGTATAAAAACCTCACAAGACCGACAAAAGAGTTATACTGATCTTCATCGAAAGGACGTGGAATTCGATATTTGAGATCATGTGTTGTTACGTGTTGCTCCATGGAAAGGAGTTACGAGATTTGGAAAGAGAGGAAACCTCAATCCTTGATTCATTGGCCCATTTTTAATCCTCGATCGAGTAGGGACTATAGCCTATAAACTCGCTTTACCGCCAAGTATGTCTCGTGTTCATAACGTTTTTCATATATCCATGTTACGTAAATATGTGAAAGACCCAAACCACATTATTAAGTTAGAACCGGACAAAATAATGGAAGATTCAACGTATGAAGAGGATCCTGTTCAAATCTTGGATAAAAAGGAACATATTCTACGCTCCAAGGTTATACCTCAAGTCAAAGTTTTATGGAGGAACTACGATGTTGAGGAAATGACCTGGGAGTTAGAATCTGAAATGAAATCAAGGTATCCTTACCTCTTGACATACCAGTATCGTACCCTAATTTCGAGGGCGAAATTTCATAAGAAGGGAGATTGTAAGACCCCAACTTTTATGAATAAAGATGAATTTTCTATAATTATCATTTTGAATATTATGGAATGAATTTGATATAATGTTATAGTTGTGGGTAATAGTTATAAATTTTGCAAAATCACGCAAGTTGTTATATAATATTCGATTGGTGGGGAATATTCGTTTTTTTGAGAGAATATTAAATGACAGCACAATCATTAGTGGACCCCACAATGAAATTATTGTCGGATTGAGTAAACGACAAAAATATTTTATAAAAATAACGGCGGAAGTTTTATCGTTAACTGTTGAAACACCCGGTGTTAAAAGTACAGGAATACGCGTGGTAGCATAGTAGCACACGGTATTGATTATTGATACTTACGTGAGAAGTCACTCAGTTTTGTTCAATTATTGCTTCAATAATTGTTGTATAGTATCTCACGTTAATTGATTCAATTATTGTCGATATTTTTAAATCAATAATTGAGACGACAAAGTTATTAATATTATTATTTGCAATATTAATGATGTCTAGAAGTTTTGCCAAGGAGAGATTTGGTCACCTAATTGCGCGCCAATAGAGAGAAATCCATATTGGAAAGCCCCCTCTTTCCTGGGAACGACCTGGTCGATTAATAGTGTGAATTATAATAATGATGATGAAGTTTTGTTTTATTAGTATTATTAATGTAATAAAACAGAAAAGCTTTTTATATAAAACAGAATACTTTTATAAAGTTATTTGTTTTATTAGACTATAAATAGAATATATTATATTCTATTATGCATAGTATTTTGCATAGTAAAATCTTTTTATATAAAACAGAATACTTTTATAAAGTTATTCGTTTTATTAGACTATAAATAGAATATATTATATTTTATTATGCATAGTGTTTTTGCATAGTATCTGCGATAGTATTTTGCATAGTAAAATCTTTTTTATATAAGCAGAATACTTTTATAAAGTTATTCGTTTTATTATATTATAAATAGAATATATTATATTTTATTTAAAAGATTTTGTTTTATTAGAATATTTTATAGTAAATCAATCTGGACCATCCGTTTAAAAATAAATCAATCTGGACCGTTTAGGAATTAGTTACTATTCAGTCCATTCTCCTATAAATAGAAGCTCATTCCTTCATTATTTCTTACGAATTCACTGAAACTCTAGAGAGAGAAACTATAGAGAGAAAGAAGAAAAGTATTCTATTACTTCACTACTCCTATATCTAGTTTGTTCTAAGGTAAGGGGTATTATTTCTTTCGTATTCATGAAGAAAACTTCTGTTATTCTTATTTTTTATTCATTGGAATAACTTTTATCACGTGATCTACCCTATAGTGGTGAAATTCTTACATTATTCCATTCTTTATTATTATTATGTCGGAATAACTTTGTTTATCGAAGCATCGCATATATGGTGAAATTCTTACATTATTCCATTCTTTATTATTCTTTTGGAACATCCTCACATGCAATGCGTTTACGTATGACTGGTTCCGTTATTTATTATACATTGGAATAACACATCATCGCATTCTATCGCATGCCTAGTGATTTCTTTTGTTATTCTATTCTTTATTATACTCAGTTGGTTAAAATTTTGACTTCTATACTCCATGAAATTAGTGGAATATTTGCGTTTCATCTAGTATCTTTTCATGAAAATATTCTTCTGAGCATTCTTGAATTTTACTCTACAAAGAAGTATCATGTTGACAATTTGGACGTTATTAGTTCCTGGATAAATTAATTCTTGAACTTGTTTTATTGAATTCTTATATCATTGTCATCATCCTCATGTTTATATTATGTTAAAAGTCATCTATGGCCCGGTGTGCATTAGATGGACTTGGTATGATTATGACCAGGATTAATCGGTATAATCATGACCGTAATGTTACAAATGATGTGGTAAAAGTCCTCATTGGCCCGTAGTGCATTGATGGACAATTGTTGGCATGATCATGACCATTGATGAATACACGAATATCCTTGGCCCGTAGTGCATGGATAATTTGTGGTTGTGATACTAATGAATATCCTTGGCCGTAGTACAGGGATGATGTGGATTATTTATTAAGATGAGTCTCAGCGATAAAAGTGATGAAAAACCTTTTAAATCATAAAAGATAGTAGATTTTATTCTCTACTTGACTCTTTTAATGAATTATTTGTTCCGCTGCAGTTAAACTTGATGTTTGTTATATTGTATCAGTTTAACACTGTTGAAGGCTAACGATAATTTATTCTGTATTATTTTAATCATAATATTTCTTACTGGGCTAGTTGAGCTCACCCTTTTACTTTCATTGTTCTCTTCAGGAAATGAGAACGTAGCAGGGACTAGTCGAGGAATGGAGTGAGGATCCAGATAATAGCATTAGTAGTCCTCACTATTGTGTTAAATAGTGTGATAATAAATGCAATGAGTAATCAATTGAGTGTGGATATTGTAAGACCCCAAATAATTAATAAATGAAATTTAATTTCCTCTAATTATTATTTTCAAATAGTAAGGGTTGATGTGATTAATGTGGATAGTTATGGGTAAAATACGCAAATATTTCAAAATAAGCAAGTGGTTATAAAATATTCATTGTTGTCGAGGAATATTCGTTTGGTCGTGGAATATTCTTGCTGTCGGGGAATATTCATACGACAACGCAGTCTTTTGTGGGCCCCATAACGGAAAGCGATTGGATGAAGAAAACGACAAATATAAGTTGTTTAAAAATAATGGCGTAGTTGTTACAATTTACCTTTGTTGGAATACGGTGGTTAAAACACGGTAATACACGTTGTTGCCTGATATTACTGCGGTATTGCACCAATTATTGATTCTTACGTAAGAAGGCACTACTCAATAATGGTTACGATAATTCTTCATTCGATATTTTTTTATTGATTTAATAATTCTTTGCGTTGATATTTTATATTCTTTGTTGTTTCAATAATTGTCATTATACGTATTTTTCATTATCGAAGCAATAATTCATATTATCTGAATAATATTATTAGATAATATTATTGGCAATGTCTAGAAAGTTACATCTAAGGAGAGGTTTGGTCACCTAATTGCTTGCCAAGAAGGAGAAATTCTTATTGGAAAGCCCCTCTTTCTGGGAGGCTGCTGGTTGTCGATATTATGATTACGTAATATTATTCGTGAATAATTAATTATTGATTTATATGATGAGGAAAATATTGATTTTATGTGGATATAGATGGAGAAAATTTTTAATGTGACAATTGTTGAAAATTAAAATTTTATCTTTTTACGATAAAATAATTCATTTAAATATATTATTATATTTTTAATAATATAATAATAGTGATATTTTTACAATGAATGTGTGATATATGAGTATATGAGGAGAAAGAGTATTTTTTTGTTGCAATAAATGTTTAAAACATGTTAAACATATAAATTGGACCCCATTTCTTGATTGAAATTTGATTATAGCTTGTAAAATAAATCAGTTTGTGGATTTGGTCAATTTCTATTTGGAATTTGGAAAATCTTTCTTACGCAAAGTTGTAGAGAATTGAATTTCCTATAAAAATTCACTTAGATTTGAATTTTTTCGACAAAAGGGCTATTTATTGTGAATTATTGAAGTTCAAGTTCAAATAATTGATTTTTGGAAGTTTAAATTATTTTAAATTAGAAAACGTTTTTGGAATGTTTGGGGACATCATTAACATGTGCTTGGTATTTGAAATCAGATGGTCAAGAGGTGCGTAGGAAATTTTGATATATATATTAATATTATATTAAATTTTCTACTTTGGTGTTCTAAGCATTTTTCTATAAATAGGTGCTTAGGTTAGAATTGAAAATCACAATTTAAATCAAGTTTTCTCTCTATATTATCGGCGTATTCTTGTGAGTATTTTGAGTATATTTTGAGTATTGATATACGGTGCAAGTTCAAGTCATAGCCTATATCCCGTGTTTCAAATTTAGAAGTAATCGATCTTTCGAGGTAAGGGATATTTTTTTTTTTTAGTAATGATATTATTTCTTCAATATCATTATCTTTGAAATATTGATCTCAAGTTTTTATCAAATTTGGAACTTTTGGTGTCGGAGTTACTATTCACGTATACGATTTATTCACGATATCGATACTATTCACGAATACGACCTTTATTCATCGAAAAATGAAAATTTTCCTTTTCGTCTAAAATATCTATTGTGGATACTAGCTTTGATTGTATCCATGTTTTGATCATTCTTAAATTTTACACCACTATGATTATTTTTGAGGTATTTTTGGACATGGATAAAACAAAGTACGAATCCTTAATCCTTAATCCTTATCATTTTGTTTCACTTTGGATTCATTTCTTTTAAAATATTTTTCATCATCCTCGGTCTTAAATGATGATATTGTTGAATATCTTTGGCACCGTAGTGCAAAAGATGAATGATTTCGATGAATATCTTTTTGGCGTAGTGCAAAGATGAGCAGTGTTTAGATGAACATGACGGTGATAAATATCTTTGGCCTATAGTGCAAAGATGAATATTTGATTCGAGATATATATTGATTGATGTTCTGAGGAATAAAAGATGAGCGATGGACTTTTAAATTCATACATAGAAGATAGTAGTTTGCATTCTCTACTTAACTCTTCTAATGAATTATTATTTCATTACGAATATTGATTTAAAACTTGTTGTCTATTGTATTCTATTAGGTTTTTCCTGTTGAAGACTAACGATAATTTGTTGTATATTATCTTAGTAATAATATTCTTTATTGGGCTAGTTGAGCTCACCCTTTTCCTTTTTGTTCCATTTTTCTTCTCAGAGGCGAGAATATAGAAAGTGCAGTGGGGTATGGAATGAAGGTTCTAGAGAGAGTTGTTTAGTAGTCCTCACCATTTTTGTAAAATAATGTATCAATAAATATGATGAGGATTTATTTGAGTATAGATATTGTCTAGAAGATAATATTTGTATTCAAACTCACGCTTTTCTTGTTGTAATAATAAAGTTGTAGTTGTTTCATGCGGTATTGACAACTCGGAATGGGTGATGTATACCTATTTTGGGGCGTCACGGTTACAGTATCGAGCTTAGGATATGATCTCTGGCGGAGATCGGGAATAGAACTAGGAGGAGAGGCGAGTAAATCCTTCGCTAGTGTGTTCTACCTAAGCTTATTTGTTAGTTAGTCGATATATAGGGATATTATGTGATATATTGATTTGTTTAATTAACCCTTGTTTTATGACGGTATTTGAGAATGTCGTGAGAATATTAATGGTGGAAATGAGACCGTGGAGACGCAGCGTGTACTCACCAATGAGGGAGAGCGTACAACAGTGGCAATGTTCCTCCTGTGAACAACACCTTTGAAGCGAGATGATGAACGAGGGGATGTTTAGAAGCTTTTTGCAGTTCATGCAAAAATCGACGAGGGAGACTTGTGTTCAAAATACAGGAGGAAATGATAGCAATTCACGGGTTGTCACATGGTTAAGCGATTCAAAGAGTTGGGACCACACGAATTTAAGGAAAACCAGATCCGATCATGGCGGAAACATGGGTCAAGCAAATTACCAAGATATTCGATGTCTTGGGATGCGGAGGAACAGAAGGTTCCATTCGCCACCTTTATGTTAAAATGGCGAGGCGACCTCTTGGTGGAGTCGTGAAAGCGTACCCATCCAAACGCTTTTCAAAGATATCTTGGGAGGCGTTTGAAACTATTTAATGACAAATACTTTCACGAAAGTGTTCGTCATATATGAAGGAAGTGGAGTTCATCAGATTAGAACAAAACAACATGGCGGTGTCTCGAAGACGAGGCAAAGTTTGCAGAGTTATCGAGTTTGCACCTCATTTGGTGGAGAATGAGGAAGCGTATGGCGGATGTTTCGAGAGGTTTGAAACCCCGGCATACGACAATATCTCATTTCTCATAAATTTCTCTCTATTCAGGATGTTGTAAACAAGGCTCAATTATTAGAAGCGAGATAACGAAAGTACGGTCAACCGAGGGACCACAATCGAGGATCATCTAGGAGATAGCGATCAACAAAACAACGATAACCGGCGGAGAAAGAAAAAAGGCGGACAAAAATTGTAACCACTCGGTGGTAATCATGGCCATGAAAATAGAAGAAGCGAGTCGGGGAGGAGATTTTAAAAGAGGAGATTCAACAACGACAATGTGAAGACGACAAAGGTCTTAAGCAACAAGCGGTTCTAAGGGAGGAGAAACGACCCTTTGGTCATATGCTACAAATGCGGAAAGAGGACATATTAGTCCAAAGCGCCCCAACAGATTCAAGGTATGCTATAATTGTGGAAAGGAAGGATATATCGCTAGAGATTTTAGCATGATAGCGAAACCTAGTTCAATGAGGGACGGTGACTCAAAAGATCATCCCCAGAAAAGTCAAAGTCAAGCGGTTCTCGGAAGAGCGCTTGTTGTGGTGGTCAAAATCGACGAGGAACCCAAACGAGGTGATCACGGGTAAGCTATTTATAAATTCTTGCGAAGTTTATACCTTACTTGATCTGGGGTATGGTTACCCATTCATTTATCTCTCCCGCTTGTGCTCAACGTTTAAACTTGACTCGGAGAAATTAGACTTTGACCTATCTGTGGAAACTCCGTTAGAGAAACTTTCATCACATCCTTTCGTTTATAAATCTTGTTTGATTCAAGTTGGCACCATCACCTACACATTGACCTTATCTCTTTAAAGATACTTGCTTTTGATGTGATTTTAGGGATTGATTGGTTAACTACTCATCATGCCAAAATTGATTGTTTTCGTAAGGTTGTTAGTTTTCATATTCCTAACCAACTGTTATGCAATTCAAGCAACTAAACCATTAAAATCAATCAACGTCATATCTAATCATAAAGCTATTCGTTTATTGAAAAATGGATGTCAAGCTTTCTTAGCCCATGTTATGGATTTGAATAAAGACACGTCAAATTTGAATAATATTCTGTTTTTATTGACTTTCTGACGTATTTCTGAAGAACTTCCGGTCTACCCCGTAACGTGAAGTTGAATTCTTTATTGATCTTGAACCCGTACAAAGCCCATTTCTAAAACCCCATATCGAATGGCTCTATTGAACTTCGGGAGTTAAAGGTCCAAGCGGGGAGTTGTTGGACATCGGTTTCATAAATCCCTAGTACATCTCCTTGGGGTGCTCTCTGTTTTATTCAGTAAAGAAGAAAGGCGGGAGTATGCGACTTTGTATTGATTATCGAGAATTGAACCATGTCACCATCAAGAATAGGTATCCTCTACCTCGTATTGATGACCTGTTTGACCAGTTGCAAGGGGCATAATATTTTTTAAAAATCAATCTTCGTTCTAGATATCATCAATTTGAAGATTAGGCGAGGATATTCCAAAATCGCCTCGAGAACTTCCAGACGGGCATTATGAATTCTTAGTCATGTCTTTTGGATTGACTAATGCTCCTGCGGCTTTCACGGATATGATGAACCGAGTATTCAAGGAATATTTGAATCGATTCGTTGTTGTCTTTATTGATGACATCCTCATATATTCCAAAAGTCGTGAAGATCATGAGCACCATTTGAAATTTGGTACTCCAAAGGCTTCGTGAAAACAAACTATATGCCAAATTGAAGAAATGCGAGTTCGCTCGAGGAAGTAGCATTCCTTGGGCACGTGGTGTCAAAACATGGAGTATCTGTGGACCGTGAAGATTGAAGAAATACAAAGTTAGAGCAACCGAAGTTTGGTGGATCAAGCACGTAACTTCGGGCTTAAATTTGGTTATTATCGGAGATTCGTGGAAGGATTTTCTCGAATCGCTACTCCATTAAACTCGGTGACTCGGAAGATATAAAATTGTATGGAGCGAGGAATGCGAGAAGAGTTTCCAAGAGCTTAAGAGGAGACTTATTTTAAGACTGTTCTAACAATACCATCCCGAAAAGCGAGCGTGTTACCGGCGCATTGAAAGCGAAGATCATATGCGAGGAATGAGTGCGATGATGTCAAGTATCGCATAAAGCCAACTTTAATAGAAAAAGTTAAGGTTGCTCAAGCTCTGGGCCGGAGTCGATGCGTATGAAGAAGAAAGTACAAGAAGGTGCTATTCCGGAAGCGAGAATTAATGAAGAAGGAATACTTCGAGTCCACTCCAGACTTTATGTTCCTAACGACTCTAATTTGAAGTACAAGATTATGATGGAGGCACACAATACACCATTTGCAATCCATCCTGGAAGTACTAAAATGTATCGTGATCTTCGACATACATTTTGGTGGAACAATATTAAGAGAGAGATTGCAAAGTTTATCTCGATGTGTTTAACTTGTCAACGTGTAAAGGCGGAGTATTTAGTACCTAAGGGTCCATTGCAACCACTTGAGATTCCGAAATGGAAGTGGGAACACATTACCATGGATTTCGTTACGGGTCTTCCTACGATTTCTCAAGGCATCAATGCCATTTGGGTTATTGTTGATAGATTAACCAAGTCTGCTCATTTCTTGCCGATACGGGAGACTTATTCCCTTGAACATCTTGCTAGTATATATGTAAATTAGATTGTGAGGTTGCATGGAATGCCAGTATCCATAGTTTTGGATCGTGACCCAAGATTCACTTCAAGATTTTGGGTTAGCTTGCAAAAAGCTATGGGCATGATTTACGATTGATTAAGATACCATCCTCAAGCAGACGGACAATCGAGAGGACTATTCAAACTCTTGAAGATCTATTAAGACTACGTGTCCTAGACTTCAAGGGCGATTGGGATAAGTATTTACCATTGGTGGAATTCTCCTACAACAACAAGATTATCGTGCAAGTAGTAGGTGTGGCTCCATTTGAAGCATTATATGGACGAAAGTGTCGCTCTCCAATATGTTGGGATGAGGTGGGTGAAGCAACATTGTTGGGACCCGAAGAGTTAAATACGTATATGATCACCGAAAAGATCCAAATGATTCGGACAATGTATACAAAGCAAGCACAAGATCGACAAAAGAGTTATGCAGATCTTCATCGAAAGGACGTGAAATTTAGTATAGGGGATCATGTATTGTTGCGAGTTGCTCCATGGAAGGGAGTTACAAGATTTGGGAAGAGAGAAAAGCTCAATCCATGATTTATTGGTCCATTTCAAATTCTTGAACGAGTAGGAAATATAGCCTATAGACTCGCGTTACCTCCGAGCATGTCTCGTGTTCATAATGTGTTTCACATATCTGTACTTCGTAAATATGTGAAAGACCCAAACCACGTTATTGAGTTAGAACCGAACGGGATAGCCGAAGACTTAACGTATGAGGAGGTACCTGTCAAGATCTTGGATATGAAGGAGCATGTCCTACGTACAAAGGTCATACCACAAGTTAAAGTTTTGTGGAGGAATCATGCTATAGAGGAAATGACCTGGGAATTAGAAATAAAAATGAAAGCGAGGTATCCTCACCTTTTCGAAACACCAGGTACATATGCCAATTTTGAGGACGAAATTTCATAAGGAGGGGAGGTTGTAAGACCCCAAATAATTAATAAATGAAATTTAATTTCCTCTAATTATTATTTTGAAATAGTAAGGGTTGATGTGATTAATGTGGATAGTTATGGGTAAAATACATAAATATTTCAAAATAAGCAGTGATTATAAAATATTCATTGTTGTTGGGGAATATTCGTTTTGGTCGTGGAATATTCTTCACTTTGTCTGGGAATATTCGTAAGGCAGTAGTGATCTTTTTGTGGGCCCCATAACTTGAAAGCGATTGGATGAAGAAAGCGACAAATATAAGTTGTTTAAAAATAATTGTAGTTATTACCGCTTACCTTATTGGAATACCGGTGGTTAAAAACACGATGTCGCATTGTTGCACAAGAAGCACTTGCGGTATTGCACCAATTATTGATTCTTACGTGAAGGCACTACTCAATAATGGTTACGATAATTATCGCTCAAGTATTTTATTTTATTGATTTAATAATTGCTACGTTGATATTTTATATTGTTGTTGTTTGATAATTGTCATTACGGTATTTTCATTATCGAAGCAATAATTCATATTATCCGAATAATATTATTAGATAACATTATTGGCAATGTCTAGAAAGTTACATCTACAAGGAGAGGTTTGGTCACCTAATTGCGCCAAGAAGAGGAGAAATTCTTATTGGAAAGCCCCCTCTCTCTGGTTGTCGATGATTGTGATTCGTAATATTATTCGTGAATAATTAATTATTGATTTATATAATGAGAAAAATATTGATTTTATGTGGATATAGATGGAGAAAATTTTTAATGTGACAATTGTTGAAAATTAAAATTTTATCTTTTTACGATAAAATAATTCATTTAAATATATTATTATATTTTTAATAATATAATAATGGTGATATTTTTACAATGAATGTGTGATATATGAGTATACGAGGAGAAAGAGTATTTTTGTTGCAATAAATGTTTAAAACATGTTAAACATAAATTGTGACCCCATTTCTTGGACCGAAATTTGATTATAGCTTGTAAAATCGCTTGGCTTGTGGATTTTTGGTCAATTTTTGTTTGGAATTTGGAAAAACTTTCTTCTGAAAAGTTGTAGAGAATTGAATTTCCTATAAAAACTCACGAGATTTGAAATTTCTGACAAAAGGGCTATTTATTGTGAATTATTGAAGTTCCAAAGCTCCGAAATAATTGATTTTTGGAAGTTTAAATTATTTTAAATTAGAAAAACATTTTTTAGGGACATCATTAACATGTGCTTGGTGGCTGAAATCAAATGGTCAAGAGGTGCGAGGAAATTTTGATATATATATATTAATATTATATTAAATTTTCTCTTTTGGTGTGTTCTAAGCATTTTCCTATAAATAGGGTGCTTGGGTTAGAATTGAAAATCACACCGTAAACTCAAGTTTTTCTCTCTATATTATCGAGCGTATTCTTGTGAGTATTTTGAGTATATTTTGAGTATTGTTATACTATTGCAAGTTCAAGTCATAGCTTTATATCCTGTTTCAAATTTAGAAATCTTGATCTTTCGAGGTAAGGGATATTTTTTTTCAGTAATGATATTATTTCTTCAATATCATTATCTTTGAAATATTGATCTCAAGTTTTATCAAATTTGGAACTTTTGGTGTCTGAGTTACTTATTCACGATATCGACATTATTCACGAATACGACATTATTCATCAAAAATGAAAATTTTCCTTTTCGCCTCAAAAAAATATCTATTGTGGATTCTAGCTTTGATTGTATCCATGTTTTGATCATTCTTGAATTTTACACCACTATGATTTTTTTGAGGTATTTTTGGACATGGATAAAACAAAGTACTAATCCTTAATCCTTAATCCTTATCATTTTGTTTCATTGGATTCATTTCTTTAAAAATATTTTTCATCATCCTCGATCTTAAATGATGATATTGTTGAATATCTTTGGCCCAGTAGTGCAAAGATGAATGATTTTCGATGAATATCTTTGGCCCGTAGTGCAAAGATGAACATGTGTTTAGATGAACATGATTAATGATAAATATCTTTGGCTTTCAGAAGTAAAGATGAATATTTGATTCAGATATATATTGATTGATGTACTGGGGATAAAAGATAGGCGATGGACTTTTAAATTCATACATAGAAGATAGTAGTTTGCATTCTCTACTTAACTCTTCTAATGAATTATTATTTCATCATGAATATTGATTTAAAACTTGTTGTCTATTGTATTCTATTAGATTTTTCCCTGTTGAAGACTAGTGATAATTTGTTGTATATTATCTTAGTCATAATATTCTTTACTGGGCTAGTTGAGCTCACCCTTTTCCTTTTTGTTCCATTTTTCTTCTCAAGAGGCGAGAATATAGCGAAAAATGTAGCCTGGGTATGGAATGAAGGTTCTAGAGAGAGTTGTTTAGTAGTCCTCACCATTTTTGTAAAATAATGTATCAATAAATGTGATGAGAATTTATTTGAGTATAGATATTGTCTAGAAGATAATATTTGTATTCAAACTCACAGTTTTACTGTTGTAATAATAAAGTTGTAGTTGTTTCTGTACCATGTATTGACAACTCAGAATGGGTGATGTATACCTATTTTGGGGGCGTCGCAGATATTATCTAGATGATAATATTTGTATTAAAACTCACAGCATATGTTTTGTCGTATTTTACACGACTGTTGTATAATTAAGTTGTATTTGAATTTTATACCATGTACTTTGGCGACTCAAGATGGATGATGTATACCTATTTTGGGGGCGTCACAAAGTCTGCTACTTCACTATTCCAGTATTCAGTCTTCTTTTGAGGTAAGGGGTATTATTTCTTTCGTATTCATGAAGAGAGCTATTGTTATTCCATTCCTTATTATTCTGTTGGAATAACCTGTATACGCGGACTATCGTATACATGGTGAAATTCTTCTGTTACTCTATTCTTTATTATTATGTTGGAATATCCTGTATGTCCGGATTACGCATGACCTGGTTCCATTCTTTATTATTATGTTAGAATAACCTGTCTGTGCGGTCTATCGCATGCCTGGTAAATTCTATTAGTATTCCATTCTTTGTTATTCTGTTGGAATATCCTATCTGTGCGGATTACGCATTACCTGGTTCCATTCTTTATTATTCTGTTAGAATATCCCGTCTAAACGGATTACGCATGACCTGGTTCCATTCTTTATTATTCTATTGGGAATAACCTGTCTGTGCGGTCTACCGCATGCATGGTGAATTCTTCTGTTATTCCATTCTTTATTATTTTGTTGGAATAACCTATCTATGTGGACTACCGCATGCATGGTGAATGATCCTTCGTATTCATTCGTTATTAAATTGTGGAAATGATCTGTCTACGTGGATTACCGCATGGCGGGTGAAATTTCATTTGCAGTTTTGTAATTTTTCTGACCCTAAAAAATTCTAGAAAAATTTGAAATGATAATTTGATGAATTTTCTATATTGTGTCCAAAGATGGCGATTTTTGGATGTATAGATTAAGAGTTATGGATTTTATGGGAAAAGACTATTTTAAAAGTAAACCCTTATAACTCCTTGTGGTTAACTCCAAAATTGGTGAAATTTTTATTGAGAGTACATTTATATAACATCAAGATATACCTCGTAAATTTTTAATTTTTGGACAAAGGTACAATTTATGATAAATGTCTAAATATTCGGAGGTTTTGGCCATATGAAAAATAATAAATGAATTTTAAAAATTTCGAAAAAATATATGTTCAATATGGGACTATATTCTGCTAAATTCCAGAAAATAAATATTTTTGGGACTGATTTGGTATTTTTCATGAAAATGAACTAGTTATGAGTAAATGAAATAAATATGTTATGTGAAGTAACAAAATTGGAAAATAGAATTTTATGGCTTGAGAATCCTATATAGGGTATATACAGATTTTTGACGAGAGATTTGATCATTGGTGATGAAATCTTATGAGTATGGCATTTTTGAATGATTAAATGCATTATTTGGTAAAGTGTAAATAATTGAAATAAATTGTTTATAAGTTTAAGAAGTGATTAAAATATTGTTATAATATTAATAATATTAGATTATGAGTTTATTAAGTGATTGATAATATTTGGATAAATTTAAAGTCTTTAATATTTATCCTTATTTTCGTTTGATTAATGCTTATATCATTGTCATTATCTTCATGCTTATATTATGATGAAAGTCATTTTTGGCTTACGTGCAAAGATGGACTGTTGATTATTGGTTTTACAGTTGTATATCTTTGGCTTACGTGTAAAGATGGACTATTGATTATTGATTTTAAAGTTGTATATCTTTGGCTTACGTGCAAAGATGAACTATTGATTGATGAGTATCTTTGGCTTATGTGCATAGATGAACCGTTTATTGGTATGATTATGACCAGGGATCATTCGGTATAATTATGACCCGTAATGTTATAGATGATGTGGTAAAAGTCTTCATTGACCCGTAGTGTATTGATGGACAGTTATTGGTATGATTATAACCAAGGATTCATTACACCAAAAATGGCCTCTAGCGAAGAAAATTTTGTGAAGGAATTTATTCCTTCACACGAGGAGTTGTTTAGCGAAGGAACAGTGAAGGAAAAAAAGTTCAGTGACAATATAGTTATTAGCGAAAGAAACAACCTTCACAATTTATATTTTTTTCCCCTCAAAATTGGGGCGATTGAAAGATTTTTGGAGCCAATTTATGATGAAAATTTGCGAGAAAAAAATCTATTTAGTGAATGAATTATTATTCACTATATATCATTATTCAGAAGTTTTTTGTGAGGGATAAAATTTGTCGCTATCTTGTTCTAAATAATTTTTTTTGAATTAATTGTGGTGAATATAAATACCTTAAATTTTTTACAATAGTACATTTAATTTTAATAACACTTTTTAAGTAACTTACAATATCAACTATTTATTTTAATAAACTATAAAGTAAATAACTTTACACTATGTTAAACTTTTAAATTTCTCCATAAAAATTTATTTTTATGATCATAATTAAATAAAGTTAAAGTTAAATAAAAAAATTATATAATCCAAAAGACTTTAAATTTTATTTTAAGTATATAATATTAATCCAAAAAAAGTCGTTTGGAGATTGATTTAAAGTAATTTTATTTTTTGGTATTGTATTTAATATTCAGTTAAATAACAATTTAGGAGAGCTTTAATTAAGAAAGAATTTTAGATTATTTAATTTTATTTTTAATTAGTTCAATTATTAAACCATAAGAAAAAATAAAAAAAACTTAATTTTATTTATTTGAAGTATAGTACTATGCTTGTTTCAAAAAAAAAGAGAGTACAATAGTGCGTGCATAGAAATAAATATTGACATTTAGGTTCTTTCTTATTTTTAATAATACTTTATAAATAATTTATAATATTGACTATTTCTTTAAATCAAATAAATAAATTTACAATAATTTAAACATTAAAATTTATACAGATGCTTAAAAGTTAAAACAATACAGAGGCAGCCAAATCATTCGGCTATAACCCAGAGGCCAAACCCCAAATCGTGTCTCTGCCTGCCCTATCCCAAAACCCCAAATCGTGTCACTCTCTGCCTGCCCTAACCCAAGACCCCAAATCGCGTCTCATAGCGACAAAGGGTTTTATTATTCAACTTTGATTTACGCTTGAGGCTCCCTTCCCCCTGATATCTTCGAACGACTCCCTCACCTACACGCGCACTCTCTCGCCTCCAACGCCGCTCTCGCTCTCCAGTTGATTAACGCTCACTCCGCCACCAAAGAACAGGTTCCAGAAAAATGCTCTGCTTCTCTCATCTAGGTCTTTGATTTCTAGCTGGGATTTCTCCCAGTCACCTGTATATCTTTCGATTTCAGTGTTTTGCTTATGTGGGTCTACCTTTTTTTAGACAATGAAGTTTTCTTTTCATTTGGAATTTTGAATTTGACACAAGTTTGGAATCAATTATAGGTTGCAGTACTTCTTAATTATTTCATTTATGGTAAGAAAAAAATTATGTCTTTGATTAAAACATGCTACAACTCAGTTTCAAGTTTATATTTTGTTACTGAGGGTCTGTAAATCATGTCAGTCATGTTATCTACCTTTAAATCATCTTTGAAGTACATATAGATGCACACAATTGTTTATGCATAACCTTCGAGTTGAGAGAAAGTGGCTCCATGACTTCTTTTACTTCACAAGCTTATTTGACCTTGTTGACACCTTGAGATTTCTTCTGATGGATTTTGGAATTTTGAATTTAACTTTTAACTACAAATATGGTGTATTTTGTTGGTGGATTGTTAAATATTGAACAAGGTTAAATGGAAAAATTGGACCAAAATTGATATGATAATATTAAATGGAGATGGTTTTAGTAGGATTTATAAATTCGAGATAGCAATGGGAGAAGTTGCATTCTACCTTTTTGTGCAATTATCCCAATGACTTCTGGAGTGCTCTCCTTAGGTACATTTTCTGTTCCTTCTTGCGAATGAATTTTTACTTCATAAAACCATTGATTACCTGCAGCTATTTGCAGCTAAGATTACCTGAGAGAGATTGTTTTGGTTGTAGGTAGTAGCTTCGCAGTATTGGCCTGAAGTCACTAAATATGCGGGATTGGTTTGTGCTCAAGCTCATTGACAAGAACTTATACAAGACCTGTACAAAACATGGCAAGATCATGGACGTGGAACAGTTAGTGGTGGCATGATCCGGTAGATGAATCCTTTTCTTCTTATAAATAAACTTCTCTTAAAAATTTTCACTTTCTATTCCTTTTTCTTTGGGTGGGCTGGGGGTCGGGAGGGGGGCTTGTATGCATGTAGCTCTAACATCTTATTGCTTTATATGTAGGGATCTTTTGGTTTCCTTCAGGAAGGCAACTTGACAGAAGCCACTAAGGATTATAATTTACAGGTTAATTGTCCTTGGTGTTTTTAATTTTTATATATCAGCTGCTTCCATATTAATATTGCAAATTTATCTGGAAAACTGGGAGAAAATGTGAAATTTACATGAGATATAACTCTGTTAAAATCCAGATCAGAAATGTTATTAAAAGCAAAAAAAAGAAAAAAAAAGAAGCTAAATTTTTGTTTGTTCTGGTTATTACTCCTTCAATTCGGTATAAAGTGTCTCATTTGTAGAATTTACAAACTTTAAGGATATTTATTTGTTTCATGGTTACCCTAAATTTATTGTCTGTTTAAATTAGCAGTTGATGGCATGATGACGAAGGATATTGTGATATTTCCTTTGAAGAAAAAAGTTCAGCAAATGGGACTCTTTTTGTGGAATGGGGGGAGTATTTGGTTGCTGCATTGCCGAGTTCCAGCCTACAAGTCTTATACTTTTTGTATTGCAATTGACTGTCTTGAATTGGAAAATGAACAAGGTTTGAATGGAGAATTCTTTACCCACTAAATTTGTAAGATATATATGTACTCCCTCTGTCCCAAAACAAGAGAGAAAGGAAGAGGATTAATAATATAATAGAGTAGGGAGCAATACGTAAATAATATTTTGATTAGATTGTGACAGTAACCTCCTACTGCAGTTTCTTATCATATGAGCCATTTGATAAGTAGATTGAAAACCCTAACCAGAAGTTTTTCTAGGTGATGCAAAACTTGGAAAATGAATTTTGTCATAATTTATAATTCAAAATCAGGCAATTTAAATGTAACATCAATTGCATCACTGGTTTATTGCCTTGATCCTTCTATGGCTGAATAATATAAAACACCAAAAAGCTTTAACTGCTATTGAAAAATTAAAAACACCTATCTACAGCCCACCTCCTATTGTGATCATTCTTTTCTCATTTCTTATTTGCTATCTGCATTTGGATGGATAGACCCTGTAGCTAGCAACCTTTGTTCTTTCTTTCTTTTTTTTTTTTTTATTGTTACTTGTTACTTTACCTTCCCAAGTTGTTATTGCTCATCTTTGCTAGAAAATTCTTTTCGTTACTTTGTTCAATCAGAATATAAGCTCTTTTTTATTTTTCCCCTGCTTTTTAACTTATACTTCGAAAGTTTTTCTCGACCAATATATGAGTGTGTATAGTTTTATATACTGTCATTTGCCAGAAAGGAGCATAATTATGCGATTTGTTTCGTCTTTTTTTTTTGAATCTTAAAAAGGTAATTTGAATTGCGTGGTTAGTTCCCACAATTGTTCAAATAAACAAATATGCTTTCCCATTTCCTTTTTAATAATGAAATAATAAGATAGAAATCAGCTATAATTTTGTTTATATGCTATGTTTATAGTATTGTTACTTGGAACATTTTTTACATATCCTTTTTGAACATAATATACAGAGGAGCATGACATTGACGGACTTGGAACCACGTGTTGATGTTCATTATGGAATCCCATCTACTGCATCAATTCTTGCTTTTGACCCTATTCAGCACCTCATGGCAATAGGGACACTGTAAGTTAATTATTTTATTATCTATACTCTTTGAGTAATTGAACATCATGCTATTTCGACATTGCCTCAAGTTGAGCCGGGAATGTTTCATATATATATAAAATATGTGTGTATATGCTTACAGGTGGGATCACTTGAGCTCAGTATACAAAGTATCTTTCTTACATCTCTTTATGTATAATATACATCTACATTCTGTGGTCCTACACAGTTTGCAAAAGCAATATTTCAGATAATAATCTGCTCGTGTTGAATTTTTTTTTTGGGGATTATTATCTACTGTCAATATGCTTTCCCATATTTTAAGCTAAATGAATATAAGAGCTGTCCAATGTGTGAGCACTCTGGATTCGACATGTATCATATTTAAGTGATGTAGGACAACCGTGTGACACTACCTTACAAGTTTTAAAATCAAAACCTGATGTAGGGCAGAAGTAAGAAGTATTTGGCTATGTGCAGAGGCTGATTTATTAAATATCTGGCTAAAATAGCAAGGAGAATATCGGAGGGGTCTTGGGTTTCTAAAAGGGGTAGACAACAATTAAAGGTTTGAGGTGTTAAATGAGAATAAGGGGATATTTAGATGCTAATTAGGCACATGAACAATATCCTAGTCCAGAATAAGGGGATGTTTAGATGCTAATTAGCCGTGAGAACTATGTCCCTAGAACATTAACTTCTGCTATTTTGATTTCAAGGTTGTAGGATTGAGGAACTTATTACGCTTTGTAAACTATGGTTCTTAATCTTGATAAGTTTACCAATTTTGGACACATACCCTCAAAACTTCCCTCACGTTCACTCCTTTCATGCTTGCGGAGTTCAGACATAAGGGAGTCAGATAGTTGCAAATGCAAACATGCCAATAAGCCATAAGGAGTAAGGACAATGTAAATGGTGGAAAGAATTCATCCATGAACTTCCCAGGACATATTTGGCCTCATTCATACGTGATGTAACCCAAAACCTTATGTAATGGAAGGAGTGGCTGATCCACCTTATATTGCCTTGTAAGGCTTTACTTTTTCAACGCGTGACAAATACTCTTCATCCATCCTTTGGCTAATCTGACTAATATGTTGAATTAAAGGAGGGGGAGTTGTTACTTTGCCAATGTGTGACCATTCTCACAACACCAGGTTTTAAATTCTAGTTTCTTCTTGGCAGGTTCAATTTGGATACATTTTATAAGTTTTGTAACTCTCTTGCTATTGTTGTTGTGCTGCTTGTGCATATCCTCTTAACCCCTCCCTCCTCCTGCCTCGCGCCTCGGTGTGGAGGTGACCTTGAGTTTTATGGTTGTTAAAGATTTTTCAAATACTCTCTCTGTCCAAATTTACTTGTCCTAATTTAAAAATACTCGCATATTAAGAAAAAAATTTCTCTCTAAATTACTCATCTTAATTACTTTATTATCATCTTTTTTATTGTAATTAATCTCCTAATTCTTTCTTGGAATAATAAAATAGAGAAGAGATAGAGGGGGAAAAGAAGTGTGGTTGTGCTTCCAATGTCAAATTTAATAGTGTTACTTTTTTCAATGTATGTCATGTAATTTTCAATGAATTTGTTTTATAAGGTTAAATGAGGGTAGTATTGGGAAAATAAGGTCAAAAATAGTATTAAAATATAAATATGACAAGTAAACTTGGACGGAGGGAGTATTATTTTAGACGAACAACTTCATTAGGTAGAGCATTAAATTTTTACTTGATAGTGTCTACTATGTGGAGTAGGGCGTGGAGTAGTGTGTTATATGACATAATATCTTAGCTAAAATCTCTCTCTTTTCTATAACCCTTGTTTGCTTTGCTTTCTTGTTGTAGGGACGGAAGAATTAAGGTGATCGGAGGTGATAACATAGAAGCCCTTCTTGTATCTCCTAAATCATTGCCCTTCAAAAACCTAGAGGTTTGCAAGCCTGGCTACAAAATTTTATTTATATTTTTCTATTATGCACGATATATTGAGACTTGATACAGGCAGGGAAACATTGATTTTTTTCTTAGCAGGGAAAAGGCTATAATACTTCAGTCATAACTCACAACCTATTTCCTTTAGTATGTCTACCTAATTTTTAGTTTAGTCAACTAATATTTACAGTTTTAATAGGATACTTTGTTTTTTCAGGATATCGCGCATGAGACGTGCTCAGTACTCCTCCTATAGTGTTGCCAAGTATAGGTTATTCTTCACCGCAACAATCTACTGATCCTAAGGAATTGGAGAATATGATTGACAAGATTGTCCTCCGTCGATTGGGTATAAAGTCTATGGATGATGCTTCTACCAATGATAGTACACCACAACCGTCCATGGTATAAATATTACTGAACATATAACTAAATTGGTAGAGAAGAAGTTTACCAACTTTCTTCAAACATTACCAACTATGGTTCACTTGAGGTATTTATTAATAACTATATTTTTGTCTTTGTCCTTCATTAATCTCTCTCTATCTATTAATTTAAGTTCACCAGATTTATTTTTTCTTATTCTTCACCTTGTTGAAATTGAATTTTTGTGTTTCTTTTGCAGGAGGAACTTTACAGGCCCAACCTTGGTTTCCTTGAAGAAAATGATGATGAAGTGAACCTAACATGATGTACACTTTATTCCTTCTAGCTCATTTTTTTTTAGTTTTCTTGATCCTTGGGAGATCAAGATACAATAACAAATTTTGTACTTATTGTGACTTGAGCATTATCTATTTATATATGGAGTATTGATTTTAATTTTTGGCTCTTTATGCAGTTTATCAATTAGTTTGAAACAAGTATATATGACATGATTTATATTAATTTGAAAGATTAAATGTAATATTTATTATAGCATTTAATAATAATAATAATAATAATAATAATAATAATAATAATAATAATGAATATGAAATTAGTGATTTGAAAATTAATTATAGTTTGTAATGAATTTTAATTATTTATCAATTAATTTTTTTTTTACAAATTTATAATTTGTGAAGGATTTTACTTGAGAAATAAATTTTAATGAAAGATTATTTTTCTCACTAAATCTTTTCTAGTTAATTAGTTAGTCATCAATGAATGATTATTTCACTCACTAATTTGAAGATACATTCTCAATTTATAATTAGTGAAGAAAAATTTTCTCTCATTAAATAAATTTGTTCTTAACAATATATTATTTGTTAGGGAATAAAGTTATTCACTAATTTCAAATAGTCCTTCTTAAAATATTATTTATGAAGGAAACCAATCTTTCACTAAATAACAATATTTCATTACTAAATACAATTTGTGAAGGAATAAGTTATTCACAATATATCCTTCACAAAAAATATTTAGTTACTACTTAGCGAATGATACCAAATTGCGAGGAGGTCTAATGCGAGCACTCGTGTGAAGGAAATATTTTTTCGCAATAAATCACTTGTGAGAGATATAGGGCCTCTAGTGAAGGATTTGTCCTTCACTAGAGGCCATTTTTGCTGTAGTGATTATTCGGTATAATCATGATCATTAATGATTACATGAATATCATTGGCCGTAGTGCATGGATGATTCGATGATGTGGATTATTTATTAAGCTGAGTCTTAGCGATAAAATATTGATTATACACTTTTAATTCGTAAAAGATAGTAGATATCATGCTCTACTTGACTCTTCTAAAATACAGTTGTATGTCTTTGGCCTGTAGTGCAAAGAATAAATTGTTAATGAATATCTTTGGCCGTAGTGCAAAGATGAATTTATTAGTATGATTATGAGCAGAAATTATGATTTGGTATAACTATGATTTTTGATGTTTCAGGTGAAGATAGGTGATGAAAATTATCTTTGTCCTCGGTGCGAAGAGGAATTTAGAATCACAATTATGATTATGAGTTATTCATATGATTGTGGACATGGATTGTTGATTGATGTTACAGGGATAAAACATTATTGGTGGACTTTTAACATGGAGAAGATAATAGACCTGATAGTTTATTTGACTCTTCTAATGGATTGCTCGTTCCGCTGCAACTATGGTTGAAAAGTTTTATCATCTACCATATGTTCTAAATCTCTGATTTATTATTGACGAAGGCGATTGATAATTTAATTATCTTTAGTCATGATATTCTTTACTGGGCTATTCGTGCTCACCCTTTGCTTCACAATTCCTTTTAGGTAATAAAAGTGTAGCTGGGTCGAGCGGGGATAACAGGAAAATAGTGTGATGGTCCGAGACTGTCGAAGTTTTTCAATACATTATAAAACGGCATGACATGCAACAGATAATTGTATTGAGGACCTAAGATGTGTGTGTCGTATGTTATACGTCACTTAATAATTGATTTTGGCGAACAACAATAGGGTGATGAGAACCCAACTTTGAAAGCGTCAAAAGTGCACCTCATTAGAATGAATATGGTAGTAATCTTCTCGTTCTTCTTTGGGGTCTTAAAATATTTGTTGCTGTATTTTATATGGCATTGTAACAATTTGAGTTTGGATACTGTCTACGAGACAATATTGTATTAAAACTCACAGCTTATCTGTTGTTGTACTTTGCACGACAGTTCAACAGTTGTATAAATGAAGTTTGTATTTGATTTTTATAGAGTGATATCTGACGACTCAGAATGGGTCGTGTGGACCTATTTTGGGGGCGTCACAAGAATGACTGCCACTTAGATGCTATAGATATGGAGAGGAGGGACACATAAGTCCAAACTGTTCACAGCCTCCCAAGGTATGTTTTAGTTGTGGTCACATAGCTCGATTTTGTCCTGTAGCGAAATCAAGTCCAGCTGGGACGGTGGCACCAAAGGCAGATACGGACAAAACAAAGTCGGTGGTTTCAAGTAGAGCATTTTTCATGACTTCTCAAAAAGCGAGTAACCCGAACGAAGTTATCACGGGTTAGTTAATTATAAATTCTTGCGAAGTCTATGCCTTATTAGATACCGGTTCTACCCATTCTTTTATCTCTCTTGCTTGCGCTCAACGTTTAAATTTGACCCCAGAGAAGTTAGACTTTGACTTATCTGTTGAAACTCCATTAGGAAAAACCTTCAATACATGTGCTATCCAAGTCTTGGATGAGAGTCACAGTTTTTAAATGATATTTCTATCGTTAATAAATTTCCTGACGTATTCTCTAAAGACTTCCTGGCCTACCCCTAGAGAGTGAAATTGAATTTTGTATTGACCCCAGTGTACAAAACCCATTTCTAAAACCCTTAAATATTTCTTCAACCAAAACGAACGTATAATGCGCCAAAGACGTTGGCTTGAGCTGTTGAAGATTACGACCATACCATTCAATATCATCGTGGAAGAGCGAATGTGGTAGCTGACGCGTTTAGTAGAAGATCGTATGCGGTTACGAGTGTGACGTTGTTAACACAAAAAAAACCCATTTCGTATAACTTACAAATGATGGAGATAGAGTTAAAGACTCTAGGGACCCACGTGGTGATATCAAATGTAGACACTCAAAATTTTCTGCACTCCTGTTACTAACATTGCAGGAGGGCAGATTCGTCTTTTGGAGATAACCCTGGAAGACAGCCTACATCCATTCCGGATACTACCGGAAGTCAAGCTCAAAACCCAGGACACACACCGGGAACATTATTTCCAACCCCAGAACACACACCGGAAGGATCATTTCCAACCTCGGATATAACCCCGAGTTTCGTTCTTGGCGATAACCCCAAGGAATGTTGTTGCAGTTCTAGCGATAACTCCGGAAATGCTTATTTCAAATGCATGCTATCAGCTTCAATCTCAGACCTCCTGCCGAGGCACTCATCCCTCAAACCCGGAGCTAACAACGGGTAGACAAAAACACTCACAAGATGACCTTGCGGCATTCAAATACTTGCAGCAGTCCAATCTCAGATGTAACCCTGAGCAACGTCTGTTTTCAACTCAAACCGGCGATAACCCCAGTGAAGAGTCAAATGTCATCTTGCCCCATCAACACCTGCGCGTCGTCTCAACACTTCATACATACATACATACAATAATGTCCCACAAGAACCGAGGAGTTACAATCCCGAGTGACTATTACGCGTGGCGGTACACCAGATAAAATTTAAAGCTTGAAGACTATGGGCATGGTCCCCTCTTCCTGACTTCGTACAACCTCTAATCCATGTCATTGCGTAACTCTCGACACAAACAGTCCGAAGAAGGTCACATATACCTCGTTCGGATTCTCGGATTGAAGTTCTGCAAGTTCGAGCGGACATTACAGTGCACGAGTGCACGTACTTCGAGATGACGGGACCCGTAAAGCCCGGGGACACCTCGACCAACCGCAGGTATACCCGCGGCCATCAGTCTATAAATATAGACCTTGGGGTCAGCCATTTGAGGGAGAGAAGGAGAGAGAAAGGCGAGGAAGCCCTGTCCAATTTACTCTGTACACACCCATATTGAGTGTTTCCTCAGCTGTTAGCTCACATATAGCTATATTTTTGTCTAGCGGGAGCTGAGTATTTATCCACATTGAGTCATAGAAGTCTACTTTGGTAGCCCACTGTAAGCCTTCTCACATTCTATAAAGCCTTTCTTTTCATATTAGCACACATTGTTATACACATTGAGAGTCGCGTTGTGTGCGTTTGCCCGGACTTCGGTCCGTGGTTTTCATTTATGTCTGTATAT